>JACVBY030000634.1:0-2405812 GCA_017589505.3 Metroxylon sagu | reverse complement strand
CCATATATTATACTAGATAATTTACGTGCACGAGATATTTTTATTATTTAGTATGCATGATGAAAACAATCACTACCATAATTGTTGCAAGAAAAAAAAATATTGATAGAATATATAAGTCAAATGGTATAAACATCTTCATAGATATAAAACTATTTGGATCTATATATGTACGATAGAAGAAGCAACTTATAAAATTACTCCTATAGAAACATTACAACTTACCCTCTAGTTGTATGTATGCATGTATGCATTTTCTGTGTACATATATTTTTATTTAATATATATTATGATAAATATAAGAATTTTTTATTTATTTTGAGATATGTCATTATGTGCATGGTTGGGGTAAGATATTTTTTTTGCTCTTAACTTTTTTTTTTTTTTAACATTAAAATCCATTTTGTCCATGCATGGCATACCTCTATCAAGACACTTTCAAGACAGAGCAATTGAGTTGAATTTTAAAATTTTTATTTCAATAAAATCACCTATTTTTAGGGTTAAGAATATATTGCAAATAAATTAGATATAAATAAATCCCTATTTGAATCATTTTTAGATGAATATGGATATATTTATGGAATTGGATGCTAAAATTTATCTCCATAATTTGTTTTAAATGGACATATAATCCAGATAATGTTAAAACATATAAAAATGCAGATGTAAATTAGATTGAATCAATTTTTTTAAATTTTAAAAATAAATTTACATGTCAATATATTTGTATTATATATCTTTTTTATATGGTAGATCATATTTCAAATGTTTTCTTTAAGTAAAAGCATCTTTTGGGTTTGAAAACCAAACAAGATATAATTTGAGTCACAGTTCATGGCACAAGTTAAAGAAGCTTGAAAAGGGATGTGAACTTATATTTTTGGATTTATTAATTTGGAGAGAATTATCATGTAAATATTTTGAAAGCTCTAGAAGACTGGTTAATGTATTTTAATTAGTAAACAAATTTAAGTTTTCTAGAGAAAATTATTGTTGTTCTATTACCATTAAGGGTAACACTTGGCATTTACTTATTAGGTGCTTAACCTTATCCAACCCTAATGGGGTGAGTTTTATTTGATCTAATTAGAATCAGAGATAGGGATGAGTATTAAAGCTAAAACTTGAATTGAATTTGATATGGGAGTAGATAATTATATAAATAATTATATACTTCTTCAACCCCATTTTATTATAAATATTTTTTTTTTGTAATTTTTTTAGATTTATCTACACTACTATAAGGTAGCACAATTCAAATCATCCTTAATAATTATTATAATGATGGAGAAAAAAGTGTTTAGATCAATCTTGAAAAAGATTAATTATATACGAAGGCAATGAGATTCTTTCTTAATTGTTCTTTTCTTTTAAAATTATTTATTTTATTTAGCTTATGATATCTTTAATTTTCTAAGGAATAATATTTTTACATAGTTTTCATTATTGTAAAACACATGTAATTCAAAAACATTTCTAGGATACCTTTATCTATACCTTTATCTTTCTAGTTTATTTAATGTTATGAGAGATACCAAGATCTAATATTATTATTATTATTTTGCATAAGTTTGATTTATATGATGTAAAAGAGAAATAGCAAGATAGGTTCAGAAATTTAAACTACCCATAAAATAGGTTTGGGCATAGTGATCTTCTCAAGATGGATATGGATACCTGCTCAATGAATAAAATTAATTAATCAATTTAAGAATATTTTTAATATTCTAGAAAAATTTTTTGTTACAAAACTCTTCAAAATTAAAAGTTACTATTTTTGTAATTAAGCATTAGTTGAGTGGTCAAAGATTTTTTTGTTATTTTTCTTGATGTTTTGGAAACTAGTGTTGTGAGGCTGGTAAAAGAAGTAGTATTTTATTCTCAAATCCCTCTTGGAGGATTGTTTCAGGACCTAATAAATATATTAGTTGGTTCATATAAAAAAGATTAAAATCATATGACTGAATGAAAGTCAAGGCTTTAAGTGTGCATTTATACTATCTTCTAGAACTCTCCATTTAGATAATGTTACAATTAGATATTAATGCATCCATATCTATAGTTTTTTTTATATGGCAAAGATGAATACATATATAGATATTTATTGAATGCTAAGGTTTATTTCTATAATTATTTTAAATGAATATGGATATCAGATGCTATAGATACATATAAAACTATGAATATAAATTAGAAATTAATGTTGGTTTGAGTAGCTGGATAATGTTTTAAAATTTTTAAACTTAAAACATCTCCTTTAATGCTATAAAATAGGTTGGATATTGGAGGAATATCAATACATCCATAGTAGCATCTTTTTTTAATTATGAATATGGATACACTCAAGATAGTGCATATATATATATATATATATATAATTATAGTTATGAATTATGCATTAACAAAGATTGAGAGACAATCACATTTCTAAACTCTTCTTTTAATAAGAGACTTTTTTTTTAAGACTAAAATATAGACTTGGTATGAACCAAATATTAGCATATCTTTATCTATATCTACATGATAAATACTAATATAACTATAGATGATAAAATTTATATTTTTATTTATTTTAATAAACATGAATTTATTTAAGGTATTGTCTATACATATAAAATGCATAAATTAACTATTAATAGAGGTTGGGAGGCAAGTTCCTATTCTAATTTTCTTTTCCATGCTGGAAGCCAGCTTGGACATGGACAGAACAAGAGTATATCTCTATCATTTTATTTGATGAATATAGAAATAATCAATGTTAAAATTCACATACAATATGACTGGATGTTAACTAAGAGTATTGGTATAGACGTATATTAAATTTTTTTTGATCTATCAATAAAAAATATTACTATTTGTAAAGTAAATTAGAAAATACTTTAATACTGCAACTTATTTTTTAGGAAACAATGATGGTGCACTTATCTCTATTATATCAATAAATAATATAAATTAATCATTATCTATCTGTCTATCTCAGAAATACATTGCATTTGTCCGCAGGACTTTATAACTATTACTAATTAAATAAAGAATAGTTATTTTTTATTATTTTTTATTAAACAGCAATCTATATTCTTACCTAAAAAAACTTCATCAAATATTTTGAGATATGGTGCATTTAATTTTGATAGTGCAGCGAAGGCTGGAGTACCAAATGACGAGAACCTCCTCCAGGGTTGACGTGAGGCGGGACGGATGCAGGGGTACGTGGGTGATGCATGAAATAATAATGATGATAATTTAAAGCTGGTCGCGTTTTTTTAGTTTTACGACATAAATGGTTGCTCTCTCTCTCTCTGCGGCCCCGAGGAAACCAAGGGAATTGGTAAATTGTAACTGACTTAATTAATGTAAATATATATATATATATATTACCGAGGCACGTGTTGGGCCGTAAGGTGGTACGAGTTCTAAATCCTAATAGAGACAAATCCCATCGTATGAGAAAGAAATCGAAAAAATCGAGAGAGAGAGAGAGAGAGAGAGAGAGGGAGGGAGAAGGGCAGTACCATCGCCATCTTGAGAGAGAAGGGAAAGAAAGACGAACGGAAAGGCGGCGGAGATATTGAAAAGAGATGGAAACAGGGTAGGAGTAAAATAATCATAAGTTGATGATAATTATCTCTAAATCGAGAACTTAAACGCCATGCGGCGTGTTAGATTGTTCGATACGGAAGGCGCGGAGTTTATATAAACCCATCAGGCTTTCAAGGCCAAAGTACGGCCGGAAGGCGAAGCTTTAGGTTTTGGTTGCTTGCTGAGAACTTCCGTGCGAGCGTGTGTTGTTAGGTGAGAACCATGGCTTTGGGTGGCACGGGGAAGAGGATCCTAGAAGAAGTAGTAGGGGAAGCAGCGCAAGAAGAGCAAGATATTTTTGTTGGAGAGAATAAGAAGCGGAGGAGGAGTGGGAGCGAAGTGGGGTCGGAGCCGAGGTCGGTGCTGGAGACGAGGAGGAGTCTGAGCCCCCCGACCTCTCCTTCCACCCTGTCTTCTTCCCCGTGTGGCGGCGGTGGAGGCGGAGGCTCCTCCGACGCCGCCAGCGTCCCAGTCTCGGTTGCCCCGGCCGCCGACAGCGGGCCCCTCGCGGAAGAGGAGGGCAGCGGCGAAAGGACCCAGCGGAGGGAGGAGTGGGCCGCGGAGCTGCAGCCAATCATGGCTGGCCTCGACTTCGGCTTCGCCAGCGGCGAGAGTGCCACACTTGGGATGGAGGACTGGGAGGCCGTCTTATCGGAGCCCGCCGCCTTCCCCGACCAGGACCAGACGTTTTCCCACTGGATCATGGGCGACGTCGACCCCACCACCAACACTTTCCCCGCCGCCGGCGACGGCCCGATGAAGCAACCACTGTTGTCCCCCGGTCCGGCTGAATTCGATGGCCACAATGCTGGCTTGGGGTCCGGCGGGCTTGCCGACCCGGATTTCGGCCTCCAAACCATCGGAGGGATAGATGGAGCTCCGTTGGTCTGCACTTCCACCATCACTCTTCCCCTACCTTCTCCTTCTTTATCTTCTTCTCCCCTTGCTTCCGGAGGCGTCGGGCTTTCTCTTTCGAGCAGCAGTAGCAAAGGAATTCCTCCACCGCCGCCGAACACTGGCATCCAAGGTCCCACCTTTGGCAGCCAAAGCAGCCACCTTCTGTTCTCGCCGCCGCGGCCCACCAATACCATATCGCCAGCGCAGGCGGGGATGTCCTTCGAAGAGCCCATCGGGGACGGGCCGGAGCTCTTCTACTCCAGCTCTCTCCTCAACCAACAACTCCAACTTCGCGCCCCGTCCAACCCGGCCTTGTTTGTTCCAGTGCCCTCCTTCGTCGCCGTTCCGTCCGCGCACCAGCCCCTGTCGCCGTCCGAGCGCCGCCCGCCCCAAGATCTAACTAGATCTCCCTTCCCTTCCCCCTTCAGCAGGCCAGGCCTCCTCCCCCAAAGAATCCAACTCGCCCAACAGAGCTCCCTCTCATCTCAGCCTATCGCTTATCATCACCTACACCGGTTGGTAAGGCCAAGGTCGGCCTCAGGCGTCGCTTCCGCCGCCCCGCAAAAGGAGCAGGCGTTGGTGGACCAGCTCTTCAGGGCCGCGAAGATGGTCGAGGACGAAGACTTGGATGGGGCGCGCGGGATATTGGCGCGGCTCAATCACCAGCTTCCCTTTCCCAGGGACAAGCCCCTCTTCCGCTCCGCTTTCTACTTCAAGGAGGCCCTCCACCGCATCGTTGCTGACACCTCCAATTCCATCAATTCGCCGCCGCCAGCCCATGCGCGCCGACCCTTCCAGAGCCCCATCACCCGTGCTCTGGAGTCCGTGCTCAAGCTCACCTCCCTCAAGTCCTTCTCTGACGTCTCCCCAATCCTCATGTTCACCAACTTTACCAGCATCCAGGTCCTCCTCGAGGGCTTCGACGGCGTCGACCGCATCCACATCGTCGACTTCGATATCGGCAGCGGCACCCACTGGTCCGCCTTCATGCAGGAGCTGGCCCAGAGGAGCTGCACGGCCGGCGGGCCTCCGACGCTCCGAATTACCGTCTTCGTCTCGCCGGAGACTTACGGCCCCCTCGATCTGGAGCTTGCTTGCGGCACCCTCGCCTTTTGGGCTGGCCGCCTTAATATTCCATTTGAATTCAGTGTCATGAACGTCCACGACTTCGACCCCTTGGCCATCCGCAGCATGGTTGACGCGCCCATTGCCGTTCACCTCCCCGTCGGCTCTGCGCACAACCTCTCCCTGTCCCTCCTCCGCCTCGTGAAGCAGCTCGCCCCGAAGGTCGTGATCTCGGTGGACCTTGGGCGTGACCGTAGCGAGCTGCCCTTCTCGCACCACTTTCTCCATGCCTTCCAGTCCTGCATGGTCCTCCTCGACTCCATCGATGCTGCGGGCGCCGGACAGGAAGTGGTCGGCAAGATCGAGTGGTTTCAACTGCTGCCGATGATCGAGAGGACCATCCTCGGGCGCCACCGTGCTGCCGGCCAGACGGTCCCCTGGCAGACACTCTTTGCATCGGCTGGTTTGGTTCCCCTGCAGTTCAGTAGCACCACCGAGTCGCAGGCTCACTGCCTCCTGCAGAGGGTGCCGGTGAGGGGCTTCCATGTGGAGAAACGCCAGTGTTCGCTCTTCCTCTATTGGCAGCGTCGAGAGCTGGTCTCTGTGTCAGCTTGGACATGCTCCTCCTCCAATCTCTAGCCAAAGGTGCAACTTGATTAGTTATTCTCTCTGTTATGTCCAATTGATCTTTAATTCCGGTTGTTCTACAGTGGTAACCTGTTTCCGTGCCATAATGCCTCTTACTGCGTTCTCTACTCAATTGCGATGTATTACTAGAAATGTTGTTCTTGAGTAGGAATGCACTTGACAATCTGGAAGGTTTGATACAGTTTTAATTTATCCTTTTCTTATCTTTTGGACATGGGTGTCTTTAATGGCATTTCGATATTTAAGGTGCAGTCTCAATCCAAGTCAGGGTCACCGTGCACTTGCCATGAAGGCTAGCAGTCGATAAATTTCTACAGATCAAAACTTTGATTCAACTTCAAACTTTTGGATGGTACATTGGACCCCCGTCTTTTGAAAGATTACTTTGGTGTAGGAGAGTAAGGGATATTCATTCTTTGAGCCACATGGGTGAGTTAAAGATACTAGTGTTTAGCTTTCATTTACTAAGAATTATATGACACAGGAAATCTCGAAAGTGGTATGTTACATGGAATCAAGGTGGCAACATACTTTGTATGGAGTAAGTGATGTGTTTAGGTGCAAAGGCATAAGTGTTGCATGATTCCAATATTTAAGAATTTTTGCTTGCCAGTTGAGCCAAGTGCCATGTTGTCAATCATCCTCATTACAACTTTGATCGCAGGCATGTGTCTCCGATAATTTGAGAGAGAATTTAGCAGCTAGCTTTCCGACCATGGGACTATCATGTCAATGTTTCTCATGTTGCATGTAAGTCTCACAGAAACGTACAGGCATATTTGGTAAAGGAGAAAGTTAATGAAGATTGCGGTAGCAATTATGCAATGAGAATATTGCGGCATGGAAAATTTTAAAGAAACTGGCATGTATGCAACCAGGTGGTAGTGCATGGACCAGAATAAATGCGTGAAGTGTAGAAGTATTGTATCTTTGAATATTTTGAGGTTCTTATGGATCCTTATCAAAGTATGCTATTAATAATGATATCTAAGAGTCGGGTGTGGATATTTAGTACGAAACAAAAAAATCTAGATAACATAAATGACGGCATCCTAGTAGTAGCTTTGATTGTTTACAGGCATCCCCTATAATTCAGGAGAGAATTTAGTAGGTGGATATTTGGGATTTAGGGGAAACTTATTTTCCCATGAAATTATTATTATTATTATTAAATATATATATATATTATTGTCTTGTTGGATGCGAGCCTTACCACATTTGGAAAGGCATATTGGAAGTAGGTGAGTTAATGCGAGTAGCGTAGTAGTAATGCATTAAGAATAATGTGATATAGAAGATTCTGAAGGGTGATGGTTTTGTGCGATCAGTGTAGCAGTGTATGTTGGACGGACTAGATATACGTGCCCAATGAAGGGGTGTATGGTTGTTATTTCCAATATTTAAAAAATTTTCTCATGAATCCTTACGCAAGTGGCATATTAATTCTAACATCTAAGTATCAGGTATACATACCAAAGATCAAATGAAAAGATCAGATAACATAGGTGCAACATTTTAATATCGACTTTAATGGTTGCCGTGTCTCCTTATGATTTAGGAAGGAATTCAGTAACAAACTTTCTAAATTTCAAGAGAAACTTGTTGGTGATGGATCTAGTTATCAATATTTCTACCCTCTTGCACATAGATCATCCTAGATTTGGAAGGAAGCAAGTTAATGCAATTGGAATGGCGGTTATTTGTTAAGGTTGATAAGGTATAGTAGATTGAAAACGAAGTAGATTGCATACGATTAGGTAACGGCCTATGTTGCATAGAACTACAGTATGTGCACTAGATGTAAATGTACATGTTTTGTTACTTTCATTATTTAAGAATTTCTTTTGATGAGCACTCACACAAGTATCATATCATTGTCAACATCAAAACATCAAGCATGGATACCAAAGGCTAAATGAAAATATTTGGATAATATGGTTGGCAGCATCTTTATAGTAGGTTCTTTCAAGGATGTTGTCCCTTGTAATTTAAGAGAGAGTTTGATAGCAAACTCTCTAAATATCAAGGGAATTCTGTCTGATGCATAAACTGAAAATAGATAAGAAATGATCAGATATTGGTGGAGATCCATATTCGTACCCATATATTCAGTGGATACGAATCACAAGTATCGATATGGATATTTATGCATACCAAATTTTGCCTTTTACTAAAATTTGTATCTATATTTGTGCTAAATGGATACGGATTTGAATTGGATATTAATCATATTCATAATTTTCCTAAATGGATATGGATATAAGTCATATGATACTTTGAATGCAAACGGGATTTTTGAGCAAAATTTGACGGGGATAGGTTATAAAATTAAGGCATACAAATGTTTTTCAAGAAGTAGGAGAATGACAAAAACCTTGCATGAATATTTCATATAAGTGCATATAATTGATATCTATACTTGGTTATCACAAATATGTGATCATCTATTTAAATGTTAGGCAAGTTCTTGTGTACACTTTCACTAATAGTGGATTTTATTTTTTTAGCAATTTTGCTAAAGTCCCTATCCATTTAAAAGGAGGTCCTTGATGCAATGATAAAGCTGCTCCGTTGTGACCTATATGTCATAAGTTTAAAATATAGAAACAACCTTTCTGCATGCATGATAAGACTGTGTACCCTCTCTAGGCTCTATATTAGTCGGAGCTTTGTGCATTAGAACACCCCTTTTTTTCCAAAGTATCTGCAATGTAGAAAAGTGCTTGAGTATCCGGATATTCAAATTAGAAATCAAGAAAGATATCAATACCCATGTGTGAAAAGTTAGAATCCATATCCAAGTGCTTATTTGAAAAAATTGCTATCTCGATATTTGAATGCATAACTAAATTTGATCAGATATAGATCTGTTTTTCTGAATCAATCCAATCTGAATCCAATATTTTATATGCTCAAATTTCACCTGACCCACTTTTAGCCTAGTGATAGGCTGTTGAATGGATATTGCTACCTTGTTGCACTTACATCTTGTTTGATTTTGAAAAACATATTCAGAATGGATTGAATTAATGTGATTGGGGTAGCAATTATAAACTAAGAATGATATGGTATGGAAGATGTTGAAGGGATCAGGTTCCATGTGATCAATAGCAATTTATTATGGGCTAGGTCAAGTGTCTGAGGTGCAGGCGCTCAGTTGTATCTTCTAATATTTCAAGTGCAGATCCTTACCCAAATTAATGTGATATTAGTGCCAATAACTGAGATTCAGGTGTGGACTCTTAAGATTAACAGAGATCATAGCATCTTTCCAGTAATTCCGATCACTTTCATACGTCTCTTAAAATTTTGTAGAGAGTTTAGTGGTTGGCTTATTGAAATTTAGGGGAGTCTTGTCAATTATGAAACTATCATGTGGATGCTGCTAGCTTGTTCCATGTAAACCTTGCTTGTTTTGATAAGGTTTTGGAAAGGGGCTAGTAAATAGGCTTGTAGTTATGCACTGCAAGCATTATGATATAGAAGATTCAGAAGGGAGCAGATTACATGTGACCGGAGAGCAGCCTATGTCGTGTTTACTAAGGCACATGTCAGGGGCAGGTGTCCATTGTTTCTTCTTTTAATGTTTACGAATTTCTTCTCATGTGCCCTTACCCAAGTGCCATATCAATACCAATATCTAGTGTTAGGTGTTGGAAGTTGAGGTTAAATGAAAAAATTTGGATAACATATCTGGCAGCATCTTTGTAGTAGCTCCAATTTTTGATGCTTATCCCTTACAAATTCAGGAGAGAATCTAGCAACCAGCCCTCTAAATAAGTCTAAACCTATCAGTATTGGAGTTGTCATATGGGCACTGCTACCCCTACAGCATGAAGTTATTGGAAGACATATCTGGAAGGGAGCTAATTATGCAACCAGAGTTGTAAGTTTGCATCACTGATGATATGTTATAGAAGATTGAGAAGGGAACAATTTACACACAATCATGTAGCAACATGCGTTGCAGGGACTACAATACGTGAGTCAGGTGCAGGCGTGTAAGCACCATATTTTTCCGAGATTTGAGAATATCCTTTTACAAGTCCTATCCAAGTTTCAAGTCAATATTGGCATCTAACTATCAAGAATGGGTACCCAAGTCTAAATGAGAAGATCTAGATAGCATGGGTGGCAGAATCTCTGTAGTAGCTCCAATAATGAATGTTTCCCACAATAATTTATGAGAGGGTTTATGTGCTTTCTCTCTAAACTTAAAAGGAAACCTGTCTGCGATGTAGCTATCATATAAAAGCTGCTCCTCTTGTTGCACATTAACTTTATTATATTCGGAAAAGCATATTTGGAAGAAAGTGGGTGATATGGAACTGAGCTAGCAGGTTAATAGCTTCCATGTGGCAGTTATTGTGTTCCCTATAGTTTCAGAGATGGTTAGTTGCTAGCAATTTTAGTTTTAGGGGATGTGTCAGCAATGAAACTATAATGAGATTCTCTGACCTAATTGCATCTAAACCTCTCTGCATTTGGAAAAAATAAAATACTGAGAAGGAGGCAAGAAAATCCACCAAGCCCAAGCTTGCAGTGACCACCAGCCAATGCTGTTTGGTGGGTTGGAAATGTACATCTTAGATAAGATGGGGACAGGAACTAGAGACATGGACCAAATAGGTGTCAACTTTGACAAAAGAATGTAGTAATAAGATGAAAGAGTTATCTACAAATGTAGTTTGTTGACGACTTCATTGAAGCAATTCACTTACCCAAACCACAATCAAGGGTGATATGTACCTTCATCTAGTCTGTTGAAGTGTACTTGAAATATGAAAATTGCTAGACAACTAAGACAAAGGAAATCCTATTTTGAATGTTACCAGGTGAATGATAACTTTTTTGGATGAAATCTCAAAATTAAACACCGAGTGGTTGGTAAGTTTGCTGGTGCAATTTTAAAGGAGAAAGGTGATATATGAAATTCAACCTACTATGGTCGACTTATAAGCTGCAGTTGAAGCACTATGGATTTATACGATGGGAAGAAATACCAAGGGAAAAAAATGTGTTGGCAAACTTGGCAACTTTTAACAATGCCATGCTAGGACGATCATCCATGATTATTATTCTGTTAGACACTTGATGTGAAGATTAGTGAGCTACGGTTAGACACTACGCATCATTTTAGTGATTCAACATGAGCTAAAACTTAGAAGGCCCTTATATGTGTCACAAATGAGTTCCTGCTGAAATTTTAGGTGTTGTCACTGTAAATGTCACAAACCATATCTCGAAAAAGGGTGAACATTATCAGAGGTTGCTGTTAAACTCTAGGTGTTGCTACTGTAAATTTCATTAGATATGTGTTCCAGCACTTGGAAATATGCAGGGATATTATCAGAACATATATGTGATGGAACAAAAGTGTGATTTCAAAAGAAATGATGCCTTCATTAAGTTTAATTGCTGAAGGATAGTGAATAATACTTTGTCATCGTGGACTAGTGATGCAAGGTAAATGAAGAGAATCAGAGGCAGAAGGCATATACACCATCATTTAGTCTAGGTAAGAAGCTAGTACAACTTTGAAAGCTTCCAATGGCAAAGGCATCTGACAAGAGGAATGCCCTTCTGTAAGGTCTTGAAGGAACCTAGCAATCTATAAGACAGCATATTTGATGGTTTCTTAAAAATAATAAAAATTCCAAATGGTTGTGTAAGCATTGTAATTGCCATTTTAAGATGAAATGTGATATATGAAATTCTATCAACTACAATGGATCTATCGAACTCACCAGCCATCGACAAAATTTAGGAAAAAAGGAAAAGATGATAGAAATCTCATCAAATTAAACTGAACTCTGTGCCAGGATGATCAACAATAAATGCTACTTATGCTACTGATGTGAAAATTTAAAGAGGTAAAGATATCTGTACATGTTCTGTAGTGATTCTGCAGTGTCAGTACTTCAAAGTAGCTGATCAGGGAAAATCAGTGTTTTGTCATGGTGAGCTAACATTGAAGATCAGCCTTTTGCTTTTGCATGCTTAGATGTAATAAAGGCTTGCTGCTAGAATATAGCAGGTGCTGCCATTGTTTGTGCCATTTGTAGATGGTAAAATGCTATTAATTTGGATGGATGCTGATTAAGAGATTGAGAGAAAATAAAGGATATTTTTTAGAGGATATGTGCTTGGTAATTTAAGTTAGATTTAAATAGAATATGGTTCCATTGTCAAAAAGAGATTGCTAAGAGGCATCAAGTTGTTGCTTTGATCATTGTGGAGATAAATTAATGCATATCTAAGAAGATTGGTGAATGGTGGGCGAAATTGAAGGTTCCATCTTTGGAGTATGGTCCTTATTATTGAATCATACATTGGAAAATAATGGACTTTGGACACAGATAAGCATTTTCATATGTTAAAATGCTGGTGTGGCTGTGTGATGTGACAGGGTTTAGAAGTCTGTACATTTGAAATCAGGGGATCATTTAAGGATTTAGCGTGGATAGACATGTAAGGGTGGTTAGCATATGCAATGAACGTCTGAAGAGACACTGGTAATGCGAGGGCATGGATTTGCATTAAATTATCCAAAAGATGCGGAAAATGAGCTAAGATAACTTGGGCTGAAGTTTGAGAAAGATATAGAAAATAGTACCTCGATGGCAATGAAAGGCAGTCCTTCACAGGAATAAAAGGTGGTGGATAAATCATAAAACTGATCCAGACAGTTAAATTTACTTATTGTTCTTTTCGTTGGTGATGCATAACATATGGATGGTTAAGACTTAAGAATTAAGAAAGCCACATCATAACCTATTGACGTTAGTATTTTGTAGTTATAAACACACTAAAGTTCCTTTATATGTTTATATGTATATCATATGTTTCTCTGTTTCTAGTTCCAGTGCCTTGTGATCCTGCAATCAAAGCTTGTTATTGATGTTGTAAGCGGAATGCACCCTTTTTATGCTCCTACTTTCTCAAAGAAAAAGAGTGAGTTTTTATGCTACTACATTTTCTTGACCTGAAGAATGTACTTCCCCTGTTGAAAGATTGCCTCTTCCATGGTGATAACAATTTTGGTTGATTGCCTCTTCCAGGGTAATAGCAATTTTGGTTCATCAATTCTTATAATAAGTTTGTTCTTTCTTCTATTCTGAAATGGACTATGACCTTGGAAAATCATCTTGGTACCTAACAACTTTAGACGAATGTTCGCAAAGTAGGTTCTTAGTTCATCCATATTCTATTATTACTTTCTATGGCCTTCCTGAAACATCCTGACCTAGAACAGATGGGACTATTGCTTTTCATGCAGAATTGTTTTAGTTATTTTCTATGCAGGTGCTAACTTGGAAGACAGACATTATTAATGCAATTGTGTATTTTTCAGGTAACTGAGACTCATCATTGGAAAGCCGTCAATATTTGTTGTACAATTGCCTAATTTGTTTTTTGAAACTCCAACCTTAAGATTGATGCGCATTGCAAGTGGGAAACAAAAAAAAATTCATTGAACATAATCTGGATGATACAAGTTTTGTAAAGTTTTTGTTTTATGGAATGTAGACATTGCATAGTGCATTAAGAGCTTTGATAATGATTTATATCTGTGATTTGATTTTTTTGGTTGGTGCACTCTAGAGGATTGGTTCTATTGGATATTTGTTAAAGTAATTCAAAATTTTTAGTACTGTATTGGATATTTAACAAAATATAAACCAACTTAAATAGGATTTCTAGTTTTAAAAAGTTTAATCTCCTAGGATGCTTAGGAGATAAAGTTTATCTTTTATCTTTCTTTATTTCTCTCTCATCTCTTAAAATCATATGGATGCAACATTCTCATATGTTCAGAGATGCCTTCTCATCTCTATGTAAGAGATAGGAAGAGATGTGAGATACCGAAACAAAACTTACAAAGAAATGCAACACATCTAATTGGACCTAAACATTTATTTATGCGCACCCCTTCATATCTATAAATAAGGGATAGTGATATCGTTCTAGTCCATTTGAAACAAGTCTACGCAAGTAATAGAGAAGAGACTTGAGAGCCTATAGGTACGTGAGAATGAGTGAACTCAAATGCGTTGTTTAAGCATTTGAGAGCAGAAGATTGGGTCCATATAAAGAGTGTGATTTTTATTAAATTATTTTCTATCTTTTCTGTATTTGGATTTGACTGGTTTGGGTATGCCTTGATTCTCCTTCATTATAGTGCATTTCAAGGAGAATACACGTAGCAACTCATTGTATCTTCAGAGTAGACCTTCATCAACTATTTATATATAGGAAGGGTAAATTTCACTTTAAAGAAAGTGCCATCCATAGCGTGCCTCAAATTGGGTAATATTGATTCTTAACTATTTATTTGTTTCTTGTATGCGCAAAAAACTACTTAAAGCAAGTGATAATTTTCGAATAGGTTCAATGTATCAAGCCCACCAGTATAGTATAATATGTCTGATATAAGATGGTATGCACCCATGCGATAAACCTTGGTTTTGATCAATTCCTACACATACAGTTAAGTAGATACTATATTTAACATTCCTTCGTGTTATGTTCTTGTTTGCTCCATCTGGTCCATATAAATTAGAATTACCTAGGCAATAATCTCATGATAAAATAAATTCAAATGCCTGAGAAGATCAGTCCAAGTCTATCCACCTAGGCTCAAATCTATAAAACTCTTGTTTTTGTTGTCAACTTTTGTTCCTTCATATTAGCTAACTGAAAAAAAGATTTCTAGAAATGCTCAAGAATAAATTGCATTTAAAATCAGTATGAAGGTTAGCTGATTTAACTACAGAGATTAAACAGTTTTTATTTTGCGACATCTGTCCCTTTCAGGCAAATGCCAGAGTGTATCAGCTGGTGATTAGAAAATGAAATCCATCCATCCCTTTCAGGGGAATGCATTTTGCATGATTCACTCATCAAATCTTATAGTTTACTCTGCCTTTCCAGATTAAAATAGCCATGGATTTTAGTTCTCATTTGATCCTTGTATATTCTCTGTAATATGTTTATGAGCCTGTTCTGTTGTACACTGAACTTGGCTGAGTCATTCAGTATGGGTCTTCTTCTCTGGAGACTCCACTGCATGGTTTTCGATGGAGTAGATCAAATGAATGAAAGGTTATCAGGGAGTGATCGGCCACCAGCTAGTGTGCCCTCAACCCGTGCTTTCCTTTCAGGCATGGCTCAACAATAATTCCATATAGACTCATGATGTGAAGAACTGACACCAGACAATTCCTTTTTAATTTTGATTTAGAGGTTTGTAGTATTGCATTCCCTATTGATGTATCGCATGGCTCGTCCTTTCCATGTGTTAGACTGAATATTTCATCTTTCTTTTGTGACCTTTTGTCCTTTAATTTGCCATCCATTTATTTAGTTTATGTCTCCTCCTCCATTAGTTGAGAGGCTGCTTTTCCTTTGGTTCTAAATCACTTTTAGCATATTAAGAACTGGAGACACCATGTTGCATGTGAAATGGAGGACAATATACAGATATCTGCGAGAACATGTGCTTGCTTGTACCTTTTAACTTTATATCCCATATTTCTTTGATTTTTGTTTAAAACTCTCCTTTCTCTGTTTGAAGTCCTAATTTAGTAACTTCCTAATTTCTTGGATTGCTTCCCAGGTTTTATGACGAAGACCCTTCTGTCCCTCATCAGACATTTTCAATGCTCTTGTTTTGAAGGCCTTTTGGATGGTGATAGCTATGTTTTCCACCAACCATGCATCACAAGCTGCTTTTAGTTTCATTTCTTTCAAACTGTTTTAACTTTACAGGTGTCAGACAAGCTGTTATCAACAAGGTATGATGCCAACTGTTCAGATATCCTGTGGCACAGATGATAGAATGCCATGGTTAATCTCCTGATGGTTCTAGACACCATCAGTTTCAGACATCACGAAATGCTGGAGAATTCTGTCCACATCCCAACAGAATAAAATGGAATTGCCCATGGTGCTCCTCCTGAGACTCAGCCTTCATTTGGTGGGACTGTGATTCTGGTGTTGTCCTCCAGCGCAATGCAAAGTTAAAACACTGGGGTAGGACATTTTGGAAGGACATCTCTTTTGGAGGTTAGCTGGGGATAAAATACCCAAGCCCACCGAGGAGAGGATAAGTAGAGCAAGACCATGTTAACATGATGATTCGTGCCAAGCTGCAGCCAAATTTGTCATGAAAAGCATTGATTCATCAGAGTTTGTTCCTTATGAGGTAGGCAAGGCACCACCATGGAATGGACTCATTTGTTTGAGATAGGTCGAGTAGAATAGGTGGATTTAATCTGTCTTGAAGCAAGGAGGTGAAGGATCTAAGTAAATATATCTCGAGATTAGAATTGATGATGGCAGAACTAATGAAGGCCAGGATACCCCATTACTGGTTACTTGGATCCACTCTGCCATAAATCATGCGGCAGGGTAACGGACTGTTTGGCAATCCGAGCACTGAAACGAGTAAACCATTCTTTCCAAAGCAGTAATGAGAAAAGAAAATATTAAAATAAATAATTACGCCTGAGGTGCATACATGAACTTTGAGCTTATTCGAGACTTTTAATTGACTCTCAAGAGAATCCATAATTAACTCTTAGAGAATTACTTATGTCAAGCAAAGTTTTATTGTTTTTTTATGCTATTCTATTAGGTTGGGATGAACAAGATAATGAAATTTTATGAATAATATCATGTATTTTGTAAAATTTATTAAATTTATTAGATATATATTCTCTTTCTCTATTTGACTTAAAGGATTTTAATTTTCTTATTAAGTTGATTTTCAACTTCCTTTTTCTAAGCCATAAATTTATCTAAACCTTCATCTTTTGTTCCAATAAGATACTCCAGAGAAATCATCTATAAAATTTATAAAATATATATTTTTATTTCTAATTAAAATATTTAAATCACATATGTTACTATGTGTTAATTTAAAATTTTTAATTTTTCCATTTATTGTTTTAAATGATTTTCTTGATAGCTTAGATTGTACATAAATCTTACATTCTTCATCTATATTAACATTACATTTAGGAATTAAATTTAAATTCATCAGTCTTAATAATATTGAGATTTGCATGATCTAATCTACTATACCATAAATTAAAGGATAAAATATTATAAATAAAAAAGAATTAATTTTACTTTTTTATTTTTGCTACATGCAATTTAAATAATCCATTGAAAACATAACTTCTTTTGATAAAAATATCTTTCTTAGTGGGAACAATTTTATTTGACTTAATGATTATTTTATTATCATTTCTTTTAGTAAAGAACTATTGTAAAATTCTTTTCTAACTTTTGTTATATGTTGCATTTTTGTAAAGGTGAGAATTTTGCCAGATGTTGGCATTAAATTTATTCTTCCTTTATTCCTTAGAAAAGCAGCACTAGAGTTTCCTATAGTTACTATATTTTCATTGAAAACCTAATAAGTAGGGGATGGGAATTGATCAGTACAAATATGTATATTAGCATCAATATCAATTCACTAATTAGCAATCCTAGGTTAAACTCAAATTTTATAGAAATAAACCTTTTCATTAGTCCCAAATGAACTGGAATCACCTATCATTATATTTGCTTATAAGTTATACCAATCTTTCTTCAAGGGTTTATCTTTCTGATGGCAACAAAAATATTGCTAAGAAAATATCTCACGATTTGTTAAGGATGTCATAATAAATAAATACTTTCACTTTAAGATTGTTGGAAATATTATTGCTTCGATGTAATTTTCTATATGCATGCAAAATAAATAAATAGTTAAGAAGGCATCTTATGGATGACATTCTCTTTAAATAAAATTTGTTTGTCTTGATACAAATAATTGATAGCAATCTACTCTCAAGATATAATGAACAATTGCATATTTTTGAAGTGAACTCTAATAAAAAAGAATCAAAGTAGATTCGAATCAATCAAATTCAAATATGGCTAAAATCAAAAAATAATCAAATAAAAAATATCTCTTTATGTAGGCTCAATTCTCTCTTTTTGAATGGTCGAAGGGTGCACTTAAGTGATATCTCCTTATTTTATAATAATATAATATTATTATATATAATATATTAATATATTATAGCATTGATAGATAATTAATATATTAATAAATATATAATGTTATAATTATATAACATAGAATATATTATTATATATTAACTATATATTATATATTAAATTATATATATTGTTATAATATTAATAATAAATTTTATTAATATTATTGTATATTATGTAACTAATATCATATCATTATAATATTATATTATAACATTTGTATAATTAATTATTATATTAATTTTAGTATTTATTATATATAATAATATATATATATATATATTATACGTATTTATAGTATTATTAATAATATTTATTAATTTTATAATATATAATTTATACATAATATATTATGTATTATGTATAAAAGGAGATTCTTTAAAGCGAAAGCCTGCTTTGGATCCAATGGATTTAAAGCTCTAAAGGTGAGTATAATTTTTAATGGAGGCCGTCCTGATCGAGAAAGGCTCGCCCTTGGAAAGCGTAGATGGTACACAGCTTTCTATTACCAAAAGGAGGGAGGCTAAAGATGTGGGGAGAGGGCATTCACCAGTGGGAAGCCTCGCCTAGGGGTAGGAATCGGTTCCAACTGCAAGGTTGGTGGATGGATTCCCCTAGGCAACGAGCCAGCCTTTGGCAAGGGCTTTTCTATTTGTTCACAGTTCATCATGTTAAAGGTGTGCAAATCTCTCCATATTAACACCAGTCTTAATCCCAGCCTTTTCACTCTTTGAACAAGTCAAAGTTGTATTGGGTGCTTCAATCGCCACCTTAAAAGGGTGACCTAGGAATACGTTGGGAGACTCGAATCGAGCCATGGCCTATAGTTTCAATATATATACATATATATATATATTCATGTGATTATTAATTATTTATAAATTTAAAAAACATAAATGTTTTCGATTTGTTATCAACTTGTTATTGAATTCATAATCTAATGTCAATTCAAATGCTATCTTATATATATAAACTAGCAAAAAGAAAAGGTCAAGTATCATTAGCCAAATTAATCATCACCTTAGTTAGTCAGATATGAAAATTGGTAATGAATGGCCATTTAACTTATTGAATATTCTTAATATGACGTAGTTAACGTTATAATATAAAGTTAATTTTATGAATAACTCTCGAATCCTTATCAAACATTGTCAAGTCTGTGCTTGACATTTTCATCTTGCTTGATAGTCTTTTTACCTTTTAAATTGCATGTCTTTATTACTTTTTAATGATCAACTTGCCAATCCTAATAAGAGTTTATGCTTAGATATCAAGTTAGAAACTAACCAATATAGTGGCATCACAAATGCATACTTTATGAAGCCTATTTGCCCTATCAAATGAGTGGATATATTTTATGAGGCTTGGAGGAGATTTATGTTCAACAAGAGCAGCCTACCCTTGTTCATAGTGTGAGATCAAGGACACAAAATAAATCAGTTAGGCATGTTATAGGAAAGCAATATTTATTCCAAATAGAGTTCGAATTGTATCATAAGAACTTTTTAACCACAAGAAATCGATATTAGTGTTTTTTTGTTTCCCTTGTAATAGCAATGATGGCTCAAGGTTTGGGTCCTTCACGTAGCTACAAGAATTACTTATCCATATATGACTTTAAGGATAAACTAATAAGCCAATTCTCTTGTCCTCGTAGCCAACCAAGTTGGCAATCCTTTCTCTCATACTACCACCACCCTTTTGACATCTGATCACATATGCGCGGGTGGAACAAAAGCATGGGGTTGTGATCACACGACTTTGCCTCTTTATCTTTTAAGATGCTTTGCCAACGGCAATCCTTTGCTCATCTTCTCTCCGCGTACTCAAATTTTCTATTGTCGAACGCCATGAGCTCGCGTAGGACCAACGCTTCCCTCCCTTTCCACGCATCCTTACGTAGAAAAGCCCAAAAGGGAGTGCACTCATGCGCGTCAAAAGCCATAGGATCGATGTTGAGCCCCCACCCTTGCTTTCGTCCTCTCCTTATCACTTAAGACCCTTTCTTTGGACTTCTGTTGCAATAACCCTGGTTAGTAGAATTTAGTGGAGAGGTGGCTCCACCACGCAATAGGTTTCATCGCTCTCAATACTGTGTAGAGTAACTCAGGTCAACTGTAACCATCACTACTCTAACAGTGACTATGTCTCTTTTTTCTGGTAGAACATCGCTAGTGTCTGTCTCTTTCATGGCTTCTCTTTTCTTTTGTTCTCTAAGCATGATTTCTTCAACTGGATTGGAGTGGTGGGGGTTTTTGTTTGTTGTCTTCTCTATCTGGAGTCATGGTCTTGGTTCTTTTCTCTGGTCAATGCTAATCCCTTTGCCTTCAATCATGTTAATGCCTATGATAAGAGAAGGACTGCAAGTTTTGGTAACCACACACACGGAGAAGTCCACATGGAATTGCCAAGGAGCTGTTAGTGTTGCGTCCTTTTCTTTGTGCGGTCGGCCGGAGTCGAGATAAGGGTGGCATGAATTATTGGTCACTCTGTGGCGGTTCTCTCAAGTCTCATCACTCTCCGTAGAGAAAAGAGGAGGTGAGCTACAACGTTGACATCGTTGAGAGGAGTCTCCTTGGCATCATTGCGTACCATCGTTTTAGCTAGCCTCTGAAAAGGGCCCAGATTTTGGATTGTTGGCAGGCCAACTCTTGGTAGTCCATCTTGTCGAGCTGCCGGAATCCCCAGTTTCTTCAAAGCAGGGAGATGATGTGGCATCTGCTACGAGATGCATATATTCTCGGCCCGAGCTTGAAACAATGTACTCCAAGACACCATGGTTGATCTTTGTTGGAACATCAGGTCCGGTGCACTAAACGTTCGGATTGCTCTGAAAGACCCCAGCAGCAGCACTTGCTCTAGTGATCGTCTTTGGTGAATGCTGATAAGAACTCTGCAGTGATTCAAATAAGCTACATGAGTTGAGAATTCTCGGTCATCCCAGCATTATCATGCAAGCAAAGTTTAATTGAATTATGATATTGATGTATTCTTCTAGGGCCCACTGCAACCGCGACCTTGGCCTTCTTAATTGACAACCGAGCCAGTGATCACGACTCTCTGCTTCCAAATAATTAATATCGCCAGTTTCCTTTAGCATCCTCTGTTAAGTTTCTTATATTCCACTACCCTCTACTCTAGTCTAATGGCTGCTCATCCTTTTTAACCGTGCTATCATGGCAGTCATGTGGCACCATTAGAAAAAAAAAACCATCTGTGCTCTTAATTATTCTATTTCTTCTGTTATAGTCTTATCTTTCCACATCTCGGCAGAGAAATAAATAATAACTTTGGTACATCTCTTGGCCGCCTAATTAACCAAGATCATAAAACAAATCGTTCCTCTATCTCAAGTTGCTGGCATGAAGTCGCTGGCATTGCAAAAGTAGAGGGCATCAGAGATTTTGTCCTTGCAGTCCTTCTGTAAAGAAAATCTTTAAGACTAGAACAATAAAAGACCCTTTAAATTTTGAGCACTTTCATGAACATGTCATGCTTGTTAAACAAACATACACCGACCATCTGTATTGTCTATGGAAAGCTCAATGTATCATTCATGGATCGCTGATACCATTATTTAAAAAAAAGGGAAGAAAAACTAATAATGAGATCTGGACAAGATCTTGGTATTTAGCTGCACAAGAGTGCAGTGTATCTTCCTAAAGTGGGCTAATGTGCGTCTCCACCAGCCATCAACCATCAGACTTGCCGTAAAGCATCTGACAATGAAAAGAAAGACGTGCGTGCGTGTGTGTGAAGGTTCACAGAGAATTTGTTTCAGACAAACATCTGAGAAAGATGCTTTCATATGGCTAAAACATCTCTTTAGGAATCTTAAAGATATGATCACTTGCATGAGATCACTGAGGTTCTGAAATCAACAATTGGGTCTGCACATCTGTAAATGGGCTCTAGAAAATGGATATGACGATGGCTGGCAGCTGGGCAGCAGCTAAAGCCCAAGAGTTACTAGCATAATAAAAAGCTGATAATGTTTGAATATAATAAGCAAGACAGAATCTTAGAGTTGATAGCCAGAGTGCTAGGCCTAGCCTACCACAACATCATGTAATTTGTAGGCAGCATCGGCACCTGTGATTGAAACTTAAGGCTACGTGGCCTGTAGATATACCAAAGTGATCATTTATTTCTCCGCCAAGATGTAGAAAGATGAGAACATAGCAGAAGAAATAGAATAATTAAGAGCAAAATAATTGATGCCCAAATGGCCTTTTCTAGAGGTGCTGCATTACCGTCACATAGCACGGATCAGACATTATGTGCTTAAACAGGATGAACAATCATTAGACAAGAGTACAGAAGAGGGGAATATAAACTTGGTTCTTTTTTTGCGGGGATAGGACATAAACTTCGTTCTTCAGTGAAGCGACAAAAGATAAGAAATGAATACATTCAAAGAGAGGAAGAGAATCTACAGGATATGTTAAATTAAACTGAAGATGTTAATTTGGAAGCAGAGAAAGTGAGCAATAGGAAAGAAGGCTCAAATCAAGGGCATCAGTTTTTCTGGGCCTCATACCTGTCAATCAAGGAGATCTATAGGTCATTAGCTATGAGAAAGACATGGCTCAACATGTGCTGCGAATGCTGAGTGTATAGAAAGAAACGAATAATGATACGATACATCGTTATGGCTAGTACGCATTACGTTATGGAAGACGGAATTGAATCTTATGGTTAAGGACCTCACCAGCATGGGGAACCCAGCACCAAATCGCCACAGCAGAAACTTTTTTCAGCCCTTCCACTGCGAACACGCCTAAGTCACAAGCATATTCTTTGTCGTATGCATCATCTAACGTGTCATAATCTAGTTTGTTAAAACCTGACTCCACCCCCTGTCCATCAACTGGAGATTATGTAAAATTTGATAAAGATTATTGTGCGTGTTTTCAGACTAAACTGGAGAAGCTCACAAACTAAACAGACACTAACTTTCAAATGAAATGATGCACGTCCACGTCTTTTATTCAAATACCGCCGAACTTCAATATTCAACAAGGGGCTGCAAGAATGTGCGAGTCCCTAAAGTTCTTATCTAAAATTTTTCTACACTGAAAAATCTTCAGAAACATTGGTGTAGTAGTAATGTGATCATCCCTAACAAATAACTCAAAACAAGTCGCGATAATTGTCTCCACTAGATAGAATTTAACAAGTCATAAATAGATCGGTTGATTCTTGAAGTCAGATGCCACAAAGGCTTTATACTGGAATAATTACAGAAACCATGAACAAAGATGAGGTCAACAATCAAATAACATTTATCGGAGAGGTTAAGGATCACAAGCTTATGCTGGTCGGTCCAGTCTTCTCAATCAGAACGTATCCCACCCATGAAGGTCCTCGGGTCAGGGCAGGTTCCTGTAAACTGAGCCTGAGAGAAGTCAAATCCTGGATTCTGCAGACCAAAACAAGAAAGGAAAGAAGCTTTCCATTAACAGAAGAGGAAACAAGAAAGAGGAATTGATAGAAAAGTTGATGAGCATTTTTTTAAAGCATTTTTTTGGAACGAAAAATGTGTACTAATAAAAAAAAAATGAAAGGAAAAGAACCTGCAGTCTTGGCACCAAATCTTCATCATCAAATCTAGAACATGTTTCAAAAGGAGGCATTTTCTATACCCGTAAACTTTATTTTATTTTTTTAACAAAATAATGTGTAACAACATATAGAATGGAGAAAGCAGACAATTTATTTTAGGGGATGGAAAAAATTATAGTTGATTTAATCAGTGAACTTGTTTATCTGAAACACATCTTAAAAGAATAATTTATATTTTCTCATCATGTAAGAGAATTCTGTCATTTTTTCAATAATGCATCTTGTTGATCTCAAACACATGTTGGCCATCTCTCATTTTCAGCATGCGTGCGCATGCCCACACACACACACGTATGGCAGCTCGGACAAAAATCTTGGTTCTGCCTCCACTAGCCATGCATGTTTCCTGTCTGGATTTTATAATATCTTATATAAAACTTCAATGCAACTTGTAAATGATAGTGAGAGTAATTCTTTTCATTGTATAAATGGTTTACCATGTTTGCTGGTACAACAAAGAAAAACTTTCCACAGGATGTGTTCATAAGGTAATAAACAGGCCATGAAATCATACCCACTAGACATAAGTTTGAACATCAAATTTTGGAACTGAATATATTAAAAGCTCCAAATTAGTGGTCTTAACAAATACTTAAAAGTTTATCTTGGCATAATCATGCCGTGCGTAGAATTCGTTATATTTATACATGTAGAAGAGGAACTTTGTCCAAGTTATATTAGCTATGATATAAATATAAGAGGACTTACAAGACAAACCGCAATAAGTTTCTAAGTGAATTATTTCATTGCATTTTATACATTTGTTGTAACAGAATCATTTATGGAAGACAAACAAATTGGTTAAAATTTCCCTCACTGTTTTCATGACAATAAACATGACATGACACCGCATCACCCACAAAATTTGAAGATCAATTTCCAACCTGCCATTACACTAAAATCTTCAAAACAAGTGTTCTCAAATAATATAGAAAGTTTATCTCCACAAAATTATATTATCCATGGACTTCATTACATATTCATGCAAGCAGAGGAGAATAACATTCTTCAGCGAGTAAAATTTAGCTATGATGTAAGCAAAAGATGTTTTGAAGAAAAATCAGGATTAGCTTCTGAGAGTGGTTTTGCAATCTGGTTAGGAAGGAAGGGAATGACTGGTCTTTGATTTGATTCAGAAATGAATTTCGCTGGAAGCAGGGAAAAATAAAACTGAAATTTCATGGGTGTTGTTAAAAAATAAAAAGTAAAAAAAAGTTCACTACAATTAGTGTGATTCATGGTACTTGGCCAAGGGCAACCAGCATTCATGGCAGAGTTTTCCAGACAGTTAGTAGATAAATGAATAATAAGATCCTTGATAAAATACTGAAGGGTCCAATGAATTATAAGCTTCATAGACTGGTGATTCAAACTGAAAGACACCATGGCATACTGACACACTAGTGTTGGAAAATTACTAATGAATGGCATTGATCTTTTAAGCATATAAGAAGGGCATTGCATTAGATAGACATGCAAATAATTCTTGCAACTTCTGTCCAATAGTTTTTTTTCTTTCCCTTTTTTTTGTATATCTGCAAGGGTCCCTTGAGCCATCATTCTTTTATTGTTGACAATGTAGTTCTGTCACTCGAGTAGATCTCTGTTTTGTCAAACTTTAGCTTTCTCTAGATATGGTCAATTTCCACTTAATGAAAGAAATTGTGTAAATAAAAGCTAATGCACGCAAATCAATTCAGCATAGTAAGGAGGAAATTCTCATCATAACAAAAGGCAAAAAGACATGAAACTATTTCAAATGTTTAAGTATTGAATTAAATCATGGATTGTAGAAATTCATATTAGATCATGGATCATATGATTCCTTGTGGATACCTTCCAAATTTCACACACTTGAGAAAAGCATTTACAAGACATTGTATGCGTACATCAGCCTTTGGAAGAAACAAATAAACAGATAAATGTATGGATGTATGGATGCATGCATGCATGTAGGTATATATGTATGTCTGACTTCCTGGCACCAGGTAAATGATACAAGGGGATAAATGCATTCTTTTTGTACCAGTAACATATGATTGATATCACAAGAATTTAATCATGGTATGCAATATTGGTACATACTGCCATGTATTAACACCAAACCGAGTCCTCGTACTGAGAGTATATTGAGTCTCAAAATGCTGAACCAACCCATGTACCAAGCTCGATATGCTGAACCAACCCATGCACCAAGCATATACTGACACTGTACCTGTGAGGTGCTGATACAAGATCCAGTACCAAGATTGAGGACTTCGAATCTAGTGCTAGTAGATAGGCTATCTTAAAATAGTTACATCCTTGGGGCCATTTGATGTAAACTCAAACTAGTAAAAAAATCTCTTCAAAAAGTTTAATGCTTAGGAACCAAAAGTTTATGCTGCAGAAAAAAAAATCCATTCAAAAATAATCAAACCTCTAAAAACATAAGCATGCAAGGTGATATTGATATGCAGATATTTAGGTACCTCCAAGTACAGAAGTCAGTCCTTACCTCTTCTTGGAACCTCTGCAGCATCAGGCGCTTCTGTTCAAGATCTGCTGAATAAGGATCTAGGAGACCCTGACCAAGTATTGGAGAAGACCATGTGTGTCCTTTGTCTCTCTTCTGCAGTGTCACATGCATTGTCCCATCCTCTGCAGTAATCAGAAACAAGAGCAATAGCAATGCCAATAGTAAGACAGTTGAGGGGGCGGAAAAGTGATGTACAGCTAGGAGTTAGAAAGTCTATTTCTATTCAGTAAACACTATTTCTATCCACTAAACAGCAGGAGACCATCTAAAGAGAAAAGGGACGGGCCAGCAATTTGGAATTATATAAGGTTGACTTGACACTCCTTATTGGTTAAATCAATGTCATGTTGAGCACAGAACAGGATATTTTTCCCATGCATATGTGGCAGCACTTCCTTCATAAACCTTTAGCCTAAAAATTTTCGTAGAGTGGTTATAACTGAAGCACTCCAGATTATTTTTTAAAGAGACATTCCTTGCAATCTTTGTCTCCTATATCATGAAAGTTAGCACGCTCGCACAACTTGTACCATCAATTTTGCACCCATATGATGCACTGGGTAGGAGAGAACCGAAGTACACTATAAATAATAATAATCCATTTTCATACCTTTTGTGGCACAAATCAGGCTTCAGAGGGTAAGGCTCAAATTTGGAGGTGAAATATATACATGTAATCAGCTATTGGAATAAATCCAACAACTGAGGGTGAAAAAGCTGAACCTTGTTGGCTGACCCTTCCATTCTGTCAACTCAACCCCCAAACTTCTCCTCCTACCCTTTTTTTTTCCCCCTCTAACCTCCTACCCCTTTAGCCCTCTCTTCTCTTGTCGATTCTCCCACCAATCAGCTAATTCTTCTCCCAAGTTCAATTCCTCTCCACTCTCTCCGCTCCTCTACTTCTTATCCAGACTCCACCCTTCCCGCCAATCAGTCATTACCATCAAGCCTTGTCATCTGCCTCACCTCCATGCTCTCTATTCCAAGTCCTCTTCTCTCCACCTGTAAACATGCTCAAAGATCTCCTTGACCCTAGCCACCTCTACAGCATTAAGTCAAGCTTAACGCAAGCCTAAACCAAATGGAAACTGATCTTTTCACAGAACTTCTATGCCTACAGTCTCCAATTGTGAATCCAAGAAAGTTCTCAATAAAGGACCATGGGATGACAAATCAAGACCATGCGATGGTTAGGAGCCCCTTCACCCACTAGGAAGATATGAAAACTCAACACGCATTGTCCAAAACAGGACCGCACAGAATTTGATCAGTGTAGAGCAAAGCTCATTTCGGGGAAATAGTTTAGGATTTCCTTCATGAGCCCTCCACAACAACTTCAGGCAAGTGAGTCAAATGTAGAGGGAGTTCCATGTTGAACCCTTCACCATAGGGAGTTGCATGTTGAACCCTTTACCACATGAGATAGAAAGAACCTAGTTGGAACTTACTGCAATACAAGCTTCATTTAAGAGTATCAAACTGATCAAAATATCCTCATATTCTGCTAAATTTGAAATTAGGCCCAATTAAGCTAGATCAACTAGTAAACAAGCCAAGCTTGATCGCAAATTTCAGGCTCAAAATTGATTTCATACCAAGCTTAATTAAACCTAAACTTCATCAAGTTTGGCTTGATTTCCTACCAGTGGACCTATCTAGATAAGGAAATGAGGAAAATGAAGTTGACCAATGGACAGAGACCTTAAACTTTCAGAAGAGACAATATGGCTCTGGTGAAGCAACAATTAGTCCAACTCAAGTTCTCTACAAGGCGCACAAAGGACTTCCATGAAAATATGAAGGGCCTTTTTCTATCCTGATAAAGGATAAGACATCTCCCATCAAACGTAACTACTTTCATGGTGGAAAGTTTATCCTTTCTTTTTTGTGAGTTGCCTTAAGCCATCTCTACCTTGAAACTGGCCCAAAGACTTATAGACCAAAAAGAAACAGTTGGCACTTAGAGCCATATGGCATTTAATGGCATTATGTGTCACAATAACACATATATGATAAGGTATACAACTAAATCACTCAACTTTAACCTTATAGAGCATGATAAAATTTCAACTAAATCTACTTACATGTAGATTATGCCAACCACAAAAACATGCAGCTTGTAGCATAAAACAAAACCAAAATACATAGCTACAGTTCAAATAATTCTCCTAATAGTTAAGCATTCAACTATTTGAATGAGTTTATAATGATGTTCTTCAAAGTTAAAGAGAGGAAATTGAAGCCCGAAAACTTGATTATAAGGAGTTGGTTATACATCCATTGGATTGCAAAACATATGTCAATGTCAATTCTAAAAGAGATATTGCCAGCAATAGAATGGAGCCCCAATCACCATGTCAACATGAAAAATCTCACTAACAAGCTATTCTTCATTCTAGGAGGAAACATGAAACATAAAATAAAGTTATATTTATTAGGTAACAAACACGTGCCTAATATTAATATGTTGAAACAAATACATATATGAAGTAAGTAACATGATTTTCTTCTACCTCAAACTACTTGAAAGTTATGAAATCTTCTATTTGTCAATGTTCTTAAAACATATCAATATTGCACACTAAACCAAGTATAAGAGAATGCTACCAATGAAGTTATACAACCATTAGACATGTTCCCTCACAATCCTACATCAAATTATTGGTATTAATTATTATTACTAAGATGATGCTCTGGAAAGAAATTTGTTTGGTGCTTTGTTAAAAGAATTTTGTCCATGAAAGTAAACATATCATGGAGATGGAGTCCCTAACTCTCCTTGAGATACTTGGCTGGAAAGAGAAAGATAGTCCAATAGTTTAATAAATGAGCCTTCTCACCTTCTCAAACAAAATCCATATTTCAATATAATCGATAAAAGATGTCTTGCACTCCAAATGCATCAACTTTTTCTCCTTTGAGGTAAGAGATTTTAAAAGGATAGGACTCGATTTTTGAAATTGGTAGAAGTGTGGAGATTTTATTTTTAGATATTAATTCCTAGACAACTAGATCTCTTTTTCTTGACTCTTGTACAAAGTTGAAAATGCTAAAGAGATAGGCAATTTCATGTTTTGGAAGCTTATTAATGGTGTAATTGTGATGTTGAAAGTCAAGAAATTAATGGATCTTAAAGATGGACATTCTAATTCCTTTAAGATCCAAAGGATCCGATGACCCACAATTCAAATCTTATGATCTAGATATAGATCTCATGATCCAAGCTAATCTTCAAATAAATTTTCATATGATTTTTATTGATTTAGAGAAAGTATATGATGAAGTTTCTTAAAAAGTTTTATGGTAGATGTTAGAAAAGAAATGACCAAGATCATTAAAAGAACTATAATTAATGCTAAGGAGCAAGATCCAATAATAATACCAAATGGTCTTCATAATTAATGCTAGCTGATTGAAAGAACTATTACCACTCAAGCCTAGGTCTCAACAGAAT
This sequence comes from Metroxylon sagu, assembly GCA_017589505.3. Classification (NCBI taxonomy): domain Eukaryota; kingdom Viridiplantae; phylum Streptophyta; class Magnoliopsida; order Arecales; family Arecaceae; genus Metroxylon; species Metroxylon sagu. Next base: position 2,375,969 of record JACVBY030000634.1, on the reverse strand, counting down.
CCCAGATGAAAACAAAGAGAATATTGTACTATTAATAACCAACCATCTCAAGAATCAAGTAATACTCTCTATGGCATACAGCATACTGCAATATTTGGAAGTGGTCTATTTTGGAAGGGCCCAATACTAGTGGAACTAAAAAATATAACTAGCACAACTAGAAAGGCTTTACAAGAACATTGAAAAATTTGCATAAGCATTTCCTAGCGTATCATTGCTGCTCCACCAAATTTTTGGTTCAAATGATGCCAGCCAACATTCACAGAAGCAAAATCAATCAGGTGAGCGAAAATGGTATCACCTACCAAGATCCTAACGAAAAATTCATCTGGGTATGTTTCATCGCGAGGAAATCAATGAAAAAGAGGATTTATTTTATTGTATGAAATGGAACATGTTTTTAGAGAGATTAAGAGATAAGCTTTCCATATTTTTCAACATTCTATATAAACAAACAAGTGGAACACTAGATTTTCTGAGAAAAGTAAGTTCTCCAGGCAGTTTCCTTGCAACCAAACAGACTCTAAGTTCATTTCTTAATTCCCATGTCCATGTCCACACGTTCCAAGGAGATTGTCATGCTCAAAGCCTCTTAAATACAAACACGTATATGAAAAGAGCTTTTTCTACAGATTATCCAGAGAGCAATATCAAAACCTAACCATCTGCTAAAACTTGATCAGACTCATATAACATCTTCAAAAGACAATGTATTACGTGATCATCAGTCAGTACAAATAAACCGAAACTGCATCACTCCAAAGCATGCTAACTAAACTCATCACCAATAACATCCACATCAATACCATTGAATTACTTTAGAAAAGTAGCCCTCCATTACCAATCAAATCACTCCAAATCCCAAAAGAATTAAAACAGAAACATTTTGGGATTTTCTACTAATTAGCTACCTCAAAAGCAGTACATGTTCATCATTTCTCATAAACTTAACATCAAATAATAAAATCTCAGAGAGAAATTACACAGATGGGTACATACCAAGAGTCCAAAACGAGGAATCAGTCTTTACAGGGCAGGCGAGATCGTGCTGAGAATCAAAACCAAGGAAAGAAGCTAATAAGTAATCAATCCAACACCAAGAAAGAGAAAGAAAGATGAGAGGGAAAGGGAAGAGAGGAATTAGGGCGCGGACGAACGTTGAGATAAGGGGGGTTGCCTCTGATGCCGACTTCAATGTGCTGCGACTGGACCTTGCAGTAGAATAGCTTCTTCGGGACATTCGGGGGGAGATCGATGTAGACGTTCACCTCGTCGAGGGTTTGATCCCATTCGAACACCTTCTGCCCTAGAATTCGTTCCAGAATCCAGTTAAGGAGAAGAGATCGAAACCCACCGATAGGAGAAGAAAGAAGAAGGGGCTTAGAAACCCTCGAAACCGGTAAGGAGGAGGAGGTGACAATGTACCGTTGTGGACAAAATCGTGTCGCTTGTCCGGTGCCAACTTTTCCGCCATGTTTCTTCTCACCGTCTCCGGCCGTGAGCTTGCTTGCGGGGCCAACGCCTCTTATTTCTAGACGGAACGATTCTAAAGCCCGTTTATTCCTCTTCTAGAACGTTTCCTGTTATCACGGCGTTTATTTATGCTCAATTTTTAATTTTATTAAAAATTATGTTTTGATTTATTTAAAGGTCTATGAAAGTCAAATTTTCTAAGATAGAAAATACGAGGCTAACGCCCTTTTGCTTTACGTACGCATGTTTAAGAGGTGTTGGTTTTTTTTTTTTTTTTTATATCAACTTAATTTGTATAACTTTAGCTTTTCTTTGCCAGTCCAACTTAAGAGGAGACTACCTCACACTCTATATCCAGCTACAAGTCTTTTTAGCATTATTATAATGGAGATGGATAGAAATGAAACCGAAGCTCAGCACACGTATGCCCAATTCAATAATATTAATAGTATTTGATTGCTTTTAGTTGACCAGAGTGATTAAAAAATGAGAGAATTGCTGCATGCAATTAATTTACTTGACCAATTACTAGGTTAGCAGGATGGTTATCAAAAATCAAACATAAAGACTGTAACCTTTTTCATATTAAATGAGTAATCATTATTAAGAATGGCAATACTTAACAATTTAACTTGATTCAAATTTCCAACCATTATAAGTCAGACTAAATTATATGTTTAATAAATTAACTAATTTTAAATTTAAATTTTTAACCTCTTTTAAGAGAAACAAAAACAAGCCAACCACAAGTGCACTTCCGGCACCAAGGATTACAATATGAGCACAGTGATTCCAAATATTTTTATAAGATGCTTCAAGCAGCATTGTTTATAAAGCACACTACACAGATCGCAGCTGGCTGTTGCCAGCTCAAAGCCTCAATCACATATACGAGGCCTTCTTCCCATAAACAAAAACCATAATGTTTATCATGCATTAATTAGTATCGACATCTGAAGCAATCCAGCTTCTCTGTTTCTAAGCATGAGAGCGGAGACAAAATCAAGCAGATCACCCATTTCCCCTTCAGTTTGATCAATCCACCTCTCCTTTGAACTCCCGAGTACAAGCCTGTACCACCCCCCCAACTATCAAGAACAGAAAGGTTGTGGAGGGACTCCAAGCCATCCAACATCTACACTCCCCACATGCAACAAAGAGCTGCTCCTCAGTTAAGAAAGGAAGAGCATTCTCATATTAAACCTTAGCAAGCCGAGTGATTTCAATGTCACACTAACGGCTCCACCATGGAGGACCTCGGGAGGCCACCTACTTTACGCAGTCTTGCAGACTCAATCTTCGCGGACACCTCTGCCACCACAAGCTGTGACAAGAGCAGTCCAGCCACCAGCGCTGCCACCATCAGCATTGTGAACACTGCACCCCAGCTCTTGGCTGAGATATAGCCTGTCAGCAGTGGGCCAATAGCGGCTCCCGCTGACCCCGTTCCATCTATGATTGCCGTCACAGTAGCCAAAGCTCGAGAGTTGCCATTCAGAGAGCTGTGCGTGCCTAGGTCGGCAGAGACTGCTGTTGTTATCAATGCATAGGGACCATTCACAAACACACCGGCGATGAACATGAGGGTGATGTTCCAGTACAAGGAGATGCTCCCATATATGCGGTAGAAGAACAGTGCTGGGATAGCACAGTACATGAAGCTAGCTGCCGTCAATGCCCGGGCATTGAGCCGATCAGAGATGTGACCAGCAAGAATGCCACCGACTACACCTCCAACATCAAATAATGTTGAGAGGGTCCCAGCTGTTGAATCTGATAGATAGCTGCCATCAATTGCTGCAAGGTGGAGAACGTACCATGTCAATAAAAACACACAGGGCCATCAGTGTGGAAGGCAGTGACCGATAAAAATGATGCGGCCTAAGAGATAAAAGTTATGTAGCATCAACTATTAAGGTTTTGTATATCCTAGTCATACTGCATATGTATTCTTATATTTGTCTAGAGGCATGAACTTAGAGGATCACAGACCTGTCAACCTCCCAATGTTCAAATGGTACTATTTGTCCAGAAATAAGAAATTCTATAGCTCTAATGAATTAACTTGCATAATAAGCGCTAATTACTTCAAATAAGAACAAACCTGTGTGGCTGATGTAGAAAGGGAGCCAGTAGAGGAAGGTATAAGCAACCAATTTGGAGAAGAACAGACAGAGAGCAAACGGTGCAACACCAGGGATCCTCCATGCCTCCATGAAGCCTATTGCTTTTTCTTTAACATCTGTTTTACCTACCAATAGAGGCTCTCTGGTTACATCTTTCTCAGCAGACTTCAACAGGTCATCTTCTTCCTTTTCAATTTCCACTGCCTCAGGACTAACAGGCAATAATAGATAGACTATCAACCCAACAAAGGCAATTATAAGGCCAGGAACAGCAAAGGACCAACCCCATCCATACTTTAGTAAAGCAGAAGCAATCAGTGAGCCCAATATATTTCCTACTGAAGTGTGTGCATTCCAAATCCCCATGATTAGTCCCCTCTTGCTCTTTCCAAACCAGTTCCCAACAACAGACACAACTGAGGGCCAGCCTGTTGACTGAAACAAACCAGCTATCATCTGAACCACCAAGAAGTAGTAGAAACTATGGATATTTAGCCAGTAGCCAACACCAAAGAGTGAAGTGAAGAGACCAGTTCCTATCATTCCAACTGCCAGAAGTATTCTTAGATTTAACCTGTCACCTAAATGCCCAGCAAAGTACATGCCAAGAGAGTATACTGAGAGGAATGCCACATCAATCTCCCCAAGCATTGTAGTGCCATCAAAAGTGTCAAATGGAGCCCAACCACTCCTTGTTACCAGTTTCTGTTCCGCCCCGAGTCCTCCTCTTACAAAGTAAGACATCGGCCAGTGGGTGAATCCCAAATGTGATGTTTCAGGATCAAGGGCACTTTTAACAATACTTGTGGTTTTTCTGGTGGCATGATAGCCAGCATATGCGAAAAATGTTAAAAACAAAACAATGGCTTGGTATGTTCTGAAGTTGAGGGGACCGCCCTTGATGTATTCCAAAACGCGAACACCAAGGGGTCTGGTGTTTTTTGTTTCACTAACATCTTCACCTAATGAACCCATCAATGGACCACTGAGAACTTTCCCCCCTTGCAACGACTTTGTAGCCAATGCCAGAGTTTGGAGAAAAAGCCTGATGCACGTTGTTGTGCTTATATGAGGGGGAGCATCATCTGGAAACCACAAAATGGAATCAAATTTAGAAATGGAGTCCACTAACTAAACATGCAAGCAAGATGGATGCAACCAAAATATAATTTGCATTACATCTGGTTAGTTTGACATAGCATTTGTGTGACAACAAAATGTGACGGTACATATGAAATTGAACAAATTTTTCTACAATTTGTTCAATTTGACATAGCATTTGCACGACACTTTGTTCCTACTATCTTAAATGTGGAGTGGAGCGTAAATAATGTTTCTTAGCTGGTTTCCAACAAGGCATGCAGTGGAGAAATTAAATTCACCATCACTGATTTGTCAAATTAAAGCATTCATACACACCTACTCTACGATCCTCTATGATGGTACCTATGAAAGATTAGTCCAAACAACAAAGATACAAGATATGAGGCAAAGCCAAGAAAACCAGATGAAGAAATTTTAGTATACATAATGAGACATGGTTTGTGCCCTATATCTATTGTAAAACTAGGGAAGGAAACATATTTCTTACAATTAATTCAATCTAGAAATCAACACACGCTTATCAAGTTAGCTTATTAAAGAGATAAAAGAGAAAGATTTGGAGCAAAAAAACCATATCAAAATGCACATATAAACTCTCAGGGCCTGTTTGGATCATCAGGTTGGATCCTTGGAACTGGAAATATGATTTCTAGTATTACGAATTATGAGGCTCACTCCGGCTATTGTCAACCAGACCTCTCTCAGCCATTCGTACGAGAGGGGGAAAAGATGATATTTTTTTTCCTCTGTGCGATTTGGGCCAACGCTCTGAAGGTATTCTTATGAATCCTATGAATAAACCTATGAATATTGCTGACTTGGGCCCCTTGTTTTTCCTCCCTGTGATCCTGTGTACCTTAACGATCCAAACAGGCTCAATAAATTAAAAGATGGGATAAGATTAACAGACAAAGCAAACGCTTCTCCGTGAAAATGGGCATCTGGAACCTCTTTTTTTCCTTTAAAAAAGTTGTGAACTGACGAACTGATATCCCCATGTATAACGACTGAGATTTTAAAAATTTTGGATTCACCTACAAGAATAATTAAAAAAAAAAAAAAAGGAGGCAAAGAAAAGAGCAGAATAAAATCTAAATTAGTAGAACCAAATGACTATCCAAGTAACTGATCGCATCACCTCTTCCATATTCAAATAACTATCAATTCCAGAACCAAATGAGAGTAAAGATCTATCATAACCATTTGATGGTTTCCATCATATCAAGGAAAAATGAAAATATCTAGATGAATTAGTAGAACAAGAACCGCCTCGAACCTATCGATCAAATTAGCTCCTTTAACACAAAAAGAAGTGATAGATTTGTAAAATGGCCCAGAGAGACAAAAATGGATTAGATGTGGGGAACGGAGAAGTATACCCGACGATCGAAATGTCCCCGGAGGAGATCGAAAGCTCAAACGAAACCGAATACTCAATCTATCATACCACATCAAACAACTAATCCAAGACAACGATCGACAGCTCCATCGCATTAAATTTGTCCATAACCACTACCAAACAGATAGATATCTAATAACAGGAACAAGCTCTGAGAAGGAACCAAGGAGAAATATAGGGAAAAGAGAAGAAGCCATCGACACAGAATAGAGGCACGTTTGATCGATCAAATACCCGACAGAAGAAGATCGAGGAACTTTGAAAACTTCCTCGTTTGCCCGGCGACGTCTGCCTCTTCTCTCCTGGTGGTGAGAGCGATGGTCGCCGCTTAAGGTACGAAGAAGTGCCCGCTCGTTCGGTGGGGGAGAAGGGAGCGGTGGGAGAATTTCTAGAGGCGCCCCGCCGCGCGACGTTCCGGAGCTCGATTGTTGAATTACCAGCGCACCCTTGTGCCTTTGGACTCCCCAGTGACGTTATAACTCTCATTAAATAAGCGTGTAGTCTGGGTGTAAAGTTGAGTTTCACTATACTTTTTTCCTAGCTCGACCGTTCAAATAAGATATAAGAAATTGATAAAAAAGATGACGTAATTGCATTTTTTTTTTAAATTTTCAATCAGAGAACTAAATATTTAGCACCTACAACACGCACTCATCTTGACTAAACTTTTCACGTAAAAGATAAAAAAATTTCAACACTTGAAATGATGTGAGCTAATAATATATTCTATGATATACTTTATAATAAAGTTTTTCGTATAAAAAATACCATCCACCAGCTCCTCCAACATGGTGCTATCGTAACTTCGAGGGCATGCGAGGGATTTTACGTCCAGCGAACTGGCCGACCCGCCGTTGAGTAATATTCTTAGGATATTCTCCTGGAATAATTCTTCCGCGCTGCCCGGATATTCGATTCCCCGGGCAGCTGAGAATTGAAAAAAGATAATGAAAGCGGACCGACAATGCTGGTGGGCACTTTGGTAGGCTGCCAGCGCTCCGCGGGACGGCGTAGCCACCGCTTTGCCGCTGAGACCAGGGAGGAAGAATTGCCGTCAAAAAGAATAGGAGCCACGTATCCCCCACCCAGGTGTCCACGCCCGCGCGTACCCTGGCTGACCAACGGGACCCACCCTGACCAACGAATCTATATTATTCTAATTAAATTCGATCTAATTTTAAACAACCAATTCTAGCCTTATCCATCGGCCTGGGCGTCGTTTTTCCTCTTTTGATTAATTAAGATTTCTTTGATATTTAAATTTATAAAATTTTAAACTTGAATTAACAGTATGCTTATTGATCGATTTTGATCTTTAGTCACGTGGCAAAGTAAATTTATCCCCCAAAAAAAATTGATAGATTACTTAACCTATGATAATTTATAATATATATTCAATTTTTTAGATCTGATTTTTTTTTTTTATCAAGTTATATTTTTACCAAGTCGATACTAGGGGTTGGAAGCTCGCGGCCGGTCACCCGAACGTGGTCAGCCCTGAGAGCAACCCACGAATACTGGGGGTCCGGGCGTGTAATTTTTAACTGGGTCGCGATCTCTGGTGGAGCGGGACGGCGACCGGCGGAGAGGACCGGATTCAGCGGATCCGCTCGTGACGTGCGGCGTTTTCTACGTTCGTGGCTGGCCGTAGCTGAGAGGTCCACGTCGCCTTTATCGCCATGGTTCTTTTTTAAAGTAACATTTTGAAGGTTCCTGTAGCTTTCCCGGGAGGTTCCCGGGCGCTAGCCACCAGTCTCCGACAATGGAGATCAATTCAGGAATGCGTGACGCGATGGATGTCACGGGACGTTTGTTTGCACCCCATCGTTTAATATTGGCCCTTCAGTTTCGGGATGATTCACTCCAAGGGTTAAATTAGTGTGCATGGTGCATGAGCGCATCAATGTCATGTTGTCACTGCAAACAACATATGTGCATCTATGTATGATAGGTGGTTTCTTTTACTTTTTTTCCCTTTTTCTTTTTCTTTTTTTTTCTTTTTTGTTTTTTAACATTTGGGTTTTCAACATGAAAAAAAAAAAAAAAAAAAAAAAAACAGGTTGATTTATCCCCTATAGGCAAGATCCATATATGAGTCGTCAGTTTATTAGCTTCAGTAATCCAAGGGATATCCATTGCCGAGTCCCCTTCTAACCATACTTTGGAGCTGTGCAGTTTATGGGCAACTAGCTACCTTTGAACGTTTACATGCTGCTCTTGATCCCGCTTCATGTACTATGAGTGAATAAACCCAGCTAAGGATGGTATTGATGAGGTCATCGAACTGCTGATACCCCAATGCCACGAGCTATAAGTGCTCCTAAGCAGGATTTTCTTATGAGTCGATGAGCTATATATTTAGGTATAAAGTTAAAAATACTTTATAACATTAAAATTTATTTGTTGATTCATTTAATATGTTATTGGATCAAAATTATATGATCTTAAAAATTTAAATGAAAGTTAATTGGTAGCAAATGAATTTGAGTTAAAAGTATTTAATTTTTTTTTTTTTTTTTATTCGATGTGAAGCTATTCTTTATTTTGGTATAATACAGCTAGAGTCCATGCATCAATTGTTTAAAGATATGATTGAATAGAAGCATCGGATACCTAAGTTTCATCCACTTGGTTTGGTGTGCTAATTCTAGAAGACCCTTCACACATTTGGACCAAAGTAACCATTTGGTGCAGCATAGCCACATTTTCCCTTTTTCACTGGCATGATGATGAGCTACTTGTGACACAAAGTGATCAGAGAGAGCCAGAACTGGGAAAGGCTGAATTATGCCTTCTCATTTCTTCATGCCAGGTTTCCTCACCAAAGTTTCACTCTTTAAGGTTATGCTGTACATCTTCATTGGTGCTTGGGCGGAGATCACATTCAGTAGGCTGGTCATGTAGGAACCTTTGCTTGCTCTACATTCCTCCTATAAATTTTAACCTTGGATGCAGTAACCAATCACCAAATCCAGGAAAATTTGATGGTATTATTTGTATTTCTTTCATCCAGGATTACATTATAAAATCTCTTACACGTACCCTTGTAGAATCAGTGGTATTCCATGCGAGTCGATCGGCACATTGGTGCTTAGTTGCAGGTAAAGAAACGATCCTTTTTCTACCAGTTCTGGTGGCTTTGTTCTCTCTCTTTTGGCTGTTTCATTATTTTAAGTCAATCGTGCATCGTCTAATCTCAAGGCTTGGTCATATTGCACTACTGCCCCAGCTCTATTGGCTCAAACCATTTAAGAATAATTCCTTCTTCCAGAAGTTCACTCTTGTGACTGCATCATCTTTGAATTTGTTCCGTCTAGCAAATTCCTAGTCTGCCATCACCATTTCTTTCTAATTTCAATTGCTCACCAACTGGTTTGGTAGAACTGCCTCCTTATTTAAGCTCACTTGGAGATGTTCCTGTATACTTAGTGGTGGGGAAATTTGAGGGAAGAAGTAGAGGAACAGTTACTGAGTGCTTTTTTTTTTTCTTTTTTTCCTTTTTTTTTTTTTTTTTTTTCCAAATTCCTCTTAAAGACTAATGGCCGTATTGAGTCTCATTTAACTCTTCGGCCGTATTGAGACTCATAAATACTAATGGCTGTAACAAGCTTATCCAGTGCTATAGGGGAACTTGAGATCTGGAGTCTTGAATATCTTCCGCTTATCCAGTCTACAATGTGGCACCAACTCTTCTAATATGTCCTGCATGAGCCCTGTCTGGTCGTTCGTATTTCTCCTGCGCTTTTTTTTTTATTTTTTTACGTGATTCTCCAGCGCTTTTTTCATCCTGTGCATTTCTTCATCTCATCTCTCTCTTTATTCCATAATTTGGTCATGTGTTTTCTTACTTTCTATTAATCACAGGATCAAAAATTTGAATCATCCTTTGAACATTTTGTTATCTACTTATATGGATTTTAATTTTTAACTGAAAAATAGCATATGTATTGCATACGTGTTAGGTACTAGTTAGATCTTATCAGGAGGCTTTACCATTTTATACCGATTAAACTTTTCTTATATATATATATATATATATATATATATATATATATTTAAAACTATGTTAGCATTCTCATTTAAAATGGTTTCTTGCTCAAGCTTCTGAATTCTAATTCATGAATAAAAATTTCAATTATTAGTGTAAGCTTTTAGAATCCTTGATGGATAATTAATAATTTTTCTCTCTCTTTATATTTTTCTCATCTCTTAAAGGTATGAGTGAACTTAAGTGCACTTATTAAGTATACGAGTAGAAATTTGAGTTATAAAGAGAGATTTTATTAAATTATTTTGAATAAATTAATGATCAAAAAGTAATATATAAGTATGAAGGCGTCGATGGTAGAGTCTTAGAAAAATATCAATATAGTCGAGAAGGTTTCACAAATAACATCTAAAACAGCAAATGAATAGATCCTTGCTAGCAACCATCTGAGTAGCAGCAATAGGTAGCGATCATGGGCTTTTATGGTTAGGATGATGATCTCTTGAATAAGGATGTATCAAGTAACCGACAAGAGATAGAGAACTTCATGAGCCATTTCCACAAAGCAGTGTAGTTTGACAGTAATGACCTAAAAGAAGTCAAGGAGAGTTGGAAGTTAGCCTTAATTGGGAGAATAATAGGACAAAGATAGGGTCTTGAGTTTCTTACCAGTACTTTGAAGGAGAAGTGGTAGTTGTTTAAAGAATTTGAAATCTTTTCGATTGGCTTAGATCACTATGTATTCTGGTTCTAATTAGAAGAGGATCTTGTAAAAGTAACAAGTGATGGTCCAAAGATTATAGGTGGTCAAGTTTTGATATTAAAACTTTGCCAAACTTCAAAATTTCAAAAACTCCTATTAAGAGGGCTGCAATTCGGATAAAGATCAAAGAACTTTTTGATAGAACTTTTGTCCAGGAAAAGATTTTGGCAATTACATTTGTCACTAAGAGACCCCTTTGGATGGATAATTGGATGGAAGTTCTATACCTATGAAGTTATGCCAATGTCTATATTTTGGTAGATATCGAAAAGCCTCTAATTTTTGAAGTTAATCTTTTGGAAGGTGAAGGAGAAGAACCATTCTGGTAAAACTTAACCTATTATGTTTATCACTAGGAAACCCCTTTGAATGGATAATTGGATGGAGGTTCTACACCTGTAAAGTTATGCCAAGGTCTACATTTTGGTAGATATCGAAGAGCCTATGGTTCTTCGAGTTAATCTTTTGGGAGATGAAGGAGAAGAATCACTCTGTCAGAGCTTAACCTATGAAGGTATTCCATTATATTATTTTACTTATGGCCATATAGTCATGGAGCCCCGAGGTATCCATTTGAGGCATTAAAGAAAATGGCTACTATGGTGAAAGAGGATAACCTTGATGTACACCCATGGTTGACTTAAAGAAATCAAAAGAAAAGTTGTTAATCATTATCACAAACTCAGGCTCCTAAATGCAGCTAAAGATCCGATCAATTATTTTGGTTAGAAAATTAAATTGATGAAGGACTACATCCAGACATCCCTAGTTTACTCTTTCATAAGCTCATTTCATATCTAGCTTGATGGCCATCATAGGTCTCCTCCTAGTCGTTTTCTGTAGTGAATAAATTGCTTTTGAGTCAGTAATATATTATTAGAAATACTTCTGCTACTAATAAAAGTCACATGTTCCTCTGAAATAAGCTTATGTAAGATAGGCCGAATTTTATTAGCAATCATTTTGATTATAATCTTGTAAATTATGTTACATAGACTGATAGAATGAGATTAGGATTGAGCCTTGGGATCAGAGCATTTAGGAATTAAAGTAATAAAAATAGCTTTCTATGTTCTAGGCATTATCTTTTGTTGAAAATACTATTTGATGGCTAGATGCATATCTCTACTAATAATTTTTCAATATTGTTTATAGAAACTAGGCAGAAATCCATGAAGCCCTTGGGTTTTGTCTGAAGGCATAACTTTTATGGCTTCAGAATCTTCTTTTTGGCCACATCAAACTCTAAAATCTCTTTCTCATCCTTATATAATCTATTGGATATATTTGGTAGTTTAGGAGGAGAATAATTAATAGATGTTGCCCTCTATTCTCAAAATATTTCTTAAAAACACTTCTAATCTCTTCCTTAATGTCAACCATCATCCTATTACTTGCTTGGATCCTTAGGATTTTATTCCTTCTTCTTTTTATTATAATAGATTTATGGAAGAATTTGAAATTCTAGTCTTCAGATTATAACCACTGACCCTGTGATTTCTGCCTCTAGAAAATGTCATATAATATCAGCAACTTATGGTACTCTTTGATTAACTGCCTCAACCTTCTTAAGTCATCGTTACCAAAACAACCATAAATATCCTTCTAAATCTGGAGAGCTACAATCACCTTCTCCACCATTGTCAATTTTTAGAATATATTTCCCACCCTATCCTTATTCTAGATTCTTAGAGCTTGCTTTCTCCTTTTTAGTTTCTTGACTGAACAGTCTTTAGAAGAGTCATGTATAGTAGATTGCTAGGCATTTTGGATTACCAAAGAAGTTTTATCATAGGAAAGCCATATATTCTAAAATTTGAATGGAATAGGGCTAGTCCCCTTTCCCTCCAACAAAAGAATAATAGGATAGGTTTGATCCCACTTAGGAAAGTTGGTGGATAGTAGCATTAGGGAATTTATGAAGTTAGCTTTCACAAGCTATGACCTTGTATAGCTGTTCCCACATCCTTATACCTCCATCCCTATTATTGCACTAAATGAATTGAGTATCGGAGTAGTGAAGATTAATAAGACCATCCTTTTATAAGAATTCACAAAACTATCAATTCTCCTAATGTTTTAGAAAAGGTTAACCTCCTTGCTTCTCCTATTGGGATAAGATACATTGAAGTCACACACTATTATACTAAATGATTCAAGAAAGGACATTCCCTAGCTTTGTCCACTGATTCACACCATTGGTATTGATATAGACTATGGCCAAGATCCATAGAGAATAATCACCCCTAAAAATAACTCTGCATAAGCATTTCTTTGAAACATTAAAAATTTAATATTCCTTAGCTCTTTCTTTTATAAGGAATCAAACCTCCAAAAAGGCCTTTTGAGTTAATGGATTGTGACCGCCACATTGGGCCCAGTTTCCTCAGCATCTTATTAGTAGAGACTCCTAATAACTAGGTTTTTAATAACACACAAATATCCACTTGTGTAATAAGAAAAGTCTTATAATATTTAGTAAAACAAGAAGGCTTGCCAACTCTACTATAATTCCAAAATAAGAAATTCAAGAGTTACTTGTTTGGAAATTCAGAGGTACCTCATATTTATCACCCCTTGAATTTTGTTGAGCGTTAGCTCTCATGCCCTCTATAACCAAATTTATTGACTTGCTATAAGTTGCACCATGCCCCACTGAAGCCCAATCAGTGTGAGCCATATCAGGAGCTTGTGACGAAGCTGATTCTAAAAGTTTCACCACAAGGTTATAAAAAACCCCATTCAAGCGCCTCCCAACCAATAAATCTCTGAATCCTCATGAGCTCCTCTTTCAACTTTCTTATTCTTTTTAAGTAATTTATTGATGATTAATTTAATTTTTTTTAATCTTTTTATTACACTAAATATTAGAGCAGCTACACACAAAATTTCAGTATAATTAGACACTAATAAAAATTATAATTATAAATTTATAAAATATTAAGATAATATAATTAAATAAAAGCCCAAAAAAGTGTACTTTAAAACTAAATAAGACTATAAATTTTTTGAGTTTTATTACCATCAACTACATTATATATTAAAGAATATAAAATATTAAAATAATTATAATGTAAACAATGTAATTGATAATTCATAAAATCATATAATGCTATCTAAATAAAATTCTAAATTTTAAAACAAATAAAATTAGAATATATCTTAGCTTCATATTCAAATAACTAATTATGAATTATGATTCAAGTTTGTTTATTTTCTAAGAAATATCATTTTTGGGTCGTATGTGACATAACTCGACCTAAAAATTTTTAGATTATTTGGGATTTGAATTAAAAAAAAAAAAGTAAAACCCTAACCTTATATTTTCGAATAGATTAGAGTCAAATTCATAGATTAGGCCAGATTTTTATCACATCTAATTAGCTAAATGAGAGAAAAATGTTTGAGAAAATGATATAAAAGGAGATGATTCCATGTGATTTAATTACCTATGTTATCTTAAATACATCCAAAAACCTCCCCTAAGTCTTAGCTACTAATATGTGACCTTTATGTTTTATGTTACCGGAAGAGAAAAAAAAAAAAAAAAAAAAAAACCTTTGTTACTGCAAATTAATTATGAGCTACTTATTCCCATCCAACTACAATTGGCTCAGAGAAATTGTTCTTCATCTTCTATAGATTTCATCTAACAAATGCATGGAATAAATGTCTTTATTACTAATTTCAGATGCATCTACTCAAAAAAAAAAAAAAAAAAAAAAATTAAAATCCATCGATATTCCATGGGGCTTTAGGGAAACTAACATCGGCATTGGCTGAGCTAGTCTCGGCATCGGCATTGGGAATGCCGAAACTAGTTAAAACTAAATTGGTGTTTTTTTTTTTTTTTTTTTTTTTTTTTGACATATTACACCCTGAACAACTTTAACTTCGCAACAATAAAAATGCATTTCTTTTGGGGGAAAAAAAAAATTGCTTCGTATAATTCGGCAACTTGGCCGACTTTAGGGTTCGATTAGGGGGAACCGGCTACCTCCTCTTCTTCGATCCACCGCCGCGGTCGCTAGTCGTGGATCCCTAATTTTTGTCGGCCTCCGAAGGGGTCGAAAACGCTGATCTCTGATCCCTAGCAGCAGCAAACCCTAGAATAACCCATATCCAAATCCCTTAGCCCGCGAAAGAGAAGGGCGATGGGAGGGCACGGAGGCCTCAACATATTGCCGCAGAAGCGGTGGAACGTCTACAACTACGAGAACCGCGAGAAGGTCCGCCGCGACGAGGAGGCTGCCGCCCGCGAGGAGCAGCTCAAGCGCGAGCAGTCCCGCCGCCGCGACGCCGAGTTCCGCCTTGAGTGCCTCCGCCAGGCCCGCGGCCTCTCCTCCACCGGCCGTGGCACGCCTTCCTCCGATTCCCACCATATCAACCTCTTCGACGGCCTTGCCGACTTCTCCTCCCTTGGCAGCGCCCAGGAGGAATCCAACAAATACAGGAAGGACGAGGCCAAAGACGGCGATTCGAAGAAATCCAAGAAGCAAAGGAGGGAGGAGAGGCCCCCAGTGGTGTCGCCAGAGGACGAGAAGTATAAGCTGGGGTACGGCCTGGCCGGGAAGGGCGTGAAGGCGCCGTGGTACCTCTCGAGGGAGTCGTCCTTGTTGTCGGAAGAAGTTGGTCAAGGGGTCGAGGGGCGGAGCTCTTCGGCGAGCGTGGATGGATTGGGAAAGAAGAGTGGGGGGAAGAAGACGATAGCGGAGCTGAGGGAGGAGCGGACGAAGAGGGAGAAGCAGGAGAAGGAAAGGGAGAGGTCTCTTCTTGCATCAGTTGCGAAGAAGGGAGCGGATCGAGGGTTTTCTAGGTAAGTGATAGCAATTATTCTGTTCTTTGAAGCAAGAATTTTGGTGCTTGGATTTTTATACTGTGGAATTAGTCTTTCTTTTACCCCGTAAATTGGTTCTTGGTTTCACTTCAGGTGGCACCTGTGAAGTGAAATCTAAGCAGCAGTAAGGGGACTTATTCAGTTGATTCTACTCTTTAGGGGATCATCGTTTCCTGGCAATATCCTTGTTCTTCATATCTTGTGATATAAAATTTGCATATAATGTAAAATTAGCATATTAACTAGTACTTGTCTACCACGTAAGTTGTATTCTTGTACTGGAACGAATCAATTACACAAAATAGACGTTGCTCAAAAAGAGAAAAAAAGGGCAAAATAGGCCCCTTATAATGATGTTCATCTTTTAAAAAAATAATTGGTATACCATGTGATAAACTCATTATTTTGATATGTTAGCATACTTGAATGCGATTTATATTTGTTTTCTTAGAATACAATTGTTATTGATAGCAAGTTTGTATTGAGAAAATCTCGTCAATATTGTATTTGGCTTCAGTTGTAAGATTTCATAGAGAGATTGGTGAATGGTTGTTGGAGCACAGTGATTGCTGGAGTTTTACCACTTTTTTGAAAAAGGCTGAGAATAATGGAAGTCCTTATGCAGGCTGAGAATAATGGACGTCCTTATGCAAAGCGCAAATTGGGTTTGTTGACAGAGAGTGACATTTTTCATGACAACTTGCTAGAATTCAGATATTAGTAAACTGGTTATGTTGATAAACTGATTTCAATATCTGTATGCCATACTTTTTCTTAGGGTGGGAAAGGGCTTAGGCCTCTATAAAATTACATCCATGTGCATAAGCTCCAGTAATGCTCAGTTAGACTATGTGGATAAACATTTGATTAGGTTGTAGGATATCCCATCTGAACCACCCAAATAGCATTGCTCCATTCACCTGTCTATAAACATAGGTAGCTCCAACCACATCTTGTGTTGAAGCTAAGGAGCTATAGATTTCATCAGAAACACATTTTCAGCCTAAATTAACTGGATGCCTCCTAAGTATTAAGATCTGAATATACACTCAAGATTTGTTTAACTATAAATTGATGTATTTTTTTTAGCTGTGAATTATCTAGTGCAGGTTTTACACCATTAGTTGGTTGCTTCTTTGCCTGGTGATTCATGTGTCAGTCTAAACATATTCTATATCACTTCATGAAGATGTTGTTCTAAGAATCTGAAGTTATCTGTGATATAACTGATAATTAAGGTAGAAGAAGGATAATGATATAAGAACTTTTTTAAAAAATTGAGTACTTTCATGACATAAGTGACAGATTCATGATTCATGAGTATGGCTTACCTTACAACCCAATTATAATACTTGCGGAACAAGATATGGTAAGATAATCGTAGTAGGAATGTGTAGCTACTTAAAAGCTACTAGTTCCTTTTGTATCATGTTTGGAAACTCTTACATAATCTTATTCTTTGGCTTTGACCTAGTTGTTGAGAACCAGAATGACCTGACCATATGAAATTTATACCCAAAAAAATGTGGTGTTTAAGTTGGCAACAAAATGAGTGTTACATTTACAATCTTAATTTAACATATATGTTGAGTTATGCCTTCAGACCTATTAATTTTTATAACCAGAAATTAATTTTAAATACTATATAACTTAGAATGAGTTGATGTGAGAAATGTAAAAATAACAAAAGAGAAAGCCACCTTCTCAAGCAAGGGAAAGAAGCACTATCTCGATGAAAGGGGGGGGGGGGAAGGAAAGCTCCAAGGCCCAAAACCTTCAACCATTCTATCTATATAGGGGTGCCTGGGAACCTTCTCTTTCCATTTTGTCATTGCAATGGAAAGAAGCACTGTCTCGATGAGAGGGGGAAGGAAAGCTCCAAGGCCCAAAACCTTCAACCACTCTATCTACATGGGGGTGCCTGGGGAACCTTATCTCGCCATTTTGTCATTGCTCATTCCCGTTAGGCTGAAGTATTTGGTGTTTCCTTCTCGTGCCCATTCACACTTTGTTGATCTATCATGGGGTAAAGAGAAGAAAGTATGAAGGAATTGTAAATAGAGAAGACCATAGAAAGATTCTAAATGCACACACAAATCCACTTTGTCAACCCCCTCTTTTGATGCTGTTTTTGTCTACGCATGAAGGAATCTTATGCCATTTTGCTGGTATTGCTTCTCATTTTGAGCAAGGTTTTCAGAGCATCATTAAATATGACCTAAATAATGGTTTTCTAGTAGTTTCTTTCCACAATGAAATTTTGCCATCTGGGATTGATTACCGAAGTAACATTATTTCTCAAGCAATATGATTGACATCATTTTGATGGCTTATCACCAGTGTGTTGGAAAGCAAAAGAAGCTACCCTACTACCGTTTGATGCTAGATATACCTTCATTGATGAGAGAGCTTTAATTTGATTAAAGGGTTTTTGGCATCTAAAAGTGATGAACAATAATCATTAGGTATTAATTTGAGCTAAAGACCTTATGGTAGATATCTAACTGTGTTCTCCATAACCCTCCTTTGAGGAGTGTAAAGGAAAAAAAATATTTTGCTCTATATTTAAGTTTCTTGTTAGTCAAACTAAATTTGCCATCAACAGGGTACTGATTTCTTGATTTCTTAAATTTGTAAGAAATTCTAGTACGAAAAAGACTACAATCTCTATCCCACTATGCCCAACTTGCAATGGCTTTGGTCGTTCGCATTTATATTACTATATAACCCAAATTCAAATGGCATGTTGTTCTTGAAGGACTGCCCACTCCAATAATCATATATTGAGGCTTGTTAGATGCACCCATGCATATTAGTTTTTAAATCTCATGAGGGGAGTATCTTGATTTCTCAATGAAATGAGATGCTCCATCGTCTTGCTTTGCCTCGATGACCGTCTCGATAGTGTGTCTCAGTAGATACCCCATCTCTCTCTTTTTGTTCTTTCTTTTATTTTTCTTTATTTTTTCTTCCTTCTTTTCTTTCTTTTTTTTTTCCTTTATCTTCTTCTTTATTTCCTTCGTTTCTATCTTTTTCTTCTCCCTCCCTTTCTTTCCTTGATTTTACTTTTTTCTTTTTTTCCTTTGTTTCTTTTTCTTCTCTCTTTTTTTCTTTCCTGTTTTCACTCAAGAACAGGACAGCTGGGACACCCTTTGTCTCACTGGGAGTTAAAACCTTGCATACATATACACGGGAGAAGCCTACATGCACGCATAGGAGGTCATGTGGTCTTCAAAATCTGCAAAAGTTATTTGACTGCCTAAACTAGTTGATGATGACCAGAAATGGATGATGAATATGTCACCTTGGCCACTAGTGATATGTTTTCTGTCCCATCCGTCTCCACATTCTCAATGGTCACTCCGTCTATGTCACCTCTACCATTGGTCTTGTATTACTTCTATCTGATGCGGCATGATGCCTTTGTTGCCACTAGTAGTTGCTTATCTCACCGTGGTGGCATCATCAACCCGACACTAAGATTCTTCAGATAAGGAAGTAGGAGACTTCTGATGCATCGCATGGAATGGTATTGACATCATGTGTTGAAGAAGGGAAGGGTTGGGAGTCCTGTTAGTGGGTCAGAGGAGTTGGTTTTGAGTTGTAAAGGAGGGGGTTACAAGGGTGATTGATGATGGCAAAGGTGAAGCCTTCCCGTTTATGGAAGTTCCTGGGGTAGCAAAGGTGTTGATGCACAACATGAACTCCTAGCTCACATGGTTGGCCATTGTTGCTGGTGGATTAAGACACGGTCAAGTCAGTGACACCACCCCAATATGGGCCCCAATGGGACATGTAGCCACAGGAGGTGGCAAAGGAGTTGCACGATGCTTACTGGAAGGTGTTGTGATAGAGGTGCCAAGGGCCAAGTGGCCATGAATGGACGTGAAGGTGGATGGGATAGCCAGTGTATCAGTTGGTAGCTGAGGTGAACATATGGGATAGTGAGTGTATTGGTTGGTAGCTGAGGTGGTCATGAATGGCAAAGTGGTGAGGTCTTCACTGTCCATTCATATATCTGGTCATCATTAACCAGCTTGGTTGGTCAAAGAACTTTAGCAAATTTTGAAGACCACATGACCTCCTATTCTTGCATTAGGCTTCTCTTGCTTGCATGCGTGAGCATATAGCCCCTTAAAATTTGTCCTCCATCATAACTAGTTGCCTGGCTTCTTCCCATTAGATATCTGATTTTGCCTCTTCCAGCTTCTATGGAGTTTGTACCCAAAAACCTTCTCACCTATTAGCCCTTCGATTCCACCTGTGTGTGCTATATTATTGCCTGTGGAGTGCAAAAGGAATAGATACTCGCAAATCCTTGAAATCTAAATTTTAAATTTACATTTGAAGGACATGTGGAGTAAACCTCATCCAGCAGAATAATGAAGAAGATATTGATAATTATTTTTAAAGAATTAATATCTTTCTTTAATTCTCAAAAAGAGAAATAGAGAAAATGTGAATATAGCTGTTGTTAAATGTTAAGCAACTAAATTCAAAAGAAATAATAAACCGTATCACTTTCCAAACAACTTATCATCCATGTGTTTCATCTAATGTTCTAAATTCAAAACAAATAAGAAACAAATCTTCTTTTTGCTTAGACTTTATGTTCTATATCTAGAATTTGAGCACGGTGACAACTAAATTACCCTATCTGATAGAGGTCATGGGGTCCCCCTTTAGTTTTAAAATTGATGCCGATGCCATGCTAGTAATTACATGACTTGAACCTCCCTAAAATTTGTCCCTTTAATTTCCCAATATACATTCATTTGAATAAAACATGATGGATGGGATTGGATGGATGGATGAATGTATACATACATGCTTGCTTTCATTTATGTGCGTACGCATGCATGCATGTTTGTGTCTAATTTGGAAGCTTGCCTTGTTAGACACCTCAACATTTCCTGGCATTTGAAGCGTCCGGGCAACTTATGTTTTCAAACTCAAATTGCTTAGTTTAGTTGAATTTTAAGCCACATATCTGAGACTCTTAATAACCTCCAACGTTGGACAGGGGAGAGGGACCCTATTAGGCACAGTGAATGCTTAAAGTCTTAGTTATATTCTATGAGCATAAATTGCTGCCTTTCACATTCATCTAGACTGTAGTTGCATCTGTAAATAAATTATCATAGCCATCTACTCTGTTTTCTTTCACTGTAAAATATGATTTCTTGGGGGCAAGATGCTTATAGGCATCTCATGAACAATCTTTGATATTTTAGCTTCAGACAACCATATTACTGAGGACAATTTGTTTCCTCTGCAGGAAGAATGATTTGAAGAGAAGGTTGTGAATATGAAGGGCTCTTATATGCATATACGTTGTTCATTTCCCGTTCTTAAATGTTTGGTGGATTATGCACTGTGAGTTACTTTATTCTTACCGAGACTAGAGAATTGTGGATCCTACATTGATATGATGTGATGTAACCTCTGAAATGGGCGGTTTGAGGAACAAATCTCTAGTCAACAGCTGCTTGTTTTAAATGTCAAGAGAAACACCCTATCTTTGTGTCAAGCGTTTAAGCATGATATTTCAAACACGTACAGCTGCAAACTGCCTCTTTGCCAGGGAAAATGAGCAGTTGGTAGGTCCTCCATTCCTGATTCCTGTGAATTTCCATAGTTTGGATATTTTGATGCAGGTGTGGATGAGCAAAATTGTAGTGCGTGACAGACTTTGTTGCTTATGTTAGCGGTTTCAGCGTGAAGATTTCAAGTATTTCTTGAACCATGGATCCTTTACAATTGTTATTGCTTAAATGGATCTTTCCATTCTGGTGGCTGCATATTGTTTTTACACTGTTTCTCTCTGTCTGCTCGCTATAATAACAAGGGCGTTTAAACTTCAGCCAAGGGCGCTTGTCATATCTGCTTAGCGCATTTATTGATGTTTGGTTGAACAAACTCCTTATTCACCACTTTGACAGGGTCTTCGTGGTTTTCGTTGGTGGATGAGGAGAACTTGAGGTTGATTTTATTATGATATGTGTTTCTGTTTTTCATTTGGTAGCTGAAAGCCTGAAATTATGTAGCCATTCTAGAGAAGAAATTGCGACCATTCTGCCACTTTTTTCCTTTTCCTGCAGGAAAGTTGTCGTGTCGAGCCAGGCATTGGTCTTTTTGAGACTGTCAAGTTCCGCTGAAGCGTTGCCGTATAATCAATCATAAAACTTGTTGCGCCGATAAAAAAGACAGACGTTGTAAAGGTGCATACATATATAGCATGTATCAAAAATAAAATTTTTCCAAATAACAGGGCAGCCCTTATTTGCATTCATCATCAATTAGACTAGAGAGAGCTCTTATTTCCAGGGTGGGTATTTTTTGATGCACTAAAAGAAATATGGTGTGCATAATTTCTTTTAAATTCTAGAATAGGTTTCAACCGTTCTCCTAGTGATACCCATATTCCATGGGGCACAGTTTGCTTAGTGTTCTTGTCCAGACTTGTCCAGAGGTTACCCTCATCCACAATTATGAAACTTCAAAAGAAGATTTACCGTTAACACTCATCTTGTCCGTTTCCAGAGCCATGGAATTTAATTGGATATAAGACTTTATTGCCGATCAGTTGCGGGCACACCAGATTAAATCATCTCTCTTGCTTCCGTCAAACGGCTAAGAAATAAAGTCAGCATAAACTATAAGCACAAATGGCAACCATGCCTTTACCTATCCTCGTCATAAATCAAGGCAAGTATTTAATAAATCAAACTTATTCGAAATGACTAATTAACAAAAGCATAAGTTAAAACACATGGTAAGATGCTGCTAAACAATTATGGAGCCAAGCAAACCTTAGGTGAGCGCGCCTTGAATTCTACAAATAGCTAACTCAACTAACAAACAAGTTGCCAAATCTTGTTTAATTTTCTGTTGGGAATGACCAACAAGGCTTGCAATATGGACAGTTATGTCTTCACAAGATAACCTAGAAGAACTCCCAGCAAGGCAATGATCAACACAAACATGAATGAGAAACCACCATGCTGCTGGTTGATTTCACGCCTCATAAGTTCCTGCAAAAGGGACAGACAGACGTTATTCAATTACGGACACTAGAAGGTTTCAAACCAGGGATACATAAACTGTTTTAAACTCAGAGGTGCCTGTTCAAATTCCATTATCATTAGAGACATCTCTTTTCTGTTGGTCAGACGGCTTGGCCGCCCTATTCTACGTCTGCCTGTGTGACGCATGTGAAGTGCACAAATTAATTGCACGCTCTCAAACTTGGGGTAGGTATGGCACAAATGGCAAAGCTATGGAGGAACCTCCTGTTGCAGAGTTTCTGCAATACGAGAAGCTCCCCATATGTTTTTGATTTCTACGTTCCCACCCATCAGGCCCATTCCAGCACCCTGCTTCTAGATTATGTTGCCATTGTTTTTTTCCTTCCTTTTGATTTAACACAAACAATGTCAAAACAACAACCTTCTTGATCTCCCCCAGATTCAGATCTGCCACAACATACCATACGTCATGCTTGTCCACTTTTCTTTACCAATTCTTCGGCTGATCTAACACAATCCTTCCACTTAGTTTCACAGAAATGCTCATTTAGTATTTTAGTCCAATTAAGAGTCAAGCCATTTTTAGTGAATGTGAAAAAAACACTTTCTTTTTTTTTTGGATAAAAATGAAACAATACTTGGAAATTCACTTGTACTATTGTACATCAATTAAAAACAAATTTTAGGTAGCCCAAGAATATGAGATAATGTAATGTAGCTTCTGAATCACAGGAGCTCATATCTATGATGAAGTGCTGCACCACGATGGAACTAAAACAGGCATCATAAAAAGTACTGAATAACAATATCAGCATTAAAGTGTCAGAGGACTCAGATCTTGTGAAGTGCACAACATATTCAAGTTTGCAAAATTCCAACATGGACAATTTTTTTTGGAGCATAAAGAGAGGAGATAAAGCATACAAATAGGTTTACTTATGCATCAAATTGTTTGGTCAATGTTACTTTATGTTAAGGAAACTTGTTCCATAATGCATCATACTCGACAAAAAGAACAAATAGTTGAAACTTCACTTGAGGTATCCATTAACTTTTGGATCAGTTTTATTTAGCATTTGGAACAACTGAGAGTTGAATGCTGACATTTGCATTCTCAGTATTCCTGTTTTTTCAAAAAAAAGATATTCCTATTTCTTAGTCAAACATCAATCATTCAAGTCATTGTAAGAAAGATAATAATATTCAAAAGCGCCAAGGATATAGTGCAGTATTGTGTCATGCATTCAAAGGTGAAGATACTCCAAAACTCCCTAAATTTAGAAACTTCTAGGTAATAACGTTGCCACCAGAATATATAGCTCAAACCCTGAAGACTAGAGATTTAAAACCAGACTGACAGAGATAATTAGCTAGGCCTTTTCAAAATCATCAAAATGTTCTACCCTTTCTCCTCTTTCCAATAGCAAAATTGGAGTTTGCATTTTATAGGTTGCTATCTTTCACCTGTATTAAAATTGCCTTTTGCTACCATGCTTCTGGTTGTATCTAGGTGGTGCCATAAATTATAGAAAATTTAGAGGCATAAGGAAGTGGAATAAGAGAGTGAAGGCTCTAAATAGAGCTTTGAATGGTGGGATTGGAGACCAGATTTCTGAAAAGAACCTTATAAAAATACTGTAGCTAAACTCATTAAAATTATCATCCACCCTGTGCTCCATCATTTTTTTCTCAATTTTCTACAGAAAAAAGAACCATTTCTCCACCCCACAAGCATCTCAACAATAGAACATTACTTTTTGATAGCATCTTTTTCTTCTCAAGGGGAATCTAGTCTATAAGTTGGTCAAATCAAGTGAATAGAAAATTCTTTATCACATGATGGTTTCTTGTTCCTTTTTCAGCATGCAGCCATTCACCAAAAATAGCTTTGATGAACTTGATGAACCTGATGTCTGCTGTTACAGTCTTGGTATTGGTTATTGTTATGGCAAGGATTTTAGGGATGCGAGAAAACATGAAGGTCAAAACAGAAGGCAATAAGGATCCAATAACAACATCAAGTATGCTAAAGCAAGGAATTAAATACTTCTAGAACATAAAGACATCATTGTAAAGGAGAAATCACTTTGTTAAAAATAAGGGCGATATCAAATTATAACTAAAATCTTACTTATGTCAGCCTGACTGAGATAAATCAAGAATTCAAAAGCCAACATCTTTAGTACTTTTCTGGTCCATAATTTATGCCACATATTATAGGTAAGGATGTATCCAACCCAAGCTTGATTGAGTCTCAGTCTGATTGAGCTTGATTTGAAATTCATCAAGCTTGAACTCTGATATAAGCTTGGTTTCTTTTACCATTATTTTGAGCTCAATTCCAACCAAGCTGAACACAAGTCTAATTGATCAGCTCGATAAATCTTATATCAAGCTGAAATCACTTTGAGCCTGAATCAAGCTCGGTTCAAGCTTTATCCAAGCCTGATTTCAAGCTGGGTTTTGAATTTGGTTCAAGCCTGAATTAATAATTAATTCATTCGAAGAATAAAAAAAATACACAGTTAAAGCCTTTGTCCCTTGATCAAGCTAGGTCAATTTTTCGCTTGGCTTCGAATTTATTTTGAGCCCATTTTGCTGGCTCAAGCTTGGTTTGTTAAGCTTGAGCCGAGTTCGAGCTGCTTAGTTCATGGGAGAATCTATCTTATAGGTTGATATTGTCACTAAAAGCATAGCAAAAGATCTTATAACATGATTTGTCACATCAATACTCACCACTTCCTGTCTAAGCCTACTGTTCTGTTGAATAGCAGAATTCTTCTCCTCAGTCAGTCTCGAAATTAAAGCCGTTGCCTAGAAAACAGATCAATCAAACCATGGCACTACAACTCAAAGAAAAATTGAGAAGATAAAAAGAAGTGATCCATGAAACTACAACATCAAGTTATTGTATTACAAGTTCATTGAAGGTTCAAGACAGATCATTATGCACCAACAAGACAACAGAGCCAGCACACTCTAATTAGTAATCAATCGCACAGAGCATAGCAGAAAGACATTAAAAAGACAATGCTAAAGTACTAATGCATTATGCATCATATTACAGACTGAAAAATAGGTGGTTCAGAGAGCAGATAGCATGTTTCAGTCCAACAAACCTGGAAATCAGAATTTGTTATTGGACCTTCTTTGGTGAGGATGCCAAGGCATAACGGGAAGAGCATCAAAAGACCCGAGCATACATGTATTTAGTTCCCCACATTGTGTGTCTACCAGAGAGGTTTTGGGTACTTAAAGCAGGGTAAAAACCCAAATTAATAATGTTCTAGCTAGTCCTTTGGTATGGTTGCTCCCCATGAGCATGCGATAATTGCCACATGTTTGGGCCTTCTTTTCAGGTCAAGGCTGGGACAGGTGTGTAGCTCCCTAATTGTTGATTCAACATCCCACATGTATATTTCCATTCTCATAGCAAAACCCATGTTTAAGCATGCAGTGTAGGTATTTTGGGATAAAATTTATGAATTTGATAACTTCAATTTATTCTTGGCTTGTAAAGATTCCAGCAGTTGGAAAGCCATAAGGTTCGGTGACATTAAGTTTTTTCACTGCAATCTCATGGATCAGTTTGTTCATATTTTTGGCATGAACAACATGGAAAATCCAGATATGATAGTGTGCTTATACATACAATGTGCTTATTAGTTTTGTCAGATCCATTTCATGCCATTCAACATGGAGACTGTTGGTTTTGTGATCACCTTCACACCTAAAGGGTAGGCTAGATTTCAAGTAATTGATTCTTTCCATCTTTGTGAATAGATGCCAAGTCCATTCAGGTATCAAGGTTTTTCATTTTGCATTAACATTCCTTGGGTAATTAGATTGACCTAAATATTTAAAAAAAATGAATTGAGTGCATTATATTCTACAAATCAATTCATTTCAGGCAACATGCCACTTTGCATGTATTTTGTCCACAGATGGCTCCAAATACTCAAGCAGCTAAGGCAGAGTCTTGCCAAAAGTTTAAGCACTTCTATCTTCAATTATTTTTGGAACTGGCTTACCTGATTCTCCTGAACACAACTAAGATGGTGCCTACAACATGAAGTTTGAGAAGAAACTTTTATCTGGTTGTAGGATCACTGTTTAGAAAAGTATGGGCAATAAGTAATAAATCTGAATCTTGTGCAATCAGATGTCATAATTAACCAACCGTCTTCAACTAACTAACAGTACCAATTTGTTAGACATTAGAAACCTTAAAAGGCTGGTGAAATAATTCCTTGAACTACACATAAGAAACTTAAGTTATCTATAATTTATAGCAAGACACTTACTTCCAAGGTCTGCCATATCAACCGTACCGTACCTTATCGGTAAGGTACAAGTATGGTACCAAGTTTCAATTCAGTATCAACCTAACTGGTCTTAACTGATCCAGACCGTCTGGTACAGAGTAGTTAAGAATGAAAAAAGAATGGCACCCTGTCTCAACAAGGGATACGTACCATACCGCACCAACTCATACTATACCGAACAGGTAACATACAAGTACAGGTCTTGGTGTCAGTTTTGTGTTCCTTTCTTGCTTCCACTCTTGGTCATAAATCGTTGGCTTGGTAGACCAAGCATGTAGCCACTACATAATACTTACCCACTGAAAATTGCCTTTTTAGCACAGTACGTAATTGCCACAAACATCTGAGAGTCTAAAGTCTAGAATTCCACCATATTGTTTGAAAATATTATTACAAATGGAACTAGGAAATGCCATGATCAATAAACAGCTAACATGTTTGATCGTACTGTCCCAAAAAAGGCATGGTTAATGAAGAGGAGATGTCTCCTAGAGTGTATTTTAATTATTGAATGCTATAAACTACATCCTAATTCTACGCATAAGAAGTGTTAAATTGGCACAGTACAATGGCATACTGTTGGCAAGCAATGATATGTACATTTCCCATGATACCACATAACGCATGCGAATATGGTGCTGGTACGTACAACCAAGATTTGAAAAACTATAGTACCACAATACAATATTGCGTGCTGTGCAACCCATAACAGTGAACTATGAGTCTAATATGGGGGCACACTGCAGCAATGACCATGCTAGTACATGATTGGTATTCCTATACTGCAGGACTTCAAACCTCGTATACAACCATATATAAACTCAGTCTCAGAACTCTCGGTCAGGGATCAAAAATTCAGTTTCAGCAGTTCCAGTCTGAACTTCAAGTTTTCAGTCACAAAAAAAAAAAAAAAAAAAAAAAAAAAACAGAGAAATTAAAAAAAGGGAGGGGGGGGGGGGGGGGGGGGGGTGGGGAAGCCATGAAAACATATTAATGCAAAATTTTTAAGTATTTTTTTTTTTCAAATTATTGTACTTATGGTGTTGATGTTTCAGACTAAAAATGTGAGATTAGAAGTTATACTTAAAACCAATTTGGATTTTAAATAATGTCAGATATCAATTTAAATTCAAATAAATCCAGCTGTTCAATAAAACAGTAAAGTTATAAATAATTATTTATATATCTAAAATAGTTATAATGTATAAAGTGCAACATAAATCCACACACTGATATAAAATTAATAGGATGATTATCGTCAATAATAAGTATCTAGTAGCTACATGAATTTTAATAAATGTAGTTCAAAAAGAAGAGCAGAATTGTTCATCTAATTTGTTATAAAATTTGAGGCTTAGGGAGCTCAATCTAAACTACATACTCTCTCTTCTATTTCCTTAAAATATCTTTGAAATTCTGCAAAAAAAAAAAAAAAAAAGATCATTGCAGATGGATCTTTTTTATTTCAGATAACAAGAGAAAGCTTCTTGAAGGCAAGATTTATCATCTGTTAGTTGATAAGAGAATTCCTTGGCAATGAATTCTCCATATCTTGAGTGAAAAAAAAAAAAAATCCATCGCATATGTAAATTTCTCAATAAAACCAATCATATGTGGAATTTATGGTTTTTTTATCCTTTTTCTGTTATACAACAATAACAACAATGCCTTAACCCCATACTAGTTGGGGTTAACTATATAAATCCTTTTCCTCCATTTTGCTCGATTTTGAGTCATATTTTTTTAATCCTTTTCTCTTATATTCTTAGATATTTTTTGATCAAACAGCAAAGAAAATGTATTGAGGTAGTCATTTTTGCATCTACTTTTTATAAATCTTAGGAGGATATGCACATGTTTATCTACTCAAGACTTAGGAATATTAGCTGGAAAATAATTGACAAGGCTTGAAAGTTTGAGAAAAGAAAAACACTAGGAACAATCCACATAGACAATATCTAATCCAAGACCTTCCTTTTACTGAAAATAGAAAAGAAAAATGACATAATCTACATTAGTTACCCAAATATATCCAATGAATTACAAAGAGATCTCACACAGACAATAAAGTGACAAATAATGAACAGATATACTATCCATGACCAGAAAAAGGGGTCAGTTTGGACTCCAAGGCTGAAATTGATCCATTTTGGCCAAAATGGTTTGCTTTTAGTAGACTGGTTTCAGATAAAATTAGAAAATCCCCACAACCCCACCCCAAAAGAAAACCAAAGCCAAAAATGAAAATAATGACAGAAACACCTACTCACCCAAAAATTTGGTTCATCTTGCACATATCCAGTAAATATTGGAATTGCATTGCAAAGTAGAAAAAGATTGTGGATTCATATGTTGGCTAGTCTATAGACTAGATGTACGAAACTTATGAGTACTGATAAAGAAATTGTGCTGGACAAGTCACAAGTAGTTTCCATGTCATTTGTTTGCTCCTGGAAAATCGTATTGCCAAAGGGGACTAGAAGCAACACAAGTACTACCCAAGTTTGCATGCCTTCTACATCGTATTGCTACTGGGGACCAGGATCAACACAAGTACTACCCAGGGTGGCATCCATGAAAGTATGTAATGATCATGAATCAAATTTCCATGATTATATCCTGCAAACTACTCTAACTCCAGAATAAGCATGTTACAATCATAATGGGTGAAAGAATTGTAAATTCTTAGCTCCATAATAAAGTTTAAGAGATTCCACTGACAAAAGGCCAAAAAGTATCTAAATATCAAACAAATGCGATTATGGAGATGCAGTAATATCACATGATCATAACAAAAGAAAATGGAGCCTCCATTTGAATGATACAGCATTCAATACCACTAAGACTTCCACATTCTAGAAACCACAACCGATATCAGAATGCCACCAGATCCTCCTTTCTTGAGATGCATACCAATTGAAAGGACTTACCTCAGGCGATTTTTCTTGCGGCTCAGCATATGCTTTCGTTGCCTGTAACCAAACCATAGTGATGTAACGAATCCCCCTTCCTCATGAAAACAGGCCAAACAAAATCTACCTGTAGACTAACAGTTCAAAATTAAAAAAGAGAAAAACTCACAGCAATTAATTCTGCAGCAGTTATAGTGCCATTGTCCGATAAAGATGGCCTAGGCGATGAGCCCTCCTCAGATCCCTCAGGAACTGGCGATGGCGGCTGAGGTGGCGGCACATAGAGAACTCTCAACTTCACCTCATCCACCACATTACCTGACTCTTTTGCAAACTAAACAAGATGCAGTTTAATAAATCAATCCCTAAAGGGGACCAGAATATCAAATTAAACTCTAAATATTGGTTTACAAGGCAGTGTGCAGGAGTACCAGTTCTGGGGTAATATCCCTTGCAGTTACACCCTGGTCTACGATGACACTCTGGATAAGAAACTTGTCCTTGCATTGCATGTCGGGCGGAGCTTCCCGTTGTGCTTGCATTGTAACTAAAGCAAATTATAGGCTCTTTAGCTATTTGAGAAAAAGAAGCGAAAACATTAACCAGAAAGGAAAATTCGAGAAAAACTACCGATGACATCGCATGTGGATCGGGGCAGCACGATCCCAGAGTTTGGCCTAACACAGTATTTTTTGGGGCTCGTCGTCTTGACCTGCAGCAGAAATTAACGATTCGAAGCTCAAAGATTCAAAATTTACACCGCAATTTCACCCAAAATTCATTTTTCCCCTTCCAACTTTCTAGGGTTAGGG
This sequence comes from Metroxylon sagu, assembly GCA_017589505.3. Lineage (NCBI taxonomy): Eukaryota > Viridiplantae > Streptophyta > Magnoliopsida > Arecales > Arecaceae > Metroxylon > Metroxylon sagu. The sequence continues at coordinate 2,345,202 of JACVBY030000634.1, read as the reverse complement.
AAAGAATCTAATCGAGGGAAGGGAAAATATATATACATATATATAAATTAATATCGATTACCTTAAACGCAACGCACTCATCAGTCTTGTTAGATAGCTGAAGAGAGCACGAGATCTGCTTCTTTAGTTCGACTTCTCGAATTCAAGCAACCCGCCAAAAAGAGAAAACAGAAAAAGTAGAAGGAAACAAAAAAACAGGAATCAGGAAGAAGCCAGAAATCCTCTAAATTAACACAGATCACGTTTAAATTAGGGGAAAATTTTCCCAAGACATTAGAGGAGGAACACAACTTACACGGGAATTTGAGCTCAAGGGGCTCGATTCCGAGCAGCTCCTTGGAACTCATCTCGAATCCGATGTCTCGGATCCCGGCCGCGGAGACAACGAAGAGAAGGGAAACAGAAAAAGGGCGAAGAGAAGGGGAAGTGAGGAAACCGCTTCTCCAAGACCAGAGATTGGTTTTCCCAGCAGAGAGAGAGAGAGAGATAGAGATAGAGAATGGATGGAAACGTGGAAAAATTTAATGGAGGCTTCTTTTATTTCTTTTCATTAATTCTATTCCCTATCAGAGAAGAATTCGAAGAGAAGAAGAAGAAGAAGAAAAAAAAAAAAAAAAGAATCGAAATGAAAACGGCGGAGAAAATGTCGCAGAAAAGCAGCGGTGGTGGAAGACAGGGTCGATGCCCGCTCCAAACTACCATTATTAGTTTTCTATCATGGCTCTAATATTGATTTACTGTATTATTTTGGGGCAGGTGTCCGCATAGATCCAACGGCTGAAACGCGTGAGAATAGGATTTCTGTACGTCAGAGACGCAGGAGAGTCAAAACTTAGGAGGCACATCACTATTCACTAATGGTGGTCCGTCATGTGCAACAAATTTTAGTTGATGTGAGTTGCTACCAGTTGAAAGGGTTTGATATATAATTGTTTGCATCGAAGGCTTTCAGTTTCAGCAAAATCTCTAGCTTGTTCTTAAGGTATAAATTTTGGCGATAAATTCAAACTTTTGGATTGCGACAAACCTGTCAGAGTGCAGTTTGGGTAATTGGGTCCACTGTGCATTGGCAGCTCATATGACTCAGATGTCGTGCATGAATCCTAATAGAATATGATTGTACTGGAGTTGATATTTGCCATTCCAGCTAATGTGATTAGTTATACGTGGCATGAAGGCCATAGTAAATTGTATTTTATGGATGTAATCATCTTAGCAGATGATCAAGGGGATGTAGCTCAGATGGTAGAGCGCTCGCTTAGCATGCGAGAGGTACGGGGATCGATACCCCGCATCTCCAACATTCAGGTTCCCTACGTTTCTTTCCCTTCCCTTTTTTTTTTAGTTTCAGCAAATAAATACTACTACCCCTTAAAACTCCTCGCTCAGTTCTAGGGTCGAACCATAGACGCGGCAGCACCAACAATGTCATTCTCCCTCTCAGTTTTCATGAACATTTTCTACTTTTAACCTTTATTATAAATAATATCTTTCAAAAAGATAAGTAAAAAAATTAAAAATAAATAATATTATAATATAATATATAGTATTATAATGTTATATATTATATAATAATGAAGATTATAATATATAATATATTATATACTATTATAATAACTCTATATACAAATTACATAAGATTAATAATATTATAAATATATATTATATTATGAATTAGAATTGCCTACGAATGCAGCCAGGGTTCTTATATTATTATATATTATACATTATATAGTATATTATACATTATAATATTATGACATATCATATATTATTAATTATTAATATAATATTATTTTTAAGGTGTATTTTAGCAATCGCACCCTAAATGTTCCAAAACTCCAAGGACATGCCATCGTAACATCCGCAAGCCTTCTTTGCACGGTTGACGTGTATCACTAACATTTAAATAGAACTATTTAAATAGAACTAGACAACTCCTCTTCTCGTAATTTTTCCCGGTTAAATCCTTTGGGCATTTAAGAGAGGAAATACTTCCCATGCACCAGATAAGAAGACCTCCACCAACTGATGTTGCCAACAATGTCATAACTATCATCGTCGACCCTAAAAAAAACAAAAACAAAAGTAATCTCATAATCCTAGTCTCCCGCACAACCTGTATCAGATCTAGCAACTGAATCATGCTTCCAAAACATTTATCAGCTTTTATCTGCAACTGAAACATCCGACCAGGGCAGGAAAGCAAAATAGAACAAGAAAAATACAGCACATATACAAATTCAATAGTATAATCAACTGATAATTATTCTTTAGACAATTACTAAGGGCTACAATTGCAGCAGCTGAGATTCACCCGTTCAAGTTGCAACAATCCCCTAACCCCAAAACTGGATGCTTGTGAGGCATCCCCCCCCTGCTTGCCACCTCACTTCTCTGATTTCACCATTAAAATTCTTTTCATCATCATCAAGGTCGGCAAAATCAACTACCAATCGTTGGCCAGCGTTTACTACAAACAAATAGAAAATACAGTATTTGGAAAGTTCATTAACATCAAAGTGTTCCTATCTTTTAGTATTTACCTCGCACGCTTCTTGCCGAAACAAAAGTTGCCTATGCCATAAGTGAATCCGTATCTTGGTGCAGGTTCCTTGTTCATGACGTACAGGCCATAGTAATAATTCCACCCTTTAGGTGTCAGTCCATCATAATTTCGCTGGCAAGCTAACGGCCAGTTGCCAACCCTGTTCAAGTGACTAGGTAAACAAGGGGAAAGCAAGGTACGTGGCCACACTGCCACCGAGGAATAAACGGTTAATTCTGGAGGTGACCATAAATTTTGCGTATTTATCTTGAAATTTGAAATTTTCACAGGTGCCAGCAAATTAAGATATGTTAACAAAGACAAAAATGACGAAGAAAAAAGATTTTTCAGGACAAAAAAAAAAAAAAAACGGGGCAACCTACGCTATAATGACTTCTCATGAATCATTGCAATATCTGTTTCCAAGGCATGGCTATTCGGAAATGATAATGATGCGGTAATATCCTAGCTATAAACAAATAAAAATAATGATAAACACCCAAACGTCAACAAAAGCAACCTTGCCTTTGCGGCAAACCACTTTTTCTTTTTGGGGGAGAGAATTGAAGATCATGTATTACCTTCGATATGCGGATTAACAATCATCATCTTCCATGAAAGCCCCATCATTCATGTTAGTATTCGGATTTGGATCTGCCAACTTAATAAAGACATGAAAAGGCTGACACCCAAAATATGAAGCTCAAGTACAAACTCCGCAGATATACAGAGAAGAATCATAGCAGCACAGCGCAACTCAAACGCTAGTTTATAAGAAAAGGCTGGAAGAATAATTATACCTACCTCAAATGTTTTCTTTTAAAGGAAGTTGGCAAGATTTCAACAGAGCTGTTAAAATATCAGCAGAGTCTTAACAAACGATGGTATTAAATGTGACCACATGAAGTGCATCTAAGAAGATAGAGACAAAATAGTCTACCTCATTAGTTTCAGTACTTGAATAAATTATCCAAACTACTAGTTAATATGTGGCCGAATTGGGCTTCCTGTGGACTTCCTACGCCCATGCCTGACGGGAGAACGGGATCTACTCCTTCCACGAGTCCTATCTCGTGGCATATCCCCATTTCTATCACGATACCTCTCCCTGTCCCACTCCCTTCCATTTCTGCTATGGTCATGCCTCCAATCTGATCCTCTTCCCCCATCCCTGCTCCCTCTTCCATTCCACTCGCGAGACCTCTCTCTTTCGAAGCTCCTGTCTCGATACCGATTTCGGTCACGATCCCGCTCTGAATACCTCTCTCTATCATTCCCTCTAGCCCTATTCTCATGCTCCTCCCTCTGTTTTCTCCGCTCTTCAGCTTCCTTCTCCTTTGCCAGTCTCTCTTCTTCTCTTGCCTTTTCCTTCCCAGCCTACAGAGAAAAACATGCACAAAACCATTCAATGCACTAAACAAGAAGATTACATTTTGCACTGAAATCCGTAGTGTCAAATATTTTACCTTGAACTCATTGAGAAAATCTCTCACCATCCCATAACCCATGTGCTGCTTCCCAGTTACATGAGACTGGGTCCTCTCAGCAGCATCATTTGCTACCAAAAATGAGCCACAAATCTCACAAAGTGCCATCTTCTTCTCTTGTGGAAGCATCATCACTTTGTCATTTGAGGATTGTTGGGTCAAGGCTGTCTTCTCATTATTCAGCATATCCACCTGTAAAAGAGGTCTATGATTTTCATTGAGCATTGTGTGCTTAAATGCAATTAATATAAGGCAGGAATCCTTGTAATGCACCTTTCTCATTAGTGCTTCAGCTTCATCAACCTTGCCAGATTCACCCAGTGTCTCAACTTGCTCCAATAGTTTTTTTATTTTCTCTTCCAGCACCGAGAGCTGCTCAGATTTCTCAGCCAAGATTGGAGGAGGAGGTGGTACTTCCACCTCCTGCGCCAGCCGTTCTCGACCACGCTTGACTTTTCTGTCCAAGTCCATCACCTGCAATATAAATATGTAATACCATACAAGACTTTAGCCTACAAGGAATAAACTATTTATCAGTAAAATATGACTGACTAGGTGCAATAGGCTCACCAGTTTCTCGCAAAACTGTGCAAGCTCTGCTTCAAACTTGGGGACATGAGAATCATGTCTAGGAGACTTCTCAAAACTGCAACTCGGAAAAAAGGGAGAAAAAGAAAAAGTCAGTTATGCAATTACAGCAGAGTATACTGAACAAAACCATTTTAGTAATAACAGTGACGAACATTAGCTAAAATGACAAGCATTGCAAAGTAGAGAAAGTAAACAAACATCTGAAATCTTCTGAGGTAACTTTTCTTTCTATTTTTGAAACTCACCCTTTGGTAGATATATTTAAAATAATATGACAGTTAGCAACAAAGCTTCAACTGTCTCAAGACTAATTGCAAGTATTAAAACTCAAAGTTCTTTGCAGGCCAGTTTAATGATTTTTCACCTAAGCCATTCACAAATAGTGCAATAAAAGCAAGACAATGGATCTTCAAAAAGGAAAAATCTCAGCATCTGATAGTGGTTTTCCTAAATTCATTTGCATGATGCTTCAAGCAAACAGGATTCTTTATCATAGACCAGATAAAGAAAACTCAAATAATTAATGCTTTAGATCATTTCACCTAAGCGTGTGAATTGGGCAGCATTCAAGAAAAGAAGCAAAAATCATATTCCAGGTCTTCTGCAATCTCATACAAGTGGGACTCCTGCCATTGAATAGAAGGATCTCATGGTACAGATTTTTGTTATACCAAATCAATCCTCTCTATCCAAGGAGTGATCTGCACAACTTTTTTTTTTTTTATTTGGGGAGTGCTTAAAGGAAAGCACTACCAAAGAGCTAAAGACTCTAAATGATGTTAGTGATTTTATGTTCTAAGTTTTACAAGAATGGGAGTGCACAAACTCTTTCATTATTATGTTATGCGTTTCCACATCTATCAGTGCCACAATTTCATAACTTTACTGTAGTTGCTCCTTGTTCACTTCAAAAATGTCCCCTTCCTATGTATCTCTTCTACTCATGGCATGTCAATCATACCTACCATGAATTTTTCATCATCAATTACTTGCTTTCTTGTTCACTCCAGAAATGCCCCAGCTTCACAAGATATAACAGCAAATCTTGCAACAATTCTCTTATGCTTTAAACCGCAGAATAATTTGCTTAGACCTCATGAAGAGTTTTGAAGTCCTAAAAACTATGGTAGTTCCCCAACATCATTTCCTTAAATGAAGAGCTGGTTGTTTGAGGTTCATTTCATAAAGGATGCAGAGAAGACCTCGCAGTCAGATTACAAGATTCGCCTGATTATAGACTTTCGACATTAAACCATATTATCTGCTGGATCATCTCCAAATAGTCAAACCATCAAAAAGTAATTGAATAACCAGTGTCTCATACTATATTGATTTACTGTCATTATTTGTATTTAATTTTACTCTTTTTTTTTTTTTTTTTGCTTCTTATTGTTGTTGTTTGCATCTTCCATGCTTTCTACTTTTGCATACAACCATATTACATTAATTATGCCTACGTTCTACTTTTTAAATATGATAATTATCCCAAACTCCATTTTTGTTGTTTATGCTTTTTTAAGGTAAATATTTCCTTCTAATCAATGTATTCAATCAAATTCAACCACACACATCATAATACAGGTCTATAATAAAGCCCACATCCAAACATAAATGCATGTATACATATGTACTAGAATCTGCATTTATGCGTGTTACACACAGGTGCATTTTTGAAATAGTAAGTGCTTGATGTTTAATGCTTCTTCCCATTGTTTAAATAGCCTATGAGTCTCACTTTATCTCAGGCTTTTGAGGCATGCATAGCAAACATAACATCAAAATTATTTAGAAATACTCAATTATACTGATTTTCTTTGGACCAAATAAGTCTCCATTAAAAAAAAAAAATCCATAATGATTTGAATTTTCAAAAATGTTACTATACATGACTAGTTCAGGAATCTTTTGTGAATTACAAATTCATATATGATGCCCCACAAATAAATTAATCAATAATGATTTATATTTTCACAAAGTTTACTATTTATTCACTAATTATACATGACTAGGTCAGTAATCTGTTGTGACAAATTCATAAATGATGCTATATTCTTACCCAAAAATAATCCTATATTGACTCCAAAACTAAATAATTATGAATGTTATCTCTTCCTATACTCTTACATGACATGTGAGGCAAATTCGGTGGTATGATATTGTACACCGATCACTAAAATCTGTGCATGCTTGGCATTTGGAATGTTTGACCATACCAAATATCATAATCAAGTCTAAACCTAACACCCATCCTTCATTTGCTTCTTTTGACATTATTTTTTTCACTTTTAAACCTCTTAAGCTTCTGCCTTGCCTCATCAAAATTCTAAATGCCTTGCTTTATTCCACTTGTCCTTTTCAAGTTTGCTGTTTCAACTCAAGTTGCACACTTTCCTGACTTTCCATTAGTGAAATACAGAGGTCTAGCTAAAGCTGCTTACCTCTAAAGTGAAAATAAAAGTTTAATTAAACCACACGTCTCTTTCTTTTTGTGGGGAAATTAATCAAAAGCACTTACATGATAGTTGCTGTCTCATATTGTAGGCAGCATAAAGAACAATGCAATGATCAACTGATGTACTATGCAAATAAGAAACATGATCAATGGACTGAAGCAACATAAGATATGACCAACATTTCAAAAACCAACTAAAAAATCCTTAGTCCTAGACTTTGCAATTTGACATTCTCTGGTTCATAAATTGGTTGTTAGACTATGGACTATGGACTCTTAATGTTAGACGCTTTGTTGGGTTCCAACTAAAGATTTACCTGCTTGTGGATATCAAGTACAACAAGGAAACTAATATCTAACCATCAAGTGCTCCAACATGCTCCTGGCAAATCAATTTGTTACCTAGACTTTACATCATTAGTAAACTAGCTATTTGACATGATTGATACTTGATATACACCGCTTTACCTTCCTTAGTTTATGCTTGCAAACCTATTAAAACACCAATGAATTACAAATTACGACAAGTAACTCCCTCCATCAGTAATGCCCTCACACACATATTGGACACACTCAATGTGAACCTCCTCAAGACCTCTCCTACAAAGTGTTGTGATATTTTGTTGCTCATGAGAAATGACTAACCATGTGATGTGAGAAATGACCAATAATTGTTAGCTAAAGCTAAGATGAAGTATTCAATACTTATTTTAAGTACCCTATTAACTAAAAGTAGAAAAAGGATTAGTCAGTACTTCTCAAATATGCTGGAATACTTTACAGTTACTTCCAGAAATGAGCAAGGATTTCTCTTTTTTTCCCTTATTAGATGAGCATTCACCTTTTAACAGGCAAGGTACAAAGCTAATGTTAGAGATTATGGTGCTTATGTTGAGGTATAGAATAAGGGATACGTTACACAATAACCAGTTATGCTCTCTAAATGTTTTACATAAATGTAAATCTTTTATTTATTATCATATCCTAGTCATACAATATCCTTTTTTTGTGTTTGTGCTTCATAGATAACTCCACTAACCATTCCTATCAAAAACTAAATTTGCTATCATCACAAGCTTTTCCAAATTCTTTTGTTCATTCCTCACAACTCCATCCATGTTCCTTCAAGTCTTCTCTCTTATTTCCTACTCCTCCAACCTAAATTTGGGTCCTGCCAGGAAAGCCTCCAAAATAATCATTGCATGTGCCAACACCACCTTAATCAGGTCTCTACATCAAGCATCCTAGCATAGATGGATTAGACACGCAAGCCTTCTAAAATTAGACAAGGGAGAGGATTAGATCTTACCTATATATGTAAACATAATGAAAAATGCATATCGTGGATAATGAACTAGATCTATTTCTCCTTAATTTCATAAAACTATTAAACATTACTGATTATTGTGTTAAACTAGATAATAGCACATAGAAGAGCCAAAAGTACACATGTAATGATCATGACAGTGGGATTTTATGATGTGAATTTCAAGGGGTGTTACTAAATGTACCAAGTGTCAGGTATCCAACATGTCATTAAAAAACAAACTGTAGGAGGCTCCAGTAACAATGGTTTGATCATAATATGATGTACTATCTTTAACATAACGTTAGCTGTTCCAATCTATTCTTCGCCATTCCATTATTGTCAGAGGTTGTTTCCTGTGCACCTAAGAAATATGCAAGGCATAGGCTACCTGGGCAAGCCATTGCTGCACCATTGCACATTCATACACGCAAACACATAAATACATCATCTATTCATAAGCATTATATGTAAACATGTAACTACACATATGCATAAATGTGTAATGTAGGATACACATGCATATATGTACATAAGTATGTAGACAAGTACTTTTCTAGGGACCTTTCTTCTAAAAAAGTGATAGATAAGCTAATAAGAAACTAGATACCTCAAACCAAACCCTAAGAAAAACTTTTATTGAAAGAATTAAAATAACCAAAATAAAGTGTGCAAGAAGTAACCACAATAGAATTTCATTTAAAACCCTCGGCATTCTTCAACCATCAACAAAATGGATAACCACATGTGAACAAGACAAAATGATAAAAGCTATTAAATTAAAATGTTAACTTGTTGACGCACAAAACTTTGATTACACAAATAAAAAACTTAAATAATCGAATAAATAAGTAAATTTATACTAAGTCCATTGCCTAGCCTTCTCAAAAGCACCTAGACAACCACCTAAGTGATAGGCTACTCTATTTCACTAAGTTGTCAGGGCTGGACAACTATGCACTGTATTAAGCTTTTTTACTCCTTTCCCTCTTCTTATGCACATCAACGGAGACCAATGTATATAGGGCAGTTATATCACTCATATGCTCTCATTTAGTAAATTTAAATCCAATAAATATTGTTTGTTCCATTCCACTAAGAAGAAAGTAAACAGTTTGTAAAGAATCCATACTCTTGTTGGAGCAACTTAGATATTCATATTCAATAAACATATGCATCTCACTATTAAGTCATAAAAAATAGAAATAAATAAGAGTTAAATCTCCCATATCATGCTAGTTCCAAAATCCATTCCTCCATGAGATCTCTCATATCCCTTGTTATTTTCTCCTACACAGCCATCTAGTCTTCCAACAAACACACACTCTTCCTATGGTAATCCATGATACAATTTGCCATTTCATCCAACCCTTGCATATAATTATTTATATGAGACCTATAAGCAGTGCATACAATAATAAAAATAATAATAAAAAAAATCTATTGTCAATTTAAACTTAAATATTTCTCAATCATTAAGAAATTTTTCTCTCTCCTTTATCAGCTTATGTTTCACATTTCTTCTCCCTTCCACACTGCGCGCACCCCCCCCCCCCCCCCCCAATCCATTTATCATTTATCTCTACCTACAAGCATTGCTCATATACGACAAGCTGTATCGATCCTCCTCTGCATCATCATAATTGCTATAAGAATACTTTTCTCAACAATTTATCATCTTTCGAGTAATATATTAGATCTACAAGCTTTCTACAAGCATTGCTCCTGTATGACAAGCTATACCGATCCTCTGCATTATCATAATTGCTAATAAGAATACTTTTCTCAACAATTTACAATCTTTCAAGTAATATATATTAGATCTACAAGCCTTCTACAAGCATTGCTCATGTATGACAAGATATATCGATCCTCCTCTGCATTATCATAATTGCTATAAGAATACTTTTCTCAACAATTTACCATCTTTCAAGAAATATGTACCATCTTCCCCCCCCCCCTATCCATTTATCTCTTTCTACAAGCATTGCTCATGTATGACGAGCTATATCAATCCTCCTCTGCATTATCATAATTGCTATAAGAATACTTTTCTCAACAATTTACCATCTTTGAAGTAAAATATATTAGATCTACAAGCTTTCTCCTTCAGCACCAATTACATCTAATATGAAAGCAAATTGCTTAATCAGTGAAAAGGTGTTATTCTAACATGTCACCTCCAAGGAACACTCTTTCATTCACAATGATAAGTCTCAATGTGCTTCCTTTACAGGCTGCTTCAATGGCCAAAAAGCTTTGCTTCTCCAAATCAAAGTGAAAATCGTTTTGCCGTACTTATGAAAGTTGTCATTTCTTTCCTGATAAATTGTGCATAAAGTAAAAAAGGCATTGCCAATGGATTTTGTATTTTAAACCATCAACATTTGCTTGCTGGATGTATCAAAATACTCCTTTCTACAACTATGACTTCAAGCTAGCTCATCATCTCTTGCACTTGATCCAGAGATTTCTACTTCTTCTCATAGAAATGCATAAAAATCATTGATAAAAATTAACTTTCCAGGGATTGATCATTTTGACAAGGTACAATATATATATATATATATATAATAATGAAAATTCATTTATTCTAAATAGATATGATGACAAAGGCATGATACAAGTACAAAGAGATGTGCCTATAAATTTATAGAACAAACAATTCTTTCCACTCTTTTAACATGCTCTCACAAATATATATATTTAAAACTACATGTAACTTCAGCTCATTCCATGATGCTCATAAGGCTATTGCTTTTCAGATATGGCATAGAACCTGCATAATATATTCAATTTCCAAAATATGTCAATTTAAAAACTCAACTTTGATAAATTGGCACTAGTGAATTTCATGCCCAGAGAACCTTGTTAACTTTGATTAAAAATGTCGGATCAAAAGTCATGGAAACACTGATGGACAGATGGAGAAACATACATAAAACCCAAAATGGGGAATACTATTCCCTTATATGTTCCACGCAAGGACCTGATCAAAAAGCTTTAGATCGGTTACCTCAAAGGAAAAACAATGCAATAGCCAGAGAACTCCCAAGTCATATTTAGCATAGGACGCCAGTAACTCATATTAAAGTTCCCTCCTACATGACACATGTAAAGCAGCAAGCTTCAAAAGAGTTCTTCCGGCCATAAACTAACTAATAGTAAAAGCAGGTGCCAGTCATCAACCATGCTTAAACAATCAAGAATAATTCATTCCATAAGTTGCCAGGCTAAACCCAAATCAGGAAAATACCAAATTACAAGTTTGTTAAATCACATAAAATAGCAAATCCTAACATTCAATAACGAAAAAAAAATCCTACTAAACCAATTAAAGAGTTGGATAATAAAGTCACGGTAATGGAAAAACAATACCAAACCATAAATAGGCGTATAAAACATAAAAAAGGGCACACTTTAACACTGAAAAACGTTATTCCACAAAATGAATTCAATTAAGTTGGTGTCGCCGGTATTTACCTCTCTTTGAGCTTCAGATCATGGATTTTAGGGCAAGGTCCTGACAAAGAACCCAGGCATAAGAACTTCCGCGAGAAATTAAACAAGAAACCTGAATGGATCAAAGGCTTACCAAGATCGCTCTTTGTGTTGACAAACAGATCGTGGGGGCAGAATCGAATCATGAAAGGACCACACACCTCCCTATCGTCCCAGCGGATCTCCCTGTACCCTTTCTTCTCCTCCTCCGTGAGATTTCGAGCTGCGAATACCAGAAAGAATAGATAAATCGATCAAAGAATCGAGGCCGGTGGGTCGATCGCGAGGGAATACCTGCCCCCATGAGTTCATCGAGCAGAGCTCTCTGGGCGTCCATGGCCGAAGAAGGCCCTAGGTTTTCCGCAAACCCGAGGGGACGAGGCGAACTCGGAAGCAAACCCTAACGAAGAAGGGAAGGATAAGGGTGGGAAGAAAGGCGAGGCAGCGGTGCTTCCAGGGTTTTATTATAGTCTAGTCGAAGGAAAGGCCCTCTTCTAGTTTGCCTCTTGGCGGTCTAATCACCGCCGGACGAGTTTCTACTTTCTTCCTTTTTTTTTTTTTTTTTTTTATTTTTTTTCCCTCAAATTCCTTCTTTCCATGTGAGTCTTATACAATTAATTTTTATATGTCTTAAAGAAGAAGTAAAAAAATTACCAAACTTTGTTACTAATGATTTAGGTTTGAATATAGTGTACGTTATTTTACTTCCGCCCGTAATTTATAAAAAAAAGTAAAAGATGAGCCTTCCATCTTACATATAAAGAACTGAAGTCAGGCTTTCCCTGTTACAACGTATCACTCGTCTTGATAATGAGATAGTAGAAAATCAAGGTTTATTTGTGGAATGAAGGTCCAAATATCCCTAATCTCCCATGTGCTAGTGAAAGGTGAGATTTAATCTTATATCACTTGGTTTAATCATTGAGAACTTCAATACGTTAATAACTTGTTCTTTTAAAATAGCTAAATAAATTTATGTTATCCTAAATATGTTAAAAATATACACACATATATGATGTGGACATTTGAAATTATCAGCAAAAATTTTACAAAAATTCGTAAACTAGTATATTACCAATTTAATAAGATATGCATTTTATATCAAGACAAAATATTAATACTTTTCTTACTCTTAGTTAAAATACCATTTAATATCGAATGTCGGTGTTGGATAATACGTGTTGGTATTAGATGGTACAAGATTGTTTCACTCAATTTAGACTATTTCTATTTATACATAATCAACCCTAGATATTGTATCAATACCTTATCAATATGATATGGTATAGTCGATTGGTACAATAAATCTTAAACTCTACCAACATGCTATCTATCATCAAGTAATTGTTCATTTCAAATATATAATAATAATTTATATTATAAATCTTAAGAATATATTATTTTATTTGTTTCAAAAACTCGAAATTTTTTTAAAATTAGATTTGGTGAAAATCTGATAGAAGTTGAATGAGGATAATATTCAAATACAAGTCATTGCTATCAATATTCAGTGATTTCATCAATCAATAAAATTGATATCTCCATTTTCTAACTTGAAATTATTTACAATCCCTTATCTCTCTTCGCATTACATATTCATATTCATGCACTAATGCATATTAGACATAGGCCTAGTGACCAAATGCTAAAATCTTCATGGTCCATATGATCTCAGCTTTATTTCGACTAGCATAGATATAAAAAAAAGAATTTCTAGTGCGCTGTTCTAAGGAAATGTGCAATAGTTATCCTTCCCATTTTTGTCATCATTTTAGATATTATCCCTTTTATTCTTGCCCTTTTAAATTCACATCTAAGGAGTTTTGATGGTGCATATATATATATATATATATATCACATTAGCATTATAATCTTGATGGTGGCACGTTAGCAACAAATTTTTCAAAAACTTTCTATCAGAAGCATGCATCCTCCTACCTTTATACTGACAAACAAGTTGAGAGAGATAGGTTGAAAAGGTTAATCAACCAACTAATCAATAAATAAATAACCCTAATGTTATAGCAAGTCTACTTTGCAAATTCTTCAAATGGTAGCTCAAATAATATCATGTCCTTCGTTGTTAAAGATTCAGTACGCTATTATTTTGTTTGCATTCAGACCAAGCTGCAAATAGTTAGCTGCAAAAATTAGCTCTAAGGAGATCAATTGGGTATGCAATGCTAGAAATACGGGCTGAGCGCAAGTTGGGTCTCTTTGTTTGATTCTTCGTTTATTTTTTTTCTGCTCAAAATATTATCATTGTTGATCTGGATTTATGTTTTCCACATCTACATTGAATACTCCTAACTTAAAATCCAACAAAGAAAAACAATAAACTTCAATAACCAGTTGTCCTTTTGCTTGTTTTGTTAGCATGCAAACTCTTTTTTCTTTTTTCTTTTTGGTTACATTTGGGGGAGGCAAGCATAAGAAGAGAGGAAGCTTAAGAAAAGAAGACAAACAACCATAAGCCTCAACCTGAAGAAGATAGCCAAAGTCTGGTGCCCTAGGAGAGGAGCAAGTTAACTTTTCTTTACCATAAATCTTAGTGTTAACTAACCTCAAATAACAAAATATTTTGGAAGAAGAACCATCATCATTTTGTGCATGGATTCAACGAGAAGTTATATAAATCACTCTAAAAATCATGGTGCACTTTTGGTTTTTATGGTAATACATGATGCCATTCTCCATTTGTGATTGACTACTCACATGAACCCTGCAATTATGCATGCAATCATCATCATCATCATCATCAGAGGGGCCATTCCACTATTGACCATTAAGCTGTGTCTGTCAAGTGCAAGGGGAGTCAACAAGCACCTGTTGAGGGGCTGTGTCTGATGCTTGCCTATCAGGGCAGGAATCACAACCAACATAGATTCCATCTGGCATTTTGCGTTGTTACCACCAGAAAGTTGAAGGATAAAATGAACAACTGAAATTTCACCATTATGCAATAAATTCAGAAGGATTTTCCAAAAATTTCATTTGGTTGTGAGAGGAAATTATTTAACATAGCAAGTGATTCAACAACCCACCAGTACAACAGCTGAAAACAAGCAGGATAACAGCCATGCTCAATATCAAAGCATTTGGTCCTCATACAATGATTTTATCTTTGCAATGAAGAAAATGCAAGCGCGACATATCCAATAATGCTTCATGATTTCCTCACTAAATTATTTTATGTTCTGAAATTTTGTTCACAAACTTCTACCATTAATTTTTGCTACTCAGAAGCATCTTCAATCACTTCTGTATTCCCTGATTTGTATCAATATTAAGGTTGCTGCTGAATTTGAGAAGCAAACCCCGCAAACCAAGCAACCCTCATGAACTGAATTCCAAGAATCAACACCCACCATGATACCAATCCCCGGATGCTTTCCACCATCCACACCGGTGCGCCAACCTCGCCAGCCAATTTCAGCGCCCTCATCAGTTGCAGCACCCTGTATACCTCATAAACTATTGGGGTCACCAACCACACAGGTGATTTCCAATGCCATGTCAGCATCTCAGTCAGAATCTGTATGGATAGAAGTAAAAGGTAGGGCCCAAGTAACACAAGGAATGAGATAAATGGCAGTTGTGGCTGGAGAGATCCCTCGTTCCAGGCAAATAGCATCAGCAAAGGAACAGTAAAGCCTAACAGACTCGCCCCCAAGTTCCAGAGCCGGTAAGTAAAAGGAACCTTGCTTTTGTGTGCAACAGATGATCCCTTAGGGCTTCCACAAGCATCAGCCATGAGAAGAAACAAGGTTGCACCCAGGTTGAAAATGCAGTCCAGCCCCACTAGGGATAGAAAGCCAGCTATGTTGGGACCAAGGAACACTACCGACAGAGGCAACCATAAGGTGGGCACCATGCCTGTGACTAGAAGAACTGAAGGACCCAAAAGCCACATTGGCCATTTAAGAGTCTGGTGCAGCAAAGATGGCTGATTTTTCATCTCTATGACGTCTTCTTCGCTTTGAAGAATCGGAAGTTCTGGTGCATCTTCTGCATCGATGGGTTCAATAATGTCGTGACCTTTGATGATGCTATTACCATCCTCTATGGAAGCATATGGAGGAGAAGCTTCCCATGGAAACAATTTGCTGCAAAGTAAGGGCAGATTTTTAAGACGAGTCTGGGAGAAGGTGGACCTGTGAAGCAGTTTTGGAACTCTCCATTTTCCTGGGTTATCAAGCTGGCTTCTGAGAATCACCTGTGTATTTATAGCCGGAACTGACCAAGCTAAAGAGGCCATTGTGTTGTTAAGTTTTTATAGCTTGCTCAATGAGTAGGCTTTATGCTCCTCAGCCACTGGCAAATTCGAGATGGAGATTCAACATCCTGTCAAGCATGATTATAGTTGTGTTAATTATTCCGATCTCCAGCAAAAAAGGGAGAAGAGATGAAGTGGGAATGTCAGGATATGTTTGCACAGTTAAACCACTAAATTATTCACCTTCTCATGAATCCTGCAAAGTCTAATTATAGGGTGTCTGCAAAGATTTTTCAACTTAGCAATATTCTTTTTATGGAACAAACTTAATAGTATTCTTTAAAATGCCAAGATATATCATGTTTGGGGAAAAGAAAAAGTCTGCAGGCATGATATTTGGACAATGCACTGGACTGCATACTGAATTTAGTGGAGCCACCCATTTGGCCAGGTCTGTGAACCAATAAGCCCTTGCTGTTATTAAGTAAAAGCTATGAAGGACCAAAATGTCAATTTGCTGACATGTGTATGTTCATTAGAGTTAATATTTTTTTTTCATGTATTGTTCGCATTCTCACAAGGCCCTGCCACCACAATATGAAAAAATCCTCACAGCTCTCTCATCAGTCAATGAGAAAGTGACACCATTACCCAAAGCCAACTAACTCCATGGCTTCCTGTTCACAACTTCAGTGATTTTCACCAACAAAACCCTACAAAACCTTAAAAAGATAGTTATGAGGATTTATAATCTATCACTGCTGTTATTTCAAGCCATCCTAGATTCTCGAACGCATGCATCTTTCCGATTCATACAGATCTATCCTCTTAATAACTTTGCTGATGTGTAGGTCAGTAAAGATTGATCGACAATAGACTTGCTGATAAATAGATACTGTAATTGATCTGCCTACTTGCTTAAATAACAAATCTTGTTTTAGCCTACTTTTAGTGTTGTGTATTTGCGATGTTGGCTTGGAAGTTTACCAAAAACTTCACTAATTCAGGTTCCAATCTTGAAATCTTACTACACAAATTTGTTGCTTTTTGTTTCCATCAAATTATGTTTTACCTAAGCTCGTCATGTCTGAAGGTCATTATGTTCACAACAGCTATGTTTCAGTTTAGAGTGATAAGTATTTAGCATTCCAAAATTATCCAATATTTCCACTGAGCACACCAGTTTCTTTGACTGTATGATTGAAGCTTCAAATCTACCAACCCTATATTGATAACAGAATATCTGAATTGAACATCTACATCATTAAACATGACCTACAATATCTAGAAAGTCTAAACACCAAAAATTTTTCTTAAGAGAAAGCCAGTCATGCATCAAGTAGCCAGAAAACATGCAATTTCAATAGCATACAATGTCTTGCAGCTAATGGTCTAGAAGCATCCAAAACAGCTGAATTTTGGTTCATGTAGGTTCTAAAAGATGTAACAGTCATGATTAATGGTATATGTTCTCAGCTTAAATGGCTGAATTATATTTCAAAACATTAGCTTTATTGGCACTTTTCATTTTGTCTTCACTTGATACATGGACAAATAACATCTAAAACTAACAATTTTTCATCTCTAGGTATCTTTGATGTAGTAGATCATGACTAGCGACATGGATTGTCCATCTATGATGCTCATTATTGATTTTGCATGAGTAGGATTAAAGTTTCAATTCTGTTATACAGGTTTGCACATGTGTGTGTATGTATATATCACACATATAGATGTGCATGGATGAACAAAGTTAGCCTACTTTTGAAGGACATGAGGGAGAATATTTCCAACTTTGTCATTTTTAGATCTAGAGATTTAAAATGAATTTGTGCTCAGTCCATTCCAAATACACTCTACACAAGTGTACTCTCCTATCTCTGTTTACTCTTACTTAAACCACATATCCCTACTATTGCCTTCTTTCCT
The DNA here is from genome assembly GCA_017589505.3 of Metroxylon sagu. NCBI lineage: Eukaryota > Viridiplantae > Streptophyta > Magnoliopsida > Arecales > Arecaceae > Metroxylon > Metroxylon sagu. The sequence continues at coordinate 2,327,172 of JACVBY030000634.1, read as the reverse complement.
AATCACTCTAGCAACTGCCCTACCCCACTCACCAATAACCACAGCTTGTACCTTTGTCTTCACTTGATACATGGACAAATAACATCTAAAACTAACAATTTTTCATCTCTAGGTATTTTTGATGCAGTAGATCATGACTAGCGACATGGATTGTCCATCTATGATGCTCATTATTGATTTTGCATTAGTAGGATTAAAGTTTCAATTCTGTTATACAGGTTTGCACGTGTGTGTGTATGCATATATCACACATATAGATGTGCATGGATGAATAAAGTTAGCCTACTTTTGAAGGACATGAGGGAAAATATTTCCAACTTTGACTTTTTTAGATCTGGAGATTTAAAATGAATTTGTGCTCAGTCCACTCCAACTACACTCTACACAAGTGTACTCTCCTATCTCTTTTTACTCTTACTTAAACCACATATCCCTATTATTGCCTTCTTTCCTAATCACTCTAGCAACTGCCCTACCCCACTCACCAATAACTGCAGCTTGTACCTTGCCTCTTTCTACCTTCAAACCCTAACTCTAATGCCAACTTCCACTTTTCTCTATCACCTTCAACTTCTTTTACCAACCTCAACCCTCTAACTCCCTTGCCACCACTACCCTTTAAGCCTCCACTTTCCTATTCCCCTACCGTCTCCACCTAGGTAGAGACAATGGATGGAGGAGGTAGGTGAAGATGAGGACAGAGAACGCTGCAAAAGAGGAGCACTAGCCATGCTATAGAAGATGCAGTATTATTGGCTCACCAAACTTCCATAGCCATCTCTCCCCCAAGCCTCTGGCTCCTAGCCAACCAATACTTTGCTACTCTCCTCTTTAGCCGCCTAGAACTATACAATGTCTTGACCCACTTCTCTAGCTTTGCCTTCAACTGCTCCCTCCTCCTAGGAATCCAAGGTGAAGGAAAAGGAAGTCAAAGGTGGGCAAAAAGGAGTCCAAGGAGAAGAGGCATGACCAACAGAAAGGTGGCAAGAAGAGAACAAAAGTGGCAATGGCGAAGGATGGAGAAGACATAAGCGAGAAAAAAATGAGTAATAGAGGGTGTAAAAGGTTGAAAAGGAGGTGGAGGCATTAGAGAAGGAGATAAGAGGAGAACGACAATATTGTGATGGAAAAGGAGTAGGTGAGAAGGAGTATGAAATTTTGCAAGAAAAAAACAATTTTGTACAATGCTACCTTTTTTAAATATGTTTCAATGGAAAAAAATATATTTTTTAAAATTATATTTGTTGGTAAATTTAGTTACAATGTTTCAAGTCGCTAATAATTGGGGCAAGACTTGTCTTTTATCTAGCTTGTGTTCTAGCTCTCTTTCTCGCATATAAACACATGAATATACACACCAAGAATGCATGCTTGCATGGATATAAATACCTTGTAATCTTCCCCTTCAAGGATAAAACCTAACAACTTTTGGGTTGTGATCTCTATTTTCCTATTTTGAAAAAAGCTACGATAGAATCTCATAATTATAAAGTTGTTGCATTTTAGTAGAAAATGCAAGTTCTCAAACATATAAGCCCAACTTGTTGTTAGCTGTTAATCCTACCAATACAACCTAGGATGTCAAGGATGAGACTAAATTTGTTTAAGTGGACCGAGAATGACCTCAATCTCTTCCATAAGGGAGCGAAAACTCATGCACTAAGAGAAGCTTCCAAAGTGAAAAATTCCAAAAAAAAGGATGCCAAATTTCTTCTGAAAAAAAAATTCCTGGCATCAGAATTCTTTTTGGAACTGAATTATCCAGAGGTTTCAGCATCAGAAAAATTTCTCTCCCCCACTGGTAACTCCTGATTATTAGTTATATCTGGATTATTCCATCAGACATCAAAACAGAACCCAAAAGAAGAACAAAAGGTGTTATTACTGCTTTTGTACCATCTATATCACTGGAGAGAAGTTTATTATTTTATCCAAAACACAACAGAAACTCAAGAAGCCAACAATTCATACAACATAGCAAATGTAATTGATGAAAAACTATATATTGAAGTGTTTCTTAATTATTTATTTTACCCAAGGTCCATAAAATCAGTACTAAAAACCGTATTAGGATATTAGCAATTCAGTACATTACAAGATATGAAAGAGTATTAATTCTTTTCTTACTCTTAACCATAATACCACTTAGTATCAGGCAATATAGGATGGTTCTACTTGGTTTGAACTAGTTCAGTTTATATCAACTCGAAACTCAGCATCATATCAATACAACATAAGTCAGTATGAGCTCGTACAGCAGACCTTAATTTTACCACATATGTTTTGATGGTTTGTCAAATTATACAACAATTGCCAGCTGGGATCTGAATATAATCTTGTTTATTGATGAGATGCATATATCTTTCTGTCCAATCATGTGCTTTGGCTCATTCAGGGAGAAATAAAAGAGTATGTGATAGATTTATTGAACCTACAAGCAAACTAGGTTGCAGTATAAGTTTGACATATGCAATTGGTACACATTTATCTATGTGATATAGAATAGCATATTTTTCTTCATGGATTCAGTCTCCTGCATTGAATTTCAACTTCGTGGTCTCGCCAATAATTCTTTCTTCCAGCTCATAAATAACTGATAAGGAGAAAATTCTGGCGCTCCATATAGTTGAAAAGAAAGGCAATACTGACAATCTTAAAACCACAATTGTAACTTTACAAGGATGTTAGCCCTGCTAGAACTTCTATTTACAAAGATAGAACAGTATCCAATCCATACATCTATGACAAACCTTTGACCTAAATTATCACATTGTGGTATTGAAATGAAAAACCCAAACTATCAAATCAACAATTAAAAACGTATTAACCGTGCTGAACATTTTATTACCAATGATCAGAAGAAACAAAGTATCAACTTCAGAATGATTCCTTCTTTTCAAACCATATTACACTCCTATATTTATAGGATTCACTAACTAAACTAACATGTTCAAATTCCTAGTTATGTTAAGATCCATTGGATAACTTATCAGCTAGTAACGGAATCATCATAGAACTGATGTCGATGGTAAATATTTCCAATTCATCTTCTTGAACCACACCACACACCTTTCTATCGATTACCAATAAAATTAGTTCCCATGGATGATTCTTGATCAAGAAAAGTTCTCCATAGGCAACCTCTATTCAAAGCCGTGTTTCAAATTTAAATTTCAACAGGGTTATGCTCAAGAGCTTAACCCAACACGCATCAAAATTTATGCTCTTGAGTTGCTCACAGTAACTGATGGAAGGATAAAAAAAAAAAAAAACTTCCCTTCCAAAGATAAAGTCGAAACTCGAAATCGTCTTCTATATTACTCAGAAAAAGATTTTTTTTTTTAGGGAATCCCAGAAAAGGAAATTAACAGACATATTTAGCAACCAAAAAGTCCAAGAATAACCAAGATTTAAACCAGAAAAAAAAGAAAGAAAGAAAAAAGAAAAAACTCGAATTCGAAGGAGCGAATTGAGGAGAGGAAACATTATCTTTGGCAAACAGAATTGGGAGGGGATAAGGAAACATTACCTCAATCCTTCTCACGCGAATCTGGTCCGTTCTTTCAATGAAATCCTGAAGTGGAGAAGTGAAGACGAATATTGGAAGGCGCTGGGATAAAAGAGAGGAGACGGCCGCCGACCACCTCGGAGAGACGTAGGTGCTCCGATGCGGGAGAGCGGATGGCCACGCACCACCGCCCGCACCGTCCGCGTCCGCTGCATCCGACGGTTGGGATTTTGATCAGATGCGCGTTTGCGGTCCACGGGCCACGGTCCGGCACGCATACTCAACGGTGCGTTCACCGGCTCCCAAGGTACAGAAAGAAACCCAGATTAAAAGTCCGACCCGTTAATCTAGGCTCCGCGTTTGCCCAAGGCCAAGAAAAGAGCCATTTCGATCCAAAACTCGAATGAAACTTGATCCATTTATTAAAAAGGCAAGGTAACCTGAGGCGATGCTTGAGATCCATTGGGTAAACAAACCGAGTTGGGTTACGTTCGAGAAGACACAGCTAACTTGCTAAGCTAACTGGAGATGGTTCAAATACTGCTTTTATATCATTATTAAAGTTGTTGTTTTATCTAATATTCTATACATGCAAATCTAACATCATATAATATCATGTTTGCCTAACTTGATCATTAAACAGGTAGATGCTAACCAAGTTGATCAAGTTCAGATGGTTTAAACTCACCAAGTTTTTTTTTTGTTTTTTTAGTGACAAGAAGTACCCACAAGGTTTGAAGTTTAAGAGTGCATGAACCCCACGCCTTCTATCCGCCACAAGAAGACACAGAAAATTTCCACAGCTCTTCAACTGTTATCAGGCCATAAAAAAAATTTTCTTGGGAGGTAATTGGAGCTCTTTAAGCAGGCATTTATCCAAACGTGGTTCTAGCGGTGCACAAAAGCGCTCGTATGCCTCGCCTCGTTTCATCCCCGTCTCCTCTCGCTAGCACTGTTGCAGAGCAAGATGGCATCGATGAGCTTGTCGAGGCCTTCCAGTACGTCCCCAAGCTCGTGCACCAGCTTGTTGAAGCCTCTCGTCCTGAGCACTGGGAAGTGACCTCTGGCCTCAGCCGCTGCCAAGGATAAGCGTAATAAATGCTGATCTAGCTCGAACGATGATCTCTACCTCTTGGTTACGTTTTCTTCATCATAATGGACTTTAGTAACCTCAAGAAGGGATTAATGGAACGGAGAAGACTCCATGAGAGACTATTTTATTTATGCTGTTATATTGGTATGGAGTTATATTTTTTTTATTTTTATGATAGAAAGTAAATTTATTTTGATTTTAGATCAAGTTCAGAAATAATTTTCATAACTGATTCGATTACGGTTTCAATTTTTAAAGGTTCGACAGTGGAAAAAAAAAAAAAAAAAGGATATCCAATTCGTTGCCATCATTGGAAAACATAGTCACATTGGGATCAGTGGGGTTGCTCTATGCTTGGACTGGTTGATAGAGGAAAAGGTCATGCAAGAAAAAAAAACCCAGTTAACACCAAAAATATGTCAGAACTGCAGGATTGAAGACATGGAGAAGCATCAGGAATGCCTGAAGAACAAAGCACATAAATCATTATATTGCATGGCTTTGTTAAAGAGATGATACGTGATGGCTTGTAACGCTCCAAGCCCATCCGCTAGCTCAACTAACTTCTAGCGGGCCGAAATCACGAAGCCAAAAAACTCAAGTAAAAATTAATGGATAGCAAGTGGACTTGAGTTATAAGCGCATCACCCATTTCTCTTCCATCACCCATTTCTCTTCCATCCAATGTGGGACTAAAGTTGGAGTACCACAATCTTCCCACCTTATAATGCGACGACCTCGTCGCATGCCACAACCTAGCTAGATCTATCCCGAGTCGGATCGTTAGTGCTGCAAGGATAGCTCCATCTCATGGCGGGACTCCACCACCGCCCCATGGATAGTCCTTTCCTCATGCCCACTAACTTCCGCAAACTCGAGTCGGCTCTCATATCATTTGTAACGATGCCCCAAGCCTATTTGCTGATCCAACTAACTTCTAACGGACCGAAATCATGTAGCCAAAAAATTTAAGTGAAAGTTAATAGGTAGCAAATGAACTTGAGTTATAAGCACATCACCCATTTCTCTTTCATCTAATGTGGAACTAAATTTGGAATATCACAGCTGCTAACTAAGAGTTACATGCAATGAAAAGTTGGTTATTGAATGACTGTTTGTTGAGGGAGGCTTCCAATTTCTGGTTCTCTAGCCAATTATGATGGCTATACTGCATGCAGAAAAAAAAACAAAAAAAAAAAGGACTGGTATGAGGAAAGCTTATATTGATTTGCATCAACTTCCTCACCAACAATAAAGACAGCTACTTGAGCTTCTTTTACAAACACAATGTTCTTCTCTTTTGGATGTTAAAAATGATTAATAAGTACTCAATATACAAACAGTCTACTAAAAAATTCCCACGTAAAACAGACATATTTCCAAACCAAATCCATTTGAAGTACAACTCATAAAGAACAGCAAACAATAAATAAAGCACACAAAGAAATCAGCTTGCCACGCAATGCTGCGATGTTTGTCAATGTCCTGAACATATCAAATCTCTGTAGTTTGCACCATTTGGAGAACTCCACAACATCATATTTCATTAAGGGGTTTTTGAAGCTCTGTCAGCATGCATGCGTACATCATGGCTGTCATTTGCTAAGATTTGAAGTGAGTTACTGTTCAATGTCTTCCGAGTCCAATCAGCACACATAGTGTGATCAATGTGGAATTATAGCAAAAGTGGGGTTTGGAAAGTGGAAGGTGGAACATTCTATATATTTTTTAGGTCAATCAATGTTATCCCTCACATCACATTTGTTGCAATAGAAAACCAAGGAATAAATTGCTTTCTATCAAATTGCTATATTTTCTAACAATGATCACAGGTTTTCTATCCCTCCAAATAGGAAAAGAAAACTGCGATGAAACTAAGTCCAGATAATTTCCGCCCTAGCGATTTAACATAGATGATGAACAATAAAGACATGAAAGTGAGAGTTTAATACTTTATGCGTAGAAACTAACTTAACATATTCTTTCCTCTCAAAATATATTTCCTTTCTTGTCAAAAAAAAAAAAGTTTGCTACTATAAACTAATATATTTTGAAACAAAAATCAAGCTGCTGAAAGTGAGGAATTTCAATTCTATTAACTAGTAACTTGGTTCAACTGAAATGCAAATAGAGCTAGAAAGGAATTGGCAATTTAAACCAATATCCAAGATATATTCAACAGATAATTAAGCTTTACTTGAACAAACCCACATTACATTCAATTGCAAAGTGAGAAGTGTTCAAGTGGATAGCATTTCAAAATGGAAGGTGGAATGCATGATACATACAGAAGGAACATAAAAATAGGTCAAGCATCATCTTTCTCTGAAATTAAGCAGAGTTCTGGATCTGTTTCACTGCATTTTTCCCCAACAAACTCACAAAAAATACTATAGAAATCAAGGATTTATACATAATAATGATCTCTTCTTGTAAATGAAAGCAAATTTTATTGAAAAAATGTATACAGAGTTGCAAACATATGCCCAGAACAAATAATAAATCTCTATCATCTTTATGTTGTGATGAAAAAACGGACTCTGTTCATCATTAATTGCCCTTATCTGAAAGAGACACTAAACCTGAGATCAAACAAGCAGCTTATGGTCAAGTCTCAAAGAGGCTTTAGAAGATAAAATCATAAAACAATCAAGGAAGGTTACATGTCCTTACCGAGGTCAAATTCTTTAGCTGTTCTATATAATCTGCAAGCTCTTGCTGCTTAGATAGAAGCCTTTGCAAGATCTGGGAGAATGAAAGCAAAAGGATGAACTAGTTCTTCAACTACCATGACTTGATATGACTAATTTATTGCAACATCTTTACTCACCTCCTTGGTGTCCGCAAGCCAATCTTCAAGTTCTAAAATTTTCTGTGCCACATTCTCAGCAACATCATCTGTTGGCATGTCTTGCTGGAAACCATCAACATCCTGTATCAAAATCATCCAACCTATTAGCCTTTAAAACTTTCCCCCTATTTGGATTTATTTTAAACCCTCATTTGCTAATCATTCCTATCATATGATATATGCAGTGTTACGTTATATTGATTTTTACTGAGGAAAAACCTCTAAAAACTCTACACCAGAGACATATGCTAATCAAATTGACTAAGTAACATTTCTTAAAACAGAATTCCCAGTTACATCCTTTATGAACAATGCCTTGTCTTCATGCCTAATAACACTTTCAATTGGGTATCTCCGATGCCACATGCAAGTTGATAGGTAGAATAAGGGAATGAGAAGAGGGAATCAGCAGAAGTCATTGTTCACAGAATCATAAGTTTTCAGGACTTCAGGAACTATCTAGGAAGGTGATTTCTAGTGTTCCCAAAGATATTAGGTTGCGGAATCCATGAACAGCCACAACCACCCTATAACTTCCATTCTTCCAACTCACGTCTTCACATCTTTCTACTTAAATGGGAACCATTTGCAGTTAAGCCGGCAACCAAAGAGGTGAGGGACAAAACGCATCATTTTTGTAGAGCATCCAAACGAAACTTGCCTAGAAGAAAAAGGATCACTTGAAAAACTGGTAATACATACTCATATTTAAGAATTGAACTCAAAGAAGAATGAAGGCCTTGGCAATTCAAGGCATAATCAGTGTTCTCTCATGACCTGAAGAAACTAGTCCTATAAATATGGTAGGCATCATGCATAGCATATATTGGTTGTTTTGCAGCAACTATTTAATCCAGAACAAGTACTGACGGAATAAGAAGTGAAGATCCACTCATGCCTATTGTCTGAAAAGTTGAAAGCTTTTATATGTTAGCCAAAGATTCTGAATTACATTTTTTTTTTCGTATGCTTGCTCTTAGACAGTATCTTTTATTCTGCAGAAGATTTCTTCATGCTAATACTTTCAAAAATATATAGTTCTAAGCTAGTTAACCAAATCAGGAGAAGATGGGGAAGTGGATGCAGGAGTGAGATGAGAAATTACAAAGCAGACATGGCACAAGTAGAAGATTTTAGCAACAATTCCAAGAACCCAATCTTTCTCCTGTATAATATATTTAGTTAATACATATTTCCTATTAGAAAACTTGGGGACTTCAGATGAGGGGAAATTTTGATCTTTATTTTTTTTTCCTATTAGTAAACTTGGAGACTTCAGATGAGGGGAAAAGTTGATCTTTATTAAGAAAAATAATTATGCTTAAACAGATTTTGATTAGACTTCTTTCAAGTGAGTCATCTATATGAGCACTAGATAAATGCACCAAACTTTAGATTAACAATCACGACTCAAGATAGAGAAGCATTGATTCTACTGCACAGGACAAAGACAAACACAAAATTGAATCTTTTTGGAACATCTCTTTGCAATAAATCATAATCAACGCCATGATCAACAAGCCCAACCCATTTCATGAGGGCATCTTAGAATTCCTACCCTCCACCACTCCTACTTATCATGCCCAGGTCTTTGGTCCCTTTGCTTCCCATGGCCTTCTGCTGTCACAAGCTTGAATATCTTCAGCACCACTTCCATCTAGGTCCCCTTAGATATTCCTTCCAAGTGTAAATCCTCTGGTCCAATTGAACCAACCCTTCTTATTTTCCTTTTACTCCCCCAATTTTTGGTTCACAGAGCATAGCACACCTTAATTTCCTTAGTCAATGTGAGTTCTCTAAAATCTTGTATCACCATTTTCATCTAGGCTTTCTCAGTTTTCCCTAGTTCTGCAAATGACAATCATTTCAGTAGCTTGTTTTTGAAAATGTCACATGCACACTGATAACAGATGCTGCTAACATTAATATAAGTTGTAAGCAAGTTCCATAATTTCAATACCATGTATCATATCAGTATATTACTAGTTCGGTATGGTCAAGTACGATATGAATCCCATACCAACACAGTTCCCAGGCCCTTCCTCCTTATTTTTTTTATAATAGTCTCACTTGAAACCGGGTGGTACGGATCAGTATCCAGCTGAACAAGGCGGTTCTGCTTGGTTCGGATCGGAATGGACTGGTTCCCTTACCAAAACAACAAATCAAATTGGTTCTGCACTGATTTGGTCCAGTACACCCTGAACCACCCTGGTTTTAAATATTGCAAGATATGGAAGCAACAACATCATAGTAATATTTCAGTGTTATCCACAAAACATACAACAAAGTTCAATTGGTATTACATTATGTAGCCAAATAAGCATGCATACCACAAATACAAGAGGGAGAAATCTTTGCCCTTATCATTTCAAGATCTAGTAATTTGGGCAATTTGAGAAGTGTCCAAAGGCTTACTGAAGAAAAAAGATCCAAGAGTTGATGTGTGCCTGATGCCGGAAAGTAGGCTATTGATGGATTTGTACACAGCCAACTACCATGAATTATCTATATCCTTAGATTTCCTCAATCAAACGCAATAAGCTCCTCTAGTTTGTTCCAGTCAGTTTAAGTACCCAATTATGTAACACTGGCTGTGTGCAAAACAGCTGGCTTAACCATGAATGAAAATTGTTCCCTTGAATCTCACTAGAATGGAACAAAGAAAGGAAACTGAATGCATCAAAACATTGTAAGGGGAATCATACTAATAAAAACACATAATTTGTTATCTTATGCAATAACTTGGCATCAAAGAGATGCATCAAATTTCTGCAAACTATTCTGCTCATTTTATATGCTCTTTATTTTGTTGTTGTTCAAGTGTTCTCTGTGCTTAGCATTTCATTTGTTGAGTATGTTTCCAGTGTGTTGAACAGTTGGAATACAAATTGAATATCAAAAGACCATATCTTAACATATTATTCTGGCTTCTTAATTTGATATCTTTCATCATCTTTACTGATTAAGAAGCACAGTTGTTTTACTGAAGCTCTGTTATTAAATGTGGCAATGCAAGAATAGATATGGATTACTCTATTTTGTTTCTGATAGAGAATTAATACATGTCATAGGGTTTGGATTATTATGAACAACTTAATAGTCACAAAATACAAACTTCACGCCAATTAGGAATGTTTTTTAAAACGTGATCCACACTGAAAAAGATTATTGGACTATTTTAAACAAAAAAGTCTGACTCTTGAAACTTTTATTCATACATGATTTGTAAGGTAGACCGCTTGACACAAACTATTCAAGTAACTGCCCTAAATATTTTGAAAAAAAAAAATTTGAATTAGTGAGCAATTTTAGTTTGGGCCATTTTCTTTTGATGGTTTGCGGGCCTTCCCTAAATGTGCAAGTTATTGAGCTTCAAGGGAGGAATGGAGGATATTTACCATATCAGGCGTCATATCATCTTCTGATATCATGCTACGAGACCGTAGTTGCCTATCGAAAGCTTCCTGTGTAAAAAAGCCAAACATCCTTCAGCAAGATAACCAAACCATCAAAACTACAGAAACATTCTGCTAAACAAGCCAGAATTTAATTATATGAGCACTCCCGTGTGGAATCAAGGATGTTACAATCTGAGGCTCTGGGGATCCTTCATAAGCAGCCATTTTTTGTCCTTCACTAAAAATTTCCTGAGAAAATAGATCAATTTCCTCATCAAGTAAGGAGGTAGGAGCTTGATGCGCTAGCGCAATGCAGAAAGAGGAAAGATGATCAAAGAGACTTTAAAAAGAACCAAGACCTTACCTTCAGAATGTTACTTATTTCTGGGTTAGTCCATGGTCCCTTATCTTTCAGCAGGCAACCTCCATATTCAGAACACGTGCAACTTCCACCCATAAAGTCTGGCAAATTACTGTAGAATCATATTTCATCTATCAGCCGACCATATGACAACTTGTTGATAACATTAGCACCTGTTATGTACCTTCGGTCCGCAACTTCCAAGAGCTTACTCTGGTACTTCTTTCCCAACACCTAAATATGTATGATTTCAAACGGATTAAGAAAGCCGAAAACATAATTTCCAACTAAATGAACTAGATGTCTATTGCCCTCCTTTTCCACTGAAGGATGAATGAAGAGGAAAAAGAAGCTGAACCTGTATTTTCGACTTTGTTCGTGCCTCCAGAAAAGCACTTAGAACTTTCCACAGGACTCTAAACCCAGATCCAGCATTGACAATATATAGTCTGTGTAAAGTCTGTGAATGCCAAGGAGGACAAAACAGATAAATGATATATAAACAATGATCCATCATCTCTTCATATGATCCATGAAGCATGGACATGGATACAGGAATGGATACAACACAATTCAGATATGCCGATAAAGAAAATTTTGTAAAAAATAAGATATAGCATAGCTAGGATACGTCAAGAAATGCACACACCTATGTGCATGCGTGCACACGCGCACATGTGTTTTATGCATGCACACAAGTACATACATAAGCACAAATCTATATTTATGAGTGCAAGAAAAGCATGCATAGAGAATGGTAGGCTATCAAAATAACATTTCTCCATACTCTACATGATAGCATTAACTTTTACAGGCACAATTAAGCATCGTTCTATAGATCATAATCCATATTTTATATTAATACCAATAGACTACAAACTAATCCTCTTTCTCATTTTTTCAACTATCAGGGAAATATCTACAGCATATCCAGAAAATATCTAAAGTGGTTTTTTTTTAAAAAAAAAAAAAAGGATACTTAATGCAAGTATCAGACATGTATCTAAGGAGTATCCAATGAGTATCGATATAAGATATGGATAAGATACAAACATGGCATGCGATTTGAAATATCCATATTTCCTTTCAGGTGACTCAATAGCCCACTTGTATATCTCTTAATTTGTTTGGAAAGAAGCAGCATCTAACATCAGAACCTCTTTAATATATAGAAAGATTCAGTGAAAAAATGCTTGAAAATTCCTCTAAAAATTTTAATTCATACACAGAAAAAATGGTGAAATTTGTTGTAATATTTGAAACTGATGTTGCAGATACTAGTGGTTTGGAAATTATACTCCAAAGCCAAATAGAGGAAGGAAGAGCTTGAGCTACACAATGTGCAAAAAAAGGTGGTGAGATCAAATGTCAAGAGTGGCTAGATTATGTTGCACATGATAGGAAAAAGTGAAAAAGAATTATAATGTTGAGAGCTATGAGACAGTTATATACAAGCAAAACTAGTGGGAAAATCGAATTAAGAATATAAATAATCGAGGCATTTAGAGTGGTAATAATACAAGGACACTTCCAAGCCATTTGATGAACCCTTTTCAATAATCAAATTCACACGTTAATTACGAAACCGCTCGTACCACAGGTCATGTACAACATTGGGTCTCTGTCCAAAGACTATAATTTTTGAAATTAATATGCTGAATATATATTAATATGATTAATGTATCACAGCCTATGGGCCTAGTGCCAACAAGCTGGAGTCAGCTTGAAGTGTCCTTGGCTGTTAATCGTTGACTAAGAACGTGAACCGAATTATCATACATTTTGACAAACTAATGTATGCTTCTCAGAGCTACTTTCTACTGCAATAAAAGTATGGCCATTAGAGGTAACAATCATTCACAGAGTGTGACAACAAAGGGCCAGGATAAAAGGTCAATAATATCAGTGGCAGATAATCGAGCGCAATCCATGGGAAGGTTGATACAAGTTGTTGGTATCGATTTAGTATCAACTCATTTAGAACCTTCTCAGCTTAAAGTCATGTTCAATCCAGCTAGGTTTATGGGACAAGGATAAATGGCAATCATTGTTGTAGACATATATTAAGATCACTTGCTCAAAAGAATGCGGACAAACCTAAGGAACAACTCAAAAAACTACTGATGCAGAAAACTTGTATCAGTGTTAGCAATTAAATGTGCTTCAGTTGATGATTTCTAACACTAAAGAGAAGCAATTACATATAATTAGGTCCATACAAGTAAACTTGGGAGTAAGAATTATCATACCTCTGGGTAATAATTGCTATCAATCTTTTGAATTTCTATAAAAATCTCTCTAGCAGGCTTCGAGAAGTTATTGATACCCTATGCCAAGAATTTAAAATTATCAGATTTATTGCATTTCATTCAGGCCATTACCAAAGTCTCAACTGAGTATTCATATGAAAAATTTTAATTTCACAGGCCAGGGTATATACAAGTGCAAAAGCAGACAGATATAGACAGAAGAAACATATTCACGAAAATTTATAATTATGCAGCATCATTCTATAAATGAATTATTAATTGAAATATTAGCTCAAAAGTAAACAAATGGCAAGAAAAAGCATTGCATATCAAGGTATAGTAAGTTGAACACAGAAAAACCTAACAAGAAACGGCTTTACGGCTTTATATCAAAAGTTTGCACCTGATTTCTACAACTATAAATTCACCGAATGTTCTTATATAAGAAACGCACATCATTTTCTGTCTTCCAATTATTTTTGAACAAGATGAATACTTTAAATTAGTCATACAGGAAAAAAACCCAATATGATTGCTAGTTTGCATGGTCATCCTTGTTGTTTGATTTCTCAAACTAGTTTGTCATTGCACAAATTTCCTTTTTTTTTTTTCTTATCAACAGTGCACCTGCTGCCAAATTCATGATAGACTTTCATGAGTAATTTTTCAAGCAACGGTCTTGTGATTAGGCATAAATGACATCTTAACCTATGAAAGATTGAATTGTGCTACTTAGACTTCAGTTTGCCATGCTCTTTAGTCCATTGGTGCAGCAAATGGATAGCTATCATAATCTGCATGGTTGTAATTATCTAGCATACACATACAAAAATGATCATGATTGCCTCTTCTAATGAAAGCAAGAAATCCATGATATTACATTTGATGCATAAGAAGCAATCACCATTTTTGAAAACATTAAATACTTTTTTTCCTTATAATTAGAAAGATGGTGATTGGTTATGTTTTCTCCCAGTCTCTTGCAAAAATATCACAACGAAGACAGGTGGGAATCCCCCCATTGAAGATGCTATAAATGATGAAGATATGATGTTGACAAGTGATAATCAACATTGCAAAGAGAGCTTGTCTATCAGCTACTGAGCTTTCCACATGTCTACTAGACTTTCAAACTCATGGCCATGCATTCATGTCATTCTTTGACAATAAAAATTAAGTTGTTTATTGATCAGCAGCAAAATAGGCCTTTAGTAAATATAGAACTACTAAATGATCACCTACAAGTGATTGGAAAACCTTAAATAATTTTAAGCTAAAATTTTGCTTAATTTGAGGTCCTATTTTCACATGAAAAGTTACACCATGGACAATAATTGGTCACATTAAATTGCTTTATGTATGTCTATCTGAGAAATAGACCACAGTAAGTGCAACAAGGCCGAATTCAATCAATACGTGGGGATATGGTGTGAATTCTTTTAAACCACAAGAAAATAATAATAACAATCAAAACTTACCAATCCTTTCACATCTATAATCATTGTTGTTGAGGCTATGTGCTTCTTAGCTGCGAGTGAGGATGCAGGGTACCTCAAATTCAGTGTTTTCTCTTGTTCAGAAACGTGATATTTGACATAGCGTTTAACAGTAGTGACATGCAACAGGGTATTGAGGTCCAGCAGCCCTATTCTTTCAATATATAATGGTCTACCATATATATCAACTCCATGATATCCATGTGGATAGCATTTTTTGACTTCTTCATATTCCTCAAACTTGAAATCCTGAAAATAGCCATGGCTAAAGTGAATCTTGCTAACAAATTGAAGTATATGTCCACAGTCCTGCAAACCGTTACTGCTTATGTGCATCTGAAAGCTAATTAAAATAAGGATGGTTAAAATTGCAACTAATCATGATTAAACAGACAAAACAATGCTGTGCTCCAACTAGTCAATTGCACTCACTGATAAAAACAACACACTGAACCACATCTCCAAGAATGGATGTAAGAAGGCCAAACTAAGTTAACTTGCTAGATGAAAAAATGTTGTAAATTTAGGGCCCATTTGTACTGGAACCAGATAACCCACATGCAAATGTGGATTTGACTAATTTGCATAAAAACAAAAACAAAAAAGGGGCAATGGTGCTAAATGGCCCTTAATTTAGAGATAGTGCCAATGAACTAGTAATTAACACATAGCTTCAATAAAATAGGTAAAGTGAGGCATAATTAGCTGCAAAAATAAAATATAATTCTGCTATTGGTTCTAAAACTATATAGATGGAAATTTTGCATAACATTATGACGAAGCTAAGTTTTAATAATTCAAAATTTCATTCAGTCCTGATAAATTCCAGCTGGAAATTCGGTCATCATGACATTTTATGCAACTTTGATAGGTAATTTATAAATGCTCAGCATTATTCCAGGATTGCAGTGGAAACTCAAGAAACAGTTTAGGAATGATATCCCTAAATAATTTTTATAAGAACGAATATGAAGATCACACTTATGCATGGTTATCGCTGAAGCAACTTATCATGATTTAAATACATGAATAATTGTTTATTCACTTTATAAGCATTGCAAAACTTGAATATCAAATTCTATGAATTTTGAAAGTTCTGGATCATCATGAGTTTGTTACAACACCCATATAATGGCAAACGATGTAACAAACAAGACTACAGATTTCTTTACCGGTGTTCAATTTGGAACAAGTGCAGCTCGTATTTTGCCTAAGCATGACAGGATAATTAATGCGACTTGAAGGTCAAGCAGAAAGTTTGAAATGATCTAATGGTAGATTATCATGCTTCTATTGTTATTCCACAAATCTAGAATTTGCTTACATATGAATGACAACTAGTTAGCCGACACCAAATGGTAGGGAAAAGACTGGATGATTATGCTCATGGCTACAAATGACAATTGATTCCACCTCTAATGACTATAGCAGTCTCCGCTATCTCACCTTGGGTTTTTTTTTTTTTTTTTTATCCATCATTTGCACATCCTCATCAGCTCTCTCTATTATTCAAATGCCTATGCTGACTTGACACAGTACATAATTTTATCTTAGTAATGTATTGAGGAATATTAGACCATGCATCATGCACTGCAACCAAGCATAGTTGCACAATGTAATAAGACTATATTGATAGCCTCAAACAATGAAGAATCAAGGACCATCAAAGTAAGAAAAAAAAAAATGAAAAGAAATTAAAGGATAGAAAGATCTGTAGAGAGGCTTAAGTGAAGCATGACTTATGTACCTTTGCAATTCTATCCACATCAAAATCTTTGCGCCACTTCAGCATATTTAGAAACGCATCTTTGGCCTTCGTTACATCAAACCCTTTCATTCGTAGAAAACTAGGCAGATCAAAAATAAAATGTTTTAGCAAACTTATGTGTAAGTTGATCCTTCTTCTTCGGTTCTCAAAAAAGTTGATTCTCATTTTAATAAATTTTATCCTCAGTTCTCATCTCCTTCAGAAACGATCTTAAAAATGACAGCATACCAATGAAAAGCTCTCTCTTTAAAATTGTGTGGAAAACCATGATTCACATAAACTAATAAAATAATCAACTGTTTCCAAGAACAAGAGTTGGTGCCAGAGAAATATATCCAGTCATACCGTAAAAGAGTATGATAATCATTGTGTTTATCAGGAAGCTGATTGGTTGACAAAAGTAACTCCCTTAAAGACTGCACCAATTGCTCATCTTTTGGGTCATGAACACCATGAAGAATGGTACGGAATGTATTGCTTCTACCAATCCTTGTCAGCGACTTCTGGATGGACCTGAAACTTATCCTTGTCAAAGAGAATTTCTTCTTTTCTACTTGGGGAAGATCCCAATGAGATTCAATGGGCAAATTAAGTGAATTGGTCCTCTTCTGACGCCAAAGTTCATTAGAATCAGAAACTTGTTTCTCAGATACAGCAGCAGCTCTGGATTCCTTCCCACGCGAAGACATCTGTCCTCTTTCCACAGTTACACTTTCTTTACAAGCTTATTTGAAACGAATTCACAACTTGCTTCCTATTCATCAAACAGAGTGCAACCTACTTAATATCATGATCACCATTCGAAAGAAACATAAGAAAGTAAATACCATATGGTAACTGAGTGTCTTTACCCAGATATGCAATGTCAAAACTTTAATGCCTGTTAACAACTTGTGACAGATCATACAGTTCACAATATATATATATATATATATATATATATATAAAGGAGAAGCAATGAAATAAGCAGGATACCTCACAATCTTGAGAATGGAGAAACGCCACTTCAATCATCATATGGTAGTGGTCATAACAATGTACAAGATGTGTCTGAGCCTAGAATTATATTGGACACACTCATGCACGCATGCATGTACGCATAAACTTGCATCAATAGATACATATGAATGCATATAAACACATCATCTTCTGATCATTGGTTGGAACATTTGCGGGAAGGCTTTCCCTTACCCAGGGACTCCAAGGCAATGACAAGCCAGTGGCACTCCTAATCTAAGGGAACTACCTCTTCAGTTTTTTTCCTCAGAATTTCCAGATATATTTAAATTAATTAATTATATATATATATATATACATATGTATCATCCTCGATCCTCACATGTATACTCCTATAGAATTAAGAAAACAAATTGATAACAGCTTTATTTCATTCTAATCACTAATTAATCAGAAAAAAAAAAAGGAGAATAAAGCAGTAAACATGAGAAAATCATGATTTCAATGAATTATAGTTTTTATCTGGGAATTCAGCTCTAGGCATCAAAGCTACGACATCTCGGTTCATCTTGGTGACATTCATCCACCAAGATAGCTGAGATAATGGACTTACAATCAAGCCACATTGGAGAGAAGAAATTTTCAGGCTATTTTAATACATTCCTCGGACTTCTCACAGACTTGTCATACCGACAGAAGAGAAGCAGACAGTATACTAGTCATATCCAAGAAGCAGCAATAGGAGAAAAAGGTTAGGCAAGCGTGCACCTGCCAGAGTTGGAGAACGCACGCAGAGGAATTGGAGGTGGGTTGGAGAGGTCCCCTTCCTATGTATAGCTTTAGCAGCGGAAAGGGATTTGGATTCCATGAGGTGAAGAAGGGAAGCAACCGCCAGAAAATTCCTCCACTTTCCAACTGGAGCTGGTGCGTGTAATGTTGTACGTGTTACCATGCTATATTCTCTGATTCTTTTCCCTTTCTTTTCTCCTTGTCGGGTTCCTTCACGAAACGGAAAGAGATTAACATTAGCCTCAGTTTCCATTAACCTCACGGTGATAAAATGGCAGGAAAAGATGAAAAAGTGGGGGAAAAGATGGAAAAAAAAAAAAAGAAACAGAAGGAGATTGACATTAACCTCATTGTACATTGAAGGCCAAACAACGAGAACTCACCTTGTTGTAGGTAGATAGCGAAAGCAGCAGATCAACAGCGATGATGAAGACTATCAGCGGAAGCAGCAGATCAACGGCGATGGTAAAGACTATCAAAGTCTTCACAGCACTGGAGGCAGCAAATCATCGACCACAATGAAGGCTACCAGAGTTTCCATGGCGGTCCACACCCTAAAGCCGCTGTGCCGAAAAGAGAGGAGGACAGAGGCTTGTTGGAGGGGAGAACTACAGCAGAGAGAAAAAGAGAAAGACTAATAGTCCGTTGTTAATTTTCTCTGGCTCCTCTCTTAAGAGACAGACCACAATGGACGCTATCAGAGTCTCCATGGCGGTCCACACTCTAAAGCCGCAAAAAGGACAGAACAGAGGTTCGTTAGAGAAAAGAATCAGAGAAGGAAAAATAATAATAATAATAATAGTCCATCGTTAATTTTCTTTAGCTTCTCTGTTCTTGAGAGGCATTCTAGTCTCTTAAGTACAGAGTCGTCAGCACATTGAGTTTGTGTGGACGCTTGGCCTATCATCAGTGTCAGCTCACATATATACTAAGGCAATAAAATGGCAAAGAGAGTGGATTGACTAAAAGTTTGAGATCAGTAATGAGAAATTTAAAGACCTTTCTGAAAAAAGATGTTCCTTCGTATGGGTTCTTCACAAAGCCTCTCTCTTCTTTCAGGCATGGACGTGTCTCTATTCATCTGCCACCGCCTCATCTCAGAATCACCTGCTTTTATCTCAGTCATTCTCCCTGCTCTCGGGAAAAGTAGGAGACCAGTAGCATCGTAGATGCTCTGAAGTATCTTTTATTTGCCTTACAATGGTGTTAGCTTTGCTCTTTCTATCATCCCCTTCCACTCCTTTGCTCTTGTATCATACATTTCCCTGTAAACACTGAGACTCTAATAAAAGCAATGGAAAAAGGAAGGCTAATATTATTACATGTTTAAATGATATAAAATTATATATATATATATGTATGAAGATTTGGTATGTGTAGATAATAATTATTTTTTGTCGTAATGATCCAAGTAATGGTACAAGTTGATAGTATATCGATTGAGTAGATTATGTTATGGTATGCTGGAGTGAAGGTGAGATTAAATCTTATATCAAGATAAAAGGCTTAATAACTCGATTAAATGACATCTCTATAAAATAGCAATATTTTTTTTTTGAAGCACCACCAATGAAGTTTTAGAGAAAAAAGCCTTGGGTCTCCATTTCTGACGATTGCTCTATGGCAAGGAGGGGCTAGATTAAATCTAATGGCCTTCCATGAATCGCACTAGAATCTAATGGCCTTCCATGAATCGCACTAGGGCGCTATTTAGATGGAAGACCAATATCGTATCCACTCTGTCCATCCTCCATGTTATTTTCTTCGTTGTTGTATTTGTTTTTATTTTTTTTTCCTCCTTATTGCAGCAGCTAAGGTTTGATAAATACCATCCAAGGTTTGATCACACTCTCCTTCCAAATGAAGACGATTAAAGCCACTACGAAACTGCTTTAAAGATTAAAAATAATTGTTAAAAATTTAAAATAATATAAATTAAAAATATAATTATTATTTTTTATTGAGAAAAATATTAAAAACAACGTGAAAGATTTTAGATACTCATCAAAATTAAATATATTTTTTAATTAAAAAATAAATTTATAATATAGATAAAAAAATAAAAATTTTGATGAAAAATTAGGGATTCAGATGGATTTAAAGCATAAAAGATATATATATTAATTTTAATAAATACTCAGTCTATACTATAGTTCTAATAAATACTTGATCAAAGAATTTCAGATACGATGAATGTAATATATAATGGTATTATATTTCCAACCTTTAGAAAATATAATCTATCCAAAGCTTGATACTACAGCATATGTTTTGAAGATTGAATGGTTGAGCATTTTAAAAAGAAATTAAATCAAAATATAATTATTAATTATGTTTCAAACAAAGATTATTTCTAAAAGCCATTAAATATAATTACTAATCTTTTCAAGCAATACGATAATACAAATATTTTTTGATTTACAAATTTTATTAAATACCATGAATTATTTGTTCAAGAGATTAGACCAAAAGCATCATGAGCGAATTTCAAGATTAAACCAAAAATATAAATCTAAGTAAAAAGGATGAAACATGATAATTACATAAAATACCAAATAATAATAATCGAAAGTATAAAAGTTGTGATAATATTTTTTGTCGAAAAAAGTTTGAAAACTCTAAAGTAAATGGTTAAAAAATCAGAGCATAATAAGAGCTTCAATAATTATTTTAAAAAAATTATGGTTATTGAACCTATATCTAAATATAATATATATATATATATATATAAAGCATGGAAGTGTCAAATGATTGTTGGCTACGATTACTATGAAGCATCAATACAAATTAAAAAAGGCATTGATCTCTCTCCCGAACGCACGCACGCACACTCGATAACCATTTACGTGCACATTCGATTTTTTAAAATGGATGTTTTCGAGGCCCTTCAAAGGATGTGAGAAGAAGAAAACTTCAGAAACCCGAAGCTCAACAGAGAGGTAGCGTGGTAGATTAGCTGGACTTGATACCTTGATGGTCTAGTCCATGAGGTTGGCTAGGTGAGCATCCTAAATTATGTTCTTGAGTTCCTACCGCCGAGAGGTGGGACCAAGGTCTTGTAGCTGCTATATCTATTAGATTCCCTTGATCTCTCTGTAACATCTCATTATTTTACTCCATTTTTCATTTAATGTAAGAGGAGTTGTTTCTTTGGATGGTTGCAGGGAGAACTCGCCAGCTGTCTCGGTTCCCCAGTCCAAAGTGGACTAATAAATAAACGAAGGAAATAGGGGTTCTTTTTCTAGAAGACCAGCTGTATCTTTGACGCCTTCTGCATCTTTTGGCCACCTTTTTCGATGGGTCATCGTGCCTCAAATGACTTCTGGAAGTCTCTTCAAGGGGTGGCAAGCTTGCCAAGATTCTTGGTGAACAAAACAACGAGCATTTAGCTGAAGAGTTTATCCCGGCTTCCATGTTAGACTTCTCTTCACACCCACGAGAATTGTGATAAAGTTTTCTTAATTTAAATCCACGGATGTGCAGCAGAGCATTTGAAAGCATCGGCGGCCTCGCCGAAGCATGAAATGGCACCCACAACAACTCATTCTCTAGAGCTTCATCTTCTTCAGCTGCTTCCACTCTGTTAGGATTGTTAGCGTCTAATAAACACTCATTTTTTTCTCACCTTCATAGATTCCCTTCTCATCGCGTCTCTCATTAGTCTTTATGTTTGACAAAATGCTATTTAAGTTCTAAATTAAACTCGGTGGCTGTCTTTAATTTAGATCAGGTACGCAAACAAACGAAAGCCATCATACATTCCAGCAACGGAGATCAAAACATCATGAACATAGGAAGGAAAAAAAAAAATTGGAAAGAAGAATCTATGCATATACGCTATGAGATTAGTTATATTTCTTTCTGATGTGTTTACAAAATGCCCAAAAAAAAAAAAGAAAAAAAGAAGAAGCTAGAACTAACAAAATCTATGCTTTGTTTTCGGCGTTTCTCCTCGTAACTCGAATGTACCAAAAGATGACGGCAAAGGCGGCAGTTGCAAAGCCTCCAAGGATCACATCTGCCCCTATAAATCCATCGGACGATCGGCTCTTCCTCGTCTGCTGCGCCTCCGGTCCACCGGCGATTCCGGACTCTCCGGCGTTCGTGGGTGCACTGGAAGAGGGTGGGGCTGCAATGGCTGGAACGGAGGGAAGAGGCCTGGCCATCGCTAACACGGCGAGAGTGCAAGCTCCAACCAATAACATCAGAAGGAAGCGAGCCATATCACTGTAACAAAGGCTTCAAGGCTTGAGAGAGGAGTGATTGAGTAGGAAAACTCATGGAAGCCTTATATAAGCCTGAGAGGTTGGAAAGGCTAGTAGCTGGAAATGAGTTCCATTGCGTTCTGTGGTCAATTGTTTCCATTAAACAAGGCGCGGACCATCGTCTTGTGGTTGGCTCTTTTGTCGCATTTCCTTGGGCCTCACATCATGACATTAATATCTTAGTCTTTATTTCTTTTTAATGGAAGAGGGAGGTGGCTTTTGGGGGGTTAATGATTCTGGGGAGGAGGATTCAGGCCGCGTCTGGGTTCTTTATAAATGTTTTTATTCATCGGAGGGGTTCTAGCGAAAAGACGAAGGAAAACAGCGGTCGGGCACTCGGGGACGCAGATTCTTTTGCGGGATAACCAGCTGGATCCATTTACTAAGTCAGGGAGTCCAAGCGTCCGACACCGACCGTTGGGCAGTCGAAGAGGTGGGCTGGCGAATTTGTCATTAATTCTCGAGGAGGATAACAGCTGTCGGAGATTTTGTTAGAATTAAGAATACGCCCTTTTGCGAACTATTGGGATCCGAGCAAGCCGTCTGATTCGCTGGTTAGGTGGGTGGAAGTAGGTTGGTTCACGGTTGACCAGAAACAATATGGGTTTGTAATGCCCAAGCTCAACTACTGTTCCATAAACTTTTAACGAACCAAAATTACTTAATTAAAAGTTTTTTAAAAATAATAAATAAATAAATAAATAAATTTAAATTATAAATATATAGTATATTTATGAATTATTAGTATTATAAGAATGAAATTAAATTTAAGATATTACAATCTCTCTTTTTTTTTTATAATGAAGATATTTTTATCGCACTAAATTTAGAATACCATAAAGAGGGACGTCCTTATCACACGCCACAAACTAGCCATAATCTATCCTAAACTGGATCCATATATAGCTCTTTCTTCATGCCCTTCAACTTTTGTAAACTCGGAGCAGCTCTAATACCATTTGTAACGTTTTTTTTTTCATACTCATCAACTTTCACCAACTTTCGCAAACTTATGGGGATATCCTTATTGAACGCCACAAACTAGTTAGAATCTACCCAAGCCGGCTCCATAGGTAGCACTTTCCTTATGCTCCTCATACCCACCAACTTTTACTAACTTTTGCAAACTCGGATCGACTCTAATACCATTTGTAACGCTCTTTACTTGTACCCATCAACTTTCATTAACTTCCGTAAACTCGGATTGGCTCTGATACTATTTGTAATGCTTCATGCCTACCTGCTAGTTCAATTAACTTTTAACCCATCAATTTTCATAAATTCAGATTGACTCTAATATCATTTGTAACGCTTCAAGCCTATCTACAAGTCCAATTAACTTCTAACGGATTGAAATTACGTGGCTCAAAAATTTAAGTAGAAGTTAATGGATAGTAAGTGGACTTAAGTTACAAGTACATAACATACTTCTTTTTAATTTAATGTATGACTAAATTTAGGGTATCATTTGTAATGCTTCAAGCCTATCTACAAGTCCAATTAACTTCTAACGGATTGAAATTACGTGGCTCAAAAATTTAAGTAGAAGTTAATGGATAGTAAGTGGACTTAAGTTACAAGTACATAACATACTTCTTTTTAATTTAATGTAAAACTAAATTTAGGGTATCACAAGATTGATGCATTACCTTGGGCTAACATGGTTGTATGGTACCAAATTTTCATCCCAAATTTGTTGTCCGCACTTTTGGCTTGGATTTTGTTTGAGCCACTGGTATGGCTTAGAAATTTGTTTTCATCTAGATACAAGTACAAATTTTGATTTAATATGTAGTTCAGTTATGAGGAGAGAAATGTATGGGGACACCATGAAAATGCTCGGTGTTTTTTTATCTCATTTTTATTGAAAACTATATCAAAGCTATATCCACGATACTTTTGATAATATCTATTTTAAAAAATTAATTATATAAGTAATTTATAATCTATATATAATATAAAACCGAAAGTGTAAGGCAAAACCTCTCTTTTATGCTACATGTAATATTATATTAAATAACTTTAAATTTATTAAATAACATAATACCCCACATATAGCATTCTACGTTAACTTTACTCCTGGTCCGAAGCATTTGTCAACCTCAATTTGATGGATATGATCGATACATCATCTTGCATAATATTTCGAGATATGTGCTGTACAATCTTAGCCAATGAACAGCTTGTCGAAGCATCTTTGGTAGAAGTGAATTATTATTTAATAATATGATTATTATAATTATTTAAAATTTTTATCACTCATGCAAATAGAGAAAAATAATTTTAAAAAATTAAAGCATTATATACTTAAATACTTTTTTAAGCAAATAATAACCTCGATAGATAATGATATTTTTCTATCATATTTAACTATATACGTTAATCATCAATGTCATTATAGTGATTAATTACCTCAAAAATTCCTTCATAATGAAGCTAGTTAAAATATAATTAATACTATTTTTTAAAAAATAATTAAAGAGCACCAACTTACTTCATTGAAAGTAAATTATTTATATTATTATTAAAATAATTATTTTATGCTAATTATTTAAGGATGTCAAAGTTGTTGTAGAATTAAATAAATTTCTTGCAATAACATAAAGAGTTAATATGTGAAGCATGAAACTCTAGCCTTCTATTTTTTAAAAAAATGAATTCATCTTTTTTTTATTAATTTATAGTTTAAAATCAATAATTTTTAAATTTAAAAAATTTTATTAAATATATTTATTTCTTATTTTTATATTAAATATATTAAATATAGCATTGGGATTCAGCGACCGATCCCTTTGCGTGTCTGCCATGCCACGGCAGGGGAACGATGCCCCTCTCTCTCTCTTTCTTTTTTTTTTTTTTTTTTTTTCCTCCTGACTTGATCAATCGACCGAAGAATGGAATCTATGTACGAGCCTGGAATTAGCGCACACAACGTGGGGTTGCTTTATATAATTTGAACGGTTTATTTTTTCACGGTGAAAGAGAATGCAATGGCTTGTACCAGGCTTTGAATAGCTGTAAAGTAGTCATAGAGGGGCGTGTTGTTTACCTAACCCATTGTTTAGAGTTAATGAGTTTCATTTGTCCAGCCATTGCATGTGAAGAGCAGGTCGTGGAGCATCAGCTTTGTCAGCCATTTCTCACGATCAATGCAAATTATATCACTCTTCTTCTTTTTTCTTTTTTTTTTTTTTTTCCTAGGTTAACTGCTTTGCTGCTGATCATGAGGGAATTCTTTGATAATTAGCTCTCTCTCACTATTTTGTATATACATTTGAACTATAATGGATTAGCTATGGTCTAAAACTAGCCTAAGGCTGCAGTCATATGAGATAATGGTTGTTTAACATCTCAAACCCACCTACTTATCCAATTAACTTATTAGCCGATCAAAATTATGTTTTTTAAAAACTCAAGTAAAAATTAATGGGTAGCAAATAAATTTAAGTTATAAGCACATGACACTTTCTTTTTCATCTAACATGAGACTTTCTTTTCTATCTAATATATGACTAAATTTGATGTAGGCTAAACCACGTGGCTCATAAATTCGAGGCATATAATACTCTCTTTTCCATCTGATATTATAATACTCGACCAATGTACGATGAGTCAAAATCACGTGGCCTAATAACTCAAGTGAAAGTTAATTAGTAGTAGGTGAACTTGATTTATAAGCACATAATACTTTTCTTTTTTTTTCGTTCAATGTGGGGCTAAAAATTTTTCATCCAAAAACTGAAATTAAAGTTATGAATTAACAGTTAATTCAAACAAATGCTAATATGACCAAATATTCTGTTCAACAAATATTAATTAAATTATCCTTAAAAATAAGAAATGAAAAAGACTCGTTGATATAACCTGTGGAGCTTTTAACGGCAGAACATGCCATATATAATTAAGCACAAGATAAACGCATGCAGAACATTTCATGGTGACAGGATGAGGCTTTGTTTATTTGGTTCAAAATAACGAATTGGAGAAAAAATATTGAACAACCCAGTAAACATGCGGGCGGAAACTTCTCTAATCTGGATGCGAGCATTCTCCATGGAAATCAACAGGAAAGTTTGTAACGCATCTGGTTTATATATCAGCAAAAATGTTTGCTCCCACCAATAATCCAGAGGGCCAACCTACCTCCTTTCCAAGAACCACTCGTGGCCTATTTGTTTGACTGCATCAGGCCGTCCACAGGTCCACCTGCACCAACTTACAGCAATCTGGGACGTTACAGCTCGAATGACGTGTGCTAAGATTCTGCGCACACCGTTTAAAGCGTTTAATTCTGAGACTACGTTCCCATTGCAAGACCGAACTCACATTATACGCAAACACCTCTAATGGTTGAGGGAAAATATGGGAGGCTAAAAAAAAAATAAAAACGGTTTCCCTTTTTTTTTTTTTTTCTTTTTATTCTTCTTGATTGACGCAGGAGAATGAGAAAAATTATGTATAGAGTCCACGTATATTTTCTTCTTTTGTATTTGAAAAATAGGTATAATAAGGAAGGTATTTATTTTTCAACCATTTTTTTCTTTTTATTAGAAATCATTTTAGCATCAAAGTGCAAAAATTGTCCTTCAATACCTTTTTAATTTCCTTCTTTTATCTCTGGACCTCAAATATCATATCTTCTTTTATAAAAAAATATTTACTTAAAATTTTTATTGTAAGGATGCTATGCTTAATTTGATTTTTTTCCATACAAAATAATTCTCATTAAATATAAAAAATATTTTAAAAGTCATTTTATGTATTTTTTTGATCAATCAAGCATGGTAAAATCTTTTTTTCTTAAGGAAAATAGATTTAAAATTAAAAATAAAATATTTGTTACAAAAATATTCAAAAAGGACAAAGGGTGCTTTAGTGTAACGCTGATCCAATTAAACTGTTAACAAGTCAAAACTATACTAATTTAATTAATCTGATTGATTCAATTAATTTGTTAAGAGATCGAAACCATATGATTCAAAACTCGAAAACTCGAGTGGAAGTTAATGGGTACCATGTAAACTTGAGGTATAAGCACATAACACATTTATTTCTCATGCAATATGAGTTTATTTTTAGGGTATTACAATCTTTTCCCTTATAATGAGACGTTCTCATCATATGTCACTTGTCGCATGTCACAAGTAAGTTAGAATCTATCCTGAGTCGGATCGTTGGCGCTGCAAGAGTGGCTCCATATCATGACAGAGCTCTACCATCGTTCCATAGATAACTCTTTTTTTATATCCATCAACTTCCCCATACTCGGATCGGATCAGTTCTAATACCATTTATAACGTTTCAAGTTTATCTGCCGATCTAATTAACCTATTAGCGGTTCGAAATTATGCGATCTAAAAACTCGAATGAAAATTAATCGGTAACAGATAAACTTCATTTATAATCACATAACACATTTCTTTCTTATTCGATATAAAATTATTTTTATGTATTACATCCAGGCAACCATGTTAATAGTTGTTACTACTTTCAGCTATTTAATATCATTGATCGTATGATAATTTCAGTCAGGCCAGCAAGATATTTTTGCCGATGAATTAAGAGTCGCTGTGCAATCTCATTGGAACCCCATATCCAATTATCTGCAACAGCAACCGAGATTGCACTAATGTTATCATTAGGACAACAGCTATTCAACCAGTTCGTAGCATGCCCTTATTGTGACCAGAGGGTAACGTAACTACAGTTGGTTTGACATTTTACTCAATGATGCGCAAATACTGGCCGCCAGCATTGCACGTCATGAACCCATTCTTTCCGTAAGCATTCCAACCATGTCAAACAAAACGTCCCAAGCACTGCAGATACAAACCTTTGCAATTACTGAATGCCAATAAATTGTTCATACGAACTTCAGCGGCATTCATCTTATAAGAGTCATGGTGCTTTAAGTTATAGCAGTGATTTATGCCTAAATGAAAATTTAGCTAGGCTTTCTTTGATGTTGCTGTTGGTAGTAGAGCTTTTATGTATAAAATATTTTCAGTAAAGTTTTCACAAAAAATTATCTACTAATTGATAACTGCATTTCTAATGTATTATGAAACTTTATATTAATCAAACTGAAAAAGTACTTTTATAAAGAAAAAATTGACGATAACAAGCATTCCATAGTACATTCAATCATCCAGCTATTTATTCTATCAAAAACTATTATAATAAAATATCATAACTCATAAATTATCATAATAATATAATAACATAATAATATTATAATATAAGGATATTATATTATCGTATAGTAATGATAATTAATATAATAGCATTATAAGAATATTACATTACGTAATAATATAATATTATTTAATAATATCATTATTATAATACTATATAAGCTAGATTTATCTATATTCAAATGTAGCTAAATTTAAATTCAATCACTTACCTCATCCTTGAATTCACACAGTGCATGTTTCTTAAAGATGAAAAAAGTAGAAAAAATGAAGTGACTCCTGAATCCGTGTAAATCGAAGGATGAGAAAGGTGGCTGGATTTTGAAGATATCTCTATTCGAATGTAGCCAAATCCAGCTCAAATTATATTATTATTTTTTAATTATAATAATAAATTAATATAAATAATATAATAATGATAATAATATTATATTAATAATATTATAATATTGATATAATATAATATAGTATTATAATATTATAACAGTAGATGTAACTTTATCTTAAAAGAGCTTTCTCATATTTAGCAAGTAGAGTTTTTAAGAAAAGTTTCATATCAGCGCTTTTCTAAGTAGAGCTTTTATTAGCTTTAGGAGAGCTGAAAAGCACTTTTTAATTTTTTTTTAAATATCCTAAAATACCTTAAAAGTGCTTTAGATTCTTCAAAAACATAGCCAAATGAAGCTTTGGGACCTTAAGGCCTATTTGAATTAGCTGTTTAGAGCTATTGAGATACTTTTAAGTGGCTGTTAATCCATAACTATATGAGATGGCCATTAGTCAATACCTAATCCAAAGAGACCTTTGGTCCTCAACCGGATGAGAGATAATCCAACCCTCTAATCCTCGTATACCGCTCTTAAGGATCCTAGCCAACGTACTCCATAGGCTGGTGGATTAGAGAAAGACATGTGCCTAAAGACCAACATTGCCTATCGCGGCCTCAATAAAATGGCAAGCCAAACATTGCACTGGTTGTTGAACAAGAGCCAGCTTTCGAGCTAATTACATGTTTTTTTTTTTTTTTTTTTTTGGGGAGCTTGCCGTTGCTCCAATTCAATGCTCATGATCAGTTGTTAGGCTTCCAATTTTCTTAGGAGTTGTTTGGATAGACATTCTCATGTAAATTCCTAAATAAATGGATTAGCATTTGATATTTCAATGTTTAAAGCATAACAATTTATTCTCAGAAATCTCATTAACTCTATTTTAAGGAATACAAGGTTAGCAAAAAGAAGAGTGACAATCTTTAATTGCCAAAAATAGAGGATTATGATGGAAATTTGATCATACCCACTCCAAAAAGCCCTTATATTTTCCTTCTTTTATAATATATTATATTTATGATATAATATAATATAGTATATACATTATATATAAACATAATATTTGATCCTCTCTACTCCAAACATTAGGATTCTTCTCTTTTACATTATATTTGTAATAATATTATAAATATATTATAATAATTATAGAGATAGATTTGACTATTATCTTTCTCACCTTTAAATCTATATAATTCACGGTTCCTAAAGACGTAAAAAGTAAAAAAATATAAAGTGACTTCGAAATTCATGTATATCGAAGGATAAAAAAGATGATAATACCCTATGCTTGGCCACATTTAAATATAGCTAAGTTTACCTTATAATTATATTATAATATTAATTTTAATTATTTATATATAAGTTTTTTTTTATGATCAATTTAATTCGACTTGCATATTTTTTAGATCGTATAAATTATATGGCATTTTAAACAAGATAAGATGCCCTACCATCAGTACAATTTTAATTATAAAACTTTAAAAAAAAATAAAATACCATCTTACATCAATCATTATAAATACAAATTACAAAAACTATCAATTTGGCGAGGGGGCTCTCTCTCTCTCTCTCGTGCTGCAGTTCGTGAACCTGATGTCCTTCGCAAGACGCAGTAACCAACCAAGGATTTTTTGTTTTTCGGGGAGTCGAACGTGCGGTGGAGGGGAACCCGCAAGGCAAACAGGTATGGAGCTAGGGATACCGGCTGGTTGACTTCTAGGACCTTTGTCGCGCAGCCACAGCCGTTCGAAACACCGACCCGACTCCAGATTTCTTATCGCCAGTGTGAGAGGGAGGACGCCACGTATCCGAACGAGCATATCGGTAGAAGCCCCCCCCCCCCGTGGTCGTCAAAATTCCAAGCGAAAAAAATATCTTCCCCACTTCCTCTGCCGATAACTTTCCTCCTTCTCGCCCTTTTTCCCAGCTTCGCTTCGCGGACGTCGAAAGCCAAAAGGGGGACGACGGGATATAAGCAGGGCGAGAGGAACGGGAGAGCGGAAGAAAGAAGTCCGCAAGGATTGAAGGGCTGATTCAGTGTAAATAGCGAAGGTGTGCTCTGCCCCGAAGGTATCTTTAGCTTCTGGCTCGGATTTTCTTCGGTTATCGGTTTGGTTTCTCGATCAATTCTAGTTGCCTTTAGTTGTTATCAGTTTATTCTTTTCCATCCTTCCTGCTTGAGTTCGATGTAAGCTGATGATATCGTGAAGTTAATCACTAGAGGTAAAGCTGTTTCTTGGTTCAAATTGTGAATCATATTAAAGGAGCTTTATGAGCTAAGACTCTTTAATCCTTTGTTTCTCCTGGAAGCGAGAAAAACATCCAATCCTTGAAAAAATCATCGCATGTTCGAAAGCTGAATGCTTATTATTATTATTATTATTATTATTATTATTATTATTATTATTTTGAATATGACCGCTTCTGGAGCCTAGTTAGTTCTTTCTTCACCTTGGCATGTTGTGCCTTTTAGGTTCTAATCTTTGGCTAGTTTGTTATGATTAATTCTCTAAGGATAATTACTCTCTCAGTATTGTTACAAAGTATATGAGTAGCTAGAAGAATAATTTTATTTTGTTTCATTTTAGTGTGTTGATAATAGAGGCTGAAAGATGATATCATTGTCACGCATTCATACTAAATGGAAAATTGATCTTGTTGATAATAGGGAGGTGAGACTTTGTCTTCTTCATCAGCTGTAAGTTTTTGGTACTTTGTCAGAAAATTATTCTAAATCTTAGTGGATTTGGATTTCTTCGCCACATTTTTATTCTCTTTTTTAGTGATAGATGTAGTTCTATCAAAGTTTGTGCATTTCCACCATTAACCTTTTTTTGGGTAGCAATCAGGCAATAACTTTATTTATTATGAATTATCACCTTGAGAGTATGACTTGCATCTTGGACACCATATATAAGAGAAGCCAATGCCACCATTTCATAGGAGATGCACGCGATTGCTGCTTGGGGTTCGACTTTTATGAGCAATAGAAAGCATTTTTTTTATGCAGCAACTGCTAGAATGTATAATCTCAGCGGTTATTAGATACTTCAAGTCGACCATAGATATAAGGTGGTGAATTCTGTTTCATCTCTAGAACCATCCCCATGAAAATAAGATGAGTTTCAATGATTTAGGTGAAGACTTCCTGCACTCCTTCCTGCTAAATTATTTGTTCGCCCTTCTTTGATGGCATATCAGAAAAGTTAATATAAATTATGAGTACTCCTAATAGATGGAAAGAACTCTGAGTTCAAAGGAGCTCCTGCATGCAATTTACTCCACTTCTTGATCTGTATTCTTTGTTGGGTCAAGCACATTAACACCCTGACAGACATGACTAAAATCCACAGCACACTAATGATAATCAATGTCTCAAATTTCTGTAAAAGTAGAGAAAGTTCTCTTGGTGTATTTCCTCCCAACTGTCTTGCAATTTCAGATCTCTTTGCACAGTCGCACTATAATATTGGTGATTGATTTCTACATTTCTAGCATGCCTTTTCCATCACACATTTTCAAGCATGCCTTTTCCATCTAACATTTTCGTTCTTGAAAATCATTTTATGTAGACTAGGTGAATCATTACATTGACATCCCTTCACACAAAACATCAAATTATTTTCAGAAGAGAGGAAATGATTACAAGCTTCTCATCATTTCACCAAATTTTGTTGAAAAAATGTTATCATTAGAGGTATGGAGTAACCAAAGCTTTTGTACTCTCAGCTGTCTGTGATTTGCTCCATTTGTGCATGTTTGATATCATCTTCAACATTCATATGAGACCAACTGGGGGATGGATTTCCGAATCTTCTTTCCCACGATACCATGTCAATAAATGATGACATTGGAATCCAGTGATCCAACAAATGCCCACTGA
Organism: Metroxylon sagu; assembly: GCA_017589505.3. Classification (NCBI taxonomy): domain Eukaryota; kingdom Viridiplantae; phylum Streptophyta; class Magnoliopsida; order Arecales; family Arecaceae; genus Metroxylon; species Metroxylon sagu. Next base: position 2,294,031 of record JACVBY030000634.1, on the reverse strand, counting down.
ATTGAGGAACTTATTCATTAAGATTTTCCATGATGAATGAAACTAGCAGTGGTAAAAACACTAACAAAGTCAGTGGTTGAAGTTCTGATAATATCAGAAGAAATAGCAGCAGAAGCAGGTCTAGCATTAGTGGAGTCACTGGCAGCAGTAGTGATTATAACCGTGATGGTGGTTACAAAGCAAACAGCAGGAATACCGTGCTTACCATACTGACTGTATGAGTAGTGGTGGCAACAGTAATAGTAGTTCTGGAAATAGTAGCAGCAGCTGCAGAAGCTGGAGCAGGAGCATAATACTGAAAATATGATTTCCGCATTTAATATTTTGAAATTAAAAATAAGATAAATCGGCATGACAGGGTCACTTTGCTTTTCCAATATGTGAAACAATTTATTTTCAGACCTGCTTTCTTGATTCTCGATATCAATTAAAGTTTAGAGGGTAAAATTTTCCTTTTTTGTTGTAAAGACTCTTTTGCAATCATTCATATGAAAGCCTGGAGAATGTTTGCAAATAATGCCTGATAATATGATGCTGAATTTTCACTAATTTTGTACTATAGCTCCCAAAAAAATGTAATGGGTTTGTATTTCTGATAAGAAGGATCAAGTTTATGTGATCTTATTTTGCATATTGAATAAGTTACTATTCTAATATTCTCTTTGTCTATTTTCGCAGGAGCATCCTGCTGCTGCATGATCTAAACGTTTGCCACCTCCTTTTTTGCAGTTAGCATAAATGGCATCTGCACCAGTAAGCTTTGCTGCAAATGGTATCTCTGGACATACTGGTAAACTGAACTTGACCCGAGAATTTTATGGCAAGCATCTGACAGCTTCATCAGCCCTGCCTTCAGTTGGTAAAGTGTCCAGGCCAGTCTCTGTTATTGCCTCTTTGTCCCAAAGGCAGCGGGAGGGAAGAAGAGACTTCCTAAAACTGTTACTTGGAAACGTTGGACTTAGCCTGCCTGCTTTAGTTGGTACAAAAAGTGCTTATGCTGATGACCAAGGTGTATCATCTTCAAGAATGTCATATTCAAGATTTTTGGAGTATTTGGACAAAGATAGGGTGAAAAAGGTGGATCTGTTTGAGAATGGAACGATTGCAATCGTAGAGGCTATATCACCTGAGTTGGGTAATAGGGTGCAGCGAGTACGTGTGCAACTCCCAGGGTTAAGTCAGGAGCTTCTCCAGAAGTTGAGAGAGAAGAATATTGATTTTGCAGCACATAATGCACAGGAAGACTCTGGCTCATCTTTGTTCAATCTAATTGGCAATTTAGCTTTTCCTCTGATCCTTATTGGAGGTTTATTTCTTTTGTCAAGACGGTCATCTGGTGGGCTTGGTGGACCTGGGGGCCCTGGCTTTCCCCTTGGCATTGGTCAGTCAAAAGCCAAGTTTCAAATGGAACCCAACACTGGTGTCACATTTGATGATGTTGCTGGAGTAGATGAAGCAAAGCAGGACTTCATGGAAGTGGTGGAGTTCTTGAAGAAACCAGAGAGGTTTACTGCAGTAGGTGCACGGATTCCAAAGGGTGTTCTTCTTATCGGTCCTCCAGGAACTGGGAAAACTTTGCTTGCGAAGGCAATTGCTGGTGAAGCAGGTGTTCCATTTTTCTCAATTTCTGGATCTGAGTTTGTAGAGATGTTTGTTGGTGTGGGTGCTTCACGAGTCCGTGATCTTTTTAAGAAGGCCAAAGAGAATGCTCCTTGCATCGTTTTTGTGGATGAGATTGATGCTGTTGGAAGGCAAAGAGGAACAGGAATTGGAGGTGGGAATGACGAGAGAGAACAAACTCTTAATCAGTTGTTGACTGAGATGGATGGGTTTGAAGGAAATACTGGAATAATTGTGATCGCGGCCACCAACCGTGCAGACATCCTAGATTCTGCTTTGTTAAGACCTGGACGCTTTGATAGACAAGTTAGTGTGCTAACATCTATTTTTATACCAGATTATCAATTATGTCAGCTTGTTCCTATATATGTTTGACTAATATCTATTGTTTCTTTGATGAATCAGTAATTGTATGCTCAAAATACTATATGATGCTGGGCAGGTAACTGTTGATGTGCCGGATGTGCGAGGACGAACCGAAATACTGAAGGTCCATGCTAGCAATAAAAAGTTTGATGGTGATGTTTCTCTTGATGTCATAGCCATGAGAACACCTGGTTTTAGTGGGGCAGACCTTGCAAATCTTTTAAATGAAGCAGCAATTTTGGCTGGTCGTCGTGGAAAAGCAGCTATTTCATCAAAAGAGGTAGATGATTCAATTGACAGAATTGTGGCCGGGATGGAAGGGACGGTAATGACAGATGGAAAAAGCAAAAGCCTAGTGGCATATCATGAAGTTGGTCATGCTATCTGTGGGTAAGAAATCTGCAAGAAGATATCTCCTATATTTTATTTATTGGTTTTATTCTTTGCTGTGCCTTTGTTCAAGAAGCTATTTTACTTTGCTACTGAAGGTGTTTATCCCCACTTATTAGCTGTCCTGACTGTTTTGAGATCTTTATTATCATTACACATTAATGTCTGACCTCATATCCGTGGTCCCCAGAGCCTCCATCCATACTGAAACACTGCCACTTGTCCATTTCTGAGGTGCTGTATGATCCCTTCTTTAGTATCTATCACAATACTACAACCCAATTAGTTCGGTTCTAACTCAAAGGAGAGAAACAAGAGAGCAAACCAACTAAAAGGAAGAGTCATTTTTAGATGGGATCACGGCCATCAGTGCTTGCTCCGAAGTAATCTCAACCATCCATGCTTTACCTCACATGCATTGCATGTACCCAGCACTACTGCCATCTAGTGGACCTGAAGCAATTCAAAGGCTACCATCGTATATTTTGATATGCTGTTGATTGCCTTCTTTGTTTATGCTCTGGAATGGTTTATCTTTCTAGGAATATTTTAGATTTGATCATAATATACTGCATAGTTTGCCTTGTGGGGAAGTTAAAAAGATGTGAACATCCAATTATCCATTCTTTGCATTACTTCTAGTAATAGTTTTCCCCCTACATATATCCTTCTTTGATGAGAGTGCTGACTTTATACCTGCAGAAATGTAGCTCCTCCTTGACAATTTTAATGGAATATCATAACATTTTCTCAAAGAAATTTCAGTAACTTGATGAAGAAATAAGATGACACAAAGTTCTTGATAGTTTTCTGAGATTTCGTTATTATATATTATCAATGGCATTATACTTGTTAGTTCCAGCTCAGCTGATTGAAGAGGTGAATGAGTGCAGCTCTGTCCACACTCATAGCAGTTGTTTAATGAAATCGTTAGAAGAAAGAGTCACTTTAATTGAAGATTGTAGAGGAGGCATTAAACATGCTTTATGTATAAGAGATTCTGCAAACCAATGATCAAAAGGAAATCTTTGTGCCCCATCCCCACCCTGTGCCTCATCAGGGCAATAATTTTAGTCTCGGGGTGAGGGACTGGAGATCCCTAATCCCACTCTGTTGGCCCACCTCTACTCTTTCTTTTTTTTTCTTTTTTTTTTTGAAATTATCTTTAAAAAACATACCTTAAAAATCTTTAAAAAACTTTTTAAATATTTTAAAAAAACTTTAAAATATTTAAAAATATAGATTCAGGGCATGTTTCAAGGCGAGGAGTATATATACTAGCAGCGCCCCAATCACAAGGGTTTTGGTTTTCCTAGAAACTCATCTCGATCGGGGTGGGTCAAGGTGGTCCCCATCATGTTGAGCTAAAATTATCATCCGTAGCTGAATGGATAGGTTGGTCAACAGATGTGAGTAGGAATTCTACTTGAAAATTTAGCAGAGACCTGATCTGCTACATTTTGGTGTTGTGACAGAAGAACCATAACTTTTTGATCATTAATTATTTTCATATCGGCAACATAGGATTGACCTTTGTTTTCAAATGACCATGGAATAATTTTTGTTGTTATGTTTTTATGGAGAGCTCCCAAGTAAGGAACATTTATGGGTCTGGAGCTCAGCTTCTAAGTGATGGGCTATCACCAAGAACTAATTTATAGTAATTGAGTGCTTACAGTTTTTATATGAAAATTGTGGCATAAAATGGAGGAGAGTCATGGCTAGTAATAAGGTTTCATAAATCATAACATTGTGTCTTCTTTCACTAGGGACAAGCTTTTGATCTGGTATACCTTATATTCATGATCTTTTAAATCATCAAAGCAGACATGCCACATTAGTATGCATGAGGCTGGCATTGTGTATTTTTTCAATAAATTTGTGGAAACTTTATGATATTATATTTTGTTCTGTATGATATCTGGTAGTTAGGTTTGGCCCATAACACAGGCAAAATGCATCACAAGAACTCTTAGTCTTAGGAGGATGAGGGAACTGGAAGGCATACAAGTTATGATAGGATGTATCACTTGAAACAAGATTTTAGAAGCGGTATAGAAAATGGGCCTCTTTTGAACTTTCATTTGCTTTGATTCTGATATGGATCCAAAAATGGCTATGCTGTTATGACACAGTGATTCTGATTAAATGGGGTCTGTTTTTATGAGTCCTTTAAGCCAAGTGTATGAGTGTTATCAATTGAATAAAGCTGTTAATTAGTGTCTTCAGAACTATCATCACTTTTTAGTGGAAAATCTTTTGTCATTTTCCTAGGTTGCCAATCAGTTATATGGTATTAGCAAGGACTTGTCGCAATATGCAGAAAACTGACATCCATTTGTTGCAGAACTTTAACTCCAGGACATGATCCTGTCCAGAAGGTTACCTTAATCCCACGGGGCCAAGCACGGGGACTCACTTGGTTTATTCCTGCTGATGACCCAACTTTGATATCGAAGCAACAGTTATTTGCAAGAATTGTAGGTGGTCTTGGAGGCAGAGCTGCTGAGGAGGTCATCTTCGGGGAGCCTGAGGTGACAACTGGTGCTGCTGGAGACTTGCAGCAGATCACTAGTTTAGCCAAACAGGTATTTAAACTTCTGCAATATATCAACGAACTTCTACCTTCCAATATTCTTAGACAAGCCAAGAACTTGTAGACATATGGAGTGTCTTGCTAAACAAACACTGTTATATCTGTGCATACCACATCAGTAAGCAGTCTGATATACTTACAATCTGGCCAGGATAAGTGAGATGTCAAAATATGGAATGAAAACTGGACACATTTGCAGTTCTAATGATGTCATAGTTGCTGAATTTTTATCAGACGATCACAAACTGCAATTATGCTTCACAACACATGATCTACTCTCTCTCCTTGAAAAAGTGGGTGATATGAACCTTTTCTAAACTTATATTTGTTTCAGATGGTGACCACATTTGGAATGTCTGAGATCGGTCCTTGGTCGCTTATGGACTCATCAGCACAAAGCGCAGATGTTATCATGAGAATGATGGCAAGGAACTCAATGTCTGAGAAGCTTGCTGAGGACATTGATTCTGCAGTCAAGAGGATATCAGACAGTGGATATGAGATTGCCTTGACCCATATCAGAAACAACAGGGAAGCCATTGATAAGATTGTGGAAGTGCTCTTGGAGAAGGAAACAATGACAGGTGACGAATTCCGAGCAATTCTCTCAGAGTTTGTGGAGATCCCACCCGAGAACAGGGTTCCTCAAAGTACCCCAGCAGCTGTCCCTGTCTGATCAAAAATCAACTTGAATATAATTTGTTGTGTAAATTCCACAATCTTCATAGCACAGTATCTGTATACATTCACTGATATCTCTCATAATGGATGGCATTTTGATGTATAATCTTCTATAATTTTTTGCCGGTTATGCATTGAATCAGATGGCTTTCATCAAGCATGAGATCTTGTGCCATATAATCATCATTCATAATTTCCAGTCTGAATGGGAAATTAAAGTGTTTCCGGAAGAAATTGTAGGACCGTATTGTTTGTTTTCGCTGAAGTGTCTTTCAATGTGAGCCTCACTAGACTCTGCTCTTGTTTCACCTAATACATCAACATGCCATCTTTAGCAGGGAATATGAATAATGTTAATGTCATCAGATGGATAACAACAGCAAATAGCACGAACAAAAACTAAATTAAAGTAAAATCGGAAAGGAGTAAAGTGTATTCATCCCTCCTTTTTAATTAATTCATTCCATGAAAAATAACTGTTAAACTTTCTTCTTTTCCTTTAAAAAAAAAAAAAAAAAAATTCCATCGTCAACCATGATCCTTCTCTCTCCTCGTTTTCATATGAAAAATAAAAAATTTATATTCCGAAGCAGCACGAGTCCCGTCGACATCGGTGGCTACGAGATGTTTGAAAAAGCCATGCGGGTCGCTCGTGAGCATCAAATGACATGTACGTGCCAGCTGGCTCCTAACCTTTTCTTCGATAAGTAGCCTCGGGAGCCGCCCGCTCGCCTCGCCATCGACCCAAGAAGCGGCACCCCGTGAGCAGCGTCCGTGACGCCCTCGCGGCCAGCTCGCTCCAACGGCAACTAAGCTAATGACTTGCTGTCAATCTATGCTCCAGCTTACTCGGCTATCCAAAAAATCCATGCACTCGATGCACGCTCATGACTTGCTGTCAATCTATGCAATGCTTGACCAAGATAAAACCACATCAATATGATGGGAGATTCAATAATGAACATGGGTACAAAAAAATAAAATTAAATTCTGATACACAGAGCGTAGGCTTTCACAAGTGTGGTTTGTTGCCACGTTCTTCGCAATAGAGAAACCCTGAGTGCTATGATTCAATTAGAAGAGCAGAAATAGTTTGCGTGCGGTAATTATCCAGACTTGAAATCACTTTGGCTTTCGGATATTTATGAAGTTTCCTCACGTTCCAAGCTGGAACAGATGACAGAAGATATTGAATGCAAAGCTGGATCCCAAGCAAATGCAATTTAATGAGCGCTTTGTACCACTAATGATGAAGATATTTTGGAGCTATGAATATATGTGGACCAGACCATATTCATTCGGCTGCACAGCAATATGACAGACAGCTCACAATGTCCCAAAAACCTTCATTAGAGTCCGAATATATACTGCTTAATAATGCAGGAAGTCGTAATGTTGCATCATATTTGTTGGTTTGAAGACTGTGGTTTGGAATCATCCAGCTTGATGACAAATTAGACATAAGTTGAAGTTTAGGACCTCTTTGGATTCATGAAGATTTTTCTTTTGGTTTACCATGGGAGGTCTCGAAAAGAAAAAACGGGTCAAGCGTTGATACATATCCATACAAAATCAGAAAAGCAAAGGCTTTGATCATACATTCGATGGTTCACTCTTCAATCATATTCAGGAATTTGTCTGAGATGTTTCTGAAGAATATTTTGACTTAGTGTGTCCAACTGAAGTTGATAACTTGATTGGATAGGATTGGGGGATGTGAGGCAATTTTGAGATATACTGACCAGAGTTATTGTTGGAATGGTAGGTTGAAAAAAAAGAGCCAGCTTTTGAGTTGTGTTTAAAATACTTTCCTAAAAGTAATATTGCCTCACTATGATTGAATTCAGTACGAGATAATTTACTCTCAGAATACAACGAAGCTCCAAAATTCTTCTTAGGAAACTTGTGAAAGGGTTCTGTTTTCGAGAAAGAAAAAAGTCTCTTTTATAATGGATAAATAGACAGACACAATATTGTTCCAAAAGATATAGCTGTCTTTTTACGTATTAATTAATTTCAAGCTCAAACGCCTCAAGTCCTTTCAAAGATATAAATAAATATTTATTTTATTTACATATAGGACACGATATATTTCATTAGTTAATGCTAGTAGTGAGCCCGTACTTATAAAGACCACTAACTCTTTATGTGGGACTAAATTCCCACTTACAATCTACTCTCCAACAATTATTGCTTGAGCTTTTGATTCAAAAGTTGGGACCATGTGGTCCCTTAGGAGATGATGAGTACCAGTCCGCAGCAGCAATTCAAATCATGTCTACGCTCATTGAAAAAAGTCACCTAGCTAAGCATAGAGTAAATGCATTTGTGCAATGTTGCTGAGATCACCTCGAGTCCTTTTGAGCTGCCTAATTTCAGATAGAGTCAGAGAAGTCAGAATTGTCACAGATGATGATGGTTGGAAAACTGCCATTTATAATACTTCATACCATGGTATGGATGTCCTTGATCAAACAAGCTACAAGGGGGCTTCAACAACTTTTAATTTCTTCCCTACTGTTTGGACTTTCAAGGATTCCTTCCTCTCTCTTTAGATAGTCACTGCTTAAAAGTAACACCCATCTTTACAAACGCAGCAACATGGAAGGTTTTTCATATTTCACATGAGTAATTCTCTGTGACACTCCTACCATTAAAAAGAAAGAACAGTTAAGTATTTTTGGTCTTATATTGTTCTAGCCGATGTTGTGGAATAGTTTTTGGAAAGTGCTAGATTACCAAACTAGTTAAGTCTTCAACAATCATACCAAATAATTTGAGATTGACTCCTGCCTGAACTAAGATCTGGAGAGTGCCATTCTCAATCTGTACCTTATTATTTACAGACCTTTCTATTTCAAAAAAAAAAAAAAAAAATCTTTTCTAAACTAATAACATTTTAAATTACATGTTGGCAGATATTCTTGCTCACATATATCATCCATCCATCATATGTTAGGCCTGCCTGCCACCCACTAAAACCCAACATTATCATCTCACAGATCCAAAGTGTTGCATGGACTCATCTATAATGATTTATATTTCTATCCTACTACATAATACATACATTTTCTATATAGAAAGTAGGTGACACTTCTACTTTATACATAAAAATAAATAAATAATAACAAGTTATTTCACATTATTTAAAATTCTAAGTTGAAGCAAATATACTGCACAGCTATACCACTTACGTCTCCCATGATACAAACTCGTGTACACTTCCGTAGGATGCCCCCTGTCCCCAGTTTATCAGACCATATCAACACCCTTTACAACGAGAGTCCCTCCCCCTCCCTTCCAGAGGATTCCCACGCACGTGCGACACAAAAGCCCACTCGGAGAAGCAGGACAAAAAGGCAGACCGTCTCTCAAACCCGCACGTGCGCACCAACCCCCCCCCCCCTCTACCCTAAGTAGTCAACCACCCCAACACGTGCGACGAGCGTGAGCCCCCCGGCCTCACCCACGCGATAGCGAGTCCCAGAGGGCGGCGCACCGTCGCCGGGCGAAGCCCACCCGCTTGCCCTCCAGATCGTAGACCACCTCGAAGCCCTGCTGCTGGAAGTTCCCCAGCGTAGCCGCGGGCCCACCGTAGTCCTCCTCCCCGTCTGCATCGCCGCCGCTCATCACCATCAGGCACCCCACCTTTACCCCCCGGCTCTCGAAGCCCATGAAGTAGTTCCTGCGGGGCAGCGCCACGCTCGCGTCCCCCGCGAAGTGGAGAGCCAGCCCGGGCACCCTCCCGCTTGCGTTCCGGTCTGGCCCCCAATTGTAGCACGGGCCTAGCCCGGTCTCGGACTCCGCCCGAACCGCCCGGTCGAACCCAGCTCGGACCATCTGCCGGTCGAACTCGGCGGTTAGATTGGCGTGGGTATCGGCCGGGAGCATGGTGAAGGTGGTGCCGGAATCAACCACCATCCCGCCGTTGCCGTTCCGATCGACGGTGAACAAATCGGGCCGGGCCGGGATGCGGGTCAGGCCGACGGAGAGGGCGACGAGGGCGACGGAGTAGAGGTAGGGATGTTTGGGGTTGGGGAGGAGAGGGGTGTAGACGAGCCGGGAGTCCGGTTCGGATGGACCGGAGGTGGGAACGGAGCGGCCGAGGATGAGAGGGCTGGGGCGGAGGAGGCGGTCGGAGCGGAAGGAGTGGGAGACGAGGCAGTAGGAGAAGCGAGCGGCGAGGGAGGGGGAGAGGGCGGCGAGCTGGGAGGGAAGGGAGAGGGGACCGGCGCGACCGAAGCCGGCGACACCGACTGGCTCGGCGAGGGCGGAGTGGGCGCAGGCGAAGGTAAAGTCCGGGAGCCGGAGGGGCCCAGCCGACAGGAGCCCGCGGCGGAGGCGGGCGACGAGGCTACCGTCGCCGTAGGCGTAGTAGAAGGTGGGGCAGGGGTGGGCGGCGCAGGAGGAGGCCGTCTCGATGTCGTCGAGGGGGCAGCCGGCGATGGCGCAGAGGTCCGACGAGGAAGAGGACGAGGCGACGGCGGAGTGGGCGGCGGCGCATGCGGGGGAGCGGCATGATATTAGATGAGAGCCGACGGGTGGCGGCGGCGGACGTGAGGGGGAGGCGGAGGGTGTTTCTTTGCCTTCACAGAGGATGCATTCGAAGGGGGAGCAGGGGAACCACACGAGGTCGCTGCCGGTGTCCATGTAGAGCTGGACGGTGGTAGGGGAGTCGGGGCGCCCCAAGGAGAGGGTGAGGGTGTAGTCGCTGCCAGCGGATAAGGGGAGGGAGACCTCCTGGCGGCGCTGCTGGCGGCCGTGTTGAAGGCGGCGGTGGCGGGCGGCGGAGCGGAGGGAGGAGGTTTTGAGGAGGTGGTGGATGGTAGCGTTGGGGGAATCGGGATGGGTAAGAGAGTGGGTGAGAGGGAGGAGGAGAAGTTGGTCGGATTGGGAGGAGGCGGAGAGAGGCTGGAGTTGGAGAGAGAAGAGAAGGGAACAGAGCAAAAACAGAGGACATAAAGCCATGGCCATTGGAGTGGGCGGTGTTGGGTATTGGGTAAGAGGGGGGGGAGAGAGAGAGAGAGAGAGAGAGAGAGAGAGGAGGAGGGGTTTAAGAAGGGTTTAGAGAGAGAGAAAGGTGGGTCGCGGTGGAGGTGAGGGGTGTGTTTGTGGGGCAGGGGGGAGGGAGAAGCTTCCCGCAGTGTGGGGATGGAGGAGTTGAAAGGATTTGAACAGGGGGGCTGTCCGTGGGTTGGGTTGGCTCGCATCGATCGTTTAATTTATTTTAAGCCTTAAGCTTCTCACAAGCCATCTCGCACGCCGTTGACGTGCATCTCTACCCTACCCTACGACGGATGGAGGAAGAGCACGGTGACAGGGGAAGAGGGTAGTCTCCTACGCCAGCTCCCACATGAAAAGGTGGCGGCGAGCTTTGCTTTGATTGAAGGGAAGACGTGCTGTAAATTGGAAGGAGCGCCAGCTGGACTCCTTTGGGCGAACCTCCCAACCACCGGTGGTCTGTCAGGTGGCGTTCTCAGGCCATGTCAGGTGGGACGGGCATGGAACGGGCAATGGCAATGCATGCATCATGCTCTTAATGATCGCATGTTTTCACTAAGAAAATAATTTGATGCGATCGATATCTAGCATGGCATCATCATATAATCCGTCAATATGAACTTACCCAGATGATAGATTTTTTTTTTTTTTTTTAATGTCTTGATAATGAAGATTTATATTGCATTATATGATCTTGAAAATAAATTTACTGCAGAGTATTACCAACGGTGCTGAGGTAACTTCTTCATCATCTTTTGTAAATTATTTAATATCTTATTATGGTTGCTAATGTGGTACCTACAATCATTACTTGAACAAGGATACTTATTAATTAAATAAAAATGATCATTATTTAGATCAAAGATATGATTGTTATCATGATCTTAATTATCATAATAATACCCATTATTTACATGAGGATAACGATTGATATAGTAATTAAGGGATACATTGGTGTCGTTATCCTAATTAATAAAATAATAGTCATTATTAATGGGACAAACCCTTAAAGCGATATGTGGCTTGATGAAAGGTTATATAGAATTATTTAGGAGTAACGAGTCTTCTTTGAGAAAATGAGCCACTATTTACAAATAAAGTTCTAAAAAAAATCTTAAGAAATTAAATATTAATGCCTTAATCATGATAACTATACATTATTTAAATTATTAAAAATTCTTCCAAAAAAATTCAAGAGATTAAGAATTTGGCTAGTTGATAAATATATTGCATGACCATTAAGGGTGTAGGATGAACTTTTTCGAATTAAATTGGAGGTCACCCTCTTATCCCTCGATAGGTTAAGAAAAAGGTGAGTAATAGAGAAGAGAATTAAGGAAAGCCTAAAGAAAAGAATGACTAAAGTTTGTATGGTAGAGCAGAGGTTGAAAGCCTATTGCAATAAGTATATTTCTACTTTATATGCCTAATCATATTCATGCTCCAGTTAATTCCTTCATTAAACTTATTTGATAAGTCAAAATTAACTTTAGGCAAGTAAATAGTCTCATAAAGTACCATAAAAAGCTCTAAACTAAGTAGATCATTCGCCTTAAAGACCTAATTCTAATTCTAGGATATATGGCTACGATAGTCTAATATCATGACCAAAAATAGTGATATTGTTATGGTAAAAACTGAAAGAGATTTTGAATAAAGTTTTTTTCCTCTTTATTTTGCATAATGATAGTTACTTTGGGCCGGAAAAAAAAACTTAGGTTGCTCTTTGCACTGATAACATCTCTGGTCCAAATAACTTCCTCTAGCTAATTAATTCTAGCAATAAGTTATTCTCATATGAACTCATGTGTGAATGAAAAGTGTCAAACCAAGGTCTCTCTTAGAATCAATATATGATTGATTAACTAATTAAGTCCTGATCAATATAATATTATCGTTCACTTTATTATAATAGGTTGATGATTAATTAATTTTTAGGTTAAATATTATTAATAATATTTCTGTCCGGTTGCAATTTTGATTGGCACATCATGCCTTCGATGGAGATGCGGTGCGGGTTGAAGTGCTGTTTCACTTGACGTGGTTTTCTATTGTGGCTTTTCTGAGTTATATTTCTTCAGTGATGTTCCCAATACATTGTATGGAGAAGTGCATGAAGTTAGAAGATTTTCTGTTTTTATTATGGCATGAAACGAAAGTTCAAGGCCCACCTCATGTAGCTGTCGATCCTTACAATTACCGGAAATGAAATAGCAACAAATTGATTGGCAAACTCGTCTCCTATCTTGGGAGAGATATCTGACTCGCTAGTGGAAGATATTTAAACAGGAAACGTGTATGGTGTTTTGCCCACTTACCGTGTCGGCGGCAAAAACAATCGATCAAAGAATAAAACTTAGATGCTGTGTATTATCTGTGTCCTTTAATTTGGCATCTATTTTTCTCTCTCTCTCTCTCTCTAATCACTTTATGTTTACATGTAACTAAAGTGACACTAAAAAAAAATAAAATAATAGATAAAATCAAAAGACATGCATATAATGCATCATACCTAAATTTCATTCCTAATGAAACCCATATAAAGAACAAAAGCCAGTTGCTTTCAAATTTTTTTTTATAGTTATTTAATTAGTTTTGCTCTATGTATTCTGTCTTGAATTCTCTACGATAGAGCATTCAAAAAATAAGATGTCAAGTAACATTACTTATATATGCCTAATTTAATTTCTAGATCATGAGGACTATTTAAAGTGAGAGAAATGTACCGCATCTAGAAGATAAGCTAAAGACTTAAATGATAACTTGGTAGGACCAAACTTGCCGGTAATTTGCTCATTCACTTAATTTAATATTTAGGTCACAAAGACTACTTAAAGTAAGAGGAATGGGCGATCTAAAAATTAAGCTAAAGACTTAAATGATCATTTGGCAGGATCAGACTTGTGATCATGTAATGCATCAATTCAACAGCCTAAGGCCTTCTTTGAATTAGTTGCTGGAAAGTCTTTTTTAACTTATTTTTCAGCAGCTACGTGGGATAGATGTCGTCAATATCTATCCCAAATATGCGACCACACCAACAGATCACGTACAGCTAGCTGCATTGGGGCCATCCCTTCGAGTAAACAATAGCTTCAAGAGCTTCTCACATTTCACAAGAGGAGACCAGTTTCCTGTTGCTTGACTGACGGATAGCGACCTTACCAAAAGAGTTTGACCCATCATCCATTGTTTTAGTGGCTTGAGGGTGATGGTCCAATCGAAAGACACCCATTGCCGGGGTCCACAAAGAGAGCAACCATTTGATCTCCGAATAAATTACCAGCCCCATCGCCGAAGCTAATCGTCACATGAATCAAATGAGGCTCGTCCCATCGAATAAATATTCAGGGACCGCGCCTTTTGTCCATCTCTTTGTCCATGCCTCTTCAACTACGATAATAAAAATATGCCTCCGTCCTTCGAATCCCCCACCCCATAGCCCATGCTTTTTCCTTCGCTCTGAGCCAAACCATCATAAAAGTTGGCCTCATGCCAAGCGAACAAACAAATACAGGTAAGATAGGAGGGGTCCCCTCGCTTGAAACAGGGCAAAGGGAGCCCCTGATCTCTGGTCGGTGCTTCACGAACCACACCACCAAGAGATGGTATCCCCCCCCCCACCCTCTTTTCTTCCCTAAAATACAGAAGGTTCCAACCATCGGACGGCCCATCGCACCAACTCGTCCCCGGTCCAAGGGTCAGAAGGTAAGCAGCAAACCAACTGCGGTCCAGAGGCATATGGGAGTACGCAATGGGTCCCCTGAACCGGGTCCACGGCCTATAACTTAGCTACGGGATTCAAGACAACCCCTGCTGCAAGAAATATTTTTCCTAATTTTAAAGTCATTTTGACAGCTGTAATGTACGGGGCACAACGCACGGGTGGGGAGGAGTTATCTCCATGACGTGGTGGTCAGCGTCCGGATGCCAGTTGGCGACCTTCTTGTCCGGCAGCCACGTCACGGAGGCCCGTGCCCCGCCGATTGGTTAAATTTCCGACAGCCGGCAGGAACTCCACTACTCCCTTTCTTTTTTTCGATACCCGAAATCGAATGGACCTGCGCTCCTGCGACTTTTGCCCTGTAATGGATATTATTATTAGCGACCAGCGAGCAACCTCACCCAACTTGGATCGTTACTTATCCAATGTTCCTGTAGGCCAGCACCTTGTTTTCTCCTTGCTCGCTGGTCGAAGCAACACTGCGAACCACCGGCCATAGTGCTGTTCAGTAATATAAACAATTAATTAATACTGAAGTTCTGATAAAAATAAATAAATCAGAAAGAAACTTATGCATGAAAGTGCTGCGAATTAGGCTTATCTTGAGGGCATTGTTTAAGGCTTTAAAGCAGAATTGTCATCATGACCATGGAGTTAAGATATTATAAGGTGCCAGAGTAGGTGATGTTTATAAGCTAGATAATGTAAAAGAAAACATGGCATTGGTCCCTTTTGCCTATGCTGAGGTTGATTAAGTCCAAACACAAATGAGCTATTAAATAATGATGCCATTTTGATTCAGTATTTATAAACATATAATATTTTCTTTTATTTATTTATTTATTTATTTCGTGATATAAACAAAGATATTTAAAAGGTTAACCATTAAAATACATACTAAAAAAAACATTTTACTTGTTAAATCCATCTTAATCCATATGAGATGGTTTTAGAGCTACAGGCTGGTCGCAGGCGTGCAAAAACACTTGGTTCCTGAAAAGCACCTACCTGATTCTGAAAGTCCCAAGAAACGAACCAAAAACACCTGGCTTTCAATGTAATGAAGAGACAATCCACCAGCATAAGGTCTTGTAACTGTCACACCCTCAATGATTGAGATGAAGCTGACCTCTCAACTGATACACAGTGTACATTGTTTGAGACTGGAGATATTTTTCTTCTAATGTCATAATCAAGATATGTTCATTTTCTTGCTAACTTGTGCACAACAACATCGTATATTCTTTTCAGTAACCCAAAGCATGAAATAACATCATCATTCTCTTTTTCAGAAAGGATAACCAGCCAACTCTACTTATCTTTGAATATCGGCTTTGCATTTCTAATAACCAAAACGGATGGCCTTTTTTATTTTTACCCGCAGTCTTAAGCAAAACATGTTCAAAGTGAAGGTCACAAATCAACCACTGTCCTTTCCTCCACAAGATTCAATAATATCAACTCACAAAAATGCTGTCCTTGTCTTCATCAGAATTTTTATTTGCTCGTACTTCTTTTTTTTAATTGATTCAAGCTTTCAATAGTTTGTCAATCAGAGATTATGAACTAAAGGGAAAACCTGTATCTCATCAGTCAGTGCTACAGTGGAAATAAACATAGAAGAATGCAGGAAGCAGGTGATCTTGGGTCATTAACAGACGAATTTGAGGTGAGGCAATTAAAAATGCAAGGAAAGAACATTTCCTAAACAAATTAAACAAGTAAAAGACTCAAGTATGTTAAAATTGTCCAACTGGCTGATTCAATATAACATAATTGACTCTTGATTTGCCAACCAAGAATAGGATCTTACAATCAGCTGCCCCAGTGGCTTCAATGGTGAGTTCTGAATGCAAAAAGAATGACACAGTTCATAAGCCTGATCTCTCTAGCACGATTTGATAAATGCATCCATAAAATATCATTCCTGATCTTAAAATCATTGAATTTCTGGGTATAAATTGCAGTTTTATGAACATTTTTGTGTGGTATAGTGAGTTTTCAAGCTTGACTCTATTAAAGACCCGGACAAAACCGAACTAAATTAGTGCAAGCAAATCTTCTAGTTTACTGATAATAACCAGACTCCACTATCCAATTATCTACGGTATATTCTAATGATCATACAACTTATAAGAACAGCTACACAAATTAAAAATAGAAAAACAAGTTTGGAAAATAATACAATAAAAGAGAACACCAGTTTCTAGCCCCCCTATGCCAGGAAACAGGTCCCATGGTTATTAAGACATGAACTGCCAAGTTACACCCAGTCATTCTTATCAAAGAATTAGAACAAGTCGCGAGCATGAAACGAAAAGCTCAAGACCAATCCAAGTATCCAACAACTCACAGCTTAATGAAGATTCCAATTTAAGCTCTTTAAAATTTTAATATCCAAGAGATTGGCCATTAAACATCTTTTGGAATGTTCTACTTCTTTTGACTATTTACCACCTTTCTGGTAAATGCATAAATTTCTGCAAGATACAGTATTAACATAGACCAAATCCTATTCTACATGATAACTTCATTAGTTCAGGACACAACTATCACAGATACAGAGCCTGTCTTTTCCTTGTCTGGAACTCAAAATTCACGGACCTTGAAAACCTACTTTCTCATCACAGATTCATATATTGCATTAATTTCTCTTAGAGGAAATTAAGATTGCTATAAAATTTTTCCTAGAGAAGAAATTTCATCTCTAGACTTTTTAAGTCCTCCAGTATATGTTGTGCTACAATTACCCATATGTGAGCCAATACGTTTTTTGAAGACAATAAGATAAAGCTTGTTACAGTAAGTATATGATGTGCTACATCTTTGCCCGTATTAAACTCTCAGCCAACCTATAACAGCTAGTTCTATATTGAGTGTGTTAATCATTGACTTTGAATGGAATGGAATGGAATTGAATCCATGCTGAAGAACCTCATACATATCAAATATAAGGTGCTTGATACAATGTCATGTGCATGCAGGTCCAAGTCAGAAAAGAATTTCAAAGGCAGAATGCATGACTAAAAGGCACAGAAGTGACGAAGAAGCTAAATTCCATCCCCATCTCCTCTTAATTTAAATACTGCATTGATACATGCACCGTAAAGAAAAAAAGTGAAATTCAAAAAAAAAAAACCTCTATATCAGACTTAGTTAATAAATAACACATCTTAATTAACTAACAATTTTTCAGGAATAGGGTGCATTACAATGGTTCAAGTCAAAGCCTCAAGATGGTTACCATCACAAAATCCAGAACCTTAAAAGTAAGGCTAGCAGGTCACGTATCAGTACATATGTACTTATATTATTTATAATGAGGTGTATTTTGTCTACTTTACAGTTTGTATGAGTTTGAAACCTTACATACAAGCCAGCTTTGATTAGACTCCTTTATGATTTTTCATAACGATGGAAGCCAGAGAGGTAGTAATCAGAACAGGTGAGGAAAGAAAGATATAGTTAAGGCAGGATTAACTTTGGGTAACTTATTAATATAACAAATTCACATCTTCTGATGTCTTGCAAAATATAATCTTAAGGGTGTAAGGAACATTCATATGGTATGCATATTTCCATAGAATCTCTGCACAACAATCACACAGGTGCAGGTGTGCATTTCAACAAGTCATACCTTGGGCATCCAAGGGGACATCACGAGGGTGATGATTATGATTGCAGGAACACCTCATGGCATCAATCCTCAAGCTTTCCTCCATTATATACTGATGATATTATTAGCATTTGCTATTATGTAACTCAGATATAAGGAAATCACTCCAATCTTCCATATTTCATGACCAACATACAGTTCACGTATGATTAATTGCACAAAATTACTTATTCACAATAAATATAAATTAAACAGTAGATAACACAAAAATGTGAGTCTCATGGTTTAGCATATTAAGCAATAAAACAGCTTTGCTAGAAACATGATCTTCCCTATGGGAAGTTCAAAAAAATGAAAATGAAAATTCATAGAAGTTAATCAAATATGACCGCTGCTAATTGATGGCATGGTGATGATGAGGAAAAAAGAATACAGCATTACATTAGTTTCATTTTATATGTCAAGCATTGCAGATGTTGTGTACAACAATTGACCCAATAATTAAGGAGTGTACATAAAACTATCAATGTGATGATGTTGGAAGTCAAAGGCAAGGAAGGTTGTCAGGATCCATCAACAACAATTTCATCTAGCATAGTGTTGCCCTGATAATCATATCTGAACTTCTGACAATGGTTTTATCCTGTCCAACAGCTTCTCAGCCGCTATAAAACCACCCAACGGCCCCAAAGAGCTATATTTCAAATGTTTCCATCTGTTTACGGGTGGAAGATGCAATTTATTAGTGCATATTTCTCTTTCTCAAGGACGAAGGCAGAAAAATGAAAATCACAAGATAACATAGTTTTGCACTTTTAACAGTACCTTGGTAAGAATGGTAACGCCAAACAGTGAAGATGCAGATGGTTAACACTGTTAAATGGAGGCTGATGAAATCCAAATCTGCAAGAGGGTACTTGAAAATTACAGGAATGCCATATCAATGTATCAAGACTTCCAATAATGTGTTCAACATAGATTATCTACGTGCATCTTTTCTCACTTGTTATGTTTCTATAGTAAGGGTGAGTCCCTTCTAAGTGTGTGACCGTACGTAGTGGGCAATTGCCTTTTGTTAGTTACAAATTTCTTGCATAGAATTTTTTTGGCTCAAGTTTCATGGTGCCATAGGATGGGATTGTCATCTTACCATTCAAGTTTGCTTGAAACGTTTGCTTATTGTTATATAATGCCCATTTTCTGATCATCATTATCAGATCAAGTTGCCAATAATCTGAGCTCCCACCAGCCACTGAATCCAGCAGCATGCCATTGGCTGATAAACTCACTAAAATAAATGAATTTTACAGTGGAGGTCTAAAAGATGTTCATCCATGACAAGTGTAAAGAGATAGCTGACTTGCAGAAGTGAACCATCAACTTCGCCATCATAAGTCCTTCCACTGTAATGATGATCAGAAAAGACATTAATGAAAATTCTAACTAAATCTTATTGCCTTATACCATACACATTAATTGTTCCTGCATTCCATATGTATATTTTATGTCAACAAAAAAACGATATCAGGATCCTTCGCTTATTTCCAGAGATAATCTCATCAGTTGAGATAAGGCTGCATGGTTATGGTTTGAAATCTTCTCATTAATTTCTGAAGCTTGAAAACCACTTGTCCGTCTACATTTCTTATGAGGAACAACTAGTCAGAAAATATCTCTCAGAAGGAAAAAAATAATGCATTCATTGAAATTCTGCTGAATTTGCTGAAAATACTCAACAGTTTCTCTGTGCAGACATTTGCTTCTGATAAGGTAGGGAGCAACAAATAAAATTCCTTGGCCACTAGCAAAGTTCCTCCATCAGGTATAAGGAATTAGCACATTAATTTTAGTGATCTTCAACAAATCCTAAAAGCTTGCGCACTTAGAATCAACTTCATGAACTCTAACTGCCCCCTTCTCTTTCCCCCAAAAAGGGAGAAAAAGAAAAGTAAACAACGTGTTTTGGCGTTAAATATTTATTTAATTAAATGGACTAAAACATATCCACTGCATTTAGTTGATGATAAATATCATGAAAACACAAGTCCAACCATAGAAGGAAAATAAAAGGCTTTCTAAGAATACCTATGTAGTTTGGATTCAGGTGCATCTCTGTGCAAAAGAGTTTGCCCCACACTCAGCATGTGACTTACTGAAAAGGATACAAAAATTGCATGTCAAATTAGTGGCAGGTGTAGCGTGCGCAGCCTGCAGCTGCATAATTTATTCAGAATGCATAATATGAACCAATTCAGAGAACATATCAAGAACAAAGTACCTAGTTCATGATCTTCTGTTCTTCTTCGAAGATTTTTAACAGTTGAAATGTGCTCTACGGGTATAACCAGATAATGCCTATCAAAGAAATTACAAATGAAGTAGTTAGAAACAAAGATTACTGAATCAACAACTTACAATATGGCATCCTCTAATTGAAGTAAAACAGCCTTGCAGTAACAAACATCTGATGATGTCAGACCATAACCATAATTTGAATGAACAAACTGTGAATCCACTTCACCACACCATCTGAATAATTGAGTCCCCTCATAACTCATTTCATAATTGAGCCTTATTTATGTGGCTATCAACTCAACATCAACCCTCCATATTCTATTCCAAACTTGGAACTAGCATCAGAGGTTTAACCATGTTCTGATGAAATTGTTGATGTCAATAACATCTATAGCACTTAAAACAGCATGCAAACACCAAAAGAGGCTTATCTAGACAATTTGAAAGGACAAAGTCAAAAACATAGTCTAAGTGGCTTGCACAGCGCACCCGGGAAAAAAAAAGAAAAAAAAAAACCGCATAATGAACTCCTTGAAATAAAAAGGAACAATTTTGGCTAATGAGACAGGTAATAAATGTTGATATTAGTTTTTTTTAAGAAAAAACATTTTAACTATCTTTCTGAATTTTCAAGTATTTTTATTTTTGTCAAATTCCTGAAGTTTCAAAGCTTTTCCTTTTGTTTTGTTCTTATCTCTAATGAATGACTGTTTTTAAGCATTGGAGAGCCTGTTTCTCGATGATATGGAGACCTAATATTAATTTCACATGGGTCTATATATTTTAGAGTCCTTCTCTGACTGGAAATAACAACATAGGAGAAAACCATCTTGTCAAATTCCTAAAGTTTCAAAGCTTTTCTTTTTGTTTTGTTCTTATCTCTAATGAATGATTGTTTTTAAGCATTGGAAGCCTGTTTTAGGTCTCGATGATATGGAGACCTAATATTAATTTCAGATGGGTCTATATATTTTAGAGTCCTTCTCTGACTGGAATAACAACATAGGAGAAAACCGTCAGTCTCTTGCACTCTTTTCTTCTTTTCCAATCAAGAAAAGTTTCGCCACTTTTGTCCCATCTATTTTTCCTTGTTCCTGGTAACCTAAAGACGGAGAGGACCTGTTCCAATACTCCTTGTGGGCATGCCCATAAAGGAGTAGCCAACTGGTTGTTGTATCTTGGAGTTGCCAACTCTTGCTGTGCCCACACATGGGGAGACAATTATAATAGGATTAGGATAGTGAATACACACCTCGAGTCCTAGACCAGCCACAATTTTTTTCCACATATTTCGTTATTTTTTGCATGATATTGTACATCAAACTCAAAATAACCTGCAATGATTAGTTCCATTATTTCCAACAAGAATTACTTCATGACATAACCAGTGAGGCATAAAAGCAAATAAGTAAAATGCACAAGGGACTGCAAGAATGTCCCTCATGGTGCATCAAATGAACAAATTCAAGGCTTCGAACAATTTTCTAATTTGCATGTCAAATGTTAGAACTTGGTGAAATCCACGATTCCAGTGATGCACGCACTAGAGGAAACAGACTAGATAATCATCAAATTAGCACTGAATGCCGCATCATGAGTCATTAGCTACAATGCATGAAGACGTGAAAGGTCTAGAATGCAGTGAAATCCATCACGAACAAGTCTCTGACAAAGCAATCCACGCAATTTAAAATCTCAGCAAGTATGAAAATATAAATCGTGAACACGCAAAATTGTCACTGAGAATCTATTGCTCGCTCCTCATATTTCTTGCAGGGAGAACTCATCTGCAACGATCGCAGACATCGATTCTAAAGCAAAGTTTTCCAAAAATTACAAACAAGAAACCACCCAAAACTTACACGAATCTATACCAGAGGCCAGAGGGGGGAATCACCTGAAGGCGGATGGATTGATGTCGGAAAAGGCGACGACACTCCCGTCCTGTTATTAAAAAGGGAAAAAAAAATTGTGAATAATACGAGAGTTGGAAAAAAAAAAAAAAAAAAAAAAGGGAAAGAGAGATCACACGTTGTAGAGGAGATGAGTGGAAGCGGACCCCCGTGCGATCTGGCAGAACACGCACGGCTTCGCTGTACCACCAGCCATTGATCGATTGCTTTCCGTTTCTCCCCGTCCCCGAGTTCTCGGCTTCTTTGATCGCTTGGTTCTTTTCTTTTCTTTCTTTCTTTCTTTCTTTCTTTCCTTTCTTTTTATTTTATTTGATTTTATTTTATTTTAAGTAGGGCCATTAAGGTGCTATTAGCCGTCCAACCTACAACCGGTGGTGAGATATCCAGCTGTGGAAATTTCCCTCGACCAAGGAACAAAGGCATGATTTGGTTGCGTACTTATGGGATTCTGCGGTCAGGATGTCAGCCAGCCTTTTAGGGAACCGACTCGAACGGCCGAGCTTTCGTGAGCTCAGGGGCGGAGGTCGTCTGACGCAAGGCAAAGCACAAGAACATCCGTTGAAAGATTCGAATCGAAGGTCGCTTGCTTATTTTGTGCGTGCTAAGAGATAAAAATAATTTAATTTTGCAAACCAGCTAATAGAGAGGTGAAAGTCATAGTTCTTAATAAAAGAATTAAAAACTTGCAGGAGGTTGCCTTCATAGCCATCATGTAAGATTATTAATTCAACCAACACTGTCATGATATCTCCTGATAACATCTGAGAGACTTGTAACTGATGAACATGCTTTTATAATATACAGAGCGAAACTCGGCAGAGTGCCAGGCTTCTTGTAACATGGAGAGAAGGAGAGACCCATTTAAGAGTCCCCGGTTGACTAAATATATATCTCCGCGATGCGCAAACTTATCATGCATTGCACTACCATCAGGCTGCTCCGCTGCTCGGTAGGAGCTTTGCCTTTTCCTGATCACAAATATAAGGGTCCAAAAATCCTGAGAAAATCTGATGAGCGTGGCTCCAGAGGATGAGGCTTGCCAATCTCCAATCATAAAGAACTTGCCACGTAAACTTCCTAAGAGATGCTTAGAAAGTTGCAGGCCTACTTTGTATCCACACCCAACAAATGTATCGAACTCCAGAATTCCGTAACAAACTCCTGGAGAGAGCTTCCACCATATGGTGTGACCTGTAGTCATTCCACCATATGCTTAGAAATTCCTGTATTCCGACTTAATATGTACACACCCTGAACTGCTTTGATACTAATTTTCCTGTTAGTTGAAATGTTGAATCAATAAAGGAAAACAAAGCAAAGCAATCTAGTGCTAATGGTTAAATCTGCTTCCCGCATTAAGCACAGGATCATGAAACTTAATGGCGAGATATTGCCTGAATAAATTCCTCTCAATCCAATATCTGCTAAAATATTTGGCATGGAGCAAAATCTGCTTCCCGCGTTAAGCAAAGAATCATGTAACTGAATGGTGAGATATTGCCTAAATAAATTCCTCTCAATACAATATCTGCCAAAATATTTGGGCATTTATTCATTTGGGTTGGAGCCTGAACTTCTTAGAGGTTTTCCTCAATAAGAAACTTAAAACCTAAGGTTGGCAATTGTAACACTCCAAACCCATTTGCTGGTCCAATTGTTAACACGTTAGCAAGCCAAAACTACATGGCCTAACAATTCAAGTAAAAATTAATTGATAGCAGATAGACTTGAGTTATAAGCATTTAAATCTTTTTTTTCATATCCTCGTTGCATGTTACAAGCTAGTCACAAGCTTTCGCATTATGCTTTCCCTTATAATGCGATGTGTTTCAATTATAAGCACTTAAACCTTTTCTTTCCCATCCTCATCATATATCACAAGCCAACCACAAGCTCCCCCTTATAATGCGAGCCATATGCTCCCTTATAATACATTTCTTTCTCATCCTCATCGTACGTCACAAGTTAATCACAAGCTTCCTCTCACAAGCTTTCTCTTATAATGCGATGTCCTCGTTATACGCCACAAGCTAGCTGAAATTCATCCCAAGCTATCATTATGGATAGTTCTTTTCTCCTGTCTATTAACTTTTGCACACTCGCTATTAACTTTTGCACACTCGAATCGGCTCTGATACTATTTGTAATGCCACAAGCCCACCTGTTGTCCCATTAATCCATTAGCGAAGCTAAAACCACATGGCCCAAAAACTCAAGTGAACGTTAATTGATAGCAGATGAACTTGAGTTGTAAGCACTAAAATCTTTTCTTTTCCATCAGATGTAAAACTATTTTGGAGATATTATAACAACGGCCTATAATAATTGAAAATCGATATATCAATTTTAGATTCAGAACCGTATAACTAATCCCTTTTGGATGAGTATTCAATTTTGAAAGTTATTCCTCAACTTTGACACGAGAATCAATTATCCTTTAATTTTGATAAAATTAGATCGATTTGGTTTTGGATCATATATCTCAATACCAAATCTAATTAGATTGGTTCTAAATTTTGGCCTGAAATAAAACCAACCCAGCTAGATCCATACTCACTCCTACTTATGACACTTTCATTACCCAGCAATTTAATGACATGAATATGAGAGGAAAGAATTTCTTTGATACAATTTAAAAATCAAAAGTAAAGAATTGTATCCTCAAAAAAAAGCAAAATAAAAGGATGGTAACTACATTCCCATGAGAAAAGAGGAACCACGTTGACCAGTTGATAAATGAAATCAATTGTACATGCCACGCAGGAAAATCATTGCCAAACTTTAATTGTATGCCGACATAAATACCCGTTTGCTTTGTTGAAATATGCACTCTGTGAGGTCCACAGTTGTATCTTTAGTATTGATTCCATTAAATGGCATCAGTATTTACATCAAGGCTTGAATAAAACATTGTCCTCCATTTAATAATAATACTTCAGGATCAATTATATCTCAGAGGCTCAAGTTAAACCATGTGCATGACACAGGTTTGTAAATCATCATTTGATCTTGCAATATATAAAGGAAGTTTATGAACTATTGTACAAAAAAAAAAAAAAAGGTTCAGCTTAAGCCATGCACACGGCACACAAGATTGTGAATTATCATTTCATCTTGCCATATATAAAGCAAGTCCAAAAGGATGGACTCTGTTTTATTTCATCATGAGCATCAGCAACAATAAAGTTAACTTTTTTGAAATATAACAAAAGACCATATATTCAAGCAATAAGGTTTGGCAAAGCATGAGAGGGTCAAAATGCCTATGTGCAGCACCTCAAGGCATGACAGGGCATGCAAAATTGTTTGTGCTACCTCTTTTACTTCTTCACAAATTGAACAACATTACTTAAAATTGATGTATCGCCTGAGGGATTAGCAATTCACCATTGTCATCAACCACCACCTGTTGTACAACCAACTACCAGATTATTAGAGGCACATTGTTCATGGTACACTACAATAAATGAAGAAGAAGAGTGGGAATGAAAACCTTGCATCTGTTGCCACTGAATGTGTATTCCACTAGTAATTGCTTAGGCTCACCAGGGCAGGGATCACAGAAACCCATTATTCCTGACTTCTTTATGCCCTCATGAAGCTGCACATATTCATGGTTTAGAACCACATCTTAAAATGTAGGATATAAAGAATTCTTTCACAACATAAATGAAAGAGAATCTGGCTGTTAACTAGTTTAAAATAAGCTTTTGTAGCACCGTAAGACATGCGCGCACACGCACACAGCAACGCACGCATGTGCGTTAACACACATGCACACACTCGCCCTAAGACGCACCCACACACCAACACACCAACACATGCACGCACGCGCGCATGCACACGCAGAGCAAAACTAACAATCTTGGAGCCTGGAGTCGAATGGCATTAAAAAATGCAATCTGTGAAATTCCCTTAGACTATTTTCAAGTAACAAATCTGCTAGAATGGTAACAAATATAATTGCATGTACAAACTCGACCATGTTGGTCAACAAAGGTGCCATGCTTCTGTTGACAGTGCCAACAAATTTCCATGTCAGCTCTTCACTAAAAATAGCGATTTCATCTAAACTACAACTGTTTTTGCAATAAGATAACTCATTTTGCTCGCTTGGAAAGTACTAGCATCTTTTTTTTGGTGAAACATGATTTCTTGAATCCTCCCTATTGCCAACACTCTGATTGCCAATTAGGAACCCCCTTGCCTATCACCATTTTATGATGACATTTTATACCATTTCTGTGCTACTAATATTAGGCAATTAACAACTTTAAAATTCTTTTTAACTAGACCTTCTACCAAACCCTCTCCCCATTGTTGGATTGTCATTTGCACAATAAATAATGCAAGAATCATGCCAACTATCTATGAAGCAAGGTCTTTGCAGAACATGAATCATATTGCAAGTTGCAATGTCCCCCAACACTCTACGAACAACATTCATGGGATAAAATTTTACAAAAGAATAAACATTGCCAAAATTTGCCAACTTCAGAACATAGGCCTCCATATTAGATGCTTTTACCAACACGGCCGAAGAAGGCAAGGCAAAACAGCCCCATCTCCAAAGGAACTAAAAAAGCTAGCACTGAAGTTGGTCTAAGCCTTGTTAACAAGAGAATGTGACTGAAGATGCATTGTTCCTTGTGTAGATGCTAGCAATCATTTTACAACCATATATCCAAATAAAGAATTTGGCACCCTTGGCTGAAGATTGAGGATAGAAAATTCTCTTTCTTCATTGATTCTTTCCACCAGTAAACAAGCATCTTCAAAAGAAATGATATTTCATCTTCCATATTCCAACAGATCAGCTCCAAGGGAGCTCATTTATTTCATTTTCTAGGGTAAAAAGATTGTAATCCATACAACAAAAATAGCCAAGGGAAACTGTCCTCTGCCAACTCTGGAAACAAGTCCAAACGTCATGAAACCATACATCACAAGCCAAACAATGACCGGGCCAACTCCTTGCCTTTGCTATACATGTAACATGGAGGATGAAATTAACTTGAATGTGCAGTTCTGAAAGTAATTTAACACAAGGTTCCATTCATAAATGTTAGCCACTTATAATTTTCCACCTTCATGGGTACATAAACAGCCCACATAAGCAATGGAGGGTTCGCGGGGAAATCAAAGAAAGGTTGAAAGAAAGTTATGGCCAAAATATGGAACAAGCAGGCCAAAATGTATGACATATTCACACTATAGATGTTATTATCATCCCAAGTGCGAGTCAACATGTGGACTTACACACCAATAATCCCCATACGGCAACATCTTCCCCCCCCCCCCCCCAAACACACACACAATGCATTGAGATATCCCACAAACATGGGATTTAAACATCTTAAACAAGCCCTAAATTTGATTACTTAAGTCAGTGTAACACTCTACCTTCTCCAAGCCACTTCCAATTATCCAGCCTATGGAAATTCTTCGCAGGTTTTACATTACATAAATGATTCAAATCATTCACTCAATAATGATGGTGTGAATTCCATGTATCAGGGGAAGTGATCTTAAATAGGTTTAAGCATATGCAGGAATTATCTTATGTGTCAATATGCACCATCCATGATGATCTTGGTTAATTCAATGAATAATAGTTATATGTGCTCCAATAGCAGAACATATCATTAATTTTCACATGTTTTCGTAAAAACAGAGACAAGAGAACCTTAACATAATTAGAATATTTGGTCAGCATCCTTAGGATCACTGAAACACTAATTACATCATAGAAAGACATAAAATATCGGTAACATACCTTAAGCTGTCCAGCCTCGGTCACTAAAAAGTTCAGTGGTAACGTTACATCTAGGACTTGTGAAGCTACATCATCATTCACCTCTCCATGCTCATTGCCTTCTCTAAAAATTTTAAGGTTTCCATATATGGCTCTTGTAATAACCAATCCATCCTTTTCCATTTGTTTATTTTTCTTCCTGTTGGAAACATTTTCTAGAAGCTTCTGTGCTTTTTTAGCTGCTTCCCTTACCTCCCGAACCTTCATATTAGAAGAAAAAAATGAGCATGCCTGCCTTGTCAGTGGAGATAAACTAAAATGGAGGCACAAGGAGACTATAGATCTAACTATTCTGTAAAGGAATTGAATAAATACAAAGAACTTTGTTAACATTTTAATATTTATTTATTTACCTATTTGAGGTAACATATAGAGCTGCAATATCAGGAAAATATAAAGTATGCCAAAACAAATCCACCCTGCAATTATTACCTTTCAACTTCAAAGGGACACAACATAGTATACAAACTACAAATATAAATGGCAGCATAGTACACTGTCCATGATCCTTTTCATCATTTATATATTAACTGCATAAGCCTGAATAAGTATTATAAATAGAATTAGCAGATAGGAACCCTACCTGCGGTCACATAATCATCTTTACATTAATGCGATAATATTGTCCACATTTCTGAAAAAAAATGAATGGTTCTTAATCTTTTTCTTTAGCAATATAATCCTCCAAAATATTCTCAATAAACAAACTAATCAAGAATCACGAGATTATTCACTGGTACACATAAATCACAACCAATTTAAGAAATCTTTATGGATCAAACTACTAATGCTATATACTACAGGTGGGAGAATTGGTTTTGCCACTATTCATTGTTGCTGCCTCTACAATACTTATTTCATACGATCATATAAATCTTTTCAAACTTTTGATGTGGCTTTTGCACTTTTCTTTTGAATTTTGAATCTTTATTGTAGTGCAATTGTTCCTGGAAACTGAACATGTGACTACAACTTTGTTATATTCATTCTGTTTATTAATAGCACAAGTATATGAAGAGTTTGAATGTTTGGACCTCCTATTTGTAATGCATGTTCATCTTAGTACAAGTAATCTCTATGTATTTAGGTTGCATTTATAATAAATAAAATTAACTCAAGATCCAAGTGCCGTTAGAACTGGGTGTTTTGGACCACAATGTACCATGCTGCATCATGCTGTGCCATGCTAACATGTGCTATGCTATACTGTGCAGTGCCATGACAAAACAACAGATAAACAAAGGAATTAATAAAAAGGATTTAAAAGACCTTTCAGAGTGGTACTAACTAGAAAGTACTTAGTTTACCAAAACAATGCTGAATTAGTATAGATTAGCATGGACTGACAACTTTGACATCAAGTAGCATGCCTGCACCTGATACGATGCAAGTGGCAGGTGTCAGTACAGGCCTGGCACGATACATGCCTGCTGACATAAGTCAACACTTGAAAACATGATTAGACACATTATCCAAGATTGAGGACTCATTTGCAAACCAACCAATTGTTTGAATCTTAGAATCATGATGAACCTCAGCATGCCCTCAACAGCCAAATTAGTCAAACACTAGAATCTGGCAACTTAGCTGCTAGTTGACATTGTGTTTAAAATTTTGAATCAGAGTAAGGGTAATCATAAAATTCTTCATGTTCTTAACATCCGTGCAATGCAATAATCAATCTGAACACAAGAATGTTGGATTTTAACTAGATTTCTCTATGCAAATGAAGAGTTCTCAAACTAGCTTTAATGGTTCATGATTCAAAAGCTGATCTTGCAACAGTCATCTCTTTTGGCTTTTCAATATAGAAGTGTAGTAAAGGATAACAAATAAGTATACATGTGCAACAAATATTCAAATGGCCAAGATAAGGATCTCCTGAGTTTGAATTGCAGGATCAAAAAAAGGAGAAACTTAATAATAAATAATGCAAATCATGAGAGGTGACTTACAAAATTAGCAATAGCTCACAAGATTTGGAAACTTGCTTTACATTTGAGATGTTCTGGATAAGTTTTCATCATGGTTCATTGAACCATGCTGAACCAAATTGAACCGGCCCAAAACTGGTGCGGTTCAGCAGTTCAATTCAGTTTAGTGTTATTGGGTTGCATTACATGTTCGGGTTGATGGGTTCGAGTTCGACCCGTTTAAACGAAATAAAAACAAATCATTTTCGTTGCTTTGCCTAATTCTACGTTTCCATAACCCTAACTCCTTCCTCCATCACCACTGCTCATCCCCCACCAGTCGTCGGCCACTAGTCATTCGTCTGTTGTCATTGGTCGCCGTCCCTCATTATTCATCACCCGTCCATTATCCGTTCGATCATCGCAAGAAGAAAAATAGGTCGCCGAATAAGTTTTTTCACCTTTCTGTTTTTTTTTTCTCCTTTCAATCTTTTTCCCTTTCGCCGGCCACCTCCCTCTCCTCTCTCTCCGTCGTCCTTTCTCTCCTCTCTCTATTTTGCGGAGTCGATTCACCATGGTTCGGTAATGTACCGAACCAATCGCCGGCCAGCACGCATTGTTAGTATGGCGCGGCAAACCTTAGTTTTCATATTAGTTATTTTAGCATTTTGATAGTTTTAGATGCAAGTTGAATAATTACTGCAGAAAAATAATACTAATTCCAAAAAATGTTAAAAATTAATGAGAAAATTTGAAAAAGAAGAGTGAACAAAACAAGTAAAGAAAATAAATCATACATTACTTTTAAAGTACATTGTTTTGGATCCTTGGTCGGTTATTTATGTAATTTTTGTACTTGAACAATCATACATCTATATCAAACACCTCTTGATCTTCCCAAAGTTTGTAAACTTAAAATTTGGATCTTAAAAAATGCTTCTAGAGTCTTGAAGAAGTGAAAAGGTCTATAACAGGGTAGAAAAAAAAAGAACAAACAGACAATGGAGACAACAAAATTTAGCCTATCAGTTTCAGATGAAATCAACATTGCCAAGAAGCCAACCCCACTAAAAATTAGGAAAATTATTGCTCAGCGATGCTGCTTCCTTTGGGATGTATTCTTTGCAGCTTTTATCATGGATGTCTAGATGAAAAGATATCTGAATGCCAGGTTCAATCACGTTAAATTCAGGTAAGCTTTTAGAATGTATAAATTTACAAGAACTCACCAGCCTCATGCAAATGCTATGAAACATGCCATTGGGGAAGATTGCCAAACCCTTTAGACATTTTATGTGATGTCCATGTTAATTACCTTTTGAGCATGCATAATGAGATCGTTTAGTCATATATTTGCATGTAGTTGCATTAAAGAAATAATTCATTCAAAATAAAATATGTTTTGGACTGTAAAACTTATGACTTCATGAAGCATAGGAATAATATTACTTATTATATGTTACCTAGAGATAAACAATAGAAGTTATTATTATTGCATATCATTCAATTATATCTTACAACAACATCTACAAGTAGCACACTACATTGCAAAATCTTATGAGATATGGATTTAGTATACTATAGGAATGAATAAGTGTAATAAAAATGATATTCTATATTCCTTGTAGGATCCTATATTTGAACGATGTTTCTACTCCAAGTTGGTTCCATTGTTGTCATGCATGAATCATATGGTAACTCAATTAAGTTCTATATTCTGATAATACATAAGAAACAAGGAAAAAAATGATAACAGTACAAAATCAATTGATCCTCTTAATTACCTGCACTGATGACTTCTCCATCTTCTCAAGTGCCTTCCGTCGCTCCCGTCTAAGATAGTAAGGTTTCACGATATATGTCTGCAAGAATATTGTTAGAACAAAACTTACAACGTTGCTACCAGAGAATCAAAAAGACATGATAAAATACATGTATCTGATACAAAAGGTACCACCAAGTATTAGTTTTGCGCTCATGCACACACACATTGGAATCAAATAATCTTAGTCAAAAATAATTAGTCAAACTTGGGAGAGATCTGGCTTTCCAGAGCAGCTACAGCCACTAAACAGCAGAAAAAGGACAATTGCTTGACATAATTGTGCACATATTATGGAAAGAATCAAAGAACTTTGAAAAAGTTTATTATATAAGGAGCTGTCCATTATGCTCACAGTTGTGAAAATAGGTGATACCTTTGACTAGCATTTAGAGCCTAGCTACCCATTTCTTCAACTGGAACATTTAGATAAAGAACAATATAAATGCAATTTTTCAGGTACGGAAACTAGAAAAACAAAAAAAAAAATATCGATTAAAAAAAAGATTCCAGATCTAATTATCTCCTTTCAATGGTGTAACAGGTCTGATTTTTTACTGCCTTGTACTCAATGCAAATGTCATAACTAGCATACAATATACCAGTTGAAAACTAAGAACTTTATAATACTAAGAGTAAGACTACATGAGAAGTATGTGGGCATTGCAACACATTCTCACCACTATATTACACCAAGCTTCAAGTAACTAGAGAAATTTAAACATGTCATGAATGTTGTCACAGAAGCTACCATCACCTCTCATATTTCACACATGAACATGTCAATTAGGATTGTCAATAATTGGTCCATTTATTTTTCTTTTTTACCTGGTTACCCTATTTTTGACCCAACACAATTACTCGATGCTTAATTGAGTAAGGTCTAGATTCCAATGCATTTTATATTCAACATATATAAACATAATATAATTACAATAATACACATTAATTTGTAATAAATTTATAATAGATAAAAATTTAAATGTAATTCCAGCTCCCCCAATCAACTTTACCCTACTTACTCCCTGTTTTTAAAGTTCACTAGAACAGATCAAAGGAGTCTAGCAAGTAGCATTGCATCAACAATGAAAGTCACAACTATGGGTCCTACTTCAATAACGTGCCACACATCAATGTAGAGTTGTAGACCCATCAACAATAGGATGGCATGCATCCAAGCCAAAAGAAGCACCAAGACACTTGAACAAAGGACTACCCAAGCAGGTTCATTCATAACCAAACTAGTCCGGAACCTAACCCAATCGAATAGGGATAGGGTCTCAGCCTCACTAGGGCAGCAGAGACTCCAAAACGAAATCAGGGACTTTCCAACCACTAACCCAACTAGGACTTCAAGTCCTAGTCAAAGTCAACGGAGAAGAAACGAAGCTCGTCTATAAGACCACCTTGTCCCCCTTTGAGATGTCTCATCACCACTACCGCTGGCTATTGGTTTTTACCGACGAGTTTCCTTACCAAAGTTTCATCAAAGGCCAGGATCCTCTTTCTCTCTCTAACCTCTTAGGGTATAGAGTCTTGCCAATTAGTCCTCATCGAGGGCCCCCAAAATCAAAGAGAATGGTGCCTCTCTTATCTTAGGAGGCATCATCTCTGATTGACAATAAAGGGACAACATGCCTCTAACGAACCTATGCCACTAGACCCCAATAGCTAGGTAGGTTGGCCAAGGGAGGTTGATTTAGTAATCAAACAATGGTTCATTCGAATTTCCTGTGATACGCTGTTTCATCCCTTATTTCTTGACTGCAGTCGAATCACGACTATGATGGGCCACAGGAGTGCTCGATCTAGTAGCCAAACCGATAGGATGGAATGGCTAGCAAGGCTCATGTTTAGCCTTACCTCTCTCTCCATCTGAAATGACCATTTGTTGTTAAATCTCTAGATGTCATGTTTCCTATGCTAGCGAGCTGCCGACAATCGCTTCTCATCACAATTCACCCCGATGGTCAATGGCCATCAACCTTAGCCAGATGTTGGTGCAACATCTAATATCTTCCTCCCTATTCCAAGGTGAGAGAGGAGTGGAGGGAGGCAACCTCTCCCACTTGAGACAAAAGGGGGTCACTTCTATTTCCTCTCATTTTCTCTTTTTTTTCCTCTCGCTCTTCAATCTCTCTCTCTTCTCCACTCCCTCTCTATGGGGTTAGGACCCTAGTCATGGGTGTTATTTCACATGAAGACTCCAAGGAAAGGGTCTAGGCATGCCAATCCCCACCTCGACCTTGCCATATACTGCCAAACCTCATCAATGTTGATTTCTATTAGAGTTTGACTTGAGGTCCATATACCTTGCCATATACTACCAAGCCCGATATGGACATGGCCCTAGATGAACATGACTTGATATAGAGCCTGATATGATATATAACCTAATATGAACATGTCCTAATATGTTTCCATAAATGCGGAGAATAAAAATCCTAATCTATGTAAAACACTGTAAATCCCTCGTCTATATTAGCATATGTAGCCTGATCTTCAGGGTAACCAGAGGTTATTAAGAGATCCAGAAGAGGATTCTATTGAATGTAAGAGGGTCTAGGGATTCATGAGGGAGTTATTGTAATCTCCAGTTATTTTGTTATGGAATTATTCTCATCTTTACCGGAATAGATGTAGGTCGATCTGACCAAACCACCGTACATCCCATGAGTTTTTTTCTTTAATATTTTTCTCTTAGTTATTTCTTATTGATGTCTTCTTCCTGCTGTGCGCACCTGCTATAACAATTTTCCTAGTATACCATTATCCTCACTCCTAAGTGAAAATTTCTAGGATTTGTAATCCTGATTGATATGGGAATGTTCAGGATTTAGGAAATTAATTTGAAATATAATTATATATTGATTAAAAGTAATTTAGGTGATAGGTTCCAAAAGAAATATATAAAGTTGATTGCGATTACTGTGAATTGTAGCTATAAGTGATGACTAAACTCTTCTATATTTTTCGCATTTTATGCATCTTACTATCAAAACAACCATAATAGATTAATGTGCAAATTATGAATTTTATGCATTTATTGTTGACAAGAAAATCATAATTTTAAATTATTATGTTGTCTAATATCATGCTATGAGCTTTGATATTGATCATGCTCATTAATTTATAATCGATACATTTTCACACTCATCAGCTTATGATTCAATAAATATGAACTATGAATATCATATGGCATATGTTGATTCCTAATATAAGCCAACTATGTCAGATACCTACGGTCGATATGGAGATATATATTGATCAGAATTCCATACCTGTAGGGTAAACGTTGGTTGATATTTAATGGCCAATGGAGGATATACGTTGTTTAGAAACCTTCAATAGCCTAACAATGAAGGTTAGATATTGGTTATTACCTAATAGTTGATGAGGATATATAGTGGTCAAAACCCCATACATGTGATGGCTAAACATTGGTTAATGCCCAGCAATCGATAGGGGATATATATTGATTGGTATACTGCCAATGAGGGTTCAATATTAGTGGATTTTCTAGAAAGTCAGGGATTGAAGGAACAACTTAACATGAGACAATCAACACTACATCCAAACATTATGTGAAATTTATCTTCTAACATGCTATGAGTTAATGAGAGAATCAAATTGTAAGCAGCAATAAACAGAATGAAAAGCCATGTAAGAAAGATGTAGAACCTTAAGAAGAAAATAAAGTGATGAAGGTATTATTAGTGCGCTGGCTGCAACTAATGAGTTCAGCTCTCTGGAAAGTAAGATCTGTACATATTTAAATGATGATAAATATATGAAACACTGATAAGGCAAAGATTATAGAAAATTAGAAAATAATTGCACTATAAAGATCTAAGTCACAATTTGAACTTAGACAAATTAGTTCTTCATATCCTGAACATTCAGAATGTCTACCGGACAAGTCACACAATTAATATGAATCAAACAAAAAAGAATTCTAATAAAAAATGAACTAGGTCATAATCTCAATAATTTGCATGTAGTTTACTACATGCAACTAGATAATATTCTGGTATGTGCCATAAGGCCTTGTGCTCATGCTGAGTTACATAGGTTTTTTGACTGGATGACTGAGATGTGACATGTATCACGAATCTAAGTTCACAAATAGGTAGATATTATACTTATTATGTCTTTTTAGTTGTTACTGTTTGGGGGTTAATAAGGTGGTCGTACTCTGGGTGCTCACTTGTTGCAGCAAGGCACATCTTCATTTTGGATATTTTCCTTAAGCTGTTTCTGTAACTTCATCAAAATTCAGAATTATAAAACAACCTAAAACCACATGATATAAACCTCTAGAGTTCTGTTGCCTGATTGCCGTTCTGTTTCAAAATGAAAGCAAGTTAGCATTTGCATTTTTTGTGCACATATGATCATTTTAAATGGACATTTATCACTTTCTTTGGAACTGCTTTTCCTCATATGATAATCATGCAGCAGGCATCCAGATGATTAATAAAGCTGCAGTTCAAATAATTATCATTAATTGTGACATTAACGAACTTACCTAGAAGTTGCAATTCAAATAATTATCGTTAATTGCGACATTAACCAACTTACCTAGAACAAGCACATTTTCTCCGTGTCACTGAGTTAAAATGTATTGACATTGGCCAACAACTTGTTCCAGGAGAGATCAGCTACTTAAGTTTGCGAAACCAGTCTAAACTAGTCTATAAGATCCCATGATTATTTTTGTTAGGTAAAAATACAAATTACTATCCTGTGGTTTAAGCGCTATCAAATTACACCAATGTGATTTGAAATGCTACACTAAATTACTGTGTGTTTTAAACACCATCCATTTGCATTCATGTCGAATTTGGGCATATTAAGTAAAACTTGAGTAGGTTTAAAATACATGAATAGTTAAGTGTAATATTTCAAATCACATGTATGCAATTTGACAGCATTAAAATATATGATAGTTAAGTGCAACATGTCAAACCACATGAGCATAATTTGATAGCGCTTACAACATATAATAGTTAAATGTAGCCTTTCAAACCATATGAGTGCAATTTGATATCATTTAAACCACAGAGTAGTAATCTATATTTTAACCTTTTTTTCCTTTGGATTAAGCCCTATATAGATTGTATAGGGCAGCTAAACCAGCAACCCCATAGCCCCATGGCTGAGCAGCAAGCACAAGTGACAACCCACATGACATGATCAACCCACAAATTGCTCTTGATCATGCTACCAATTTGTGCCCAGCAGTTTTTGCATCTAAGACTGTCCACACGCCTGCTGCATGCCATGATCACACCACAAAACACATCAATTTCCCCATTTACAAAATAAAGATATTTGACAATTCAACGGAACCACATCGTGTGGAATCAAACACAACCTCTACCTATGAAAGCAGATGCCAGACCAGCTAGTAGTGATTGGAAGACAACAATTGTTTAGATGATTAGAATGAATTCCTAGGACCTTGAATGGAAAAATATAAATTTAGGCAACAGGCATTGTGCTATTTAATGGCTGTACAAGATAGACGGAAACTAAAAGACAAAAGAATATTTATTTTCTTTACACTTTTAAAAAGCCCTACAGGCATAAGAATGAACTGAAGTACGAGTCTGCACTAGTCATACCATACCATACCATACATCTAAGCTATTGATACTGTCATGCTCCCAAGTATTATACAGTACCCAAACATTGTACAGGACTACAAGATAACAGATCTGCTGTGCCGGCACCAGCAGGTGTACCATGGCTACAGCTCCATACTTTACCAGTTTATGTACTAGTAATGGTACGTTAAATCATGATGCCACATGTGTATGTTATAATCTTTGAATATGTACATTAGCATAAAGAGAAGTTATATTTTAGTTTCATGTTATATGTAGCAAAAAAGAGAATGCAAAAATGTGACTGATAGGTGGATATCTGCAGAGATAAAGCTAAACTTACTGGAATTATTAGCTTTTGGCCCCCGCGATAAAATTCAAACCTCCAAAAGATTCCCTACAGAACATTTATCACAAATACACTTAATACATATGGAATTGTGGACATCTCCATTAGTTATTGGCAAAATAACATTTTTCTTGCTAAAATGATGATACATGATGACTCTTGCACCAAAACTCAATCAACAGTTAAATAGTTTATCATCCGGAATCCAGTACAAATTGACTAAAACAAAACATTTAAATGAGAGACTTAAAACCACAGTCCAGAGCATGTTATATGGATCCTCTATTGTTCATGGCTCTAAATTGTCGCAATGTTGATTTGATGCATCTACCAACAGCTGAGGCAGAAAGATGAAATTCAACACCATATCCTCCAAGAATGGAGAGAATATAATGGAATTACGTGCTTCAATTTATCCATGTCTTTAACTTTTCTAGAAAAGTTTACCAAGAATGGCAGCAAAAAAACATCTATTCATGTTATTCTCATACTTTTTTCAACATTACCAAGAATGATGATTAAAAGAATCTATTCCTTTTATTCTCAAAATTTTTTCACTTAGATTGCAGTGCAATAACCATTTCTAGGATCCCTAGCTATTGCCTAACAAGTCATCATGGGATTTTGGTGGAAATAAGGATTTCTAATAGGAAGGAAAAAAAACCTTTGGGCTTGCAGATGATATTTGGTGAAGAGCGGAAAGGAAGAATTAGCAAATTAAGCTATAAAGACTTTATGGTACATACTCACATATAAGACTGGAAAAAGTTCACAAGATCATTTTTTTTTGCTAACAGTAACCTATGCTGCTGAAAATTCAATTACATAGATTGAAATACTTAGAAAACTTATAGCAATGGGTATCTCATGTTTCATCATATTGTATGGCTCCATGAGAAATGAAGTGCCATGTGTTTAAGAGCTGATAAAGAAAGTAAGAGACGCATCCAAATGCATGTTACAATTCTTGACCTAACATGGAACTGACTTAGGAGAGAATCAACCGGCCTATGGTGTAAGGTCTAGATAAAGAACAAGGTGTCTAGATAAAAAATAAAATATGAGATACTTTTGGACAAGGATGCTCTTGATAGATAATTGATTCATCATAAGACTAGCTTTTAGCCAAGTGAGAAGCATAGAACTACCATGGAAGATAGATATTTTCCATGAGTCAATGAGATATTTACAACCACCATTTCAACCAATAAGATATCACCAGTTGGATGTTGCAATTGTTCACAAGGTTTGACCAAAGGTCCAAGATTGTGTTCTTCTGACATATACAAGTGTAATAAATAAGGACCACAAAATCGGTGCTCAGACCCATACTGGTATATTACTGATTTGGTACAATATACTATGCACCTGTACAGAGACAAAGTGCTCATTCTTTTCTCACTCTTCATTATAATGCCACTTGATGCTAGACGATTAAGTAGACACCAGATGGTACAGGGCTGTTCAGCTCAATTTAGACCAGTTTAGTTCATATCGAATTGAAACTCAATATTGTACCATACCTTACTGGTATGGTATGGTACGGTTGGCATGGGTTGGTACGGCAAACCATGGTAATAAACAAAAAACATTCATGATCTAAATGTCCGCACATATAATGTATGATGAGCATTCTAGTTATATAATTCTATGCATGCATATTTCAATTGTCATACATGTGTTGTCAACAACTTGCTTAGATATTGATAATCAGTAACACAAAACATAATCTGTGACATAGATAGAGAGCAAACCTGGGTAAATTTGTAGGTTGAAGCATCAAAACAAACAACAATAGAAGAAAGGTTATTTCATGCAAAAACTCAATCACCTGAATTCCTATGTTGTAGAGCATCCGTACGGTACTAAAATCAGATATTCGTCTTCCACCCCCAATTTCAAAATCAAGAGCGGTGCTGCAAGTCCAATTCAAGATAATTACACAATATTCTTCAATCAGAAAATAGTCCCTCTGATAATATGAAGACATGAAAAAAATACATGTATAGTTTAGCATGTCTTTTCATATGAAAACCAAAATAAGATAAATAAGCACAGTAATTTGATACTTCTAGAAATGAAAATTCAAGTTTGGTTTCTCTATAATCAAGAAAAAAGAATTCCAACAATTATACAGGCTTATTAGAGTTCTTCAATAGGTATTTAATGTTGGCAAGACCCTTAATAATTCTTATCAAGATTCATCAATTAAAGCTCTTCTAGTAGGTGGAATGATTTTACTTAAAGGAGCCACTAAGCCTTTTAAACCATAAATGAAAGCTAAGGAAAATGAAATGTAAGTGTGTTGAAAATAATTTATGAAAATAGAAAACAATCAAAATATGATATATTAAGTAAATAATATCATAAAACAATGACGAAAATTAGGAGGATATTGATGATTAGAAAGCCAATATTTACAAACAACTCTTCATCAACAGAATTTGTGAACAAACAACTCAGTACCAATGGTGTGAAGGTATATCTCAATTCTTGAGGTTAGAGAAAAATCAGAATCTGAGTGACAAGATCACCACATCGTCTTATTACAAAGAACAGGATTCAAGACAAGGCATATTTTTAAGTGTTACACATATCCAAGATGGCTTTTAAAACTGAAAATGGGTTTTGAGGGTCCTTGATAATGTGATTAAACTGTAACTCATATTTTACAGGATTCCCGATAGATCTATGGTTGACTCCCAAGAATATTTCAGGTTTCAAGTGTCAGTCTCTGTAGAAAGATCACAATAGACTGCAAATCTAACAAATTTTTCGATACAATCTATATATACATGTGATGGACTTTGCTCCTCTCAAGAGGAAAAGGTATCCACTCCTCTCAAGTCTGAAATCAACAAAGAGACATCCAAATTAAAAATCTGCATCACTAATCGTGATCTATACCACTAAAAATAAATAGAAACCACAAATTATATATTTTCATAATTTCTAACCTATTCATCAAGTGAGTGCAAAAAAAATGAGTGGCTAAAATGATGTAAGACCATGTTTTGTGGTGATCTAAGCTTTAAAATCTATTGATTTTCCATTCATGTATGTTTAAATATATATAGATCATGATCAATAGGATGGATTCTCAATTTAAATACTTTATCATATATTTTGACATACTATCACAAGAAAAATATCAATTTTTGTCTCTACATGATGCATAGGCTAGAGACCACCAAAATGTGTGATATCTAGTTTCTAGGCATTCTTGGTGGTATAGCATGAGCAATAATGTGTATCTTTGATTTAAATGCCCCATTATTGATTTCGGACTCGAAAGCAGTAGACACACTGTCCTCTCAAGAAAGGCATGGTCTATTCTTATATACATTAAAGAGTGACAAAAGAAGAAATAGTCAGTAGCCACTTTATTCAATTAATTATGATATCTAAAATAAGGTCAAGAATTTAAGCAGGCATCATAAAAGGTAAATGTAGTGCAGCAATGTAAGAATGTATACTGGTGAAAATTAAAGAAGAGAGAGAGAGAGAGAGAGAGAGAGAGAGAAGATTGGATGGAGAGATCAAGAGACAGATACAAAAAGGGAGCCAAATCTGGCCCATTTTTTCCTTTCAACTCCATCAAAATAAAATCCCAAGACTCTACTTTTGGAAGCCCAAACCCCTTCATTTATCAACCCAGTCAGCTACACATTCTATAGATGGAATTCAGTTCCCATCAAGATTTTTAATAACTAGGTTATTAAATCTCCCAGATGTGCCCATAACTTTTCTTGTATTAAAGCCCTATAAAATATACTCCTAAAATTACCAAAATCATATCGTAAAAACTTTAGGACTTCTATGACCCAACAGGTACCTGTATAGGTGGCAAAAATAATCCAAAGCAGTAAACCAAACTGACATAGTCAAGACCTAAATCACCTAACCCAACCCATCAATCACACAGGTTAAGCACAAGTACAGCAAACTCAACCTGCCAGTGGGTTGGGTCAGGTCAGTTTACGGTCACACAGTTTCAAGATGTATGGGTCAACATTATAGTATCAACATTCCCATTCTAAAAAGAATACCCTGTCAGTGGTTGGTTCAGTTTTTACATGAGAGTTAAAAGTTAGGAGAGTGCCAACCCATGGGTGGGTCAGCTCAGGTCAGTTTACAGTCACACAGTTTCAAGATGTATGGGTTTAACATTATAGTATCAACATTCCCATTCTGAATAGGAATACCCTGTCGGCAGTTGGTTCAGTTTTTACATGGGAGTTAGAAGTTAGGAGAGTGCCAACCCACAGGTCAGGTCAGGTCAGTTTATGGTCACACAGTTTCAAGGTGTATGGGTCAACATTATAATATCAACATTCCCATTCTGAATAGGAATACCCTGTCGGCAGTTGGTTCAGTTTTTACATGGGAGTTAGAAGTTAGGAAAGTGCCAAACCATCAACAATGTATTAATCACTTAAATTTCTGAGAATAGCATTTATCACTTATTTGAAAAATAATAAAAATATGTACTAATTACATCACAGCAATTGCTTTCCTTCACAATGTTATTTTGATTTTGGTATCTAGTGGTTACTAAGGTATAGCATGTTTGTTTACAAATTGATAGCAATGGATGGTTGAGAGGATTTGTAGCATGATGCGTTTGTGAACAATAAAAGCTTGAATTATTTTAGTGAATTGACTAAAGAAGAACAAATGGATGCTTTATCCCCTTGCAACAGCTAAATAATATTGCATTCCACTATAACTTATAAGGCTATCAGCATATGATGTAGGAGAGAAAAGAAGAGTAGAAAGACTACATATATCATACAGCTAATATTCGGTTCAACCATGTTGTTATATAATAAAACAGGGAACTTGTTATAATACATGAGACAGCATGAAAATTAGTCATGAAAATTTAATTTAAAATTGCATCAAAAAATTCATATACCTTCCAATCCTACAAGCAACTCGGCCATGAGACTTGGAAGAAAAGTGATGAGTATAATGGCCTGATGCACCAAAAAGACTCGTCCCAAACTGCAAGACAAAGAAAGTCCATCAAACATTGCAGATTGACAAGAACTCATGAAAGTTCAAGATGAACCAGCAGAAAAAAATTAGTACAGAATGAATAAATACTGAAGATTTCATGATAACACTTAATAAGAGCAACTAATGAAGGATGGAGACCAGGAAAATGTAAGCATGTTTTGATCAGAGCAGAATTTTCAAATGTAAGATTGTATCAGTACCAAATTGGTCTAATTCAGTAGGGAAGTCCTGAGTGAACCATATAGATGCCTATCACATGAAAAAAAAAAAAGACAAGGATCCAAGGAACAAAGAAATAAATATAAACAACATGAATGACCAGAACAATGTAACTGCTGATATCAAGAATTGGAAATCATGATGTTATAACCTTATACAGGTTTAAATGATAAAGTAGCTGATTCAATAACAATGCATTCTCAGAATGAAATTGTACTTTTACCAATGATAATAGACAGTAAAACTTTAAGGTTCAGCTAGGCACTAGAACAATCAAGCTAACATCAAAAGCCAATGGCTCATCACTTCATCTAAAGCACTTAAAGAGCAGAACAAATTTCAATTTATTAATAATAAATTACCAAATTAGATTTTCTTTAAGATATAAAAACAAAGAAAATAATGCTCTATGTAAAGTTCAGGTTATAATAGGTTCTGATTTTAATTCAAACCAGATAATAAACCAGACCCTGTTTCAAGTTACGTGAAAGATAACCATCAGAGGGACAGTACTTTCTGTTTGAGCTGTGAAAGTAGATTGAAGAAAATTACTTCGAATGAGGAACACAGACGGGAGTGTGCGGAGAAAAGGAGGGAGGGAGAGTTATGAGAAGGGAAGAGAAGAGGTGTGAGGGGATGTGGGTGTGTTGGGAGACTAACTAAATAGGAAAATTCTTGTGAGAGAAAAAATGTATAAGATTTATCCGGAAATTGATACATCCAACACATCGATCATAGTGCTATTAACAGCAGATTCTGTTAGACCAGAGGGGATGTGATTAATGATGTATGTAGGTAGGGTTGGAAACAGGCCCAGGCAGGCTCAAGGCCAAATAGGGTGGACCGGCTTCAGGTTAGGCTCTAGGCCTAGTCTAAGAAGGTTTGGACTCAAGCTAGGCCTAGATTATAGAGCCCAAGCAAATTTCAAGCTGGGTTAGAGTTCATGATTGGCCAAGTCCAAACCTAGTTCGATTTAATGACCTCACTTGTACCGCTTAACCCTATGTCGTGATAACTCATGACTCACCGCTAAGTCACCCCATGTCCTCATCCACCCACATGCCCCACCCATTCTTCCTTTCTCTCGTCCATGCTCTAATTTCATGATTTTCGCCTCTCTCTCCTCTTCCTTATCTTGTCATTGGAATCAATCATGGTGGCCATTGGCAACAGGGAGAGTGGGGTGCAACGAGAGTGGATAGGGGGGTTAGGAGGAGAGGCCAACCGCACCGCTAAGAAGCGATGGCAAAGGAGCAAGAAGGGAGAACACTTGGTGGGAGGCCATGGGGCCGATCAGGGGGCTAGGGTTTGGTGATTGATAGCATGGACAATGGGATCTAGGGGTGAGACTTGAGAGGGAGAATTAGAATTGGGATCTACGGATGAGAGAGAATGAAAATTGGGTCTAGGGTTTGACAATCCAAGGCATGGGGATTGCAATCATGGTAGTGCACAGTGGCTAATATGAGCTCT
The DNA here is from genome assembly GCA_017589505.3 of Metroxylon sagu. NCBI lineage: Eukaryota > Viridiplantae > Streptophyta > Magnoliopsida > Arecales > Arecaceae > Metroxylon > Metroxylon sagu. The sequence goes on along the minus strand of JACVBY030000634.1, from coordinate 2,249,607 downwards.
TTTATCTCTTCTCTCTCTTTCACTGTTCTCCCCTTGGCAGTTCAAATACTTGAATTCTTAGATTAGTTGAGCTCAATCTAGGTCGGCTTTAGGTTTGGGGTTGGGTTGAGGCTTGAGCTTGAAAAATAAAGGGTCAGGCCCAAGCCCGGCTCAAAGCCAAAATTTTTTTTTACTGCTAGGTCTGGACAATAGGAGAATTTGACACAAAGTAAGCCCAATTCCAACCCAATGTGTCGGGTCACTTTGAATTGAGGAAAAGCCTATTGTTGTTTGATTTGTAAATTTGGATATAAAACTGATTATTAACCATTGTTTTCTTATTTTTAGTGAATGATTTTCATCTTGCTTCTAACTGCAACATGAAGTCTCCTCATATGGACATCAATGTCCGTAAAAGCATATTATTCTAAACAAATATAGCATACAGATGAACCTGATCACAACTTCACTATCATATAATTTTCCAAGAGAGGACATTGTGAAATAGCTAATTTAGAATGTTCAGCACCACTATTAGGGCAAATGGCCTAAATATGAGCATGCAAGCTTTAATTTTAAACTAGAGATCATCTTTTAAGCATGAATTTCTCAATGCTTTAGCTGACCAGCATTCTTACGCATGTTGAAAACCTAATTGAAAGAAGCAAAAATGATTCAAGTAACTACAGGGTAGGGTGTTAAGAATGCCAACCTAGTAAGACATATGTAGTATTTGAACAACATAAATTCATCTTTCTGAGCACATGATTAATATACAACATCCATGAGGCCGGCACACAAGAGGTATAGCAAGTGACAGTTTTAATAAATATACAAAACAGCATTATCATATTCTCATACCATATAGGCACATCTATCCTAAGAATAAAATAGGGAAGACAGACAAAGTTATAGTGTATTTATCATTAAATATGTGTTCTCACTTAAATGAGGATACGATAATGTTATTGAAAACACATTCCTAACATTTCCATTTAGGAAGCCAAAATGTATGAAGCGAGTGCTGTTGGAGATTTGCATGAATGTTGCACGAAGCCTGTAATATTTATCAGCATGTCCAATTGTCCAAAAGTCCATGTAAAATCTACTTATTTTCAATCCTTAAGTAGTCCCATGAAAAAAAGAAAAAATCACGAATTACATTGCCACTAACATTGTCAACACAAGGGTCATTATCTTGATCATCATACTGTGATGACATATTTCTCCATCCCCTTGATCTAAAAATTGATTGTGGACCAAAACATTCCTCATGGACATCAAAACAAGGTGCTGCCTGATTTTCCAAGTTGTCCTTTTTCTCTAATACCACAATCACATAAGCTACAAACCTGACTTCAAATCCAATAATACAACATTTCCTAACGAAACTAACACCCAAGGCTGAACGGTGAAAAACTATTAAGAAGACAAGTAGATAATACTTGGATTGCTCATTGGAGACTATAAAAATACACAACATTAGCTGTGTAAAGTAGTTGCCAAAAAGACAATGAAAGAAACAAATATAAGTGGCAGTTTCTGAAAAATGGTAGTGAAAGTTTCACAAAGAGAGTGCTTAGCATGTGTTAGAAAAAAGAATAACACAACGTGATGCATACTGGAGAGTAAATAAACGGGCATTGGGACTTGATCTACATGACCATTAAAAAATGTTCTAAATTAAAGCCGAAACAAAGGACAAAGAGCAGGCCAGGGTTCTGACTGAGCCCACAAGGACAAAAAAGGAAAATGATCCCATTTTATTTGTTCATTTTTTTGAAGACTCTAATACTATCTTCAATTTCTTAACCCAAAGTACACAACAGGTCCATGTTTAGAGTTTCAAGTATAGTGAAACCTGGCATTCCTTTTTCTTCTGAGAAAAGAATTCCTACTTCACAAATGTCGAACTAGACTTACAGCTGTCACTAATTGTGCTAGGACATAACATTTAAAAAGAGTACCGAAAGCTAGATTAAAAAAATGTCCAAAATACCCTTGTTAAACATATGAGCTTTCAATTTATGCCTTAAGCAACCTACTAGACTATTCAAGGCTCCCTAAAAAACTGAGACGAACAACATTATCTGTCAAACTAAAGACTTTCACAGAGAAACTACTCCAAGATCAAAAGAACCTCTTCTTCCATACCACCAAATGGCCCCTAACCACAAATATATCACCAACACTCCATAATTCCTTTATCAATCCCAAAAACCCAAAGCTGAACAGCTAAATAGTGAAGCAGAGGACGTAAGCAACATGCAGAACAAAGCATGTCATAATCAATGATTATTAGATGGCTAACAAACAAAGTGTAATAAACATAAGTAAATGATAGAATCCTAAAAAAGTAAAAATATAACTACTTTAGTATGCCTTATAATACAGAATAGACGTAACTGACAAGGCTTATCACATCCATGAGAAAGATAAATACCAAATGTCAAAAGGACAATACAACAACATACCTTTACTTCTCCAGCAGCAGAAGCTTTTTCATCCCGCTTTTGCCATCCAACAGCGATGCTTGATTCTGTTCCTAAAACAAGTTGTATCTGAACAAAACATATGGCAAGAAATGTATAAACTCATCCAGCCTTCATAAAAGTAAAGAATACATACATGGATGATTATGCTTCTTCTATAAGTTGATGCTGCAAATCATAATTCCAACTCTAAAGGTGAGTTTGTGAAATTTGGAATTGAGCCTCCTTAGTTTGGATGGTTTTAGATTTTGTGAAATTTGGAATTGAGCCTACTAAGTTTGGATGATTAGGGAAAATGTGTGAATATCATGTTTAGGAACTGAATTTTCTGATAAATAATCTCAATAGTTGAAACTTAAAACATGGTTTTGGGGGAGTTTATGAAAATCTTGCATGTTTTGTATACTAAGTGACAATGTAGAAATATAAATAAAGGAAGGGTTGACAGCTATAAAGAGTTTGAGGAGCTTATTGGTTGGCTTAAGAAAGAAATTAAGACAAAACTTTCTGATGTGATGACATGAGGATGGTGATTATAGAGCTCAGTTCTAGGGCAAACATAGAAAGAAACCATGCTGAAGTACTCATGATGGTGAACTAGGAAAGGTGGCAATTTTTAGCATTCAGTTAATTTTCTGGGGGTCAAATTTTTGTCTTAATCATGGTAAATACACCCATTTTACATGTTATGGCTTCAGTCCTGCTGTTTAGCTGTCAAACAACACATTGTTTAAAACCCAAATCAAACTTAAGAAGAATATAAAATCAATCAATATTCTTCAAATAAATCTTTGAAGGATGTGAACACTGTTCAAAGGAGTAGATGAACCAGGCTCTTTTTTTCTGAAACACATAATTAACGCATGCTGTTTAATATGTCTTGTATGAATTATTTCTCAGAGATTTGAGCTTTTGGCCATTCTTTTATTGGATGATGTAGAAGTGCTACCAAGAAACAGCTTCCAGAGGATAGATATTCAACGCATCCGTAGCAATAGACATTGGAGGAACATCAAGAACCATGCATCTTAACAAGTTACGTAAGTCAAAGAAACTCTTGTTAGAAAAGTTTTTTCCCTTCTTTCTGTATATACCTTAAATGATATTAGAGTCCCTCCCACATTCCAGCTCCTTCCAGTCAATTCCCCCATTTACCCAGCTCAGTTTGAAATCATCCATGGTCACTCATAGACCCAGATGCCACTAAAAAAGTTAGGGTGAAACCTCTTCCTTTTCTCGTTAATCCAGGATCAGCCGTGTCTCCTCCAATTCTTGATTTAGAAACACCAGCACCAACTCCTTTACTAAGGGCAGATAAATATGAGTGACAATATATTGACAGTAAGGCATTAGATAGATCAACTATTGGTTGAGTTATGGATATAGAAAATTAAATTAGGTTCAGGGCTAAAGATTTGGTCACACATCTGACCACCTTGCTCATTCGAGTAGTTTAGGATCAGATCTTGATCAGAGGAAGAAGTTGCTTTAGTAATGATATTTGATTTGGACCTGTTTATGAACAATGTTGAAAGCAGCGAGGATTTGTTGGAATAAGTGCATCTTTTGAAAAGTTTTAGACTGCAAGGTTCTAAAAAATTGTATACAGCATAGAATTTAAACTGAGACCAAATTGAATAAGATATATCATTTGACCATAGGCCAGAACCTTAGCAAAAGCAAAATCAAAAGAGATGCAAAAGGAAGGTGAAAAATAATAAGATTGATAAATAATTCAATGCCTACATTTCCAACAGCTGCTTCTGATAGATGACGTGTCCAGGTGTTAGAAAGAATGACTGATCCGTCTCTCAAGGAAACTGTTAACCCAGCGGTCGCTGTTGAGTGAAGTGAAGTGTGACTGACAAAAGCAGCATGGTAAAATTCAAATTACTCGTATGCACTTACTGCCGTTGTAAAAGAAAAACCCAAAAATAGATTATACAGATGATATAACCATGTAAATAACATAAACAACTTAGAAAAAATAAATCCCTACCGAGTAACATAAACAACTTAGAAAAAATAAATGCCTACCGAGATGTGTGTATGCCAATAAGAGACCGTAGACCACCTGTTGCCATGAACTCGATTGAAGCAACTGGGGACACCTGATGCCGCAGCAAAGCTGTTCCAGCACCTGTTCCAGCATTATTGGAGACTTCCAAGTTCCCAGCAAGGACAAGAGTGTTGCGCTTGGATACCTGAGATTGAAGCTCACTAACCATTGCCATTCTGTCATTATGAAAATCAAACTTTAGAAGCTAGCTAGAACACAATAGACATAGAATGACTATGACAATAGTTAATATTAGTATTGTACACAATAAAGGAAGGGAAGCAATTGGATTGCAATGACTCAAACAAGAAGCAATTGGATTGCAATAACTCAGACAAGAAAGCAATGATATGAGAAGCCATTGCCTAAAGATATATCTGGCATCATGCTAGATTGCTGGAAGAAGGTATGGGAGTGTCATTATGTGATTGGTGATATAGAAATTTTTAGTATTTACAAAACAGAAACTAACAAATCCATGTCACATATCTGCTACCCAAATTTGAGGCTAGGTGCTTGGTAAAGCTCAAATTAGTCTTCATAGCAGGAAACTTCCAAGGTTCCATGCTACTCCAGAATCATTCAAGAATGCATTCCCACTTCCTAAGTACATCCTACTGTAAATTTGTTTGGGACTACTTCCAAGCACTTGCACCCGAATCTGTTCCAACACCTACTTAAGATAACGCTTCAAGCCTACAATCTTAGTTAATTTAAGTCACCAAAAGATTGACCTTTTGAGCCCAATCAAACTAAATTGGGCTTAGTCCTCAATATTCAACCATGTCAAAAAGCATTTAGGCACCATGTGGCATTGTTGTATATAGTTGAGTTTTTGCCTGTACAGCTTTGGAATGGAGAGTTTTCACTGATAGAATTTTTAATAACAAACTATTTACTGTTTAGTATCTACTTTTCTGAGTTGCCATGAAACTTTGACATTTATTTGGTAATCAAATTGTGAAAGTACTTTCAATAATAGAAAATGACAAAAAAAAATATTACAAAGTGCCTCCAATTGTTTAACTATTTACATCAACAATAGTTATTATAAAGTACTCTTGATTTATCAATTATTTATTTTGATATTTTAATCTAAATAATATAATAATAAATGATGATTTTTATATATCTTATAAAAATATGGTAATTTTTTGTAATGTCATTATATTATAATAATAATATAAATTATTATAATATAAAAATATTACATCATAATAGTAAAAACATAATGATATTATCTTACAATATATTATGAAATATTATATTATAGTATAGTATTATATAATATCATAATATTATTGTATTATCTTATATTACACTGCTAATAATTATATTATAGTCATAATTATATTTTGGCTACACTATACTTTTGGTTCTCAAATTTTTACTCAAAATTTATTTTGGTCCTCAAACTTTCATTTGTTATAATTTAGTTCCTCATGTTTTAAGAATGTTGTATTCCTGATGTCCTATTACATGAGGTCAGTTTAAATTGACAGAATAGTTGAAGTGTTACAATGACACAAACATATGGATTGGTTTGCAGTGTGACATGTCATTTGTTCCTTCAAGTTAACTGAATTCATGTAACGAGATGTCAAGAATGCAACATCCTTAAAACATGAGGGACTAAATGATAACAATTGAAAGTTTGAGGAGAAAAATGAATTTTGAGTAAAAGTTTAAGGACTAAAAGTATTTTTTGCCTTATATTTTCATACAACATTTATTATAATATAATATACTTATTATATCATATTATAATATATCATATTTAGTTATAATAATATTATAATATTATGATGGTGTTGCAATATCATCGTAATAATAATATTCTAATATAATATGATATGATTATATTAGATTACATGATACTGTTATAATTATATTATAATGTTATTATGTTATAATGTTAAATGTGACTATTTCTGTATTTCCAAAAATTTGCTAGACTAGGATAAGTTTGATTGGGTTGAGAAAAAGAACCAGTAGGTATAGAGGATGGCGGTTCTTTTTAATTACAAGCATATCCATAAAACTTTTCTACCAAATGAAGCAATAGGTATCAACCTGTAAAACCTATAAAAAAAGAGATAGTTGTGGCATGCTCATGAATTCTAAGTCCAATGAGAATAGCTTCACAATGCCTCTGAAGTAAAGCTTTTGCTAAAAGCTCCAAATTGGAGCTTTTCCAAATAGACTTTTTCTAGACTTTCAAAGGAGCCAGAAAGCTGATTCAAAAATTATACTTGACACCTTAAAATACCAAAAGCACTTTTGGCCCCCCAAAAATAATACCAAATGGGGCCTTAGTTCTTTAAGCCCCAAACAAATGGATTTGGGTTTAATCTTCTTAAACCAATCAAGGAAAGATATCCTCTAAAATCCCAAGATAGGCAAGAGAACCCTCAAGACTTTGATTAGAATTTAGCAACACAAATTCAGAAAGTATGCAGGAGCAGATCCAGTGGTGCGTTGTGATAGCAAGAAACTGGAGTGCTCAAAAATTTCAAAAGCAGCACTTATGAAGCAGTTATGGGCGTGATATCCTGGTCTAGTGAGGCATCCTAGGTAGAAGATCTTATGGCTAAGAACTAGTAATTTTATGAGAGAAAAGGTTTGTGCTTTACAAGATTTTTCAAATACATTGCTAAAGCACCAATTAAGTGGCTAAATGGACAAAGCAGCCATATATAACGTTTATTTGTAGTTTTAAGCATCATATGATTGTTAAATAAAAGGTTGAGGATTTAAAAAGACATAGTTAATAAAACCTAATGCATGCCAGACCTTCATGCAAGTGTAGATGAAAGATAGCTAGACATACATGTAGGCAGAAGAGACTATAAAGTGTGTTGGGCTAAAAATGGGGCTGCACTGACTGTAGGTAAGGTTTTGGGCCCTAAAAAGTGCTAGTCACACTTGGGCCCTATAAACCAAGGCCTGATTAACTCTTGGAATGGGTTCAAGCCTAACCCTGGCCTAGCTCAAGGCTTGAGACCCTAAAATATCCTCTTTGAGACTCAACACTCCCCATTCTCCTCTGCTTCACTTCACCCCTTGACCCACCCCCCCCCCCCCCCACTCCCCTCAATGTCGTCTCTCTATTTCTCCCTCCAATCCATCTCTTCCCCTTCACTCTCGATGCCTCTCTCTATCTCTCCCTCATCCTTATCCTCCCCTCCTCCCTTATCAACACCCACTCTCTTTATTGCTCCCTCTAATCTCTATCTTCCCCTCATCTCTTATTGGCACCCCTCTCTTACCCTCCCTCTCAACACTCATCTCTCCCCCTCTCTTTGATAATCTCCCTTTCTTCCTTTCCTCACTAGATTCCCTCCTCTCTTTCATAGGTGAAATCAGTGCGCCCCCCCCCCCCCCCATGTGGATTTAGGCTTAAGTGAACCAAATAATAAAAATTCATTTTGGACCTAGGCCTAGTCCAAAGTCCGATATTTTTTCTAAGCCAAGCTCAGGCAAGAGGGAAACTTGACTTAGCCCATTTCCATTCCAAAACTAACAATGCTAAGGTCTAAAATATGGCCTTAGAGGATATGTCACAGCTAACAACTTCACTTTTTCAAACAGGTAATAGTGATTACTTTCAAGTGATTTCCTTTCTACTTTGGCAAGCCCTAATCTTCCTATGCTCTCTCTCCTTTTCTAACCCTCCATTCACTCTAACACCACCACCTCCCTTGGATTAATCTAGTAGTCCAGCAGCAGTTCTTTGTCACATGAATGTGATGTCACAGCTTCTCAATGAAAAAGGAGGATGGTAGAAAATGTAGACTTAGAAGGCAGCAATAGCGATGGCAATTGTAAGGGATGAACAAGGTGATGAACATAACAAAAGAGCATTTGTAGAAAGATGTGCAATCAAAACACTAAATCATGGCCATAACCCTTTTCCCTTACGAATACAAATCAAACCTCCCTAGGCAACTTAACATAAGTTGCAAGCTTTCTCCCTAATAGAATGATTTGGGGAGGCAGATCGACCACGGACTCAAAACCTTCTTCCTCAAAATCTTGTACACCTTTTACCATGTTCAAAATTAAACTTAATAAAGACTAATATGTTATAGAATGGCAAACAAAAATTCCCCATAACAAACTAGATCAAGTTTGGTGACAATGAAAAAACTAAAGACCATTTCATTTTATTGCCCAAGGAAACTATTTCTGCTCACCCAATCAAAAAGATCCAATACATAACCTATAATATTAACAAACCTCTATTAACAATATCAAGAAATTCCATAATCCAAATCATTTCTCCTTATTCTTCCCATCCATTTCAAATATTTCTCACAAAAATAAAGACAATTAAAAATCACAAGGTATAAACCAAGATTGGATTTTGAGTCCACAAACAAAGCAAACCTAATAGTGTTATGAAGCAATTATTGTGAAGAAGAAGAAGAGTAGATCACTTCAAAGCACACATATAACATACAGAAGGATCCACATAAACAAATTCTAAGGAATGGCCAAAGAAGAAGAGAGTCACAGAAAAGAATGGGAGAACAAACATTGAACGTCCAACAGTAAATAGTGTCACTTAAGTTGGAGGGGAAACGAGGTGCCTGGACAAGGTGGTGGAAGAAGAAAAGCAGGTCCCTTGGTGATATGGGAAAGTAGGAGTCCAATCCTAAGTTAGTCACTGTCATGGCTTAGGACAAGTGAAGCTTTACTTTAGGCCACATGGTAGACCTATACAAACATGTGTGGCTCTTGGCCCCTTATTGCATAGGTGCACCGCCCTTATTTTGATTGACATAATATTCATAGTGCCACTCCTTCCTTGCATAAATTTCTTTAAAAGCATAGAAAATCTCAGCACCTTTTCCAAATAAAAGGCCAACAAAAGGGAGAATGGGAATAAGAATATATCATGACTTTGGTCTAAAATGACAGAAGAAAATGAAAAATCCTGCAAGGTAGTGGTAAGAATGAGATTGTATCTGGAAGCACTTTGTTTTAGATCCCTTGAACCTTGAATAAAAGCCAATAGCAAGGTATTATAAACATAGTTGACTTATATAAATGAAGCATAGTCTCCCATCATCCAACGTACATTCACATTAAACAATCAATCACTTTTATTACCCTTAACTCCAATTTCTGCAGTGCAAAAACCAGATGATTAAAAACTAATAATATGTTAGTAGGTATTTAAAGTACCCATTAGTATCAAAGAATAGTTTTACAACTAAAATTCTAAGCCAATATAAAGCAAATTACATCAGTGTATGCAATCATATATGCAAAATGAAGATATATACATACATGCATGCATATATATACTATATTCAAATATAACCAAGTTTAGGATTTAGTTACCTTTCCCATCCTTTGATCCATACGGATCTCGGAGCCACTCCATCTTTTTTAGTTTTTCCATTGTTGGGATCCGTAAATTGTATGGATCCAAAGGTGGGGGAGATAACTGGATTTACGCTTGGCTACATTCGAATGTAACCAAGTCTACCTCTATACATGTGTGTGTATAGAGAAAGAAAGAGAGCTGGACTTGGCTACATTCAAATGTAGCATAGATTATGGATCCCAATCACCTCTTCCACCTTTCAATTTATATGAATTCCGAAGCCATCCCATCTTTTTCATCTTTGAGATTTATGAATGATGCGAATCCAAGGATGAAAAATGTGATTGAGATCCATAAACTGTAAAAATCTAAGGATGGGGGAGGTGACCAGATTTAAACTTGGCTACATTTGAATGTAAACAAACCTAGATCGAATGCAGTCAAGCCTAATTTTGGTCACCTCTTTCACCCTTGGATTTACATAGTTTACATATCCCAAAGATGAAAAAGATGAAAAAAATAAAAACAAAATGACTGGGAACTTATTATATATGCTAATAGGTGATATCTTCTAATACTGGTCGCTAATACCACATTAGCCATAAACCTAAGCATATGGTTCTTTAAAAATATCTATGTTAATCTAAATGATGCATGTCCTACATTTTATCCATGCAAAATTTCCCAAACTGGTGGAGGAAAGCCAAAATTAATGAAAAAGATATATTTATCTTTTGCAATGTGATCTTATGAATATAAGAAGCAGGCCACAACACAAATACAAGAATTTTTAAAGAATAAAAAATACACACACAGAGCGGACAAAAGTTAAGAAAAATACTAGAGGAAATTTAGATGACAAGCAAAACTATACCCTTTCATGATGCCATGACCACTTAGATATCGGGGCAAAGAAAAACTGGCGACAACTGAACCAGTTGATCGAGCATGGGCAAAGACCCTATCTTGTTCCCGGCGACGTTGCAACTTTTCCAACTCTTCCTTAATTTCGTCAGGCCTCCTCAACGTTGGACCAAGCTCCAAGCCCGAGTTCAGGCCTTCCATTCCATATATATCATATATTTGTCTTTTGTTCTCATCCGATAAGATCTCATATGCATCACGGATTCTTTGAAAATTCTCCGTGGCAATATCCTTCATCTATAATAAAACAAAAACTTTTAACGAATAAATTGTATTCCATGATACATAAGCATCATAAAGCATTGTTTAAGAAATCGTGATGATCCAAGAATCACATGCACTTCTCGAACACCTATTCAGATGCCATAATTCCTGACTTTGTCGATCAAGAACATGAAAATAAAAAGCTGCTCAGCCCCCCAATTACCTCCTTTTGCTCTAAATTCTTGATAATAACTAATAATAAGCCTTGAATCACTATCAGAATCCCATCTTAAATTACGCATGCAGCTTTGTCGATTGAACACGAAAACAGAACGCAAGATATCATATGAACCATCAAAACCCAAGAACTACATGAAGAAGAAGAGAGAGAGAGAGAGAGAGAGAGAGAGAGAGGATATGATACGAGGTGTTTGTGATGAGATTGGGACCTGGGGGGTTTGGTACTTGTCGGGATGGTAGACTTGGGCCCATTGGCGGTAGGCCTTGCGGATCTCCTCGTCGGACGCGTCGGGGGAGACGTGAAGCCGGGCGTAGAGGTCCGTCTCCCGAGCCTGCTCTGCCTTCATTGCTCGCCCCTCCTCGCTTTCTTCTTCTTCTTGGATCAGAGGTTCGGACAAAGGGAAAGGGTGGGCGTGAGCGAGGCCCTTCTAATTTCCAAAGTAGTGCCTCGGGCAAGGGTTTTAGGAAAGGGCGGGGGGTTTTGTGCCCTGGGACAGCTTGAGGCACGCATGCGGGGGACGGGGCGGAGCTGGCGCACGTGCTGCCCATGGTAACGAGACAAAATCGCCGGTGCTGAGCGCGTGCAGTGGATAAAAATGATGATTTTGTTTTGAAATTTGAAATATTTAACTAAAACTATGCTAGAAGATTGTAGAATCAAAATCATGTTTTTTTTTTTTCTATAATTTGAAATATATTAATTTATAAAGGTTGAGTTTTTTTTAGATGTGAAGTGGTTAGAGAAATTCATAAATGAAAATATTTGAAAAATAAGGAGGAAAACCAATGATATGGTGGGATCGATAGCATATGATTTTTCTTTTTTTTTCTCCTAAACATTGGATTGAATTGGATTCAAAATGGAATCTCGATCTTTAATAATAATAATAACACTTATTTTATATGTAACTTCAATTTGGATAAAATAGTTCCAATTGTATGCCAAAAGTATATCTAATTTTTGTAACAATAACAAACGGCTGTGTGTAAAGGGCTAATCATCAAATGAAAAATGTTTAAGAAACTCCAAAAAAAAAGTCATCCGAAAAGCCACTTAGCTTGTATAGTGTGTTGCCATTGCTTCCTTTTAGAATTGCATTATTCAGTATATCAAATTAAATGAAATGAAGTCATCAGGACTTTTGCTAGTGATTTTCTCAGAAGCATTACTCTTATCGGTTTGTAATCAAAGGAAAAGATGCTAAGTTTCCTATTATAAACCATGACTTGATATGATGAATAAATACCAAAAGAAAACTGCAAGCCTATCAAGCCACTCAAAATGGAAGAGAAAGGAAAGAGAAAAGAAAAATAAACACCACACAATCATAAAAATATTAGATCATAGATCGCATAACTCCAATACTTAAAACTTTATATTGAAAATATAATAAGAGAAGATGATAATTTTCAGCAATGGTTATAGATAGTTAGAATAGAGGCCATGACAGTGTGGCGAGAGAGTTAATGCCGCGCCCATCATACAGACCAAGCAATACATGGAGCCCAGTCATATATTTGTTTATGACCATGCAAGCTTCATGACCTACCAAATAAAAGGATAAAATTTAGGTATAAGATTTTCATAATGCTAAGTCCTACATATTAGTAAGTGTATGGGTGTACGTTGGTAAGTGAAGCATCGGATGGCAAGAATGTTGAAAATTGCATCTAAGTTTCATCATAAATAAAAGCCCTTGGAATATATTTGATCAACTCGAAAATTGAAGAAAATAAAAGTAATTTAGTTGATGAAAAAGAAGATAATAAAATTGAAAATTCTTTAATGTTTGGTTAAATGAAGGATATTGTGAGGAGACATATTATAGAAGGTCACTAGTGATGGTTATCTTTAATTGCCTCTATATTTTTCTTAGAGGTAGTAAAGGAGAGATACTAGTAACATGGGAAGTGCACGATAGAAGAATGTTGAATGGATGCATGGTTTTAAATAATGCAATATCATATTATAATGGCATCCTATTTATTATCCATTGCTATTATTAAAAAACCACTACTTATTTCATTTTTTTGAATTTTTAGTATTAAAATAATCATTGAAACAATGATCATTACAATAGCATTACAATGATAGATGATGAACAATAACACAAAAATAATGATATGACATTTTTCATTTGATTAAAAAAATAATATATATTTTTAAATGTACCATTATTTTTGGAGAGAATTTTGGGATGGATGCGAATGGAGTTTCAACAATGACTTGATTTGGCTATGAAAAATTAGAGTAGATTTTAAATAAAAAAAAAAGATTTTTTGGATATGAGAACAGAAGAAAAGATTTGGTTATTCATAAAAGAGTAAGACTTAAATAAGGAAAAAAAAAAAGAGAACAAAAGAGGCTGATGTTAGGTCACCAAATAAAAGAAGGGTGTGCTTTAAACTTCTAATTCACTCAAGTAAGAGAAGATTGATTATACACAAAGTGTTTTGAGCATCAAAGACTTCATAATGAAGAATTTTGTATTATTAATATCATAGTCATCAAGCTATGTCTTTAAATGATAGTTATGTAGATCATTGATCTAACTATCCTTAGCTTAGGTTTGTTCATGTCAATAAATTCAAAATACTATAAGAATTGGCCTTTATTCTTCTACCTCACACTTCCATCTTTTTATTAAATATATTTTATTAAAATAAATATGAAAGGTGCAATGGGGGAGAACTAAATTTAGGTGTATAATGCATAGCATTGGCTTTTGCTATGGTATTCTATACATTTTTTTTTCTTTTCTGTAATTTTTTTTGATTGTTTGATTTATTTAGTGCATTAGACTTGGTAAGAGAGCAACGCATAAATAAAATTAAGTAAAGAAGACTTTGCTAAAACAGGCCGTTAGAAATGCAGAGGATAAGAAAGAGAAAGAGCACAAAATAATTAATGTCAAGATCAAAATTCGAATTAGTTTCTGATTTTGGTCGGAGATCATTGTGTTCGCACAAGCTGTCCAATAAAGAGGCAAATTAGTGGTCTCTTTATTTCTATTATAAACGACACGTTTCACCTGCTCCCTTATAGTGTCCATTAGCGCTTCTGTCCAGAGTGAAGAGAAGGCAAAAAAAGCGCTGTCGAAACAGCATGAACAAGCTTCTATTGTTATGCAACAATAAAGCAGGTGCATTACCCACAAAATATTTGAATGATCGGATAAAGAGCAATCTTCTTGTATGGGACCGACGCATTCATCAAAGTGAACCAATCTTCCATTCTTTTCGGTGCGTTCGCTTATGGGCTAAATCATTTGATCGATCTAGATCACAGGGCTCCGTTGATAATGAGGAAGCATCACTCTTAAAGAAGAAAGGAGAAGTGTGATACCCCAAAGTTTAGTTCCACATTGGATAGGAAAGAGATGTGTCATATGCTTATAACTTAAGTCCACTTGCTACCATTAACTTCCACTCGAGTTTTTGGGTCATGTGGCCTGCTAGAAGTTAATTGGGTTAGCATGTGGATTTGGGGCATTACAAATGTATCAGACTCAGTCCGAGTGTGCAAAAGTTGGTGGGCATGAGGAAAGGGCTACCCATGGGACGGTGATGGAGCGTTACAAATGTATCAGACTCAGTCTGAGCGTGCAAAAGTTGGTGGGCATGAGGAAAGGGCTACCCATGGGACGGTGGTGGAGTCCCACCATAGCGTGGAGCCATCCTTGTAGCACCAATGACTCGACTCGAGGTAGATTCTGACTGGAGCCATCCTTGTAGCACCAATGACCCGACTCGGGGTAGATTTTGACTAGCTTGTGACGTGTGACTCGAGGCCCGACTCGGGGTAGATTCTGACTAGCTTGTGGTTTTTTCCTATCTTATGACGTGCAACATCCTATCTTATGGCGTGCAGCTTGTGGTTTTTTTCTATCTTATGACGTGCAACATCCTATCTTATGGCGTGCGAGTTATAAGGTGAAGAAATTATGATGCCTAAAGTTTAGTCCCACATTGGATATTTCATGTGCTTATAACTCAAGTTCACTTGCTACTCATTAACTTCTAACTTCTACTCGAGTTTTTGGGCCACGTAATTTCGACCCGCTAGAAGTTAATTGGGTTAACATGTGGACTTGGGGTGTTACATTTAGAAAACCAATGATATAGTGGGATCAATGGCATATGATTTTTTTTTTTTCCTAAACATTGGATTGAATTGGATTCAAATGCAATCTTGATCTTTAATAATAATAACATTTATTTTATATGTAGCTTCAATTTGGATAAAATAGATCCAATTGTATGCTAAAAGTATATCTAATTTTTGTAACAATAACAAATGGCTGTGTGTAAAGAACTAATTATCAAATGAAAAATGTTCAAGAAACTTCAAAAAAAGTCACCCGAAAAGTCACTCAGCTTGTATGGTGTGTTGCCATTGCTTCCTTTAGAATGGCATCATTCAGTGTATCAAATTAAATGAAACGAAGTCATCAGTAGAAGAGATGTATGATGTGCTTATAACTCAAGTCCACTTACTACCTATAAACTTTCACTCAAGTTTTTGGGCCATATGATTTTAGCCTGCTAGAAGTTAATGGGGCCAGCAGGTGAGCTTAAGATATTACAAATGATATCAGAGCCAACTGTAACACAAACATTTGACCGTAGAAAAGAACTAACTATTTGGAGTCTCATTGCAAAAGAACAAAATGAGTCATAGCATGTTAGTAAATAATTTTTTTTTAACAGCTATGATCACATATTATGTCCAATTAGAGATGATAATGGATGGAAAAATTCAATCTCTATAAAAAAATCAGTCCTGATGAAGATGAGTTTGAAGGGATTAAATGAGGATGAAAACTGAAATAGAAAGAATTTTTGAAAAATAATCAGGTTTGAAGGTGAGATTGAGGACTAAAGTCTCCATTCATACTAATCCGTGAGGTTTGATCTTTTTTTTTAAAAAATATAAATATTAAGTTTGGACTCTTAAATGTTAGATTTAGGCTATTAAATTTGAGCACTTCAATCATTTTAAATGATCATTAATTTATAATAAATTTTGAGTTTAAATAATTTTTTTTATAATAAAATTATGTTCAAAGTTAACAGCTTTGTTTTAGAAAAAAAAGAAAAAAAGAAAAATGATGGAATATATTTATTCCCCACCCCATTGCCATCACTTTGTCCAATTGGTGAAGGAAGGACACCTTTCCCTTGGTGGTTGAATCATAATTAGTGGCACACTAAATGCGAATTTTCTAACTTCTTTGTTTTATTTTAATGTTCTCTATCATGACTGGTGGATGAATATCTAGTGTGATTTTTGAGATATATTTTTAATGATTTGATATATTATGAACGAGAGAGAAATAATCTATTGTTTCTGCTCTAGAGAATAGCTATTCACATCAGTTTGGCTGCAATAAATTCTTTTATACAACAACCAAATCATATCGTTTAAGTTATGGGCTTGCAATTATTTGCTGAGAGAAAAGTAGTATTTTTTTGAATTTATTATATTTTATTTAGAAAAAACATATGGTAAAAGATTGGAAATTTGATTTTTCAAAAATAACTATGAAAATTGTCCATATCGAGTATTTTGAAGGAACAATTCCTGAGATTTGAAGTATATAAGAACAAAAGGAAAAAATAAAAGGAATAATAAAACCAAGCAAAAACAAAAAATAGGTGACCATGCTGGTGGATCGAAAGGTATTGAAGTCATTGGTATGACGCCTGTAATCCAGTAAGAATCAATTCTATTTTGTTTGAAGACTCACTAATTTTTCATGCATCATGTAGCTTTAAAAAATTACCTAACACACACTAGATTTATTTGATAATAGATATGTGATGCCCCAAATTTAGTCCTACATTAGATGAAAAAGAAATGTGTTATATGCTTATAACTAAGTCCACTTGCTATCCATTAACTTTCACTCGTTTTTGAAGCACATGGTTTCAGCCCACTAACGAAGTTGATAAAGCCAGTAGGTGGGCTTGGGGCAGAGGTGGGCTTAGGGTGTTACAAGATTTGTTTATAGAGAGGAGGTAATGGAGGAAGAAACTATATTATAAAGTTATGGTGAGCATCCATTCATCTTTGAGGATAAAGGTGGCCCTATAAAGTAAAACTAATAATAATTTTGAATATGACTAAGGTTGTCAAAAAAAATTTATTATAAAAGATTATCAAGTTTCTCTCATTCCACACATACCACATAAATCTCATTATCCATTCATCCTAACATTTCCTCACATTAGTTGACATTTTCCTCTTCACTATTTAAACCAATGGCTATTAATGCTAGGAGGCAAATTGCTTGACTTGAGCAACAAATGAGGGACCCTAAAATCATTTGAGAGAAGGAGAATTTGATGAATAAATTATCTATTAACTATTTATGAGTCCCGCATAATATGCATCCAAAACTTACAAGCCACTCTTCTTCACTAGGGTCTCACTTGTATGCAGTTTATTAAGAAAAATAAGTCAAAACAATATCTTTACTTCTTTAAGATGAAGCCCTCTAGATCGGGCTATAAAAACGATAATTGATTCTTCTAAAAATAATGAAACAATAGAAAGAATCAATACTATGCCTACCGCTTCTACAAGACTTTTAAACTAGCAAATTTGCTAAAATCAATGGTCAAATATATGATAAGCTGAAGTTACTAAAACTGCATGAATTCAATGGATGAGAGAAGGTTATGCAACCTAAGTACCACGGTTGTACACTACTATTCCATGTTGAAGTTATTAATGAGTACTTCTTGATAACTTAACTATCCAAATCCTTGAAAAGATAGGTGAGGGGGATGAGGGCTATTTAGCCGTCTTTCCACAATCTAATACTTTGTATGCTAGGGCTATTCAACCATCCTTCCAAAATCTAATACTTTGTATGCTATCAAAGTATAATGATGTATAGTTTCAAAAAATATCCAAATCTCTGTACATATCTTTTTTGGCCGAAGATGCTTTTTACGGTCTTCCTCTTTCTTACAAAGCTTAGTGACATCTAATTTAATAAGATTTGAAAATGAGTCTTCTCTAGAAGCTATTCTCATCTAAATATTTACTAAGAAATTTTTAAGCCCATTTGGTCAGAAAAACTATATTTATGTTATTGAGATTTCTTATGTGAAACCCATCTACTAATTAGATAGTGAAATTCACTAATTGTATCTTTACAATTCTAAAAGAATGATTCCTTTAACTTATTTATTCTGCGACTTATCTATTTTGCTAATCAAAGTACCAACATGAAGTAGGATGAGAGTGCAAAAAGGACCAAATTGATCAGACATAGATGACCCTTAATGGAGAGTATCCTAACTTTTTAAGAGGCAAAACTCCTTTCAATCTTCTCAATCAAAAGCTATCAATACTGTTTGAGAATCATTCTATCACATAATAAAGGTCATATATATATATATATATATATATATATGCAAATAGAAGATAATTTCTTTTGAAATTGAGAAAAGAAATAAAAGATAAAGCACTGCTCTCCTCTATGTTCTAATTATCGAACTTTTATGAACAACAATAATACTGTCTTGTTTTGTGGGATAAAAAAAAAAAAAATTGAATCATCCAAGTAGGGTGGGAGAATTCAAACAAGACCTTCCAAATCTGCTCTTAAATCTTTATCATTGTTTAAAGTTTAGTTGCGATCATTAGATCGTTAATTACTGAACTTTTCAGTGTGCAATTTAATCATGTGCGATGCAAGAGCCTTTGTGTTCGACCACAAGCATATCTTCTTTCTTATAGCAGAAATTTCTATTTTTAAAATTTTCTTGCAAATAACAAAAGATCGCTGATCAAATATAGGGACTCATACATACCATAGAAAACTCTAGGGAGATCCCACTTCTCTATCACACGCATGGCAAGTTCCAGATGACAATATTATATCTAATATGAAAGCCTTCCAGTGGCCTGTCGTGACGCCATATCTAAACTTATACGGTGGACTCCAGGCACGATGCGCGTATCACCACCGTTCCAGTTTAGAAATAATTGTAATGGACGAGCACGGATCCCTCATGGTATAACTTTTATACAGCATAGTACCATATAAATTTAGATGCTATGCACGTCCTAATTCGAATTATGGATGAAACACAGCCATTTGTGTTCGAGATGGAGGCATCGCAGCATAAAGTTTGTACTACAGAAGGTTCCGTTCCATAATAGACTCAGAATAATCAATCTCTACTTTGTTTCATGTAGATTATATGACCAACTCAAGCTTCGAATAACCATTAATCACTCACAAATAATATAATCCATTTTGTTTAATGCAATGATGAAGTCGAAGGCAGCATAAGAAACACACCGGAGATCACAGAAAGAAAGAAACAAATAAACCACGGGGGTCTTCATTGTTTTCTTCGGATGGATCCAATCGCTATCACGTGATTACCTTAAAAAAAAATTTGTATCTCCATAATGTGGGAAGCTTCCTGGAAGCGGCCTCGGATCCCTCGTTGATCGGGTGCAGCGCGGTTGCTTGGCCTCACATCCGTATCAAAGACGTCTGATAGGCGTGTCGCGTCGCAAGTGGTGGATGAAGTGGGGTTAGGCGTATGGGATTCTCAGCGTGGGGCCCGATCGGATATGGCCGTATCGTCCAACGGAAACCGACGCCTCCCGCGAGGAACTGCCGACTCGCCGATTATTTGGTTCGGGCGCGGGCGACGCTTCGCGTTTGGGTGGCCCGGCCGGACTCGATCTTCCAAATCACTTATGAAATTACGAAAATATCCTCCAATTAACTGCAGAAAGTCTGGAATGATGGACCGGACCGGACCCGTCCGGCAGCTTCCGCTGATTCCGCATAAATTCTGTTTTTTTTTTTTTTTAAAAAAAAAGGAGAAAACTCAGTGCTGTGTCGTTATCAGCAGATCGCAGTGTGGAAATTATTCTCCCTCTTGTCTTTTTTGCTTCATAATAATTATGCCATAAAAGTGAATATAGTGTCAAATATTAAACTTTATACTGTTTTTCTTTCATATTATTTTTAGATATTTTAAAATAAATTGCACCCAATATTTATCAAAATTATATATATAATCATTTCTTTATCACTATTCGTAAATTGATATTGAATTGGAAAATATCTATTCAAAATACAAATAAATCCTTCTATTAGCTTTCTGTGATCCAATGAATCATTTTCCCTAGTTGGCGTAATTAGTATTGCACTCTGGTTACTTAATCATTGGTCCATGTACACTAAAATTCATCCAATTTGCATCGAATCAAATAACGATATAGTGGATGCCTCATGACTACAAAGATGTTGTGGTCCTTTCCCGTATCCTTGTTGCATGTGATCTTTGCAATCTCTCCATCCTTGATCAAAACCACAGCCACTAAATCAATGAAGCCCAACTTCTCCTCCCAGAAATGTTCAATGTTGGTGATAGGCAAGTGGTTCAATGCCTTGTGATGAATTGTGAATCTCCCCCCTCTTCACCTCCTTGAATGCTAATAAGACCTTGAGCTTAGTCAGATAGTGCAGCGAGAGGGCAGTTTTGCAGTCAATCACAATAGCCATAGAAACACTCTTAACATATGTCATGGACATCAGGCTTAATCTTCTTCACCCTAACATGGCCATAGAATGTCATAGCATTCTATAAGTGGAGCAACAAATGGCATAATTAGCCCTTTTATTAAAGATGGCCTTTGACTCCATGGATGGTGCCACCGGGCTTCTTGGTGGTCTTGAGATCATCAAGGTCATCAATAGAGAGGATGGCGTCGACGATGAGAAGAACAAGAAAGGGAAGAGTGCGAGCTGGCAACCCTGCTAGTGAGGGAGGTGGCACAAACTTGATAATGGAGTCAGTGGTTAAAGAGGTTGAGGGCGAAGACTGGTATGGTAGAAGAAGTAGTCAAGGACAATCGAGATGGTGAATATGTTGGTGCCAACAGTAAAGAGGAGGGAGAGGGATTAGAGAAAGAGGGCAACCATCGGACTTTGGGAAGGATGGAGAGTAAGATTAGACTAGTTAATTGTATTTGATAATAGATTGAATCATTTATTCTACATGAATATAAGATATAATTTCTATTGATGTTATATTATGAATATTAAGTTTTAGTAGGACTAATATGCTCTTAAGATTCACTTTAAGAATATGCGATCATATCATGATACATCGGTTCGAAGGCATGACAGATTTATAAATAATGATATGAAAAGATTTTTTATATAGTTTTGTTAAAGTATTTGATTTTATTTGTTGAAAACCTTTAATTTTCTCTAAGAAAAGAATTCTAAAATATTATTTAAAGTTTGAAATATCATAAAATTATGTATCCCTTCTCATCAACCAACCCTTTTAAGTTATTGATTGGTATATCCTAAATTACTTGATATTAAAATCGAACTTCACCTTGATGATTTTTATTTTAAACTCCCAAAAGAAGTTTGCGAATTTAACAATTTACACAACAATTTGGCCCAAGATTATTATCAACAAGCCTTATTAATTAAAAATAATATTAGAATATTTCCAAAAGTTTGGTCCTTAATACAAGATTCAACTCCAGATTGCAACGTTTTGCTCATATTGGTAGAGCAAGCTGGAAAATTTTATTTTGGAATCAATCATTTCACTCGCAGGAGGGCAATTCCGTCCATACAACTTATAACTCATGATGGTTCCATGGCAAGCATCCCACATCAAATTCCCTCACCTTCATTCCCCATTCCCATCTCACGTACGTGGCCTCGAGGTCGCCCACCGCACCCCATCCTCATCGCCAACGAGGTGGGAGGGGCCTTGTCCTCAGGCCATCGCAAGGCCCCTCCATTAATTAATCCCATGGCAGTCCATGTGGTGGCAATGGGCAAGCTGAAGCTGCTCGCCGGCGGCCACAGCAACTGGCAGCTGCTGGCCGCCCTCCTCGGCCCCTTCGCCCTCAAGCTCCCCTTCGCAACCCGGCTTCCCACCTCCTGCGCCGACCTCGCCCTCTCCCTCCGACTCTTCCTCTTCCGCCTCCAACGCATTTTCCACTCCGACGCCGCGCCGCGGAGAGGCAGCAGGTGGGAGAGAGCTCTCCGGCTGTTCCACGAGCGGGCCATTGCCGATGGCCGGTCGTTTGGGATGCTGCGAGCTAATGAAGAGATGCTGGACGCTTTATCTACGCTAGCGCTCTAAGTTTTGGTCCATCTCTTGGTGGGGATGGGATGGTGCTTATTTCTTCATGGGATCATTGGTTTTTTTTTGGAGCGTGTGGATGGAATTATATATGGAGATGGAGTGGTTAGTAAATAAATTAAGCTGTTTCGATCTGTTGTTCATTGACTTTTGTACTTCTTTTTCTTTTTCTTTTTGAAAAAAAAAAAAAAAAAAAGCTTCAATAAACCTTAAAAAAACTCTATCATCCTCTTAGAATTTTAGCATGTAGATAGAAGGAGAACAAATGTATAAGGCAGCGTAGAATTAACAAGGTCACCTTTCTTTTCCCCTTATTTGGCTTGTTTTTTTTTTTTTTTAATTCATGAGAGAAGTAACTCTAGGCTAAGGATATGATGGAATTATTTGTAGAAAAAGACAGGAAAAAAAAAGAAAAAGAAAAGGGAGAGCTTGTTTTATAAGAGACAAAGTTATTTCAATATTCTTCGAAATAGTTATTCTAGGAATAAGAAGGTATGACTGGAATAGCCAGCTATTCCTCCCTTATTCTTGCTTTTGAACGGTGGGCCTCTCTTCCGTTGTTGGCACGTTCTGTCGACTGGAGTTTAAGCCGGCCCTAATCCGTTTTCCGCTCCTCTTTTCCAATCTCTCGTCACTCCTTTCTTTTCTTCTTTCTTTTGCTTTGAGCTATTTTGCAGCGCCAAGATTATAATACCTCCATAAATAATCTCATATCCGATAAAAAATAGGTAATTAAAAAAATTATAACTCAAATTTTTATTATCAATTAATGTGTATTCGAGTTTTAAGATCACATAAATTTAGTTCAATAACAAACTAATTGGAACACTAAATGAATTTAAGACGTTATAAAATAGAGCTACCTCTATAGTTATTGATCCCATTTATGATTTTATTCAGTGTAAATTCTTATAATTCTGGTTAACTTATAATGTACAATAAGAATGCCTCTTGCTAAATTGGCTGGAAGAAAAAATAACCTCATATCGCAAGTGGGCTTGAGATGTTACAACTTTGTTATTTCATTCTTTTCGATGAAATAGTTTTTCATAACTTAAAACGTGCAACGAAAATGTCTCTTAATAAATCAGATGTGGGCTTGAAGTGTTACAACTTTATTATTTCATTTTTTTTAATGAAATAGTTTTCCTGAAAAATATATATGGTTATATTCCAAATAGCTTTATGGTCTCTGTTTGCATCCGCCGGCTAAATTGGTACCCTTAAAAGTGGATTTTTTTTTTTTTTTTTTTATCAGTAGCACATGTGATTGATTTAATTAAAGAGGCATTATCGAATAGATCCATGGTTATAATCCTGCTGGCTAGAGAATTTAGCTAAGGGAGTGGATTCCTTTGTGATTCGGTTCTTGACGTTAGTTGATTTACTTATGTTTTTGACCGTCATTTTTCCCCTTTTCTAAAGTAATATCTAGGAAAATAATTCAGAAGAACAAGATCGCAAAAACAAAATATTAAGGGACACACACGGTTGAATCTTTTCTATGGGCTTAAATTTTGGGAGTTAATTAACCAATACGAAATCAAATCGATTGCACCCTTCATCAAACCACGCTTACTTTTTGGTTAGCGTCCAACCGGGATATTTGGTGAAAGTTAGGTGAGCTTTTGGGTAGACCTAAGAACAAGTGGCTTAAACGTCTCTGGAAACTCCCCTGTGGAAATATTTTCATACATAGCGTGTGCTTATATTGTATTATTGTTATTATATCTTTAACATATATTCTCCTCAAAAAAAAAAAAAAAAAAAAGAAATCTGTGAGCAAAATATTTTCAGTTCTTTTACATATGGTAATATTATGCCTTGTATCATCATTATAAATGGAGTCAATTCGAACTAGTTTGAAATTAAAACTTTGTTACTGTAGATCATCATGATTGACACCTATCAAATAATTTTCTCTGTATCCAAACTTAATCCACTATCCTTGCAGAAGAATACATAACTAATTCATACGCTATCATAACGAATGCAAGCTTAATCCAATCCATAACAAATTCTAACCCATAGCCAATCAAAGCCCAAGATATAACCAATCCAAGCCCAATCCAACCCATTCACAACCCATAGAGCAGACAACTCATTGGCCAACGTAAAGCTAGATTTATATAAATGATTTCTCTGAGTTAGCCTCACTTTCCTGATCTCTGTTCCATTTAATTTTCAACAATATTTTTCATTCATTTCCCAACCCATCTCTATTTTTGCCAACATAGGACTTAGACATCCTTGTCCTTTTCTCATGCACTCTCTTAACTCATGGTTAGCCTTAGCTTTATCTCAAGGTGACAACTTTCTATTGGCTGTTCAACCATTTGCAAGGCTTTTCACCTCAGCTTGCAGCCTGTTCTCTTTGGGAAGTAGGATTCCAGCTTGTTTGCTGCTGCTGTCTTTGGTCTTGTTCATTAGTGACCCACACATTGTTTTTTTCTAAAATTTCAAAACCTCTTATTCTCAAAAAACAAAAGAGTTCAAAACCTCTAACCAGTAGAGGCATTGTGACCATTGTAATGATGCTTGATTTGAATGTTCTATAAAATTCTCTCTCTTTTATGCTTGCTTTTGGATGGTTATATAAAGTTCATCATACTGCAAGGAAGGGAAATCTATGTGTATGGTATCCTCTTTATTATTTAGCCAGTTGAGTAGCAGAATAGGTAAGTCACCAAATGTGTGTCATTGCAACTTATTAATTGACCATAAACAATGTGAATCGAGTCATCTTTCCTGATAAAATCACCAAACATAGCTCTTAACCTGAAGGAAAAAAAAAAAAAAAATGATGCTCCTTGCATGTTGAAGCCAATACATGGCAATAATTTTGCCCAATAATACATGGCAAAAAAATCGAGCACAAGTTGAATCACATAATCTTTTATTTATCATACTAGTACAAAGCCAATACATGGCAATAATTTAGCCCAATAAATCATTTTCAATCAGAAGACATGTTTAGAGCTGAAATTGATAAATATACAAAAGCAAGGGCATAAATACCACAAAAGCATCATAAATATACTTCTCCAAAATTTATAATATTTGGAGGTCTTCAATTCCATAATTACCGTATAATTTATAAGGTTAAATTTTCTATTTCACCATTTTCTTTCATCATCTCTTTGTCATTCTAACCTAGCTTGCTTGCAAGGGAATCAGAATCTGGTTCCAATCATGGCATGCTCTCACTTGACTGCTATTAATATGAAAGCTATAGGCGCTAAGCACAAGATCATGATTGAGATAAGTATTGCTTTGTTCTTTTTCTTTCATTGCTTGAACGAGATTTGCTCTCAGGCTTGTTTCTTGCATCTGTAGAGAAAAAATTTCAGTTAATAACTCATTAAAATTTAGATTTATTAGTGATTTGAAATTTTGTATTTTATTTCAATAGATAAAACAGTAACTAGTTTGTATGAAGTGATTTGCTTGAATGGTGGCATGATAAAAATTTAACAAATTACCAATGGTCCATATCATAACTGCCAAAACAACTAACCTCAAGTGAGGCAATCCTTTTACTGATCTCCATTAGTTCCTCTAGACCTTCTATTTCTTGTTGTATTGTACTTTCTAACTCGCAAAGCGTAGAGGTTATGATCTCAACCTGCTTGAAAAAGTTACATAAAAAACAGGGTGAGAAGAGGCAACATAACACCAAACTATGACTTAATGTATAACCTGACATTTTAATCATTTGAAATTCAAGCATTCTAAATAAATTTACATTGTAGATGATTACATAAATTAGGAACTGAATACATGAGTAGAACATGTAAAGAAGCTAACTACTTTATGGAAATTAGATTTAACAAGGGATGTTATCTTCAAAATTGGTACAAGTGAACCCTGAATTCACTCTCACCTCATATTTACCTATAAACAAAATGGGATCTCAATAAACTTTCATAACTAGTCTTGGAAATGCAAGTTAAATGTTTAGTGCTAGCAAACACCTTGCATTTCTATAAATCCAGATCATTATTTTAAAAAAAAAAAAAAAGAGAGAGAGAGAAAAGATATGAGAATGACTGAATAAGCTTAACCCAAAAATCACATACATAATGCAAGATTGGATGTTTCAGAAAATGATTTGATATGTAGCCTAAAGATATAACTATTTTGCTAAACTCAGAGAATACTTAAGAAAGTTCAGACCTTGGAATAAAATATCCTGGCATTAGCTTCTATTTGTCTCATAGTGTCCATTGCTATACCAATATATCTATGCACTGAGATCATGTTAGCCTGCACACAACAGTTAAAACAGATGAATTTATGTCAATAAAATTTTCATCGAACAGAAAC
This sequence comes from Metroxylon sagu, assembly GCA_017589505.3. Lineage (NCBI taxonomy): Eukaryota > Viridiplantae > Streptophyta > Magnoliopsida > Arecales > Arecaceae > Metroxylon > Metroxylon sagu. The sequence goes on along the minus strand of JACVBY030000634.1, from coordinate 2,222,891 downwards.
AGAAACAATGGATGGAAATATAAATTCTTGATCATAGAGTTTAGGAATTAGAACAGGGAATTACAATAAGAAGATCTGGCCAAGGTAGATCTACTACAGTTTTGAGTTATTTTAAGTCAGCTTGGTTAGTAGTGGATGGATGATTGATATTATATTAACATATGCCTGGAAGATAACTGATTAATGTGTCAGATTTTAATCTCATGCCAGATAACTGAGATAATATTTTTAGATCAATCAAAGTGGATACCTGTGCACCCTCAGCCAAGGGAAGTGCAAGGCAAATGGTGCCCAAGGCCCTCCCTAATGCTGCAACAGCCTCATGGTGTCTTCTGGCATGGGGTTCCCACTGGTCTAAGAGCCGGGTTTGAGGGCTAAGGATTCGACCCACCTTCATCTTGTGCTTTCGCCTCTGAATCAGGATTCTCTTGGCTGCCACTATATTCCGCAGCTCATTCACTTTCAGCCATGCATAGAATAATTTCTTCTGCAATGAAAGAAGCATTTAGACTATAGATTAAATAGAGCCATCTTTATCCCATTTTATACACTCTTCCTTTAAATGTGGAGCTCACACCCAAAAAAAAAAAAAAAAAAAGAAGAAGAAGAAGAAGAAGAAAGAAAGGTGTCCTTGGTACCAACTCACACAGATGGCCATTTTGTGATAACCTAAGCACTCATTTTTCGAATTGAAGAGTTTGTCTAAATTTATAAGTCAGAAAAATTGAAAGAGTGTAGAAAGTGAGATGCAATACAGGAGAAAAGGATAATGGGTTGGTTAAATTGTATACTATGAATTAAATTATGAAATAAACCTTTCTTTTTTTTGGGGTCTACAAATGAATTATGGCTTTGGTCTCATAGTTTTAATATCTTGTCATTTATGAAATGTAATTTAAATTAGTTATTGGAGTTTTTTAAAAAAAAATCACATGAAATAAGTTTAGTAAAAGAGATTTAAAAGGACAGCTTCCAGGAATCTATTTAACTTGTACATGACTTAGTTTTTAGCTAATTGTATTTTATATGCATATGAGTTGATGGTGATGTAAACCTACCACATTGAAAGAGAAACGAAAAAAAAAAAAAAAGAGAGAGAGAATTTGAGAGGGAACCATAAATTCAAATTCCCAAATAAATTATGAGAAATTATGATTTAACATGTTCAAATATTAGAAACCAGCATATAAAATTTAGTAAAGGTTTGGATATAAGACAAGCATCATCATGGTATTATCCCATGCAATGCACTCATGTCAAGGTGGTGAAAATAGAACGCCACTTCTGGTCCATTCGGATGCACCAACCTCTTGCCTATTAAAAATTATACGAGTTCTTGTCATCAACTAAAAATTCGTCTTTATTTTCTAAACCGGCTCCCTGAGTTATATGTAACCCAAAAAAAAAAAAAAAAAAAAAAAACTAATCATATTCAAAACACGAATCTCAAAGCCCACTAATAAATCGTAGATTTGTGTGGTTACGCGGAAGAATTAGCCCAAAAAAAAAAAAAAAAAAAAAAAAAAAAACCTGTGACATCCCCTGCACCCCAATAGAACATATCATACACGATGAACTCTCTATAAGCCGCCGCGTGGCCCCATGAAGGGGTCCAACAAACGTACGGCGCTGATTCGCCGAGCGGCAAATCCACATTGCTGCCGACGCTTGGGCCGTTTGGCCCCCTCACCTCGGCTTTAAACTTGGTGCTCTCCATGGCCGCCTCCGCGCGCGCGTTGGCGAACCTCCACTGCAGCAGCCTGGTCGCCAGCATCCTCAGCTGGTGCACGGCCTCCTCCCTCGCCGACGGCTCCTTCCTCCTCCTAAACAACCCCAGCACACCTCCGCCACCGCCCGTCCCCCTCTTCTCCAGCGGCGCCTGCGGCGAACGGCCCGGGGAGAGAGCCCAGGCCGAGGGGACGGCGGAGCAGGGCCGCAGGGCCGCCGCCACCGCCGCAGCCCTCCTGGATCTCCCGCAGGCTTCGGGCGGCGGGAGGGGGGAGGGGGCCTCGCGGTTCTCCTTGGGGCGGCGGAGGAGGGGGGCGGCGGCGGCGGAGGGGGACGGTGGCCGGGGCTTGGGGCGGGCGAGGTTGGGATTGAAGGGGAGGGTCTCAGCGGCGGACAGATGGCAGAGTCTCGGCGTTCCACTCCGGCTCCGGAGGAGGCGCGGCGACGCCGGCCGGGGGGCTTCCATTCTCGCTCCCTTCGCGGGGTTTTTTCGGGCGGGAGCGCTTCGGGGCACCTTTTGTGGCGATGAGCGTACACAAATGCCCCTATACTCTATTAGATTTAAGACGTTGGATAGGCGGCCTTGGTGGTAATTACGAGGAGATAGAGAGGGTAGAGAGGGGCACGAGGGAGGGTAGGTAAGGAAGAGTGCCCCACGACCTAAACGGGTCAATTAGGAGAAGAGGGCACGTCGCTGTAATTGAGGGGGTGACGATGTCAACGCCAATAAGAGCTGGTGTCTCGTTTTTAAGGGGATATGGAAGGGATGGGGGGTCCCAATCTCCGTACCTAGAAAAGAGGCTGGACTGAGAGATAAGTTTCTCTGTACCAAGCTTTTGGATTTATTTCAGGATATTGTTTAGTTTTGAAGTTTTGAAGATTTTGTTTTCCTCGATTAAATGAGGTGCACCATCATCTCATTTCGCATGGACACTCCAGGTGTATTGATTGCGATGTTAAAAGTACGATATATTATCTCATTTTGCATTGATATTAATGATGCTTTATTCTGCCTCAACACTAAAAAGATAATAGTATATCTCGATATATTATAAGATGTTTTGATGTAACTAAAAGCCTATTTAGATTAATTAACTTAAAAGATAGTAGTATGTCTCGATATATCAAAAAATATTTCTAAAATCCTATTTAGATCAATGAGTATACCTAATGTTAAAGAACAGTTTGAAGGCCTTATTTGATCTCATTGTGGTCCTCATTAGTGGTGGCACTTCGCATGGGAATTGCAACATGATCGGTTTTCATTTTTTCCACCTGAAAAAGGAGGAGCATTAATTTGAACAAAAAGAGAGAGAAAAAAAATAAAAAGAAGTTAAATGATGATTAGAAGTGGATTTAAATGTCTTTAAATAAGCATGGGTTTTCTAACCTACTTCCTACACTTGCTTTGGGACCTTGGTCTTACCCTCCAGTCTATCACCTCCATCCTCATCTTCTATTAAGAATCAATTGATGCTATCATTTGCTATTAGGTGTGTGCTTCTTTTGTCATATTTGCATGTATGATGGTTTCATACAAACAAGTCCAAAACCCTCATTGCATCAACGTCTTAATACCACACCAATTCCACCATTACCCTTACAAATCAACTGCTCGAAAGATTCAAGAAGGAGAGAGTTTAAGAAATCTGGCCGTAGAGACATTTATCATGATTCATGAGTTGTTGCAGTAGATGTGCCCAAGATTGCATTGCTTGCATAGAAAATATTGAAGCTCTACGTGGGCTATTGCTCTACGGCGCATTATGGGCGAATTGGGTTTCATTCTGTAGTTCTTATTGCGGTGGTCGAAAACGAGGAGAGTGCGACCCAGTTAAAAGAGCTTTTATACATCTGGTTGGTTTAGTGGGCTATAATTGGGCCATTGAACAACAGAGAAGATATGTACTCTTAAAATATAGGATCTGGAAAATTCTCAATTGATAAAGTTCAGCCCAGAAGCATTAGTTAGGGATTGAATGCATGCATGCATGCTAGAATTGGAGGCAGTGGAAGAGTCTCTTTTGTGAGTGCATAGGCTTGCGCTGTTGCCAATTAGATCTCAGAGGATCACCCACCATGGAAGCGAGCACAATTTGTTTGTACGTGGTCTGGCCCAGGCCTACGATAACGATGGCGCTTGGGGCAAAGTGGAGGTCCTCGTGGAGAGAATGGTTGAGGAGGTGGGAGCGGTTCTTGAAAGGCGCTTCCAAGACGCGTCCAGGACTTTGGCGCAGGGAGCGGGTGAAGTGGGACCTTTTTATCATCTCCAGACGCGTTAAAAGGAAGAAGAGAGGTGGGGGCGGGGGGAGAAAAAACCTGGAAGAAAGATGGAAGGGAGAGGTACAGGCTTCAATCCCCTTCTTCTTTATTCTCCTCCCTCTCCCTCTTGCTTGTTAGGTTACCATATCTCATACTAAAAATTTCTCTACTTCACGTGTAATACTTCATTTATTTTTATTTTTATTTATAAACTAATAATTTATTTTAAGCTAAAATATCCTCTTAGCCCTCCGACTTTTATTCAAAACTTTTAATTATCATATTTTATCCTTTTATATTTACCCTTTTATACTTTAAGAATACTGTATTCCTGATGTATTATCTTGACATTAATATATAAATTGTCACTTACCCTACATGGTATTCAGCTTTTAATAAGATGTTAAAATAATATATCAGTTATTTCATCAACTTTAACCAATCCTACATAACAGAGTATCAGAAATGCAACATTCTCAAAATATGAGGACCTAAATAATAATAATAATAATATTTTATTTTTTATTTTTAAATATATTTAATACCGTATATCTATTACAAATTTATATGTATATTGATATTTCGGCATCTCACCCCATCAGGGTTCTTCTTCTTCCTCTTCTAAACATTTTTTTGTTGTTGTAGTGGCATATTTATTGTTTTAATTATATATAATTTATATGTACATTTGCATATTAATAATTTATTATTAAAAATGATTTAAAATATATATATATATATACACGCTATGATTTATATGTATATTGATACTCTCATTGCATTTCATCTTCTATCTAGTTTGCAGTGTATCCAGAACTTCTGACAGCTTTGGCGCAAGCTTTGTTTACTTCCAATGAATGTTCCCATTTCGTAGCAAGTGAAGCTGACCAACTTAATCCACAAGCAAAAACATTGATTATATAAATTGATTTTTGATTATTATCTAAATTGCAATTTACAAAACAGTCGTGTATGATTTGTGTACTCAACAAAGCAGCAAAAAAAAAAAAAAAGACATCCCACTGGCTGAAAGATAATAATTCACCATGGGTGCAAGTGGTGGTCCTAGTCATGTTTGATAGTATTCGACAACCTAACCTTGGCCTTTGTTTATTGAGTACTTTTTAATCTTTGTCTTATGGGTTTGTGTGTACCTCACATGACGTCTTATGAGTCAATCCTCTTATCCCCTTTTGTTGTCAAGTACTCGGTAGTTTCAGATTCTTTCTGCCACTCGGCTCCAGTTGGTTCTCAAAAACTTGGCCCCAGTTTAATTAAGGAAAAATCCAAACGAAGCCGATTCTGATGTAATTGTAATGGTTTTAATCGTGATTTGGCTTGGTCTTCAGAAAACTTATGGCAACCATGTTTCACTAAATGCAAGTCTCCTTGTATTAAATTATTCAATTTAGAATTATTTGCAAATGATCATAATAAAAAATTTCAAAAATCATAAATACTCCAACATCTTTCTCACTGATATCCTCTTAATTGTTCTCACCATTCCCCAATAACCATCCAATTTAAGGTTCATAATAATCAAGTCATTTTTTTTGTGAGAAATAAAATAATCATCCTGTCTAGCTCATCTTCTTTTCCCCTGTTTAATTGTTACCAAATATAGAATTCAGAGGTCCTGCTATGGACATTTCTTTTTGGTAACAGTTTTTATTTTTTAAGTCATGGTAGTTTATGTACAAAAGAGTTTATTATGTGGTTATGGTGATCAAACATTGTAGCAGAAGTCAAGTACATTATGTTGATAATGAGACCTCCAGATAGCGTTTCACAATTTTTTAAGAACTTGAGAAGCAAAGCATATTGTAAACTATTTGTTGTTCAATCTGCATTCATAATGTGGCCTCTTTGGTTTGCAGAGATGGCCCTTTAAAAATGGAATTAAAATCATCTATAACTATAACTATAATCATGTTCTGTGAGGGATTTGAGATCCAAACTTTATGTCTAAGATTTCAAATTCATTCTAATCATTTATCAAAGGGATAAATAAACTTTACCCCCTTGAGGTAAGATTCGATCTTACTTTGCCTATTTATGGTTTGAAAAGTATCATTTAACACATCTAAGACTAGTTTTCATCTGTTGTTGTTTGCTATCATTACTCATTTTGCTTGTGTCGTTTCAAAAAAAGAGGTAAATATGAAAGGAGGCATGAGAGACGATCATGAATCAAATTTTCTCATATTTTCTTCAAAAAATCGATAGATTCTTGCATCCTTAACATATTCTATTCTAATTTCTGAAAACAAAAGATATAAGGCAAAAATCTATTGATTAATAATCTCATTTTTCATATTGGATCTAAAGATATCGAAGCCCTGGAGGAGAAGCTGCGTTCCCAATCAATCAATCGGCATAAATCTCCAGCAAAGAATAAGATCTCATCTAATCCCCCTTGATTCAAAATAAGAATCTTGATTCTTTACCTTCGAATCCAAAGGCCTTATTGATAAACAAAAAAACCCTAAAAATCTGATGTAAATAAAATATCTCAAATTAAAAAATAGTTTTTTAAATTGTACACCCAATCAATCTGATAAAAATGGATTCCAAAAGACACAAGAATTTATTAATTTTTTTTAAAAAAATCCAGGTAAAATCAATTCCTTGATCGTCTTGTCCACCTTTTTCATTATTTTTCTTCGTTTACCTCTATTTTCTGAATCGTTACGAACATAATAACCGTCTAAACTCTTAAGTAAATAACGGTACTAAATAGCCATGAATAGAAACTAATATTAGATGGGTTAAGTGATAGTTTTCAAATTAAGGGTTAATAAAGAAAAATTGAGCCCTCCTCAGAGGGTAAAGTGTATTTATCTCATTATCGAAACCACCCCCCCCCCCCCCCCCCAACCCACTCTCTTCTCAACCAACACATCTTCTCACCCTCTTTTTTTTTAATTTCTGGTACAAGTTGAAGACTTAAACCTTAGGAAACTAATTCCTCTTACATCAACATATATGATCCTTTAAAAGCCATATGGGAAGTGATCATATCAAAACACTTCATGATTAAGAATATTACTAAGATTTAACAAGAAATTTGCAGTCTGATTTATTTTTATAAAAAACATGTTTGTAAGATAGGATAGAAATAAATTTAAGAAACTTCTATCAATGTTAAAGCTATGAGTGAATGCTTTCCGAGTTATTGTTAATCCAAGATATAATAGTTGACAAATCAGGTAGAACCCCAACTCTATTGCTAATTTAATAACTCACCAAGCGGCATATAGCTTCGTATTTGGAACAAAATTATGGCTTATAAGAATAGCCGTAGCAACCCTTTTCTAACCTGATCTCGAATCAAGATTCTAGCATCAGCAGAATTTTGATGGACTGATCCATTAAAGTTAATTTTAATGAATCCAGGTGAGCCTGATATTTCAATCTATTTCTCACTGGATTCCGATGAATTGTTATCGGATCCACCTTCCATTTTTATCAAAAAAATTTTTTCTTTTTCTTGATTAGTTTGATTTGATAAGCTTTTTTTACTATTTGGGATGCATTTTTGGTGTAGCCATTAAAATTTTATCTATTCATTATTAAAGCTTCTAATTCTAATTTCATTTTTAACATAAATCAAAAAAATGATAGGAGCAGGCGGTTTTAATTTCAATAGACTCAATTTTGATTGTGATTTTAATTCGTGCATCTTAAGAAACAAACACTCTCCATCAAAGCTCCAAAGAGGAGGAGGATGAGTTTCGATGGTCGATTAGCATTTCATTTTAAGAAATTGCTCCTTTGTCGCATTTATTTATTTCTCTTTTTTAAGAGAGAAATTTTCAATACCTTTTCGCACCAAAGTCTGGATGAAGTCGGTCTGGTTAACGTACAATCTGTTTCTTTTCCTTCGCTGGCACCAATCGCATACCATTGACCAAGCTCTGCTCTCTCTTTTTTTTTTTTTTAATTATTTCCTTTTCTCTCTCTCTCTCTCTCTCTCTCTCTCTCTCTCTCTATATATATATATATATATATATATATATATCACAAAACGTCGGTTAGAAGATAATGTTATTTTGTGGTACATGTGACCGTTGGGCTGCAAACTTCGTTTCTGACTTCATATTTTATACGTTGGATGAAAAATATCTTCTCTTTCGTTTGGCAGCAGTGTCCCGTACAGTAACAGAGTCAACATGTCGACGGTGATTTATTTGGCCCATGACAGCTGACAGAGAGATAGAGAGATAGAGAAAAGTCTTTAGATTTTTATTATTATTATTCTTTTTGAGAATTTTCTTACCCCCTACGGTGGGTCATCCTGCAGTACAGGTCGTGAGACATGCTTCCCCAAATTTGTGGTTCGTATTGACCTGACCAACTGACGTACAGTGTGGCCCAATTGCTTTGAAGATATTATTGGCGCGTTGGGCAAACAATTTTGTAGCTAGATGTTCATTCGACTGACCATGGCTGAGTGTTCATAAAATCAAGTTGAACCATATATATGATATCTCAAATTTAATCTTATATTAAATAAAAAAAATATTATGTACTTATAATTTAAATTCATTTGCTATCATTAATTTTTACTTGAGTTTTTGAATTATATAGTTTTGATTTGCTAACGAGTTAGAGTCGATTCGAATATGCATTGCATTATAAAGCTCATTAACTTTCACTTAAATTTTTGAACCATATGATTTTAATCCGCTAACGAGTTAATTGGGTCAGCAAATGGACCTGAGGCATTAAAATATGAAAGGTAAAAAATTGGTAAGAAAATAAAAATTTTATAGCTTGATTAGGTTTTGTAACATTTCAAGCTCACTTGTTGATCCAATTAACTCATTAATGGATTGAAATCAAACTCAAGTGAAAATTAATTGCTAATAGGTAAATTTGAGTTATAAACACTTAAATATTTTTTTTCATATATGATGTGGGACTATTTCTAAAATATTACAAATTTTATAGGTTATATAGGGCTCTCAATATGCCATGGAGCCGATCGATTTCTACCAGCATAAGTAAAACTATTTTTTCTAACTTGTTGATTTTTTTAGGTTAATCATAAAAGGCTTTAGTTTCAAATCAAGCAAGTTAATTGGTTGTGAGACCCCAAATTAGTCCCACATTGGATGGGCGAGAAATGGGTGATGTGCTTATAACTCAAGTCCACTTGCTACCATTAACTTCCACTCGAGTTTTTGGGCCACGTGATTATAGTTCGCTAACGAAGTTAATTTGGCTAGCGGATGAGCTTGGGACGTTACAAATGGTATCAGAGCCGATCCGAGTGTGCGGAAGTTGGTCGGCATGAGGAAAGGGCTACCCATGGGGCAGTGATGGAGTCCCACCATGAGGTTGCAGCACCAACAATCCGACTCGGGGTAGATTATGGCTAGGTTGTGGCTAGCTCACCCTTGTATCGGGTAGATTCTGGCTAGGTTGTGGCGTGCGACGAGGATGTCGCAAGATTGTGAGACCCCAAATTTAGTCCCACATTGGATCCTTGCAGCACCAACGATCCGACTCGGGATAGATTCTGGCTAGGTTGTGGCGTGCGACGAGGACGTCGCAAGATTGTGAGACTCCAAATTTAGTTCCACATTGGATTGTGAGACCCCAAATTTAGTTCCACATTGGATGGGCGTCGCAAGATTGTGAGACCCCAAATTTAGTTCCACATTGGATAGGCGAGAAATGGATAATGTGCTTGGATGGGCGAGAAATGGATAATGTGCTTATAACTCAAGTCCACTTACTATCCATTAACTTTCACTCAAATTTTTTGATCAGCGTCACGATTTTTGTGGGATGAATTCTTGAAAGAGGGGGGACTTGACATTTATCGCTGTAGAGTGTAGCCAGCTTGGACGATTGATATACTCTTCTCTCTTTTGACATCATAGAGTCTAAATCCTACTGCTTCGACGGGGACTGGAATCAAGAAAATAAGAACTTTTTTTTTTAATAAATAAAGATCAAGCACGCAGTGACCATTGAAATATTTGAGATCCATAACGGTGGTCGCGTCGACACGCGTGGATGCCACTAATCTCAACTTAAAATAAATACAAGATGGCATCGAGAGTGAAGCCTTGCTCCATTTGCGTGACAGATAGATCAAAGATTTTTAGATAATTAATCATGATTATTTAGTAATATAAAACCGATGCACAGGGCGCTGGGTCTCGGTCGGCGACGAAAAACTTTAGTTTAATTTTCGGGCCTCGCTCGGTCCGCTACGCGTGTCCTCGACTGGGACGTTAAAATTTTATTTTGACTTCCGGGCCTGGCTCTCGGTCCGCTGCGGGCGCCGTCGCGGCTCTGTCAGCGCGCACTGCTTGAGCTTGGGCGCTGAGTCCAATTCAAGATGATATGTTATAATTCTCTCTCTCTTTAAATAAAGTTTTACCAATATCTTTAACTTTACTATTCTTAAAAAAAAATTTATACATCAAATGAAAAAAAAAAAAAAAAAAAACTTTAGGTTTTAAGGTACATAGATGCAGCCAATAGATGGGCGGGCTTACAATGGTAGGAGGTAAAGAATACCTTTCAATTTAGATAAAATTTAGGTTCTTATAAAGACCGAGACTAATACTCATGGAACATAAGTTTTGAGTGATAGGGATGTAAAAGAAGCGCCAAGGCCTTTCAGCATCAAGCCATCATCATTTCTCAAGTGGAAAAGAATGGTAGCATCCGCGTTAATATTCGTTGGCAATATCAAATGTTGACTTCATCGCGGCAAGGTCTATATGGGATCAAATGAATTGAATCTTTCATTATCTCGCTTAGATTCATTGTTCCTTTTATTTTGGTGCGCTTTAAAAGGTGTGTTGTGCTTTTAAGTTCAAGAAAAAGTGGTAAAAGTATGGGCTACAATGCACCCATTATAATGATAATTAGCCATACCGTAAAGAATGATTCACATATAGAATTTATGTTGTATGAACAATGGTTCAGCGATATTGGGGAGTGGACAGAGCAAACTAGCTAAATTGATATGAATGCAGTTATATTCAAGAATCAAGATTGGTGCTTATTTAGATGGCTAAGGGCCACATATCTATGTGCCACGTTCTTGGTGACTAAAATATTTAATCCCTTTTTTTTTTTAAGGGCTTTTTCAACAACTACTTAATAGTTTTGATGAGCATCTGATTATTGTTTGGGTCAAATTTCTTCCACTTATGCCAAAATTAGTAGAATTTCAAATTATTAGTTTAGGCCAGGGTAACAGGCTAAGACTTCTAAAATGTATGGACATGATCATGCATTCCTGAATAAGTCATTTGCATGTGTCACATCATTAAAGCCAAATTGAACTGGTGCTAAGCTCGGTTTCAGTCGCAATACCACATGATCTCCAAGCTACTACTTGCCATAATTGAATGATGATAAGGAGGCATGGCTTGTATAACTCCCAGCCATCATGCTTGTTGGATTTACAAATAAGATTAGACGATAACTATTTCATGCATGTCTCTGCATTAGAAAAGTATGATCCGCGATAAGTGGAATAGTTTTGTAGCTGAGCTTATCATCAGAACTAGAAACAATACTGTTATTGAGATAACTTTGGACTTTAAGATCAGAGCCCACCAATTAGAAGGATCCTATCTCAAAATCGAAAGAAGCTTTTTTTCACTCCCATCTTTTAGGTTCTTTTTCTTCTTCTGCCTTCTATTTTTTCGGCAGCACATCTGGTCGCATTCTGTGGCTGCTCACACTATTCTTCCTTCTTTCGAAGCGAGATGGTTACAAGATCCATCTTTGGCCTTCTCATTTTTTCTTCTCACTATTTTGAGCATCAAGGGCCTTAGTTAGTAACCCCCGACATCCCTTATACGATTCTTCTATTTTTATAGAAACATTAGTCACGATATGATATATCCCTCTATAAGGTCAGATCGATCAGGGTCCACTATAATTCTTAGTATGCCATCTATCTCGTTTAAAATCTCTTAATTAGAATCTAGTACTATCGCATGTGTTTCATAAATTTAAAATGAATTATATATTTTTATTACATCAAGGAGATGTTCTATTCCTACGTATGGTTGGCAAGTTAATTTGGAGTTGATTCCTGATTAGCTGATTCAATAAGACCTTAACGTATTAAGCTAAGCTACATAACATATGACTTCTAAGTGATGAATCAATTTTTGCCTTTTGCACCTTCCCATACGATTCATTTCATCCTTTTTCACTCATTTGAAGCCTTGCAGAATTCTCTTTTATCCTCCACAACTTCGCTGATTTCTAAAGGCTTTATAACCATCACAGTATATATATATTTTTTTTTCCAAACTTGTAAGCTATAAGAAATGCTTTAAACATTGTACGTTGCCCGTATTCTTAATAAATTTTATATATCGATCAAAATGCCATGGGCTAGAAAGGCAAATTATTAAGCATACATGAAAGGTAGATTTAGCTACATTTGAATGTATTTAAGTTTAACATTTAATCATTCTCTTTTATCTCGAATTTGCATGAATTTCAAAGCTATTTTATTTTATTTTATTTTATTTTTTTATTTTTAAAATCTATGAACTGACTATATAAAGGTAGACTTAGTTCAAAATTTAATTATTATTTTTTATTTTTTAATATATATAAATTTTAAAATTATTTTATTTTTTATTTTTAAAATTTATAAATCGTATGAATTTAATTACGAATAAAACTCCGTTCTTTACGTTTCTCTCTCTCTCTCACTCTCTCTCTCTCTCTCTCCCACCTCTTATTGCTTGAATAGAGATTGAGGCGACGCTGAACGGAACAGGAAGAAAGGCAAAGTTGTGTCCAACAATCAATTAAAAGCATTCAACACGGCACCTTCACGGCATGAGGCGCTGAAAGGAACAGTAAGAAAGGCAAAGTTCTGCCCAACAATCAATTAAAAGCATTCAACACGGCACCTTCACGGCTTGAGGCGCTGAAAGGAACAGGAAGAAAGACCAAGCTCCGCCCAACAATCAATTAAAGCATTCGCCCACGGCACCTTCGCGGCATGGGGCGCGGCGACTCTGCAGCACCGGAACGGCTTTTCGCGACGTTTAGAACGGAATCCAGTGAACAGAAAAATTAAATTAAAGATGCCATACGATAAATATTCCAGATTCGAATTGCAGCGCTTCGAGCCGAAAAAGTCCTCTTTGGAACATGGCCATAAGCTTAAAAAATATAGCTGATAAGATTAGCTGGCGTTCATGGGGCATCACAATATCAAATGCAAGTTGCCCTCCGGACGACGTTGAACCACCAAGACTCCAGCTTTCCCAGAAGCTAATTACAGGTAGGAAGAGACTCGCTCCTCTCGCTGACTTGGTGCATGCCGTGTGACAGCAAGATCTTCGGCCGAAGTCCGGGCGTTGAGCCTTGACTCGTTCAAAAGTGTCGGCAACGTGTGACGTACAACTGTTGAACATCGTAGCAGTTGAGCGGTGCTGAGATCAATTTACGAAAACTAGACATTAAAATGATACTTTGCCTTACGTGTTTGGTTAGATGTACGCTGTTGGTCTTTTATTATTATTATTATTATTATTATTATCTTAATTTTTTTTTAGGCCAATTGGTTGCTCGGTATTGGTATCAAAGCTAATATTTATTAACATCGCCGGTATGAATCCCTTTCATACCATTTATCTAAAACGGCTACTTCCTTCCTAGTAGCTGTCCCAATAATAAGGCTTCAGTATCAACATTTGCTAGAGATCATGAGATCTGCATCAGCTTTTGAAGTCATTTTATTGGAAAAAAATTATTTCATCGAATAGGTATGTTGATGCCAGTAGATCTGATGAGATTATCCATTGGTCTTTTACCAACTTTTTGAGGATATTTTGATTGATCACTTTTAACCTCTCTGGAGAAGAATTGTGGCATCGCACCATAAGTAAGGAATATCTTTAAATAAAAAAAAAAAAGAGAATAATCTCTTAAAACTTTATAATTGAAATTTATTGTTTCAATTGAATACTTTAAGGGGCTCAAAACTCTTAATTAGGCAAGGATTATATGCTTTCAAAAATAAAAAAAAATAAAATTATGGACTGATTTTATATTGATAAAATAAGACTTCTAGAAGAAAATAACATAAAACTTTTTTAAAAAATAAAACGAGTCTCCTACATAGTTTAGGACAAAATTAAAACTTTTAAGAAGACTCATGATAAAATTTTCTTAAGAGCAAAAGCTCTTTTTATTTTTTCTCTTTTGGACTGTACCATTATCATTTTGTTCCCATTCAACTATCCAAATATATAGAAAAAAAGAGAGGATAATTTGATTTTAATGATAAAGTCTAAATTATCATCAAATTCGATATGCAATAAATACAATATATTTCCCCAATTATTCCTTACTCTTATTTCTCAATAAAATATCAAAATATATTTATTTGATTAAATAGATTTATTTCTTGAATAATGCAGGGTATATGCTTGTCTCTAATTAATCTGCAACCAAATTTAATATATAAAAGGTGTTAAAAACTAACAAAGTTTCAAAATACAATCCAAATATATACGTTGGTGTTATACTTAGGTCAGAAGTCCATCTAGGCGTGCCAGAGAGCAAATGACTCGCTTAAGAGCAAAGACTTTGACCTCAGTTGGACACCAGACTACTGTCTTAACCGGATGACATCGGTCCAAGGTTACGCAAGAAACCACCGTTCTCTTTTTGACACTAACTATTCCGTAGGAGACCTTGGACCAAATCATTGAAAGTTCTGGTCATCTCGTTTTGAATTTGCTGTGGATTATGATGGTTAAGGAGTAATGACGAGGAGATCGAACGTTGGTTGGGATCCAGTTTGCATACATACACATTGTCATAGATGATTGTGAGAATGAATGAATTCTATTATCATGTGACAAGAAAAGAATCGATGCAACTCATAAAATCATTATAAATATAATAAATTGGTTGATTATGAAATTGTCTAATTAATGATCATGAATTTTATGAATTTTTCATATATGCTTAATAATTATCTCGAAGTATTTATTTAAGAAATTTTTTATGCAACACCTCATAGCATCATTTGCTTAGTCCCTTATGCCCTGCTCATCAACAAGTAGCTCCTTCAAACGTCTTATTACCCTTACATGGCACCGAACCCCTCCTACCATGCCAAAGAGTAACTAAATGATAAAGTGACCATGTTGCATATTGTAATCGATTAGAGTTTGTTTTAAGATTAAGTAGCTCATTAAGGATATGTTTACACATATGAGTCCGATTACACTACTTTTATAAAGTTTTATTTGAAAAACTGACCTTCATTCCAACCATTTAGTTTCATTCAAAAGTTTTAGCCTCTTATATAACTTCTTTATGTCCTTGAATTTTCAATAAATTATGACACTACTTATGTACTGTAATATTGCTTATAACTCAAGTTCATTTACTACCAATTAACTTTCGCTTGAATTTTTGGATCATATGGTTTTGGCCCGTAATTGGTTAATTGGACCAGCAGGTGAGCTTGTGGCATTACGAATGGTGTTAAAACTAACCTGAGTTTGTGAAATTGGTAGACATGAGGAAAGAGCTACCCATGAGACAGTTGTGGAGTCCCACTATGACGTAAAGCCACCCTTCAGCATCAATGATTCGATTCGAGATGGATTTTAGCTAGTTTGTAACATGCGACGAGAACGTCGCATTATAAGAAGGAAAGATTGTAATGCAGCAACAATAATTCCATATTGGATGAAAAAGAAAGTGTTATGTGCTTATAATTTAAGTTCATCTACTACTAATTAACTTCTACTTGAGTTTTTTATATATAAAATCATGATAACAAAAGCATTATATATATATATATATATATATGGAGAGCATAATTTCTAATCCATGTGAATCTCTTCTCTATATAAATATATATATATATTAAGGCAACGAAAGACTTATTCTGAAAGTTTAAGAGAGGGTTTTACGGGATGTAAATGAGTTTTGAGTTGTATGAGAGCGTATCTATGGTAAAAAAATAGTCATTATAATTTTTAATTTATTTTTATAATAAAATTTTTATCGTCTTTATTGATGTAAGACAACGTATCAAATAACATTGAATCCTTATATGTTATTTTTATCTTTGTTTTCTCTGTTAATCTTTCTTTTCTCTCTCTCTCTCTCTCTGCACAAAAAGCATTAGAGCTTTCCCTGCGGCACAGCATTATCCATCTCATTACATGGTGTTATGGAATGATTTGCGACTGGCCGAATACTTTACTGATAATATTCCTTACATTGTTTACAACACTCTTAGAGGCAATATAGACGACAGAGAAGATTAAGAGCATCAAATACACTGACCATGAAGCACTCCAAAGATTCGAATCTGGACAGTGGATAACCCCCTGTTGCGAGTGGAAACAATTTAGAAAACCCCAGCACCTTAGGAGACGACAAATGACTGGACATCATCGACCAATATAACAAAAGCAAGCGAGGGCTGATCAAACCGCCATTTTTACCGAGCGTTGCTCCAAACTCTCCACAGCCCACGCCTCGGCGGCCATACCATCTAATCTAAAGCTAAGAAGAAGCCCAACAAATTAAGGCCATACATAACCATCTATTTTTGTCCATGCCAGGACGAACAGAAGGTAGAGGACTTGGTGTTAGGATTCCGCCACCAACCACCGTGCATCAAAGATTCAAACCAAAGCTGGTGGGTGACGAGGTCCACATTGGAGCAGTCTCTGAGGAACGAGTCAGGACTCTGCCGTGCACTTGTCTTCCCCACAGAGAGAGAGAGAGAGAGAGAGAGAGAGAGAGGGGGGGTCGTTTCCGGCGCATGCGGAGAGATGGACAGGACACGTGCGCTGGAAGTCGACCGAATTGGACGGCCGGGTCCCAGCGCCCGACCACGCCCCCGGCCCAGCTGTGCTTCGTCGCACGGCAAACAGCTTTCTCGGCGTTGAAGTTAGAAAATAATTGGCATCCGATCATAAAATGTAATTTTCAAAACAAATTTATTTACTATATAAAACATATCATTATTTCAAAATATATAATAATTTAAATAATCCATCAATCAATGCTTTTATACTATTATACATGTTAAAATATATTTTTGATACTCATATTTTTTGTGCAAATTATCTTTAGACTTTCAATTATTCTATCACTCTGTTGGCTGGCATGCCGATTAGTTATTCTATCAATTTTAACCTACTTCGTATAATAAAATGTTAGGAATGTAACATTTTTAAAGCACGAAGAATTAAACTGTAACAATGGAACGTTTGAGAACTAAAAATATATTTTTGCCGATTAAACGTTATGTTTACTGTTTATATAGATAATATATTACGTTATGTAATATATTTAAATTCTATTGCGCTGATTTTGTTTGGTCTTGGTTTTGTTTTGAACTTGATTTAAAGCTTATTTTGGGCATGTAAACTAGATTTTTATTTTATTTTTCAATTAAATCAAATTTGATTCAAGCTATGATTGAAGTTGTGCTTCAATTGACAACCCTAACATCGGAGAAAGAAAGATCTAGAAAGGTTGATGTTAGTTTAGCACTTCTTCTTTATAATGCATTTGTAAAGGAATTATATGACAAAGCTTATTGCCCATCTTTAATTATAAGTTTAACATATCAGCAAAGTATAGTTATTATAGTCTCAAATAAGGTATCGACTTATATGACAAGAGGATTAGAATAGGTAGTATGCTCTTTAATAGGCTACATTTCTTTTCCATACAAATACATCATGTGATATATCAATGGGTGCGTTCCTGTTTATGAGAAAAGAGAATATAAAAGCGAAAGCATAATATGGACTTCAAGTTAAAACATTTGAATAGTGATTTACTAAAACTAAATTAACATTCTATTATCATAAATTACAGCAAATAAGACTAGCTATAACAAGTCTAATTACTCGATAAATAAATATACCATCGAAGAAACTAATTGAACTTTAAAATTAGTTATAAGCTTTTAAAAGTGACATCTCTTTATACATCAATGTTTCTCTGGTCTTAATAGATGGCAAAATCCTAATCGATAAAACAGTACCAAATCAAATAATCATGTGACCTTTGAGTCCGACAAATTTTTCTTTTCTCTTGTTAAAAATACAATAAATAAATTTTTAAGACCACAACTTTCCAAATTTCAAAATGCTAAGGGTCAATATGCACTTTCTTTTTTTCATGCATTCATTTAAAAATTTTAAGCCCATAACCTTTTGAAAAGATATTTCTTTTCTTATCCTCAATCAAAACCATACTTAACTTAAATATCCAATACATTCAGATAATACAAATTAAACCTATTCAATATACAATAAATCCTACCACTACATTGAGCTAATCCCAACAAACCTAACTAACATATCATAGGTAAGATATATATATATATATTTGATAATAAGAGAGGGTTTCTACTATTTATAAATTAAGATTTAAAGTATCTTAAGCCCTCTGGCCCCCTCCCCTTTATTTTATTATTATTATTTTTTCTCTAGTTTTGGAAATCTTCCATCCTTCCTCCTTGATAGCAAACAGCGTGCCAGGTGGACAGAGGTACGTCGCTGGATCCTGTCTCTGGTGCAACGCCTGAGAACGGAGCGGCGACCGGGCATATTCCCTCAGTTGATATACGATAATTGGATAGATAAAAATCCTTGTTAACAAAATAACGTTAGTTTTGTTTTATTTAAGCCAACAATTTTATTCTCCCTTTCCCTTGCTGTTTGCTTGCTTCATGCCGCTTTTCTCGTGCTTGCGTAAAGAGAAGCGCACCCCCTTCCCCTATCCTCTCCTCCACTCCTCTCTTCTTCTTCTTCTTCTTCTTCTTCTTCTTCCCTCTCCCTCTCTCGCTCCATCGGACGAATCTCCGACCCGCCCTCCGGCAATAACCCCGCCGGACTCCGGTGAAACACCGCCGGAGGCCATCCGTGGCGGCGGAGAAGCTGGCGCCGTGAGGCAGCCGAGATCCGGAGGAATGGGAGAGTGAGAGAGGGGGCGGACGAAGAGATCCGATCTCTGCTAGCCAAGGGACAGGTTTTTACACTTTTTTAATTGGCTCTCGCGAGATTCGATTCGAGAAATGGAGCACGGGAGGCTGACGCGCCTAGGGTTCTTGTGGAGGTTCTTCACGGTGGCG
The DNA here is from genome assembly GCA_017589505.3 of Metroxylon sagu. NCBI lineage: Eukaryota > Viridiplantae > Streptophyta > Magnoliopsida > Arecales > Arecaceae > Metroxylon > Metroxylon sagu. The sequence goes on along the minus strand of JACVBY030000634.1, from coordinate 2,203,768 downwards.
TGGGTGGCGATCATGGCGGCGCCAGCCGAGGCGGCGGAGGGGAGGCGGGTTCCGCCGCGGCGGCACGCGTACGCGGCGATGATGTACATGGGCACGCCGCGGGACTACGAGTTCTACGTGGCGACCCGGGTGATGATGAGATCGCTCGCGAAGCTCGGCGTCGCCGCCGATCGCGTTGTCATTGCCTCCGCCGACGTGCCGATCCGATGGGTCCGAACCATGTACGCCTTCTTATTCTCAATCCCCCTCTCCGCCTCTTGATCTCTCAACCTGATATTCGCACCCCTGATTCCATCTCCTGCTCTCTGTTCCGAGTTTTCTTAGCACCGGATTTAGGTTTGCCCCCCTTTTCTTTCAAGAAAGAGAAACGGCGAAGTGGAGGCCCTGGACTTGGGGGCGATTACAAAATATGTTAAAAAATTGGGGTTTTGAGAAATTGTTTGGGGGCATTGGATGGTACCGACTGATTTGTCTTTTTCTTTGTTGTATTTTTCATTAAACATGTAAGTTAGTAATGGTAGATTTTTGCTGGAAGACGATGGCGAACCATTTGAATTGTCTCAATTATTTCCTTTGCCGGTAGCCGACGACGACGAACCAGGAGAACTGCGACTCATTTATTTTTCTTCACCGAATTACCCTTACGGCGACTTTCTTGTCTCAGAGTTCGTCCTTTGGTCATTTTCCTTTGTTTAATTTTTGTTTGTGGTTTTTTTTTTTCGTTTTTTTTTTTCTCCTTTTAATTTCCGTTTTTCCTTGTTCTTCCGCCGATTATAAGGCCCCGTCTTCATTTCCGAGTCCGAAGACTTTTTTTGTTTCCTCGAAAACAAAAAGACGCCTTCTTTGTTGGAAATAGAGGTTATGTTTCTGAACTGCACCCTATTTTTTTAAATCAAACCGTCCCCGGCCTGCTGTCCCACCGACGTTGGGGTTATTTGATGGATCGATTGTTAGAACTAGTCGGCTGGTTGTTCATTTAATGGATCGTTAAGAATGTTTGACGGTTGGATCGATAGAAAAGTTTTTTTTGTATGTGAGAGAAATGGTGAGATTTGACTGAGTTGAGATGGTTGAAACTAATCTTGAAATCCAAATTTTGTTTCCTTTCTAATCTCAATCGATGTAGTTTTTAGAAAATACTTGGCCAAATTTACGTGTTATTATCGTTTGATCTGTTATGTAAAACTAATTCTACACCTTCGCCATTTGTCAAGACTTATGGAATCAACGTAAAGAAGAAGTAAATAGTTATTTTCTTATACCTAGTTAAAGTAAATGTTGGAGAAACTATTAAATTTAAAATCATATGGAATGCAGGCCTTGATCATGTTCTGGCTCAATGTAATGAGGAGTCTAAAGTTGATCTGGACAGGGCCTATTCAAAATTTGCATATGCTTTGCCCAGACCATTTCATTACCATCCCAAGATAGAAATCACAATCTCATGTCTTTTTGGCATAAACTCGGTGAATTTTAGCCATTGTAGTCTCTACATAACATAGAGATGGATTTTTAGAGTATCTTGTTATGCTTTTGATCCATTCATGATGATTTATTAGTTAATTAATAGCAAAATTAGCCTTCTGTGCTAAGACTAGAGGTTGATGAGACTCACAACACTAATTTTGAATTGACAATTCAACTGCCTTCTTAGTGCTCAGGCCTCTGATGTATTGTCAACTTGTGTTAACAGGAAAGAGGAGGATGGGGTGAAGGTGGTTACAGTGGAGAACTTGAAGAATCCATATGAGAAGCAGGGCAATTTCAACTCCAGATTTAAACTGACACTTAATAAGCTGTATGCATGGAGCCTAGTAGCATATGACAGAGTTGTCATGCTTGACTCTGATAACATCTTCCTCCAGAGAACTGATGAGCTCTTCCAATGTGGGCAGTTCTGTGCTGTCTTCATTAACCCCTGCATCTTCCACACTGGTCTCTTTGTCCTTCAGGTATAACCTCTAAATTTAATTTGCTCCACAACAAATTTAATTTCACAAGTGTCAAAAGTTTCTTTTACCTTTAGGAATGTTGTTCTCTCATGAACTTGCTGCTTTGCAAATCAGAGTTATTGGAGTAATCAGATAAGTTGCTGTTTGGATATGTTGGAGTAATTGGATTATCTTTTGATATTTGTATAGATGTTCCCTTGGAAAAAAAGATATTTGTATAATTGCATATCTTGCTAGCCTTCGTATACCTGGGTTTTCTCTCCAGCTGTGAGATCTTCCTACCACAGTACTTGCATGTCTTTTGGCACTTTAATGCTCTCTACGATACTACAAATAAACTCATTTTAATTTTATTTTACATGGATCAATTTAAGATAATTAATCATGTATTATTTGCTTATTGCTCTTATTGAATCTGTACGATCAGATTTCCAGTTAGTTTTAGAGTAAAAAAAAATCCATCCTATTCCAAAATTTGCTTTGAAGGTGAAACATGATCCACACTTTAGCATAGCAACTGTAGCACTGATCACAGCCTCCATCTATTGAAGGCGCTGACGATGGGGAGAGTGGCAGAGATGGGGGTAGGGGGTAGCTGGACGATGAGGGTGGATAGTGGTTGAGGTAGATAGTTGTTATAGATTACTTCAATAATACATTAGACTTTTGGAGCCATTTGTAAGTTCTGCTAATCATAATATTTAACATGTTAAAAGTCAATAATGGGATCCTACGCAGGAAAAAAACGTCAACACAATAACTCAGTTCTCTCTTTGAGGCATAGCTTGATTTTTGTCTATTGGGTGTTTAAGCACTTGTTCATAAGCCTACTTTGTGTTTGATTTATGATTTATTATGATTTTGTTATAAGCAAAGTAATGCTAGGATAAATTTTTCAGGATAGGTTTTGTGTTCGGTGATTTAGTTTATGCTAGGTTATCTTAGTAGATGACTTATCAACAAGTAGCTTTAAAATTCCTTCCATTGATTTTGTAAATGGGGGCTATTGCAGCTAATGTTATGGAGACAGTTGGCACAGGTGCCACCAAGGGTCTAAGTGCCCTAAAGTGTAGGAGATAGCAGCCTGTGCCCTAAAGTGTTGGAGATAGCAGCCTTGGTGGCACCTGTGCCCTAAAGTGTTGGAGATAGCATCCTTCAAAAATCTATGCATGGGGACATGACAACATACTTGCATGCATACACACGAGAAAAGGGGAGAAGAGTTATATATGCTATCTAGCGGACAAATTAATAGACACGAGTTTTTTAGGCTCACATTAACAGTGCTTAAGATGTTTAAATACTTAAGCTGACAGTTAAATGCAATAGCTTCATATTTAATATATAAAGACACTTTGCGTAGAATGTCCAGTATTTGAAACTAAGAGTCCTCTTCATAACACTCCCAAAAAAGTGCAAAGTGCTGGCACTTTTTGCTGATATCAGTTTAACACTTTGAAACTGAATGTCCAATCAAGTCAAGTTCTGCTGTGCCACGTCTAAGAGTCTGAGAGTGTCAACTCTCACATAAACTTTAAAAAACAGAATGTCTAGGTAACACAGCCTGCAACCATGGATTTGTTAGTTATTTGTGTTATGATTCACTGAACAATAATAACATGGACTTACAAATCTGTTTCCTATTATCTCTGCTTCCCGCAGGCTTAAGGTTTATGTCAAATATTGAATGGAGATAGTGTTATAGACCTAATCCATATGGCCAATTGTGAGCTTGTCATGCAAATATATCTTTTAGCCATGTACTCTACTAATGCAAGCTGCCCAATAAATTCTACATTAAATTGCTGCATTGCAGATTTCGTGATATTAACATAGAAATACTCAGCAGAGCCAATGGCTGACTTGGCTGTGATTTGAAAATCCAGAAAAACAAAGAACCACTTATGCCTTTCTCAGACTTAATATAACTAATTACTTTCCAAAATCCTTTCCAAGGAATAATTGAATTAAGTGGGTAGAATAACACCATTGTGACTCAATATGCGTCAGTGCGAAGAAGTCCAATGCATTCTTCTGAAATGAGATCTATACTGAAGGCTGATGCTAGGAATAAGATCTGGAGCTGGAGATAAGGTGATCCAGCTGCTAAGAATGCATTCAACCTAGTATCCCTCTGGATTTTGTCTATGTAACCTTATTCACCCTGTTTTCTCCATAATCCACTTAAAGATCCTATTTATGGGTGAATATTTGCATTCAAATTTTAAGGGACTTGGTAGTGATCATTGTAAAATCATTATCAATAGATACATGACTGCCTAATAAATTATGATGGGTTGAATAACATTTTAACCTTAGGATGGATATGTATGAGTTGCATAGCTAAATGTAGCTTTGCACAAAAGTGACATGTTGTCAATATAGGGTTTCAGGTCTCATCAGGACGTCCTATGGGATGTCGGAACGGATTGCTGTCCCAAGTGTTAGGGTAGGGCTATCCCGCCATCATTTTAGTGTCCCAATTGGCACGTCTTGGGACACCCTAGGTCCCAAGTATCGGGATAGGATGGCGGCGCATCCTGTTCCATGAAAAAACTGGGACAACCTTGTGACCTATCAACAACTAAATATTATTTAGAATTTCAGATCAATGTTTAAAATCTCAGTATGGTGTACCAATGCCGATATAGTAATGCTATGTCCCTGTTCTGACATGGTATACTGATGGAGTCAGCTGAACATCCGTGCCTCCCTCTTCTCCAAAGCACACCCGGCTGTGCCACTATAGGCACCTAGCACTCAATAACATCTGGTACTTAAAATGCTGATTAGTACTGGTTTTGTAGGAAACCTAGCTTTTTGGGATTTAACATGCCTTAAAGGTTAGAGTTTTAAGACACGGTTAGTAATAATTTGAAAGCAGCAGCATCATGCTGCCTGTAGATATAATGCATATGCGTGCAGCGACTTTAATGCCTCCCTAAAATGGTAGGGATATCACTTTGTAACAAACAATAATGAAAATGCCACTTATTCACCACTATTCCACAAGAAGTATATAATACATTAATTCATAACTGAATATGGTAATCTTGTTTGGAAAAAGTAAGTCTCTGTACCAAAGTGAGAAGTGGGGAGATCCATATAACCTATTATAGTAATGGTTCTGCTTTTTCACCCCACTATGTGTACTTACCAGCTTAATAATTCTAATATAAATTTGGTCCTTTCTAGGATAGTACCATCACCAAGTTCTAGTACCATCACCAAGTTCAAGCTGGACTCCTAAAAGTTCGATCATTCCAACTTCTTTTGCAGTTTGCAGGGATGCATACAGGGTAGGCATAATTGCTAACTAGCCTTCTTTATGTGGAGATGAGTTGTTGGATCTGATTAACAGCACAAACTGAAATGTCTAGGAATCCTTTCCAGGACTAGTCTTGCAGGCAAATTGTTGCGGTTATGTAAAGTGTAAAAATCAAGCATTTCTTAAATTCAAGAACAGATTAGCTCATATAGTCGAAGGAATGAATGTCTTAAATTCAAGAAAAAAATTAGCTTACGCTTATTTTTATCCCATCTTCCCTTCTTTCTCTCTCTTTCTATAGTTTTCCAGGCGATGACTCCCGAAACTTAACAGCTATGCACTCTTTTTTTCTAAGATTTTAAGCAACCGTAGCATTAGAAAGAGGGTGAACTATGAAATCTTTAAGTTGTAATTCCCTGCTGCTCTCTTTTCATTTTGCAGCCTTCAATGGATGTCTTCAGGGACATGCTTCATGAGCTAGAAATTGGGCGTCGGAACCCAGATGGTGCAGATCAAGGTTTTCTTACCAGTTACTTTCCAGATTTGCTTGATCGACCAATGTTCCATCCACCAGTAAATGGCACCAAGCTTGACGGCAACTATCGACTTCCTTTGGGGTACCAGATGGATGCTTCTTACTACTGTGAGTCTGTTAGCGGCCTTCTTGGTTCCTGTCTAATCTGCCATGTTCCTGTAAATGTCCAATAAAATACGGATTTAAAACTCGTTTCTGATTTATTATTCTTACATTTATTACTAAATACAGTGGATTTCTTTAGCCATGCCTTTTTATGGTTAAAGCTTGTGCTTGTCTTTATAACATGATGCTATTTTTTTTTGTTACAGACCTGAAACTTCGATGGAGCATACCCTGTGGACCAAATAGTGTGATCACATTCCCTAGTGCGCCATGGTTGAAACCTTGGTACTGGTGGTCCTGGCCTGTCCTACCATTGGGCTTATCATGGCATGAGCAACGTCGAAATACCCTAGGGTAAGCAAAAACGGATATGCTTTAGCTTTTAGGCTACAACCATACACCTAAGTAGATTTCATCAAAACCAAAAATCTTCAGCTTTAATAGTTTAATCTAATTATTGAAATCTGAATGGACTTTGACATTAGTCTGATTATCAACTCCCCTCTTGAAGAAACTTGGCATGCTTGATTAGGTGCAGCTCTAACAAGATTGTCTTTGGTGTTGCGAAATTTTACTGTGAACAGGTATGGATCAGAGGTGCCTGTGATACTGATCCAGTCGGTAATGTACGTTGGGATCATGGCGCTCACTCGACTGGCACGTCCTAGCTTGTCAAAGTTGTGTTACAACCGGCGCCCGGAGAAGAATTTTGCCTTCGTGCACAGCATGCTCAAGGTGGCAGTTGCATGGTCCATGTTAGCTTCATACACTGTCCCTTTTTTCCTCATCCCTCGAACGGTGCACCCACTTCTGGGCTGGTCCCTCTATCTCCTCGGTTCATCCACTCTTGCTTCGGTTGTGATCAATGTTTTCCTGCTGCCGCCACTCCCAGTCCTCACACCCTGGTTGGGTATACTGGGTGCACTTTTTGTGATGGCATTCCCTTGGTATTCAGATGGTGTTGTGAGGGCTTTGGCAGTGTTTGCTTATGCCTTCTGCTGTGCTCCGTTCGTGTGGGCATCATTGATGAAGGTCATGGGCTCATTATATGTCTTGCTTGATAGGGAGGCCTTCTTTCCAAGGTTGGGGGAATCCACGCAGCCGCCGGAGTTTAACAAGCTATATTGAACAATGTGGATGATGTTGCCATGGGGGCGATTAGGTTCTCGCAATCTCACACATTTCGACGATTTTGGCTATTTGCTTGTCTCAACTGTGTTATATTGGGTAATTGTTGTTGTATTTTAACACCATACAGTACAGGACCTCTATGACAGGAAATTGGGATGGCAGTCTTGTTCAGAGGAAAAGACGGAAGTTGGGAGTATGTTTGTTCTGGTTTCTAGGAAAATATATAATCAGTTATAATTCGTTTATTTTCCTCCTCCTCAAGTGGAAAGCAAAAGTCTTGCGTTGATATTTAATTATTGGGGATTTTCAAGTCTCCAGATTTAAGTTTTAATCTGATTGCGGCTGAGCCCTATACGACTGTTTGGGTATTAAATTAATAATTTAACTCTATACGTTTCTGATGCATAAGATTTTGCAATTAAAATTCTCCTGGAACTGACCCGCGTTACACAGATTACACCAAGAAAATATGCTTCCCAAAATAGTTTGTCTTGATATATTATCATATTTCGGTTTTTCTTTAAGTAAAACTCTGCTCGCCAAACAACTCACCAACCAACTGGTGTAAGCTATTTTCTTTGTCTGTGGATGAATGCTGGTACGAATACGCATGCAAAATTTTTGCTCTGCATCTTTGATTGCCTCATCTCTGCCTTCTATGCTTGGATTCTGGTCTTCTGGGACGGCAATTTCCCTACTGGTCCATGGTGGAGCACAACAGGTGCCATGTTTCCCTGTCGACCCGTCGGTGGATGTTCAAGTTTTATTTTGAGCACCATGCTTTCATCACAAGAAGGGCCAACCAGATGCGTGCGAATAGAAACGGGTACGTAAAATTTGCTGCCATTCACAATATTTTTGTCATCTTTTCTCTTCTCCTCAAATCTTGCACGCATCACGGGCTTGCAACCAGGGTAATAATAGTTCTCTCTTCATCTTCGCCGGAAAACAAAAAAAAAAAAAAAAAAAAAATGGAAGTCTTCTTAGTTTTAAATGTTCTGGTTGGTAACTTGGCACTTAGTTGCCATTTGACATCGCGTTCTTTTTTTTTTCCTTAATTTCATAAATACAAAATTATTTCTATTTTTACAATATAAATATATTTGTGAGAGTTAATTATTTTTAAAATATAAGCATGATAGTAGTAACAAAAGTGATAATAGTAATAAGGGAGGAGGTAGTGGAGATATTGATGATGTTATAGCGATGGAGACACCAATGTGATGGAAGCAATAATGTTAATAGTGTAGTATGGTAAATAGTGAAGGTGAGGTGCAAGTGATCGTGGTAAAAAAATATAAATTTTTTATTTTAAAAAATATTAAAGATAAATATTTCTTTTATTTTTAAAAAATAATGAAAGTAATTTTTTTTTAAAAAAATATTTTCTATTATATAGAGTGGTGGTATTGAGATTTTAAATCTCAATCTAACCGTATCCACTTTTATCTATTATATTGAAAATAAAAATGCAGCATATTGTATCTTGATAAATAAACAGATTGTACAGTAGACAAATGATTATAATCTTTGCCATAATATATAATCTCTTGCTGTTGTTAAAATCCGGAGGCATTTGAAAAATCTTTTTCTTGTTTTAATAACTGTTGCTTTTATCAGCAACCATAAATATATTACTTAAATACATTTACATCCTTACAACTTGAATAAATATATTACTTAAATACTTTTACATCCTTACAACTTGATATTAAAGATGCCTCTAAATTTTGCAGACTTTTTCTCTCTCTAAGCCTTTGACTGAAACCTATACATGATGCCATCGTTCAGATGCACTGGTGATCTGTATGTATTTCAGGATCCAATTAAATTCAAGATCTACTGCCATTGCTAGAATATTTGCGGCATATCCTTGGTGCCTGACTTCTGACTTCTGACTTCTGGACGGTTTGCGAGAATCTGAAAAGTATTTTCTCCGGCTGATGCTATATTCACACATTCATAGGCATGCATAGACCTGCCTATTTTGGTTGTTCGTAAGTCAGAGAAGTTCGCCAACTTCCTGAAGATTGAACTCTAAAATAGTTTTTTTAGCATGACATATATAATTGAGCTTTTAGAAGTGATTAATTGACATGGTTAAATAAGTTGAACATGATCAAATACCAGGCTAATTATAAGTTGTTAATGTTAGCCATGGTCATCTGTGTTCAAGAAATAACGAACAAAAATGACTTGCATCCACTGCTTAAAATGGACTACTTAATGACTTAATCTGTCTTCCAGGTCCATTTTAAAGCAACCAGACAGGCGCCAAGACAAAGTACTATGCATGATATTTTTTCTAATCACACTTCTATGCTGATCCACCTATAATGCAACTTGAATATTATCATTACTTTTTTCTTTTCACGTTCCATGCTGGGAGGTACCATTGGGGAGGAGGGACTTCTTGTGGGCAAGCTTAAGTGGCTCCAACAACAACATTCCAGCTCCCAACAGCACCCTTCCCACCATTATCACCAAGTTCAAGCTCCAAGGCCTTGGCCTCATCGATCTGGTCGCCCCTTCTGGTAAGTTAAATGCATCCCATAGCCAACGCTTGATAACTTCACATCCCTTAGAATTTTGATGATTTGGTGCAACATGTTAGCCTAGAATAATTTTTTTTCAGATTACCTACCGAAAGAGACTGGTTTGCATTGCTTCATCAAATACCAATACGAAAACCAGAAGCTTGATATTGTACAGAATGACAGCAAAATCTAAGGGCATATTTTAAAGCTCGCTTGCATCTAGGGATGGGCATGAGCAAGCCAAGCGAAAGGTAAAAAGGACAGAGATCTTAGGAATGGTGAGATGATTACAGCACCGCTTTTGGCACAGAAGTTTTGGATTTGATTCTGCCTATAATTTATGGACCTCAATTAAGTCCATAAATTCCTAGTGGAACATCTCCTTGGTAATAATATTTGAAAAGTCCCTTTAACAAAAATAAAATGCAAAATATTTTAACTGAGACCTTAAAGCCTATGAGAACTTTTTAAAAAGGCTGGAGCAACATGCTGATGGGATGAGCCAAGGTCGTTTATTCTGAACCATCCCTCTTCTGCATTAATCTGCCATGATGGAATACCCGTCTCAGCTCAAGCAATTTCTTCGATAAAATGTCACGTAAGCACCAACTCTGATTTCCATCAAACTATTTTCTACCACTAATCGTTATTTGATGCTTTTTCATAGGGTGGGGTAGCTTATTCGTGAAAAATCCTATTATGTGATCAACTACTAAAGACCAGAAGGCAAGCTTTATGCTCTCCTATTCTTCAGTGTGAAACTTAAAATATAAGAAAGAGGAAACAAGTCAGACAGCTGAGAGAAAGGACTTTTGCTCACATTATATGCTAGATAATCTGTTGATGAAAAAAATTTATTGATAGTATTGCTATTTTCAGGTATGAGGATACAATTTACCAGCATATTATAAGTTGGCATGTCTCAAATTTTGATTTTGATAAACTAATCAGAAGCCACCAGATGTGTACATTAAGCTTCTATAACCATTTATCTTACTCTTCGCTTGTTCAGCATAGAAGGTGTTTTCTGTTAAAATTCAGGGTCTTGACAAGGACCCTTCCGGAGCTTTTCTTGTAATTCCAACTGTTTCGGAATAACTAGTTCAGCTCCACACCCTGACATTGAGAAATATCTCTCAAGAACCATCTACGAAAACATATAAAACAGTTAACAAAGTGCAACACTTGGAGATAGAGTGAATCAGAAAGACATTGAGCATACCACAGCAGAATAAGCATCGATTTTCCTTTGGCGAGCAGATCTCTTTAGGCCCCTGAAAGAGAGAAATGTTCATGAAATTTCCTCTTGGAGAACAGTCCAGAGTGACATCTTCTGTTTATACCATGTAATATTGTTATTCCGGCTTAGACAAACACGATGAAAACATAAACTACTTCATACACAACAAATTGCATGCATTACCAGCAGCAGCATGATCATGATGTGTTTAATATCACATAAAGAAAAAGAAATTAGTGTTTTTGTTTTTGGAAGCAGAAATTGTCTCCCAGCAGATGATTGGCTGCATCGTCTTTCATAAATCAAATCGTCTTTCATAAATCACTAAATGGCCAAATACAGGATGAATTGTTTAAATTTAATAAGATAAATGCAGGACAGGAAACAGCCAGCCGATTCAGTAGATGGAAGGTGTTGACAAAGCATCAGAACATAATAACACTGGAGCAAAGTAGCAAACAGGTTACATGGTTCCAAAGCTATGTTCTAGAATAGAAAAGGACCTCCACCACCAGAACGGTTTGCAGAGCAAGTAAAATGGCGTGCATATAGGGAATAGGGCATCAATAGTAGGTGGCTGTGATTTGTCAAACAAAGAATGTGCAGGTAAGTTGATTTAGTAGAAGACAAGAAAAGCCAAATTAAGTCATTTCCATAACCATAATCACAACCATCAACTCCGGTCCTGACTAATTGGAGGGAGAGGATCGGTTGTTGTCACACAAAAAAAGGAATGAATAAAAGAACAAAAAATCTACAGGATGCTCAAAAGGCCCCATATTTTGATAATAAAATCAATGATCTAGACTGAAGTTCGATGATGAATTAACAAAAAATCAAGTAGATTTATTGAGAAAGACAGCAAAATGTCACCGCAAACATGAATGCAACAGACATGTTAAGAGAGAAACTCACATATCAATCATAAAATCAAGGGCATCTATTGAAGTTCCATGTTCATCCTGCAGGTAGACTCTCCAACCCCTGCACTGCACAAGAACTGGAAAATAATATCCTATCTCATATGCAAGTATAGAATTGTATGCTCTCTAGATGACTCCAATAAAGCAAGGAAAAGAACACTGAGCGTACAACAAAGTTTCTTTTTATATATTTTGGTTTTCTATACTTTTGGTATGGAATTTTGTCACCTCTTTTATATCTATGTAATTTATATTTTCTATGATATCTATTCTTCTTGGTACTCCAATAATTTATATTATCACCATATGCTTGTGGTGCACATGGTTCTTTGCAAAATGGATAATTCTGTTAGAGTTAGAAATTCAAAGTCTTAAACTAGATGTAGAATTATTAAAGAAAAAATTTAAAATTTGAAGAAGCCTATGAAAAACAAACTGAAATCTTAGAAAAACATCAGGAATTAATAGAAGAATATAAAATCCATTCACTCCATGATAGAAAAACATTAGAAGCAATAAACCAGGAAACTTTGAACCATGCCACGTTAGAAGTAAATCCTAAAGTAGAACAAGGGGCAATATCAAACATCATAGTTTCCTAGCAAAATACATGAGTTGCTTAAAAGCAGCTAATAAGTATCTGCAATAGAAACTTAGGTTAAACATGAGAATGATGCATGGAGTAGGTGAATGAAGTTAGGTTAAGAATAATTTTGAAACGTGCAATGCTTCATGGATGAGTCAGGAGAAATCATGAAACTTACGTTTGCAGCATCCATGCAGTGAGGTCATTCTCAGTCTAGGATAGTTTTAGAGCAACAGAACATTAAGTATTGAATAACTAAAGAACGACATCTTGCATCCCATAATTTATTTCTTTATACCATGAAGCATTGTTCTTTAAAAAGAAATAGCTCATCATTCTGATCTCTATCAAAAGTTAAATACACATGCAAGCTCTTGTAATTAATAGTTTTGAGTACAGAAGAAGAAGGGGAATAAAAAAAAAAGTAGAAAAGAAAAAAAAAAAAATTGTCTAAGCTACACTCCAAGGAACCACTCTAAGGTCATGCAAAACAATGGACTAACAAGGATGAGCGATGGAAGATAAGACTAATAAAAGCTCCCAACTTCCTATCAAGAACTCTGTTTTGACGGCATTTAAAGGCATCAGGGTTGCTTGGTATCACGCATTTAGACTTTTTTTTTTTTTTTTTTTTTTTTTTGTCGTCGTTTTTTCGTTGTGAATCTCTGATGTATATTTCTATTGTTTTACCAATCCAAAGAAAAGAAAATACAGGACGGAATCATGAACAGAAAAAGAAAAAGCTATGAAAGGAGTAATTTGTAACGAAACTAATCATCAATGATCAACCTATCTGCAGCTCGAACCGCAAGTCTTCCCGCAATGCTCCGGACCTTGTTCGACTGCGGCGTTTCCTTCCCATCGTGGGACTTCGGGAGCCCGATTATAAATTCATCAACCTCCTAGGCAAAACCATCAACAAATTGGGGAGAAATCAGCAAAATCCCAAGTAAGTAACAGTCGCAAATTCTTTTTAGATGAATACAAACCTTCCGTTCAGCAATTTCAAGAAGGCGAAGCTCGAGCTTCTGGCCCCGCAACTCCAATACCTAATTCAGTCCAAATCAAACCTAAAATTTGGAGGGATAAAGCAAGAATAAAGCTCAAAACGGGGGTTTGGGGCGAGTACCGTGAGGGGGCGAGGGGAGAAGCCCTTGCCGAGGGCAAGGCCGGTGCGAGAGGCACCGAGGTCGATGCCGAGGCTGAAGCCGCCGCCGGACCAGCTCTGGTCGCACTTCCGGCGGCGCGCGTTGGGGAGGAGTTCCGCTTCCAGGTCCGCCGCCAAGGTCTCCGGCGAGGAGCACGACGGCGGTGTCCAAACCCTAGCCCTAATCGTTCGAGTGGATGAAAGACGAGATTTTGCGCGCGATAAGCTTGTGGTTGGACGGAGGAGGGGCGAAGGTGGAGGCCCCGCGGGCGTCCATGAGAGCCGTTGCTGCATTTGTCTCCACCGGTCGCGATAAGATACGACGAGAGCGGATTGTCGGGCTGGCTAATGATCAGAGGTACGCTCAGACACTGGCTTTGCCTTCCATCTCAGTACGGAAGAAAACACTGACATGTTGCAGGCTACCGAGCGCTCGGCCACTCCAGGACGGTAGCAGGAGGATGAGGGCTTGGACTTTTGGACTCCGGTTGAAATAAAATCGCTAAGGAGCGAGGAGGTGTTGGATGGACGTCGAAACGACAATTTTTACCCAGCCAAATGGGATTCCCCCAAACCCATTGTGACCAAGACCGGACCTTCAAGCTTTGATCAAATTCAAAGCAAATTTTTTTAAAAAACAAAGGGTTTGCAACCGAGCTCGTAGTAAAGCTGGTATTCCTAACCCATTCTGATGAAGCTCGAACCTTCAAGCTTTGATCATAATCGAAGCAAATTTTAAAAAAATATCAAAAAGTTTGCAATCGAGGTCGTAGTAGAGCTAGTATATATATATATATATATATATATATATATATATATATATATATATATATGCTCTTTTCAAAGCTATTATAAATTTATATTTAAATTATATTTTTATCTTTTTATATGAGTGAATTCATCGTAAATTTGTATTTCAATTACATTTTTTGCTAAAAATATATTTTTAAAAAATACTAAGGGGTTAGATATCCAACAAAGCATGGGGGTTAGGGGATAGAATTGGTTAGGAATGGAGATAGAGACGAGATGGATAAAATCAGCCTTGGCACATCTCGTTGCTATTCTTAAATAAACAGATAGAGATTAGCCCTTGTAACCTTTAAAAATAAAATTATATTATGATAAATAATGATATGAGAATGTGGATTACAATTCTCTCTTTCAATTACAAGTTTGAACTCTTGATGATTAAGTTTGCACTCTGCTAATTCTGGTTTTTATAAATTAAAGATTTTTTCATATCTATATATTTAATATCAAGAGGGAAATTATGGTTATAATATGCCATTGGCTTAAATTGATTTGTGTAAGAATGTCCTATGAGATTTTTATGTTGTATTTTGTGATAAAAAATTTCATTTCAGATAGTATTTTACAAAGTTTAGTTTTGCAGCTTTTGCTTGCATTTCTTCTAAAAAAAAAAAAATCTTTTCAGTTTTTTAATCTCTGTTTTCAAATGGTTAGCAATTTAAACTAGTTACCAAGTTGATTGACAATTTGTTATGGCATAGAGAAATTGGTATGTGAGACTTCTATGATACTGAGGGTTAGCTTGTTGAGGGGATGCCATATCAAGCACAAATTCCTTTTTATTTTTCTTATGTTTTTTGAATTAAACAATACTGTCAAGCATCTTGCTTTGTATAATAGAAAAATAACATTAAAAAAAAAAGTTCTTCTCGAAGAATACAAGATATTTTAGTGGCATACTCCTGAAAATTTTTACAATCAAAATCAATGCTCTCACTGATATGATTATAAATATTAATGTATTTTCACATAAATCAAAAAATGATTCCATTGCTAGAGTGCAAGGATTGGAACTCCCCAAATATGGTTTAAATTTTTGGTCGGTTGACAAGTTAGAAAAGGTTTAGTTTAAGCTTTACAGGTTTTTTATAACTAATTTTTAGAGACGCCTTGACAGAAGATAAACAAACAATAAGACCATGATAAGGATCCAACGTTGGGATTCTTGGGGCCACAGAGTGCTAACTATCTAATCAATGACTTGAATGATGAAAAGCTGCCATTCTCACGCTTAATTATTGGGAACAACAGGTGAGGAGCTGTTGCTTTGTAAGCTACAATGAAGCCAAGAAGTATCTGTCTGAACTGCTGTAACGTTGCTGCTTGATTTAGATTCTCTTACGCCATGTTCTCTTACCAGTACCCCTTCTCTCGTACGTTTATTCATCAACTCAAAGAATCAGGCTGGGTGGCTCCCTCCTCTATCTATCTCTCTCTACTTTTTTTTAATACAATAAATAATACTTTTTGATCCTCACAAGCTTTCATTTTGCATTCGCCAATAAAATAACTAATATGTGAGTGTTAACGGTTTTAAATAATGAAATATTAGAATACAACAATTTTTACGCTGCGAAAAGCTAAATTGTAACAATTAAAAATTTAAGGATAAAAATAAATTTTGAATGAAATTTTAAGGATCAAATGCATGTTTTCATTTGTTTAGATAAAACATGAAAAAACCTTTCATCGGTCTTATTAGCTTGAGCTTTTGGCTTTGGATTTAATATTTATGCTGTTCATCTAAAAATAATGATTTTTAAATTTAAATATCCGCTATTATCGGCTGCTATTTTGGTAAATAACGATCATTATAAATTTACGATGATTATCATTTTCATTTTTTTTCAATAGTTTAATCTGAGCAAAGCTGGACAAATTAAAGCCATTATTCCAATAACCAGCAAGAGAGTTAGCTGAAGACTTTCTGCAAGTGGATTGCAGCATTACTGAGACCTCGGCATCGTTTTGCATCGCCTCGACCATCGGTCGCCGGAGACGACCGCAGCGAGCTGAACGTTGTGACGCGCGGGCCCTACCATGGCTTGGCCTCCCAGGTTTACTCGCACGTGAACGACATCATTCACTGGTCCCGTGGCCGATGGGCCCACCAACTTCTAACAGTGATTCTCTCTCTCTCTCTCTCTCTTTCTCTCTCTCTCTCTCTCCCCCCCCCTCATTCTCCGCTGTCATTCTTCCGACACTTTCAACGTTCCAAAAGGATATTTAAAATTCCCTCCCCATGACGACGCCCACTCAGCTCCACTCTCGCTGATACCATACAAAACACTAAACGCCATGCTTCTCTTCTGTCCGCACTCGTAGATGACCGTTGCCTCACTTCACCTTCGCTTCCTTCTCACGCGCGTTACCTGCCATTCCTTGTCTCTAGGACTCCGTGCATTGGCTCCTGGGCTTTTCTAAACTCTATGCAGCCTAGAAGGCACCTAAGAAGAGCCAAAGCGAGGAAAAAGTCTTTAATCCTTTTAAATTATCCTTATAATGAAACCAGCTTGGATAAAGGATCCAAACTTTCCACTCTGGCTTTCTTATCCTACTTTAATTCTAGTGCTGTATTCTTGACAAATCTACATGGAATCGCATGGTATTACGTTATCTTTGATGCTGTTCGTAATTAAGCCATTAATTGTGCAGGAGAGAAATGTAGTATTTTGGTACTTGATTGAGGTTGCCGTTCTGAAATGAGATCATCGCTCGGCGGACTGCCCGTGTCTTGTCCTTGTACTTTTACGGGCCCCACGTTTGGCCGCCAGCTCAGCTTGCCTGGGTGGACAGAACAAGAAAAAGTATTGACCGTTGAGCCGACCAACATCCCAAAAGAAATAAATAGCATTATATGTTATCATTCGCTCGATACTTTTCAGCCGCAGCCTCCATTCTCATTTCCCATTCCACGCTGCGCTCCCTTTCACTCTTCGCCATAAATTCCTCTGAATCTTCATCATTTGCACCAAGTCTCTCTCTCTGTGCGCTACTCTTCCTCTCTTTTGAGATTCCTGATCATTTGTTCATCCATGGGAATTCTAGCCTCGCTCTTCCTCTTCGTCTTCCTACATCTCACACTACATACCAGTGCATGTAAGCTCAACTCCACCACCATCAAGAAGCACCATCACCACCGAGTTGGGCCAACCGGCCAATACACGCTCATAGTCGACGCAAAGGGCTACGGCGATTTTTTATCCGTCCAAGAGGCTGTCGATTTTATCCCAGAGAACAACACCAAACGTGTCATACTACAGATAAATGCCGGCTGCTACATGTAATAGATTCTTCGTTGTTCTGCTTATTTCTTCCATTCTCCAAAAACAAAAACAAAAAACAAAAACAAAAACAAAACAAAACAAAAAAACAAGCTCTTTCTTACTTCGGTTCTGTCATGTCTTCCGAATATTTCCATGGTGGATTAGCGAGAAGGTGATTGTACCAGCGACGAAACCGTACATAACGTTCCAAGGTGCAGGACGAGATGAGACGGTGATCGAGTGGCATGACCGCGCCAGTGACAAAGGGCCTAGCGGGCAACAGCTACGGACTTATCACACAGCTTCTGTATCTGTTTTTGCTAATTATTTCATTGCTAGGAATATTAGTTTCAAGGTGAGTGCTTCATTCCCTTTTCTGATCATTGCTCTGCTTCGCCCGAGCAGCAAAGAGCGCTTAGCTGGCTGGCGAGGACTGTAATTCTCTAGCCCTACCCTGCCTTCTTTGTTTCATGAGGGATCATGATTCCAGACGATGTCTTGAACTTTATTTGCAATTAAGTTTTACTGCTAACACTGGACATCTTTCCCAAGTGTGCTCAAAGTTGATGATATAATGGAAAGCAAGCATGGCTTGTTTGGATGAAATAGCTAATAAGATTACTTGTTCACCCCACCTTCACCTTGCGTTACCAACAGAACACAGCACCGGCACCATTACCAGGGATGGAGGGATGGCAGGCTGCAGCCTTCCGCATCTCGGGCGACAAGGCTTACTTTCTAGGCTGCGGCTTCTACGGTGCCCAGGACACACTCTGCGACGATGCTGGGCGACACTACTTCAAGGACTGCTACATAGAGGGATCCATCGACTTCATCTTTGGCAATGGCAGATCCATGTACAAGGTATTTGAACCAACACCACATTCCCAAAGTCCTACAGCTTTGCTTTTCCGGGTTGGGTGCTGACGATGGCCAAAGCGTTGCAGGATTGCGAGCTCCACTCCATTGCAGAGCGGTTCGGGTCCATCGCAGCGCAGGACAGGAACTCCCCCTGCGACAAGACCGGCTTCGCGTTCGTCCACTGTAGAGTGACGGGCACGGGGAAGCTCTACGTGGGGCGCGCCATGGGGCAGTACTCCAGAATCGTCTTTGCCTACACCTACTTTGATGATGTGGTCATACCAGGAGGGTGGGATGACTGGAACCACGCCAGCAACAAGAACAAGTAAGAAACACTTCATCCTACCCTCCTCATCCAGCATCATAGGTAGCATCGCAATTACAATTGGCAAACATTTTTAACTCAAGAATATCTGGTGTAGAGCTCTGGGGGGGGTGTTAAGTTAAGGGGATCACTGACACATTGAGGAATAATGAGCAACCTCACTCCATGAAAGATTAAAAACACGGAGCCCTTCTGAGCATTCTGTTGTTTTCTTCTTTGGTCTTGCAGGACTGTCTTCTTTGGGATCTACAAGTGCTGGGGCCCTGGTGAGGCTGCCGTTCGCGGTGTTTCATGGGCTCGAGAGCTTGACTACGAGGCTGCTCACCCATTCCTGGCCAAAAGCTTCGTCAATGGAAGGCACTGGCTCGGCCCCTCAGATCCCTGAGCACCACTGCTGATAAACTCCCCAGATTTGTTGTGTCAACGTAATAAAGAAAAAAGATACACTAAATATCTATTGTTATTAAACCATGCCATAAAATAACAGATACGCTATCTTACATCGTTCCACTGTTACCACACAGAATATAGAGAGAATCATGCAATATCTACGGTTGTTAAGTAATGAAAAGAAACACTTGTTTTGTTCGACAGTATCCCTCGCTTGGCACTAAACAGTTTCTAGTAATCTCTAGCTATTTCTTCTTTCAATGCTTTGCCAGTGTTACAATGTAACAAGGAACTAAAATGACGAGGCATTACAAACCCGAAAAGGATTGCAAACTCAAAGCATTAGGCTACACTGATAAAATTTTTCAAGTGAAAAAAGTGGAAAAAGGGTAACATATATGAAAGCAAAACAACTTTGTTCATCATCCTGCAGGAAGAAAGGAGCAAAAAGGAAACCACCATAAAATTTACACTATACAGCAGCCAGATGTAGACTCGAGCAGCTCTGGGGATCTGCAGAAACCAAAAGGAACAAAAAAGAAACCACCTTAAAATTTACAAATGTGCTATTTCAAAAGCAACATATTAAAATTCTAAGCAGATTGTTGGCAAAATAATGGCATACATATCATTTTCTAAAGACACCTGTCTAAGACAAACAAGAGAGCACATGCATTATTGGTGATGTAAGGAGGTGTTTCACAGAAATCCTGTATTAGTCAAACCTCTGTGGTCAACGCAAAATATGGTATATCTCCTTCAAATGGTTTTCCCAGCAAAAGTGACTCTGACAAACCAATGTCAACATATACCCTGTCCACCGCTATAACAGATATCAATGGTTCCATCATATTGACATGCGAATGGCATGCATTCAGATATGAGCATTACTTCTAAATCACTGATAAAATTCAAATACTAGTTAAGAATTAAAATGAAAATAGTTCCCCCATCTAATTACTTATTAATCCTAATACATAATTGGCCATTATTTCATATGAAGTCCACCATGAAAAAAAATCAGGTCTCCCTAGCTTATATTGCACATGTTCAAACCCATCTTAAAGGTGCTCCTCCTGGATTCTTTTAATTGCTCGCTTCTAATTTTGCTCTTCCCAATAGAACTGCATTTTCACTTCAATAGCCTAAGCTTCACTAGCTCTTGCTACACTTTAGTGCTTTAATTTGCTTTTGTGATTGCATTTCTGGAACTGGGTTGTATGATTCATGATTGCTCAGTTTGCTAGGCAATGTTAGGAGGTCATTATCATGCCTTCGATGGAAATAAATGAACGACAGAACATTTTAATATGTATGCTACTGTCTAGTGGAGGGAAAATATGTTGATGAAAATCAAAAGGGTAAACCAGGAACAGGCCATGGTTATCTGTTCAAGGTTTATGTTTTTGCATGTTGTACCTATATCAGTCCAGGCTCAAGATGGCATGTCTATCTAGACAATGACTGCCATAGATCAGTTTGGAAAGATGCACAACCCTGTCCACTGCACAGATTAAACTGACAGTGAAATGCAACAGAAGATTCCTTTTCATTCATATTTCTACGGCTTGATAATGACAGATATCCTTTAAATTTTACATCATATGTTTTACTCATATAGACATATCTAACACTATGAATGAAGTATTCCAGGAATCTGTAATGCTGTTCTAGATAAAGATCACTAATACAATATAAAGTTTTTAATTAGTTTGACTTCAGTTGGTATTAATTTATCATACCTATCTCCATGCATTATTATGCATCAGTGTTGCAGAGAGATCTTCACCAAAACTAGCTTAATGCATGCCTTTAAGTCACGAAGCATATGGACTATATATTGCACTGGCAAGACCTCTGTACAGGAGGTATCATTGACATAGTGCAAGACATGTTGATAATCTTTTAAAATTCTAACCTTGTTCACATTTCTGGTACAAACTTCAAATCCCCATATTGGCCATATAGGTTGTCTGAACCTCTGATTCAGTCAGAAGATGAGTCCCACTAGTTGCTGCTGGTCTAGGTAACTAATATTAATATGCCTTTTTCAATACCTAATATTATGATCCATACCATTAAAAGGTGTTCATCTGAATAATAGTTGAAGACAGCGTTACTTTGACAAGGCACATAATGCACTAACCTTGCATTAATCCTTGCTGAGTCATTCACATCTATGCAACCATCCTCAAATAAATGGAAATGAAAATTCTTTGAGCACTTTCATCTCTCAGTTCTAAAGAAGTGTCACCCACAATCCCAGCTAATATTTTGCCCTTCCCTAGACTCATCTCATCATCAACCAACACCATATTACCAAAGATGAAATAAGCCATATACATTATTGGAGGTCAATGCCACAAATTTTTCAAATTACTTCTGGTACCACCTAGAGGTATCAAAACAATATTTTTTAACTTTCATCATGGCCCTCTCAGGCACTGTCCCCTCTTCTGCTAACCCTTCAAAACAAGCCTTCTTCTTCTGCAGCCTCTTTGAATCTTCATTGTGCATTTGCATACCATCTCAATAGGTTAAGTCCTTTAGAATGATGC
Organism: Metroxylon sagu; assembly: GCA_017589505.3. NCBI lineage: Eukaryota > Viridiplantae > Streptophyta > Magnoliopsida > Arecales > Arecaceae > Metroxylon > Metroxylon sagu. The sequence continues at coordinate 2,182,131 of JACVBY030000634.1, read as the reverse complement.
CAATAGTATATGAAGCCACAGAAGCTCATACAGGATCAGCGCGCATGTCTGAGATCAACAATGAATCTTAATCTAATCTATAACACATATAAAAGAGGAGATGAAAAAAACAACTGTAGATCACATTTCTATCAGTAACCAATATCTAGGACTAAAAAAGCTTTAGCCAGTACTTCAAAGCCTGTATTATGGTAAAAAATGTCCTAATAATCTATCAAGGAAAAAGTCAAAATAGATACATTCTGGCCTTTTGAATATATGTATATTAGAATATTGTGTACTGGGAACATAAAATAGCATACTCACATTTGGCCCAGATTGTTTAGATCGAGATCAGGAGCAAGCTCTTGAACAATATCATTGGGAGGCTGGCCACATTCCTGCATTTTCTGCATGAGATCAACAATCTTGGAGAAATTATCAGGCTCATTTTCATAAACATCATTCAGCTTTAATATGAGCTCATATTGGCAATGATAACGATCATATTCTTCTTGGTTCAATTTATTTTTGTGCTCCTCCAACCACTTTGGATATCTTTCTCCAATTTCCTTCATAGGTTCATGAAGAATCTCCTTAGACAAAAGTTGTTGCATCATAGTTTCAACAACAGATTCCATGTCCTATACAATAGAAAAATCAATGTGTTAGAAACATATAAACTTCAAGCCAACATACCAATAAGTTAGAAAGAGTCGGGAAACCGAAGGAATGCTGCATGATCTAACCTGGTAAAAGAACAAAATGAAGATCTCTACATCCAAAATGGCATGTTTCAATCAAACAGCATAAATAGTGCTTCAAGTAACCACCATTTCTCTAGAGGCTATGTAGAACACTTCTTTTATTTAAAAGCAAGATTTTCCCTTTCTATCAATGTTAAACAAGAAAAGTGACTAGTTGGATTATCATAGGTAAATAATGGTGCCTTCATTATATAATCTACACCCTCTACTCACCATATATGATGTCACTGTAACTGCGATATAGAATATAACCTTTCAAAATCAAATGTGTGGGATTTCTCTCACTGTGCTTATTACTTATCAATCATGGTGCAGCGTATAACCTCTCCTAACAAGTCTTTGAATAAAAAAACTATAAAAAAGGGAGAGAAATATAGATTTTTCTACCTCCATGATGATTTCAAGTCTATTCAATTTCCAACTAAGATGTAGAAAAGCCTAAAAACAACACAAGTCTTCAATTAATTTTCAAAATATTCATTCTCATCCTTGTTGACACAGTAGCACCTGAAGGCAGCAAACCATCAAAGTGAATTGGTAGTTTTCCATATAATTAGACAATCATATATACATCCAAATGGTCATACAAACTGTAGCTACTAAATATTTGCTAGTGCAATCCTTTGAAGTTCTGTGGTGCTATGTCTGCACACAATGAAAGGGTACTTAAGTCTTGATACTTTTGTCAATTCATTCCGCTTTAAGATTTATTGGTTTCACTTGACTGAAGTTCTATTGTTGCAAGAGTAGCATCATTCCCATTAGTTCAGGGAGTACTTGTCAGTTGTCATCAACACATGCACTACAGCAAGCAATGTCTTTCTTGTCAACCATTTTAGAAGTACCAAGGTTAATTGGCATTCAACCAATTATAAATAGCAAAAGTACAATGTCATCCCAGTGATTAGTTTGGAAACTTTTTAAGCACTGAAGAATTGTCACTTTGTTCCATATGCCTCAGCAGAAATTAAAGAATGTGGTCATGAAAATCAGAACCAATCAAACATGATGGTTTTAGGGCATCATGACCTCTTTCAATACTTTAAAAAGGTGTTTGCTATCACAGGCCACTTAAAAGCGATTAAACATACACTTTGAAGATTACATGACAATTCAGTTAGAATTCAAGCCTCATAAATTCCCTGGAAGGCTCAAGACAAAATCCAGTGGAAGCATCAAATCACAGCACACCTGTAACAGAAGAAGGGGTTGGGGGGATGGAGTATACAATCTATATTTTGTATTTAATCTTATATATTTCTAAACAGTTCAACTCATGGCTTATCTATTTATCTAAAAAAATCTGTCATAAACCCACCATGAAGATCTAGTTATTTTTTACCATTCGAAAATTCCATACAAGTGAAATATCCACCACCTTTTAAGCTTTACCATCGTACAGATAGCATTCCTATTGGGTATATATGAAAAAATTTGGTTGTATATAACTTCCCAATTTAAAATTAAAACTTTTGCATATTGGTAGTTTATCACCTCAAGAAGTACTTGACATTGTTTGACTAATTAATGAACTTGTTAGGGTATATATGGCCACAGTAATGCTCAAAATCCACTCTTACCTAATAATAACAGGACCTCATCAACCAATCTTCCAGTCAGTGTTGGCTACTCATAGGGCTCAGAACCATCATAATTGTATTTACCCAATGCAAAGGTCATCATCTTGGGCATTAGTCTCACCTTAGATATTAGCCGGAGGAGGTTCCCAGCTTGCATGAAGTTAACGGCCCAAATCCCAACATCTAATCTATCTGAAATAATGATCTCTATTTTGCCTCAATAAATCCTAACGTTGGTGAAGATGCTCCAAGGTACCTTGCTGCCAAGTGCCCCCAGGGTACACTCAATCCTATTCATATGCTGATATCACCTCTTCCTAGTAAGGAAGGACTTCTAAGGATGCCTACAATAACTGCAGAGCTTATTTGTCAAGTCAATGATGTCAAGAATCATATTGCAATATTTATATTACTATCAAAAGCTTCATTTCTACCAATTAGTATACTTTTTCCTTGATGAATTTGTGGTTACAGTAGATGCTTGCACCATGTGAGACTCAAGCCAGTAATCCATACATTTCTTTTTTCTCAAGATCATGCCACGGCTTGTGCAATGGTAAAAGACTTGGGATAACAAGCACAATCGCATGGGCTCAAGACCTGACACAGCCATTTTGTTCATAAAACGCTAAAGGTTTGGTCTGTCCCTAGTTTTCCCCCTCCTAGGAACATGCATTGCCAGGCCCATAACTAGGCAATGACTTTTTATCTTATGCATGTAGTTGGAAATCCAAGGACCAAAAATTCTGGAGGATCAACTTTAACATGAACTCTTGATGTCAACTCGACTTACTGTTGGGTTTCTTGTGCATGCCTAAGAGTGCAGTGGAAGCGAATAGATTTCATAAATTTCTTAATGAGATCTATTTACATGAAACCCTTAATAGCCAAGATCTCCTTAATGGTAACAATCAAATGAATAAATAGTAACTGTAGGATAAGAAGAGTACCTGTAACACTAAATCCAATATGTTGGAATATCCACAAAGTGCCCAAGTGTTCACCCTCCAACGTTGATCCACACAGGAACTGGGTTCAAGACTCTATCTCCTTCAAAACTTTGATCCTTGATGCTTAATCCTTCCAAAGGATTTAATTGGCTTGCTTTCTTTCCCTTCTAATTTTCTCTCTTACAAAAATTCTTCAAAGCCTCTTGTCCTAAAGAAAACTTCCTTATCCTAGTTTAGGTCTAGTCCTGAAAAAGACATCCTTGTCTTAGTTTAGGACAAGATAACCTCTTGTCTTGAACAAGACCTCCTTGTCTTAGTTTAGAACAAGACATATAAAAGAAATAAAATAAGAAAGAGAGGGAATTGATTTCTCTTCGATGGATTCATATATATTTTTGAACGCGAGATGCACTCCTATTTATAAGAGGCGGAGGAATGCATCACCAACGGATGCATCGCATCCACACGGCTTATCATGATGAGGCGTGTCCTAAGGGTAGTGCTTCATCATGATGAGGCATGTCCCATGATGGACGCTAAGGGAAGGGGTGCATCTAAGAGAGCAGAAAGACGTATCTGCTCGACTTATCCATGCGCTATCCGCCTTCTCACGCTGATAACCTTACCCCACACTTATTTCATGATAATCCAATGGTCCAGATTAAGACACCATCCAATGGTCCAAAAGCAATGTGTCATCACCCATGGTCCAGATTCAGGCACCAATTAATGGTTCAGATTCAGGCAACAACCAATGGTCCAGGTCCTTCATCCAGAGAGCCATCCAATAGTCCAGATCGAGCCACTGATCAATGGTCCAGATCCATTATTCAAAGAGTCATCCAATGGTCCAAATAAAGCCAATTGGGTTCCAACTCTTGGCCAACTCACATTAGGTTATAATCCAATCATATTAGATTAACCTAATACAAGAATCAGATTCGAATCTAATTCGAATCAGGAGTTAGGGTTTGCAACACGTGCTAGCATGTTTATCCTGCAAACATGATCTAATCCAATTAGACCCTTGATCAGTTCCTTTTGTGTGTAACCCATTGGGTTCCACATCTAGCCAGCAATAGATATGGATACAAGTTGACCTATCATGATTAAAACATTTCTAATCCTTATAGGTCCAATCAGTGCGATTGCAAACTTGACAATTAGAACCCTTTCTAATTGTTGATCAAATTAAACTCTTTAATTCAATCAAACCTACAAGACAAGATTAACGTCTAGCAATGTATCATGTCTACCCGAAAGATATGAAATTTGGTGGATATACCAAACATACCCTTCAGTGGCAAGTTATCGTGCAATTCAATCCTTCAATCATACTGCATCCTGAATAAGTATATGAGTATGAATTAATGTTAAACTTAATTACTTATTCATGTCTCTTTTAATCTTCTAATGATAATTCAATTAATGAAACATTAGAAACTCTTTCTAATTTTTCATTCTGCTTTGATCAAAGACTTCCTGAATCATCATAAAATTAGAGCAAGTAGGATGTAGTCTTCTCTTACTAGAAGTGATTGATTCCTTATTGATCTACTCACAATCTTCATACACAATCCACGATATCCAGAATACCTCGTACACAACTTAATGTCGTGAATGAGTGTAAACCAAAACATGGATTCATGTGCATAAGATACTATGGTGATCTCAGGTCTAAGGATCACTTGTACAACTCCCACTTAGAGATTCATCTTTTGACAAATAAGTAAATATCCATAAGATGTTCTCTTGGTAGGTCAATTCAGTGAACTTATTCCTCTAACGAGTATCCACATCTTTATATTAGTGTCTCACACAAGTGATTGTGAGATCAATCACCCTCTGCACCGAGCATACATAAGATGTGCCAGTCTTTCCCGTAACATTGATCCCCGACTTAATGTACCAACGACTGGGAATGTTTTAGATTAGGGTTTTAGGGTTTTAGGTCTCACTGGCATGATCTCATCATAGTCCTAAAACCATTGTCCTAATCTATGAGGTTCATCATAATTATAAAAAGCAGCAAATGATGAAACATAATGCCTTCTATTTATAACCAAAATGCCATGTATATGATTTGGAAGAACAAAAGAGAACCTATCACAATACAGATTATGATTGGCTTTTAGGGCATAACTCTTTCACTTACATCCCCTTTGCCCATTGATGCATACTTGTTTTAGATATGCCTTATCAATCTTCTCACTACTACGTCCTTCTATGGCACTATTATTAAGTGTGTAAAGAGTTTCCTAAAAATAGGAGTTACATATTAACTGAGCAAGAGAGAGGGAGAGATGGAGTTATTTAAAAACCTCAAGTTGGCTTGAATGAGCTTAAGAAGCTCAAATAATTGTAGGTTGATCCTAGTAATACTTCATTGCAATTATATTGCACCCATTGTTGAGTACCATTGAAGAGGAGGAGATTAACCGACTCAACTGCAAAGAGAGGAAAATTTACAGGGGCATGAGTACATCATTCTAGCTCTAGGAAAGATTTCCCTTCGAATACAAAAGTAAACATTATCAACTAGAGTCTCATAAACAAATCATGCTAAAATCAGCCATAAATTATTTCAAAACCAAAAACTAATGTTCTCCAGCTCCAATTGATATCATCCGTGTCATAGGTAGCCATTACCGACTAAATTCAAACCCATAGCCAAATAAAGAAAAGCAACTCAACCAATTCATCAACAAGAAGCTCCCCTAATCTAATCCACCTCATATGTTACTATAACACAATCATAAAGAACAAATAAGTCAAATTAATAATGCAAATTTCACATAATCTACTTTCCTTTTGATGTAAAGGACTCTCCCAATTATCAAGAACCAAACTTCCTTAGGAACTTAATTTATTAAGCACAATTAACAAATAAAACATGACACAGACCTGAGACCCAGCGAGCTCTTCGAACTGCTTGACGAAGTCCTTGACCATGGCCTCATTATCCAAACCACCCTCGCTTCTCGGGGCGGCGGCGGTGGCCGACTCCAGTCCCCGTACGGCCTCGCGAGTCTGCTGAGTCAATTTCTCGAGCGCCTCGGAGGCATGGGATCCCTTGGGAGGAGCCCTCTGCTTCCCCTTCCTTCTTGCCTTCAGGTCCGGCAACCCCATCCCCAATCCCTGCACCGAAGATGAGGGGGGCATAGAAGCCCTTCCCTCTCCCTCACCTCCTCCTCCTTTCCCATCTCCAACACCACCGCTCCTATTTATAGATGGATAGGAATAAATTTAAACCAATTAAAGATTGGAATTGGATGGAAGAAAGCGGCAGAAGAAGAAGAATACCTTTGAGAGGGAGTAAGATCGAGCTTGGTGAAGTCGTCCAAAGCGCCTGGAATAAAGAAGAGAGAAGGGATAACCGAGTCGGAATTGAGAGAGACGGGGAACAGAAAGGAGAGGGAACAGAAGCATACTATCAAGAAGTTGGTCGAGATCGTCGGAGGAGGGGTCGGCCATGGAATAACGATGGGATAGGTGGGATAGCGTTGTCCGGAGTGGAAACGGATGCTTGGTTGCCGGCAGAGGAGGATGGACCTCTTGGCCACGGCGACGCCTCTGCTCTCAGAAGTACCCTCGCATACGTTCTCGAGAATTTCAGTAGTGCCGCTAACGGCTTGTCCAAACCACAAGTCCAGTACCCACTACATCACCCGACCCGAATCCGATATGGGACTCGATGCGAAATTAAGGCCAAATCCATCGACACTGAACGTTAGTTTGAGACTTTTGTACTTGACCCAATCGGTATCTAATCCAAACACAATTCAAACGTGTGTATCTTTGAATTAAATAACAAAAATAATAATACATTAAAACATATTTACATATCAATATGATTTTAAATAATATGTATGCTTTCAATTTTTAGTTCATTATTATAATATAATTAACTATCTTATATTAGTAATTAAAATTTATTTCTTTTAGCATATTCATTGATAACTTCTTAAGGTACTAATACTTGGTGGGTATATCCAAATCTAAGTTAGGCAGAAAAATAAAAATTAGTCCTGAAATCTTCGTGATATGAGCATGGTTAAAACTTTTTTGTATTAGGTTTTCATGGATAAAACTTTTTTTTATTAGATTTTGATGAGGCCTTTGTTTTTTTTTTTCAGAAACATATTTAGATTTAAAAATGACTGATATTATTTTCACATTAATTTAGTAATTATTGTTTTTGAAAGATAAAAAGAAGTACTTGTTAAAGTGTTTCTTTTAGAGAACAGACATACGGTTCCAAATATTTGTGAACGAATCGGTTTGAAAAGAAAAGAACCTTCGCACGTGGAACGAGGTGATACGACCGCTGAGGCACCATCCAGTGCACAATGATTGCTAGAGCGTTGGTGACCAAACTATAAGAGATATGTAACACTATTTGAGAAGAGAACTTTTTCCAGTGAACCAAAGCATTGTAATTTTGGATCTTCTACATCGGATTTAGATTTATAAGGCAGTGTGATTTCCAGCGTAAATATACTTCTTGAGCCGTAGCGTAGAAAATCTGCTACCAAAGAGTCGCAGTACGGGTTTAGAGAGGGTGAGGCAGATAAAAGGAAATTTCCTTGAGTATAAACTGGTAGTTAGTCAAGAAGAATAAGATTTTATCGTTATTTTTTGTGTTAATAGCGGAGAAGGATAGGAGTTTGATTATTTTTCATGTGATTACAACCCCTTCATCAACATCGTAGGAATGTTTTGTGTTGTTTTAGCGCGTAGCATACCTCGAAAAGCTTCAGCCGACCTAGAGCTCTCCTCTGGCTTCTTTTGGCACTGACACCGTGCCTCCAAGTTGGATCATTACAACTGGAAAATAAAGATTTAAAAATAATATGAATAAGTCCGAGCATCTACGATATGCCACGAGGAGATAAATTAGAAGATAAACTTAACTACATTCTCTTCTGTAATGAATTTCAAAAGTGAAGAAAATGAAATGCCTTTAAGAATCATATGAATCCAAAAAAAAAAAAAAAATGATCGAATCTAAAATATAGTCAAATTTACCTTATATTACCACTCAAAAGAATCTTTATATCTTTCATTAAGATATACCCTGCATATATTTGTAATAAGCCAAAGCACGCAATATTTCAAGCCGGTATGAGTTCAGGAACAAGTCTTTCACTACCGTCATGAGATTCTCATACAATAAAGGTTGCTAGCCTTCGCCATAAATTCCCAGTCATAACTTTAGATTTCAGATCACGGTAAATCACTAAACCTCCAGCCTTGTTGGATGCAACAAGATCCAACACACCTCCCAGAACTTTTGAAAGTTGCTTTTATGCAACACAAGCCGGAAATCAAACACAAACCAGTAGTCAGCTAGCCCACACGGCTGGCTGTTTAGTTCCCTAAACCTGGGGATATAAACAGTCTTCTAAATAGCACTCATAGAACCAGTAAAACATATGGAAATATTAATGGTGTCATCATTCTCAAATATGAAATTAATTTCTTGCAGGTTTCAAGAACTCCAGAATACCTCATAATCACGTCATGTAAATCGCCCTAAAGGTCATTCTGATATGTCCGTTAGAAGGTTTCCAAACATACTAACTTGCTGGCTACTGGGTTGCCAATTCAGACAGACGACACAAGCCTGCTTTGAAGATGCTGAGACAACATATTTTTGCATTCGCTTGAGGATTTATGCTCCTCTGTTCTTATTGTGCATTTTGAATTGAACCAACGTTGGCACGCTCATCCACAAAGCATGAATGGGAGGCTCGTTGCCTCCACAATTCATTGCAATACAAGAACAATATTCCCCATAGACAAACTCTCTCCCAGGTTGCCTGCACAGATATGAAAGCATTCTGTTACGTCCAGGCTGAGATAACCAAAACCGAAAACAACAATCTCCAAAATCAACCATTACAATTTGCTTTCTAAGAAGATTCCATGATATAACAGTTGCTCTTTGACAACAGTTTAAAAACCAGCCTAAATGTGTCGCCTTTACCATGCCCTGCCTTTGGCCGGCAAACATTTCCTCATCATTTATTATGAGTAAGAATTACAAAATTTTTCAAACCCTACTAATACTATAATATATAATAGAAATGATATAATAAAATCAGACTTATAATAATTTTAAAAAAATAATTTCCTGTTCAATCAAAATGCATACACTATATAAATTTATTATTTGATTCAATGTGACATTTTATAATTAATTATCTTTTACTTATATAATACTTTAGTAATCTGTTAACAAAAATATGGCTTAAGCAAAAGAAAATAATAGGACTAATTCTTGACTCGGTCCCTCAAGAAAAAATTATTGGCTCCACCACTGTCCATAGCAATGCATACATAAAGATATAGGATCAGTCTAGAATTTGCTTGAGGAAGCTATTTTGTTTCTTATCCATGCTTAGATTAAAGCAAAGCACCCCAAACAAATCAAACCTCACATTAAAGCCATGCGATAATTTATCAGGAAGATTATGAAGACAACCAACAAAGGACCAATATCCTGCTTATACAGTTCGATAATTCTTCTATATCCTCAGATTTATACATACCCTGAACATGATTCATTAACCAATTGTACAATCATATAATTTGATAAAGCTTCCCAATTTCAGCAAATGATTATCCATAAAAACCTAACAAAGAACAAAAGATTGACCAGATGGATAAATTGGATGGACTCAAGTATCCTTACCAGTTTATTGCAAAGCCATATCCACCCCATTGCCAGGTTCTCCAGTTTTAGCATCTGACTCCTCAACTCTGGCATCAAGTCCAGGCAAAACAACATTATCCCCAAGGGTCGCTCCATATGCTGGAAGCGTAACTGCATCTTCAGTAGTTGGGAAAGCAGTACCTTCTTCCATATCAGCAGTCCCCAAAACCATCAGTGATGGACTAGGTTCCTTTCCTTCAAACTCAGAAACAGCAGTTTGCCCTTCAGTATTCATGGTTACAGCTTCCTGGGACCCATCTGCAGGAATTTCATTATCTGGATGTTCCACACTTTGCTCAGCCTGAGATGCCAGACCTGCACCTTCAGCTTCTGAAGTTTGCTCGGCCTGATAACCCTGTTGAAGCCCATAACCTTCAACTTGCAGACCTCGAAGCCCATAAGCCTCCTGCTGGAGCATCTCATGACTTTTAAGGCCATAAAACAACGGCTCTGGAGCTCGAGATGGATAGGCCGTTGGTTGATTTGGAGGAATATAGACACTGATGGGGCCATAAATGGTATCTTGACCTTGGAACCGCTTGATCCGGGAAAGATGTTTTTTGCCAGACAAATGGCACTCGAATACAGCTAATGTGTCGCACATTACGTTGCACAGTGTGCACACCCTGGGCTGCTCCTTAGGACGCTCAGGAGGCTTTCTGTGCGCATGTTCAAAGCTCCTCAGCCGTTTCCCACCTCGACCAAACCTCATCATCTTCCGCTTTGGACCATGTCTCCTTTCATACCTATCAGAGCCATCCATCCTTGGCCTCCTTGTGTGCCCCTCCATTTGTGGTGCTTCGGCATGCGGTGCATTGGTCAGTGCTGCCTCAGTTCTTACTTTCCCTTCGTTTGCAGGCTCAGATTGTCCATCAACTTTCTGGCTTTGCATCTCCAAATTCATTTTATGCTCCATGGTCACAGTTGCATCGGGCAAGTTTGATGATGAAGCAGAGCCTTTACTTGCTTCAATAACTTGGTCAGAAAAGTCTGCAGCTGTCACGCTTTCTGATGCAGCAGAGGTTTTGTTCATTTCACCAGTTTGATGGGACGAGACAGCAGATTGCATGTTTTCTGGTGCAGTAGAAGCTTCTTCCACTTCAGTCACTTGAACAGCCTTGTTTTCTTCAGCCTTTTGGAGGACCATGTCAGGCTTCACAGCAACCCTTGCTTGTATTTCAGCCATGAGTTTCTGCTGAGCTTGAATCTCTTGAACTCTCTGCACAGTTTTCTTGTGTCGCTTGCCATTCTTGTGCTGCTCCAGAATTTCCAAGCTGTTGCAGTCCACCCTACAGATATCACACCAGGCAATAGGGAGGAGATGACGCCTAGGTAGCATAGGAGCTGGCACTGCAGCCGGTGCTGATGCCTGTTCTGGTCCCTGCCCTACCTCTGTTACTGATGATGGTTCCATGACAGGTGCAGCATTAGGCTGTTGTAAGTCAGGAGCAGACTGCTGGAACCGCCTTCTCCCACCCCTACCCATCCGTCCACGTCCCCATCCTCTACCACGGGCAGAAGCAGCTGCTCGAACATCTTGCCTTGGAGTGTGGTGGCCAAAATTGCCTCTCCCACCACCACCACCTCTGAAAGGCCCACCACCCCTTCTGCCGCCGCCCCTATACGGAGAACTACCATGACCCTGCATCAAGGATGCAAATGTTCTAAAATTTGAGGACGGGCAAGTGATATATTACTGAAACTAAAAAAATCCAACAAACACTGGTCAAAGAGGGATTTCATAAGTGGCTTCTACGAAACACCATAAGCTACAGGTATCAATAAACAGGTCAGGGGAATCTACCATGAGACAATTAAAATCTGTTCAAAAGGCACCAACAAGCATCGTTTGAAGCGCTGACCGTACCATGGCACATGCTGCTTCATACCAAGCCATACTGAGCAATGTAGCGTGGTATATACTGTGCCATACCACCTTATATTGACCGACTAAATCAATGCAGGGCATACTGCAGTTGACATCATGCCAGTATGTGACTGGTACATCCCTGTACCATGATACTTTAAAACCTTGCCAATAAGCAGGTCACCTAGCTTTCTGGAAGTGTCATCCACAATCAGAACAAGCACGATATTTACACCACAAATTCATTCTACAGTACAAACATCAAACAAGCCAAAAGTTGGAAATTCACCTGGAAAGAGATGTTCAGAACCATTATTTAATATCTATGTTGTTACAAGAATGGCATTCCAGATTCAATACCCAGTATGGGAATTAAGTATGAGAATGGGAGTGAAAACAGCAAAATTCTCACAGTATGAATCAGAGCAGGCATGAATCACTAAGTCAAAAAATAGATGATAAATAAGATATTGATGGATGGCTGAAGATTGGAAAGCAAAAAAAAAATCAAATAAAGCCAGAAGCAGGAAAGAATTGATGTGAGAATCAGAAATGACTGTGACATGCAATCAAGAATATCATGTATTAACATCTTGTTGAGGATATGACAAAGTATGCCTAGCTGAAATAACAATGCACACCCTTTCAGAACTCTTAACCCACTCCTTTATTCATTGAAATTATCCATCAAAACAAAACTAACTCAACTCAATTAAGCCTCCATCCTGTGGGGTCAGCTGCATAAATTCTTTTTTATTCATTCCACTCAATTTAGGGCCCTACTTTCTCAGAGATATTGGCATATCAAGTCTTTCCCTTCTACTTCATTTTATGAGATTTTGATCTATCTCTAATTCTCTTTCCTTTCACATGCATTAAATTACTCCTTCATACTAGTGCATTCCTTGACTTATGATTTGCATATTCAAATCATCTAAGTCATCCTCTTAATGTATCCTAAATTGATGCTATCTCTACCTTTTATTTCTTATTCCATCTTTCCTTATGCTATCAACACATTTATTTCAACATTCACATTTTGGCTATTCTCATCTTGTGCACATATTTTCCCACTACTCAATATTCTATAACATAAAGTATGGTTGATTGCATGGTTGTCCTATAAATTTTTTCCTTCAACCTGGTAAGTATCTAATATCATATATCTCCGTTGCAATTCTCTATTTCATACAATGTGCTTTAATCGTATGGATAGCACCATCTTTAATCTCTGCTTTCTTATGAATAATTGATTTTAAATACCAAAAATGATCGCTCTTAGAAACTTCATGATCTGTAATCTTCACTCCATAATCTCTTTTCAAATTTTACTAAAATTGCACTCTGTACATTTCATTTTAGTCCTATTTATCTAAAACTCTAGGATTCTACTATACTCTTCCATAATTCTTACAATTATCCCCGATCTTAGTTCTATCTATTAAGATTATATCATCTATAAATAGTAAGAAATAACATCTTAAATATGCCCAGTAAGCCCATCCATAACTAAGTAGTAAAGAGTTAGAGTAGATGCTAATGTAAACCTATGATAATTGGGAATTCATTAGCATTACTACTAATTTTTTTTCTAATACCGATAATCGTTCCATCATACATGTCTTTAATCACATTAATATATCTAATAGAAATTTCTTTCTTTTCCAACACTCATCATAAAACTTCTTTAGAGACTATCATATATCTTTTTTTCTAAATCAATAGAAATTATATGAAAATCTTGTTTCTCCCTCTACACTCCTTTATGAACCCTCAAAAGAAGAACCTTACTTAAAAAAAATCGAAAAGAAAGAAAAATATCTTTCATAGTTGACTTTCCTAGCATAAAATCAAATTAGTTCCATGATATTTTCATGATACATCTCAATAAATGTTTAATCATCCTCTTCCAAAGTTTCACAATATAATTCATGAGTTTAATACTACAATAGTTAAAATAAGCTTGAATATCACTTTTATTCTTATATATCAATACTATAGTACTCTTCCTATATTCATCAAGCATCTTCTTAATCTTCAAAATCATATTAAACAAATTATCAACCAAATTACTCCTACATCACATAAACATTTCCAAACCTCCACAGAGATTTTGTCAAATCCAAACTTTTATTTTCATCTTTTTCATACTCTTATTTAACTCAAATACTCTAACTATACGTGTATACCTAAAATTTCTATCTTCAATGAAACTAGCAAGATATTTTGAATCATTCACATAACATTATTAAACAACTAATCAACAACAACTTCTACAACTTTTTTTATCCCATCATTCTTAACTAAAACTTTTGATCTTTATCTTTGATGTATTGAACCTAAGTTTCCATTTTTTTTCTTAATCTTGCTATCTTGTATATATCTTTTTCTTCATTCTTAGTTTGTAACTCATAGTATAACTCTTCATAGTCTTAAATCTAGTGTCTTATACTGCATTTTTAACTTTTTTCTTAATTACCTTGTAACTTTCATAACAACAACAACAAAGCCTTAATCGAATAATCCCAAACTAGTTGGAATCAATTACATGAATCCCATTTCTCAATTCTACTCAATTTTGAGTCATTTTTTTTAAGATGCAAATATTCTAAATTTTCTTGATCACTTCCTCCTAGGTAATTTTTGGTTGACCTCCACCTTTTTTCATTCTACATGTATCAAATCACTCCTTCGCATCGGTACGTCTCTAAATCTACGCTGTAAATGTTTAAACCATCTAAGTTGTCATTCACTCAATTTGTTCTCAATTGATGACATCTTCATATTTTTATGAATGACTTTATTTCTTATTCTATCTTTTCTTGTATTGCCATGCATCTACCTCAACATTTTTATTTCAACCACATTCATTTTATGTATATATAATTTTTTAACTGCCCAATATTCTATACCATAAAGCATGGCTGATCTTATAATTTTCTTATAAAATTTTTCTTTTAACTTAACATGTATTCTACAATCATATAGTATTCCAATTACACATTTTTATTTCATTCAACTTGCTTTAATCTTATAAATAACATCATCCCTAATCTCTTCTTTCTCATAAAAAATCAATCCTAAATATCTAAAATCATCACCTTTAGAAATTTCATGGTCTTCAATTTTTACTCTGTATATATCTTTATTATTAATTATACTAAAATTATATTCCATGTATTCTATTTTTGTTCTACTTAATCTAAAACTTTTAGATTTTAATGCATTTATTCATAATTCTAACTTACGATTAATCATATCCTTAGTTTACTATATCATTTGCAAATAACATATACCATGAAATATCATCTTGAATATGTCTAATAAGCCCATCCATAACTAATGCAAAAAGGTAAGGAATAAGAGTAGATTCCTAAAATATAGCTCATCCATAAGAAACTAAGTCCCAAAAAATAGAAAATCAGGTATATTTCAAAAAAATGTAGAAATGGGAAAATAGATGGGTGCCATATTTGGATAATAAAATTTAGCATAGATCAATATTTCTTTAGGCAAAGGCTATGTCTTGATCAATATATAAAGGAATCAGCAAAACAAATATGAATATAGGAATCAGCAAAAAAAAAGTCTTCAAAAAAAAAATAACCATTTTAAATCCTTAGCCCTATTTCAACATTTTAAATTGCTACAAATAACTAGCCGACCAAAAGCAATACTCCACATAAATTTAGTTATAAGTCCTCATCACAGTTAGTTGGAAAAAGATGCACAGCCTCTCAATGTTAGAAATAAATGAGAAGGATGTTTCCGAGTTCTTGAGCATATATTTTGTCAAAAACTTACTTGTGCAGTTTTGGAGAAAATTTTGTCCAGCACTAGTATATCATTGCCATGCATACCAATATAAATCCATGACACAAATGCCTTTATATAAGAAAAAAAAAAGTGCAGAGTTCCTTCAACAGACATGGAGCAAGAGTATAAATTGTCATGGATAACCAAGGATTAAAACGTCTCCCATTACAAATATGTGTTCTGCACCATGCTTATTTGTTCTTCCAATTTTCTATTTTGACTGCACCATCAATTAATTCATGTATTGATATGCATGCCACAATCATATTATGCACATGATAATAATGGAAATCCTCATTTTTCCATTTTCCTCTCAATCTTCCAGCATTTCACACATGTATTTTTTAGAGGAAAACCATGGAAGAATTTTAAGGAACCCATGGTAGAACGCATTTCCACATCAGAGAAAATGAGTGGCAACAAACACCATTCCCCGCTGAAATTATCCACGGTCGTCAACAGCTTCTAGGATGGAAATTTAGGGGAGCCAAAATCAAGGAACTACAACATAAAACAGTTAAGGAAGGAAATTTTCCATACCTATTTTTGGTGAAGGAACTTCAAACAGGAAGCAAATCCAACGAGCCAATGTCAAACACTGAGCAAGTAAAGAGAAATGGAAGCACAAAATCAACTTTCCTTTTGTAAAAAGTAACACGATTTAGTATTTTCAATACCAAAGAGGCATTTCTTGATATCTAATCTTCAAGCATCAAAAAGAATGAAGTAGAGCAACCTTCGTGTCAAAGCCAATGCCAACCACAAAGGGGAAGTTTGGTTGCTTGTATCAAAGGCTAAATGGGAATTAAGTGAGCTCTAGTATGAACAAGGGATGTTGGGTATTATCACTGGCCATCCTCATTCACTGCCTGAACAACAGCTACACTATGCCCCTGATATTAACAGCATAGTGCTGCTAACAACTAGCAACCAAACAACCCCTCAATATCTCTTGATATATGAGTTAGGTACTAGGCGTAACAGTTGCTTGTCTGCTTAAATGATCTGAAGATATCTTGGTCATCCCATTATAGCCAGACCAATTTGATGAATTAACGCCCATGGTGGCATGCTACACGAATACATAGAATAACATCCAAATATTGATGTCTCTAAACTCAAAAGAATCTCATATTAGGTCCTAGAGCACAATAAATTTGCATGAGGCATGGTTCTCGACTCAATATGAAAATTTTGCATGAATCAAAATCCGATTGGCTATTGCTATTGCTCTCAAAAATCAAAATCAGATCAAACCAATCTGGAACAGATTATATCTCCACTAAAGCAGATATTACTGGAACTCACATGGCAGCTAAACTTGGAAAACTTGTGGTATTCTATTTTTGCTTCAAAAGATTAGCATGGTCTATCTTTTATAAGGTATCTTTCTAATATTTTTAACTATCATTGCATGTCTTTAAAATGATGCAAATTGCATTCAGAAACTGCAAGATGCATCACTTCACTGATTATCCCCCAAACAAAAGTTGAATTAAAATACAGAACGTTAAAAATTGCAAAATAAAGAGATGCAAATTTCATCAAAAATTGGATGATCCAGCACATTTATGCCTGCAATCAAGCTAGGTTTGGACCGAATCATGCATGACCTGGACCCACACCAGATTCTTTTCAGACTATTATGATAATGGACTATTACCCAGCTGAATAGCTAACCAGGTCACCTTGGGTCCATGGAAAAAAGGCAAGATCAAATCATGCACGAACCAAGCCAGACCCAACAAATGCATATGGTCGTGTTTGTGGTTCAAATTTAGGTTTGGTCCAATGCAACATAAAGAAAAACATGCTATTAATTTTGTGGCTAATGGAAAACTAATAATGACATGTGGAATAATATAAAAGAATGGTATTGGTGCAGAATGCTGCAACTAATATCATTAATAAGATGCGGTTCAATCATAGTATAGCCTTCAACCCATGAATTATTGAATGTTAAAACATAAAGCCATGTCTTTTGACATTAAGGACTAAACTAACAATCTTTTATATTAGTCATGGAAAAAAAAATGCAAGAAATCAAGAACTCAAAGGAAAAACAGAAGCAAGTAAAGCAACCAATTTGCCTCACCTCACATCTTTATGTTACCATATGTGATTATAGTGAATTGGGTTAAATCAACCGGTAATGCCTTCTTCAACATAATCTGAGAAACAAAGTACCTGCAAAAGTAGACCTAGTCCAAAAAAACAAAAAAGAGGGAAAAAGAGAGAAGAGATGCAATATTCTCAAAACAATCAATCAAAAATCAGAGAAAAGGTAATCTTTCTAGAGAGTCATCCAAGATAAGCTCTTCACTCAATCAGGAACTTGAAAGAAAGGAAGGGGGGATTGGAGGAAGGAAAAAAAGGGGAGTCAAAATAGTTGAACACTAAACCAAGATTGCTTTTATCGTTTGAATATAATATTTGAAAATAGGATGTGTCATATCGTGAAATGGCATCAGAAAAAGGCATGCATTTAAATCACTATTAGCATCTTTTATGACAAAAATAAGAGTGGTTGTATTCCTATCCATGCTATATAGTTGGCATGCGTAGTTGACAGCTTTTCAGCTCAGGGGATTGCGAAGAGGAGCCAGGGTGGAAGAATCAAGAAATAAAGGGGAAGCTAGAGATTCCTCAATCCCTTGAATTTGGGATTTGGCAATCAACTAGGAGACTTGTGCCCCTACTCAATTATTCATGCCAGAAAATTTTTTCCAGCAACATCTAAAGCAGTAGCCTGCTGTCTAGGGATAGTATTCTAGGGCATCCAAACACCCCATAGGTACCAAGCTGCTCTAGCTGAACATAAACAAAAGAATTGAGCTAGGCATTAGTACAGAGGCCAAGACCAAAAATTGCATCTGGTCTTGCAAAGTTAATGAAATGCCAAAATAAGCAGGCAAGGCATACCCAAAGATTTAAATATCATATGCTCACACACAAAAAAAAAAAAAGAAGAAGAAGAAGAAGAAGGATGAAGTGAAAAGGAATGGTAAAAGGTTACAATTGAGAAATGCTAGTTCAAGTCGACTGGTGCAGACAAACCTGCAAAATATGGCAATACAGATGGCCATACCAATGGCTATATCATGCTCGCATCCAGCCAGCATGATGCTTATAGTAAAGCACAGAACAGTACATTATGGTACGTTAATCCTTGGGTATACCCACTAAGTGCAAGACAAAACAGAAGCTTTATAAACAGTCAACCTCTTCACACTTTACAACCACATTGCTTGTAGAAATATAATAATAATAAGCAATACAATAGCCTTCAACCTATCCTTATGGAACTACATGTAACCAAATCTATCAAGATCAATTCATCATCCTTGAGCTATGATAAACTTGACAGTTGAGATCAAGAGCACAAAGAATTGTAATGGTTAGAATAGTTAAACAGAAGACCTACAGGAGGTCCACACACGCTGTCACAAGGAATGTGGTCGGCATCAAGCACATGTAGCACCTTTAATGGAATCAATCATCAAACATTAAGGTGATCAAAGTTATAAACTCATGGTGCCTCACTCCCCCAACGAGATCAAATCAATGACACAGATTGTTTTGGTGGACTGATTGCACCAATTGCCGCACCATGAGTTTACCATCTAAACATGTGACTTCATGGAAACCACTATCACTAAGCAAAGAGATGCTTCCAAAATTCACACACCGCAACATTCATAGAAGTCTGAAATTTTAGATCACCATGGAGCCTTACCTATTCATGGTAAATAAAATAAAATAAAGAGAGATATTATTCAAAAACTGTTTATCAAAAAGAACTTTTATACGACTATGTGCTGCTCGAATATCAAACAAGAATCTTCAGAAAGCACCATGAGAGATAAAGTAAGACAGATTAGATGCCTAGAGTGGAGACAGCGACTGACTAATAATAAAGAATGAGAGAAAAAGAGAAAAAGAAAAAAAGAAAAAAAATACCCAGTCTAATCAGAACCCTAATCGAGCAATTAGGGAAAGGGTGTCAAACAATACCCCTGGCTTGATCGAGACAGCCCCGTGCTGCATCTGCTGGTGGTGAGGGGGATGGGGCTGGTGGTGAGGGTGGTGAGGATGATGGGGCGGCGGCCCCCCGGGCCCCATCATACCGTCGTTCTTCCCATGCCACGGCCTGTCCTGCATCCCCATCGCCCGCTCGGCCGCGTCCATGGTCCCCGCGAACTGCGTCAGCTGGGACAGCGCCGCCACCGCTGCCGCCGCCACCGGATTCAGCCCCGGCGGCACCGGGTACGAGGCCGCCGCCGAGGTCGACGACGACCCCGGCCCCTGCTGCTCCGGCGGTGGCGGCGGGTACCCATGCCCGCCGGGTGGCGCGGCGGTGGCTGGATGGTGTTGGAGCTGAGGGGGATGGATCTGGGAGGTATCGTAAGGGACGGCGGCGGCAGAAGGTGGGGCGGGGTTGGGGACGGGGACGGGGCCGGGCTGGGCGGTGGGGGTCGGGTAGGAGGAGTAGTCGTGGGGGTAGTAGTGGTGGTGGTAGGCAGAGGGATCGTACTGGCTGTGATGGTAGGAGGCGTAGTAGGCCTCGTACGCCTGGGCCTGGGCGGGGTCGTACGAATGGGCGGCGGGCTGGTGGTCTTGGGGCTGGTACTGCTGCTGCTGGGCTTCGGCGTGGGCGGAGTAGTCCATGATCGGCGGAAGAATGGAATTAGACGGACATCAGAGCCGGGGAGCGGGTGGAGAGAGACGGGCGCCCCGTGCTCCTGTGGGGGTTTTATAATTCCTTTTATTTGGTCGGTCTTTTACGTTGTTGAGTTGGTTTTGGGTCGGACATTGGAAACGCTGGTTCGATTCTTCTGGAAGCCATCGATCTGGACCGTTTGTACTTCGACCGGTTGATTTTGACCGTAGATCTAGTCGATGCTTCCGAGGCATGGGCTATTTAAAACTATATTTTTATTGATTATGTAAATAAACATATTTTAATTTTTAGAGGGTAAATTCCGAATGGTTTCGGATGGTTATTGCTGTGATAGAGATAAGAGTTATGTGTTTAAAATTTTCTTTTATACAAACTTGAATCATTTATTAATTTATTTGATTCAATAATTAAGAGTTATACGTTTAAATACTTCTTTTTCTTTTTTTTTGGTTTTTTGAAAATTTGGTTCATTTACTAGTTTACTTGATGCAATAATTACGTTGCAATGGCTGGTATATCTTCTTCTGATTTTTATCCTATATTAAACAGTTAAAAAAAAAAATTTGTGCCTAATTATTTGGATTTGAAGAAGAACGGCAGTAATGCAGCACGTATGGTTTGTGTGATTAGTAAAACGAATAAAAATTATATAAAAAAATATATTTTTTATGCTCAAATCTTCTTTGACGTACTCTGTGACTTTTTTTCATAACCTAGTAAAGGTTCAAAAATAAAAATTATATGGAAGACTAATTATGGCATGTTTTATAAATATTATAAAAATTTGACATACATACCAAAAAAAAATGAGGGATAAATGAGCCAGAAGGCCAAGAGGTTAAACAAATTCAATGGGAGAAGAAGATGTTAGATTGGTGGATATAGAAAATAGTAAATTTTTTTCTTTATTTTGGTTGAAATTATTAAGAGTCGCATTTTTTTTTTTTTTTTTTTAAGTATAGAAAGAAAGGTTGATGATACTCTTATAGAAAAGAAGATAGATTGGCCGACAAAGAGAACATATATTTTTTTTATTCTGATCGAAATCATATGGTTACATTTTTAGAAAAGTATAAGAACAAAAGTTAATGAACATGATCCTATGAAAATTATTTTATATTTTAAAATTAGTATATGTAATAAAATATAAATATTAATTTTTTTTTCTAAATTGAGTTCATTTCATGCTTTTAATACCATCATTGCATATAATATTAAATAAAGAAATGTTTCGCTAGTGTTTATGTGAAGTTAATGGATTAATTTTTTTTGTTTAAGTAAAAAATATTTTTTAAGAAAAATAATGCAATAGTTATTTCTATTTTATGTGGTAATGATCTTTCTCACTTCAAATAATTTAGAAAAAAATGACAATAGATGTACATCGAATAGAAAAGAGCTACAATATTATTTAGTACATCATCCATTATTTATCTAAAATAATTGCAATTTGTGCTATTTGAGGCTAGCGCAGTATACATGATTCAAACAAGCCATTATATTGATGAGTTGTGTAGTTAGTTTAGATTTGTTAATTTTTTTTCTATTTTAGAATCCAACAATAATTTTTCAAATGATTTATTGTATATAAATTAATAAGAGACTTATTATTGATTCTTTCCTTATAATTATGGCTATACCGAATACATGCTAAAAGATTATTATAAAACATATGACATCATTGCTTTTATTTTGTATTCTATATGCCTCTATGTATATAAAGTGACCATTATAATATTTTGTGATAATTATATAGAGATATGATTGCTAATGTTATTTGTAGTTGGTCAAATTTAGCATGAATGGGTTTTAAATCTACTAATATTTAAATTACTTATATCGTGACTTATATTGACTATAGTGGACAAGCATGATGGATGGGTAGCATAAAAAATCTTAATTCTTAATTTAATTTTTTTTATTGATGATATAATTAGGAAGAACTTTTCATTTTTGAATATGCTCATGATATTTAAAGTGGATATCCTATATGTGAAATTTGTAGAAATAAATTTCATTAAGCAATGGAAACCTAGAAATCATTAATCACATGATATGGTTGCACTTGATTAAGTAAAAGACTCATCTCCTCTACATCAAAACTGCGAGCGAAGTCATCTACTAGCACGCTACGATGAAGTTGCTCATCAAAATTATAGACCAAGTGATAGCTTGCTAGGTATAGTACTGGATTTCTATCCTATTTGTCGATTATAATGACCTAACTTGCTTAGTTGCATATAACTACTTAAGTGTAAATAATTCAACAATGAAAACTTTTAAAGTGGTGATGTAATTCTAATTGTTTAGGATCAGAAATCAATTAAATTGAGTACATAATTCATTAACCTTTTTAGCTATCTTTTATTGAATTTATCTCATAGTAGATCATCATACCTTTGCGTATTTGTTAATTTTTTTGTCAATTAAATTACACCAACCAATATATAAAACATCTAAGAGAATTTTAGGATATGTTTGGATGCTAAGAAGTTTTTATATATGGATTTTGAGCAATGCAGGAGTGGCTTGAAGAGACGCAACATAATTTTGAAGAGGTAAAAATAATTAAGACATAAACAATTCTTGATTTTCGCAATAAATAATTTATTTAAAAAATAATTTATCTTATTTTTAAAAATAAAATTTATTTGTGTTGCTATCCATCTTATTTCCTTAAATCATTTTCACATAGCTTCAAGGTAAAAAAATCTGCTTGAAAAATTTTATGCATCGGCTAAGATATATAAATGCCCTAATGAAGTATATTATAAGACATATTGATGGGCTAGTAGAAACTAATAACATTGCTAATAAGTTTTGAACTGAATTTAGAATGTAAAAGTTGATTGCATAAAAGAAAACAAAAATAAGCTAAAGAAACATAACTTGTATTGGCACAAAAAAAATCTATGAAGTTTGATTTTTTTTTGGGGATCAAGTCATCTAAGGACACTGATTATTTACTTTCATTGGTTTATTCTATTCAATCATATTGACTAAAGACGCAACAATATTATGGGGCATTCTAAAATTATAGGAGAGCTTAAGATAATTATCAAAGTTTCAAAATCAAAGTGATCATTGCATTTCAATGTTAATGGTTTGCATGTTATTTGAATTTGGTACATAAAAGTTGATTTGGAAAAAGGAAATAGAAGCAAGCTCAAGCAAGATAACTTGTATTAGTACATGCATAAAAATTTATTATGTTTGATTTTATTTGGCGATGAGATCATTCGAGGACATTGATAATTTGCTTTCATTGATTTATTTTATTGAATCATGCTGATTAATTAAAAGCAAAACAACAACAAAGAGCATTCCAAAATTACAGGAGAGCTTATGATAATTACCAAAGCTTCTAAATTGAAGAGATCATAGCATTTTAATGCCAATGATTTGCATGTTGTTTGCATTTCATCGTTTTAAGTTGTTTGAAGTTCAATCAAAACCTCTTGTCCTAAGGATGAATGAAACAATTTTAACTAGCTAATAAAAAGTGGTTTGGCTTTCAAATTTGAGTTTTTAATTAAAATTTTCCTCCCGTGGCTTAGTTTTGTTTTATTAGTTTCAACGATACTACGGATTAATTCTAAATAGAAATTATTAATATTTTTTATATAATATAAATTATTTTATTTGTTTATTTATTACAAAACTTATATAAAAATTCTCCACAAGCCTCCGCCTCGATTGCGTCTGCCCAAACGAAGGGCACGCGGCCGAGGTCGCTCCACTGCTTTCTCGCCGCCCTCTCCCCTTCCGCTCACTGATAACAAAGGCTAAAATAATTCGCATCCCGAACTGTATGACGGGCTCCACCGTTCTCCTCGCCGTCTTCTCCTCTTCCTCCCTCCTCCCTCGCTTAAATCCTAACACCTCTCCCCGCCTAATCTTCAACCCGAAGAACAAGAGATCGCGATGTCGTTCCCAGTTAAATACCCCAAACCCTGCCCCTTTCCATCGCCATATCACCTCGATCCATAACCCTAATCGCCCCCGCTTCCTCTGCCTCTCCGTCCCCGAAGAGCTCACCACCAACAACGCCCCCGAGCCCGATGCCGAGCCCTTGTTCTCGCGCTGGACCCCGCCGCGCCCCCTCTGGCGCGGCCTCTCCGCCCTGGTGATCGCCGGCCAGGTGGTCCGCCGCGCCCTCGCCGGCCGCGTCCACCGTCGCAACACCCTCCAGCAGCTCGAACGCGTTGGCCCCGGCTCCGCCGGCGTCTGCCTTCTCACGGCCGCCTTCATCGGCATGGCCTTCACCATCCAGTTTGTCCGCGAGTTCACCCGCCTCGGCCTCCACCGCTCCGTCGGCGGCGTCCTCGCCCTCGCCCTCTCCCGCGAGCTCAGCCCCGTCGTCACCGCCGTCATCATCGCTGGCCGCGTCGGCTCCGCCTTCGCTGCCGAGCTCGGCACCATGCAAGTCTCCGAGCAAACCGACACCCTCCGCGTCCTCGGCGCCCACCCCGTCGACTACCTCGTCACCCCCCGCGTCCTCGCCTGCTGCCTCGCCCTTCCCGTCCTTACCCTAATGTGCTTCACCGTCGGCCTCGCCTCCAGCAGCCTTCTGGCCGATGCCGTCTTCGGTGTCAGCATCAACATCATTCTCGATTCTGCCCGGAGAGCACTTCGGCCGTGGGATATAATCAGCGCCATGATTAAGTCACATGTGTTCGGAGGGATCATCGCGATTGTGAGCTGTGCTTGGGGCGTCACGACCCACGGCGGGGCCAAGGGGGTTGGGGAGTCCACGACCTCTGCGGTGGTGATCTCGCTCGTGAGCATATTTATAGCTGATTTTGTCCTTTCCTATTGCTTCTTCCAGGGTGCTGGGGACTCTCTCAAGTATGCCATGGGGTAGTCTTGAAAGTCGCCTTCTTTTCTTGACATCATCTTGTGGTGACGAACATTCGGAGCGCCAAGGCGGATGCTTGTATGTAAACAAGTTCTCTTTTTCGAAGAAGAAAAGCCTTGGTTAGTTCAGTTATCTTCTCTCCCCAGGTTTTCGGTATTAGCAATCTAGTGTGATCGTCTTTTTTTTTTTTATATTGTTGGACGCAAGCATTTAATTCTAAGCTGTCTACCTGTCATATTGTTTGTTAAGTGAAGGGTGCAGCAGATTGTGTCTTCATTCAGGATGAAATTCTGTTCCCTGAGATACTCTTCTTGTATTTGTACAACTCTGATGGTGAGTGCAATTTAAGCATGATGTTCATATCCTGCACCATTGTGATATGCTTGATTTTGTCTAAGAATTGCCATTATACTCAAGAGTATCTTTTCCTTCTCTTGGAATGGTATCTCATCAAGCATTCTGTTCCCTATGAACTATCCCTTTTCTCTGTGGAACATGACCACTTTTTTTTCCCCAGTTTACTACTTTGAGATACTAATATGGCTGCATACAACATTTTTAATAAGATTTTAAATCTCATGGGAATAGACCATTCCAATTTTTTTATGGAATGAAGCGTGCCATCATCTCACCATCTCATCTTGTGTTAGCACTTAGGATACGGGATGTTATAAAATGCGTTGATTGGAATACTGGCACGATGGTGAGACGATTCTTCCCCGACTTAGGATAGCAAGCTATCCCAACATGCTACAGGATGCCCCATCAGGATCTAAAACCCTGGTTTCTAAAGCTAAGTGTAATTAATGGCAAGGTCGTGTGAGTCATGCCCACACTGAATGTGATCAATTAGTAGAACCCATGTAAGCAGCGCTTTTAAGGAGTTTTCAAAGTGTGAGCCAGACCGCATGTCCCACTATCATGCTGAAATGTGCTTTTCTGATCAATTTGTTAGGTTTGTAGTTCTAGACCTAAATCACTGGCACAGTCAGTGCAAACTAGCACACCTTCTGTCCACCCTTTCATTTATTAGCAATATTGCATTTCCTTGACGAGGAAGATAAATACTGAATTTGATTCAATTGTTTCTGCTTTAAACTTTATGAGAATTGGAGCATAGCACTTGCATCGTAGGTGGCATTCAATCATTTCAGATTTTCTGTTTGATCGTTAGGTGAAATTTACTATCCCATCATTTTCGGGCAGAATACAAGTGAAACCCATTACAAATTGGATGCTGACACAAATCTGCAGCATTTATAACTACAACCATCACAAGATTGGTGGCGAGCTGCAGAACCATCCTATCATGAGGTCCTGCAAGGTTGCTAAAGAATTTTCAGGCAGGCAATCCTGTATGAGATTGCTTATATGTGGACCCTATAAGAAGTACCACTAACATGCTATGGCATAACTTGATGATTGCCATAATTGTTAGTTGGGGTGCAAATTAGCCGAGCTTAGCAAGTAGTAAGTGCATTAGGCTTCGCTTGTTGTTTATAACATATGGCTGACCTGATCAAGCTTAAACTGAGTTTAACAAAAGTTGCTGAAGCTCAGTTATGAACTTTGAGCTGAGCTTCTTACCTTACCTAGCCAAGTTGAGCATCGGTTGGTTTTTTCAAACTTTTAGCATTCAGGCTTATCCCTTTTTACTGAGTTTTAAAAGACTGTTTGAGTTCATATCAATTCCTGGTTGAGGGAAGCCGACTAAGCCTTAACTAAGCCAATCCTTTGATGAGATGCATGACTAACTCTTGTAATCCAATCGTAAGCCACATCCTACTTCAGAAGACATTGTTCCCCTCTTAAGGCTAATCTTATAGCAGTCCCCATCATGTCATCAACATTCCAAATAGAAGGTCTTGGTCTGTCAGTCCAGATAGGATTGGTTTTCATAATTCGGAAAAGACTGTATATAGTAGCTAGTATATATGGTCCTCGACATTATTGGAACTAGTTTGCTATTGTATTACTCATTTTTGTTTCATCTCATTTGCATTTAGAGCATAGGATGACCCACTTAAAGCTTGTCGAGTTCTTCCTTCAGCAGAAAAGTTCTCTTTGTCAAGGTGTTTTAGGTCCATCCAGGAGTTATCATTGAGGATAAATGGAAGTAACATAGCCCACAAAATCCTTCAAGTTGTTCATGGATTGAAAGAATATGTTGTGAAGTCATTATTTTTGTCAATCTGCCAACTTCTGAAGAAGCACGATGCATTGTGATTTCAATTTGGAGGAGTACAAAGCAGTAAAAGAAAAAAATTGCTGCCAACATGGATATCATGGAGTTGATAGATATGATAGATCATTATACATATGAGTTGTGTGGATCAACTGGTGATGAAATGAATTGGTCACTTTCTGGTTTGTTTCTTATTTTTTTGGAAAAATAGTTATTGTTACCTGCATCTGAGATGAGACATGAATATCTTGTATTAGTTAACTGATGCAATCACATTAATTTAAAAATGCTTGATTGATGGAGGAGTATCCTAGAAGTTTGCTTAATTAGTTGCTTTTAATATGTTCTTTTTGCTTCTCTTGTTTTGTTTTAATTCATGGTCAGTAGTTATGTTTCTATTTTTATTAAGTAATGTGGCTAGCATGTGACTTTTAATGAGTTTGGATGGCGGAGACTAGATGGGGTTTATCTTTAATCATGGGTTGGAATTAGAGAGTTGTTGAAATCCTAGTATAAATAGACCTTTAGACTCAATGTAAAATGGCATTGCGGGGAATATAACTAGCTATATACATTAGCTGCACTATGAAGGGCATGGCCAGCTAAATTGTAAGTTTCATATTTCAATTTTCCATATATGATGTTGTTATTTATGCCTAATGATTGGACCTTTGCTTTGAAAATTATAGGCATAAGAGGTTATTTAGTGATAGGGGTGCTATGGGATGAAATAAAAATGGGTAATAAAATTGCAAAAAAAAATGGGTAATAAAATTGCAAAAAAAAAAAGGGCAAGACAACATGGAGAACCATGTATGCTAGATATTGTATATTTGTATTTAGTCTATTCTAAAACAGCTAATTCAAAACATTTTTTTTTTTTCCATCCTATGGCACCCTTGTTGTTGAATAACCTCTTTTGTGAGGACTTGTTCTTGTATGTGTTTAGTCCCACATCAGCTGTGCTCCAAGAAGATCTTAGGTGCTTATGCAAGGCTGAGGAACACAACATATAACTTTTGGTTGGCCATTTGAGTCGAGGTCCAAGGTCACTACAAATGGTAACAAAACAAACCTGGCCCATAGCTTATGCAACTAGGGAACACTACAACATGGTCCCATTTGGGACTGATCACAAGCCGATCATGCTGTTTGTGATATGATTTGATTGGATCTAAATCCTTTGTCTAGTGAGAATGCCAATATTTACACAAGGAGATTATTTAAGGATTCATACATGATTGTGTTGGGTTGCACATCGGTGGTGCTATAGGAAGATATTGGATACTTTATAGGGCCAAAGAATGCAATATATGACTTATAGCTGGCCTCTGTAGGTGAGATCTTAGGCTGTTGCTTCTTGTACCTATAATTTCTAATTTTTGAAGCAAAGGTCCCATCATTAGGCATAGATGATATCCTATGTGTGAAAAACTGAAATGTGCATTTTTCATAATGTGGCTGATGTATATGGCTAATCATAATCCATGTATTGTTATTTTCTAGCACTTTTAAATTAATATGATTGCATCCATTTACTAAAGCAAGAGATTCATGACTCATCTTAGTAGCAATAACTAGTTTTCAAAAATCAAGCAAAACAGAAAGTGACCAATTCCTTCCATCACCACACAGTAACTCACACATATAATGGTCTACTATATCTGTCAGCTTCATGATGTCCATGTTGAAAGCATTTTTTTCACTGCTTTAGACTCAAGTTTAAAATCCTGCAAATATTTATGGCTAAAGTGAATTTAATAGCAAATTGAGATGCAGATTCATAATCTTGCAGAATATTGCTGCTTAAGCAAATCTGAAACTTATAAAACAAGTATTGCAGAAATTGCAATAATTCACAACTTTGGTCATGAAATCCCTTAGGTGGATGCATTTATGTCATGCATTAAGCTAGGCAATTGAACTAAGCAATAAAGGAAAATAACACATTAAAACCATTGCATACAATTCATGCAGATAACCAGCGCAAATTACATTGCTAGTTAAAAAATGATGGAATTTTGATTAAAAGATGTTGCAAATGAATCAATGAAATACATATGTTCAATCAAATGGTGCCTTATGAATTAGGGCTTGCCCTAGTTTTCTTACCCTTCTGCTTATCTTGGGTGGTACGTACTAAGTATTGAGACCTAGGTAATTATAGTACGGGTGGGTCTCCTTCTCTTTTCCTCTCTCAGGAAAAAGGGGTACCATAGTAAGGGACAAATAGCAGTTAGAAAAATATAATAACTTAGATATTGGTTCTAGAATTATAGAACCAACACATTTAAACTCTTTCACTAAAAGTCAAAGCTGAAAATTTGCTGAGTTATTGGAAGAGAGAGGTGATAGCTTAGGGTTAAACAAATAATGGTTAGCTTAAATCTACAGGCTAGGTAGCAATTATGATAATGATGACTCATGGATATAGGACATAGGAGAAGAAAAATTTTCATACTCATTCTTTCAAACACTTAGGGTTTTGTGAATCCTTCTTGAATTATCTTATTAGGTGTGGACAATAACAGTTAGAGCATTGAGGAGCTAGTCAACATATTTTTGTTCTCTTAAAGGTGAAAAATGAAATTAAAGTGAGCAAACCCAATATAAAATTATATAATGATCTTCATAACCATTAATTTAAGACATAAATCTATCCTACATATGAATTAACCAGTATATTTCCATGCACAATGAATCACAGGCCTTCAAGTGTATTAGAAGGAAGAATCTTAGTCATCTCATCGAAGGTTTTAAGTCCTAACGGAACAAGAAGCGTCCCAACTATCCCATTCCATTTCTATGATAAAATGGGGTTTGGATGGTAGTGGGACTCTAAGACCTGTCCATACAGGAAAAAAAGAAGAAAGAAGAAAGAGAAAAAAGGAAAAAAAATTAAAGGAATGTAAGAAGAAGAAAAGGAGAGGAAAAAAAAGGAAGGGAGAAGAAAAGAAATAAAGGAATAAAAGAAAGAAGTACAAAAAGGAGGAAAAAAAAAAGGAAGGGAGAAGGAAAAAGAAGGAAAAAAGGGAAATGAAGAAAAAGAAAAAGAAAAAAAGAAAAGAGATAAAAGAGAAATAAACAAAGAAAAGAAATAAAATAAAGAAGAAGGAGAGAGAGAGAGAGAGAGAGAGAGAGAGAGAGAGAGATGTGCTTAGCAAGAGGCTCTACTGGGATAGCCATCGGGATGGGATAAGGCAGCGAGGCATCATGTTCCATGGAGAGACCGGGACTCTTCCTCCCATCCCATGGGATCTAAATCTTGATCCAATCTATACATTGATCATCTTAATTTAATTAGGATTCCAACACTAAGTGATCCCTCACCTTATCTCACATAGACTCTTCTCCAAGTCCTTCACAGCATGATCTCATGATCTTGCTTAGATCATCACTCCCTTCTAAGCTCCTAAGAAATTTTCCTTCATAAATATAAGAAGCGTAGCGCATATAGTGCTTTCTTTACATTGAGAAATAAGGCCAACTTTAGATTTTATTTTGCTTAGGAATTCCTGTTCTCCAATGTGAACTTCCAGTTGTCAAGGCAGCTATTGACATTCCTACTTTATTGGCTGTTGTCTTGAAGACTTTGTGGAGGGAACTAGCTTTAGCATGAACTCTCTGCAACTATCTTTGTCACACATGTGATCTGCTTGGTATTCAGAGAGATGATTTTCTCTCAAGTATGTGTCTTCACCAGTCCTTCAAGAGAGGGTCCTTCTGATGTTGTGCTCTTTGTGAACATGGAGTTCTTTGTTTTTTAATGCATTTGGTTCTACCGTATTTCAAGCTTCAATTAATGTGCACAAAGTGACCTATAAGGATTCTCTTCTTGAATCAGATTCAAGTGAGGAAATTTGTCATCTTGATAAGATTGCTGTGACCACAGCAAACCTCAAACTCTCTATCAGGTCATCTTGATAAGATTGCTGTGACCACAGCGAACCTCAAACTCTCTATCAGGTTGAGACCAAACTCTGCTAGCCAGTGATCGACGAAGAACAATATTTTATGCTATTTGTTCTTAAGTACTTATACCAGAACATACTACGAACTGCAGATTTTTGACATCTTCTCATTCTCTAGAGGCTGTGGTGTTATATTACAAATGTACTTATTTTTTCCTTCTAAAAATTAGTGCTATATGCTTCCCGCATAAGTATCATATAACTGCCGAAAATCATTCTAATCAATACAATAATTGACACCATAAAAACTCAGATATTTATGTTTCCATAGTGCGAGGTCTATTATATTCTACAATTCATGTTCCCTAACTATTTGACTAAATGAGGATGAAGATTGTCATATTGTTTTTAAGCTTATCAGGTTGCTTCTGACCTAAATTTAAGCATCTTGGGTTTGCGAATCACTTTCAGTGCATTATCATCTGGAACTCTACTCTGCAAAATTTTTTCTCCTACGTTCCATATGCATATGAATTCTTCATGATTAGAAGTGCTATTTAGGCTTTAAATTTGAAATGAATCACTTGGTTACTCATATACTATCACCTTGTCTCACAATAGTTCAACAATTCTAAAAGAGCTCTGATGTGCTGGTGTCATTGGAAGAAGAATGGCTATAATATGCTCTGGGCTATAATATGCTCTGATTTTATTACAAAATATTACCACCATGTTTTCAGAATAAATCAAGAGGCTACGGGACTTAAGTGGCAAATAGGTTAGCACATCTCTCTCTTTTTTTTTTATTTTTTTGGATGTCAACTCTAAAGAGTCCATGTGAAAGACTTTACCCCATCTTTTTTTCTTTTGTTGACTTGGCCCAATCTTTGCACAAGACTCCTTTGATTTGGACTTCAAATTAGAAACCTTTATCTCTTTATAAGCTTTTTTCTTTTTGGAAGATTCAGAGGGGACAATACCTATCTTTCTACCTTTATTCCTCTCCCACCCCCTTGAGGCTGACTTCAAGTAGAATCAAACTGTCGACCTCTTGTCCAAGTGACAAGTGTGGTACCATCTGAACTAAATTTCAGTGGCACCATCCTCTGCAATTTTTTGTATCTCTGTCAGTTGCTAAAGTGTTCCTAAATGACTAACTTTTGATGATGATTTTAGATTTTATGTCGTACCCAGGCTGGCCCTCATCACAACTACCTTCTGAAAGCCTTAGCTCTAGTGGCACTTCTTTTCTGTTAGAATTATAGCGGCACTGATAAGAAATTAATTGCTTAAAACTAAGTAAAAGTGGTTTATTTCCATCCTTTACTAAAGTTCACAAAAACTGCTGATGCATAGAAATCACAGACTTCTAATATTCTTTCTGTTATTCTTCAATTTCTTTTGATGATTATCTGTGCTGTATGGACAAGGGAACAAGAATAGGATTTAAACATGTGTCCAAGTGTCTGACTTGGCAAGGGGAGAAAAAAGAGATATGAAGGCATGTAAAAAGGTAATTTTAAGTAATATATGTTTTAAAGTATTTTCTAAAAATATTAAAAGATATTATTTGTTAAGATCTTTCTATATGCATATATCTCATCCAAACTTTTGAGTTGACTTGAGAATTTAGGAAAATAACAATTCATAAAATTATTTTAAAATGTACATTCTTAACTAAACTCAAAAAAGAATAAAACTTTTCTTCAAATATTACTATAATACGTCAAATTAATTGTTGGAGTGATCAACTCTTTACCAATTTCTAAGTATCCAAGTGTCGGACATTTTTCAACTTTGGATACGAATTTGACATGGATTCTAGGAGGTGAACATGAGTGTCCACGTAACACAATTGGTCAGTGTTTAAAATGTAATGAAGC
This sequence comes from Metroxylon sagu, assembly GCA_017589505.3. Classification (NCBI taxonomy): domain Eukaryota; kingdom Viridiplantae; phylum Streptophyta; class Magnoliopsida; order Arecales; family Arecaceae; genus Metroxylon; species Metroxylon sagu. The sequence goes on along the minus strand of JACVBY030000634.1, from coordinate 2,148,936 downwards.
TTTCTTTTAATCATTATCAGTTTTCCTGGATATTAGAGAAGCATAAGTCTGAGGATTTACAAGAATAAATAACTAATATCTGTTTATTTGTTTAATTATGCTTATGAATAATATATCTTACTAATTGATGAGAATTGAAAATTTTGGGAGAAAAAACTGGAACAGGTAGTTCCCATGGATGAGGAATGCAACTAGCTTGTCATTGCCTGGAAATCTATGGATAAGGAAAGCCCTTCGTGAATGAGTTCCTATTGTCAGATGATGACATATTTTCCTAACTCATGGCAAAGACTGAAATTACATTGGTGGTGGCCATAAATAGGAATTTTTGGCAAATGAGACTAGATAAGGCTGACCAAATAGTTAGGATAAGGCTTGATGGTTGTGATTATGGTTATGGTTTTTTTGGGAAGTCATACATTCAGATAAGGTTCTGATACATTAATGCACTCAGGTGCATCTTCAACATGGTTATGACAGCTAACATATAACAATTGGACCCACAATTTTCCTCACATTTGCTTACCAATTTTTCTTGTGAATGATTTGTTTTGTCAAGAGTCCTTGAGTAGCATTAAAGTTTTTCCCTTGCATTATTGTGTTAAATATAAATACAAGGGGTGTATCTTGGTAAAGGCACTAATCTGCCGCATGATATTTGCTTTTGTATATTTCCTTTTCATGAAGGCCATGATATTTAACAGGTTGTATTATATTGGATGAATCAAAATAACAGAACTACGAGTTAGTTTTAGACAGATGTGAAAAGAAATTTCAACAGTGGAATGAGGACATATATCTTTGCATGGAAAAAACAGTGCTGGATTGGTAATTACATCCAGAGCATGTAAGGATAATTCATTTATCGTTCCTCTTGAATCTTGAAGCTCATTGCAGTGTTCCCTACGTAGAAAAGTTCTCTTTGTCAAAGATGAGCTTCAGGTCCATCCAGGAGTTACTGCTGAGGATCAGTAGAAGCAACAGAGTCCTCATTGTCCTTTAAGGTGTTCATGAATTGAAAGAAGATACTTGTCCAGTCTTTCAGGGGGTTGCTTTTGTCAATCTGCCAACTTCCCGAGGAACATGATGACTATCATCTTCTCTGACACCAAGTCTTCTTGGAAGACTCGCATATTTCATTAATGCATCTGAGGTGTGGCTTTCCACATGCTTTAAAAATGATCAGAGCTTTTTCATTGGCGTGCTGTGATTTTTCAGATGGTTTCTATGGGAGACAGGTACTGAGGATCAAGATGATTAAAAGAAGATTTAAGCTACATGTTAGGTTGCCAAAACCTTCCATTCTTGGTCTGGCTGTAGTTCTCTTTGAATGAGGTTTTAATAATGAGGACAAAAGATATGTTTCTAATATGCTGAACTAGCATGAAGTTTGTGCTGTGGATACAATTGCGAAGGTATAACGTATATCATGTTTTGCTCAAAATTTCATTATAGAGATTTGAGTTCTTATTTTGATGGTCACTTGTTACTCAATAATCAAATCAATATAATCTTGTTATGTTGTGTAATCGTGCTTGGTTGTGCTTGATGGATTTCTTGGTGCATTACTGTGATGAAGCTTGGTAAACGTGTCTAACTTGTTTGGGTGCTTGGAGAAAGCTGAGAGGATACGATGACAAGGTATAACAGAGACTGCTGTCATCATTAGCCATTAGAGTCGGGATTAATAGCCATTCATAAGCAATGTCTTATTCTAAATTTCCAGAAGTCTAGCTATTATTAGATCATTTCAGATTCTCGGCTTGATCTTTTAAGTAAAATTTATTATCCCGTCATGCTTGGGCAAAATGCAAGCTAAAGTTGTTGGATGCTGACAAACAAATCTGCAACATTTAGAATTTCAACTCTCATGTAATAGCCATTTGATTGGTGTTGTACTGCAGATCGATCTTATTGTGAGGAATTGTGAAGTTGCTTCAGCATTTTAGGGGAGGCAGTGCTAAATGAGCTTTTCTTTTATGTGGACCCTATAAAGGATACCAGCAACATGCTGTGGCATTGATGATTGTTATAATGGTGCAAACGAGCCAAGCTGAGCCGAGTAGTACTCTCAGCGTTGGCTTGCTATATATAACAGGCCTGATCAAGCTCAGTTGGAGATTGGACTGAGCTCAACAAAAGCTGTACAAGCTTGCTCCATATGAACTCTGAGATGAGCTTCCTTAACAAATCCAGGTTCCTCTCCCCTCCAATCTGTGCAGCTTTCCTCAGCTTGCTTCCATTGGTTTCTTCAAGCTTTTAACCTTGAGTGTCAGCTTGTTTAGCCCAGCTTCAAAATCTGTTTGATCTCATAAATTTGCCAGAGGGAAGCCTGAACAAGCCTTTAACCAGGGGTGAAAGTGGTTTGGAAAATATTCATTTAGACTTATTTTCATATCCGAAACTATATTCGGCTAATATCAGATATTGATACAGTTTGAGTATTTAGCTAATATCTATAACCATATTCATTTCTGTTTAAAAAAATAAATATAAATATAAAAAATTAATTATTAGATCATATTCAAATATCCGAATTTGTTTGTAATCTTACTTAATCATAGATTAAAAATTTTTATATTTAATTAATATTTATATTTATATTTATACTTGTCAAACAAATACAAACATGGATATGGAAAGGTGTGGATTGATATCTGATTTATGTTGGATCCATCCGTAGTCCTACTTTGACTTAGCCAATCCACAGGGCCTTGACTTTGGTGGCAGGCCTTTGTTAAAGTTACAAGTCCAGGATGATAAAGGGCTGAGGTTGGAAAGTTTCATGTATTTGATATCCAAATTTCATGTTGCTTATATAGTGAAAAATTAAATAATTTTCAGGTGCTAATAATTTGGCTCTCCTGTAAGAGTAGGAGAGCGACAATCGATGCCTTTCTTAAATGATCGAGAAATTGTGACATCCGGACCCATATTGGAATTTGACTCGCAAGTCATCTTTTGATAATATTTATATATAATATATGGAAATTATGAAATAATGAATACTAAACGATGAAAAATTACAAAATAACCATACTTTACTTATTATTTAGTAAATATAATAGTATTTAAGTAATTATATAATAAAATAAAGTATTTTATAGAAAAATTAATTATAATTTAGAAATAACGTTTTATTATCGATAATAAAATTTATAACATAATATAGTATTGAAAATTATAGCAATATAGCTGATCTAATTTATACTAAAAACTAAAAATATAATAAATTAGACAGACCCACTAAATGAAGGATAACTATCGTAATAAAATTTAATATTTAATAAAATTACATATATTATTTAAATTTATTTAATTTTATTTATCCATTGAGATATATGTACATAATTTTATTTAATTTATATAATAATTTAAATCCTCAAACTTATTATAATTTTGAAACTAACTATAAATAATGAGCATAATTATTATATGCCACAAAATCATTTTAACTCAAGATTATTACTTTATATTATGAAATGTTAGGAAAAGTTGCATTTCCATTCATTTAAGCATAAACAAAAGATATGAAAATACTAAATGCATATCAAAATAAGCTTGTACATAACTAGAATTTTGCATTATCAATAATATATTGTTTTGTAGATAAACTTTTAATCTTCATGATTGATTACGGTCAATGATTAAAGTTTGAATAAAAAACTGTTAAATGAGTAATTTGAAATAAGGGAAACCATCTCCTCTCTCCTTTAATCATTCATATGATTGCATCATTTATTAATTCTTTAAAATATTACTTTATATTAATAATTTTTCATTGATATCTTTCTGATTTTTAAGTTGGCAGGAGTAAAATATCATAATTTTATTTTCGAACTACATTATATTTTAATATATAGATTTTTTAAAAACAATATAGTTATATATGGGCTTTTTTTTTAAAAAAAAAATCTTGATGAAGATGTTGAGCTATCAAATTATCTCAATTATCTCTACTGAGATGTCAAGGAAAAATAGTTTCAAGCTATTTTTTAAAACATTGATACTTTGCTGAAGAAAAATATTAATTGATGATATTGGTATCTTGGTTTAATCTCGGTTGTTATTTTTCATAACATGCTAAAATATCTTGTTCCATGTGCTTATATCATTTTGATCGACTTATCAAATTTATCAATTCATATTGGTTGAGATTTTCGGTATTTTATATTGGAATTGCCGACCCTGGAGGAGCTGATATATATCCCAGATATCTTGGTGGAAATGAATGAAAACGTTGCAACGGAGCAAGATGCTTCTAAGCACCCAATTGGCATTCACTGTACGTCCTGGCATTCACTTTGCTGCCTGGGGGCCTTCTGCATCCTTTTATGGTCAAGCTAATGAATGATTAAACCTGTAGTCTCTGACAAAAGTCGGTCAGTTTCTTTTACTGAAGAAATCAAAGGGCAGTTTCATTACCATCTGATGGGCTCCCTGTGCCGTTGGACTTTTGTTTCTGTTGTCAATGTTTCCCTCAATTCATCACCCTCGTAAAGCCTTCTTAGTTCTGAGTTCCTTTTTTGTGAATTCTAAAAGGCCATGTTTTTGCCATAAATTTCATTTGGTAGCTAACTGGCTGAGCCTGGTAACAACCCCACTCACAGGAGTTTGTTGTCGCTTTGGGCTTGTCCATGCTTCTTTTGTTCAGCTGCTCCCATGATTGATTTGCCCTCCCATGCCCACAGAACTCGACCAGTGACATTAATTCAATCCATCCCAGTTGGGAGCCCCGCCCCAAGTCCAAGTGGTAGTATAAACGATGTTACCTACCCAACTTTTTGTATCAGATACAATTCCAATTGTTTAAAGGCTACTCCTCTTGTAGCTTATCGTGGGGATGGTAACCATCCATAGCTCTTCATAGCATCTTTCACCTTTCCGCTACCCGAATGAATGCTCCTGGAGCAAGGTGTTCGACATTGTGATGAAAAATGCTGGCCTCTTTACTCCTTAGCAGTGAATCAATAATGGCATCTATCCAACATAGGAAGTTTGAAAATATTTGAAACACTCTCTAGGCGAATTGCAAGTTTTGCTCTCTTGTGAAGTAGTAGCACAGGATTTATAAGCAAATATTTTTCACTCCAAAGCAAACTATACGTCCAATAAAACATGTACCCTACTTTTCTACACTCCATTATTGCAACCACTCCCTTCTTGGCTTGACTTAAATCTCTTCTTGCACCAACCAACGAACGGGGGTTACGATGTAAAGATCACACCAGATGGGAGGGGTAGACAAGAGTATAGAGAGAGGGGCCCAGCCAAGGAGCGAGGACATTGGCACCAAGGAGCGAGTTGGTGAGGATTCCAATGCTTAAAGCTCTGCAGCAAAAGATCAAATCCAGGTAACATTAATTAATATATGATTCATGATTTGCTGCACCCCAGATGGCCAAATCTCAATCTCAACTCTATGCTTAATTTATTATTATTATTTTTTGCCTCTTTGTATATGTGATAAAAATAGCTGTCAACATTCTGAGTAGAATAGGTGAGAAAACGTGGTTGGCATATCACCGAGTTATCATGTAGCCTATTAGGCTGGGAGGCAGGCGTGGGAGTCATGTGCTCAGGACCACGAAATTATAATGCTTGTGGGGTGTACCTATGTGCGTAATGACTAATGAGCTATAAGAGAAGGACATGACCTTGAAGGCTTGAGACCTAATATATGAACTGTTTGATCAAATATTGGATGACATATAGTTGTGTAAGCTCTCGATTAGAGTAGCCAACTTGGATCTTGGAGTGCAAGACTTGAAGAAGTTATCGTGTCACGAGTGCGCAATAAAACCAATTAAGGAGTTCATTCATAGGTTCAGTAAAATATCAGAAGCTTTAATTCATTAAGACTGTAGATATAAATGCAAGTGCCCGTGATTGTACTAACCTGAAAACTTCATTAAAAAAAATTGCCTCTTTACAACATATTTTCTCGATCATTCAAATTATATCGATGGAAACAGTCTAATATTTACTTTTTGGATGTGTGTGTGTGTTTTTTTTTTTTTTTTTTTTCTCTTCCTCCTTAAAAACAGCAGTGGGTGGGAACGCCATCCATTGATATTGCTTGTTTGAAAACGCTAGCAATAACATTTAAACAAGACAACCACCAAGTGGCGTGTGCTGTGGGATTTGAACGACACGTATAACAAGTGGTGGCCTTCTTTTCCAAACGTCTCCAATTCTAAAGAAAGTGGAATTTGATCCAGATCTACAGGCCAACCACCCAGAGACGTCTGCAGGCTAGCTGGCTCCTTCTTAGTAGTAGAAATGTCACTTGGGAACCAAATGACCATTTATGATCACATTAATCAGCATCCTATCGTTATCTGATGAATCCATGTAGCAGTAGCCATTGGAATCCGCTGTCCCCTTTAATCCAGGTGTTTGGTGATCATACAATTCTTTCGACAAAAATATACTTTTGATTCTTAAAATTTCACTTAAAGTTTATTTTGTTCTTTAAACTTTCAATCCTTACAATTTAATTCCTCATATTTTTAAAGTATTACAATTCTTAACTTCAACTATTTCATCCATTTTAACTCTATCTTTACAATAAAATGATAGAAATGCAACGCTCATAAAATACGAGAGACTACATTGTAATAACTAAAAGTTTTAAGACCAAAAATATATTTTAGTCAATTCTTTTCTTCCATTGCTTCAAATATCTTGGCTTTAAAGTACTTTCTAGCAGTGATTAGGTTAATGGAAGCCCAGAATTTTCTGTTCTCTTTTGTACTCATTGTATTTATTAAGCTGTCAACTGAGGTAATTTGGGGCCCTTCAAATGCTGGTGCTCCCACCCTACCAAAAGAGTTTGACTATTTGTGCTTCGATAGCTTTCAAAGACAAGCTCCGAGCTCCACCTCTTTCCTGCAATGCATTTGAACACCCTGAAAAAGATCCTCCCCTCTTCGTGGCTGGCATACCTCAACCCACCTTTTAATCCTAAAGCTTGATATATTTCTACCAACCACCTCTTGGTTCATGAAGCCATCATTTTAGCCCTCACATATGAAATCCCAATGGTTTGTCAAGTTGAACCACCCATTTGGATTTGAATCAACTTCCTACACTCCCTTTATTGTTGTAGGTGAAACAGTATCTCTATGTCGGTTGGAGTCTTTAAAAAGCCAGCATCACTGGTTAGCTCACAAGTTAGGCCGTAGCCGCACGAATACAACTGGTCTCCATCACTTCCAATCTTCCTTCATCCTTGCACACCAGATATGTTAGATGTGTTTATTTCAGTGATTACCACAACATCAACCCATGTTCCATGCCGTGCTTACTTACGTTAATAATGTACATTTCTTATTCGCACAAATTGTTAGCCAGCTTATAAAGTCTAGTCTAGTCTCTGTTGACCAACTACGTAACATCTGATTCATCGTATCGGTTTTTTTTAATTTTTGATCGTTTTTGCTTTCAATAATTGTATGTATTGAAAAGATAACAATATATAAAAAGATAATGCTGAGAGAAAGATCGTATGTTAAAGAAACCTAATAGGAAGGTTTATTCAACAGAAGGACTGTTTGGTAACTTTTCCTTCTCTCTAACTATGACCCAACTTTTGCCTTGTTACTTGAGGTTAAGTTTGATTCCATAATATATTGAAGTTTATGCTCCCTTAGTGCTGACATCCACGCCTTCCCTTTTCTTTTCTTCTTGATAAGAAAGACTATGATTGAGGCAGTGACTTAAAGCTGGCAACTGGTAAAAGCTTATACTGATGCTGCAAGCAAACAGCAGTGATGTGTATGGTTAGAGCCAACAAATATCTCAATTTTGTTCTAAATGATGCAAAAGCCACTAGAGATAGCAAGATTCTCCAACTAAGCTTTGGATGGAAAACTCATCAAGAACAGCGAATATTTTTATTTTAATAGTTGCTTTCAGACGTTGATCACACCCCATCTAATTCTCAGGAGTACAACACTTTCGTAGCACTATTTTTTCTCCTCTCTGAATAGGTATAGCTTCTCTAGCAAACTGGACTGGCCAAGTATTCTTGCTGCCTCTTCCATGAGGACTCCCCTCTAACTCTCAGAAAAGGCCAAGTATCCTTACTGTGTCATCCAAACAGAAGACCCTGATATTTTTTAATCTACAGCTTCCAAAACCTTCTCTTAGACAAAAGGTGCATGGAGGCTTCTCTATTTCTTTTGATTTTCTCCTGCACCATTTCCTATCAATTTATGTCTTATGTGTCAAAAGTTTCCTCTTCCTACAAGGCACCAATAGATAGTCACTAGATATTTCCTCAGTGGAAGAGGATGTTTAGATTTATGAAGTCAGGGGGGCAACCAATTCAGCCAATGATACTATTTGATCAGCAACCTGATCAGCCTGTATGCATCTCTTAGACTTTGTTGGTGAATTCATCACTGTCAGCCACTGAACCATGGGCCCAAACACTGGATTTGGAAATTGATTCCCTTGAAAGTGTAATTACTTTGGCATAAGCAATACTAGACATTTTGGCATATCTTGATAACCCAGAGCATTGAACAGCAGAATTGAATTGTATGTTCTAGAGAGGCAAGAATCCAAAGGACTACAGTAGATGGTTGTCTTTCTGTGTTAAAATGTGCACTCTCCACCTAGCATTAGTACGAACTCTTGCTGCAAAAATTTTAATGTCCTATGATCAAGTTGTTTAGTTGTCAGACAAATCCTTCATCTTAGAGTAGCTAAGCAAACACTTGGAAATAGTACAATTCTGATTCAACAAACAATTGCAGTCATGATGCCCTTGTTTGTGCTTCTTCCTGAATGCATGAACCACCAAATTTTTTGACAAACCACAACATAAGCATCACTGTACTTCATGTTTTCCCAGTGGGGCTAGCCTAAAAATTTGCCTCATGCATGGTGGGGATCATAGCAAATCATCTAATGAAAGTTAATATACAGGTTTAACATAATGGTTGCATGAATTAAGGAAATCAGAAAGAGAGTAAATGTTAGAGAGACTTGACAATTGATGGGGAGTTTTAGTTACATATGGTAGAGATTCTGCTCCTGCAAAAACATCAATTTGTTACTTCATGTTCAAAATAGCTCTGACATGTTGGATAAAGAAGAATAATTTAGATTCTAAATTCTATGCAAGCAATATCATTATAATGTAGGCCATAATTAAATCATTGGCTACTTTAGAATAGTATTTGAATCTATATTTCTAGATTCCTTTTCCTTTTTCTCTCTCTCTCTCTCTCTCTATCTCTTTTTAGGGGTCATATAACGTACACCTAAAGATGCACTATAAAAGAGTAACTTGATATATATAAAAGAAAAAAGGCATAGAGGTAATTCGAAAATTACATTAGAGAAAGTGATAAAAAAAGACTTAGAATTTTAGCATCTTATAAAAAAAAGGGGGGCTCAGAATAGAGCTAAATGAAGGAAAAGGATCCATATAGTCATTTCTAACTAGTTGGGAATTAAGGCTTTGTTGTTGCTATTGTTGTCTCTTTTTTTAGGGATAAGTTAGGAATGCCACATAGCAGGTTCAAACCTAAAAGTTCTTCCCAACTTGTGCATGTGGAGAAAGGACTCCAAACCCATCGATGGACGTCCAATTGGCAAATATACTTTGATAATTTGATATAAAGTTTCTAGTATTGTAAAATTCTCCAAAGTTTTCTGTTTCTCCTCTATTCATTCATTTTCTAATTAATTGCATCAGACTGACTGATATATTCACTTAAATTAGAGTTAAAGTTTGCCATAAAGATATCCCTGTCTTTTATGTGCATTAAAGCATTTTCAAAGACATTGTCTGAATTTTGAGCCCATTAATTGCTATAAAGCATTTTGATTGCATAACCTCCTCCGGAGAGAGATAGAGGAGTCACTTAAACAGTTGCTTACCGGCTACAATAGAAGAGAATATGTGAAATAACTCTTCATGCGACTTTCAACCCATTCATTCATAAAAAATGCCTAAATTCTCTCTCATCACTTCAATAATATTAACACTAATCTATTACATGTCCATTAATAGACTAATGAAATTTGTCTTGATCCACATGAGAAAAACTTCAGTACCAAAATACAAAGCAGACCATCAAAATCTATCTCACCCCCAAAATGTGAATTTGCAGCCTATGAACACAAACTTGAACAGAGCCAGATGATAGTAATTCATACCAATGATAGACAGTTCACTAGAAGGCAACAAGGCCATGAGGTAAAATCGAATGAGAAAGAAAAAAAAAAGAAAAAGAAAAGGATGCAAAGACTAGGGATATGAGATGTGAGCATAGATCATTTTTTAGGTTGAACCATTGCAAGATATCTATGGACCATAAAATTCATGTTAAAATTTATGATGAAAAAAAAACGTCTAATTTTGATGCTACATATCAAAGAAGGTAGAGTAAAGGATGCAAAGAAGTTAAAGCAAAAGGGAACCAAAAAAAAAATGGAGGGAAATAGAGGGTGCTTTAGGCCCTACATGGTTACAAATAAGAATCTTTCAAGTCAAGTTTCTTTTCTAACCCCACAAAATGCACTTTTGAAAACATTCTTGGATATCTTAGGTTACGTGACAAAGTTTCCTTATGCTGTGCTACTGTTATGTCATTAAGCAGTGTTTAACATGCATTCTAATAGCTTAAAGCATGCCATAGAGGTCCAGCATCTCAAGCAAACTAACTGTTAATATATGGAAGTTCATATTAATGAGTATTTAGTTTTATATCAGTTATGTATCGAAAAGATTTTAGGTACTTATATAGAATGAAAGAGCTCAAACAATAACCTTTTTAACTAATCTTTTTTTAATAAGATCGTGAGTTGTTACAAATGGTATTAGAACAAACACTGCATATGAACTCCATATGTTTGTGATTAGATTCAATTGAATTTAGATGTGAATTTGAATGTAGATTCTTAATTTGACTAAAATAGAAAAATATGCGAAAGACTATGCTGATAAGTATTTAGTTTTACATTGATTATATATTTTAAAGTACTTGTATAAAATCAAAGAGTCCAAATAATAACCTACGTTCTTCATGAATTATTTTGGATGAAGTCTTAGATTATCACATAACAACGATGTTTAACTTGGACTGATCTCAAACTTCCCTCAGCAATGTGGGGTTGAACCACCTCAACCGCACATACTGATCCACTCAACGGTGCCTTGAAAGAACAAACTCTTAAAGATTCTACACAATTTCTTAAAGCTTCCAGAGAATCAAGCGTCAACACATGGCAGGAGAAAAAAAGAGTGATTGATTACCCAAGATACTGGCTTCTTCTTATCTCAACAGAAGACATGGCCATCGTCAGCCAAGTGAACTGGTGCTTTTTTTTTCCCTTTTTTTTTTTTTTTTTTCTTTCATTTGATAAGAAAGTAAAATAGTTCTCTGTCGGTCACTTGAAAATTGACATCCACAGAGCAACCAATTACAGCTTTATTCTCTTTTTGTTACAACTTTTTGGATTTATTCTGGATACAACTGGACGGAAGCAGTTAAGCCAAGAAAACCAGGGCCATCACCACAACCATAGCGAGGCACTAACCTTCTTTATTGCACTAGGCCAGCTTTAATTCAGTTTTTTTTTTGTGGCCTTAAGTTACCAAAGACTTAAAATAATCTTAAAAGCCATCAACGAAGTTAGTATCTGATGATCACTTGTGCCAGTAAACAGCAAGCAGTTAGAAAGTAGTTTATAATTTCAAGAATCGGTGGAACCATCAGCAGGTATGGGTAATGGAAAGAATTACCAGCAGACACGAAAGGAAAAGCCTGTTGAGAGGAATCCATTAGCAGTAGGAGAATTGGAGGAATCAAGGACTTCGCTTTCAGAAGTAGGACGCACCGTCGAAATTAAGGATTAAGATGAATAGGATCAGGAGCGGTAGCGAGCGGCCATTGGCGTGTTCCCTTTGTCTCTCGGTCATTAAGCCGGCGTTGGCGTTGGCGTTGGCGTGGGCGTGCCTCTAGCGCTGAAAGTGCCGCGAGAAAGGAGTGGAAAGCCCACCACCACACCCACCGCTCTCTTTGTTCTCTTTCTCAAAGCAGACAACAACCCAACTAGCGAGCATAAAACCGGCTGCCTGCTTGCGATGCTTATTATTATTCCTCTACGCTACCTTATTTTATTCCTTTCCCACCCTCGGCGCTATGATATCAGTCCTACAATCACGGCACGTCCCTTCCTTCGCTGCCCAAGCCAATGGCACCGATGCGTGGCGTAAATACACACCACGCATGGTGTGAATTGTTGGGCCTCGCGCGAGAGAGGGCACGCGCGAAGTGACCCGTCCATGTAGATGGTCCTTGGTCCTCACCATGGACAAATCATGCGACGCTGGTAATAATTGTGAAATCAATCAGTGCACAGAATGTGAGCCCCAATTTCTCAACTAATAAAAATATGCGTAATCTAATCAAAGAAATTTCGTGCAACTAGATTTATGAGAATTTGCACTCCCCATGGAGTCACTCTCTAAATGCTCTGTTTTCATTAGATGGTCTGCCATCTTTATGCGATGAGTGATGCTTTAAATTTGTAAAAGAAAGCTTACGTTCTTGTAATAAATTTATAAATATAATAATCGTTTGATTGGTTGGCACCCCTCGATATTTTGGAGAGGTTCAATGTTCTAGCTTAAAAATCTAAAATTAATGTTCAATTATCCTACATATATGAGATTATTATGCTCAAAACAGCCATGCTACGCTGGACATTTTATAAAATAAAAGTCATAAATATTAATCAACTAAACTATAGGTACGACCCACCTACCATATGATGACTCTGTAGCAAAGGAACTTTGAAATTAAATACTAATTAATTATAATATTCAAGTATGATTATATAATGCAATTTCTGAGGGTTGTCAATGCCAACATTCTTTCATGGCAATTTACTCTTTTGAATTAAATTGAAATAATAAATTTATAGTTTACAATAAGAAACAAGCCTATTTGATAATGAGTAATTTTTTTTTTTTATAACAAAAATTAAAAATTAAAACCTCATGAAAATAACTTCTCTGGTTTACTATTCAAGTTGTGAAAGAAAGTTAATGGTTTATCGAGCACTATCTCTACTTAATGTCATCTAATTTGCTAAAAAATCTGCTACTTGATTAGCTACTCTATAATATATGAATATTCAAAATTAAGAATGAATAAAATAATAGAATGAATACTACTAAGATAATAATTGTTGAGTCAACCTTCAAAGTAATCCTAGGATACTGAAACATTTACGCTTTTAAACCGTGAGTCAACTTTCTTTTACTATCTCTAAATTGCAGTCTTAACAATGGTAGGATTCCAAATCGATGGGACTAATATGAGAATTTGTCCATTATTTTTAGTTGCAAGCTTAGTACGATAATGCATGAGCTACTCACGGTAGTTGATCATCACAAAATGTATTAACATTTTAATAATAGTATGAGTGATGGTTAACAGCATCAGTAGTAAATAATAATAATAATAATAATAGTAATAGTGGAGTTGCTGAGGGTGTCAATCCTTAGAGTTCACATAGCAAGAGAAAAACAAGAGTCTTCGTGGTAGGGCCAGGCCGCAGAGTTTCATCTTCAACTACCGGTCAATATTGAAGGGCATTTCGGGCGTAGGTGGAAGCGATATTTTCCATATTTTTGAGCAACGAGGTTAGAGTAATATTAAAATCCATTCACCTGAGCCAAGCCAAGCGGACCTTTTCTTTTCTTCAGTCTCAAGACGGGTGGAAGAGTGTAACGGGAAAAGGTTAAAAATAAAAAATAAAAAATCACGAATCTACTTGTCTATTAATGTGGATTATTTGGCTGGCAAAAACCAACGCGAGTCTCTGTCTCACCTAACGGAACGGAGAGAAAAATTATATAAAAATTCACCTGCCCTCTGTGGCTCCGCCGCTCTCGGCCCCTCGCCGGCGAAGAGAAAAATCGAGGAAAGGAGGGGGGTAAAACTCCCACCATACCTCCGAAGACTCCCTTATGGGAGGGACATTGGCATTATGAACCAAGCCCTCCGCCTTCCCACCGATTCCGACCCTCGCCGCGAGAGAGAGATTTAGAGAGAAAAAAAGGAGGAAAAAAAAAAAAACCGTCCCCTTCTCGCCCCACCGTCTCCCTTCCCTTGAACCGAGCCCTCCACGGCTTCCAGCATTCCAGAGAAAGCTAGCAGGTCAAACAATGGTGGGTTCGGCAGGGGCGCACTGGGCCTCAAGGGGCCGCGAGAAGCGAACCCGCTGCTTGGAGTCGACGGACGCTTGGTTGCTAGCATCGATGTTCATAGGCCCGGGTAGGGAGACAAGGCGGAAGGAAAGGGGAGTTTTTTTTTTTTAAAAAAAAAAAAAGTTCTCCATTTTTCTCTCCGCCGGCAAGGCGCGGTGGAGCGGCTGAGAGCTAGGTTCATGCCATTGGGGCGTTTCAGATGGAATGGCCACGAAAGAGAGGAGTGGTACGGCTAAAGTTTTAAATCCGTGGGATGGGGCGTCGCCATTTCTTCATGGGTTCCGCCTCGTTTCGGCGCATATGATGGGATATATTGCAAGACGTACCGACTGAATGCTAAAGAACCGTAATGAAATTGATTCCATCCTTGCATCCAAGACGGCAACCCATCCGGAGTCCCGTTGGAAACTAAAACCGTAGGTACGACGATCCGAGCTGCTGCTGCCGCTAGGCGAGAGAGAACGGTAGGATTTTTCGACTAGTTCTCCACCGGATTGGACGGAGACTCCGCGTCATTATTTGCCAACCACATGCCAGTGAAACATACCGTATCAACGACACGTAATATTGCGATTTTTATAACTTTACTTTTTCGTGCCGCCTTTATTAACATTACTCCTCCCTTCCCCCTCCTCCCCTGCCCAAACTTTCTTTCCGCCGATTTTGGTGCCGTTGTTGGCTGGAACAATTAATTTACGCCAGTTTATTTAAACCCAGAACCCAGAACATAAGTACGTGCTCAACTTTGCCCCCCCGCCCCCCCCCCCCCCGCCCCCCACTCTTTCTTTCTCGCTCTCCCCCCTCCGATGCCATTGCCTAATTTTTCCCAAGATTAAATTTTTTTTGCTCCCAAACTGGGCCCACCGCGCCGAAAGCCACCGGGCCCGCGAAATCACGCCATTGGGATGCCTCCGGCCCTCGGATCGGTGGACCTCTTGGGCACGGGAGGAGATGGACGGTGGTGACGGGGCGGGGAGGGGCATCCTGGGAATGACGGGCGCAGCAACTGCCTGCCACGGCAGTACGCTTTTTCTCAGCGGGGCGGCTCTCGATGGCATGTTCCACACGCGACCCGCTAAAATTATACATTTATACTCGGTTCCCAGGGCTATTTTGGAAAGTCCGGAAACATCAAGCACCGGGTAGGGGAGGGGGCCTTCTTCGAAACAGGACGTCGAATAAAAAGTCTCGGAAGCGTGGGTGGTCGCCATAAAGCGTCCATCACCGAGATCAGACGTACCTCCCAGTAGGCCACGTGAAGGGGACCACCAATTCCTCTCCCATGGTCCCGAGTCCACCTCTTGACCGAGTCCAGCCCGGTACCATCCTACGTTCCCGACTTCGCGAGGCCCAGAGAATATTTGCGGTGATATACTCCTTTTATTGACGGTGGATTCGCTTGTTTGACGCTAGCCACGGCTGGATGGCACAGTCCCAAAACGGATGGCGAGCGAACGGGCGAGGGAGGGTCCATGCGGGAACGTGGACGCGAGGCGTGGAATTGACGAAAAGAAGGAAGCTAACAAAAGAGGTGAAGTGAGGGGAAAGAAGGAAGAAAAGAACAAGTACTGGTGGTGCCAGGGGGAGCTTTGCAGGTGAGAGCAGCAGTAGCGGCAGCTACGATGAACTCGCCAAAACTCCAGATGAAGTGAGATGTCATAAGCTAGCTGAGACCTGGGAAGGCTCCAAGCTCATTTCTTTTTTAATCTCATTATATTATAAAAATCGCGAGAAGTAATTCTTTAAGATTAACTTTTTGGAGCTGGGTGTATGCGGTGGATGCTGAGAGCTAGGAAGCAGTCAGGAAGAACGGCTGGAACAAGCGGCCGCTAGCATCAGATGTTTGCAGTAATAATAAGCTAAAATGGAGGAGGAATGATAAAATTAAAAAGGAGTTTCTCAATTTCCACTAATCCAAGCTACTGTTCAGCCGTTACAGTCAGCAGCTGTAACTTGGAAAACAAAAACAAATCCTCCAACACCAAAAAAAAAAAAAAAAACACATAAAAATGGAGATTAATGTCAGCAGAAGCAAAGGAGGAGCGATAGATAGATACAAAGAAATCAGCAAATCACTTGCCTTCCCAAATTTAATATTGAAGGAGATTAAACTTTGTTTTGATTCTCTAAGTTGGTTTGGTTTGTTTTATAGTTCTTACCTCGAAACTTTGAATCGGATCCCAATCCAACTGGATCCTGTACTTCATCAGCTTGCTCTGGAGTTCAGAGTGATCGAATTGGGGAGTGTACATGAAGATGAAGAGGGCGCGGCAAGTCTCAGTTTGATGGACGGTTTGCGATGAACCCAGCATCGGAGAGGGCGGAGAGCTCGGCATCGTCGTCTAATGGAGCCGGGAGGTTGAGATCGATGAAGCTGAAGCTCTCGCCGGACTTGGCGATGATGCGAGGAGAGGACGGCGGCGGAGGGAGCGGCGCCGGCGAGGAGATGGTGATGGTGGTGGTGGTGGTGGTGGTGGCCGCAGAGGAGACGAGGTGGGAGCGCTTGTGGCCGCCGAGGGCCTGGCCGGAGTCGAAGACGCGGAAGCAGAAGGGGCACTCGTGGACCTTGGCCTCCCGATCGGCATTGCCCTCGGAGGATTCCGCGCCGTGGATCTGGGCCTGGACGGGCTGGATGCATCCTACCCTGCCCTTCTTGTGGCTCGCCCGGTGGCCCCCCAGCGCCTGGTACGACCGGAACACCTTCTTGCACGTGCCACACTGGTACTTGCTCCTCCCCCTCGCCGCACCTACCGGCGGCGGCAGCGGCCGCGATCGGCCGGCGACGATCTGCCCCTCTTCCTCCTCATCCGCGTCTTCCTCTCCATCCCAGCCGTTCGATCGCTGCTCCTCGTCGTCGTCCTCCGCTTTGGACATGGCCTTGGTCCAGAAGTCGCGGGAGAGTATCATGAGGGAGAGGGCGACGTCCTCCTCGGGGGTGGTGTCGGAGACGGAGCTCAACGGTTCCGGCTCGGGGGGCTCCGGCGGAGGCGGCGGAGGGGCTCGGCGCGGTCGCTTAGAGCGGGGGCGATGGGAGGGCGGGGCGCGGGAGGACTCGGACTCGCTCTCCCTGTCCTGGACGACGGAGGAGGAGCCAGCCTCCACGGCGGCGAATGACGAGGAGAATTCCGGATCCACTAGCCGGAAGCTCTTCCTCGGATTCTCCCTGAGGCCGTAGCAGAGCCCAATCCCCTTCCCCTCCTCGTCGCCGCCCCGCTCTTCTACTTCCTCCCCCGCGGCCGCCGCCGTTTCCCTGGAGGAGGCCGAGGTGGAGGAGGCGGAGGAGTCGTGGAGTTGCTGGGCTTTGGCTGTAGGAGTTGCCGAAGTCACGTGGGACCGCATGTGACCCCCCAGCGCTCGGCCATTGGCGAAGCGGCGGAAGCAGAGCTTGCAAGTGTGCTTCTCCATAGCCACAGAAGGCTACACAAAGTTCGCAGACGACGAAGAGAAGGCGATGGAAGCGTGAAGCTTCTATTTTTCCATTATTTTTTCTACAGAGAGGAGGACGGAGAGGGAGGAGAGACCAAGGGAGAGTGGGAACTAAAAGGAGTAGGTGACAAGCATTCCACCACCAAAAGACACAACCCACAAGAAGAAAGAGAAAGCAAGAGAAACTATATTTAAATATAAAAGGAAAGAATTAAGATTTAGAAAAAAAAAAAAAAAAGCCATTAATAAAAAATAAGTGCGAGATCATGCATCTCCTTCACGGCATGGTTTTACCGTTCACCTTCTCTCTCTATATCTCTCGTTTTCATCCATTCACTAACTTCTCGTTTTGGCTGGCCCTTATGCCTTCAATTCACACCCAAAAAAAAAAAAAAAGAAAGAAAAATCTAAAGGAAATAATAAGAAAGTGATGATGGTCGCGGAACATGAGTTCCACTTCTAATGCTTTTTGGTATTTTTTTTTTCTTTTCTTTTTTAATCATTAAATTAATCATTAAAAAAAAAAGCCTTTTGGTGATTTTAAAGGAAAAAAAAAAAAAAAAAGGGAGAGCTAAGGGAGAGACTTCGATCCACCCCTTCGTTTCTAGGAAATTAAAATCTGTGGCTTGCTTTTAGAAGTCAAGAAAACTGCTGGGATTTGTTGTAACGACGAGAGGCTGGAAACGATCAATACCCACGAGTCAAGCTAGCGGTTCCTCCGTTCGCTTTCATTAAATTAACCAAAAAAAACATTCCAATTACTCTATTATCATTAATATTAAATCATAATTTTTTTTATTTTTTTTTTTTTGCGCTACCAACTATTTTCTTTTTGTTTATTAATTGAATTGTTAATTTCAGTTCGCTTTTAGGAGATTTATGTACTCCAACTGTAACTGCTGGAATCCTTCCCAACTATTTTTTCATTTCTATTATTTTTTTAAAAAAAATAATGAAAAAAAAAAGGAAAAAAAAAAAAAAATCGAAACCAACTCTCCGAGAGGGAAGCCCTCTTGTGCCGTGTTGTTAGGAGTTGGGCCTTGACCGAGTCCCGGAAATGGTCGTCCCTTTCCGAATCTATCCGCAAACCAGTCGCCGTGGGCGCCACCCCTTCCCCCACACGCGTCGCACGTGTGCCAGCTCTCCCCCGCGCGGCCTCGTGTCAGCCAATCTCGCCCATCGCGACGCGTAATCTCTCCATCCTGCACGAATCTCCAGCTAATTTCTCCCATGAAAACAAATTTTGACCACTCCAGTAGCCAGCTTCTACTTACCGCGTTTTGGGAAAATAGCTTGGAGCGGGCAACGAAGGCTTGCAACCTTCCAAGGACGTCGGCATATCCAAATCGTGGGTTTCGCATGGAATTTTCCCCCGTTGGGGTCCATCGTAACCTCTCCGAGAGAAAAAAAAATAAAAATAAAAAATAGAATGGAATTATGGAACGAGGGGGAAGCCTTCGCTGGTAACCAGTGTTGACCGTCGATGCGTTTACCGATGGTCCCCATGATGGGGATCAGAAAAAGACGCGTAATTTTTCTATGCTCCCCTGTTGGCGATTTCATCACTGATCGTTCATCGGCGTACCTCGATGACCATGCGGTCGGTTTGAGGACTTTTCCGCAACGACCGGATGAAGCGAAGAGTCGGGCTCCGACTGCCGTCGAAAGCTTGACGCGGCGGTGCCGGTCGATGCGAAAATGGGGAGTGAGTGACGCCGGGAGTTGGTGAGCTCAGCTCCGAACGTTCTATTTTTAATCGTGTCCAAGAGTACTAATGGATCAGTGATCCAACGTCTCTGCGTGCTTGGTTGTAGAAATTTACATCGATAGAGCTGGTATTTGTATCAAAACATCTGGTAATTCGTATGAAAATTTATTATGATACGTGGATTTTTGTTTTTTTTTGTTTTTTTTGTTTTATCTTCTTTTAAACTCGTGGATGATGCACATGTGCATGCCTGCATCTGGACACGTGTGTGTCAAGGGGACAGGAAATGGGCCCTAATGGGCTTACCAATAAAAGGCCCATCTTGTCATGAGGTCAAAAGTAAAGGGCCTTTGGGAATTGGACAAAGATAGAAATCTTACACGTTGAAGCAGGCAACCCACATGGCAGCCACCCCTGGGTAACAAAGACCAGGCTATATCGAGCCAATCGCTAGTACTTGACGAGCATCGACATATATAGAGATAGCTTTTCAAATGGCCTTGCAGAACAAATCATAGCAAGTGGGTCCAATCCATGCTAGCAGTTCAAAAACAACAGCCATTCCCAACTTCCACGGGTCATGTGAAGAGCAAACGTAATTCAGTAGCATACAAATTGACAATTTGACATCATGATTGACTAAGCTAGCGAAGGTGCATTGCAGTTGTCATTTAATATTCCATGCTTTAGTTTTTGTTGAAAGTTGAAAGCCTTCAGCCAATCCATTACAAGAAACCTTGCACCAGCTTAGGATGTCGGCTCTAAAACTAGTTGCCCCAAACGCACTGCTAGTCTAATTAATCCTTTGGTGGATCAAAATAATATGGTCCAAAAACTTGAGTGAAAATTAATTAATAGCAAGTGAATTTGAGCCATAAGTACATAACACTTTCTTTCCTATTATGTGAGACTATTTTGGGATATTACGATCTCTTCTTCTTTTAATGGAGGGTCCTCGTCGCATGCCATAAGTTACCCGAAAGCTACCCCGAAGTAGATCGTTGATGCTTCAAGAGTGGCTTTACGCCATGGCGTGACTCTATCACCATCTCATGGGTAGCACTTTTTCTCATACCCATCAACTTCTGCACACTCGGATCGGCTCTGATACCATTTGTAACTTTCTAAACCCACCTGCTATTCCAATTAATTCATTAGCGGGCTAAAACTACGTTGCTCAAAAACTTAAGTGAAAGTTAATTGGTAGCAAGTAAACTTTAGTCATAATCACATAATATTTTCTTTTTTATTTAATATAAAATTATTTTTAAGATATTACAAGTCTCTACAAAGTCAGTGCAGAGGCTTGGGAGAATAGCTATAGACCACAGTAACCTAGAGAGTTTGGAAAGTGAAGAGGCCGACATCAAGCAGATAGATGATTAGCAAGACATCCATGAGAAAACTCCATGAGTCTTGCCTCACAAGTCACAATGGCATTTTGTGATCGTGTACCGACCGCTAACAAGAATTTGGCTGTGTCTCATTTTGGTTGGGACAGTGGATGATCAGGTCAAACTAAAGGATGGTGCATTCCAATTATCATTTAAGACTGCCATGTAAGTAGCTAGGGAGTTGTTGTGAATCGTGATACCTACAGGCTGACTGATCAAGAGACGCATGCCAACAAGGATGGCAATCTTGCGCCTCAGGATGGCCAGCCCCAGTTATGGAAGCAACCACCTGCAAATAATATTATCTAATCAAAACATAAGGTGACTGACTACCTACTAAGGAATTGGGTATATTCAAGTGATGGTGTTGATGTCTCAAACCTACAGAAGATTAAAGCTATTTTTAAAGGACCGTCCATATGCGTTAGCCTCAGTAGGCATCCATTTATGATGGAGGAACTTGGATTCCTAACTTAGGAAACTCTTATTGAGCACATTTGTGATATCCCAAATTTAGTCTCATATCGGATGGTAAAGAAAGTGTTATGAGTTTGTAACTCAAGTTCACTTGCTACCCATTAACTTCTACTCGAGTTTTTGGGCCATGTGATTTCATTCCGCTAACGAAGTTAATTGGGTCGTACGTGGGTCTGTCATCTATGATTTAGATACCATAACATAATTTAGGAGAACTTATTTTGTGCCACATTAGAATGAGCGTCAACTTCAACAACAACGAACAAATCGAAGCAGCTTAAAATTCTTAATTTTAATTTTTAATTAAAAAATATTAAAATATATTTTTAATCTTTAAAATTTTACTCAAAATTTATTTTGGTTCTTAAACTTTTCGTGGTTATTATTTTATCCCTCGCGTATTGAGCATGTTGCATGTCATTTTATTGTATGGGGTCAATTAAAAATAATAAAATAATTGATATGTTACTCTGATGTGTAACATTCTTAATTATGAGGAATTAAATTATAACAATCAAAAGTTTGAGGATCAAAATGAATTTTAAGTAAAAGGATTATAAGTATATTTTTGTCTAAAGAAAATCATGAAGAGCACATCGGGAGGAACTTTTTTTTTATTTTGATTGAAAAGAAAGAGGAAAAGGGGGAAAGATAGAACATACTATGAGAGCCCGTTTATTTATAGTACATAATTTTTCATTCTTCATCTCTAGTTTTTATTTCTATTTCTAATTTTTTTTCTCCACAAAAAATTTAAAAAATATGCTCATTTGTTAAAAATAAAAAAATATTTTTAAAAAAATTTAAAAAACAAAAAAGTGGATTGTGGAGGGTGATTAGTGATGGAGGTATGGTTGTGAATAGTGGTGAGTGCTGCCAGAATGATGGTGGCAATAATAGCATGTGGTGGTAGTGGTGATGAGTGATAAAAGTATGGTGGTAGTCGGTGGGTGTGATGAAAGTATAGTGGTGGTGATGGTGTAAAGTATAATAGAGGTATGATGATGGGTGGTGGATAGTGAAAAATGGTAGTAGTGGTAGAGATAAATATATTGATGATGGTCATCGCACCAATGATAGGAAGTAGAGGTATAATGGTGGTGATAATATGATGATAATGGTAATTATGGTGAAAGATGATTAGAGATGAAGATAGTGGTGAGTAGTGAAAAATATGGAGGATATATTACTTTATTTTAAAAAAAATTATGAAAAATAATCCAAAGATATTTTTAGACCCAATATAAATTTAAAAATTTTAAAATATTTTTTTAAATTTTTATTTAAAATATTAAATATAAACATATAATTCTATTTTCTATCCTACATATATTAAATTTAGACCCAGTATTCTATTGCCTCCCACGTGTCAGACTAAGTGGCCTACATGTAGCCTGATTGCATGTGAGGTAACTTAGTGGATGCCAACTCTCATCCATCAATTCATGTTTGGAAAGGAAAAGGATTGCCATTAGCTCATCATGTGTCATGTATACTTGCAAGTGACATGTAATGATTTGTTAGGGTTCCATTACACAAGGAAATCATGAACTTGTGTTTCCATTCTCTATCAAAAGTTCAAAAATAAAGAGCTTAAAAGGACATTAGAGAGATTTTTGCTTTAATCTTTAAGAAGGGAAAAAACTTCACTATGCTTGATGAAGGGAAAAAAAAAAAGGAAATTTAAGTAAGGATTGATGCCCTCCATCCTAATTGTAAATAGAAGAAGAAAATTAAAGATTGTTGACATCTGAAATTAACTCCTAAACACTAATCAACATGAAAATGATAGCTTGTATGGTAGAGCACTACCAATTAGCTTAAAAGCAGAGTCCTACAAAAGAGAGAGAAAAGTAAAATGGAAGAGATTCAAAGATTTCCTTCAGGAAACTCTCCGATGCTCAAGTCAGCTCAAGAAGAAGATAAAGATCTAATCCTCCTTTGGACAGAGTTCTAGAGTTTTAATCTTTCGACTTTATATGTTGTAATTATTATATCTTAACAATAAGGATGCTTTTATAGGATCTTTGAAGAGTATTCCTGAGTTGGTCTACTTAATGATGGACAATTGGATAAGTTTAAGTCTCGAAGAAGGTGCTACCATTGGTAAAAGTCTCTCCTAACATAAGACTCTTCTTTAAAAGGATACGTGCCGCCTTTAGGTTAGTCTTACATATCATCTTTTGGTTGTCCATGATGTGTTGCCATCTAATTGGCTCGCTATTTAATAGTCTAGTAGGCTTAAAGTATGTTGGTACCTCTTTCACTGAAAAGCCTTAGCTCAATCAAGCCATATCTCAAGGCTTAAAGAATTATCTGATTGATCATTTCAGCTTGTCCATTAGTCTAAGGATACATGATTGAGGTGAACTAGTAGTTTATATTGAGTACTTGGCAAAACTCTTTAAACCGAGACTTATCGAACTACCTCTCATTGTCAGGATTAGTATTCTAGGAATCCCAAATTGATAGATTATAGACTTCTAAATGAAGTCCGGAACGTTTTACTTAGTTATCCGACTTAAGAGCTTGGCTTCCACCTACTTAGTGAAGTAATAAACAGTGATGATGAGAAATTTCCTTTGTCCTTATTTTAAAAGGAATTATCCCAAGATATCCATTCTTTATTGAGCAAATGGCTATGGGTTGCTGATCAAGGTCAACTGTGTGATAGGTCAGCATGATATTGTCAAATGCTTCGGGCATTTGTCGTATCTCTGAACAATTTGAGTAGCTTTTTCCTTTATGGTGGATTAATAGTATAGTTATCGAAGCACTTTATCATGAACTCCTTTATGGATTTCTCAAGGCCATATTAAGTCTCAATAGATCAAAGGCTCGGAAGTATGGAAGAGTACATGATCTTTCATATAATACCCCCTTGATCAAGGTATACAAAATTGCTCTTCGAATGACTTTTTGGGCTTCATTCTTGTTTTCAACCCTCTCCATGTTATCAAAGGTCCAAGCTTTATATCAATAGTATTTCAGTAGACTTGATGTTTCTTTTGAGGGTTATTGCATAACACTACCAAACTGTAATTTGTTCTCTTTTGAGCTCTCATACACCATAATTAGTGAAAAACTTTATTAGAAGATGATAAACCGATATGATAACATTCAGGGCATTTAAAATCGACCAACCTAAAGTTACATTATATATAAAGGGTATGTTGATGACCAAGATGTTTACTATAACAGTTTTGCAACAAGACACTTCTCCTACGGCCATTAATAAAGCTATCATCCTTTTAATGTGGGCAAGCTCTTTTGTTGAGCCAATCAATGGAGCTTATGTTGGTTTTGGTCAATCAGTACTAATATACATCCTTTAGAAAGCAATATAGAAGAAGATATCCATCAAGCTACCATCACCAATTAGTGTTCTCTTCACCTAATAGTTAATAATAGTCATTAATATGATCAGAGTATCACCATATGCGATTCACAATTCTTTCAGGTCTTTACCAAAGAATAAAATGCTTGATTCAATTTTCACTTTGTTGGAGGTGGGCTCTTTAGCTCATACTTGTTGTGCATATGCCTTTCGAGTAGATGAACTTTCTCCTTCAATAATACGTTGGCCATGTATAACAGCAATCATACCACCTATAGGTTGGTTATTAAGTCTTTCTTCTAGTATAAATCCTTTTTGATTCACTTGTTCAGACTGTTGGACGATTTTGGACATATTGATCAAGATATCCTCTCCTTATAAGATCCTTAATTTCATCCTTCAAAGTGTTGGTACTTCCCTATGTGATGCCCATAGTCTCTATGGAATTAGCAATGGTTGCATCAATCTCTCCTCATGAGGTTGGACTTTAATTTAAGATTTGATTTCTTAAAGTGTTAAGAGTAGTGTACTTTTTGAATATCCATAGAGGAGTCTTAGATCAATGAGGGGCTTCTTGAGCTTTATAGGATCTTTTTTAAGTATCTTTAGCTTTTGATCTTTCTTCTCTTAACATCTCTTCCCAGTTCGTCTTGCATCTTCCTTCCAGGCTATAAGCATATCTTCTACAATGATGAACTTCTCAGCATGGGCCAGTAATTCAGTGAGATCTTTAGGTGCGTGCTTTGCCGAGAAGAAGCTAAATCTAAAATTCCTTATATTGTTCATTAAGAGCTATGATGGCTATCAAGAAGTTTGAATCTCAGACTTTTAGGGCTTTAAAGTTAAATCACTTAATGTAATCCCTTAGTGGCTCATTTTTCCTCTGCTTGATCGGCTCATTTTTCTTTTGCTTGATCGACATCAAACTTGTAAAGGTATTTTGATGCTTTTAGTTGCTAATTAAGGCTAGTTAAAGGCTTGAATACTAGGAATGAGTTTTCTTCTTTAAGGTTGCTAAGAAAGATCTGAATATTATGATATCTAAAGCATTGTGTAGCAGCATTAAAGCTTTAAAACTTTTTGGGTGGTCAACAATCCCATTGTATGGCTCCAATCGGAGTATCTTAAACTTTAGAAATAATAGCTCAGCCATGACCTCTTTGGTGAATGACAACACTCTGAGAAGCTTGAAATCATTAACCAAGTCTGCCCACTACCTTATACGTGCTCTATGACTACTTCAATTCTTTAGTTTATCTTCTCCAACTATCGATCTATTTGATGTTTAGGTCGACTAGCTATGAAAGCTTTCAAGGTTGAATACTTATCTAATCATGATAGCCAATCTTAGAGTTCTTTCCTAAGTTAGCCATCCTAAAGTCCACCCCTCATTTGCTAATCTGAAGGGTTTCAATGGTCCTTATTGAATTTGATTGAAATTGGTCACTATCTAAAACTCAAAAAGCCCTCTAGCCGACTCCTTATTGGCCTCTAAAATGAAACTCTTTGCGATTAAGTTTTGGACTTGATTAGTAATACCTCAACACACTATATAAGAGTACTAAATTGATCCTGAGTAGTTGTCAACGGTAGTGAATCTAATTAAGTTGGTTAAGTCTTCTACAAATTTTTGGGAATCAACTTGAGCATTGTTGGTTCCCGCTTAAATGTTGCTTGCTTCTTGACATCTTTGTTTGGATAATATAGTTAGTTGCTTCTGTTTGCTCCCACAGACGATGCCGATTTATTAACATCTAAAATTCGCTCTCAAATGCTAATTGACATGAAGATGGTAAAGCACTGCTAACCAGCATAGGAATGAACTCTTGCAAGAGAGAGAGAGAGAAAGGGACAACAAAAGAGGTTCGATAGAGTTTTAGGTTAAATCTCAAGCTTTGTGTATTATTATTGCTATACCTAGGGTATAAGGCTATTTTTATAAGTATTTTAAAAAATTATCTAAATTTTACTCATCCAGTGATAAACGACTAAATGAACTTAAGTCTCAGAGAAGATGGCGCAATTGATGGAAGCCTCTCCTAACATGAAACTTTCTTCTTTAAAAAAAAATACACGGCACCTTTAGATTGGCTCCTATATATTATTTTTGGCTATCTATCATGTGTCACCATCTGAACAACCCATTAGCTCATATCACATTGGAGGCTAAAAAAGATGAATTAGCTGGATGGCAAAATAATTAATAAGTAAAATGTCTTTAGTTGCATTATTTAGGGGAATCGATGGTACCACTATCTTCTATCTTTTGCACAGGCATGTCTCATCAAATATCCATGGGAATGTCCAATCCGTGCTAAAGTTTTGCTCACCAATACACATCTCATCTACCCATGTGTGTTGTGATTTTATTAGTGTACAGTAACCAAATGGGATGATTGAACACAGGCAACCAAACAATGGGTCTCCAGTCACAAGAAGCGAGGACGAAAGGCAATGTAGAAGAAAGCTGACAATATATAGGTTCACAACTTATATAAGTATTTTCTCATAAGCGTATCATGACATACAGTTACGTATGAGAGGTCCAATTTGTGATGGGAGAAAGTGTGGTCCTCTTATTCCATTAGTGAGATTTGAAAGTCGGTAAGCAAGTAAGCTAGATTACATATCTTCAATTTGACGAGAAGCATAAATTATCATCAACCACAATAACAAAAGCAAGCTGCTTGCTTTTAACACTTGCTTAAGCTTTCATCTTCAATGAAAAATACTAGCAATTTAATTTTTTTAAAATATGCTAGCACTAGTAAAATTCTTGGTAGTTGGACCGAGCGATCTTAGATAAATTTGACAATTTATGGGTGCCTAGGAGAAAGCCATCTTCTGCTTTAATATTATCACTTTTAAAAGTAGAAGCCCGTGTTAGTGAAGTCATTGACGCATTCTCAATGATAATCTTCTACTCCTAGAAATAAAATGGACTTCATGCATATCATGCTTAAAAGGACGTCAAGAGTTTGTCATCTGCTTGATATTGATAGTCATTATAAAGTTATTTAAATTTCTTATCAGACAATTGTGTTCTTTAAAGAAACATCATTTGAAATTTCAGTTATCCCATTAGACGCTCGCATCCCTCACCCTATAATGCGATTAACAAAGCAGTTGAATTCTTGAACTGGCCATGAGTTGATAAGTACGCATGAGTTCTCAGAACATTTATTAATAGGGATAATACTTGATGGTTGCGGTGATTGCGTCGTGCGATAGACATGACCATGTTTAAAATGGCCAATTGCCTTAACCAATTGTGTGATGAAATGACTCATTAAGCATTGTAAGGATGTTTAATTTTGATCATAAGGACATGAATTTTTGCTCTCTTTTTTTTTTTTTTTTTTTTTTTTTTGAAAGAGTAAAAAAGCCCGAAGAGCTTTACCAGTTTGATAGCTGGCACTTTATATAAATAATTCCAGAAGATCCAGAAAGATTTCCTCTTGAGCTAAAAGTGGGCCTCTTAGGCTAGAGAGGGCTCTCGGCAACGCCTGTCCTTGACCTTGAAGGCAACAAGAATCATCAGTCCCTCATTTTCTCCATGTTTTCTCCAATCTCTGTTCTCTTTTGCCCCCACAAAACTACCATTTGGATCATTTGTGATATAAAGTGATGGATTCATGAACTGTCAGAGGCAATAGAAGAAGACGAAACAAAAGGGCAGGTGCAAACCGGAGAAGTTGGTATGCTCAAATATTTACAGAAGATCATTGACTCAAGATCATGAGTACTGTTTATGGAGTCATATAACAAAAATGAGAATCTAGTGGGGCAAATCCATCCAGTGGCGATTAGAGGACCAAATTTCATCCCCTTAAGTTGATCAAGTTGAGATTGTCTTACCGCAGTTTTCCGCGGAATTTCCATCTGATGTCCATTTGGCTTTAAAAGCCAGCACCTGCGTACAAGTTGTTCATAACAGCGACATGAGGCCACTGATGGTGGCCTTGACTAATTTAATTGGACCGCACATTGGAGAACTTATTAAAGAAGAATTGGAGATCAAGCATGGTTGCCAAGTTGACTCCATTACAATTGTTTTATCTTAATTAAAAGTGTAGATAAAGTTTGATTTCGAACCTTAGAGTTTACAGGTGCGGAATGTCAAACTCTGAAGTGATCAACACGTTGTTGGTGGGTCATCATGGGGAAGTTGACTAACGGAATTCAATGTTAAGAAAATAAACCAAACACAACCATAAGAATGCATGAAAACTCTCTCTCTCTCTTAGAGTAAATGACATACAGCTGTTGCAAATAACTTGCTTATTATAATATCCAGTAATGGAACACACAAAACATATAAAAAAACTGTGAGTGAAATGTTTCAATTTACCACACTGGCATAGCATTACAAAGCCTTTATGGCAATTTGTTTGATAGGTTCTGCTAACAAATGACAAATAGTCCTGCTACCTAGCAACATTAAAGCATCGATTAGTGACTAGTTCCTTGGAGGGGGCTCTGGCATTCTAGGACTAGAAAGGTACGCATGAATTGAGTGAGCCTACAGCCACTAGAACTGTTAAATGATGTCAAGAGATTGAATTATCGCAAGAAGCAGTGGTTTAGCTGATCCATGGCACGACATATGACAGTGGCTATGCCAGTGCATCACTTTAATTTTAAGGCTGAAATTTTAGCTTCTCGGAATTTGAGGCAGGTCAGCATCCATTACTTCACTGTGTTAAAGAAATATTGCAACCATTTGCCATCATAGCATGCTAATGTTCTCCATGGAACTTTCACCGCTTGCAGACTAACCAAAGAGGAATCATGGACACCTAGACTAATAGTACTCCTCCAAACTGTCATCGGATGTTTATGCTCAACCCTTTGTTTGACGAGAGGCCTATTCAAATCTTTTACATTGGATCGAGGTACACATAAGAGATGCATTCATGGTTTTAAGTCTCGAGAAATGTTCTGTTGGGTTTCGAGATGAATTGCTATTCTAAATGTCAGAATGAAATCATCTCATCATTGTTTTAACATTTTTAGTTGGTGCATCTTGAGATGATTCTTGTTCTATTGCTGTTTGGTGCCCCAGTTATGGCAGATTCACTGCGTAAAGCTGCTAACCCTTTACTGAGAAATTTCAACGGGTAGTTTCGCTTTAGAAAAGGGATTAGGAGAGGAGAGGAGGGGGAGGATGGTAGAGAATACGACCACGTGTCACACATCCTTTGGTATGTAGAAGGTGGGGGAAGAAAAGAGATGGAGAGAGAGAGAGAGAGAATAGGTAAAGGGCCAACGAGAAAGGCGCCCATCCCACATGCGTTGCCCAACCGACTAAGCGTCCATCTTCTTTCCATGGATGATGGCAGGCTAGCCATCCGAGTCCTTTTCTATAAAATTTATTTTGGTGTGGTGGAGCGGCAATTGAGCCCTCTAAGCTTCCTCACTCCCTTCCACCTACGATTCCATCATCCATCCTTATCATCATCTCCAATCTGTGCTACGTTTGCCCATGTTAGTCTTGTCACACTTAATTAGCCTACGATCAACGTCATGGCTGCCATCATTCACACGCTGTCCAGCAGCACAGTGCAAAAAATGATTATTAAGATAAATTGGTTAAAAACTAGGAGGCAATTTTGTGGTTCTTCAAAACTAACACATAAGCGAGGTACTACTCTACTGTGGTTCTTATAAAATATATTATGTAAATTGTCAGGTAAGAACACATGAGTCACCTAAGTTAATTGTGATAGTATAAGCTCGATATCTTATGCTCATCAACTATGCTATAATGAACTTTAAAAGCATAGACTGAAGTTCTTAAAGGTATTAGCAAATGATAGAAAGTAGGAAGTGCCTAAGGAGCAATGGTATTAGTTAATTGACTGCAACAATTAGTAAATTATATGCTGAATTTAACATTGGCTACGGATAGAATCTTTAGTTGGTTCATATTTCCAAGTGCTGGCAGAAACAAGTCCGAAGAATAACTTGCTGAGAAAAAATTACGAGCCTCTCGTCATTCGTAGGATAACTTGAGGATTAGTCGAAGAAAGTAATGAATACATCATTTGTCTCTAATAATAAAGAATTGGAGTGTGGTCAGAGGTCTCTTCCAACTGAAAGGTAGAGCAAAAGAGACATTGATTCGGCAGTGTGGTGAGGATATAGGGACCAGGTCCCCCTGGACTATGGAAGGGTTATGCTTGCTGTTAATTGGTGGGAAGAAACTTGCGTTAAAAGGAAGTACAATTTAATCAATAAGCAAAGGATTCCATTGCTTGAGACTCCCTAACTGCCCATAGGCCCCATACCAGACCTGAATTTATTTTCACCAGAATACCCATGGGATACTGTGGGGACGAGAGTCCAAAGACCCTTTTCCTTTCATTAGGTACGCTTTGTCTTTGATGTGGGATCCAACAACACGATGGCCCGTCCCAGAAAGCCAGTGTCTGATTGAGAATAGTGTACATGAAGCAACAGTAAAGGAGACAAGCAAGCACACTCAAAGCAAAGCAAGCAGCGACAGTAGTAGCCCACTGCACTACTCCCCCAGTCAGAGAGGGGAAAAAGAATCCTTCTTTATTCAAAACAATTGCATCTTCACTGGATCAGGCCTCAAGAGATTGGCCTCCTTTAGTCACAAAAAAAAAAAAAAAAAAAAAAAAAAAATTGTTTCAAATAAATAGTTACATGATCTTTAAACAGAAGGAAAAATTAAAAAAAAATATTCCCAATAAGTCGGGCTCGTAATTACAGTCACCTTGTACAACATAGAGTTCCTCGAGATGGAATGAGATTTCCCTCCTCTCCTCATGGTTCACTGCTCTCATTGGTGGATGACCCAATCCCCACCTGCAGCCAAGGAGCGCCCTCGCCGCCCTTGTTGATGTCTTTGAGTTCGCTCAGCTTCGCTAGCTTGACCTTGCTGTCGGCCTCGTCCTCCTCGTTCACATTGGTAATTGCCTCGTTGTTGTGATCCCTGCTGTTCACTTTGTTGCTGCTGCTGCTGTTGTTGTTATTGTTATTGTTGTTGTTACCGCTAGTAGTGGCTCTGTTCTTCTTGGTGCCTGTATTGGTGTTGGTAGTGGTGTTGCTCTGATCGATCCATGGCTGTAGATATAACGCCGCAGGCACATCGAGACGCAACGGGCTCCCGATGTCCTGCCGGACCGCGGCAAGGTCCTCGATCGGAGCCGGGAGGTTGAGGTCGAGCTTGTCCGAGCTCTCAAACATGGGCCTCAGCGTCAGCTGGGGTGGGAGGCCTGCGGCGGTGTGCTCGGGCGGCAATGGGTGGAGCTTCACAATAGCGCCGGGGTCCGGTGCGTTCAACGTGATCCAGTGGCACCGCTTGTGCCCACCAAGCGCCTGCCCGGACGTGAACACCCGGTGACATATCGAGCATTCGTGCACCTTGGATTTCTTCTTGAGCGGCGTGACGGCCGGTGGCGGGTTGTCGAATGGCACGATCGCCATCGCCATCGTCGCTGCTGCCATCTCGCTGTTGTTGTTATCTTGAGTGATCACCTCGTCGTAAGGCGGGGCCTCGTCGAGGTCGTCGAGCTTGGCGGCAAAGCAACCCTTGACCTTCTTGTGGCTGGCCCGGTGACCGCCGAGGGCCTGGTGGGAGTTGAAGACCTTCTTGCAAGCCTTGCACTCGAACATTCCCCTCGGGACGGTCGGGGGCGGAAGCATGGGGGCTTTAGACTTCTCGGTGGTGGCGGCGATCGCGATCGCGATCGGATGCTGCCGCCGTTCTTCTTCCTTGCTGGCAGAGGCGCTCGACTCCTCGGTCTCGACGATGACCATCGGGTCGACGCGGGCGGCCGAGAGCATCACAAGACAATTGGCGAGGTCTTCCTCCTCGCTCGAGGGGCAGACTGGCATCACGGCCTTGGCCCGGCGCGACCGCTTCCCTTTAGACCAGCCGCCGCACCCTCGGACGGGGTCGTCGTCATCGGCATCGGATCGAGGGGAGGAGGCGAGGGAGTCCTCGCCAGCGTCCTCCTCGGAGCTGCATTTGCCGTGCTCGAGGAAGGACTTCCAGGAGAGGAACTCCTTGCCGCAGTTCTCGCAGACGCGGCAGTTCCTGAGGCGGTTGGGGTTGGTGCGGAGGGCGTACATGCGCTTGTGGCCGGCGGGGGGGTTGAGCTTGTCATCCCATTCGCCTGAAGGTGGGTCATCGTCGGGGTCGGCATGGCCGCCGAGGGTGTCGTCGTTGATGCCATGGGCTCGCATGTGGCCTCCGAGGGCCCGGCCGCAGCCGAACCCCTTCTTGCAGATCCGGCAGTAGTGCTTGTAGGCCTGCTGCTGCTGCTGCTGCTGCTGCTGTTGTTGTTGTTGTTGCTGCTGCTGCTGCTCCGGCTGCTGCTGTTGGTCAATTACCATAGCCATCATAGAAGAATAGAAGAAAGAGAGCGAAGGATAGGGAGAGAAAGAGAGGAAGGGGGAATTGTGGGGTGGGATGGATGGTTTTGTAGAGAGGTTGGTGTTGGTGGTGTTGCTGTTGGTTAGTAAGTTTGTATGGTGTAAGACTAAGCTCTTTTCTATCTCTACGAGTGGTGCTATGGGTACAACTTTCTCTCTCCTCTCTTCCCCCTTAGAGGCTTCTGTTTCTCTCCTGGTTTTTAGTTGAGGTGTTGGTTGGATGTGGATGAGGGATGAGAGTGGAGCTGGGTTGCAGTCGTTGGCGACAAGTGGGTGTAAGGGAAGGAGGTTGGGTCCGGGCCGGGTGGGGCGCCGCCGAGTCAACGGTCAGATGGGCGTCAGCGTTTCCCGGGCCGGGGAGGGGAAGGGAGTGAGGGAGGAGTGATAGGCTTCGCTACCACCATCCATTCACGTTGCTTCAATTCCAAGCCAAGGAATTAAAGGGAGCATCCTTTTCCTTTGATCCCAAAGAGGTCGCCTCGTCTCTCCTCCTCCTATGTAGCTGGGCCCTATAAATAAATAAATAAATAACTAACTAAAAAAGATTCGACGGCATTGAACAATTCTCGCCCTCACAAAATGCATAGTTATTTTAAGTTTCCTTCCTTTTATTTGGCGCAGTTCCATGAACATAATTTAGTTCTTGCTTTTTTTAAATTTATTTTAAATTAAATTCTGTTCTTACCGGCATAATTCAGTACTTGCTGGCTGTAGGTTGTAGAAAAATTACAGATTTTTTTAGTTACTTTTTACCCCAAAAAAAAAAAAAATTTCTTCTTAGAATCCATTATTAATTAATAATTAAGATAATTACATAGAAATACATGAATTCATTTCAAATTTTTAATTGAACCCCCATATTTTTTTAAAATTAAATATATTTTAAATAATAAAATTTGTTCAACTAATTATACTTTTGATAACTATTAAACTGTCCTATTTAACATGTTGGGTATAAAAAAAGAATTCTAAGATAGTATTTATACGATGCTAAGGCTTACGAAGGATAAAAAATGAAGATTTTGTTTTATTTTTTATCTTCTACTCTCAATATTTTTTTTAGATTTTTTCTTTATCACCATTTTTCACCTTCCATCATTATCATCTCAGTGCCAGGTAATGTCATCTTAAACTTTTTTTTTTTTTTTTTTTTTTTTTTTTTTTTTTGCACATCATGCTGCTCAGAATAGTCCACTAAGTTATCGTTAAAGATCATCAAAAATATATTTAATTAACTAAATTTTATAAATTAGTACATCCAATTAAATAAAAAAAAAAATTTAATGAAACATTTAAATAAATTGATATGCTTTCGATGTAATTATTTTATTGATAATTCTTAATATTGCAATAAGAAAAGTGATTTGCATTGAGCATGTTTGTGTGAAAGATGAGCTGGCTTTCAACTCTTAAGCTAGCAAAAATATAGCAAAATTAAATTATAAAAACTCATTTGAGCTCTAAAAATGAGTTATGGAAGAAGATCTAATAGAGCAAATGGTGCTCAAAGGAGCACGCTATACGGCATAGAGGATGCTGTCCAACAACAGCCCAGGAGAGAGAGAATCTTCGAAGGGAGGCGTACTATTGGTCATCTCAGATGGACGTCATGAAAAATCTACCCCTCGAGGAGGACAGCCGACCGAACATTCCTGCCAGGTGTTCTTGGGTAGCCATGGCCAAGGGGGAGGGCTGGGTGGCTCATCCCACAGGGCTAACGCATCAAGTATTCGACCAGGAGTTGGCCAGCCTGAAGTCAACCTCTTTTTTCCTTCTCTTGATGTAAGGGAGGCTTAGCCACCCAAATTTTATTTCAAAAAGAGAGAAAGAAGATATTTACAGTTTATAACATAGGGTTCCAAAAGGGACTCAGAGGTAGCAGAAAGAAATAAAGGACAAGTTCTGACAAGATTAGATGGATCGATGTTAAAGATCAAGCTACTGACATTCTACTAGAAATATTTTTTGTTGTCTCCCAAACATCACCTAATGATGAAAAGTATTCTGACAGTATAGTATAGGATTAGAATTATCATTCAAGAGGTTGAAGAGGCTGACACCAGTTGGAAGCAAAAGATGGTTTATTGAGAAATATTCTTAAATTTCTTCTTACGAAGCTATGTTGTCTTCATTCTGAGTAGAAAACAATACCCCTAATTGCAACAAATTGCAAATAATTTCTAGTGGGAGGTCAACCTTAGATACAGTGCCAGGCTCTCAGTTGGAGTGATGAAGGAATAGAGAAAAGGAATGGTGGCACAGGATGGTGGGGAGGAGGCTCAGCCTTGATCACTTCCATAGAAATCCGAGTTCTTTGTTCACCCCATGGCAAATGGCCACTTGAATATGAGGCGGATATGATGGAAGGTATGGACACTCAAGGTCATTGGATGAGGCTTGATAAACTACCTTTAAAATTTCTAGATGATAAGAATTGTAGCAGTGGCTTAATAATGATAACTTAGAGAGGTTTGGCTATGCTAGATTATTTGTTTCAATCAATCTCAATGAATCTTGTAATACATCAAAATAGTTCCACATCATATTAAAAAAAAAGATTTGAAGAGTTTATAAGTCAAAATTCATCCGCTACTAATTAATTTGCATTCAAATTTTTAAGGCCATACAAACTCGGCCCACTAACAGATTAATTTGATTAATAGGTAGGCTTAAAAGATTGCACTCAAATTTGTACTCGAATGGTGGTTGAGAGAATCCTATAATGACTTAAGATAAATTTGTTAATGGGCAGTAGGAAATGACAACTCATGAAATGAATGTTAATTTGAAGAATATAGGTTTACAACTAAAAAGTTCACCAACTCCAATTAACTCGTGCTTGATCGTTTGGGACACAAAGCTCAACATTGCTTTCGAGAGCTAAAGAATGGTAGGTGCAACAGTGAAGAGCATAGAAAAGTAATCATTTTCAAGTGGTTAGACCTCTAAAATAATCGTTTTGAAAAAGTTAAGCTTCTAAAGTAAAAAGAATTGATATTACTAATCTATATTTACATAAATAATAATTATAATATGAATTCGATCGGGCCCTTTCGAATGATCATGCCTCAAAAGTAATCATTCCGAACTACTATTATTGTTCCATAATAAAAAGCCATACTATAATTACATATTTATAGGATTGTAATTCTAATATTTAAAAAAAAAAAATCTATTACAACTAGAAAAAAAAAAAAAATCTTAAGTTATAGCAACTAATGGTTAACCTAACATAAATAGAAAACTAATAAAGGTTTAGAGAAATCTCCTCAATAAAATCTCTCAAATTAAGAAAAATCCCCTCCAAATTGAAGAAATGCGCGTCCAAGAAGAGGTGAAAGAAGTCAAGGCATGTTCCTTGGTGTAGCCCAGAGAATGAGGGGACTGCTAGTCAAATCAATCGACCCAGGCTCGTTGGAAAACTCGGTCTCTACCATGTCTCCAAAGTGGTTTAGGAGCTGGTCGATGTGAAGTGAGCTCAAATTCCAGCATTGACGATGGGCGTTCCGGGATGGAATTTCTGGAGAAGATGGCTGATGATGGGGATTGGGGAAAGAATAACGAATGTTCCAGGCTCCATCTTTGACCGAGAAGGAGGCGAAGATTGCTCAAGTTAACCCATTCAGTGGTCTACCGTTGACCGAATCCAGTGTTATCCAACTCCGAGCCAATATGGATCCTTGCTAAATTCTGGTTTCCAAGTAATCCAAAGTTTCGAAATCTATGGAGACGGATTCTATGAATTCTGTTACACGTAGCTTTCTTGGTTCGATTCATGTAATCCACTTCAAGTTTTCCTGCTGAATGTGTAATTAATATTTGATTTTGCAAACATATTGGGTGATAGAGCCAGTTAGAAGGTGGCTGCCAATATTATAAATCTTGTGTAATTAATATTTGATTTTTTTTTCCCCCCCTTTGGATGTGTTTGTTAAATAAAAATATAATTTCTGCATCACAAAGATAATTCAAAACATCTGACCGGTTGATAGAATTATATTCAACATTAAATGCTTCCACATGAATCAGTTAAATATGGAACACAGAAATTGATCCAAGACAATTAGAACCAGATTCTATGTTCAAATATAACAGTTTAGTACCTCAACCCGCCACTAGGATTTTTTATTTTATTTTTTAATAGAATATATCCCCTGAGTACCTCTACTTAAACAATTGCACTACGAGCAAGCACTCGTGATTCCATGGACCTTCATCGGATCATTTTATAAGTATCTAATGATGCCAACTTTTGTTGTTAATTAGAAAGCAATGGCCCTTCGAAGCTACGCAAGGATTTGCGAATCTAAGCTCAAGCTTGTGAGCTTTTGGCTTCTTTGTCTGCTTGCTTCTCAAAGGCATTTTCAACTTGTTCCAATGCTTAGATCCATTTTTGTAAGCTCTATAATTATAATATTTTAAAAATAATTTTAAATCAAAATATATATATATATTTATAACTCAAATTTACTTTCTACTTATAAACTTTCACTTAAATTTTTGAACTATATAAGTTTGGTCTGCTGATAAAATTAATTGGACCAGCATGTGAACTTAGAGATATTACAAATGATATCGAAGCCGATCGAGTATTGATGGGTATGGCCCAATTTTGGATAGATTCTGACTAACTTGTGGCGTGTGCGACATAGAACACATGGGTTTGGCCCACTAATGGTCTCAAATCATATCAAAATCTATTCAAATGGTATCAAAGTCAATCCGAATTTGATGGGTACAAATAGTATCAAAGCCGATTCAAGTCTGCCAAAGTTGGTGAGAAAAGAGCTACTCGTACCAATGATCCAAATCGAAGTAGATTTTGGCTAGCTTAAGCGAAAAATTATAACGCCCCAAAAATAATTTCATATGAAATGGAAAAGAAAGTGTTATATGCTTATAACTCAAGCCTACTTGCTGCTTATTAATTTTTACTTAAGTTTTTGGGTCACATGAATTTAGCTTACTAACAAAATTAATTGGATTAGTTGGTGAATTTGAAGCGTTATAATAATTCAGGGACATGAGGTTCATAAATATAATACCAATCAATCTTCTCTTAGTTCGCTGAGAAAAAGATATCCGTCCAGCAGTCGCCTGCTAGTTTGCTGGCGCATCCCCTTCCCTATGGATCCGAGGTATTTTCCTTTCGCATTCAAGTGAGATAACAGCTCGCTCGCCTCTCGTGGCATCCATCATTTTGAGCTCGTCTTCTCGGTTTAATTTTACCGTAATAATCGTACGGGTGATCGAGCCTGGAACAGTCAACAAGCATGGAGGAGCGAGTTCAATTTTGGTACGCAATTGTGACCTGCGATTTTTCGCTCAATCTCACCTAACGGAAGGGACAGGCCTTGACGGAAGTGGAGTTGGGTTGGACCAAAAACCATGCCCACGTCCGTGACAAGGGCACTGCATCCACCTCATTAAACCGAAGGTTTTCAGCTGGCAAACCGTCCACTACCACTGTTTGGTGATTATTGTAGAGCTAATTAATGTTTCCCTCAAACAAAGACTGTAGAGAGCTCATGTTACAAATATCTGATGCTATTAGTTGTTGCTTAAAATATAAATGAATAAATAAATAAATAATTAAATAAAATCCTTTTACTATTTATTGATGGCTAGGTTGTCGCTAAAGGTGGGCATAGGTCGAAATCGAGCTAAGCTAAGAGCAAAAAGTCTAGCTTAAAGCATTAGGTCAGGATTAACCTTGAGCTAGAATTAATCGCCTCGAGCCCAGTCCGATAACCATACCCAAGGGCTTGGACCTAAATCGACGTGAGCCCTGGTTATATATATATAATAGTTATATAATACATTTAATATGTATGCATCTTTTAATGAGAGTTGAATGCGGTTGGATGGTTAAAGTTGTGGCAACGACCTCTTAGCTCTCAAGAAATTTTTCATGTTTTGAAAATGCATTTTATATTCAAGAAAAAATATTATATATATAATACAAAAAATATAAATTATCAAGTTAGGCTCGGAATTATGAAATTTCAACGGGCTTAAAGCTTCTAGCTTGGTTTGGTCCTGTGAGCTAAAAACCAAGGTCCAGTCTGGTAATTTTTCGGGCTAGCCCATGGACCGCTTCGCTCATGCACGTTCCTAGTTGTCACAATCCAAGAACTCACAAAAAAAAACCAATACTCTCACGTATTCCTCCTATTTTAACCTTCAGTCCACCTTATATTTATGTAAATATCTACATTCAAAAACATAAGCTTTCACGTACTTTCTTCGTTGAGGCTCTGAGTCCGCCTTAAATCCATGTCTAAATATACATTCGAATCCAATCGCAAGTATATAAAATTCATCTGTAATATTTCCTATCCAATGAGTCATGGATTGGATCCGTCGTGATATTATTTATCATAATTTAAAATTTTATCAAAAAAAATTAGTTAAAAAATATCATTTAATCTTCTTAATTCTATATAACTAAACAGAATTTTAACCTAGCCAGATGTTGTGTTTTGGGGTTTTTTTTTATTTTATTGATAGGCTAATTACCCACACGTGCTAGGCTATTGCGTTGGGGGCTCCTTTACAAAGAAGCACCCGACCAAAAAAAAAAAATAAGCTGAATACCCTCCCAAGACTTCCTCTGAATCCCCAGGAGATCGACAATTCTACAGCCCCAGGCCTTAACCTCTCCAGGCCTCTGTTCAGTTGCACTCCGGGACTTTGTAAATCCGAACTATCAACAGTGGCGAAGTGGGGAGCATCTCTTAACACACCCTTTTTTTTTTTTTTTTTTTTTTTTCGGAGCTATTTAACAAAGATTTAGGATGAGAACGAGGAACAGACGCATTTAAAGAGCACAGTACAGTAGAGAGTTGTACATCACTGGATGAAAATTTTGATGGGCCTCGTTGCGGCCCAGCAGGCTAAAATATCCAGCGTTAATAAGCCCATGCTTCGCAGTCGCGCCACTGGCGCAGGCCTGGCCTGGGCCATCTCAGTTCGATATGCAAATTGAAAAAAAAGGGACGTATTCCAATACAAAAGTTTATCATTCTTTCCTCCCAGAGGTGGCCTTTTTTTTTTTTTTTTTTTTTCTTTTTTTTTGGCTCCAACCACTGTTTCTATGAATAATAGTTTTTACTCTCCAAGAAAAATTTAAAATAATTAAATGTATATATAATAGAAATTATATATATATATGTTGGAAGGTGGAATAAGTAAGCTCATGCTTAGTAGAGAATCCCTCTGGGCATGCAGCCACCCATATGTGCATATGTATGCATGCATGTCAAAATATTGACAAGCATTTGCATGTGTGTTAGTATGCGTGTCGTTTTTAGAAGTGTAAATAAGTAGAAGATGAGTGCTTTTAGCTAAACTTGAGTTAATTTTGTAACGAGCGAAGCTCAAGCCAACTTATTTAAGAGATCTAGTTAAAGTTTTAAAGTACTTCAAGGTTTTCATTAATTTATATAGTTTAGACCAGTAATCTTGGGTACACTTTAATTCTATAGTTCAAATATATTTTTATTTTATATAATTTAAAATAAATATAATAATATTTTATAGAGAATAAATATTAAAATAATATATTATTTGTATACTTATATTTCAAGATAAACTTGGCAAGTGTAGGTCTAAATTGGATCATTTATTATTTAAGCTAATTGAGCTCGAGCCAAGTTTAAGTCGAACTAGGGTTGGCAAATGGTTGTACTATAAGGATACATTTAAAAAAAAAAAAAAACTTCATTAATGAATACATGCATAAACTCATGTTTATCTAATAAACTTTTACATTACAGCTCAAAAGACTAACTTATAAACATGCAAAATGTCCATATTACAAAAATAAAAAATTAAAATAATAAAAATATACATCTAAAGGCCATCCCTTTTCCAAATAGCTATTTCTTGTACAACATCCTTTTCTTAGCAAAATCATCACAAATATGTGGCAAACAATCCGGCAAAATAAAATTTAGGATAATAATCTGTTTTCAATATCATCTGCTGATGGCATTGATGATGTTGATTCATCATCGATATTAGAGTAAGTCAAACCTTCTTTATTTTTTGCCCACAAGACCATATAAAGGCCAAAGAACATGGCCATCATTCCTGCTAAACTGCAATAACAATATATTCGAATCACTCATTATATCATAATAAGATGACAAAGTTAGCAAGAATGAAAATGCCAAAATAAATGTGACTACCATTGTGTTGTATATATTTGTGATTCATGTTAAAAATATATTTTGATGATAGAAACAATGTGTTACGCTTAACATCTTGAGGCCAATCCATGGATTATTATGCAGGATGGATTTATTATCATATGAAAATAACTCACCATTTTTACTATTTAGATAATGAAATAATATTTGTTACGCGAAATACAAATAAGTTAAATCTAATTTTAGCTATCTTAATTTTGAGGTATGATTCATATGCATACCTTTTCAACTTGATGAGTTGTCTTAAGATTATTGCTGAAAAAATTGCAGAGCACACAGAAGAAATAGGGCTAAACATGGATACCATAACCGGTCCCTTCTTTTTAACTGCCCATGTTTGAAATGAGATACAAATAGAACCAACTAGGGCTCCCTACATAAAGAGAAAGATGATTAAATATCACATGTCAAAAGAGAAGTCTAGTAAGAAATTGGCAAAAACTGAATGCATGTCATAATACCAATAAAA
Organism: Metroxylon sagu; assembly: GCA_017589505.3. Lineage (NCBI taxonomy): Eukaryota > Viridiplantae > Streptophyta > Magnoliopsida > Arecales > Arecaceae > Metroxylon > Metroxylon sagu. The sequence goes on along the minus strand of JACVBY030000634.1, from coordinate 2,107,267 downwards.
CAATAGCCGTGATGCTTGCAAAGCTAATTGATGAGGAGCCCATCTCTAGCTTCCCTCTAATTATAATTTGTGTTATTGCTGTAATAGTTGCACCTATTGAAGAAGTTATGACGCATAAAGTAAATGGTGCTGGGAATTGAACCATTGTCACCGCCTGAGAATGCACAAGTCTTGCTTGTTGAAATGAATTATAAATTATGCACCATTGTTACTAAATCGGTAATTTAAATATATATGGATCTTTAAAAATACTTGATAATGGTGAGAAAAATAATCACAAAATTCGATAATAGAAGTAAGAAGAATATATTACCTGCAAAATACTAGTACAAGAAATCATCAAAACTGCAGCCAAAAGACACATCAAACCAATAATCCAATCTCCATAATTATTCTCAGACAAACCTTTGTCTAAGGAAGATGATGTTTGAGATATATCCACAGATGAGGCCGAAGGGCTTTGCAAAAAACCCATGACCATAGCCCCACTCAAGCATATGAAGGTTCCTAAAATTTTGGCTCTACTGCAAACGCACTTCATGTCAACTTTTTCAAATCTGCAAAAATTTTCACTTATTGTTATGTGCATACAAAATGTATATAAGGATTTTAAAAGTTCACAGAGGAATAGCATCATTTTAGAGATGGGCATCCCAATTAATATTATCTATATAGATAATTTAATAATAGTAGTTTTTATAATTGATGAGATAAGTTTTCGAGATCAAGTTATAGGCACATTTCATCATGGCTATTTATAAAAGTTCCAGTAATGCAACAGTTTTCTAGACTTGGCCATTTGTAATTCCATATAGAAGTTATTATAAAATGACATGTCAAGTATGGCGATAAATAGAAAGGAAAATATTTTTGAAACAAATATTATCACGTGTTATGAAATAAAAACTAAAAACTATATGTTAAGCATAATCATGTATTTGCCTAGGAAACATATAATTCAAGCATTTCTTGATGATATTATGATTTCTATCATTATAATTTAAGGATTTTTTTTAAGAAATATGTTATTAATAAAGATATGAGAGCAAATAGGTGCCAAAGTATAATCATAATTATTTGAAAATAACTAAATTACTTTAGTTGGAAAAAAGTATATACCCAATACAAGCCGCAATGATGAATATGATGCCTGGAGCAAGGTTAGGCATTGCAGAAGCAATAGCTGGAGATGTCTTTTTTAATCCCAGCATCATGAGAGCTTGAAATATAGTCACCCTAAAGATAGAAATATCACACATATATCACCATTGTTTCTTACAAAATTATCATACATCACTGAAGTACTATAACTTAATAGAAAGCATGCTATAATAACTTAATAGGAAGCATGCTACAATAGCTTTAAAAAAACAAAATTACTTTTTTCTAGTACTAGTATACTTATAAGTATGGCTCAATATCCTAAATGGGTAGGATAAAATTTTAGTCTCTTGTGTCCGCATAAGAAAAATTGCCAACTTAACCATTTGGTATCCTCACATTAATAGTTTACTATAAATTAAATTAAGGGTACTTCTATGTAATTCTTGAGTAAGCACTCAAACAAATCATGAATATTTTAGGTCAATTATTGTTTGAATGTATAAGAAATCGTTTTCTCTTTTAATACATGGGAGAGTACAAGTAGAATATAAAATTAATCTAGGAAAGTTGGAACAATTTTTATTGCTTTTGATTTAATATATAGAGCATTTGCTCACAAGATTCTCCATATTGTATAACAATTTAAGACATAACCATCATTGCCTTGACGATCGATATAATGCAAAGATTTTCTATAATAACTGATATAAATAATTTTTTCTAGCTTTACTCTCAACATTTTAAATGTGATGGAGCTTGTATGGGGTAATTCACTTCAACGCTTTCTCATAAAGTTAATCCATATATTTTGATAAGCTAATTTTAAGTCAACAATGTGTAACTAATGCATATTCTAAATATTTCATTTCGATAAAATATTCAAAGAGAATCTTAGTACTAATGTTTCTTTGCAAGACAAACTTGCAAAATTACACAATCAATTGAAACATGTAAACTTTATAATCTTCCTTAAAATGCATATAGTTTTTGAGCCTAATTTTTTAAATAAACCTTTCCTTTTACCCTAATGCTCTAATTATTTATGATAAAATTTCATACCTATTTAATTTTATGTTCCAATATGAGAATATCGCATGATTTAAATATTACTTTTAGATTAGTTTTGCCTCTTAGTTACGCTTGGATTTCATTATTCAATCAACTATTTTGGTCATACAAATAAAATTTAATCATACTATATTAGTTTCTCCACAAAAAACCCATCAAGTTGAATCATTTTAATTTTGTGATTCATTAAAAGATATAAGTATAAGATAGTCATTTAATAATCTGGTCATTAAGCATTATAACCCATATATGTCCACTAAATTACACCAAAAAAATGATGAGAGTTTCATTTGTTTCATTTGAAAATAAATATGAAAAACAAGTGAGAGAAAATAAATATCATTCAAAGCAATCTTTGTCAATTAATATGATGAGCTAAAAATAGAAATAGTACTTGCCAATATAATGTTTTAAACTAAATAATATAAAATTAAAGCATCGACTTGTATCCTCATTATTCATAGGAAATGTTTATACTAAGAAATCGATATTACAATGCCAATATATATATATAAAGAGCAAGAAATAGTATGATAACGAGCTTTCGAGCCTACACATTGTAAATTGAAAGTTATAAGAATTTCTTACCCTCCCAATGCAATCAACAAAAACTGGGTCATCAATGTGGAAGTTAATCTTGAAGGCCATTTTTTCCTACACCCACAAATGTAAGATCAAATAATGAGCTAGCATAAGAGTTACCTCAACTTAAAAACCTATCATTACATTGACTATAAGAATGTAAAAAAAAAAAATTTAATTAAGGCTCTTAGCCATACTGTTCATATCTAATTGCAAATGGAAGGATGAAAATGGCAGTGGCTAGGCTTCCTGAGATTATCAGAAATGAAGGATTGACTCCAAGAGAGAGAATGGGGGTCAACAACACCATATAAATAGCATTGGTAACTTGTACTGCAACGAGACCGCATATGATAAAGAAATTATCCAAGGCCCTCTTCCTTGAACTTGATATCATAGCAATATCGGAAATGAAAGATTCATCATTACACGGAAAGCCTAAGGGCCGCCGTCTTGTAAATAGGCCAACAGCCCCTCCCAAGAGAGGGGAGGATGGAAGAGAAGGGTATGAAAAATTTTCTTCGATACTTGTTGTCATCCCATGCTCCTCTTTTCTTTATTTTTTTCATCACCTTTTACCCTTTTCCTTTCTTCCTCCCAACTAACTACCGAATTCCTATACTAGGTTTTAGTTTTGTCCTCCAAAAAAATAAGAGGCCATGCATTTCTCTCTCTTTGTCTCTCTTTCTTTCCTGTGGTTGAAATGGAAAACCTTTTTTAGGTGGTAAAAGCAACGGTATCCTTCTTTTTCTCTCTAGTTCCTTATTCATTTTCATCCATCACGTTTTGTTCTAAATAAATTCTTCTATTCTTTAGAAGCTATTTTAAAAACTCATAACTTTGATGTTTAGAATTGAGCCAGTAAACTTAGGTTTGAACTTGAATTTATCAGTTTTTTAACCTAGTCCAAACAATATTACCATAGTATAACTATTTAATAGTGTATCCTTCGATTACATGAATAGTGAATGAGAGGTTAATCAAAATACCTTGAATTTATATAGCTATCAACTAGTGGTCTGGGTTAATGTCAAACATTTTGATTTTATGAATGCCATATCGACAAAGAATTTCATTTAAAAATTTATGAATGCTATAAAATAAATATTTGTTGTAAATATTATCAGTGCTTATTAAAAATTTATGTTAATAAAATTTATTTGCTCTGAAATTATTTGATGCATTTATCTTGCAAGTTGACTTTAATGATGTTGTCCTTAATAAATTGGTTTTAAACCGATCATAATATATCCAACACCTAAAAAATCTATACCTTTTATTTAATAAGATGCTCATAGCTTTTATTTTTAGGTATAATTTGAATGTAATGGTACTTCTTTCATGGAGTTGCATTCTTTGATCCTATAATTTATTATAAAATTACACCTAGATGCACTTGATTAATTAAGTATAATCAATATTTGTAGGTACGATGACATGATGGAATGCATAGGTATAATTGCACTTTTAATATTATACTTTCTTATTTTTCATGCAAAAATAATATGAATTAGAAAGTAACTTATTCTAAGTAACTATAAAGCCATAAAAAGTGATTTATTTTGGAAACTGTTGATGTTTATAGATGATAGAGATTATTTTAAAAAAATGCTCATGTTTAGCTATGTACAGTTGTGCATTAATTCGAGAGATGATAAAGATTATTTTAGAGAAATGCTATAAATTTAGATTATATATGACTTATGCTTTGATTTGGATAGTCCATGCATTGATTTGGATAGTTAGTGCAGTCTAGTATGTCATCTTATAACTAAGGAGAAAACCATACCTCTTCCATTCTCTTATGCTTTAATCAGATGCGAAGTCTATCCATGGTAAATTATTAATTATATATTGAGAAATTTTCAAGCAATGAAGGCTAAGGAGGCTGAGATCTCATTCTGATATTAAAGGGGGCTTTCTTAGTTGCAGAGGCTTAATATGATTTTTGATGACTAAAGATTTGACAATATTTTGATAAGACTAAAGTGAAAGAGGTAGTCAGTGTAATAAAGTTTGTGATGAGGCGAGGATCTTAGTAATGATTAAATGAAGGGTGGAGGAGAAGGAAAAGGGAATCGAGGTGGTTAGGACTAAGAAGGTAGAGGTAATAATAATATGATTAGAGCTGAGAAATTTTTTAAAAACTAAAACAGTATCATTAGTGGAAACTTTTTTTAATGCTAAAGTCTAAGGATGAGGCGATAGCATTAGAGGGTAAGACGAGAGTATTAGTGGCTTAAGGAGGAACTTTATAGGGTTGATAGGAAGCAAGAAAGGTTAGATGGAAATAAAAAGAAGGTACAGACAAGCAAGGAGAGCGTGTGGATGAGAGAGCCAAAAGAGCATTCAAATTGATTTCTTAGTTTTTTTATTGTATATTATAAGCCATTGGTCGGTAGATATATGTAGATATAGCATTTTTATTATTTTATGGATAAACAAAATAATGTGAGGCCTATGAGGACGCTCTGTTCTTTTGATTCCTTTATTGTTTGATAAAAAGACGAGACATGCTATGAGAGAATATTGTGTTAATTTATTGTCCAATTTGAGTGTAATAATCCTCATAATCAAATCATATATGCCCACAAAAATAAAAGGGGCATGGGGTGCTCAAGCATTTCTACTAAAAAAAATATATTAATGATATCCATGATCCTATTATTCTATTAAAATCATGAAAAGCTAAAAAAATCATCCTACTTTGAATGAATGCACTCATAGCTTTCATATTTTAAGGAGGAAGATCACTTTTAATTTTTCAATGGACTTAAAATGTGAGGCGATATTTAGTGTATGTTTGATTTTTGAGAATACATATGTTTTCTATTCTCATTTTTACAGAAAAAAGAAAATATTTAAAAAATGCATTTGATAGATGAAAATAAAAATAATTTTTAGAAAATACAACTTTAAAATTACAGAAAAAAAAAATGAAGATGTTTTCACTATTTTTCATTAAAAGAAAGAAGAAAGTGAAAAAATAAATATTAGACAGCCAATGACCATAGGAGTTGACACCATTCCTTTAATTTTTTTATCTACCTTTTTAAAAAATATTATTTATAATGAAAATAAAAAAATAATTTTTGTTTTTGCTTACTAAATATATTTAGAGATTAGAAATTAGAAGATGAAAATTATTTTTAGAAAATAAAAACAAAAAATATTCTTCTAAATCAAGCATAACCATATTTGCCTCCCTTAATGGTAGGTCATTTGGTAAGTCTAATAATTAATTTCTTTATTATCACTACTTAAATTGATCCTACTTGGTGATGCAACGAGGATTAAAAAGCTAACGAGTCGTTGTTATGCAAATAAAAAAAAGCACTTTTGGCTTTTGAGTTTTTCGAAAACTATTTTCAAGAATAATATTCGCCAAACGGCAGAATGCTAGTTTGATGGATTTTTTTTTTTTATTTTTCTAGGTCACGTTGGATCGAGGATTTTTAAAATTGGATCCATGAAACTTTAAAAAAAAATTAAGCCCAGCTAAAATCATTTGCCCAACAAATGATTTTAGCCTTCATTTTATTTTTTTCATAGAAAAAATAGGAAAGAAAATAAAATTAAAAACAAAATTGGGTGAAATCTCTCTTGGGAGACGATTTCCCTCACCCATTTTTTTAAATAGAAAAGGAAGAGAAAAAAAAAAAAGGGAGAAAATGGGAAAAATACCATTTTTTTTTCTAAAATTTAAATTTACTTCAACAAATTTTTAATTTGTTCACCTGGTATCATTTTTCAAAATTTTAAATTCTTTTCATTTTCTTCACCAATTTTTAACAATTTCATATCATTTTTTTTATTCGTTTTCCATTTTTAAAAATGATGGAATTCAGTAATTCTGTTTTCATAAAAAATGAGCTAGGGCTCAGGTATGGTCCCGAGCCCTCCTTCAATCCCAGTCGTCCCCCACCACCGGCCACCCAACCCCATCGCCTCTTCACTGTGCTCGGCCCCAGCCTCCACCCTGGCCCCGTGCCCCGCGCCCTGGCCACGGCTGCTCGGCCCCAGCCTCTGCTCCGGCCTCGTGCCCTGCGTCCTGGTCCCGGCCCCTCGGCCTCGGCCCCGGCCCCGGCCCCGTGCCCTTGCCCTCGCTGGGCGCTCCCAACCCCCGGTCCCCCGGGCTTATTCTTTTAGTGAGGGAGCGAGGGAGGCGGAGGGGCAGAGAGCGCGCAGCGGGGGCGAGGGCACGGGGCCGGGGTGCGGGTCACGGGGCCGGGGTGGAGGTTGGGACCGAGCGCGATGAAGAGGCGACGGTGTTGGGCGGCCGGTGGTGGGGGTGATTGGGATCGAAAGGTGGCTCGGGAGCCCTGGTTCATTTTATATGAAAAAAATTACTGAATTCGATCATTTTTTTAATATAGAAAACGAATAAAAAAATGAAAAAAAAATAAAAACGGATGAAATTGTTAAAAATTGGCGAAGAAATTTAAAATTTACAAAAAAATATAAAATAATTGCTATCAAATTTTCAAGAATTAAAATATTTATTTTTTTTCAAATTTCTCCTTCTTTTTTAATTTTCTTTTAAAATAAAAATAAAGAATTAAGAATTTATAAATTTAATGATACCAAATTTTAAAAAATAACAAAAATTCCTTTCTTTTTTTTTTTTCGGCCCTTTCATTTTTCTTTCTCTTCATTTTTTTTATTTTCTTTCAATTTCTGCCTTCTTTTTCTTAATTTCTTTTAATCTCTCCTTAATTTTAAAAAAAATTAAAGAAAGGGTTATATCATCTCTTATCAAAAGAAAAAGTTAGAAAATGATAAAATTGGCAAATATTTGTGAAAATAATAAATAAGTGGTTAAAAATAAAAAATTAGGGAATATGAAATATATCAAATTTTTATAAAATTTTAAAAAATCCTAGAACTTTGTCACCTTTCTATTTTCTTCCTTCTATTTTATTTTATTTTTTCAAATTTTATCTTCCTTTTCCACCAAATAAATTTAAATTTCAGATAAAAATTGATTTTTTTTCTCATTTTCTTCAATTTATTTATTTATTCTATTCTTTTCCTTTTCTATTAAAAAAATGGTGAGGAAATTATCTCTACGAGTGTCTCTCCAAGAGACGATTTCACCTATTCTTTCAATTTCTTTATTTAAAAAAATAAAATGAGGGCTAAAATCGTCTGTTGCAACGGATACCGTGCAGTTATAAATCGTTGGAATAATTTTAAAAATCATCTGTTGGGCATGCAATCTCAACCAACGATGCGGTGAAAAGAAAAAAAAAAAAAAAAAAAAAAATTAACCTTCCGTAAGCTTGCTTGCTCGAGCAAGTCGGTGCTGGTTAGGCCACCGGCCAGTGACGGGGCCAGGTTACTCCGATATATATATATATATATATATATTATGGCCAGAAGAAAAAACAGCGGCCCCATTCCGCTGCCAGTCCTTTTGGCGGGCTCTCAGCCGTCTCGTCTTTCACTCCCCCGCGCCCCCCGCCCCCCGCCCATCCCCGAGCACAATCTCGTCCCGCTCTCCTCCTCCCAATCACCTCCTCTCTTTATTGTCCTGCAAGCCAATCTCGAATCTCACCGCGGCGCTGGTGGAAACCCCCCATGGGAGATGCTAGGGTTTTCGCGGAGCCTCGCGGGAAATCGGGCGCGGGGATCATATCAAGAATCCGTCTCGAGAATTTTATGTGCCATAGTAGCCTCCAGATCGAGTTCGGAGACCGGGTCAACTTCATCACTGGCCAAAACGGAAGTATGAGTTCTTCAGCGATCCTCTATTCTTGAGTTCCGGAAAATAAAAGCCTCCTTGTTTTGTTTTTTGTTACAGATCTTGCTCTATTTCTAGGGTTTTCATCTCTATACGTGAAAAGAGTGGATTACGAGTAGCACTTCGTGCGAATTTAGGATGCGGATATTTCTTGGATTTTTTTTCGTTTCTTAGTCGAAATCTTGGCTTATGCCTCGCATTTTCCGTCCCTTTATAGGCTGAGAAGGCGTAATACTAACGACACTCTGTATGGGTATTTCTCTGGAAAAAAAAAATCTGTTTTCTTGTTTCTTGTTAATTTTGTCTGGTATTTACTATCCATTTATCGGTGTGGACAATGCAAGATTAACGCCATTTTGCGATACTTGAATGCCTATATTTCTTAAGGAAAAGGATGCATCCTTTCTTGTTTCTAATCTTGAATTGCATCTAGGATTTCCCATCACCTTCTTTGTGGGAAGACTGCATTACGAGCACTTGGATGCCAATATCTATTGAAAGGAAAAGAGTCTCCTTCTTGTTTCTTAGTCCTGAAATTTTTGATTTATGTCTGGTATTTTGGATCCCTTTATAGGTAGAAAAGTGTAATGATAACCGTATTCTCTGTGCCACTTCCAATATTTCTTGGGAAAAGAGCCTCCTTTTTCTGTTTTCTCTAACCAATCTTGATTTTGTCTGGCTTTTTCCATCTCTGCACAGGTGGAAAAAGTGCAATATTGACGGCGCTCTGCATTGCATTTGGTTGCCGAGCGAAAGGCACCCAGAGGGCGGCCACTTTGAAGGATTTCATAAAGACTGGCTGCAGGTACCATTGGTCTCTTCATTATTCTTCTACTTCTTCTTCTTGTTTTTTTCCCTCATTTGATAAACACTTGATGTATCTAGTTTCTAGGGATTTTTTAATGCAATTATTCAAGTGATTTCTTTCTTTCTCTTTTTTCCTTTTTCTTTTCTTTGTCAACATAATTTCCTGCAATTCTTTTGGATTGGAATACTGACAGTGGACTTAACTGAGTATATTCAATAATGAATAACTTAGTGCCAATAAATTGAGTCTGCTCTAAATTTAGTTGTTTGGGTCTTTGTTGTTGGTGTTGTGTATGCTGAATATTGATAAATTCTAATGTATTTGAATGCCAAGATGAAATATTGGCTATCTATTAAGGTGGAATACCTTTTGTTTATGGTTTGGAATTCATCTGTTCATACGGTTTCCAATCTTCTTTTTTTTAATACTCTATTTGACTTAACCTAAATTTTAACCTACAAGATATGGCTTATTTATTTGAGTCAACTTTAGAGTTTAGATGGCACTGCAATTTTGGAAGATCAATAAGCAAGAATTGTTTTGCTCTCTATTACTTACCTAGTTTGAGTTCGGATCATGCAGTTGGAGGGCATGCATCTAGGGATCCTTTGACATGGAAATTGTCTAAGGGAACGTCAGGTGTTGATGTTGAATTTTGAAAGACTAATTAGCAAGAATTGTTTTCTTCTCTATTTTTCACTTAGTTTAAGCTCAATCATGCAATTAGAGGGTATGCTTTAGGGATCCTTAGAGACAGAAATAGCCTAAGGGCAATTCACAAAGCCCTAACCTGAAATATCCTAGAACTAGTTTTCACTTACTACTAAAAATATTATTATATATTCGAAATTACAAGGAGAAGGATGAATATACAAGCGTAATTGGTCAGAAGGTTCGATTTAGTAAAATTAAACAAGTGGCTAATGACACATTAAATTATCAATGGAGTTAAGCTTAGGGTGGAGGGAGGCCAACTGATCGATTGTAATGTTGGATGAAGGAAACAGATTTGTGGGATTGCCTAAAACCAAACCAAAGCAAAAAATGACCATAGAAAGCATGAAGACTATATAGTTTCTTTTTTCTTTTTTGGTTAGACTAATCAAAGATTTCATAACATTGAAGAAAGAAAAGGAATTGCTATCATGTTTTCAAATCGTAGTGGGATGTTCCATGGGATGCAGAGATAAGGTACCTTCCTAAGTATTGGGACTTGGGATGACTATCTCGTCATCATTCCAATGTCTTAATCAGCCCATCAGGGTAGGATAGTACAACAATGTCTCCCATTCCATCAAAGAAGCAGAACGACCTTGCCATATGGGATTTGAAGCCTTGATTGTCATTATAGCTGAATTGAGTGAAAAATGCAACTTCTTTCTTTGTCAACTTGGTTAGAAGCATATATCTTGGAGAAGTTTTGTTATTTCTATGCTTACTTGTTGCAGGGACTTTTGAGTCATTTCAATGCTTAAAGCTTGCTTTTTTCCTTGGAAAATAAATTAACATGGATAAAGAATTTTGTTATAATTTCTTGTATCGTATAATTTAGAAAAATGATGTTTAGTTATATGTTACAATTTACAATATTCAAGAGTCAAATATTGATCGTTTTTCCTTATTTTCTGGAGTAATGCAAGACATGATCATTTATCACTGATTCACTGTCCATATGGGAATGGTCTTTTGCACTACTTAGGAGCTCATGGTCCTTAAAAAATTATCTTGGTTATGTTTTAGACATCTAGTTAGATAATCTTCTTTCGTTGATGATACGCACTGGGTGGATGGATTTTTCAAGCATCTTTATTGCTAACCTGATATTCTTATTTTCTTGCATTATGAGGTTTGGATCTTTTTTTTTGGGTAACATATGAGGTTTGGATCTTGGAGTTCACTCCCGTCTCAATTTGCAATTTAGTTGGTCAAACTAAAGGCTTTTCAAAGTATAAATGATGTGATTTATCTTGTGTTTTTGCAGTTATGCTGCTGTTCATGTGGAAATCAAGAATCAAGGGGAAGATGCTTTCAAGCATGAAATCTATGGAGATCTGATTATCCTAGAGCGCAAGATTACTGAGTCAACAAGCTCCATCATATTAAAGGACTGTCAAGGTAATTGAAATACATTTGTCTTCAGTGCTGCTTTATTCTAAACTATATCTTGGTTATCAGTTTACTTTGTAATTGTAAGTATGCTTTGCTTTAATCATTACCCTGTTTTTAATGGAGCTGCTTACTTGGAAATTGTTGTATATATTTATTTTATTTTTTGAAAAAAAATACTATAGAAATCATCCTATTTCATTCAATAAATGGCTAATTTTAATAAGAAAGCCTCGGTCCATCAATAGGGATGGGTTTTATGGATCAGGTTTTCATGCACATTTAATTATCAGTTCTCAACTAAACCTCAGAACTAATTTTTTTGTTGATTCTCTGGCTAACGTGACTCTAGGTAAAATCCATTTTATTGATTGCATAGTTTAAGGATCAAGCCAATAAGAACCATCCTATAAGGCCATGTTTCATTGTTAGAAATGGTTTTTCCCATTCCTATGCATGGATTCAAAAATCGTTGGAACAGAATGGTATGTCAGTACATTTCCATTTTGATGCGAAACTGCCACTGGTACAGGTACTGGGATGCCAAAATAGTTTGTCAACACATATCAGACATACTGGTCCATATACATGGTACCATACTGACCATATTGGGTGGTTCTGATGGTTTTGTTCTTTCTGTACATTCCATCAGTACCAATACTGATGCTATATTGTTTTGAAAAAATGGTATGCGGTTTGGCATTGGTATTTAAAACTTTGTTCCTATAATATCTGTTCTTGGGAACCATCAACAGTGCCTGACTTTGTTTCTTGTGTTTGGATAAATCTAGGACTAACAAAACAAATCATTAGCTTCTTTAGTTGCATATTTGATTTCGCATTTATACATTATATATAATTATTGTAATAACATAATAGATAATTATCAAAATTATTAATATGATAATCATATATCATAATACATGTTATAACATTAAGATATAATGATATGTTAGAATTATCATAATATATCACTAATGCATTGATATATAATAATATATAATTGATAATGGAAAATGTACCATATAATATAACTATGTTTTAATTACATGTGATTAATATAGTTATATGTTATTAAAATATTCCTGTAGTGATCAGTATTTGATATAATACTCTTATATAACATTCATTTTTACAAAATAATGTACAATATATTATAATATTATTCACTAATTAGAAATAATACAATACATAATTGCAACTGACACATATTATAATGTCACAATAATCAAGTAACATTATAATAATAAGTAGAATTATAAAATATAGTATCATATATCATTATATATAAATATTATATAATATTAGGAAATATGTAGTACAATATTAATATAAATAAATTTTTCATATGTTAGGAAATATAATATATACTAAATAGGTTGTTGTATAATAATATTACAATGATTGAGTTATTATATCTCACTTTTGCACAATGATGTTATTGTAATAAAATTATTCATACTAATAATTAATTACTGGTTATACAAATGTCATTATATTAAAATTTTCATAATTTTTGACTAATTTATTATAGCATTAATATTTTATATTTGATATGTTAAATAATATAAATGCTCTTTTTTTTGAAATGAGAACTTTGGTTGTTTTGCCTAATCTTTTAATTTGCCAATTATTAACAAGCAACACAACCCACAAGGTTTGGACCATAAAAGGAATCCTATTGAAACATGAAGTCATAATAATCATGACTTTATTGATGGAAACAGAGACTCAAACAATTTAAAAATAGGCAGCTCTTTTCAAATTTTAGAGAATCCGGAAAAAAGAGGCAACTTTTCATGTAAAGGGATCATGCTTCACATATGATGATATTCTAGCTTTCTATTTCAAAAAGTTCTCAAGGTTAATACTTTTAGCTGGGTTTCAATTTTTTTGTTGGAGCGGTCTTATTTTAACACCTTGTTCTAGTACTTCTCTTGGATGATTTTGATTTTATAAGTATATTTATGTTGGGCTCTTCACAAATTGTTTTAATCAAGGTTTTAAGTGCAATGGAATGGGGGGGTGTCCTGGTTATCCTGTTTCATTTCTATGAGAAAATAGGACTTAGGATGGGGATGGAACTCTAAAATCCATTTTCATGGTTAAAGAAGAAGAAAGAGGAAAGGAAGGAAAGGAGGAGAAAAGGAAAAAAAAGAAAGGAAGGAAGGAAAGAGGAAGAAAAAGAAAAAAAAAAAGAAGAAGAAAGAAATGGGGAAGCAAAAAAGGAAAGTAAATAAAGATGGAAGAAAGGAAAGAAAGGAGAAGAGAAGCAAGGGAGGGAGAAAAGAAAGATAAGAAGGAAAGAAGGAAGAAAGGAGACAAAGTATAAGAACAAGGAAAGAAAGAAAAAGAAGAGCGATGAAAAAGAAAGGAAGGAAAGGAGGAAGAAGGGAAAGAAAGAAGTAGAAATGATAAAAAAAAAAGGATGGATGAAGAGAAAGAAAGGATAGAGGGAAAAAGAAAAAAAAGAAGAAAAAGAAAAGAAAAACAAACAAACAAAGAAAGAAAAGAAAAAAAAAGATGGGGAGAGAGTTGGAGGGTACTTATTGGGACGCTTAGCTGGGTTGGCTATCGGGATAGGTAAGGACAATGGGGCATCCCGTTTTATATAGAAATTTGGACAACCTTGTTCCACGAGTTTTAAAACTTTGGATTTAATTTTTTCTGGGTATTCTATGTTTGTGCGATTCTAAGCAATTTACAAATTGAATGGTTTTCTTGTTTTATGGTAGGCCTGCTAGAATCCTGTAGCAGGATTATTTTTTGAGGATTGGTAAATAATCCCGAATCATTCTATATGTTATAAAAATGCTTTGTTAATCAGGAAAAGTGCATGGATATTCCCAAAAAAAATCCAGTTCAACAAATGGCATCACTAATAAATCAAGAGAAAATGGCATGTGAGATTTTAGATGTGAACGATTTTTGAAGGGGATAGTCACATGGATACATATTGGATATGGGATTTGTTTTCTAGAGTTACAGATACTGGTTGGGTTGCTGATATTGAAACTTTTACACAAAACAAGCTCACATGAACATCAAAGTAGCATGCTTAGGTGTATGCTTATGAATGAAAAGTAAATAGACCTACAAATAACTCATTAGAAATTAAAATTTGGAAATGGAAAGAAACTATAAGGGATCATTGATAGGCAGCATGGTACATGAATTTGTAGGTTTGTGGGGTCAGCACTTGGCTTGCCAGGATTTCTCATTGATCTCTTGGAACTATGACCGAGGGGTCATTGGATTTCTGTGGAATTTGCATTGTGACACCAAAAATGTCCACTATTTTAATCCCAAAGTAGCTCACAAGATAAGCCCATTACTGGAGTCTCTTTGGAAATGCATTTCATAAAGCTCATATCACTAAGCTCCTTTTGAATTCTTAAGCATTTGGCATTTATTAGGTTAGGTTGTAATTTTTTTTTTCTTGAAGTGCCATGGTTACCATTACATTTATTGTTGTGGTTAATATTTGAACACTTTGTTACTTGTGTAATCTCCATTAGAAACTTGAAAAGATCTTTTGAAAGTTATGTTGTTAGTGTTGCATGCATAGAATTGGAGGCTTGTTCCATCCTGTGCTTATTCAAGGATTATAAGAATATAGCCTTTGGCCATCCTGTGCTTGCATCTAACCATGAATTTGATATTTTGAATGAGAATATAGCCTTTGGCTTTGGTGGAGTTTTCCTTGCTTTCGTTTTGCTCCTATCCCTTGGTAGATTCCTTGTGGGAGAAGTATTTATCCAGTTTCGTTTGTGCAATTTCTTTACCTTCAACTTGGCATTTGATCCTCACAGTTGTGGTGTCACATCATAGGGAAGTCATAGGGCATCAACACTTCATATGGAAACTTGAGAGAAATTGAACTAAAAGAGAGAATTATTCTTTAATTTAATATTGTAGAGTGGGTACTTGTGTGGTATATGGTCTATAAGGCTCCCTTTATGGCTTAGGACATGTGGGAGGCCTTAGGGCTTTAGTATAGCATGGATGAACTTGAAAGGAAAGTGAAGTCTTGCAAAATCTGCAAACTGGGCTATGCTGACCATTTGCCTAAGCTATTGGTGTTAGATTGCAACTCCACCAACTCTTCATGAGTGGAATCTTAACTGGATTGATGCTTAAATCTAGTATAGTTTGGAATAGCATTGATCCTTTCTAATGAACTCTAACTCATGATCGCTTCGTGTCACCCTGCATGATGTTTAGGATGATGTATCAGATTGACTTTGGGCTTGGTTTGCATTCATAATTTAATGCTTGTTGCCAATGTTTTATAATTGGTACCAAACCCCCATATTTTTTTGATCAGAATGGCATGATACCAATATTGACAATACTTATTGAAATTAACAACATTAAAAAGAATAAAAAATCCTTGATTTTGACTGGTTTGGTTGGTATGTAATTGCCAGTATGCATCAATATGGATTGGCATGCGCCAGTACAGCTGATATGTACTAGTATGGATGATTTTGGTGTTTTGGCATCCCTATCGGTACCTGTTTCACATTGGAATGGTATGATATTGATGATAATATATTGTTTCGGTATATTTTAAACCCATGGTTGTTGGTGTTTGACAGATTTATTTTTGAGATGAACTTGGGTAGTGTTGAAACCTAAGGTTTCTTTCTTCTAGTCTGACTTGGCTGCAATGCTAGAGGCCTCATCTCTGTTCTTGATACTTCAAATTGAGGTTTTGATGTGTCTTTGGACCTTATGCAATGCCCACTTCTAATATTCAAAATCTATTATCACAGATGTCCTATCTAAAAACTTTAAAAATTCTTGGAGTTTAGTTGTGTTTTGGGCCTTTTAATGTTGGCAATGTTCTTTGAGTTTTCTTGATACCTTGGTACCATAATTTGTCATCAAATGAAGATTAAAAGACTGCAGCTGCTCTGAAAAATGAAAAATTTCTTCATGACATTCAGGACATTATAGCTTGGGTAAGATTGCTAAGTGAACTACTTTCAGTGAATTATCCCTACTGTGAATGGCCTTTTCTTTTCGGTTATTAGTCATGACTACAAGGAAACTCTTGGACTTCAGAGGTGATGGGAGGTAACATTTTAAACTTATGAGAGGTTATTGGTTGAAAAGATGATTTTATTTTAGATTAATCTATGCCATATCTATGGTTTTAGACTTTTTGGTTTGATAGATTTTAATGATGGGCTTCTTTCAACAGTGGCTGCACATACAGATCATGCTTATTGGTTGTTAGAGTCATTCTTCTTCCATTATTTATGTTACTTCCTCAATTGAGCTTTTGGCAGTGAACTAATTTTGTCTTTGTAACAAAGGGTGGCCCAGTACATGAGGCCTCCGCACCTTCTCCATTACAAGGTTTGAGGAGGGTCAGATGAGGTATCCAACATTACCCTAATATGTGGAAAGGCTGTCTCCTTGTTTCAAACCCATGACACTTAGTTCACAGTAGAGCACGCCAAAGATCTAATTCAATCTTTGTACAAAGATCTTTCTATCCGTACTTAATTAGTTGTTTGCTTGTTTTTGTGGGTGATATATTTTTGATCTAATACATTTTAATTTTATGATATAAAATTCCTTGATAAAGTTTCTTGTTATTACAACCCTGTTATTAATATAAATCAATATAAATCTAGTTGTGACTGTTATGAAATGTGATTCTATTATATACTATTTCTTTTATGGGATTTTATAGTTCAGCCCTTTTTTTTTTTTGTTCTTGCTATTATTTTTACTTGCAAACCTCATATTCATAATTTTTTTCTTTTTCAATTTATACATTTATTGACTTTATGTCTTGATCAGGAAAAAAGGTTGCTTATCGGAAAGGTGAACTAAATGAACTAGTAGACCATTTTAATGTGAGTGCAAATGCTTTATGTTTTCTCCAACCTTAATTTAATCTGAAGTATTTTTATCTTAGTGATTTTCTATCTATTGGATTTATGTTCATGGGATGTGACTATAGTTTTACATTGGCCATCAATCTGCCATAACCCTCCTCCATTATCCGGGTGGGGACTGGCTGTGTGTAAAGTTTTATACTCACTAGGCAGAGTCAGTGATTTCTTGTCTATTGGATTCATGTTGATGCTAGTGTGGAGGTCCCATCAACCTCAACTAGTTTGGGATTAAAGCGTTGTTATTATTGTTATTGCTGATTTCTTGTCTACTAGTGTACTTGCATCATAACAGCTAGTGTCATGCACATGCTATGCACTCATGCAAAGAACCATCCTATTTTTCAACAATCTTTTTTTTTTTTTTAAAGTTGTTTGACATGAAAGGGAGTGATGACTGGGTTGGGGGATAAAAATACAATTGAAGGATGGGATTATGGTATGTGGTATCGATATTGAATTGAGACTTGGTACGGTGCACACTGAGTTTTGGTTTGCTGAGTTGACCTGTGTACCAGGCATACGAACATTGTAAAAGTGTGGTACCAGTATGAGATTTGGTATCGAGACAGCAAACCTTGGATGGGATGAGGGAGTTGGTTTCCATGATGATGCTGGAACCATGTCTTTCAAATGCCAAACTGCCTTCAGTTGGCCATGTTGCAGGATATTGAAGGATAACCGAAAAGCCAGTTCCCCATTTAAGGATACTAAAATGCCTTTTGAGATCCATCCTTAGCTGCTTGGCTTTCTTATGCCTTTCTTCTGTTTAATTTTGACATTGGTCCTTACATTTTTCTGGCTTCCTTTAACTTCATTTACAGACAGTTACATATTGGCTCATTATCTCTTGATTTCTATTGGTGCAACTTATGACATCCTACAATGCAGATTATATGCATTATGGTTTCGTATAATTGTTAGTATTTAAGGGTCCTTAGGCTATACAATTTTCTAAAACTAATGCACACACACATGCTATGAAACGGATTTTAATTAACATCACTGTTTGGTTGAGAATTCAAAACATATTTTTAGTTTAGACAGTTGCTGTAAACTCAAAATATGTGCTTTATGGAAATCCAGAGGATACTTATTTTTTGTAAACATAATCCTGCATGTTTCTTTATCTGGTCTATGTTTCCTCCTCCTCTCAAATCCATTCCATTCCCTCACCCCTATGGAGCTTCTACAAGAGGATTCGCTTGTCCTCTGTGTGCTCCAAATGTCAGCGACCATATAAGATGAACTCCAACTGCAAGATCTAGCAAGTCTTGTACTAGAGACTTTAAGATCTAGTATATTATGAGGTAAAGGAAAACCCTTTGCAGCAGGGTCTTTTTCTCTAGCATTTCTGTTTTGTTCATTTTTAAATGTTTACGTATTAGATCTCTCTCTCTCACGCGCACGTGTGCCCCCCTCCCCTCTCTTCTCTCTCTCTTTCTTGTTGGGACATTAGAGATGATTGCTTTTTGGAGCAACAAAATGTTCGTTTGGTCTTTTCTCTTTTAATCTTCGTGTGCCCTTGGAGTAGTTTAGAAGAGAATGGGATCCCAAAAATATCTGGTTATGTCGATATCCGTTTCTTATGACAACTCTGATGAAAGGTTTTTGTTTGGAAGGCCTTTGTCTCCTTAGATCTTTCTTTATTTATATAATTGAGCGATGAATATCAGTTTACTAGAGGATAAAGTTGCAAACTTGAACTTGGCATGGTTCGTTGGGGGGATTAAGAAGATGAGGACATTGGATTTATTGTTCCTCTTGAGGGCCTCTCTTTGTTGAAGTGCAAAGTTTGCTTGAGAGGTTTTATATAAGATCATGATATGCCGTACCGGTGTTTACTGCTCCATACCAAATGTACCGTATCGCATTGGTACTGAACTGAGACTCGGTACACACTGCTATTGAGTCTTGATATGCTGAATTGGCCCACGTACTAGGCATACTAACACTATACCGTTGTGGTATCGATATAGGGTCTGGTACCGAAATGGCAGACCTTTGGTCAGATGATCTATATTCTAATGAATAGATGATAATTCCCATGAGATTTGGACTTGGGAATTTTTATGTTTGGTATAGGAGAGGTCAAGGAGGGAGGTCTGGATTTTCCAAACTCTGCTGATGGACATCCAAGTAACATTTTAATATCATAGATTTGCTATGTCCTGTTTTAACAGAATTCAGCCAGGCAACTGAAAGACATAAACTAGGATTCATGAAAGCCAACATTAGAACATGTTTTTTTTTAAGATTTATGTATAAAACTTTATAAGATTTATGTATAAAACCTGCTTATAAAACAAATATATAAATCTTGACAACTAAACAACCCCTTAGCATATGCATAGAATGTAGTAGTTAGATATCTTGTAAAAATTTGATCTATGATCAATGAAGTTTCAGTTGTAAAATATTTCTTATTGCCTTTAAGTTGTTTGTTTTTCCAAATACCTTTTAACGGTTCTTGTATTTTTGTGACCAAATAACCAGATAATTCTTTGGGAGCATTTATTCTTGCATGTCTCCTGATTGTTCATAAATTGCTTTCCTTAGAAATTTCACAATTGTTTCAGGCAAAATTCAAAGCAGAGAAGTCAATTAACTGCATTTTTCTTTCATATTGTGGTCACAAAATTAAAACCCCTTCGTACAATGCATAGACTTTGATACTTCTTGCATATATAAATATCAATATAGATCAAGGATGCTTTTCTAGAGTGATTACCTTGAGCTATGCGGAATGCCTGTTGTTTTCGTTATCCATAGGTTCTTGTTCCATTGATTAAACTCTTAGTGGTGCCATGTGGTCAGAAAAATTATCTGCAATGGTCATTTTATATATAATTTCTCTTTCAAGTTTTG
Source organism: Metroxylon sagu (assembly GCA_017589505.3). Classification (NCBI taxonomy): domain Eukaryota; kingdom Viridiplantae; phylum Streptophyta; class Magnoliopsida; order Arecales; family Arecaceae; genus Metroxylon; species Metroxylon sagu. Next base: position 2,087,076 of record JACVBY030000634.1, on the reverse strand, counting down.
CTTCTTCATTGTCTCACCAACATTTATTAATTGTAAAGGTCCTTAATTATGTTAAAGAAGGTGAGGGTGGTGAAATTTCCTTGTTTTATTTCCTTTTTTCTGTTATCATCATCATCATTATGTTTCTTCGTCTTCTGCTTCTCCTAGAATCATCCTCTTCCGCTTCTGTGTCAACTTTCTCTACTTTACTTTTTTCTTCTTTTTTCATCTGATCTGAAACTTAGCTGATCTGATCTGATGCGGTCTTGGACTTTATTTAATTCCACCAACTTAGCTGATCTGATCTCCAAAATGCTTAAAGCATTTTAAATATTATTGATGGTCAGTTTTGTTGATTCTCTTGCATCATTATATTTGCACTCATAGGATTTGGCATAAGTCCTCCCTAGAGCTCTTTATGTTTCTTCCTTGCTCAAGAAGCAAAGCCCAGTCCCATTGGCCATGAGTGGTGATGAAGCAGGCATTTGGTGTGGTTTTGCAAATACAAAGGGTTGCCAGCCAGATGTGGGCCCAATGTGAAATGAACCCTGCTGTTGAGGGGATTGATGCTGTTAAACAACCATGTTACCTCTTCACATTCCAATCCTGCTGGCTGGCACCTTGGAAACACTACCATCCACGCACACCTCATCACCACCAGTAGCTGGTGGATAGTTTCTTATCTGTCTCTTCTAGGCTTTTATGCTATTGCTACCATTCCTGCACTCCTTAGTAGCTGGACTTCTAATTGGGGTAGTGTATGCACTTGAAAATCTTGCTGGATGCTCAAACTTGCAACTGCTTCTTCAACATTCTCCTTCAAATGTTTTTAATTTAGCAGCTTCCTCACACCCTACCATCATATGTACCCATTCTCAGTTCTGGTAAAGTTGCAAACCATGGTACACATCAATTTTCATCATTTTTTATGACAATGATTAGTTCTCTAGCCTTTAGAGTGCCTTGTGGGAGCCTTTTCTACAACCAAGTTAATCATAGCAATAGCTGTCATTTCTGGTGATGATGTCCCATCCCGTGACCTTAAATTCTAGCTTTACAGCACCATGAAGCTTTGAATTTAAAGCTTCTTTTCTTTAATGGTTTCCAACTGGCCTATAGCTTCGGTGTAGAGCATGATATTCATCACCTTATTTTCTGTGAAGGCTCTGTTCAGGCTCAGGACTAATATCCTCCGACAAATTCCCAAGTAAGTTTTGCTGGAAGCTGACTGAATTCTTCTTGCTTCTTAGGGTGCAATATTTTTATGGGTAACAGAAGTTACTGTTGCCATGCATAGAGCACAATAATGGTTGTTTGGACCTGCATTTAAATTGAGTAAAATTTTTAGCTGCAATTCTGTGTAATGCTTATCTAATTGTGCCAACCTCATAATGATTTGCTTAGAACTCTTTTCTTCCTGTTTGCTGTTATATCTCTATTCATTATTCACATTTATCATATTTGGCAATTCACTGGTTAACATTTCATTTTTATGTTTGCATGACATACTGTTAGTTTTGCAGATTGATGTTGAAAATCCATGTGTCATTATGAGCCAAGACAAAAGCAGAGAGTTTTTGCATTCTGGAAATGATAAAGACAAATTTAAGGTGAATCTTGTTGTTAAAACTCTCTCTCTCTCTCTCTCTCTCTCTCTCTCTCTCTCTCTCATTCACTCACTCGCACACACACATTTTAATTGCATTTGTGGCCTTCAAGTCTACTGGTTTTGTACCTTCAGTTTTGCATGTTGGTGCAAATGTATAAGTTCTACAAGAGTGTGCAGGTAGTTTTGGCATCTGAGAAATAATATTCACGTTTATCCTGTCTGCTACCATACTTTTTCATTGTTTCAATAGTTAATGCCTTTTCCAAACAACAACGATAAAGCCTTAATCCCAAACTAGTTTAGGATTTATAAGAAGTAAATTTTTTTTCAAACAGTGTGTAATTTTATTTTTGCACAGTTCTTTTTCAAGGCTACACTTCTACAGCAAGTAAATGATTTGCTACAAAGTATCACAGAACATCTGGGTGCTGCAACTGAAGTTGTTGAACAACTGGAAAAATCGATAACACCCATACTTAAGGAACTTAGTGAGCTGCAGGAGAAGATTAAGAACATGGAACATGTAGAAGAAATAGCTCAAGAAGTGCAACACTTGAAGAAAAAACTTGCCTGGTCATGGGTATATGATGTTGATAGACAAATTCAGAAACAAAATGCCAAGCTCAAAGTTCTCAAAGAGCGAATTCCCATCTGTCAAGCTAAAATTGAGCAATGTGTGGTAAGATAATTTTATTTCAAAATTGCTCTAGTGCTCTGTTGCTGTATCCTATTTTGATGCAATATTCTTAGATAATACTTATCTTCTCAATATAAATGTATGATGATGAAGGGAACTTGTACCATTGTTGAACCACCTTTGTAGAGCTCTTGTACTCTGTCCTACATATATGTCATCTTCCTACTTTCCTCATTCATGTGATGTTCGCAGATAAGAATTTTAGAGTTCTTTTTTTCCTTTTTGGCTTAAATGTGAATGGATGATTGCTGCTTTTCTTAGCATGAGCTTCTCTAAAATTAGGAAGGTTATTGCAATTTCATGCTAAAGGAGGAGTCTTGGGGATTGTTTCTTTTTTTTTTTTCTTGCCTCCACTGACCCAGTGGCTCTTTATATTGGTTCTTGTCCAGGCCCATTGTTGTGGCCACACTTCTAGGGGCTTCACATCTCACTACACCTTGAATGTTGTGTTCCTTTTGATTTCTACTCCTACTTGGTTAAAGCTATAGGGCTACACATGTTGTGAATTAATTAAAACACTCTATGCCCTGCAGCAAGAAGCTGTTTCACAATTCAAAGGGTCAATGCAATATGCATTGCAGTTATAGTACAAAACACCAATATTTTTTTATGACACATGGCAATGGAGCTTTGTCAATACCATGTTTGGGCTCAAAACAAATTTTCTTCTTGTTTTGATAATGAGAAGAAAGTAGTTTACCAAAAGAAAAAAAAAGAAGCAACAAGGTGTTGTTTGTAACCTTGCAATCAAGATTTGTAAAATTGATTTTGGTATTCATATTAGTACCATGTTGGTATAGTGTCAATATGGGTTAGATTGGAGTATGAACACTTGATACGCCTCTTGTACTGAGTATTAGGAATGATAGTACGAGATGGTATGCTTTGAAATGTTGAACCTTGCATGCGACTTGCTCTCTTGCTTTTGGCATTAATCCTTAATTTTAGGTGAGTCCAAGCCTTCATTAATCATTTTTTTTTAATTTTAAATAATTATTTACATGCTAATATAAAAGCCAATTGTTAGAGTCTTACAATTGGCTTTTTATATTTATTAATGTATAAAGTGGGCTCAAGTTTGTAATAGTAATAAAAAAGGGTACCCAAGTAAATGAGTCTCCCACTATTGCGGGATATGAGAAGGGTTAGATGTATGCAGCCTCACCTCTATGTGCGGAGAGGCTATCTCTATGTTTCAAAGTCATGATCTCTAGTTCACAATGAAACAATCTTACTGTTGCTCTAAGGCTCACCCTAACAAGTTTAGAATGACAATATTATCTTATAATAGCAGTCCTCTAAGGTTAATGCTATCAGATATCACAAAGGACGTAATTGCTCTACTAGAACTATCCTTTGGATGGACTATGATGGTCCATAATGAAGGAATATTTACATAATCAGAAGAAAACTACTTATATTTACCAACTATGGAGCATGCAGTTCACTAAAAAAGAATCCCTCTTTTACCATGATGGAAGGTAAGCCTTGCTAGGTGAGACACAACTGTCTTATCGGAATTATGAATATTTTATTTGTATTACTGCAAAGCTTGTTGTGTCTGTATGAATGGTAAAATCCCTCTTGTGCCACCTCTCATTATCAACAAAGATCACTAGCATTAATGAAGCCACAATATGTTCACTTTTGGACAATTTTTGATGATTTCTTTTAGTAACATTTTTTTTTTATGGTGAATAATTTTTTCTGGTTTTTACATTTCTTCTTTTTTATTTTTTTAGTTTATTTGATATTTGACAACAACAACAACAAACCCTTAATCCCAAACTAATTGGGGTTGGCAATAGGAATTCTTTTTCTTCATTGTGCTTGGTTTAGAGCCATATTTTCTGTAAGTCTTTCTTTTCTACTCTTTTATATAATTTTTGGTCTAACTTTGTTTTTTTTCTCCTACATATATTTAATCACTCTTCCATACTAATGCTTTCTGAGTTTCAATTGTATGTTCTAATTGTATATGTCCAAATCATCTGACTTATCCTTCTCTCAATTTGTCCTTAGTAGTTAATTTGATATTAGCATTTTCATCTCTTTCTCTCTCTCACACACACAAAAATAAAAAAATAAAAAAAAAATGATGTAGCCGTTTCATCTATGTAGCCATAAATAGGAATGCCTGGCATATGAGGATTCCTAATGCTATCTTCAAATAATTTGGGACAACACTTGGTGGCTATGATTATAGTTATTATAATTCGATTTATTTTATGTTTTATGTCTATGCTGTGCTACAGTGACTTGTCTTAGTAAGCTTAGTTCTCATATTTTATTGAGTACGATTGTTAATATGCTAAGGCAAAACAGATATCAGAGACACGAAGCCCCCTGCTATTTCATGTTCTTGGAAATAGTTTGTGCTCATCAACTTCTACCATTGGTTTAATATTTGATTAAATATTATCTATTGAGAATGGTTAATTAAATATCATTTATTTGGTTCTAATTTACAGGCTAAGGCGGAGGAATTGAATGGCTTGCTTACTAATAAGAAATCCCAGATTATCATTTTGACAGAAAAGACCTCTGAAGTAAGGAGAACGAAGGAAGAATTGCAGCAGAATCTTTCATTGGTATGCAAATGCTTTTAAATCACAAATGTTATCTTTTTATTTGTTTTAATATGGTATGATTTTCAAGCAAAAGTTTACCTTGTTATACTTGAGGTTGCTTATAGCTCATTAAACATGTAAATGCGCTGCTCATTTCAGTTGCTTGCATTTCCATCCAGTAGTCAATGTAGTCCCAAAGAATTAGAGGCTAGATGTAGGGAAAAATGCACTATTGAGAGTCCAGAGCTGAGGTATATTACTTGCAGACAAGGCACCGTCTCTTTCACTCTTTTTTTTTTAATAAAAAAAAAAAACTCATCCAGTCAGTTCCAGATCTAAAGACTGTTATAAAGTGATCAAAGAAAACAGAGAAGAGGACAGTCATGAAGCTAGGGAAGTGAAGAACAATAAGAGATAGAAAGAGGAGGAAAGAGAAAGAAACAAAGAGGTAGGAGAGGAAAAGGAGCCTGTGGCCCTTACACTTTAATGCACCAAAATATCCTGTGACACCACCAGACAACCTATCATCCCCTTAAAAAGATTGGTGGCCACAAATTATGCCTTACTAGAACTCTTTAGAAGGAAGTAATAAGATCCAAGTCAGCTAAATATGATAAGTTGTCGGTCAGGGATGTCTTTGACTGCAGCCATCAGGGAACATGCAAGGGCCTGATTGAACCTGTCCTTTGATGTTTTGTGCTGCACCAGCTGTCCACTAAAATTTGATATTCTTTATGTATCATATTGATTCCTTGGTATACCATCCGTTATTTTTCTTGTTTGTGGGTCATGTTTTCAATCAGCTTTGACAGATAGTCACTTATTCTCTTCCATCTCACCTAAGACTTTATTTTAAATCCATATAGTAATATTCTCATGCATGCTACTAGAATATTATTCTTTTCTAAGAAAATCTTCTGATTTTCAGATCTATCTTGCATGATGCTTTTGAGGTAGATTTTGTTGCCTTTAAATAATTATTTGCATAAGTATACCTGTTTCACATTCAATACATTCTAAATCATTATCTTGTTAAGAGATGCAGTGATAAGAAAAAAAAATAGTGTCTTGACTATGATTCCTCCATTATTTCTTCTCAATAAAGATTGTTTTTGTCCCATTATGTGTATCATGGTCCTCAAAAATTTTGTGGATTGAGAGAGCTTAGAAAGTGCAAGTAGTAATACAAACATAGATGCTTGTAATGTTGTGGCTTTGTACTATAAAATTCATGATGTTTTGGTCTAATAAAAGCAGATTTTGAAGTGGACATTATAAGGGGATGACTGAATAATTTGAGTAGAAAAGCTGCATAGGAAGCATTTGAAACTTAATATATATATATGTTAAGTTTAGTGGCCATGTCTGTTTTTCTTCTATCTGCATGGCATTTTTTGGTTACCATCTATATATTTGTGTGTTCGAGGTAGTCATTTACGTTGGTGTCAAATATAGCCGCCGTATCTCTAGTGATCACTGTATTGATGATGTTGTTACGTTTTCTTAGGCTACAAAGGAGAGGCTTGAACTCGAAGAGGCGTATTCTCGTGAAATAAACTTGATAAAGAAAATGAGCAATCGTGTGAAGTTGCTTCAGCAGCAAATTTGTGATATTCAAGAGCAACATATGAGAAATACACAGGTTTGTATTTCTGTTCTATCAGATATTTAGTGGTTATAAGCATGATGCTTAGTACCAGACCATATCACTCCATGCCGGGTGTACCAACTCATTCTGGCAGGGAACTGATACTCAGTACACAGCCCTGTGCCAATTGTCAGTACCAAGAACCAGGCTGTTTGACACCGTACCAATTGGGTATTGCTGTGGCTACTGTGCTATGTCTACCAAAACTGGCACAAAAACTGTAATTTAGTCCAAATCTTTTTCAGTCTACGGCTGTCCTTATTTTAGGAATGGATTTTGCATAGACAGGTAGTCTTATATTTGATGAGCTCTTGTTGAATCTTAATATCTGGCAACTTGAATTTTAGTGGACCATCGTAGCACAATTGTGATTGCTTATCTTTCTCAGGGTTAGATGTGAATTTTAATAAACAAAATGACATTGAGGATGTCAACAATCTCTTTCCTTGCTTATCTTAAACAATCTTTCTCGGTGCATATAACCCTCAGATATGTTATATTTTGCATTAGTATTGTATTTTTATCATTTAAAATCTAAATACCTAATGCATTTAAGTGCAGAATGAAATATTTCATTCTAATGACTAAATTGTACCTTGAACCATCACTGTTGCTTACCCAGTTAAATGGTGTCTAAATGGCTAACAAATGGTGTTCAAACAGCTAATGGACTCATCCGTTGCTTAGCATTTAAAATTGTCACTTGTTGTTGGATATAACAAGTTGAGATTTTGTTTGACAATATTAGTGCATTGGTTCAGTATTACAGCCTATTAGTCTCATATATACAAGCAAAATAGGAGATAGTTGCTTGCAGGCTTAGTATAGAAGATACAAAGTGCATTCACATTCTTTATATAATGCTATATATGTTATATGAATCTAGAATCATTTCCTAATTGTCTTGAAGTTTGATAGGCAAAAAAACGTATACTGAAAATTGTTAGCAAGTGGAAATACAGGTCTTCATGAAAGAACCAACAAGTTCTTAGTAAATTGGATATTATAGTGGGAAGTAGAAGGTGTATAGCATTTTCATTTCAAGTGAAAATGAATCATGATGCGTGTGTTTGCATGCAAGAGATTGCTGAGCTGACGATCCTTACAACGCTTACAATCTTAAAAGAGTGAAGGTTTGCTGATTGTTATACTTTAAGTTAGAGGGAAGGCAACTAAGTAACCTAATCATTAGGGCTCTCTAGACAATACCAGGACAAAGCGCTGGGTTCTATATCTTGTTATATGTTCTTGGTACTGAGCTGCTAGCTGATGAAGATGCATAAGGTGTAATACTAAGCGTTAGCATTGTTTACATAATTAACCATGGTGAATACTTGTAGTTCAAGAAAGGTGAGAGAAACAAGGGAGCAGGTGACGATTTTGCAAGGGTCATATGTTGACAAGTTATCAAAATGACTTTGCTGGTCACATTTTGGAAAGAGTTGGAAACACTTGACAAGTAGTTCGCTGGACAAATGGCATGTGCAATTTTCAGTCCAGAGGTGGCTGAACAAATGGGCCATACTTAATTTGATGGTACACAATGGGGGCTAGAGTTGGCTCAGCTATAACGGTTGTAGGTTTGGATCTTGATTTGAATACAAATGTGATTGGACAGGTTGGAGAAATATCTTTGTTGTGATAAAAAGCACTTTTGAGAGGGAAACTTCAAGCTGTAAAACGTTTTGAGGGAGCAATCTTTTCAGCTCACAATGAAAATAAAAACTCTAAATATGAATTTAAGATGCTTTTAAAGTGGTTGCTTTGCAACCAATGTTTTAAGTCTTGGTACTGGACTTTGGACTGCTCTCTTACCAGTGCAGTATTGTACAATACACTTCCATACTGATTAATGATACATTGTAGGAGTCGCATGGTACTCATACTATGTCTCTGTACAGGGATGTATTGAGCCCCTGTACTATTAGTGCTGTACGAGGTCAGTATGGTATACCTTGCACTGTGCAGTATGCTTTAGTACTTAAATGCTGATGCCAACTGTGTATCCCATGTACATTATTTTTTCTATGTTCTGGAAGAAGACTGCATTTCCTATTCTTGATGAGTTGGATTCAGACTTCTCCTTCTGCCCTTTGAGAGAGCATGAGTGGGATTTTTGTAGGTGCTTCTACTGACTATGGGTGTCAATGCTTAGCCTGTTTAACTCTTTTAACTTGATTCAACCTATTTTAGGTCGGGTCGAGTTACCTGTTTAATAAAATGGTGAGGTTCAGGAATAGATTTTCGATCCATTTAATAAATAGGTTGGGTTTAGGTTGACAGATTTTTGACCTGCATTTGATCCGACTTGTTTCTAGGCCACCCCGACTTGATTGCCACCCCTACTACTGACATAACTTTTGTTAACCAAGAATGATAAATTTGCAACAAGAGCACCCTTTTAGGCTATTGACTTTTTTAATTGTGTCTCATGTTATTGATGTTGAAATTTTGGAACTCTTTATTTATTTTGAATTAGCGGGTAAATTGACACCTAATTGGCGGTGGGCATTTAAAAGAATAATGTTGGACACACAATTTCTGTTTTTGATCACACCATTGTCAGATGTGATATAATGGGAAACATCATGTAAGCTTATCAGGGTTTCCTAACTCTTTCTTGAAAAAAGGGACCATCATGTAAGAGAGCATAGTCTTGAAAAACACAAATATATAAAGAAATGCTCAAGGGAAGCTCAAATGTTTTAAGCTTATGTATATCTTAGTGGATAATGTCAAAATTGTGAAAAGTGACATGTGGGTGGCTGTAGACCAGGCGTTGACATTTTTCACTGATTAAAGGCTAAACATTTACCAAATGAATTCTAGTGTGGTGAACTTGCTTTGTTACTGTTGATTGAACAAGTGAGTATTGCTTTTACTTTGCAGATCCATTTATAGATGATGGCAACCTGCTCAGGATTGAGAACTAGGACTAGCTATGCTTGTGGGAGAGCTTGAATCTTTTGATCCAGCATGAAACTCTAAATGTTGAATGCCTCTTTGATAGTAGGACTTCTCATGATATATCTGGATGGCTGCAAGAAGAGAATGCAGCAGGCATCAACCATAAGCCAGTAAGAATTAGTAACAGAATATTGCATGTCAAAACTTAGGTTAACAGTGGACTGGATGCAGTAGAGGGATTTGTGGGTCTTGCTGGGAGAAAAAGAAGATTTGAAAGCACTATAGTTTGATGGGGGTTGACTAACACCAAGCAGCTGACTATAAGGTAAGAAGAGGCAATTTGGCCTACAGGAGGGAGGATTAGGTATCGAGGTCACACGGGTGGGTATTTTTGGGGTGGGGGAGAGTGGCATGGACATCTGGTGCCAGAGGAGATAGGGCACACGGTTAGGACTGCCTGTGAAGGGAGTTTTTCAATTTTGGCAAACTTGTAAGCAACCCCACTTAAGGTGACACTTTAGATATAAATGCCCCAAGAAAATGGATTATGATATTGGTTGATCTAGTGCTCATCAGCTATGGTCAATTAAAGTTCCTTCAATATTGCAGGGGGAAACTTTATGTTATGTGAAACAATTGCAATCCAATGTGTGATATGTATAGCTATTTCTGATGGAAAATAAGTTGCACCCTCTTTAATCATCTGATATGTCAGAACTCAGAACTATGTGATTACTAATCATTTCAGCTAATATTTGCACATCATGCTGTATGATTTTCCTCTCTTATGTACATCTCTGCTTTTTAAACTGAAGGCTGAAGAATCTGAGATCGAGGAACAAATGAAGAAACTGCAGGATGATGTCGATGTAGCTCATATGGGTGTTACAAGGTCACCAAATTTCTTTCCTCATTCTGTTTCGCATTCCAACTTGCAATGTGGTTATGCATCCTTTTTGCTGTTATAACTCAGTTTTCTTGTAATTTGATTCAGGTTGCAGGAGGAAGAGCATGCATTATCAGAAAAGTTATCAGCTGCTAAAAATGCTATTAATGATATGTCTAAAGAGGCGAGTCTCTTTCTCAGATACTGCCTTGTCTTTGTACTGATGAGCACATAATTTCTCCCAGCTTCTGTCATTTTACTGGAAAATTGTTCTACCTTTTTGGAGTGCTAATATTGATTTGACTGAAAGTTGCTGAATGTAATTCACCATTCATGTTTCAAGTTCTTAAAAGTATCTTTTTTCAATTATCTTTGTATGCATTTTCTGGTTTTAGGCATGTCTATCCAGATTGTGATTTTTGTTTGTAAGTAGCTATTGTTTTGATATCATTTGTTCGAGGGATTAGCATCTTAAAGGCATTGTTTTTTTTTTTTAAATCTTTGAATGATGATATGCTTTTTATGGTCTCAATGATTGTCAATTTTTGCTCTGATCCACTTCTGGTGGTGTTCTGTCTGAAAATTATTATTCTTCTCCCCATTTTAGTTGATTTTTACAGAAAAAAAAAAACCCTTGAGGTTTAGGACTCCTACAAGCAAGTATAAAGCTATTAATACTGATTTTTTTTTTGAGCATTTTGTTGCAAGTTACGGGGTCAAGTATTTAGTAATAAATGCCTGGTGTCTCTGAAAAATAGCTTGGGAGTGAGCAGTTAAGTTTGGTGGTTAACCCTGTTTTGAATGTCATCTGGTGCGCAACATGTCTTGAGTGCTTGTTGTAGTACTCAAAACTGTTTAGATTTACTTTGCTACCGAATTAAAAGTTTCTGCAAGCTTCTGGGAGCATGAAATATTAGTTTATGATGCTTTCAGGTTTTTATGACTTTGTGGCTTATACAAATATAATCAACTGTCTACTTTTCATTTCATTCATGAAAATTTGCCATCCAGCCCATATCAATCTGAGTGTATGGGCTTTTCGATTCATCTATTGCATCGTAAAAGGGTCAGAACTTAGTAACTGCATACTGTCGGCAAATTAGCACTGCATAGTTCTAGCTTCCCACTTAAGCATTATATAGATATCAGGTTTAGTATATTGCTGGTGGGTCAGGTAGCCCCAGATCTGATCCAATTCTGAACCAACACAAACCAATGTGAGGGGCTGGCTTTGCAAAATAGGATCTGATCCAATTTGGGGTCAAGCTTAGATCTGAAATGTGAACCTGCGGATTGAATATGTGTGCCTGTATGAGATAATAGCTGCCAGCTGGGTAAACCATGAATAGCCTAAAAATTTCAATTCAAAGTTTTTGGTATAGCCTATAAAATTCTGACCTAGTCCTGTCTGTTGGATTGATCTACTTGAACGATCCTGATTATACATCCCCAATACTAGTCCAAAATATCAGTTCCACTAGCAAAATTTTATAAAACTGGATCTGTGTAGAGTGTAGACTTTGTCTTTCAGGTAAATAGCTTGAATGTCTGGTCTTATCTTGCATTTGTAGCCAATTTTTGCCAAGCATGTTGGACAGGTCATTCCCAATCTGCTTGACCTCTTGATTAACAAGCTGCATTTGTTACTGAAAAAATTACATGCTTCCAATATCACAGACGAGTTGCAGTTTATAATAGTTCCAAACTTCAGTTTTACTAAGCCATTTTTTGTTTTTGTTTTTGTTTTTTTTTCTTTGAAATTGAGCCTAAGTGTGAATAGATATCTTGGCATGAATGAATTTTCTTCACATTTTATAATTTTTTTTCCTCGAGCAAATTCCATAGGAAATATTTATATGGTGTCTATATTTGTTTAGGTATGAACTACTTGAACTTGATGGGTGCTAAATCCTGTTGAAAATTAAATAAAGACAAGTTTAAGAAATTGTTATTTGGATATTGTAAGCTACCTGCAGGTCGTCAACGATAAGTTGTGAATGTGTATTATATTCCAAGGTTTGCTGGATGAATATTAAGGACTGAATTCTTTTTATTGTGCTCCGTTCAAACCCTTTTTTACAGTATGACTCCTCTCAAGACTATGCAAAAGTGGTCGCTAAACTTTTGGATTTGAAAAAATGCCCTCACAAACATGTTCTGATAGGAAGTAGTGCCCTATACCCATTTGTCTAGATTTCAAATTGAAGGGAAGTCGACCTTTTCAAACATAAGGGGCTAAACTTGATTTTGTCTAATTAGTTGTATCACTGTGTGGGTGGTGTAGTTAAACCTAAATGCTGCTGTGATGTGGTCTCCATGAATTTGTTTGCAGGCGTTTTCAGGGAGTACTTTATCTTGTTTCCTATCTAGTTTCATGTCTGATATGAAGAATTCTGTAAGCATGGTGCCATAATGTGTGCTATGATTGTTTTGAAGTTGAGTACCTACATAGGCAAATTTGCCAAAGGAAAACCTACAAATGCTGCCCCCCCCTTCCCACATTTTACGTTATATGTGTTTAATATGTAGTGCTATACTGTGTTAATTTTTTCTTATTTATTTTTAATATAAGGGTGTGTAAATGCATGAAAATCATCTGTTCTCTTATTACCCTGTGTTAAAGCCATTATCTTTATAATTTTGACGAGTGCTCCACTTTTACCCAGTTCATATTTGTTATACCAGAGATTGTGACAAGTTCATATTTGCAGATTGAAGAAAATGAAAGAAGATATCGTGATTTATGTTCCCAGATTAATGAGCTTCGGCAACACCAAATAAACAAGGTCTATTTGGTTGATAATTGTGTGATTCTATGATCCATCCAGGATTTGTTTAACTAATTTCAACTTGTCTTGTAGTGCGTGTTATTTATGCATGTGCATTTTTTGGGTGTATCTGAGAAATGTTGTGACTTTGTCTATCAATATGGCAATTTTTCATGAAGGTAACAGCTTTTGGAGGAGGAAGAGTGCTGAATCTCTTACAGGCTATTGAAAGACACCACAAAAAGTTTACGAGCCCTCCTATTGGTCCAGTTGGAGCTCATGTGGTAACATAAAATTAGCTGCATGTTCTTTTTTTTAAAAAAAATAAATGCTTGCATACATATGCTGGTTTTCTGTGATAGCTTTTCAAGCAGAATTTGATATTAGCCTTCTGAAATCATGCACAAATACTCACTTGATTAATATGTAAAATAGATGCTTTTTTACAAAGAAAGACACAACTTACAAGAATGCTTAATGTAGGAATTCAAAATGACATTGGTTTAATACTTTGACTTTTTCTGGTGTCTTATCTTATTACTATTTTTGAGTAGCTTCTTGTTTGATTCATCATTTTGTCTTAATTTGTTTATTTTTTCCCCCCAAGGTTAAACACAGGCGTGGATCAGTTTTTGCTGGCTGTGTTGGTTCACACCAATAAGGTATTGGTACTAGCACACGGCTCATGCCATTGCCTTATTGATGCGCGTGTAGTAGCCCAATTTTTGCTGCTGTGGTACATGGAGGCAGACCATGTATCAAAACGATGCTATCTCTTCCTCTTCTTTTCTTTATTAGTGCACCTAATGTGGACCCAGTACAATACTGTAGGCAGCATAACTAATGGAGACTTTCTAATAACTCTGTTAGCTTCATGTCTTTTGGAAAAACAATAAGCCATGTATAATCATTTGATTGCTTGGTAGATTATTGGACTGGCACAACAATAATATAAATACCACTGAGATTGTTTGGTGTTGAAAATTTATTGTTGGCATTGGTCTTAGTATCCTAAAGCATGCTTCTATAGTAATAACATGTAATACATTGATTTCCAATGACCTGGCATTCCACTGGTCCACATATGAAGTGCATTGATATCATTAACTTTTTTGCCAAACACCTGAAGTTTTGGTTTGTGTAAATGTAATAATTGACACTCACATTTCTTAATTTAATCACAATTTCTATTGCAAGCAAGCAACTTATTAGAGCTTGATCCTTTCAGTGGTTAATCTAGTTCTACATTTTGTATATTGATGGTTGTAAAACAACTTCAGTCCTGTCTTCCAACTTGAACTCGACATCCATGCTACCTTCATTCATTTGCAATTATTGTGGAAAGAAATTGGTATACTATGTCGCTACTGTCACCGATTATTAGTTACCTTATTCGTTAATTTGGCAATTTTGATTATTTTGCTCAGAGCTGAAATTTTAAATATTTGGAAAAAGGTCTATCATCTCGGTACCAATACATCGGTATAGCATCGGTATGCCCAATATGCGGGTCGGTTCAGTGAACCTCTCAGTTCGGTAGCAATATGATACAGTATGCCTGTTATGGGGATGTGTGCACTAGTACGACATACCATGTATGGGAATATATTTTCAAAGATTATTAAGTGAAAGTATGATAAAATGAAAAATTTAAAACATCTCAATGAAATGGATAAAACCATAACAAGTTTTGAGAAAAAATAATGAAAAAATTTCAAAGATCCTGAATTATTTACTGAGTTGATAGAAATTCAAGAAAGTGTGATTTTTTCACTCAGAATAGTTTAGGGAGAAGAACTTAGAAGAACTTTTGACTGAAAACTATTTGGGAATTATCAGAAAATTATTGAATAAGGAAGGAATGTCTGTCATTAGGTTTATAGGACTTATTTGATCCACTTTGGCCATGCTTTATTGCCTTACACAACTTGTTTACACACACACATATTTTTATGAGAAAAATCGCATTTAGATTTGCCTCTGAGCTGCTTGTAGATGGAATAGTTGGACATCTTAAATTGGACTTGTATTTGCTAGGAAAGATGTATTTCTTTGTAATGGTGAGATGTGCAAAATGAATTGCACTCATAGTTCAAGTGTATGGCATGCATCTCATGCAGATGTATGCTGGGAATACTCTGCAATTTTGTTGTGTATCTGCTGTTCTAGACGTGCACTTTCAATACCACAATTTTTACTGTTTCCAACATTTCATAATTTGGCAGACCAACAATTTTGTGCTTTTATGAGACAGACATTGGTTAATGGTGACATCTGGGCCCTAGCAGTCGATTCTGCTCTTGGGCGGTTATTGGATGCTTTTATAGTTACTGATCATAGGGATTCACTTCTTTTACGGGCTTGTGCAAGAGAAGCAAACTATGCAAACCTTCAGATCATTATATATGATTTTTCTAGACCACGGTGAGACCTACTCCACCTATCACTCTTTACTCAAGTGTATTCTACCTTTTGGTGCAGCATGCTTGTTTTATTTGTGATTGTCTTCATTGATATCATGAGTTTATATACGCAGGTTGAATATTCCAAACGACATGCTTCCTTTGACAAATCATCCAACTGTTCATTCTGTTATACATTCTGACAATCCTACTATCATTAATGTATTGGTAGATATAGTAAGTATACCTTTATGACTTGAAAATACTTTGATATCATATGCCTTTTTATCATATAACATAATTTTCTTAATTCTTTAGAAGCGTCTTTACTTATTTTGCATAACTTAGGTTGCTTTTGCCTTATCATTTTCTCTAAACTGTTGGTCAATGTCAGATGTTATCTCTTTGATGTTGAGAATGCCATCATAATGCAGAAAATGAAATATTAGGACAAAAAAGAGTCACATTATAAATGATTATGTATGTGAACATGGCATAGTAATAATATGTTTTTGTTAATGACTTCATGTGTCTCTTTAATCTTAATTTCTTATCGATCATTTCATAACAAGTTGATTATGCTCTATTTGTAAAGTTCTTTTTATCTTTTGGGTCAGGGCTGGGTGAGTTGGGGGATTGAGGTTGGCTTACATGATTCTCTGTTTGTAGTCTTGACTTGTGCACAGTGCATGAAGAGCTGCAATTAGTGACATAATCCACCTAGATGGGTTTGTTCAAGTGCATACAGATAATTTGGCCACAAAATCTATTGTACAACACTAAGGTTTTGGTAGCATATTTTTTTTATTTCCTCTTTGTGTTCACTTAAAGGTGGTTCCTGGGCAAGAATTTCATAGCTGTGCCGTAACCACTAAAAATGAATCCATATTATCTTCTTTTATGAATATTTTGAGCCAGTTCCTCACTTATCTTGAATGTGTTCAAAGCTTGAAGTTCTTACAGTGCACTAAATGGCAGGAAATTTTTCCATGCTTATTGTTGTCCTTTCTGGAGGTTTTTTATTGCTATATTTGTACTTCTGATTGCCATCATATCATCTCTATTTTAGGGCAATGCTGAGAGGCAAGTGCTTGTTCAAGATTATGAGATGGGAAAATCTGTTGCATTTGATCAGAGAATTCAAAATCTGAAGGAAGTATACACTTCTGATGGATATAGAATGTAAGCTTTTAATGTTGCGGCTCATTTTTATCTCATCACCTCATCTTTATTTTACTGGCTTAATCTCCTGCTTGGTCGTTCATGGTGATGTTAAGTAGCAGTGCACACTATCACATGTGAACATTGCTAAATATTTTTCAGCTCAAATAAGTTTTCTTGTGCATATGCTTAAAGAAGAGTGTATCTTTTGCTTGTGCATATGGTTAAAGAAGAGTGTTTCCCTACCAAAAAAAGAAGTGTATCTAATGAAGTATATAAGTAGTTAATACCTTGAAAAGAATATCAAGAAAGTGTTTGTGCAAGAAGTTTTTTCTATATTCTGATCTGTTTTCTAAGAAAAAAATTTGGTAAGTGGAGTAATTTTGGCTTCCAAAAGGGAAGTGGTTAGGAGATGCTTTTGGAAACTGATAAGAAGCTAAAGGAAGCACATTGTGGATGATATCAAACTCATGTTAAATGCACTAAGCTATGCGTAACGTAATAGTTAAAAATGGTTTAGAGTATTAATAATTTTCATATTGATATTCCAGTTATCCCAATATCATGTATGATAGATCATAGAATCTCTTTTTCATTTCACATATTGCACTCTAGCTATTTTTTGAATTTTTAATTATGAATCTGGCTATGACTTTAGTAGGATTAGACTGATGTGCCTGTGATCTGGAATTAACCCAAATATATAACCTGATCCTGTCCATGCCTAAGTGATTTGATTGTGCTTGGACTGAAAATTTGTCCTATTTTCAATTTGGATTGGATGTGGATCACTAAGGACGTCTTTGGTATTCTTTCTTTTTATATTGTTGTTTCCAAAAACACTGGAAGAAAAATAAAGTAGACAGAGAAATTTGTGAGATTAATCTTTTTGTTCTTTTTAAATTCTTTAAATATTCTTTAGAGCTTTTGGTAGCAATGATTTATTGCTTTCGAAAAGGGTGAAACTAAAAGCAAGGAATAGCAGAAATTTTGTGCAAATGCTTCCTTCAATAGTGTTTGGAACCCATTGACCTAGCTCAGGCCGTTTCAACAATTGAGTAATAGGTCCATGTTTCAGCCATGGGTTTGACCGCCAGATCCGCTTGTTTATCTATTTCTCCAGATGTCTAACCCTAATCTCATTCCAACTATGACCATCCAGCATCAACTAGGGGCTCCAATGGTGGAAGGCCTTGAAAGAAAGTTAGAAAATGCTTATACAACACACATGCACCCATAGTATGTAGACCCGGGTTTGCAATCTCGAAACCAAACCCCCATACCAGTACCATGCAAAACAATGTTGATAGTCCTGGTATGGGGTTTGGTTTGGTGTATGGAGGCTCGGTACACACTCAATATCAAGGCTCATATGCCTAGTACAAGGTGGTGTGTGCCGCAATGACAAACATTGATGCAAATGCTAAGTCGTATGTATGTATGTATGTATGTAATGTATGTAATGTATGTATGTTTGTATGTATTGTGTTGCATTCATATTTCATACATGTATGTAGAGAGAGAGAGAGTGTGTGTGTGTCCTCATTTACCTCTCTATATATGTATGTATATAGTTTAGGGGGCTTGCATTGGCATTCTGAATCCTTTTATTGCTAAGGTGTCTAGGTGACTGATCATAGCAACAATGGATTGATGACACCTTGATTAAAAAAGAAAAAAAAATCAAAATCCTAGTAAAAAAAGAAAAAAAAAGTTAGCCAGCTACAATTTCTCAGATCGTTCAAAGAGATCTAAAGTCAAAGTGCTCTGATGGAGTCACACTGCGTAGATATATTTAGCACAGGTTTTTCTTCCATGCATTGCATCTAGCTGTACTAGGTCAATATCTATTGATTTGAATATGATGAAAGTTCAAATGTAACTTTATTCTCTTATTCGATTTTTAAAAAAGAAATAAAGGTAGCAAACCTGATTGTGACTTCAATAAGATTTAAAAGGCATGTGCTCTCACTCTTTCGTTGGGAATTATGTTATCCAATTTTAGTCGTGGACAACTTATACTTTAGTGACATTTTCATGTGGATTGTTGTTATTTCATGGTATATCAGGTTCTATAGGGGTTCTGTCCAGACCACCCTCCCTCCAAACCGAAGGGCTCGGAGTGGCCGACTACGCAGTTCCATTGATGATGAAATTTACAATATTGAGAATGAAGCCTCAAAGGTCAAAGAACTTGTACAAGAAGGCAGAGGAAGGAAAAGGGGTTCTGAGGAAGCACTTCGGGATCTTGATCTAAAAGTACAGAATAGAAAGGTAATCTGGTATTGCCAACTAATGATTTCTTTTGCCATCTGATATCTTCTCTTGGTCGCCTCATGCCCCTTTTTTGGGAAAAAAATTCTCGTAGAGGCGAAGGGTAAATGAAGAAAGGCTTTTGGTGTCTAAGCAAATAGCGTTGCGGGATATGAAGAACTCTTTTGCCTCTCAGCAAAATGATGACCCCATGAATGTTGAAGAGCTTTCTCAAGAAATCTCGGTTTGTTTTAACTTTTACGTTTCATTTTGGTGAGCAAGCAATTTGTTTAGGAATGATATGTTTGGCATTCTCTTTTAAAAGGTATGTTTTGTTGTTTCTTTCCTTTCTTTTTAGCAAGTGCAAGATGATATACAACGAAAGGAAATGTTACTGGAGAAACTTCAAGTGAGGATGACCATGGCACAAGAGAAGGCCGATAATTTTAAAAAATCCATCGAGGACTTATGTGGTATGCTTATACATAACCTTCCTTATTTTGTGTTGTCTATTCTAATTGATTACATGCATGCCTGGATATATGTAGACACATCTATATGTGTGCATGTCCATACATGTGTTCATGAATGTCCATACATTCTTACATATTTCACTGATATTTGCTTCTAACTCTTTGTTCTACCAACCATTTCAACATCCTCATCTCTCTCATTCTCTGTGTGTTTGGAGTACGCACGTGCATGTCTGTGTGAATGTGACCTTATTGCTGTCTTCTAGACTTCTAGTGCTTGTGGGAGCTCTTTGCTATCTCATTGTAACTAATTTAGAAGAACTAGTGCTTGGATTTTCTTTTATCTTTATTCCTTCTTGTGTGTGCATCTGTGCTTATGTTTCTTAATTCAGGGCCATGGGTTTTTATACCATTTCATATACTGAGTCATGGATTTAAAAGCATGACCATTGTACTTAAGTCTTAAAGAAAACAAGCTGATTGCTGGTTACAATGCATCTATGCTTTGTTTACTTGATTCGTATTGTGCCATAACTTTTAGAGTCAGCAAAAGGGGAGATCGATGCCATTGAGGTTGCGGAGCGTGAATTATTGTTGGCTGAAGATGAACTGCGTGCAGTAGAGGCTGTATGTTATGTTGTTTGGTTGGATTGGTATTATTTTCTCTTTTAAATTCTTCTAGAAACTAACTGGATGATCTTGTTTATCTCAGAAGAGAATCCATTATGAAGGAGTCATGCAAAATAAGGTGCTACCTGATATTAAAACAGCAGAGGCAGAGTATGAAGAGCTCCAACACAACCGTCAGGTCATTGAAACTTGATGTCATTCTTCTTGGCCCTTATATTTCCAATGATTGGTATCAATTAATCGATACTTGAAAAAAATAGTTGGTTTTAATTGTACCGAGTTCTTTCCTTTTTCTTTCCTTTTTTTTGGCTCTAAACTTCTTTTGGATGGATATCTTGATGAGCAAAATAATATTAAGTCCTTAGGTGGCATCAATTTGTTAATTTGTAAAGGATTGTGAAATTCATGACATTTTCGATGAAATGTTGAATGATGATGTTTGTGCACTTGGTAACCATGGTCGGCGTTTTTTTTTTTTTAAATAAATGTTCATGCATATTGTTCTCTCTAGTTTTTTTTTTTTTTTTTTTTTTTGACTTCTTTCATGTCAAAAGATTTAATAGAATACTATCAGGGTGGTAATGTAAAAGAATTTGCATCTGTCTCTGTTTGAGTTTTCACACTGAAATTTTTGGAACTATTTTGCTTCCTCTTCAGTATTGTATGAAGTGCTTCTTACTTCAGCCTTATATTTTTTCATGTTAAAAGTTTCTTAGCCATGGAATATGGCCTTTTTAGCTATGTACATGAAGTTTTAGGCTTGTGGTTGTTCATCCTAATGTATGGTACATATAGATAACACATGGTCTCTTGTGCTAGCCTATGTTGGGCCAATACTGGCACCTGACATTGGCTTGTATTAGGTCCTCTAAATTTTTAATTTATAATAGTTTTTGTTCCTTTTTTTTGTTCTGGTATGGTGGTACAGTATGCCATGTACCATGCCAGCCCTAGATGTCATGCGCCTAGGCTGGCCCTGTACCAGCATCACTTAAATACTTGAAATAAATTGAATTTCGTTAGCAATTAATTTGTTTGTTTCTTTTCTCATTAATATGGTTGCATTTGAGGATAGCTGATGAGGGTTGTAAAAATCGATAAGGATTATATTGCCATTATGTGGAAAGGATTGCATGTCTTCACAAGAAATAACCTGAATTATGACTTCCATGCTCACAAAAAACCTAACTCAGTACCCCTCTCTCATGATACACAAAACTACAGTTTAGAGGCTAAAAATGGCCAAACTGAAGGTGTTTATCGATATCCTTCATCGGTACAATCTTTTGGTATGGCAGATACTATAACCATCCTTGGTCACTATAGTACCAATCCTTGATATTTCGAATCTTGGTGGAGAGACATGAGAAATTGGTTAGAGAAAAAGAAGTTTGGGTTTCAGTAGTCAAAATCTTCTACTAGGGTAAGGGCATCTGCTTTAAAATCTTCTATTTAGGATAAAGGGTCAAGAATTTTGGGCCTTATTGCCTTAGTAGTAAAAATCTTCTATCTAGGATATAGGCACTCGCTTTTGAATCTTCCTGTTATCTCAAACTTGCACCCACTTCCTTAGGGCTTCCCTTTCTAAAGTATCTGCTTCCCCAAACACACACCTACACCTTTTCCTGATTCTGCCTGGTGATAAAGGATAGAAGGTAGGTTGGATGGTGATGGTTGGGTTTAAGGTAAGAGGGGAGTTGGTGCTAGGAGGGGTGAAGGTGGGTATAAGTTGTAGGCTCATTAAGTGTGGCAAGAAGTCACATGGTAGGCCAGATAGGTCATGGGAAGGAGGGAGATATAGGGGAGGGGGAGGTTCTTGAATGTAGCATATGACCTTACTTCACTTTAAATAAGCTAAATTGGTTTAGCTTATCTAGCCAGTTTGGGCTAAAAAAGGCATTTCTAATGATGCTCTGCTGAGTTCCAAAAGTTTTGCCACACCTCTTATTTGGTAGGAAAAGTTCATGACAATTGCTCTTAAGCAAGGACATGAAGTTGAAGGGACTGATTAGACTAGTATTATACCTGGCTAGTAATAATTCTTGTTGAGAATGTTAGTTATTGATAATTTAAAATGATCTCTACAATGCATATATTTTGTTGTAATGGGTATTATAAGAGACATTATTATTAATTTACTTGGCACTTTGACAGTTTGACTCAAATAAGAAGTATCATAACCATCCAAAAGTAAATTGAGCAAATGGAGTATTGCCAAATATTCGTGTAAGATCAATGATAGCAAATTGGACTCTTTTCGTAGCTTTAGAGAATTATGCAAGATTTGTCTCTTCAAGATATTATGATGCGCATTTTTATGTGAGAAAAAGCACCACATCTCTTAAATTGTGGTCCTTAAAAGTATAACCCAACTAGATGAGAATAGACTAAAAGTTTTATATAAACTTACCTTTATCAAGAAATTTAATTAAGCTGAAACAATAGGAAAAAAAAAACCCATGTGTGCAAAAGCCAATTGGTACCACATCGTTACTGTTTCATGTTCTATTTCATGAGAGCTCGTAGCTGGACTGTTCTTTATGCTTCTCCTGCTGGCTGCCATCTCTTGTATCATCTCTATAATATAGTATCCCTAGAAGGATTAGATAACTTGTCCTTTAATGTAACCAGAATTATGTGTCCCAACTTATCGAAAAGTACTTCAAATCTCCAGGAGAACTGTAGGAAGGCTTCTATCATATGTCCTGAGTGTGAAATGGAAGCTTTAGGAGGCTGTGCTGAGCATACTCCAGAGCAACTCAGTGCCCAATTAAATAGATTGAATCAGAGGCTTCAGCGTGAGAGCCAGAGGTCTGGTTCAATTGCATGATATTCTTTTTGCAGTATCATTAATCTACATCAATTTGAAACAGATGATTTCATCGAGTGTGTTGGCCTTGCAGATTCACCGAATCTCTTGATGATCTGAGAGCAATATGTGATAAAAAGGAGCGCAAAATTCTAAAGAAACAGATCACCTATGCAACTTTTCGTGAGAAGTTAAATGTAAGTTCTGATTTGCATAGCGGCAACATATACTAGTACTGTCAAGTTTTTCTTACCAGTACTATTTCTGAAATCTTTTTAAATTGATCTGAGAATTATTAATCATATAGGCTTTGAACTTGTCAAATAAATAAATAAAATAAATCTTAAGATTGCAGGTCCTAATTTATATGGATGCCTTGCATGCTCTTTCAAATGTGTTCTTTTTCCCTTCCCTAGATGTTGTATCAAGTTGGTATCTGATGCCTCTTTGCTGTCATGCAATAGTGCAGTAATTGTCATGAAAGGGAACTGCCTGACATGTTCATGAAGTCACATTTTATGTGCATGTATATCAAATGGAGCAAATAGCTGAAAGTTGGTGAGCAAAAAATTACCTACTTCAAATAAAATTACTAACAAGGAACCTGCTTTTAGTGTATTATCATCCTGAGTTGCACTTTTACTCCCGCAAATTCTATTGACCATTCTTTCTGTGTTGACCTTCAGCTCAGCGCATCACTAGATCTCATGTAATTTTAGCAACCTAATAATTTTACCAACCTGACCACTTATGCTAGGTCAGGACAAGCCTTGTGAGCAAGGTCCACCACATCCAAGGCTTAATTGACTACTGAAACTTCGGGAAGTCAAATTTTAATTTGGAAAGAATTTGGTGATGCAACTGAAAGTGAAATTGATGCAGGAATCCGAATCTGGCTTCTGGCCAAATTTGAGAATTTTTAAGATATTTTTGTTATTTTAAGTAATTTGTATCTCTTTTTTATTTAAGATAGAATTTGACCTAATTTGGGTTGGATGCCACTAGCACAAACTGAAAGAAGTTTTTCATGTTCTTCTAATTAGAAGAAGAAAGACTCAAATAAAGAGAGTAGACCACTATAAAATAGTAGGGAACCCGCACCATCTCTTTTAGCTAGACGAAGCCAAATTAGGTGAGGACCAAATTAGTATAAATAAACAGTATATGCTAGAGTCTCATCAGAAGCGAAAATAAATAGCATAGACTCTACTTTCCATCTGCGAAAGTCTCATCAAAAGAAGTAAAAACAAAAAGCATAAACTTTACTTTCCATGTATAATATGCACCGTAAGTTGTGAATCATGAAAAATTAATGAAAGAAAATGGAACCTGGAACCTTTTTCACTAATTTTTCTATTTTTAATATTTTTAAGAGATTCAAGTTAAACAAGTTAAAGAAATTTCTTCCTTCTCCCTTATCAAATTCTGTTGGTATCAAAGCTTTAGTCCTCTAATATGTAGGTCTTAATTTTTTTGTCTAGACTCATGAGCAGTGTAAACAAATGGGAAGATCACTGTTGGTGCTTGACATAATAAAAGAGAGTATGGTTGCTACTTCTACCTCAACGGATGATGATGCGGAGGAATGTCTCGATGATTACCCGACTCACTGAGCATATGAATTAATGTGTTTAACGTCAACAATTAAATTTTGTCATAAAATTATCTCCAATGTCTAGAGATGACAAGAAGTTTATTATATTGATGTTGAAAGAGGTGGTTATTTTATTGTAAAGGATTAACTCAAACTAGAAAATTAAAATGCTTAGCTGTAGGACAGAGAAGCAGTCATTTCCTTCATTTTTAATTTAGCAAGAGCTTAATTCCCCAAACCGGAGGGAGGGGGGAGCTTTGATCGAAGAGGATTAGATGTCCCTGCCATGGACCAATCAGGCCACTTTGGATAGGTTTAGACAAGTTTAAGAGCAAGATCCACTATATCTAAGACCCAATCAAGTAATGAAAATTTGGGAAGCCATAATTTCTAATCCGGGAAGAATTTGGTGATACAATTGCTGATGATATTGATATAAGAATCAAGGTGTAGCTTCTAGTCAAGTCTGAGATTTTTTTAAAGTATTTTTATTATTTTTAGTAATTTGTATCTTCTTTTGATTATGAGATGAATCCAATACCATTTGGACTAGACTTTACTAGCATAAAATGGAAAAAGGTTTTCTTTTTATAACTAGAAGAAGAATTCAGCTCAAGTGAAGAGAGTGGACCTTTAAAATCTTGGAGAACTTGTACCTTTCCTCTTTTAGCTAGAAGAAAAAAAAAAACTCAAATAAGAGGAGGATCAAACTAATATAAATAGGGGGCATATACCATAGTTTTGGAGGTGTGGAATGAAGTGAAAGCAAGGATTATAGACTCTACTTTTCGCTTATTAAAATCCTAATAAAGAATGAAAACAAGGAGTTTAGATTCTACTTTCTACTTTTTGCTTATTAAATGAGTTAAAGGAATCTCTTCCTTCTTGATCGGATCAAAACTATTCATAAACAACTGGATTCATTTACAGCCGAACACTACTATGGATGATTTACCACATCAGCATTATTGTCTGGGTGTTATTGATCATTTTTTGTTAAGCAACCTGCTAAACAAGTGAAGGTGAACCTTCATGCAGTATTGATGCTTTCCATCTATGCTTCTTGTAAAGAAATCAAATAATTATGTGGCATGTGTACGTAGGTATAATGTCCAGGCTGCAATCATGACGGTAGTTGCTCAGTTTTGCCTGTTGGATCATGCACAGGAGAAACTGAGTGGTGGGGTTTGAGTGGATACCTCCTTTGATGGATATCCGGATGCATATTTTACTTATTCTCAAGGGTCATTGCTTGGTGTGGTTTTAAAAGTCTTGAGCTGACAAGCATGATAGCACAGGGCATGAGTTTTAGGGCTGCCACTTTGTGCAAAATATGCCAATGGTTAGGTCTGGTCCCAGTCTGCCCCTCCCAGGATCCCTTATTGTTGGGACCGTAACAGGGTATTGGCCCTTTTTATGTTTTATTTACCCTGCAAGCTGGTCAGTGCCCAATCTCAAGTGAAGCCAAAACATCTGCTCAGTGATGTGAAGATGTTGCATACTGCACTGTAAGGGCTTGATGAAGATCTTTCAGATTTTGTCAAATAGATACAATTTTTTTCCTTCTTGGAGGCATGGTGTACTGTTTTGGTTAGAACTTAGAAGTTCTGGATGTGTGCTCTCTTAAACTATGTAATGAAAGAAATTATTTTAACCAAGGATGGATTTGGAAGATATCATGCGTTTCATTAGGCACTGATTGTGCTGAAATGGAAGCTTAGTTCAACGGAGTGAAGGTTTTGCGATACTTTTGCTGCTTTGTTTGTCTTGGTGGCCCTTCTTTGAACTTTCTGTTATTGGGACTTTTTGTCTCTTGCTTTCTTGTCAGAGTATACGATACATGCTCATGCTCCTTTCAAAACAACTACTATGTTCCATGCTCTCTCTCTCTCTCTCTCTCTCATTTTTTTTCTAGTGATCTTATTCATTCACTTGTCTGTGAGGTAGCGGTGTTTTATCTTCCCTGTATGTTAGATTTCTATTACTAAATGTGATTTTATTTGCAGGCATGCCAGAAGGCACTTGATTTGCGGTGGAGCAAATTCCAGAGAAATGCAAATCTTTTAAAGAGACAGTTAACTTGGCAGTATGTGCAACTTGCTTGTCAATATTTAATTCATTCTTTCTTATCTATCTGTGAGCAGTGTGGAAAATGTTCTCTTATTGGCTTTAATGACAGCTTGGTTAAACCTTGCTTTATTTGTTAATTCAGGTTCAATGGACATTTGAGGAAGAAAGGTATAAGTGGGCACATTAAAGTAGATTATGAACGGAAGGTTTTGGCTGTGGAGGTGAGCAATTTAATCAACACTGTCATGTAAAGAAGCCTTCTCAATCAACATTATCATGATATCTTTTTTTGGGATGGAGTTCATTGGTGCTACCAAGGCAAAATGCAATTATGTTCCTTTCTGTTGCAGGTAAAGATGCCTCAAGATGCATCTGGCAACAGTGTTCGGGATACTAGAGGGCTTTCAGGTTCCCATAGTGTTCTCTTTTCAATTGATTATGCAATTGCTTTTTTTTTTTTTTTTTGGTGCAGTAACTTGACTGATAATAATGCCAAAATATGCCATATGCCTCTCTTTTTCCTTTCCCCTTGTATAGTTGTTTTTGAATCCTCTCTAATTCTTTTTTGGGGGGCTTTTCTTGTATTATAGGTAGGTTTTTATGAAGAATAATAGCTGAGCATGGATTGTATCAATTTGATCATTTACATGTTTTGTATTATAGTTGCTTTCATGCAGTCTCTAGATCATCTGGTTTACTGAGATGTCATTGTTTTATCAGGTGGGGAGCGCTCCTTTTCCACTCTCTGCTTTGCATTAGCTCTTCATGAAATGACGGAAGCACCATTTAGAGCCATGGATGAGTTTGATGTGTTTATGGTGAGCGATAAATGAGATTTACACTTTTGTCTGAGGTCTGTATTATATAGTTTGATGATATCTGAGGTCGTATCTGGTTTCTAGGATGCTGTTAGTCGAAAGATCAGCCTAGATACTCTTGTGGATTTTGCGGTGGCGCAAGGGTCGCAGTGGATATTCATCACCCCACATGATATCAGGTGATTAGTCTACAGCTCAATGTTTTATATGATCGTTTTCTGTTACCGGGATTTTTACATGGTATCAGTAAATCGATTGTTTTCTTACTTACCACCATGGTTTTCAGCATGGTTAAGGCTGGGGAGAGGATCAGGAAGCAGCAAATGGCAGCACCTCGTGGTTAAGTGACTGTACCATAGCATTGAGCATTAATGCTAAAGTTGATCAGAACAATTTCTGATATTTGATAGTCTTTTTGTAACATTGGACAGTGAAATGACAGCAGCATAATTTTAGATATTTATAATAATATATACACAAATAAATAATCTATAAGGATGTGTGCTTATATATATATTGCAAGAATATACATGACATTTCAGATATTTATAGTGGCATATATGAAAAATGCTTATTCAAGAAATTAAATAAGGGTTTTTTAGGTGCAAACCCTTTTAAACATCTGAAATTACATATAAACCCACTCATTTTACTATTTCTTTGTATATCGTTATATTTTTTTTTGCATTTAGACTCTTATAAATATCTAAAAATATGAATATATCTTTATAAATTATCTATATATATATATATATATATATATTACATGTCTCCTTTTATTGAATAAAGAATGTACATGTAAAAAATAATAATTTATTAGAATATGCATGTTAAATGAAATAATTTATAAGCATATACATTCAAATAATTAATTTGAAATGTATATATAATTTTGGATATTTATAAGGACGTGCATGTAAAAAGAAATAATTATAAGAGAATGCTTGTAAGTAGAAAATTTATAAGGGTATGCTTGTAAATAGATAATTATAAGAATAAAAATTCTTAATGGATATTTATAAGGGTATGCTTATAAATAGATATTTCAGTTATTTACAAGGGTATACAGATAAAAATAAAAATTCTTAATGGTTGACGATCTATTCATTGTGAGCGTAGCTAGCCACTCAAATATGGGACAGTTGCTCTAGGATAGCCTGGGTGGATAAAAATTTTAAAAAAAAAATAATTTTGGAATACAATAATTTTTTCAGCTGCTTCATCTTCACTTCGTCCTGGCTATCATTCTTGTTGACGCTACCATCTCGCCGTTATCCGGCTGTCAAACCGGCATCAACAAATCCACTCTCTCCTACCTTAGCTAGGGCATCTCAAGGTGGGTGGTAGGAGTTATTATGAGCTGGATTTTGTTTTTTATTTAAAATAAGAAATTAGAAAACATTTTTGGAATAAAATGTTTTGCTTTGTTTCTTCCCTTCTTCTTGCTGCCATCCTCCTCGTCTTTGATCTGGATACTTGTATCGTCTCTTCTCCCTTCTTTTATATGATACCTCCCTTCTCATCCCTCGCCACCTCTGCCGCCTTTCTTCCTATAACTAG
This sequence comes from Metroxylon sagu, assembly GCA_017589505.3. Lineage (NCBI taxonomy): Eukaryota > Viridiplantae > Streptophyta > Magnoliopsida > Arecales > Arecaceae > Metroxylon > Metroxylon sagu. The sequence continues at coordinate 2,058,242 of JACVBY030000634.1, read as the reverse complement.
TTGTCGCCCCTTTGTTGTCCCTCCTCACCGCAGGGGGGAAGGCGTCGGTAACGTTATTGGAGACCGCCGTATAGAAGAGGAAGAAGTAGGAAGGAAGGGGAGACCAACCAGTGAGAGACAAGACGGTTAGTGCTGGATCAAGAAGTTATGTGAGAGAGACGAAAGGGGAATGGATATATGAAAGGATGGGAATGGCAACAAAGTCAGAAGAGGGAGTGATGGCTAAGCAGAGGGAACGGATGATTTATCAATAAATTGATGAGAAAAAAAGAAAAAAAAAGGGTCGCGGTTAGGAGATTCAAGTGAGGCAAGAAATAAACTTAGGTGGGTTGGTATTTAGTTGGGCTTAGAAATATGGATGCTCCATTTGAACTGCTGGGAGTGGATTTGAACCTAGCCCCAAGGCAAATTGGGACCCCTTGAACTCGTAAGCCAATCCCAATTGCCTCTCCTCTCCTCTCTCATGATTGGTGCCTGATGTCTCCGTGCCCAGTCCCTTAACTCCACGTAGGGTGGGTGGCATTCCCATGTATTGGTTCTCTCTCCGACCAAGGTGGGTGTGTGCGTTTGTGGCTGATGAGGCATATGTCATGGTAAACGGTAGATTGAGGAGCGAGCCCCGCCCCTACCAATTTTGAAAGGAAGACCATCTTAAGAGTCCAGACGCTTCTGTTAAGCACCTGAGCTCTTGTTTCAGATCTGTCTCCTAGTGTGCTGTCTTTCTTTCTTAGCTTCTTCATCCATCATGCTTTTTATTATTATTATTATTATTATTATAAAAGATAGGGCTTCAATTTCAACTATTCAACCTTATCATACAATAATCTTATCCCTTAGTATAATGCCTATATGTCCTTAGAGTTAGCATTAACGGCTAAAAACATCAAAAAAAATTTACATTTTAAAAAAAAAAAAAAAAAAATTTAAAGTTCTTCTGGCAACGGTGGTATTGTTGCCCTTTGCCTCATATCTTAGGAGAATTAGCTCTACTAACCTAAATTTTAAATTTTACGAGCAAAAGCTCTACTAAGAAAGCTTTACAGGTCAAGCTTGCTAATAATTTCTGAGTTCTTCAAATTCAACTCATTAAACAAAGAAAATTTCAAGAAAAATCAAGAAAGAAGGGAATAAAGAAGAAAAATAGTTCTCAATAGGCTAAGGTCCAAATCCGTTTAAATTCAACCATAGATATCGTGGCTCATCTAAGGTGTCTCTGGTCTATGTGAACCAGCCATGAGCCGCCTTCGCTTTTGCTCGTCCTATTTATGAAGACTAAAGAGAACTCTAATTAAATATAAAAGCAACCAATAAGCCCATCCCGATCTTCTACTGCAGCTAAAATAGAAGATTAAAGACAAAACAAAGCCCATTTCCATTTAAAACCTTACACTCCCCATTTGACGAAACAATCACATACAATAGTTTTCACTTTTTAGCTGAGTCACATGAATAAGACCCAACAAAACCCCCATACTCAATCAGCAAAAAAAAAAAAAAAAAAAAAACCGAATCTAAAACGAGACCCGTTTATCCCAAACGTTTTCTCAGACTAAACAAGAAAAGGGACGCGGAAAACAAACCATCTCTCAATTATAGAATAACAAAACCACCAAATGTTAAGAGGTGCTGTCAAATTATTAAAGAAACTTTGTGTTAGCATGCATTGCCGCTGTGCCAGGGTCAGGTTTCCATCAGAAGCAGAAGACCCATTTAAAGCAGCCACCAGAAAAAGATAGGTAACAATCTAATGATCTTATTTTAAATATTAGTCGTTGGTTAATATATCAACATTGTGTGCGCACGAGCACTTGTATCCCAATATATCAACATTCGTACTCTGAAGTTAATGAATAATGAGATTGATATGATTTATCTCAGCGATCATGCCTAACGATCAAAAATTCTAGGAGTACTGGAACTTCGATAATTATAATGTGGATAGATCTCTCCTCTCTTTTTTCAGCCAAAAAAAAAAAAAAAAAAATCATAAAGCCTTTTCATCGTATAACATCAAGAAATATCCTGGCAATCAACGATCAATTAACAGAGGTGATGAGCTCTATGTGAAATGATCTGAGATTGCTAAAAAATTGTTGTAATCTAGCGTTAGCTTTCTTTGACAACAATTCATTGTATAGTTATTTTTCTTTTCCTTTGGTAGGGAATTATGTAGAGGTCTGTGGTATTATTGAATAATCTCTTTTGCTAGGGAAGCATAGCGTATGAGCTATAGCGAAAGCATTTTGGACTTAATTTGGATACCCTCCAATGCTTTGTTAAGGTCCACTAAGTTACGACCCAAAATCATAGAAGCCATATGGCTTCAACGTGAGAAAATTTTCGGCACACAGAAGGAAGCCGAGTCTACTGTAGCTATTCATGGCAAGCATGGCTTCACAATCATAAAAAGTACAACAAATCTTTGTGGATTCGTGAACTTAATTTACAAATAATCAATCATGTGGCTTGATTATTAAAACTTAGAACCTTTCCCCAGTGACCAGGACAATTTTCATGTTAGCTCTCCAAAATGGTTTGTGGTGCGTCCCTCATTGTTATTCGAAAAACATTACACACAATTAAGATTTGTTCGTTTTCACCACCCTTCCTACGGATGAAAGGGTCACAAAGGGTGCGAATTTGATCTCTAAATTGGCTGCAACTTTGCGGGAAAATTATTCAACTCGCTGATTTTTGTAAACCGTCAAGAGTATGGTTGGCATTTTGAAGGTCATTGTAGTTGTAACCAGCAGCTATTCATGCCACATGTTGCATGAATGCTTATCTGATGGTTAGGTAGGTATGTTAATAAATCAGGTCTTATCATAAATTCAACCCTCTGTGAGATGCCTTTGATTTGTTTCACACTATATATTCTTGGCAGACAACCTTTTTTAATTTTGGATCGAAGTGAAAAGTAGAAGACAACTGCACATGATAACAAGTTAATTGGATTGCACAAGGGAGAGAACACACCCTCATCTCTTAACATTCAGTTTTATTTCTTAAGCCATAATCAACAACACCATACTACTAAGGGTCCCACGTACCTACATTCAGACCCTCACACAGCCCATGACGTGCATTAATTCCGTATTAAAGTGGTATTAGTACATCTTTATAGCCACCAGATTAATTAACAACACTAGGTGCTGTAGTTAACCATAGCAGTGTAGGTCACACCGGGCTGCCAACCGACCGGAATGACATCAGAGGCTACGAGGATCTTGCCGGACGCGCCCGTTGTCAACCGGAAGGAGAAGGGTGCTTGCAACGCCGAGCCTGAGTCCAGTCTCCAAACTGCACCCCATGAACGTTGCATCGGGAGCCATGCGTCGGATCCCGACGATCCCTGCTTGAGATCGACTGCTGCAAGATCTCCGTCCCCCTCTACGTACATGATATGAACGGCAAGGTAGTTGGGGTTGGAGCCTGCGTCCACTTGGAAGGCGATGTTAACATTGGGATAGTTGCAGCTCACTCTGGGAAGATGCACCAAAAGAGAATAATGGAATTAGGAGCAATTCTAATTGTTGAAAGCAAGGTAAAAGAAAGAACGCAATGTTAAAATTGGAAAACTCCTCCTGTCTTGGTCTTGTTTGATCTTTTATTTTATTCTATTCTATTTTTTCATTCAGACCAGTCCATATATTCATACATATATATATATAAAAAATTGATCTAAATATCTATAATTAATTTCAATTTAATAGACTTAAATATTCTAAGAATAATGAAGAATATATATATATATAGATACCATAGATTTAAAAGTGTCATCTATGTTTGTTTAATATTCTAAGTTATCAAATTCAACCACGTCTAATCTATTTAATTTACAAAATATATAAACTTCAAATTAACACTAAAATAGAAAATACTAAAATTTTTATGAGTTTCTTACTTGCCACTAGTCATTTACATGACATCCATCTCTATTCATTATTAGAGAAGAAATAGAATCCTGCTTGATATCACTTTTTTTGACACTCAATTCTCACAAACACAACAATAACTTGATTTTCTGGTCTAACTCACCAACAACTCGATTTAATTCCGTTAAGTTAAAATCATGAATAAAAAAATAAAAATATTAAATATATATATATATATTTTTTTCCTTGTCCAATTCAATCAGGGTCATAAAAGACTTAACAAGACTTGGCGGAATCCTACTTATTTGTTAATACCATTTGAGTTATTATGACTTTTGTTTTGGTAGTTTCAATCTTTGGATCAACTTGATTGAATTAGACTCAGCTAAATTTTTTAACCTTGAATTTTGTTGCACTCGGTAAACATTAAATCGAAACCTTAAACCTTTAAATGCTTGTTGGACTTTAAATTTGGCATTCAAAGCTTGCCATTCTTCCATGAGCAATGCAATGAGATAACTTAGAACCCGACCATTCACATGATCACTGTTCTTCTTCCATTAGTTATACTGAATCTAGAGCATGTCATCGGAACTCTACCTAGTATAAAGCACTTGCAGCACTCCGGCGTTGCGAAGCCGATCGTCTTGGCCAGCTTGTGCCATAGCCCCGAACGCAGTACCACTCATGTCGAAGTGGACGGGCTCCGAGAGGCAGGCACCGCCGGGGCACTCGTCGGTGATCACGAGAGTCACCGGATTCCCCGAGCATGCAGCGTTTTCGGTGCACTTCACCTGACGTTTGAATGATGATCAGACTCAGAAAAATAAGGGCAACCGATCGAGTGAAGCAAAGGCCTTCAATTAAATGTGGCATCGGTTAGTACTCAGTAGGCCTGCCATACCTGATAGCAAGCCCCACATCCCTCGCCTGACATGAAAATCGAAGGGCTTCCAGCTGCTACCATGGATGAGAAAGGAGGCTTCCCCACTGCACCTCCATACCCGCATGCACCACCTACGTACATTTACAGTAGAAAGATATTAATATTAGCTGATATTTGAGAGCACTGCGCTCTCGTATAATATTATACATCTTCTTCTCTTTGTATAGAATGAATACAGTACCGTCGCTTCCATCGCCACTAGGACTTCCATACCAGGTGGCTCCGGCCGGGGACCAACCTGAAGCGGTGGTGGAGGAGGAGGAGGAGGATAAATTCAAGCTCTTGGGATTGAAACAATTGCAAGGGCTTAGGAGAGAGAAGAAAGCAATCGAAGCGATGAAAGAAAAGAAATAGGAGAAGGCCATGATCACTGTTGTTTAGTTTGCAGATGCTAACAAGGGGTGAGGAACTGGATGGAGTTTCAAATGGCGATATTGAGGGAGTATTTATAGAGTGGAGCTGAGCTGAGCTGAGGATAGGTGGATAGACCGAGCTGCTTGCTTTCCGACGTGTACGCCATAAATTTTGCAGGAGAATTTTCTTTCTACAAGCTAGCTTTCTTCATTTTGCTGCCATGGCTAAAGAGCTAGACTAGAATAAATTATTCCAGATAATTTATTGGTTCGATGGTATAGAAGACGACTTTGAGATTGTCTCACTTTAAGTGTGTCAGGGAGAAGATATACGAGCTCACGACTTTGGACAGATCGAGTCACGTTTCTCTAGCTTTTGGAGGAAAATGTCAGGCTTTGTGCCTGCTTTCAGAGTTCAATGAGATATGTTCATCGTATCATTTGTTATTTAAGAATGCTGGGATTAACACGGATTTACTTAGCCTAGTGCAATGCTCCACGGATATTTCCGGCAGGGTGCAAGGAGTGTTAAACCATGGAGTTCTCCATGCCTCTTTATAGCTAAAATGCGACGAAGTTGTTCGACCAATTAGGATCATCTAGTTTGCGTGTGACCATGGATTGACCCATTTGTGCTGAGTTCGTTTTTAAACAGCAACAGAAGAACAACACACAACTTTGACAAACGGCTCGCAAGAGATCAAATGAGGTCATCAAAATGTTTGCTTGCAGTGGTTTGCCACTCGGTCGCTAGCAATCGTTGCGTCGAACACCTAAAGGATGTTAAGAAACAAAGAAAAAAAAAAAAAAAGAGGCTGCGGCCGGTGGGGTCACAACGGTGTAACAGAGCACGACTTTTGAGGCTGTCGGTCCGTTAAGTTCCCGAATCTCGGTTCGTTGAAAGCGAGGCCTCCCGTTAACCGAGCCGTTGATGGCGGCCGCTGGCCCTGGAACCCCATGCAAGGGGCGTGGTTGGTTTGCGTCAGCACCCGATCGGACGGCTCGGATCGGATCCCCAGTGAATCAATCCATGACAGGAGTCGTAATTTTTGGCGAGGTGTGAGGTTTTTGTCCCCTTCCCCTCCTCATTTGGCACAACGACCAGGAGGAACCTTGGGCTTTCTTGCAAGCAAGTAGCCAATGGTGTGCTTACTTGGTCTTGAATCTTATGTTGACTTATTCCTCATCATGCATTCATTTGGAAGATGCGATGATTATTAATTAGATCAGCACATGCTTATATTCATATAAAAAAAAAAAAAAAAAAGAAGCTAGTTTTAAGGTACATAAGAAGGAAGTCGATTGAGTCAGTTCATACTAAAAGTAAGTCTGCTTAATTTTAAAGTTATATATTTTCCTTATTCTGTATTCATGTGTAAAATGTGATTATTATTAGCTAAGTGAACACATCCTCACATTCATATTAAGAATGTTGGTTAGGTCACATAAAGAGAAATTTGAGAGGGGCACGTAAAAAGAAATTGGTAAGGAAGTTCATATGGTTGCATTCTATTTTTTACAATTCTAAATATATAATTAGACCAATGAATGCATAAAACTATAAATCTTTTTCCAAACTAAAAATCTTCAAGCATTAATTAAAATCTTGTATTATAATTAATCCAGAGAATGTAAATTATTACGTGACTCTTCATGAGAATTCTTTTAAGTATGTGTTCCTATGTAACATGATTGCTAACTATCAACAAAGAATGATTGAGCAGTATTAAAAGGTTATTGTTATTCTAGTAAAACCCAATTACCTTTGGATTTGTGTTGACCGTATTGAAAATATTTTATTGATTAGTTGAGGTGATTTCATCCATTAAAATGTCAAAGATTATCATATGAAAAGTAGAACACCATTTGTTATTGCTATTAGTTTCAATTTTCACTTTTTTAAGTAAAATTATTTGTTTAAAAAATTAAAAATTTGAAAATTGTGTGATGACCGTACATGTTGCAATGGTTATGAAGAAAGTTGATTAAGAGCCTATTTGAATTAGTTGTTAGCCTCAATCATTCATCAACAATTATCTGACATAGCTATTGATCAACGGTCATTTAAAGGTATCCTACTTAGCTAATTCAAACAAAACCTAATTCAGTTAATAGTAAAAGGATGTCTACTTGATTTTGAACTTATACCTTTTCCTTATTTTGTATTCATGATATATATTATTTGGTTAATACATGATGTAAATAGGCACTGACTGGGTCAACATATGATGTAAATATCTATTTCTTGTTATATATTTGCATTCTATTTTTTATAATTCTAAATATACGAGATCTTGTATTTTGCAAATAAATAAATTAGACCAATGAATCCAGGAAACTATAAATCTTTTGCCCAACTAAGAATCTTTAATAATTAATTGAATGCTTGCATTATAATTAATCCCAAATACGTTAATTAATATGTGCCTTTGCACGAGAGTTCTTTTATAGTATATGTTTCCATCTAAAAGACTCCTAGTCATCAACATAGATTGATGGAGCGGTATTGAAAGATTGATGATATTCTAGTACAACTTGATTATCTTTAGGTTTGTATTGATTGTACTAAAAATATTTTATTAACTAATTGAGATGATTTCATACCTTAAGTGTCAAAAGATTATCATATAAAAAGTAAACCAACATTTGTTATGGGTGTTAGTTATTAATTTTCACTTTTTTAAATAAAAATATTTTTTTAAAAAATTAAAAATTTAAAATTTGCCTGATGGTATATACTGTAGTAATGATGAGGATGGCCAACAGTAGATTGTGACAATAACTAACAAGTAAGCAAGAAATAGCAGCAAGTGATAGTCGGTAATGGTGGGAGACGTCTTGCAATAATGGTAGGTGGTGATGGTAACCAATGGCAAGAGCGACATAGATGATAAACAATTTTAAATAATCAAAAAGTCAAATCTATATCTTTTAATTTTCATGGTTTGTAAAAATTGACTATCAATTTTAGAAATTAAAATTAAAAATTAGATTAGCAAATACAAATGTTTACCTCGACCTCTATATTTATGAAAAAAAAAATTGAAAATTAAAAAAGTTTAGAATCATGCCGAACAAAAAAGAAAAAAGAAAAAAAAAAACTAGAAACAAGTAAAACCATGCCAAACAGTCCAAGGTTATCATGCATTAGTTAAAGCTGTCAAAAGAAATTGAAGGTGTTACGAGGCTTAACAGCATTGCAAGTATTTGATTAGAGACGTATGGGAGCTTATTTTAAAAGAAGATGACAGATTGCCACAATTGCACCACGCCGTTGAGACAATGACATATGGTTCCTTATGGTCTAGTATTACTTGCTAGACGAAGTCACTCATCGAGCACATTATCTCCTGTTGTCAACTTTTTTTATTATTATTATATAAAATGTCGGAGGTTTTTGATGAAAGTGATTAGGCTTTTGCCCAATCTTTTACTCAAAATAATATAAACTGTGGAAGGCCTAACTAATTAATAAAGCAATAAATAGATTAAATCATTGAGAACCATTTTCTAATCAAATAATCATGAATTAGAATTATTCACTCTTTATTTGTTATTCTGAGAGTTAGCAGAATAGTTATTGAAAAGAAGTAAAGATGTAAAGAGAAAGGGAGGGAGAGAGAGAGAGAGAGAGCTCATTTCGTTAATTTTAATTTCATTCTCTCTTATAAAATAAAGTTAAATAAAATCGAGTATTTTTCATCAAAAATTGATTCATTTAAGTTTAACCAGCCATTCTAGTCTCTTATTGGCTAATTTGACTGCTAACTTATTCCTAAGCATCATAACTAGCATCCAAAGTTCACATAGGAATTCAATGTCATGTTTTAATTCGTTATTCAATGTTTTAGCATCTTCTTTGAGTTTAGATGTTGTCAAACTCTTTTCTTTTCATTTTCTAACTAAATTTTCAAATTTTCGTTTTTTTTCAATGGAAAGCTATTTCAAATTGTGACACTGTAAAATTGTTATGCTTTCAAATTATTGATTATTTTTAGAATTTTTTTAATTCAAGTTCTAACATTCTTTTTTTACTTTATTTTTTTGGGAATAATAAAAGTAGTTTTTAAAATAAAAAATAAAATTAATAATACTAAGTTCCTCTTTGATATTATTATCATTTAAAAAAAATTATTTTTTATTTTTATTTTAGATTTCCAACAATAAAAATATGTTTGTTAGTCGCTTTCTTTTTTTTTAATAAAAAAACCCTATTTGGTAAGTAATAGTGATATTTTTTATTGCTGATTTTTCTTAAAATTATTGCAGAGAAGGAGACCGAAGTTCGAAAACAAGGGAGTAAATAGTAGTCCCATTGATTTTCTTTTTTAACATATCCTTTTAAAATATATCATATATAATGAAAATAAAAATTATTTTAGAAAATAGAAATAAAAAAAATGAAAACAAAAATTATTCTTAAAGTCAAATTCAGGGTGAGATTCTTATTTTAGATGACAGGTCACGCTGTAAATGGGCTGTAAATGGCCCACATTGTCCTCTAATGGACCCGGCCCGACTTAAAAATGAAGTCACGGGGAGGTGGATTCCTTGCGATTGGAATTCGGATGCAATGAAAGTTCCTTCTCTTCTAACGACTCCAGCCTCGGAACCGATGGCGATTGGATATCAAATTATTTTAAAGTCTTTTATTTTATTTTATTTTATTTTTTGATTATAATTTGGAGGAGGAAAGAAGTCCCCCAAGATTTTATTGGAGAAAACTATAAACAAGTAGAAAGGAATTTACAGAGGTAGTCAGGGTGATTGTAAGATTTTTCAATACAGAGTGGATTCTGAGGTTGAGAAGAGGTTGATTCAGAAGAGAATACTCTCTTGTCTTCCTTTCTTTTGAGATATTGCAGCCAATTGATCCGAATCAAATGTCCATTCCTCAGCTGAGGAATGTATCTTGATCTTCAAGAGGTTCCGAGACCTGACAGCAATGTTGCTTAGTCAAGGGACCAAGGAACAGTGGAAAAGATGGGGATCAATCCTTTACAATTGGGTATCATAGAAGTTGTAATACTCCAAAATTCATATGGGATGAAAAAGAAAGTGTTATGTGCTTATGATACCAATTAACTTTTACTTAAGTTTTTGTGATGCGTGATTTCGTTCTGCTAATAGATTAATTGAATCAAATTAATTAGACTAGTAGATAAATCGATGACATTTACAAATGGTATCAAAGTCGATCTAAGTATGCGAAAGTTGATGAAAATGAGAAAAAGGCTACCATGAGATGGTCGTTATGATGTAGAGCTATCCTCATGATACCAACGATTCGACTCGATGTATGCGACGAGGACGTTGTAAGGAGAAAAATTGTAATACCCAAAAAAAATTATATGGATAACTAACTTTTATCTAAATTTTTGGATCACATTGGTTTTAGACCACTAATAGATTAATTGGACAGAGGTTGTATCTTTTCTTCTGGCTCCGAATAGGTGGCGAGAGGAGGAACACGACCCAGGAGCTAAACCCAGATTCCAGCACTGGTTCTACGTGGTCTCATCCAATCCATTCTTCGCATTGAAGGGTTCAACCACAGCTCTCGGACCTGCAGAGCTTGTTCTGCCGACAGGTTGGAGGCGTCCTTGCGGCCCCGCCAGCTTTTAGAAAACAAACTTTATTTGATTGGGTTGGTGGATGCGTCAAGAAGACATTGATCATCGATTGATGCTCGCTTCTTTTAGGTCGGGGTAGGACTAATGCTCTCGCTTTTACTAGCAAGAAACTTTAAGACCACTTTCGACGAGAGGGAAGTCACCATGTTAAGATGCGAGTGGGTGGATATTTTTGTTACTAGCAATTTGAATGCAAATATAATATAGTAAGTGAACTGTAATTTTGTTTCAACTAGTGGGAAATAAAAGTTAGAACGATTTCTTCGATGCCATTTTGTAATCTTTGACAAATATTCGAATGGTTACATCCATAAAACTATGGTAATCTTGACTTGGGAAACAGGAGGAGGATAAAGGACAAGATAAATAAGTAATGGGTCTGCTGTCAATATACTGTTAGCTTGGCTCATTAGAAGTCTCTTAAGACTTTATTTAACTTTCGTCCTACTCGTAGATAGATTAATGAAAGGAAAACTTGCCAAAGAGATCCTTTATAACTCTATTTGATGTTTAGGAGACTTGCAACATGGCACGATAATTTTTATGTCCATGAGATGCCTCATAACTAAATGATGGAAGCTTGCTGGCTCTAGTGACCACCAAGAATACAAGATATTCTTCTAATAGCCTTTACTCCCCTGTTCTTCAGAAAGGAGACATTATAGTAGCCTCGCAATAGAGATGGAGAGAAGGGAAATGGCATTACACCTAGGGACCTTAGAGAGAGAGAGAGAGAGAGAGAGAGAGAGGTGAGGTCCATATGAGTTCCAAAAATACGGTACTTTATTTTCTGACTGTAATTTGACAACATTTGCTTTGAGTGTTGTTATATGGTACTCCATTCGCCTACACCATCCAAAGTAGGTACATGTACGTGAAACATTATCATGTGATGAAAAGTGGGCATCAAATGGGTCCAAGCCATCCACCCCAGGTTGTTAGGATATCACATCAAATTAGCACAAACTGTACAACATTAATTAAAATACTTGGGAGAAGGACAATAACAGGGGATGCCATGAAATCAATTAGTTTCATGCGTCTAACATAGTGGGTTAGATGCCATGTTGGATGCTCCGCTCAAGGGCCCGGGCCAGTTGGTTCAGTTCCCTTCTTTCTCTCTCTCCACCACACATAAACCTCAGGCTTCTCTCAATGTGGTATCCTCCTCCAAAGCTCACCTCCCTCTCCAAGTGGCTGCAGTAGCTCTCAAAGACGCTAACGCTCACATGCAGCTTGAACCTCATCAAGAAGAGAAAATTGAGCTCCAAGCTGTTTAACTCCATGGTCGATATTCCCCCAACCTTTGCAAAGTATGAGTTCCGATAATTCCTGCTTGGAGTAAAGATCACAATGTTAACTGGACCACAATGAATATTTGTTGACATCATTAATCACCAGTGAATCAAATTCCCAAGGCTTAGTCTCTGTTTTTTTTATGATGGAATCCGAGTGTCAACCAAATGTAATTGAAGGAACTAGAAAGAGAACACCGACCTGTCCTCGACGAACTTAGAAGCCACCATGATGCTGGTGACGAGCAGCCGGTGCACATTCATCAAACAAACTTGAAGGCCAGGGTTGAACTGAGACAACCGATCCATGTAAACGTAGGCGACGACATAGACCGGGGGGGCGACGCCAGCATAACGAAAGAACCTCTCCAGAAACGATTGGATACTCATGTCCAAGACCTGGGGGCTGTAGAAAGCCCGAATCCTCGCATCCTTCGAAGCCGTATTGCCACATCTTCCCACGACCCTCTCGTTCCGAGCAATGGTCCTCTCCAGAAGGGACGCAAGGACCGAGATCACCAATGGCGTCGACGGCTCGTCGTCTTCGCAGGAAAAGCTATAGAGGTCAGACCGAAGCTTGCTTGGAGAGATTGGATTTGGAGAGGAGGAAGAGGATGGCATGGCGAGAAGGGAATGGAGAAATGAGTGAATAGGTGTTTGATGAGAGGTGGTGGAGAAGGGGTTGGTATATAGGAGAATGGATTGGTTGGGAGAAGAGTCCAATTGCTAAGGGGGGGGGGGGGAAGAAGAAGAGTGGTGACATACGGAAAGGGGAGGGAAGCAAAGATAATATTAGATTCGGGTATGTTGTCGGCGGGCTGAGGGTAAGGACAAAGGCGAAGCTTTCACTCGCTTTCCTCTGGGCTTTTATTTTATGGGACGGAAGCCTCTGGCCGACGGTACGGTCGGAGGTGGTCATGCGGATGGATTCATGGAGTTATTGTGAGTTTGGGATACGTCACCGCCCCGTGAGGCCGCGCTTAAAAACCGAGTCCTTTTTAACTGCCATCCTGCTGTAAATAAGTAGTAAATGTTCTTGGAGTGATAGAAAAATATTTGAAGCTAAGAGGGTAAGACGAGAACTAAGCGGCTACGAGAACGTGGTTCAGCTCCGAAGTTCTTAACCAAGTGCGCAAGTTGCATGCCGTATGGGCAGCGGATGAGATCCCAATGACTCGATGAATGTGTTCGAGGGAATGCTTAGATGTGGAGGTTCTGCACACCAACGTGCACAATGTACGCCATGAGAGCCATGAATTAGATCCAAAGCTCCCGTGAATCGAGCAAAGCAACCATCAAGTGGCCATGACTCGCAAGAGATCGGTCAATCAGATCAATGGTTGCATCCTGGTTGTCAGAATGTTTTCAGCTTTCAAAATTTACCAACTCTCATGGCTATATGTATTGGCTTTTCGAAACCAGACCTCGCCTGATATTTCGTAGAGTAAATTCATGACCATCCCTTCAATGAAGGGGACCATAATGTTTAATTTCTAGTTGTCAGAATGTTTTCAGCTTCCAAAATTTACCAACTCTCATGGCTATATGTATTGGCTTTCCGAAACCAGGCCTCGCCTGATATTTCGTAGAGTAAATTCATGATCATCCCTTCAATGAAGGGGACCATAATGTTTAATTTCTAGTTGTCAGAATGTTTTCAACTTCCAAAATTTACCAACTCTCATGGCTATATGTATTGACTTCCCGAAACTAGGTCTCGCCTGATATTTCGTAGAGTAAATTCATGACCATCCCTTCAATGAAGGGGACCATAATGTTTAATTTCTAGTTGTTAGAATGTTTTCAGCTTCCAAAATTTACCAACTCTCATGGCTATATGTATTGGCTTCCCAAAACCAAGCCTCGCCTGATATTTCGTAGAGTAAATTGATGACCATCCCTTCAATGAAGGGGACATAATGTTTAATTTCTATTGATCAATCATCTAATCTACCATACTATTTTTTTAAAAAAAAATTATACCTTTTTGATATATGTAGTAGATAATTATATATATATGTACATAATTAATTTTTGCTACACAACGCAGGGTTATTATGGATCGAATGTTAGATGATTGGCCTATACCAATACAGTGAAGGACATATATCAATTTGCTATATTTAAACTTGTTATAAATTTGTTCAAGAAACTAAAATTTAATCCTATAAGCTATTTGAATCAGAGCAAAAAGAAGGCTCAAGAGGACCTACTGAGTGACCTAGCAAGACCCGAGCCCACATCTCAAATCCAAATTTTCTATTTAATTGATTAAAAAAAATAACTCAGATCCAAAACGGGCTTATTGAATCTTTATGAAATTAGACGTGAGTTCAGTCCATACTTACATGCAATATTTAGATAGAGTGATTCCAATAGAACATATCCTAAGCAAGCGGCGTTGTGCGCATAGCAACCCTCTTCTTACCTAAATGGTTGAGGCTGGTATCCTCACAATGAAATATAATGTAATACCTAAATGTTTAGTTCTACTCATGCAAATAATTCTTGGAGATTGGCATGCATTGTTAAGGAAATTGGTCAAAGAGAAGAGGTGATTTGGAGTTGGAATTAATTCAAACTCATATTGCATATTGTTGAAGATCAGTCAAAATTGAACAAAGCTAAATAGATAAATATTAGATTATTTTGAACTTTCAAGTTATATACAAGCAATGCATGCTCAAGGAAAGACCACATAAAAAGACTATTTTGAGATATGATACCAAGAAAGGAAGAAAAGATAAATATAAAAAAATATTTTTTAAAAAACATAGAGCAAAAGAAAGAAAAAAAAAAAAAAAAAACTTTGAAAAACATACAACTTAATGTAAAGTGAAATACAAAATAAAATTGTAATACGTTAAGTTCACCTTGCCCAACTAATCTATTAGTGGGCTGGGTTTTACGTGGTCTTAAAAATTTGAGTGTAAGTTAATTGGTAGTAAATGAACTTTAATTATAAGCTTTTCAAACTTTTCTTTCTTATTTAATGTAGGACTATTTTGGAGTATTACAATTTTTTTTCTTTATTAGACAACGATGTCGTTACATGCTACAAGCTAATAGTGGTGCTACAAAGGTGGCTCCTTGTTATAATGAAATACTCTCTACTATCATTTCATTCTATGGTAACTCTTTTCTTCTATCTATCAACTTTTGTATATTTGTATCGGCTCTAATATCCAAGCCCACCTACTAAATCAATTAATATATTAGCTAGTCAGGTTCACGTGGCCTTAAAAACTCAAATGTAAATTAATTAGTAGCAAATGAACTTAAGTTATAAGCTCTTCAAACTTTTTTTTTCAATCCGACATGAAACTATTTTAAAGTATCATAAAAATAGTGCAACTAGCAGTTAAGCATGGTGCTCTTACAAGAGGATTGAATTAGCCTGCATGCATCCTGATCATGGTCAATTTGAAGCTGAAGATTTTTTAACCTGAAGTGAAATCATGTGAACCAAACTTGGATTATAAAATGATCCATTTCAAATATTAGTTAGGTTTAAGACCATATAAAATCAAACCCAAACATCTCGAAACCACCATGGTCTGCTTTTCCCATCCACCTGACCCTAGTCAAATTTAAAGAACTCTAATATGCGGTCACCCTATAGCTTCAATAAAGTTAATCCTTAGCTTATCTTGCCAATACTCGCTTATATATTGTTGTCAGTTCAACCATTAGCAGATGGGTTGCTTGTTTATTTGCATAATACCTAGGCAAAATCAATGTTCTGGCTGAAGCCCAAGCCCAAATTCTGCTCAAAGTTTAACCACGGATATTAGCTCAGATCAGCCCAAACTACTCTGACCAAACCAATAAAAGTAGACAACCCATGACCCATTTTAACTTCGGAACCACCAAAAAGACTCAACAGCTAAAGAACGAAACGGAACCCAAGCAAATAATAAATATTAGGATAGAAAAGACGCTCTATTATATATGCATCTACGAAGTATGAAGTTTTTTTGTTACATAACTTAGAGTTCACGGATAGTTTTGTTTCATTATTTGAGCTATAAGATTTTTGAACACACCGGATATCTTGGCTCTGTCACTGCTACCTTCGCTACTATCTTTCCAGAAAATGCTAATTAAACAGGAAGGCAGAGGAACGACTCTGAAGGATCTGGGCTTTTGTACCTGTTGTTATTCATCTGACGTTGGTTTAGTTAACATCATTAGCTTTAATTTTCTTTTCTCATTCTTGGCAATATGGTGATATGCCAACCTAATTTCATGCTAAAACCCTGCTATGCCATTAGAAGCCGAGTACCAATGAGAACAAAACAAGAAGAAATTCGCCCTTCGCCATCTGCATCTTTCTTGGACTTTTATCCAGAGTACTTGTGCTATTGGAGCATGCACGCATTTTTCATCCAAACCTCAGACTTTATAACAGTAAGAGGCTGTTTAATATAGAATGATATATCCAAGATTATTAGTAATTCAGATGGATTGTACCTCAATAATCTTACGTATCGATGATCTCAAATCACTTTCACCTCTAAAATTACAGGACAATTCATAAATTCCTTACCATTCATGAGGTTGTATATCAAGATCATCCCCAAAAGTTACCTTAAATTGAGACTTAGAGATCAAAATGCCTCTCATTTATATAAAAAAAATATTTGATATTATTTTTTTTGTTAATATAATATAATTTAATATCTACACCTATATAATATAATTATATAATTATAAATATTAAAATAATTATCATATTATAATATAATATGATATGATATGATATTATTATTATTAAAATACCATAATGTTATAATTTATATCGTAATATAATATTATAAAAAATAATATTATAATAATAAAATAATATGAAATAGTGATATATCATTTTTTTGGTGCTTGCAAAATATATTAGAAACAGTTATTTTTAATAAAAAAGTTAACTAATCAAAAGTTATTTTAATATGTTATGGTCAATGACTTAAAATTTCTATACCAAATGCAGTAATTTTAGGCATTTATTGTACCAATGATTTTAGATGGTTAATGATCGGATTACCTCGGTATAAACATGATAAGTATATCCTGGTTGCTGAGCAACCCCTCTCTCTCTCTCTCTCTCTTAAATGCTATGATCACAACCCTTAAAAAAGCTCAGATGCCAGAGGCGTTTCCGCGCTACTAGCGCGATGCTGTGGGAGATGCGACTCCTATCGCTCTTTTCTATTAAACATCTCGTGTTTAGCCACACAAAATTGAGCTACTACGAAAGCAAAGCAGACAGCCACATAGATTTGTGAAGCCGAAGAGATATAGACGTGGTCGATCCCTTTCCCCTATAAACGCCTGTGGTTTGTCGAGTTCCACGCAAAAACACTGATAGCCGAGTCGAAGACACGGAAATCTTATCCAAAAGCATGCTCTTGATTAACGCCCGCGTGTTAGGCTGCCTCCCCGTGATGTGAGTCTCCTCGAATTAAACCACATGGCAACGCCTCGCACACGTCTCTCTCGAGCTAAAGTTGGAACTGCTTCGAACTTTCTCAATCAAAAATAATACAAACTCCAAAAGCTCAGATACATACACACAAACGTACGCTGATACACAACCAACCATGAGATATTGAACACGGCGTGAGAAATCATTTACACGAAAATGAACTTGGGAAACTGAACCATGTTTAAGACCAGCTAAGGCTTGGGATTGCCCTGTGGAGGCTGCTGATATAATTGTTGATAAAGGGCGGCCATCCTGTTGTATGCGTCCATGTTCACCGGCGGCGGCGCCGTCTGCTGCTGCTGCTACAAGGAATCAAATAAATTTCTCAATATAAAGTTCTACTTCAGAACTCTCTCTCCCTCTCCAAAAAAAAAAAAAAAAAAAAGGTCAGCTGCACGTTGCTCGAAATGAAAGAGAAATGGAGCTAAATGGCAAGCCTTAGTGAATACCTGGGCCGTTTGGTAGGCAAGGAAGGCGGAGAAGGGATCGGGAAGGACGGCGCCGCCGGGTTGCTGCATTCTGTCACCGGAGCCATCCCAGCAGGCCGCTGGGAGAGGGAGGAAGGCGGAGGGGTGGATGAGAGGAGGCAAGGCAGGATGGCCGGGCCGACCGAGGGAGTTGAGGTCCATCATGCCCATGCCCATGCCCATCTGAGCCATCTGGGCCATCTGCACCATGTGGGCCATCATGGGCATTGGGAGCTGGGGCATGGTCATCGGCATCATCATGGTGCTCATCCTGCTCATCATCTGGACCTGGGCTTGTAGTTGCTTCAAATATTCAATTACCTCATCCAGCATGGATGCTTTATCGGTCTTTCAGAAGAAAGAAAAATAAAAGTAAACGATAACAAAAGAAAGTAAGAAACGTTTCATGAATACACGAGGAAAACAAATAGAACTATTGCCAAGAGTATAGGTTAATAGATATGTACCTTGCTTGAGTTTGGAACCAACTTCTGTAAGGTCTTCATCCTTTGGTTGATCCTATCTCTTCTTTTCTGCCAAGTTATTACCCGTCATTTCTTGCAAGTCTCGGCATAATATCTTTTATATCTAAGCTAACTTTATTTTGTTTTAATGTATATAGTTGTAATCTATAACAATCTAGTTTATATTCCAATGCCAGACATAAAGGGGGAAATACAAGCCTCATGGCCAATCAGGCGTTCAGAATATTTACAATAAAATAAAATAAAGACTGCTTTTCCCCCTCCTTAACTGATAGTGTTCATGTTTGAAGCCTATACATTGATTAACAGAAATGCTTTAGGGCTTTAGGGTGTTTTTATGTGGGACGTTCGTCAGTCTCATGGCTTGGAAAATTAGCATGCAATGTAACTTGTGCATCATGTCAATTCCTACACCATGGAACAAGGGAAACTACTCGCATGCACTAAACATAAACACCTGTCAGCATTATTCATGGAACAAATATGCTGACAAACAATCTTGCACCAATGTTGTCCGTCAAACAAACATCATTTTCTTTAAGCAATTAACAGCAAAGACGGATAAATGACCTTACAAGGGCAACATGGATGCCATAATAAAAGCTCAAGTAACATTGATTTCCATGCAAGTGATCTGGATGAATGCTTGCTAGAAGCAAGCTACTCTAACAAGAACAAAAGTCTGCACCAGCTGATACACGTGGACTGAACTAGCACACATCACAAGGATCTCCTTCAAGGGCGATACCTTAAGAGAGTGGTGCCAACCTACCACTAAATTGGATGTCAAAGTTGATAGATGTTACAGTAGTCTCGACAACAAAACCAATCATGATTTATCTTAGACCCAACTCCACACGTATGCACTCCCATATGCAAGGCACACGCATGTTGCATGCGTGCATGCATATATGCACAGAGGCATATAGCCATGCATGATCTGCACGCCATGCGAGTATTTTTTTAAACATATGTAGGCAATAAAGATTTTGTTTTGACAGGCTAACAAAGCCCTTGCCTTACACTGAACTGCTAATGATCTGAATACACGTGTGCAGACTCACACCCACCCACCCACCCACCACACATGCTTGTGTACACATGCAAGAGAAAGAGTGAGCATAGTTCGCTCTCCTTGAGGATTGACTTGAAAATTAAGATTCGCGTAAGCAATAAATAGTGCTATTTATTTAGACAGAGGACCACTAACAAGTAAGGTTGCCAACTAAGGGTGTTGGATATGAGTGAACTAAGTTGCAGTTCACCCTCGTCCACAATTTTGCTAGGCTCTTGCCGTCCAAGAAGTCGAGGTCTAAAATATCCAGACCTTGGGCCGGTCAAAGATGCCTTTGCCCCTAGGAGAAGTGGCCTCGGTTTGAGATGCTGCCGGATTTTTTTTTTTTTTTTTTTTTTGGCACTTCCAAATGATAAGATTAAATCAAACCCATAGCCGGAGTCGACATCCTTGCTTTTTCCCAGTAAAGACTCGGTATCACTCATTTCACTTTCAAAAACAATGATTAATGCTTGCACGTGGTGCTTGATGGTTCCAACATGACCCATGAGCCTCCACTGACTTGATGATTTACTTTGGCGATGTCTCATTATCGTTTTATCATCGCACTGAATTGCACTATTTTTCACTGTAAACTTCTTTCCCTCCCAAGTGTTAATGCCTTGAATACTTTGAGCAACAAATATTTCTGTTACTTTTAAAAATGTTGTAATATTTTCTAAAGTTTTAGAAAAGCATCTGAAATCCAATTTATGTACCCATGTATGGATAAATAGCTTTTGAGCAACATATAATTGTAAGAGTTACATTATCATCTTAATTACCTTATCATGTGTACGTTAAAAGATAGGCTAAATATACTTCTGGTCCTTAAACTTTTCCTCAAAATTTATTTTAGCTTTTAAACTAATTAACGGAATAGCTGACATATCATTCTAAGTAGTGATATATTAATTATTTCATCAATTTTTATTGAACTCATACAATAAAATATCAGAAACACAGCATTGTTGAAACATGAGAGAATAGCTGTAGCCAAAATGAATCTTGAATGAAAATTTAAAGATTAAAAGTACATTTCTATATAAAAGATATATAATCTTTCTGCTATGTCACGTGAGATAACGACATTCAACCAAAATCTAGTGTGTCATATATATATAAGTTATGATTTGGGAACATTTTTTATTAGGCATGCCAGTGACCTAAATATATTTATGTCATTTAAGTTTTTCATTGACAACAAAAAGTTAAATGCGAGATTTGCTATGGAGATGATGGGAGTTTAAAAGGTTGGCTTCATCTCTTGAAAATCTATTTTGAAGTAGGGGAAATGGTAGATAATTATACCTGTCACTTGTTCAATAAGGGCAAAGTCGCTAAAGGAAGACGTATGGCTATGGTTGTGCCTGTCCAAATTCTGGATTGGGACCTTAAAAAGGGTTTGTGGACTCACTTGGACCACATGATCCACATTCTAGTTGTCTGGATGTCATGCCGGGTTCTCAAGGGTTAGTCTCTTTCATATTACTTTAGCATTGCTCAAAGATAGAATACATCTCCAAGAATAAATCGTTCTATCATCCTTTTATTAATAAAATTGTACTATTGTATATGAGCCTTGGCCAGCTCGTGAGTGTAACACCTCCTCCTAGTTGAGGCCTCTGAGTCCATTAAATTACGTTCAGTACCATGGCTTATGATGAAGCCACTAGAGATTTATATTGGCCATCTTGTCTCGTATGACTTTGTTGTGGGTCTAAGGGAGCCCCTGGTTTGTCAATTGCACTCACTTGGCTTAAGTTGATTTTAGTTATATTCACTCACACGATGATCACCAAAATAAATAAACAAATAATCCTGTAATTGAGAAATGAAATCTAGCATCTTGAGATCACATCTAGCACATAACAAGCCATGCAAATGAGAACTAATGTTGCACACAAATCATATGCTTGTTGTCCTCATATTTTTCCATGATTCATTATTTCAACCTTATATAAATAATTATTACAAGCACTAAATTGCTATTCAAAACAACTATTCAATTCACTAGTAATTTTAGGTTTTTTTTTTTTTTTTTAATTTGCTTATGTCAACATTTTTCCAGCTATAGGCATCAATACAGCAGTCATAAATCTACAGCACAGAATCACGAAAGAGACAGTGCTTGCTAGTAGTCACAGTACGTTACAAAGCAGCTAGCATTTTTAATATGATAACATTATTTTGGTTCACCAGAAAGATCATGTTTATATCCTTATAGCTTTTGTACTTGCAAATAGAGGATTGATAAGATAGGAGAGACACGCTCGAATATGTTTCTAAATAACATACAATTTTTTGAGTTGATGTGTCGCAACTCTAGTGATAAACATCATGGAATCAAAAACTAAGCATGACACAAGATGTCAAGTCTTCCCATATCTTGTCTTCTCATGTGTGAACGAAGGGTCCATTTAGCAAGTCAATGAAGTCTCCATTTGTCAACTCATCTAAAACTGAATCATGCGAAAAATAGAGACAGATTGAGGCACGGCCAAGCTTAGGCAGGAATTATGTACACCAGGTGTTGCATGCTAACTGTGGAATAGTTTGATTAAAATTAGTTTATACGGATGTGAAGTCATGACTGATCTTTGTTGTTGTAAGAAGGCAGTCAGAAATTGTCAACATGGTTAAGAAAAATCTAAGAATTAATTTGTCTTTCCCCTCCCTTTGAATAATTATCTAATGAAATATATGTGTATATATATATATATATATATAATCTATTAAAGTAGAGATGTGTCACTTCTCTTACACGTTCGGACTGGTTATGAATGGCGGCAGCTCTGCTCCTCCTGGTGGAGAGTGAAAGCCTCCCTGCACTCCCCTTTGTTACCTTCTCTTCATCGGCGCATAACCCGTCCGCCTTAATTTCCACAACCATAAATAAGTAATTAAAAACACTGAAAAACAAGTCAAAAAAATTTATAATTAGAGGAGGAGGAGGAGGGGGAGAGAGAGCTGCCTGAGAGCGCCGGCTGAGGCACACAGAGTCGAGGTCATCAAAAGCCGGCAGCCTCCTCCCTCTTCCACCCCCGCCGCCGCCGCCGCCGAAGCTTGTGTTCTCCGTCTCCGGCGACCCGCCGTCCTCCCCCTCCGCCCTAGACGGCGAGGCGGAGTTGGTGTTGGTGTTGGTGGTGGTGGTGAACCCCACGTCGTCACCCCCGCACGTGTCCAGCGTCACCAGCGTGCTCTCCCTTCCTCTACCCCCCACGGGCGCCGCCGCGCTCCCCTGGCTCGCGCACACCAGCCCGGCCTCCGCGACCCTCGCCCGCTTCCTCCCGAACCCCGGGTCGGCGGCGTCATCGCGGGGGGCGGCGGCACAGGGGACGAGGGCGTCCATCACGGGCGGGGAGGAGCGGTGGGGCTGGGGCCCCGGGAGCCAGTCGGCGAAGTCAGGGGACGGAGCCGGAGGGAGGAGCTGCGCGCGGGTGGCCTGGTCCACGACGGACTCCAGCGTCCCGCTTGGCCGCGGCTTCTCCCACGCGGCGGCGGTGGAGGAGGAGGGGTCCTTGGGGCTGGGCTTCTCGATGCGGTGGTGGCCGAGGCTGTGCAAGGCCAGGTGGCCGTTCTCCCACGTCAACTCCGCCACCTCGTAGTCCGACCTAAAATTATAATTTATTTAATGAATACAGTATGGTGCAAGGACAACTTATGTCGATAGCTTCATAAATTTAACGAATAACTAACAAATAAACGGAGATATTGAAGGGAACGGACATGGGGACGAGGGGGGCGGGCGATGGGAGGTGGTTGAAGCGAAGATGAGTTTGTGGGTTAGGAGGGTCGTCAAGGTCCCAACTAGGAACGCACTGGCTCATCTCGTCTTTTTCTTCTTCTGTCTTCCTTCTTGTTCCGTGATTTAGATATAGACCACTGGAGTGAAGAGAGAGAGTACAGGATCTAGTAAAGGAGTATCACTGGAGATTGAAGTTTTCCCTGATGGCAGCACCGAGGGCAGAGGGAGGGGGGCCTTCCACTGCCTTCAACGATTTTCTTGGCTTTATTGGAGTGAGAAAGGGACGTAGAACCGTGGCAAATGACTAGCGATTGGCCAGTAGCGAAGAGGACCATATATATATATATATATATATATATATATACACACACACACACATAGAGAGAGAGAAGGAGGGGCTGTGTGTGGCGCAGGGAAGAGAGAGCGATAACCAGAATGGCGACGAGATAACACAAGCACTGGAAGTTATGGTAACGGTGAGGGCAGGATTACAGGAGGGTGGGGGGGGGGGGGGGGGGGGGCCTGGGCCGAGAGAGAGAGAGAGAGAGAGATAGAGAGAGAAGGGCCGGGGGGGGGGCCTGGGCCTCGATCTGTGGGAGGCGGGCACGTAGCTCTCTTTTATTCCACACGTCAAGCTTGCATAATGTTTGGACCGATAATTATTTGACACCCACTCCGACACCTGGGCACTGATTCGCGGGGAACTTGTGCTGCTTGTCGATCGTTCTTATCATTTTATCGCCTTTCGTTACGAGTACATCGATCCATCGCTTTCATGCTCCCGAGAGCCACAGGAAGGGCGTGGTCTACGTCAGCGGAGAAGCAAGGGCCCGGGATCCGATAGGCTACGCACCGCGCGTACGCTACGCTTTCGGCATTCAGGTTGCCTTCGAGAATTTTACCGGTTCAGGATTAAGTTGGCGCGATCCAACCCTCCACTTATGTTCTTATAATACCTTAAAAATAATTTCGCAATGAATAAAATATAAGATGTTACAAATGATTAATAGGATAATTAGGTTCTTTTATTATTAGACTAATAAGTGGTTTCAAATGATGAACAGATTAAGCTTGATGTCAATCTTTATTGGCTCGATGAAACCTTTGGCTATCATCGAAACACATGGCATATAATATTGTTCATTGAGTTGAGCCTAACACAAGCTTGAATCAAGATTCAATCAAACTTGGTTTAAGCTTGAAATACGCTTGAATCAAAACCATTGAAAATCATCAAGCAAATGAAAGTGGACTTGGGTTTGGTTTGATTCAAAATAAGGTTTGATCAAATAATAAACAATCTTCGGGCTCGATTGGATCAAGGCTTGCTTACACCGGTGCCGAGTTTGTTTCATCGTGCCAGTCGCACGAGGTGATAGGAAAATTTATGGCTAATCATCGAAGCACAGACCCAATTCAAAACCATTTCAGGATCACCTTGTCCCTTCTGGATGGAAGACTTCTAGCCCAAAAATGGGTCCAAATATAGATCCATTAAACATTTGAAATCGTGATTAACCTGAATCCAAACTGGCGTGACCGTATAAATGAGCAAACTTCTGTGAATTGGATTTTAATAAATAAACCTGACCTGACTTGGGCACTATAGATGACATGGCATGTGATAAATAGTTCTGCCTTTATACTCTTGGCATTCTGTATAAAATCTACTGACCAATTTGAAGTTATATTATCATTAAACTATGTTGATAGCAACGAATGCATTTTTTCTTCAGAAAGAGGCTACTTTTCACTCCACGCTAATATCTGCGGCCAGCTTGTTTACTGCCATGCCTATCACATCATCTTTTGACTCCTCTTCTGTCTCCTGGACCCACTGTCTTCGGCCACGGTCGATCTGAAACATTATTTAAAGCCGGGGAATGGAAGGATTGACCTTTAACGCGCGGGAGAGGGGGAATGTAAATGATATTGAACTTATAAAAAACATTGCTACTTGCTCACGGACCATAAGGATTGGACTCAGTTTCGGTGCTTCATCCAAAATCGAAAAGATAAGGTACAAGTTTTAGCATGTTTTAATTTAATATGCGAAACTTGGTAGATGTTATTAAAATATCTTTTATTCCGTTTCAGAGCAAAATCTAAAGTCTTAAAAGTCGGTTGCATGAATTTAGAAAGATATTGTAATAACTTGGACGGGCGAAATAGTTGGGTTAGTTGGGCTGAAGCCACCGCCTTAAGGCTCAAATCATATTATCTCTCTGTCTCTCTCTCTCTCTCTTCCAAAAACAAAGATGCCTCACCTTCTTTCGGAACATTTTCTCCCCCTTTCCCTCTCATAGCCTTCTCACAGCCTATTTGGTTTTCTCTATATAATTCTTCCAATTTTTTCACTCTATTTTTGTATCTATAGAGAAAGCAATTGGATGATAGTCTATTCACACTTATTTCCTTCTCTTTTCTCTCTCTCTCTCTCTCTCTCTCTCTAATGAATGAACTGAGATCTTACCATCTTAATCTTCAATGACTTTCATTATTACAATAGCACCATTCAAAAGAATTATAATAAGTGCTGATTTAAAAGAAACTAAGTTGCATCTACTCTTAAGATAAATTAAATTAGAATAAAATAATGATAAAAATAAGCTAGTTTGATTGTTGTCTTAAAGGTTCTCTTTGTATCACAAGTATTAATGTATATATAAAGGGAAGGAAATAACATATATTTAACGACTAATACATACGTCAACTCAAAGTGACACGTGTGACTCTACTCTAGCATTATTTTTCCAAACATGGAACCTTCTCTTCTTTATGTTTGAGCTATGATGCTCCATCGATTTCACCATCAATAACATCCCATGTTTCATGAATTACATCCACCATTTACATCTTCTATAATTACAATCAACTCTCAAGCTAATTAATTTGCTAAGTCAATCTAGTGATGATCGATCTTTAGATCAATCAATTATTCAACAATCTAATAACTATCTTCTTTATTGATCACCTTAATAGCTGCAATCTACTCTCATCATTTCTCATCATAGATTGAATGCCTTGTTACACTCATCCAAATCATACACTTAGCTATTTTTGATGGTAAGTTTATGGTATAAATATATTCTCTTCAGTTTGATTGATGGGGTAATAGCCACCTCAATTCCTATAGTTTGATTAAATAATATCATTTTAGAGATAATTAAGTGGAGGGACTTTAATTAATTATAAATATCTAATTCATTTATAGATAATTTTGGGTTTAGCCTATAGGAGGATGTGGTATTAAATAATTATTAGACTATATTTAAAGCAAAGAATAATTTTTTTAATAGCTTTAGGTTCTTAGAAATAAGATAAAAGAAGTTAATTAATAATGTGTTTAGAGGCTAATAATGATCTTTGCCAGTGCTTTTTTTTTTTTTTTTGGCACAAAGTAAGGCCTCCCAAATAAAAGATGAAGCAAATACATCAGCAAATGGTTTAATTGTGAAGGAACTAGATCATTTAAATATATTAGCCTCCTTACTATATGCAATGAGGATACGATCTAATTAGCTACATAATTGTCTTCTTTTAGTATACGAGTAGCCAAAAAAGATCTGATTTTTTTTTTCAACTGCATAATTTTTTTCAGAAAAGGATTTATCTTGTTTATAAATGATAAGTCATTGTTAATCTAAGAAATTATTATAATAAAGTCATTTCAACTAAATTTCAAAAGTCTTCGAGCTATGTATATATAGCAAAACAAATGTCTACTTAAATTACTATTAATTTAGCTATAAAAATAGAACGAACATTTAATTTAATTCCCTCAGTATAAATAAACCTTTCTAAATAATATCTAATAATATAATCAGCTCTTACATTATTTTTTTAGAATAGAACCATCGAAGTTCACTTTCAACACATTAGAGGAAGGGGCCTTCAAGTAATACTATCCTTATTAACAAAATTAGAATCAAATAATTATAATTTGGATCCTATAATTTGAAAGATTTTTTTAACTTAAATCCTGAAATTAATAAAATAATAAAATAAATTTTGAAATTTTTTAGTTGTTGTATTTAAAACTTTTTATTTTTCTAGAGGTAGACAATGCTACTTTGCTAGCATGTGTTTTAATAGTAAAAAGCAAGCTATTATCCAATCAAGATATGAGAAAAAAGAGCATGCTTTTTAGGTTTTGCATCGAAAAACTCTTTTCATTTTATATAGTTTTGTTTCTATTTTGTTCTCTCTACATCTTCCCCTTATCGAAAAACTTTTTTCTCTCGTTAAAAATCACCTCTCCATCATGAGGAATCACTTTTCGCCATCTTTCTCCTACCTCCTCTCTCACTTGCTCTCAACGAACCTTCAAATTCTTGTAGCGATTACACTGCCTTGGCATGAGACGAAAGCTTTGGATATCGTCTCGATTCGATATTATGAGGGGAATGTAACCATCACTTTCAAGGTGGAGGCCAATGCTTTTATCTCTTTCAATGGGGTTTGCTTGTTCTATTGCATCATATTTAGAATGCCTACGGCATGTTTCCTGATTTGACGGATGGTGGAGGGGTCATAAATCCACGATCGATGTGAGATGATGGAGGAAAGGCTTGCCTATTGTAATACTCAGAAATAGTTATATATTGAATAGAAAAAAAAAAATTATGTAACTTAAGTTCACCTACTACCAATTAATTTTTACTCGAGTTTTCGATCCACGTGGTTTCAATCCGCTAACGAATTAATTGAACTAGCAGGTGGGCTTGGAGCATTACAAATGGTATCAGGGTTGGTTCAAGCGTGCGGAAGTTAGTGGGCATGATAAAAGGGCTATATGGAATGGTGATACCCTTGTAGTACCAACGGTAGATTCTATATACTTCATTATAAGGGGAAGATTGTATCACCCCAAAAATAGTTCTATATTAGATGGAAAAAGAAAGTGTTATGTAGTTATAACTCAAGTTCACCTACTATCAATTAACTTTCATTTGAGTTTTTGAAGCACGTGATTTTAGTACGCTAATGAATTAATTGGAGCAATAGCGGATGGGCTTAGGGCCTTGCATCTATTGAGAAAGGTTAAAAATAGGTCGGAAGTTTTGAAGCAATGCCTTTGCTTTCGTTTGATTTACAATTCTCATTTATCTTTTGGCATTTTCTGGTTACTCTGCAAGCTTGAGGAAGAATACGAAGTTCATCTCCAGGCAAGAAGGCATGTAGGGCAGTTACTTGGCCCTTGGTTGCAAGTTTAAGAGGCTCGCATAGGCATTTCGGCAATCTCCCTTCACCGTTTACCGACTCCTTTCGTGTCTTCGCCAGTGTTCGTCCGGTTCTCACCCAAAGAGAGGGGGAGTTAGGTCCTCGGTTGTTAGGTTAATGTTATTCTGTCACTCGTTTACCTGAGTAGTAGATCAGATCCACCACCAGAGCAAGGAAACCGAGCATCAACGCTCCACAACACCCAATAAAAATCCGGATGCTAGACGTAACGGGTTATTTACCACACCACACGTGAAATAACGACGTTACGAACAAGCCAGAATCAATCCCTAAATTCGGCGAAGCGTTAACCATCTAACGTGAAAATAACCGAATAATTCGGGGAGACCGTCGAAGAGAGAAGCGGTGAAGGGTCCCCTGGAGGAGAAAGGAAGCAGGAGGGAAAGCTGGGCGATGAAGGGGGCGTCAGAGGGAGCGAGTTGCGAAGCGAGCCGCGGCTGCATGCTGGGCCGCAGCCTCAGCGAGAAGACGGGCAAGGCCTTCTCCCGTGCTCCTCCTCCCCCGCGTGAACCCTCGTCTGATAATAAGGACGCCGCCCCCTCGCAGCCCGCCCGAAACGCCTCCTCCAAATACGATTTCGTCAAGGTGAGGCCCTCGCTCCAAACCGGAAGGAGCAATCTTTTCGGTGCTCTTCCTTGGATTCTGAATCTTGATGTGGGGGTTTGTTGTTATTCGCTCGTTATTCCTTCCTTTCTGCTCGGAATCGCCGCGATCGGGTAGAGGACTTTCTGTTAACTTCTTGATATGGGTTTGATTTGGTTTTCTCATCAACTCTTGCTCTTTGTTTGGAATTTTGGCCATTAGGTCAAAGTATGGCTCGGAGACAATGCGGATCATTACTATGTTCTTTCCAGATTCCTTCTCAGTAGGATGCTAACTGTAACGAAGGTCGTTGCTCTTTTATCAATCAATTCTTCTTTTATTTTTGTGTGAATTTATTCCAGCTTGTTCTGTAGATTTTTTTTTTTTTTTTTAAAAAAAAAAATTCCAGCATCTATTATTTTGATTATTCGATGAATTTGATTATCTTTATAGGTAAAGCTTTAAGAGAATTTTGCGTGGTCTAAATTGGTTACTTAGTTAGCTGGCATTTTTAAGACTGTGGGAAGCTTGTGTCCATCTATTTGAATGTCCTTTAACATGTGGCATCTCTGTGATTGAGTTTGGAAGTATCTACTTGGGATCACCTAGATGTTTGTATGTTCTGTTGCAAAGTGGATCTGGTGCCAACATGTATCTCTTGGTCGATGTGTTTTTGATGTTTCATGAGAACTGATTGTTGCTACTCAGTGGTCAGATATTAGAATTCAGGCACTGCATCATCTCATCCATCAAATGTTGCTAGCATTCTGGAGTAATATATTCCCACCAGATTCCATTCTGCAAACTTCATTAAGTTCAAGTTTTAAATATATTTATTGTGTATGAGCTTCCCCATTTTTATTGTTTATATGACCTACCCTTAACATGGTTTGGTTATGTTCTATACTCTTGAGGGAGTAATCCCTTTATCTATTTTTCTCTAACATAATGCATCCATGCTTTGTATGGGAAGGGAATATGTGTCTCAGAATTGGAAATATGAAAAGACAGATACCAGAACCAATTCTAACTTATTTGAGTTGTCGAGTGATCCTATGTTCAAAGGGCATTGCACTTTCAAAATGAAATATCCAAACTCATCTTGTGTAAAATTGATTTTGGAGGGTTTGGGAGGAACTTGGTGTTTTCTAATGCTGAACATGGTCTGGAGCGAGGTTTTATTGTCTCTGGGTGGTTTGTATATGTCCTAGAGCACTGACTTTGCATTTGTCCCATGCAAGAATGACACGTTATTGGACCAGCCAAACCACTCCATGCTATATGATGGAGAGAGATACACAATACAACCCCACTAACAAACTTGTATTCCTGTAGTATATCATATATCATTTATGTCACATGGTATATGACTTAAAACATGTATATTAATCATTTATTCTGACTAATAACGTAACATAGCGTTATTTGTACTTTCTCACTATTTCCTTTTAAAAATTATTATGCAATACACAAAATAGCCCATGTTCTTAGCAAACAAATTTTTGGGTCAGATAGATGAGTGATTGATGAAATTAGCTGCATGATTTTATGGTTATATTTGAAGATGGAGCTTATGAGATGCCAAAGGAAATGCTAAATTATAGAATACCTACATAATACTTGTTCATGCTTCTGTGTGCATGCATGTGTGATGTGTGTCTGTGTTGTGTATGCTTGTGTGCGTGGATGTGAGTGTTAGATTCATTGCATTTTTTACTGGGCTTGTGTGCATGCATTCATGCATGGCATATGGCCATCTGCAAGGAAAATAAACCAGATTTGAACCTAGCAGGTGCAAAGGCAAGGTATCATGTTTCAAAGAAAGGAAAAGGCCAATTTATATTAATATTTGTGGTAAAAGTGTGATTACACCCAGTCGTGATAGTGATAGGAATCTAACATCTACTTTGCCCTTTGTAGCATTACAAGTAAGTGGCTTGTTCAGTGGGAAAAGTGGAAGGACCCATGCATGGGTAAGATAGCTTGCATAATGTTGCCTTTTGGATTGCAAGTTAGCCTACCAAATAAAACCAACCTGTTCTTGGTCTGTGGAGAATAAATTTTTAATAGATGATTGGGGTGGATTTTGAGCCTTGGACCTTTGTATCCTTCAGCTTAATGGAGTCATGTTGAACCCATGGTATGATGGCTTTGGTTATCTCATAATTCCAAGCGATTTATTGTGTAACTACTCTGGAATAATTGCACATGGGTCACTTTGTTATAGAGGATGAAGGAATTTAAGCATGTCCAGTCTTTTTTGAAGGCAAAGAAGTCAGTATTTCTCATTCTCCTTTTGGTTGATTTTGCTAGCATGTACAAGAGTGTTGCATGTTGACAGTGAAATACTCCAATTTTGGGGTTAAGATCAATGGGGAAAATACATGATGCTTTAAACTTTGACATTTACTCACTATGTCCACGATGCTTGCACTATGATGTTATAGTAATATTTGACGTGCACGGTTATTTATTCTGAAATTTAAAGGATGTCCATTATGCCCGTATGTTGCTTGCTGCATGGAAACTCTTTGTTATCTGAAAAAGCTTCCTCTTTGCTGCTTCATAAGAATGCACTTTTTTGAGACTCATGGTTCGAAATCATTTCATTCTTACTTTTCTTGAAATCTCCTCTTTGTGAAGCTCATGATAATGAGTTAGCTATCTCATCAGAACCTGATAACAGAATTTGGTAATTTATTTCTGAACTTATTTTTTCAGATTCCTAATCATGTTGCTATCAAGATTGCTCTTGAACTCAAAAAGCTGCTTGTAGACAATAGCCTTCTTGATGTGTATGTTATTCTCAACCATCTTTTTTATCAATATTCAATTAACTTTGATTGATAACTGACCTGCACTGCATCATTCTTCTCACTTGAACATTTTGGGAAAATGTTCTCAGTTGCTTCATTGATACTCAGCAAGGGAAGTATCATATGCCTATACTTTTGAGCCATTTTGCATGGATATCATAGAGATCTCATGTATTTTCTAGTCTCAGAATATAGAATTGGACAATAAAGGATGTATTTTATGGTTCGGTGTTTACATGGCAAAATATCGGTGCATTTGGGTGTTTACACATGAGGATGTGCTTGAACATCTTGTTCTCATGCTGTTCAATACTTCAGTTTAGAAATATGTGTACCTACTATTTTGAATCTAGGACAAGATACGTGAAGGCACTGGAAGTATTTGTGTTCTTTATATGTACCAACATGCACGTATATGGTGGCTGACTTTTATTTTCTATTTCAGACTGTTACTAAAGCTTTTTGTAATTTTAAAAGCTCATGTTTTAATCTTTTAATAGTCACATTGGGTGGATAAAACCATCCAATGTCACATGTATCCTTTTAAGTATGCTTGTCGGCGGTTAAGTCCAACCAGAACTAGATAGCCTGTATGACAAAACAAAATACTAAATTGCAAAACAGTATAGTTCTATGAGTTCTCATTGAAAAGCATTGAATACTTTAATAAATATAATAGGATGTTAATGCAAAACAACAGGGCATGTGAGTGAAGTGAAAGAAATGGTTTGACTCTGGTACTCTATATCAATATGAAACAAGTACAGATGCAAATTTCTAAATAAAAGAAAAGACTCTGCAATTCATAATTTTAAGCTTCACGTTAGGTTTCTTATAGTTTTCACACTATAGTAATGCACATTTGCACGCTGATGCGCAAACGTGTGCGCCCGCACACACAAAGGTTCATTAGATATTAGCATTCAATATAATGGTAAATCAGCATGATACTAATTGTATTGTTATTAATGCTTATGGGCTTATAGCTGCTCAATTTCAAAATTTAAGCTTCTAGAGGGATTTTTGTTGGCAGCGATCTTATTATTTATGAGAGGGTCAGTTTTATTTCATGATTGACATGGTTGCTTAAGTTAATTAAAAGACTCAAAACCGCATGTCATTTGTATATTACCAATAATCATAGCATATGTTCGACATGACTGGATGTGAAGACTGCCACACAAAGATAGATGCTGATAGCTTGCAAGGAACAGAATCAATATATTTTGTCATTGGATTCCTTGTTAAATTTATCAATCATGTTCTAGGAGTTACACTTGAATTTGAAAATCTGCATATTGGCTGAGTATTACTTATTGATTTTTTTTCAGTGGTTGCTGATTATGTTTCCTTATTTCGAACTATTTTTGCAGTTCACAATATGATTTGGAAGCTAATTTATTCAAGGTATTTTGTTTCAACAATTAATCTCTTTTTGACTTTTGAAGTTTCAATAAATGAAGGAACCTGATCCATTGCACCATCAAACATTTACTTCAAATTTCTCACATCTTAGATTGCCACAATTGCAGATTTTTAGCCTTTTTTTGATATCTTTTTAGGTGAAATATGCAATGTCCCACCTTGAACCATAACTATTAGTGCCATGAACCAACAATGTCCAAGAAATAGTTTTTGACCAGTGTACCATCTAAATTATCTTTGCTTGGGCACATTTATTTCTTTATAGTGTAGAGCAATTCATATTCTTGCTTTCTGATATTTGTATATTTCTTCAATCATGATTTTCATGAGCCTTACCTCTATGGTACGCTATATTGGTATGTAGCGCCTTATACTGAACATACTATATCATATCGGTACCGAATCGAGACTTGGTATAGGGCATATTGAGTCTTGGTATGTCAGACCGACCCCATACCATGTGTATTGGCATTGTAGCAGTATGCTACTGATATGAGGTTTGGTGTTGAGCTTGCAAACCTAGCATATTCCTCAGCTTATTACAAAGGAAATCTAGTACAAATTAGTGCTATCTTGTTTTATATGGTTTTTCTATTATCCACCATAGGCTTTATATTACTTTCAAAAAGTTGTTCTTAAGAATCCATGTCTTAATATGATGCTGAAGATGAATTATTTGATTCACTTCTATTGGGGATTTTGATTGGGTTTATCAGTCAACTGAGAGGAGAGGATGAAAGTGTTGGGATTTATAGAATAAGAGAAGGAATCGCAAGCGAAGATGGAAGGAGAGGAGGAAATTTCAAAGAAGGGCAGTTTTGGAGTTTTTTTTTTTTTTTTGATTGGGGGGGGGGGGGGCAAGGAGGAGAGCAATTGATCGAGTGGTCAAGGGGGGAGACTTTTACTTTCTAGACACTGTTGGATTATTAGATTGTTCTAATCAAGTTTTGGACCGTATCAATGTGCTTTAGAAATTGGAATAATACAAATTAACCATGCTTGACCTCTCACCCTACTAATTTGTTTTGATTGAAGCATCAAGCAATGCAACCCAGTTTTACAAGGAAATCAGTTGAAATACTTTTCATTTGATAGAAATTGGTTTTAAATCCTTGTAGATATATTGTCATATTGCTTTTTGACAAACACTATAGTCAAGTAAAACTTGAGGGCACAACTACATAATATCTTATGATATGTTGTATTGGTGCATATGGCCCACACCGAGCTCTTCATGCGATATTGCAACTGAACCAAGACTTAGTATAGGGAGTGTATCGTGTTTCAGTATGCTAAAACAATCTATGTATCAAGCATACTGACACTATACCGGTATGGGATCAGTATAGGGTCCAATACTGAGATTGCGGACCTTGATAATATCAATTTTGAGTTAAAGGAAATGATGTATCAATAGGACGAGTGTTGATCGCAGCTAACCATTTTGATTGATTCATTTCTTTTGTACTACACTTTATTGGATCTTTTTCTTTTTTTAAAATATGTGTCTAGGTAATGGAACTAGTTGAATAATTTGAGCTTTCATTTGAGTTTCCTATGCAGCTTATGGAGCGACGGGGTTATGGAGAGGAGTACATAAACCGCTATAAGATGATGACTAGGTAAGTAAAATATTAGGTCAGTAGATGCAGTGCATTCAAGATTTTCTGGAGATCATGGAAATAAAATATCCTGGAGCAAACAAACTATTGTAGAAACTGTACTTTTACTGATTGTACTGGTTATATGCTTAATATCATGCACATCAGTTATCTATTGGTTAGTTCTCTTTATAGCTTATATGATACTTTTGTATTTGTTGTTTTTGCACAACATTTTCATGTGCACCAACAGTTAAATTAATTTACCATTTCATCCTTAGGACCTGAAAGTTCAAACCTATATAATTCATGTTAAAGGTCACTATAAATGTTAGATGAACATACTTTTGACAACATGTTGATGTGTAGGCCATACCATATCAGCTACGAGGAACGGATTCCATATGCGCAATATGAAATTCTTTATTATAAGAATTTGTGCTAAGATGCAAATTTTTGGTTTGAACAATATATTTATTTACAAGGAACCCCTACAATGACATGTGTGTTTGTTTTTCTTTTGGTTATTGTCTTTCAGATTTCATCACCAAAGAGTACCACTGGTTATTCTTGTATGTGGAACTGCTTGTGTAGGAAAATCTACAATTGCCACACAACTAGCTCAACGACTAAATTTGCCAAATGTTTTGCAGGTTTGTCACTTCTTATCATGCTTCTTATCATGAAGTTAACTGGATTTTTCAGATCTGATAGCATTTTTGAGAGTAAATAGAATAGTGCTAGTAAAGCAACTTATTTCTTAACATGCAGACAGATATGGTGTACGAATTACTACGCACATCAACAGAGTAAGTGATCTCACAATTTCTTTTGTCTGGTTCATTTCATGTGATATTTTCTTATTAAATTTATTCATCCTCCTTCCTTCATCTAATTTCTGACTAATGGGTGTGAATGCTTCTTTTTTTCCCTTTTTCTTACGAGCAAATGTCAACATCTTGCGACTCCATATCAAAAGTAACTCTTCAATGTTAGTATTGGATCGTGTTTATTGAATTTAATAAGTCACTAATAATGCAAATATCCCAATTTATGCACTTAATACAGTTTATACCCTTAAATTATGGTAGACACGCTCAATATATGTAATTTGAATGAATGAATTTCAAAATATTTAGATATCAGGTAGGGCATATATGAGATTGAAGCACTTTATCCCACTATTTCTCAATAACAATATAATAACAATTACAGTGGTTGGTAACATGTGAGATTGAGGACCCATGCAAGCATGTGCTTATTCCCACAATGGATATATCTTAGGGAGGTATTGGGTACTTAAACTAGACCAAGGAACCAAATTAATAACCAGCTGAACTTTTTGGCTGAGGTCCTGGGTCACTACAAAATAGTGTTAGACCTAATCCGAGATTGAACCATTTTATACTACTATTTCTCAATAACAATATAATAACAATTACAGTGGCTGGTAACATGTGAGATGGAGGAGCCATGCAAGCATGTGCTTATTCCCACAATGGATGTATCTTGGGGAGGTATTGGGTACTTAAACTAGACCATGGAACCAAATTAATAACCAGCTGAACTTTTTGGCTGAGTCCTGGGTCACTACAAAATAGTGTTAGAGCTAATCCAGCATGTGCTATGGGATATTATAACACAGACCTTTCCTTTTGGAAATCGACTACAAGCTAGTTATGATCTTTGTGATTGGACCTCTTCCTTGGCGAGGATGACAGTGCTTGTGAGTGTGCAAGGACTTGCGTAGGCATGTATTGAGTACCACATGTGCGTTGAGCAAATCTCGGGTACTTGAGCTTAGGACCCTAATTAATAACCTTCTAGCTAGCCCTTCTTAGGAAAGGTCCTAGGTCTTCGCAATATGGCTTTTATGGCTTTTTTTCTATCTATGTTATTGACATCTATGATGCCTATATATGAGCAACCATTTTTTCTGCATTTTGTCTACTATAACATTATTGTTCAATGCTCATCACAGCTGTTGCGTGACACTGTTATCGCCTTAAGATTTATGTGTTGTTCACTTTTTACAAAATGATACTATGAGGACAACTATTTGTTACATATGACCTCAAGAGTCCATTATAATTCTCAGCTTGGCCCATGAGAACTTCAACCTTCAGGCCATCATCAAAATTGGGGATAATGGAATTATTGAAACTTGCTTCCCTCTTGTAACCCTGCCTATATTTTATACAAAGCCATTCCCAGGCTTGGATAAAGGAGGAGGGTTGTAATAGGTTGACAGCCCACTTAAAATTAGTCACATCCTATATTCATGAATCCTTTAGAGAAAATTGTTGTTGCTGTGTTTGTATGCTTCTACATATATTCTTTATCCATATACATACATACATACATGTAATAACGAGTGCATTTACAATACACACCAGATATATAGGGGACTTTGTACCTAGCATGAAAATCAGTGTTAGTGCTTAAAAATGGATATCTAAACCAGATAGGACCTAGAAGACTCAAAATGCCTATATAAGAAAAATTATATGTTTGGAGACCCCTATCCTCTGCATCAAATCACCTCAAAATCAATGTACTGTATGACGCTATTCAAAATATATATATTTGGGAAGACTTTATGCATGGGCAAGAGGTTTCATAAATATATGATTTTTCATACGTAGGCATTTGCAACAAATAGTTTGATTTTTTATTTTGAAATCCAGATCATGGAAACCTATAGTGGGTGTAAGCCAAGTTTCAAGTCCCAATGGGATGGGGGCATCCTAGCCATCATCCCATTTCTATGAGAAAATAGGACTGGGATGGGGCTAGAACTCTGAAACCCATCTACATGGAAAAAGAAGAAGAAAGAGGATAGAAAGGAAGGAAGGAAGAAGAAAAGAGAAAGAGAAAGGAAAGGAGAAGAGAAAGAAAGAAATAAAGGAGAAAGAAAATAAAGAAAAAGTAATAAAGAAAGGAAGGGTGAAAAAAAAAGAAAGGAAGAAGGGAAATAAATAAGAAGAAGAAGAAGGGTTAGAATGAAAGAAAGGAAGAGGAAAAGAAAGAAATGAGAGAAGGAAGAAAGAAAAGAAGATAAGAAAAAGAAACAAAGTGAAAAAAGAAAAAGAAAGAAAAGAAAAGGAGGAGAGACAGAAGGTACTTATCAGGATGCTCAATTGAGATGGTTGCCAGGAAAAAACAGGATAATGGGGGCACCCCATTTTGCAACGAATCTGGGACACCCTCATCCTAGTGGATTTAAAACCTTGGCTGTAAGGTCCTCTCTTTACATGCTGCATGCATTATGAAGTTACACTCTAGCAAAAGAGAAGACTGCGTAGCAGAAAACTTGAGTATTACATGCATAAACTCTCACAAAAGAGAAGAGTGCATAGCATGAACTTGAATGATTACATGGACTAGGACCTAAAGGCCATTATCTTCAAGATTATGAAGTATGAACTGCAGTACACCAAGAAAAGCCAGAACGCAGTAAATGTGACAATATGTGGATCAAATCCCCTGGAATAACTTATATTCATTATCCATTTTCTGGGAACATCAATATAACACAAATCTTGAAAATGTTAAAAAGGAACCAGAACTGCTTTCTTCCCCCATTTTTTACAAGCTTAACTTATTATTATGGCCTCACGGATTTATAACATTGGCAACTAAGAAACTCTTCATATCTCGGCATCAGAAAATTGCAAATATTTCCAGTTTCCTTCTGAAAATGACAGTTTACTTCTGAAAATGACAGTTTCCTGGAAAAAGCTCTTGAAGCTTATGCTGGATCATAATGCTATCGAGTGTTCTTGAGTAACGATTCTTTACTGTCTAATAATTGGTAGAAGCTTTGGTTTAAATTAAACTAAAGATGCTCAAGAAAAATCATAAATGATTCTTCTGTAAGATGATATATATCAGGTAAACTTTGTTAGTATTTGAGCACTGCTTTAAGGATGATGCTACAAGCTTGAAATTAGGTAACAAGTTTTCTTCTTTATGCTTATATTTCCTGGTCATCCATTGATCATATAAAGATCATCTTCTTCTTTTTAGTTTTCTTCTCCATATTTATACCACTGGATCTGCTGTTGATCATATAAAGAGTGAAAATTATGCTTCTTTGTTAAGGAAATTACCTTAAGATACATGCAATTGTGTTAATATCCAAAACAAGAACCGAAGAAATTTTGAAAAAATTAAACACGTCTTATGCCCTGTACAATTGCATCTGGTGCTTCATCTCCAAATATTTCAGCTTAATGGTATTGTTGCTTGTTTCCGAACCTATTCACTGGCAGTTATGGGTCTGTAATACTCTCTGTTTTGGTGGGTCTGTGAAATTCAGCCAAGCTGTTGTAATCTGGTGGATGACTTTAGAATCATTGAAATGCTTCCATGGGATGCATATGCTATTTTGCTTTTAAATTATAAGAGCCATGTAAAGTTATTGTGCTTCCTAACTTTTTGAGCAGTGCCCCATTAACATCCACACCAGTCTGGGCTCGAGATTTTAACTCATCTGAAGAACTTATTACAGAATTTTGCAGGGAATGCAGGATTGTTCGTAAAGGTAGCTCAGTGATTTTTGTTAGCTCAGTGCTTTTTGTCTATGTCTATTGATATTTTACTAGGTTGATGATACAATTTGCAAATGCCTGCATATATGTAAAATGGTTTCCTGAACTTTCAATAGCACATGGCTGTGGAAGCTCTGAACATCTTCAGTTTATAAATATTAGTTCCTTTAACCATGACTAAAAGCTTGTTCTTTGTGTGTTTTAGGATTGGCTGGTGATTTAAAGAAGGCAATGAAAGATGGCAAACCTATCATAATTGAGGTGTGGTGGTCTACCATCTATTTGTTAAGGTCACT
Source organism: Metroxylon sagu (assembly GCA_017589505.3). Classification (NCBI taxonomy): domain Eukaryota; kingdom Viridiplantae; phylum Streptophyta; class Magnoliopsida; order Arecales; family Arecaceae; genus Metroxylon; species Metroxylon sagu. Next base: position 2,018,390 of record JACVBY030000634.1, on the reverse strand, counting down.
GTGATATGATAATTTTAATGCTGAATTAATACAAAACTTTTAGCATCTCATGGGGTTTGTACTTTTTTTTAAAAAAAAAAGAAAGAAGAATCCTCCCTGCTTCCATGTTGCTTTATGAATCAATTTAAAGGCTAAGACTTGAGTCAATGTGTAAAATTCATGGTTGCACATATATATTTCAATATTTAAGTGTAGAGGGCACCAATGGGTTCCCTCCAGTCCTATTTTAAAATAAAGGGTGAAAAGGGAGAAAAACACTATGTAAGAGTAACCAATCTGGCCATTGGATGATATTCATGAATCTTGGCTGGGCTAAATATTGGCTAGCACTCTTCTGTCACCCGATCATCTTCATGTTCACTGCAATTTTAAGTAGACTCCTATATGCATACGATAAAATCTATTTTAAATCATATGAAAGTGACTTTACCTTAAGCTAGTTATAAATTTAGAGGCATTTGTCCAAAAAGGATTTCCACTTGCCAGCCTCTGGCCCTTTCATATCAACTACAAGCATTTTATATTATTGTGTTCTTTTCTACATGCTCCACTTTTTAGCACGAAATCATCTATAAGTTACAACTGTGAATTGTTTTGCTGTGACATTGTTAACATTCTCATGCAATTGATTTTCAACAATGTATTTTGGATACTCCATCTTCCTTTTCTCCATCAAATAATGTCGTGATTAACAATTATTACACTATTGAACGGGCTAATATTTGAATCTTTTTCTTTTCAAGAAGCTTTATTGCTAAACTGGTTTTCCTTTTTTTTTTTTTTTTAATTTCATGTTAATATCTTGGAATGCATTTGATTAATCAACTGGTAGACATCAAATAAAATTATTTGATAGACATGTGTCATCAAAACCAAGAGATAAAGTCTCATCAATCAGCCAATAATCCTCTATTTTCAGCTGCAAACTTTGAGGTGTGCTTTTAAAAGTCTGAACTTCTATGTTAACGGATATTAGTTATGTATTGCTTCTAGGAATTATTGACCAGCTAGTTAGACTACATAATTGTAAATGGGAAATCTCATGAGTAGTTTATTTTGCAAGGTTTGGAGGTACAACATTATTTTTCTGATTCCTAACCAAGGAAATGATAATGAATCTTCTTAGCGTACTGTGGGTATTAATTTAATTCATTTTTTTTTTAATACACCTAATTCCATGCAGAATACCTATAAGGAAACTTTATGGCCTAAATTCACAAGAATCAGATCGATAATATCCAAAACTGGGATATTATGGTGCTTTAGCAAATTCTAAACAAAGAGTGCAAGCATTGGTGCTATATGTAATGCAGACTCATAGGAGTTTGAGTTGTGGGGTGTGCTATTGTATATATACAAGCCTGTCATATACCCAAACTTCATAATTTTTGAGAATCTAAAATGAGAGATTGCATCTAATGGAAAAATGTCCTTTCATGAGAGGCAAAACCCAATATCTCAATGAAACAATAAGAATTTATCTAAATTTACAAGGTTGCGATCAAATTTCTTTCAAAATTCCAGCAGCAAGTTCCAGAGCATCTCAACAAATCAGTTTAGATTCTCTTTGAATTTTTGCAATATAACCTTCAATTTTTTCAATGCTTGATTGGAGTCTCTTTTATATATTCAGTTTCTATATTTTATACCCATCTGATTCTCTCTCCACAAATGATGTAGAGAGAGCGGGGTGCATTAACCAAAGTTGGGTGCATTTATCATTGGGAGATAACCCAAAACCTCTTATCCCTATCTTTTCATTACTGGGTGGATTCAAAGGTATCCATCAAATATTCTTTCCTCCTGAGCCAGTCTCAAATGCTGAACTTGCTAAGTGCTAGTAGTCCCAATCAACAGGCCTTATCTAATCATGTCAGTGGTGGTTGTGTTTTTATCTCTTGTGCAGTATTTATCAGTCATGAATTATTATTTGTCGATATTATTTGGCTAACTCAACCAATCACCTTTGACTGTGTTTTCCACCTATCTTCTTGTGGCAGGGTATACATTTGGATCCAAGTATCTATTTAATGGATGAAGAGAACAGACAGTCAATAGATGCTAACAGAAAAAACACACAGTCTGGGACCTCGGATGATATCACAACAAATATAGAACGTAACTTAGAACATGCTTCTGGCAGTGAGAAAGGCCATTCCACAAATGTGGATCATTCTGGAAATAAGAACTGTTATGCTCAGATGGAAGAAACTGGGGTGGGCACATCTGCTTCTGAAACTGGGGTGACATCTGTTACTACATCTCAAGGTTGTCCAATGAAGTTTTCAGTTATTATCTATTTCAAAGATGGAAAAAGTCACAATTCTTTTTCTTTGAGATGCATTCGTATGAAGTTGATTTGTACGATTTTTTTTTTTATATACATTTTCCCCATATCTTTTTCTTTGCCGTCTTGTGAAGCATTATTTTTTGACTTTCCAGGGGAACTTGGTAAAGAATTGGACGTAGAAAGCAGTAAGTCTGTGATGAAAGAAAGATCTGCTGCTGAACCAATAATTGTACCCATAGTTTTGAAAATGGTGGAGTTTGATCATGAGGTTTGGCTTCTCTGGTTTGTGATTGAACACAGATCATGGTAGTGTTTGTATTTTGATGGCTGTAGCTTATTGCTTGCGGGATAATCATTTCTGTTATGAACCTTCATCATGCCATCAATTAGGTTCATGTTTAAGTCTTTTTTACTATTTGCACTTTATGAAAACCAATCCTCTGTCAAGGTAACAACTTCAAGTCCTCTCCCTAGTCTCCTTTTATTCTTGACCAACTGCAAATTTGAGCCTGCCTTTATTAATTCTCCATCTATTTATGCTCTGTTATTGCAGTTGCTGAGCTTAATGTACTTGTTTAGTTCTTAGCTTCATAATTACTCTGAATTCACCTCTGCAATATTATCTTGCTGCACTTGTGTCATGAATTTGATTCCCTACTACATTTTTCCCCCTTTGTTTCTCTTTTTCCTCTTTTTTCCTTTCAGGATGTGTTATCATTATTTGATCAATCTAAGATTTTGTTATTAGCATAATTCAGCACAAACTTAGTTTTTGAAAATTTAGGATTAGGTAGTTAAGATGTTTAGATGTCTTTCATTTGATATATCATGATAGCAAGAATCAGTTTTTTTAGGCCCCAGATCTGTTAAAAATTAAAATTATGCCATCATTTTATAAGTGGCCAGCAACTACTCACTATATTTGATTCAATGTGATTGCGGGTCGCAAATGACTTTCAGCTTTTAAATACTAATGTCTCTGTTCCAACTGTAGTGTGATTTTGTACTTTCAAGTTTCAAGTATTTGATACATATTTGTAGATGTTCTCTTTATTCTCCATATCAAGGTGAACATATTTTATCTCTTAATGCATCTTTTGTTTTCTGCAGGCATTATTGGAGGAATGGATCGCCACTAGAACATTTGGGGGTAAAAGTCTAGTGCAGGTACATACATTATGTGTTGGTGTCATGGGTAAATGACATATGCAATCATCTTTATCAATGTTTTTGTCCACCAACTATGATTCATTTCAGTTTCTTTCTCCATGATGAACCAATTTTAACTAAATCCATATAGGGAACTATTTATTCCAAGGAACACATCAATGGGTGTTTGTGACCAAATGTAAAGATGTGATAATTTTATTTTGTCATGTCCAAGTCTCTTTCATCTTTATAATTAGTTCTTGTGGTATAAGCTTTGTCTATAGAATTAGTGATGAATGCTTTGGGTTTTTATCTTTTATACTTACATAAAATAAGATTGAAGTCAGTCCTCAGTGATATCATCAAGGGACCATGATGAGAAAGAAGGTTGGTTTCTATTATTTCGTAATAATGGATTATGTAGTGATATTATTTCGGTTCATTACCATACATCTTAAAGATGCTGATGAACTTAGGGTCAAATTGTTAATTGTACTTTTTTTAGTCGGTGGACATAGGGCAAATCTTCCACATGGATTCCTGGTTTATTTCCTTCTTCTCTACTTCTTTAACTGGTGATTTCAGCACATACCTTGTCAGTTCCATGCTAGATTCTGCATGAGTAGCAGCCTGACCTGTGACCTATGTCATCTGAATTATATTATTTATACTGGCTCAAGGGGACATTTATTTTAGTAGCTGTATTAGATAGTTGATTAAAATTTTCTGTGTCAAGTCTTGCTGTTATATTTGATTTTTTATCATATTGGACTTCATGATTAACCATATTTAAGATTAACATATAGAGCTACTTTTTCCCCTTGTTTTGCAGGATCAAAGTAAGCTTATACGGAATCTTAAAACAATTCAGGATTATCTTTGCTCTTTTGAGTCACGGGTAAACTTATTTCTTTCATCCAATCTTATATGCTCAGAAATGTGCAGTCATATGCAATCACTTATATTTTGACTCATTCCAATTTATATATTGCATATGGTGCTTAAGATGTAGTGTTTGTATCTTGAAGTGCATATTCACTTATTTATCTCATGTAAGTTCTGGTGGAAAAAGTGGAAGAAGACCTTGCTGTATAATTTGGTGAGGCTCTCAGAGAATGCTCCATGATGTATTTCAATTTATAGACAATCTGCTTTGAAAAAATCCATTTTAATGCTTTATTCTACAGATTCTATTATGTGCACAAAGGTGCTGATGTTGCAGAGTTGTACAAGATTTGCATTGGCCATATCTGGATCTTGCCCCCAGAATTACTATTTCAATGTAGCTTTTAAAATCTCGTGGACCCTTGATAATATGATCTACAGTTAAACAGATATAGGTCCACTTACCAATTGTAAACCATTATATTGTAGAAAAGCTTACAGAGATTAGACTTCTGCTTGATCATGTAAAAAGTATCCAACTTACAGAGCGAGCAAGCGAGAGAGAGAGAGAGAGAGAGAGAGAGAGAGGTCAATCAGTAATAAGCTAAGCATGTGTGCATAAATCAGCTGAATTTTAGAATTTCTTGGGATGTGTTGCTGTACCTGAGAAAGTTTTATATATTTAAACAATCACAAACTTGATAGTTTAAAATGTGAAATTCTTGCTTGTGACTGCATTAAGGAGTCCTGCAGCAGTTGTTTGCCTGGTTGATTATAGTGTAATGGCTATATTGTTGCCATATTGCATGCTTTTGCTTTCCTCCCGAACAATGGACACAGAAATGTGTTCAATCGAGCCATGAGGGACCTAGTTTTGTTAATATCTATTGAATGAATTTTGAAGAAATCATTTTTCAGTTTAGGCCTTTTAGTAATGTAAAATGTAGTATTTGTCAAGTGCCAACCTTGGACTAAAGGTATGCCTGCATGACGCTAGCTGATCCCCTTTACTGCAGCATACCCTCCGAACTCTTTCTGTAACATTGATGCTTAATGCTAGTGGTGGCCACATCTCTATCATTTTACTAGACTGCATTTTACCGGAGTGCTTTTGAATTGCACCAGTAAAGGGGTTCATTGTCAGCTTCAACAGGCCAGCATCTCATGCTAGGGTCGTTTTCATCATCCAAGACACCTAACAGTATCCTAGGCATTCCTAGAGATATCAGGAATGATACTTCGTGCAATTCTGGACCAGGGTTATTCCTATTTGTGGACATGGTATTTTATTTGCCCCCTATACATGATATTACATTTAATTCAAAATGAAAATAAAGTAGCTTATGTTATTGGAACTGTTCAGTGTTAGCTTAATATAGACAAGCCTTGGCTTTGATCCTAGTATATTTAATTTAAGGCGTTTTGTAAATTTCATCTTTTGATGTAGCCCTGAGACCTATTTGAAAGCCTGCTCAGGATTTGAGGCTAAATTATATAATATGCCACTTGTGTTGAGAAGTTGCATTTTCTATCTTGATCTATCCTAGAAACTGAGAAAAAAATGCTTTGAATATTTCTTTACCATTCATGAAATGGTTAGCAAATGATAAATTTTTTTAATGGTATAGAATATGTGAACCTGCTGATGTTTGGTCCATATGCATTTCATGATGTGTATAACATGATTCAGCAGTGTGAATGGGCCTGAAAGAGCATTTTTCAATCTACCGCAACGGGTACTTCCATTTATGACCCAACCATCAGTAAGAAGCCTTCAAACATTTAATATTTCTGGTTTTTAGGTCTTTAAATGTTTTAAGAACATGATCAACAGTGTGGATTCACAACTTATCCTGTAATTGCACTGAGAGCATGCAGGGTTAAATCCTCCTGATGGGTATGGTGCGCGAAATAAATGATGCTGCCAAAATGAAGGGGGAAAATGATTATGCATATCACACCCAAGGGCATATATGGCTGATAGCTATTCATTTCTAGTAGAGGTTGAGTCTTGATTAAAATTGTTCCTGGTAGCATTCTAATCATGGGATCATGCTTACTGCACTGACATTTCGGGAAAATAAGGGCATAAATGTGTGATAGTTATTCATTTTTAGCAGGAGTTGAGCTGTACTAATGAGTAAAATAGTTCATTGTGGTCTTCCTATCATGATATCATATGTACTGCATGGACCTTACTGGGATAATGAGGATTTTCTTGACAAGCAAAGTCTATGCACTCAGATGCTCTTATTGTGGTTTACCATGATTAAAGGCTCTGGGATGCAGAGCCTAACTAAGATCTCAGCAGATGAACAGAGTTTCATATCAAAAACAGTTTGATTAAGCAAACCAACATAACCAATTGATGTTCTAATAATTTCTGGAAATTAAGGATATTGATTATAAACAACTTTTCCTATAATATCTTGTTGCAAGACTATATGAATAGAGTCGGTCATTTCTTGAATATCTTACTTTGTGTTGGAAATATTTTGTTCATTGCTTGGTCCTCTGTTTGATGTTGTGCATTCTCTACAGTAATTCTGTACTTGAACACATCTGAAGAGAATTTTAAAAATCAAATACAGTGGACAAGCAGATGATTCTTACTTATTTCACCTGTGATCCTTGAAGCAGGGATTGACAGTGGCTAATATTTCTGCAACAACATTTCCTCAGACGCTGGATGGGCTCCACAGCTTTCTTCTTCAGGTATGGTAGCATATTGAAGCAGGGATGATTGCATGTGTTATATGTTCTTATGAAAAAGAATAATAAATTTATTTTTGTTGACGTTATGATTCCAATAAGTTGAGACATTGCATACATCATGGTCAAGTTTCTAGAGAAATAATAAAGAAGCATGGTAACCTGACCCATCTTACTTTGATTTTGTGACATTGAATGAAGAAGAGAATACCCACATTAACACTCAAAAAGTAGATGATATGTAATGTATTAATTTGTCAAAATGATATTTTATGCATGACTAATTTGTCGAAATAGGGGTATTCATGCAAGTGCTGTTTGATACTAAATGTATTCTCAAAATATATATTCTATTCACTAACATATCATCTACAGGGATGGAAAAAGCTGTGACCCTCTATTAACATTCTGTAGGGACAATAACTTCTTTAGGAGTTATTAGGTGTCGCTGTGTATTACCTTAATGATATTTGTTTGGTTTGCCGAAATAGACCCTCTACCATGTGCAGCTAATCTCCCATATACTAATACATTGTCAAATATTCAGTCATGCTGATAAAGGTAGAGAAGAAAATATATTTCATTTGAGATTGGAGAGATTGATTTGGGTCTGTGAAGCAGGGACACCGATACAGGATACAGAAACGGCATGATACCATGCATTGATATAAGAGACTTTGAAAAAGTATAATATGATAGGGCTGGGATACACCTCTGAATACGTGTATTTATATATTTGTAATGTATATATACATAATTAGATATAAATATGTATATCTAATTTCTGTATTTATATATTCATAATATGTGTTTGTGTGTGTAAAAACATCAATAAAGCATACTAGGTTATCAAAATAATGTAACCAGCCAAGTTCATCATGGAGTAGTAATTCAAATATTGACCCCAATCTATATGCTTTATATTTAAATATTAATACCATAGACTACAAAATTAATCATTCTTTATTATAAGGTTAATGTCAAAAAAAGAAAGAAATGTTTTGTCCCTCATTTTTTGGGGTAGCAAGGAAATACCTCAATTATATCCAAGAAGTTTCTGGAGTATTTTTTTCTTTTGAAAATATGTTACTTTACACATATATGAGTTTCCAATATATATCCAATATGGACATGGCATATAATTTGAAGTATCAATGCCTCTTAGATTTGAGTTTAGAATTTAGACATATATTTGTGGTAAATGGGTTTATGTTAATCCTTTTCATTAAATATCTTTGACTCTTTCTGAAAGGGGAGTATGCAGATTTTTCTAATTAATTAAACTCTTTAATAATTTCACATGAAAATTGTTTCATACAACGAGAACCAATAGAAAAATAAGCTAATGATCTTTTAACATTGTTTTGTTTCTGAAATCGGTGTTCGACTATTTACTGGAGATTATATACTTATTTTCTTAATATTCTTGTCTTGTATTTTAATGGCTTAAAAGCTTGTTACATACTGTCTCAGAAATCAAAGCCCTTTAGTCATTAGTATTTTTCCTGGAATTGTGTCAGTTTTACATGTAATTTCTTGCTAATGGTGCTATTTTTATTTTATTTTTATTTTCCTGGAAACTCCTTTCATAGAGACATGATGCCCATGCCCATGTCCAGTTATTTTTGACTTGCCTAATCCTGTTCTGACATCAATATTCTTGCTGGTAGTTAGGCATGATGTTTGCCATCAGATGCTTAATACATGACTCTGCCCCTACCTTATGCTTGGAAGTACCGTGTACATTTGCATTCGCAGAAGTACTGTGTTTGCATTCACAATGACTAACAAAATTGACTGGAGTAAAAGTTGTTAGGCCATCTGTGTATTGTTCTTATTGTGGCTGCTAGCACTGCATGCCATTTTTTCAGGAACTTACGTGGATTTTCCCAACTCCAGTGCATTGAAAGTGGTGTCTCAGCTGCATCGTCCAAAAGTGCCAAAACAGCAGAGAAGAATTAGGCTGGCACAGCTGTAGATTGGGTCACAACAGGTACAAGAAAATAATAACTGCCACCAAATGTTTCCTTGCATCCAAGAAAGAAATGTTAGTTGGCAGGGTTATTGATTGCCATTATTACCTGGAGTAAAATATCAAACATCCTTTATACAAGTAATTTCTTATTCCTTCACATTTTTGTGGACGCTAATTTGTTCTCTCTTTTGTCTCGATTTCTTTCGTCTGCACATTGTTGCATGTTTCTTTGTCCACTTAAGAAATTGATTTATCCGGCATGGAATGCAATTTTTCATGAACTATCAGAACAATCGATGTTTCAGTTCTTGGCAAAGGTTACTTCCTCCACAAAGATGACTTTTGGCATATCCTTCAAAATTTTCAAGTTTACTGACAGATATACTTTGAAAGAGCATCATTGCATAATTTAATTTGCAGCAATCAATAATATGGAAGTATTTAGTCTCTTGATGACCATTACTGAATTTCCATTTTGTCTAGATCGATGAAAGGTGCAAGGCTTTGTGGACTACATGTCTGCCACATTCCTCTGCTATAATGAATCTGTGGGATCCCAACATGATCCGTGTGACGAGCATACATATTGGCACTAATTTAACCTGTCTTCTTTTGCACGAGTCAATGTCGGTCCATTCTCCAAGTGGCCCATGGTTGGAAGGAGCTCAACAGTCGGGTTGTTTTCCCTCAGATATCTCTTTTGTTATCTCTTTTCGGTGTAGATTTCTCATGCTGTACAAGATATGTACAAGATATGGACTAATTGTTTATAGTGAACGAATTCCAGTGTTTATTACCCAGATGAGATGAGGTTTGCAAGCTGCATGGCGTCAATCTATCTAGTCTCCTAATTGAGATTCTGTAGATCTTCTTCAGTTTCTTTCTTGATGTATCAGCCAAACGCAGAGCTTTTCACATTGGTATTGCCAATCGATTAGATCTATAGAGGCAAACTGGTTATTTGAATTTAGCAGATGAGGGATAAAAATAAACGTCTGATGTCTAACATTCCCCAGAAAATGGGGATTGCAGAGCTGGTGCGGCTTCCAGTTCCTTCTGCATTTCCCTGCAGACCCCTGCCTAGTCCATTCCACCCGTGTGGATTACCGTATCGCATGGTTATGGGAACCGAGTGTCCAATGAGGACCTTTTTGGATGCCTGTGAACCCACCCCCCATCTGTGTAATATACTCTGATGGTAGGTACTGTTTTCCATGCACACACAGGGAAATGTGAGGGATACTCTGATGGTAGGTACTGTTTTCCATGCACACACAGGGAAATGTGAGGGAGCTGGCTAGCAGATGGTTTCCACACACGGAAATGTGAGGGAGCTGGCTAGCAGATGGTTCGTATCTGTAAATGAGTCTAAGAACCAATCAGATATCTCTTTCTCTCCATGGATGACATCCAAAGTCACCCTTCATACGTAGGATATCCAAAGTCATGGCCAAAAGATGGATATCCGTTATAACCTCTTTGTTTCCTTTCAGATTTTTAATGCTTCTGATATTAGTTTGCAAAATGCATGCTTGATCAACAAAATGTCATACATAATATGCTAGAGCTCTGCATTATAGTCACTTTTATAATATTGTAGATAGAGATGGACAGGAGCTTGACGAGGTAGTCTAAGGCTTACAAACGTACCAGATTACCTATGCTAATAATGGCAAACACTAGAATGGATGCCACTGCAGGAACATCGATGAAGCAACAACAAATATGGTTCATGACTTATATTTTTTTTCATGAGATTGGCAATGTTTTCCTTCTTTTCTTTTCTTGAGATTACAAATTATTAATGGTATTAAGCAAATAAAATTCGGTTTTCCCCCTCTGCGTGAAAGACATGTTACAAGCCGTTCACGTTACTATTTACATTTATACATGATGATCGTTTACCGATTGGAACAATCTCAAAGAAAACCATCTACCGCCCCTGGATGACTAATCTTTTAATGGTCAATGGTATATTCCTTGGTCTATCTAAACCCTCCTCGGTAGCGCGCGCTCTCTCTCTCTCTCTCTCTCTCTCTCTCTCTCTGAGGACGAGAAGAAATAAGAAAGAAGCCATCGCCCTCCGTCATCCAAGAAGCAAGGAGGATGCTGTCGTCGCGGCGGCGGCAGTCCATGGACTACATGTCTCCACGCAGCAGCAGCAACAAGAAGCGGATGGACCTCCTTTTCCACCACCCTGTCCGCTGGTCCAACACCACCACCCACTCCGACGTCGACCCCGATGACGAGGAGTCGCCGTCTTCGACCACCGCCGCCAAGAACTCCGACCAGATGCTGATGATGATGGCGATGATGATGGGAAGGCAGCGGGTGTCGTCGTTCGGGAGCTGCGGCGGGGCTCTAAGCAGCCTGGGCTCTCTCATGGACCACTGCCCACTGTCTCCCTCCCCGATCTGTAGTCCGGTGAGCTCCCTTTCCTGCACCCCTCCCTCCGAGCTCCGCTACTTCTCCTCCCAGCTCTCCACCACCGCCGACGACCACTCCTCCTTCGCCACCCCCAACCAGGTCTCATTTCTTTCCTTCTTCTTGGCTCTCTCTCTCTCTCTCTCTCCAAGAACCTTTCTTCATTCTGGTCTTCTTGGCGCTATCTCAGTTTCTTTTGGATGTTTCAGAGCTCTTGCATCATATCTAATGATGGCAAGAAGTCGGCATCACTTGAGGAAGCAGAAGTGGAAGGGGAAGAAAAAGGAGAGGGAACGAAGGTGGGGTGCAGAAAGGCTTCTAAGACTCCCGACCACCCTTCTCACAAGAAAATGGTGACAAGGGGTGAGTGGGTTTGCGTTCATGGTTTCTTGCTTTCTTTTACTTAACCTTTTGGCTCCTCCGACGTATTTTGTTACTCTTCTTTTCCATTCATGGTGGCTAGGGGGTGAAGGTTCTTCCATGCAAGCCCTCACCCCAAAGCCCAATCACAAGCTCAAGCCCACAAGAATGGTGCGGCGCCGCTTTCCTGGCGAGCGCAATGATTCTTTGGAGACGAGCAGCTGCACCGACGATGGAAGATTGCTCACCGTCAGCGAAGAACAAGAACGCAGGTGGCGCAACGAGAACCACCTCATCATGTCTTCTCGCTTGTCCTCGGCTGGTGAGACGACGATCAATTCCTCCAATATAATAATGTGTTTGTTACTTTATAAATATATATATATATTAAAATGTGAAGAATATGGTATAGAGAATGGGTATTATAGTGGTAGCAGTGGCAGTGGAAGCGGCAACAACTCCGATATCGAGAGCATGATCGAGGAGCGTCTGGGGTCGATGACTCAGGCATGGGAGAGGCCTTTCCACAGCTTTGCAGCCCCAGCTAGAAGGAGGAGCTGCGTGGAGGACAAGCTAAAAGCATGGAAGGAAGCCACAACTATGAAGCTCATGAATAAGTAAGTACATGATCTCCTTCCCCTCTTTATGGTTCCATGTGATATATACTGTGGGGCTACAAATGGGTGTCAAAAGACTAATTTGGGCACAGATTCACAGGCTGAGTAAGAAGGCGGAGGCCATAGACGAATGGGAGAAAAAGCAGATCACGAAGGCCAAGATGGACATGAAGGAATTCGAGGTAATAAAACTTTTGCAGATATTAGATTCCTAAAAGAGAGCTCTGTTGGTGTTTGATTTGTAACAATGAGCAGACGAAGATGGAGAAAAGGCGATCAAGAGCAATGGAGAAGATGCAGAGGAAAATAAGGACGACGCAGAAGAAGGCAGAGAAAAAGAGGCTCATGGAGCATGCGGCTGCCGCCAAGAAAATGGCCAGAGTCAACAAAACGTTTGACAAAATCTCCAGCACCGGAAAACTCCCCTGGATGCTGGTTTTCCTCTAGAGCATCCTAATGCCAAAATGCAAGGTGATAGACGATGCTTTTAGTAACAATTTTGTTCAATTTACGGTTCATAAGTAAGCTATGGTTCTCCTTGCAAGATATAAAGTTGTATCATTATCATTACGTCCCTCTTTCCATTCATTGGACCCAGCCTTCTGGCACGATTCTATCATTCGAGACAGAAGCATCATACTGCTGCGAATCCGGAAGCAAAACCCTATTAAAAGGACTCCCGATGGATCGTACGAGGTACCATCACAAATCCACGGTTCTAAGGCCTGTTGTACCCTTTTTCTCCAGAATGAGGTTAACCGCTTTTTAGTCAGCCGTACATCATCAAATCCTGATATTATCGAGAGAAAGGTCTTGCATTGGTTCTATGATGTAGATTGCTCTAAAATGATGCTCGAGGAATCAAGTTTAACAGCGTCTGGAAAGAATTTTGACATAATATTCTACTACTCCTCCATTTTATGTTAGAATTTATAAAATAAAACAAACCGTTTCCGACCCAGTCATTACCCGATGCACCTCCTACGAATTCAATTACTTGATGCAGTACTCAGATTTGTAATAATAACACCATACAGGCTGCACAAATTGATAGTAAACTGTCAAATGACAATGGTACCAGAAGAGATTCATTTAATGCATCTAATGTACAAATATACATAATCAAAGCAATGCTGTTTCCATTTCTTATAATCATGTAAACATAATCTCTACACTAGTCTGTGGTGGTTCAATGGCTGCCATCTGGGATGCCACCGGAGACCATTCCATCGTCCACAGCTTTTGGACCACCGCAGGACCTTGAGACTGATTCAAATAGTTTTTCAATCTCTGGGGCGCACCGCGTGAATGAACGGTTCCAGAAGTTGTACCGTGGATTCTGCATAAAATACATATGGGAGAAATCACGAGGAGGCAGAATACAGCCCTTTGAAGCAGAAGACATTCCAAGCCAGCAGACACATGAAATCCGGCAACAAAGTTCAGAAGATACCTTGATCAGCTCAATAAAAGTGATGAGAAGACCCCATGGATGAGGGCGGTTAACTATCAAGCGCTCTAACAGCACCCGTGTAATCTGTTCCTGGATGATGTCCTGCAATCACCAGAAAGGAATGAGTTTTCCTAAACTTAGCACCTGAAACAAGCAATAATGAGGATTCATCGCAACCATGTGGAAGTAACAATAAGAAGCTAATGTCTTGCATTATGCCAGTAAGCCTGTTCAGCATAACGGAGCAAACCATGAAAACCAGCACAAATGGACTCAAGTGTGTGTCTTATCAGATTGCATCGTTTGTTAGTACAGGATCTTCATTTGACAGAGTCAATCTTCTAACTGGATGGAAGTAATCACAAGCCACTAGCAGACAAGAACGAAATAAAGACTTGATGGCTATGTGAGACGAATTAAATGCATATCTGATATGAACAACCTTTGCCAACAGCACCACCAGAGCTGTTTTTTGGTGTGAAAATCTTCTTTTAAGTGAATTTGAGCTACAAGGGTAGTGACCTTCCTAATACAATGCAAATCAGTGACAGTATCTTAATTTCATCCAAGAAACATGATTCCTGTCTATAGCACCACACTACTTGTATGGCACAACAGCAATCTCTCTTTGTAAACAGCTTTTCAGAACCCCAAACCGTTGCCTTAACAGCTCTTCTTGCAGCCATACTCCACCTCACCAGTCAAAAGAGTTCTTGTATATTACACCTCTACCCTCCAACTGTTCGGCCATCCAGTAACCATATTTTACCTAAATTATTGTAAATACAGCATCAGAGCCTATCACCCACAACAACCTTCGTGTCATTTTGTTCATAGCCACCAGCCCACCACATAGACAATCCAATCCTCCATATTCCAAGAGAAGGTGCATCTTACTATGCTTTTATATATAAATCCGGTAGCTAGCAAAATACTCCTGTGGTGTTTTGTTAACAGAGTTCATTTACTATCAGAACTCTACACTGTCTTCCAATCAGCTTTTAGAAAGATAGGTTCCTCACTTTCTTCTTACCATCAGAACATGCCCTCAGCAACATTTCACTGCCACAAAGATAACTTCAACTAATCTTGCACAATGCATCATCTATAAATCCACCATCTACTTACCAGTTCACCACACAACATCAAACAACATCCATAGTTGTAGCAACCACAAGCATCTTGTGGATAATTTACATACATGTATTTCTTTACACCATATGCATAACCATGAAGGTGTTATTACTCCTCCCAAAGGTAACTTATTGAAATCTAAATTGACCTAAGCAAGAGAACCCTAAACCTTGGTATGATCAATATGCTGAGGGAATAAATACCTCCTACCACGAAAGCAACTTTGGTAGTTCGGTTCTAGTTAATAGCTAGTCTAGACTTAATCTGACCAACAAAAAATTCAACCCAACCATAAACCAAACCAACTGGATCTGTATCCATCCGAGTCTTCAATTTTTAACTTAAACATATTGGTGAAATTAGTTCGGGTTAAATCAAGTTGAGTTGATTCTATTGATGTTTAAATTGAGTTTGGTTGGGAGCCATATAGTTGAAATGTGGGTTAGTTTTAAGCTGGAAAACACACTGCAAATTAAGCTCAGGCTGGGTCAATTTTGGGGCCGCCTTATTTTTTTGCTGAAAAAGGTTGTGTCAGGCTCTTCAAGTCCTCAACCCAAAGCCTGACCTGAACTCAAACTGTGTTCACATTTTCCACTTCAACTCCATACAATCAAGATGCAATTTTGCTCAACCTGACAGAAACAAGTAGTTAGCTTAGATTGGATTCAAAAGACCTACCCCTAATTCTTCCAACTTCCTGAGGCCCAGTATTACAAATCTTGACCCATTTCTAGGTCTGCAGCATGTAGGGCTAACCTTTTCTCAATCCAAAGTTGACCCACAGATTATCTGGTCCATATTGAACCAAAATCATTTCTCAGGCTTGTTTTGAAAATACCAACTTCTTTCAAAAATGGATTGGATAAGGATAGTTTTGAGTGTCAAAACCAATCCAGAATTAATACGACAATTTTGTCCCCATAATCATCCTTGAATTTAAAGGACTAATACTGTTCATAAAAACTTTATGTAGGCAATCATTATTTTGTTTTGTTTAATAACTGGCCTACTGTTCATAAGCACTTTATGTAGGTGAATGTCAATTTGTTTTTTTAATGATGACTTACATATGATTGTTTACTGATTTATGTCAACTGGGTTTTTACTTGTCTGCAAGTCATTATCGTTGTTTCATCATGATACTTTAGGGTACAATTAAGCAACCCATCTTACTTAGGTCTCTTATGGTTGTGTTTTGGCTTATGTTTTAACCAAAGTCAATCAAGAAACCATAAAGAATCAATAAAATAATTCTAAAACCTTATCCAGTTTAACCTGGATGGAAGCAGATTAGATTTGAATTCAAATTCAACTCCACCAAGAATTAGAGCCCCCATGATGGAAGGTTATCAGCACAGATTTGTGCTAAAGTACTCCGACAAAATTAACACAACTCGTACCAATATGCATCATTTTTATATGCACTGTTACAGGTTGATATGTACTGATACTTAAAACATTTTTAAAGCTGTGCCTTCCTATGTGATTAGTCTCTGCTTCTGCATTAGGTAATGTAGAACTCTTACATAATGACATTTTCTTGTTTAACAAGGATTAAATTATTTTTAGCCCCAATCTAAAAATTATTTTTGGGAACAACCCAATCTAGAAAATAATAAGATGTCTAATCACAATGGTGCAGAACATAGAACTTCTGGCCAATGTCATGTACAAGCAGGCGTCCAAAGGCTCACAAGGTGGCTTAATTTGGATCAGAACCATTTAATGCTCAAATATCAATTAGCATACAACAAAAGGCTGCCAACTAGCCTGCTAATAAAGCCTTTGTTGGTTATCCCAAAGACTTGGGACCGACGGTCTGTCTTTATCAAGATTGTGGTGGAGACAGATGTGGTGAGGAGGGTTCTTTTTTTATTTAAAAAACATGTGTCTGTTGGGTGTTGAGGTGTTCAGTGCTGGTGATAGCTAGCCCTAGCAGGCATTTTATGCCTCCCAAAAAAGGAGAAAAAATGCATATACTGACCATTTGACATTTTTAATGATTGTGTGCCAGGCAAAAATTTTTGCACTCTTTCTTCTCAAATTTAAGTGGTTCAGCCATGTCTGATCAGGTCATTTCCAATTTTACTTGCAGTGTAACCTCAACATGGCTCAGATTTAAATTGGAACCCAACCTACTACATCGTCTTTTTATGCCTCGTGTGGATTAGATTTATGTCCAGCCTATAGCCAATCCACCTACACCCCTACCTTACGACTGCAAGTGTAAAGCCATTTTTCCCATGAAATTTAATAATACAAGTAACAAAGAAAAGATTTTGTTAGAGTTGCAGATTGCAAGATCTCAAGCAACTGCATGGAGAAGACCTGTAAGATCTGAAGAATCCGCAAATTTGGAGTGCTCTTGGATAGTATATTTCAGAGAACCAGGCCTAGTAGTAACATGTAAGGCTGATGTAAGCAGTGTAGTGCTGCATCACATCAAGTTCAAGTATCTAGAATTGTTAAGACTTTAGAATTCCTGAAAATTGGCGCACTCATGTAAGACTGCATGGCAAACCTCCATAATGATCAGACATTAACAAAGATAAATGCAGCAATCAGATGCTGAAAATAAAGGTAAAGTCAAGAAACAGTATAAAGGTAATATTCAATATATTGATCTTAACCTTGATGCTAGCTAAAGAAGAATAAAGGCGAAAAAGTGCCATGATCTTGATAACATGTAATCTCTTAATTCTTTGTTATACTAAAATTTACAGAATGTCATAGCATTCATCTTCATGTAAATAAAATTATCAATTAATCAAAATTTTGGTGATGCCTCACAAGATCCTACAACCGTAAAAAGACAATTATAGAATCTACATTATAGGAAAAGTAAAGGAATGCTGCAAAAGATGATAGGATCAAACTCACCTGGCTTGCCTCTGCAAATAAGTACAGAAGGACAAATGAGAAGTAATGTGTATGGTTGTTTGGGTAGCGTAACTGGTTCGCAACTGCGTTAAGAAAAAGGTAGCGACCTTCTGTATCCAAGTTCTTAATTAGGCTCTGGAAAATATCCATAGCTGCTCCAACAAGAAAAATATCCATTGGAGTCATTTGTTGTGCAGGTGCATGCTGAGGACTAGACTTGCTCTGCAGTTGTTGTATAGCCTGCAATTTTGAAAAAAAATGGAGTCGAGCCACAACACACTAAGTAAATATCTGAGAAACAGTAAAAATTATGACAGATAATTACCTCCAAGTTTCAATATTATGCACCAATGCATGTTTATCGACACATATAGTAAAAAGTAAAAACAATCAATGGCTAATAACAAGGAATGTTCGATAATTTGTTGTAAACTCATAATGTAAAAATGAGAAAAATCTTTGATACCACTCCAATATTTTGGAAAAGGCCATCATGTATGATACAACGTATACAACAAAAAATAAAGGAACTCTCTATGTTGCAATTCAATTACTTCACTCAAAAAAGAACTTACAGTTAAACTAAGGATTGCTTTAGTAATTAGACATGCTATTAACTTAAAAATATCTTAATCTGTACCATAACAAAGCTATCAAGTATCAACCAATCTTTGCAAATGAAAGGAGACAGAAATGATATTTTATACCTATCAAAAGTCATCAAATAGTAGGACTTAGGACTTGATGATAGGAAATGTATACCACAAATAATATATAAGATATAGCCAAACAACTAGAGATCTTATATATCCAAAGTATCAGATATGTTTTTTGGAATGTGATACCATATGAAAATTTTTCATTCCCTGCATATGTTGTATTATCTTATAAAATATATAGTCATGGATTTTAAATAATCTGCTGTGCTGCAAATCACAGCTCGGGGCCACATGTTGGAACAGTCACAATTATCAAGGTAACAGTCACATACAATCAACACAGAAGAAAGAATTCTAAAACTTTGCACACATGAAGATAAAGACATTCCATGGTTGGCAACCGGAGAGCAACATTCAAGATGTCCTGTTTGAATGCACGCACAAGGAATGCATGCACATGTCTTGTTTGAATCTCACACAACCAGAGAGCAACATTCAAGATTCCCTCAAATCCAGACAGTATTACATAGGAGGAGGGAAGGGGAATGTCATCCATCCCTAAAGCACAAGTTGTTGTGAGTTTTTATGTGTTGTCATTCTATACTCTGCCTGTTCCTTTGTTGAACAATAATACCTAAAAGATTTTATCCCACATAATCTAAGAACACTTAATAAAATATTAAATGATTAGAAAACTTTTAAGACTTTCCATGTTAAAGAATCTAAAATTTTTAAGACTTTCCATGTTAAAGAATCTGCATTTTATTAGTGAAAATGCCAAGATAAGGGAATGGGTCTAACAGCAAAAGAAAATATACCTGCATGCCGACATAAAGCACAAGTGAGTTGATCAGAGGTACATTATAACGAGTCCCTGCCAGATTCGCCTCACTTTGAGGAAGCAGCAATCTTTGCTTCAGCTCGGTTAAAAAGGGAGATCCTTCTTGTCTTGTCTGCATGATTATATAAGAATCAGCGATAAAACTAATCTATGTAGACATGACACCATAACTTGTAATAATAATGTCTTTGGATTCAGAAAGCCACACCAAAACTAAGAGTAAACTAGACCAAAAAAAAAAAAAATGAATAAAAAAACCATGCCAAGGAAACTAATGTTGTCAGCAGTTCTACAAGGCAGAGACATGTCAAAGGAACTTCATCCTATACATGCACGAGCTTGAGCCAATGGAAACATACCTTGAGATATTCATCAATCTCAGCCTTAATCTGCTTAGCTTTTAGAGCACCATCAACATCAGATAGAATGCGTGGGGATTGGCTAATTTCAGCTAGCAGATCAATCTGTGTTTGAAGCAGTAAAAGTTAGTGATTTAATCTGTGTACAGCTATTTTTCTACTACATAACAAAATAGTGCACATTAAAACTCCAAGAATTACGTCATGCAGAAGCAACCTTTAAGTTGGGAGTGGAAGGATCAGGAAGCCTCATATTGCGAGGGAATGCACTGAGAATAACATTACGCATTTGAATGCAACTGGGAGGGATCACATCACAAAAACTGAAGTGATAGTCGCAAAGGAACTCAGGAAAATCATGAAGCAGTACAAGAAGCACCCGCAGAGTGCCTTTGTACAGAAAATGAACCTGTCATGAGTTAAAAAGACAGAAAATACTTTAACCCAAGGATCTCAATGTCCAAAAGCTAAAAAGTCAAAAATGAAATTAGGGGAAAAACAAACCGGTTCTCCCAGCTCAGCATTTCTCAAGTAGGGCTCCATAAATTTGAACAAATCAACAAGCAAACGCTGGAAAAATGGCCAGCCCTTAGGAGAGTTGCATGTCAACAATTTTGGCATGAAACTTCTGTGGCTCACCAACTCAAGCCATGCAAAGCTATAAAAAACACTTTTATTAGACATAGAGGCGTTGACATGGCAAGAAGGAAAAGAAAAGGAAAACTGGAATAATGATAAATTCTAGAATTAGTCAGCTGAAGCCACTGAAGGAAAGGGATGCAGGTTTCATTCATTTCTCACGCAGTGCAAAAGTTCTATGAAATATTTCAGTTAAAATGGCCTAATAAATGTCATTAAAAATATGTGCATGCTGAATCTAACAGGATAATAGATAAAACATATAAACTCCATCAATAAGCTCCTGAAGAGCTGGTCGTATCAAGAAGAAATTCATTAATATTAAAAAAATTCAACTCAAAATTTCAAATGGCATGCAAACTGAAGCTTTGCAGTAGTAACAGTTGAGCGGACAGAAGTATTTGACACTCAAGATTTAAGAAGACAGACGACATGCATTATTGCATGTATAATCCAGTTTTTTTGAAAAAAAAAACAGGGATCATGGTAGCATTTCTGGTGCAGGCAATTCTAAATAACATGATTCTCTTTATCAAAATGCATTGCTATTCATTAATACCACTCTGGAGGAAAAGAGCTTCTAATATATAAATGCATAGACGAAGCTCTGTAAACATCAACCAACCGAGATCATATAGTCAAGTAAACTGAAGTTTGATACGATCTCATATGGATAAAGCACATGATGGATGAATCATTAAAAGGCAGGTAAACAAAAGCAAATGTCCGAACCTCCAAGCAGGAACCTTCAAGGGTTGCAAAGCATGGAAAGCATTTGCAAAAGACGTCAACACCTGAAAGTAGGAGATCAACATCAGAGAAATAAGAATGCACAAGGATGATCACAGACCATTCTAATAGCACATACCTGAAAATTGGCACTGTCAAGGACAGGGTCTGTAGAAGCCAGGTCCAAAAGCCAGTTAACAAACAACCTGAAATATGGCCTTGGGTTGAAAGACAGCTTCTTTTCTTCTGCATCTTTTTGGATGACTCTTACAGTAACAGATAGGATCTATTGAGGAAGCAGCATGAGAAGAAAATGCAATGACAATAATGCTCAGTAAAACAAAGAAAAAAGACAAAAGTAATCAAATTTCTGAAGTGTGACATTCAACCTTGGGGAGAAGATATGCTTTACTTGATCCTTGATCCACTGAACCGAACTGAAAACAGAAAGTAAAAGATTTGATCAACTGAATCATCATGTAAGGAATAAAAAATGTAAAAATAATTGTAGAAAAGATCAACAGATGGTGGAGTAATGACTTGGTCCCAGAAGGAGCCAGCTTATACCAATACATGGTATTTGGATCAACAAAATATGATTCAATCATGTGTTTTCAGATTTTAGAGTGATTGTTCAACTGATTAAAATGTGGAATAACAATATAACTTCCACACAAGCGAGAAATAAGCTCAAGTCCATATTAAGAAACAGCTTAAATTTAGATACTTTTTTAAATAAATTACCTTCATACTTTAAATTTTTAACAGTCCTGTTTATACAATTTCTTGATGAGAAGTTTTTCCAAGAACCCAAAAAAACTGAAAGTAGTTTTTCCTTCCAAAGAAATACGAAAGAGAAATTTTTTAAACAGTGGAAAATTGAGGTCCACCCACTGGATTGACTGCCATTTTATGTTTGATCCTTGTTGACTGGAAGTATTATCCCTGGCTGATGGGCATTTTTTTTTAACCCATCTGTGCATTAGAATGCAAAAAACAGGCCTAACTGTTTGTAAGATGTTAAATGTGCAAGCTAACTGCATCAGAGATAAATGTAACATTGAAGTCAAAAGGAAAGACCAGGTGCTAAGGACCGTCACCCCAGGGTCCATCCATTCCATGCACACAAGAACTCTCCTCTCTTTCACACACATTTTTCAACCTCTTTCTTAGCTCCTTCCAAACCCATGCACCTTAGCAAATACATTTCGCCAAACCATAAGAATCTGACTGAATCTTTCCCATTCCTTCTCAAATTTGGGGTTTTAAAATTTAAATTTTATTGCAGCTCTCTTGTCATAAAAATAAAAACTAAGTCTCAACATCATAATGGAGTGAGGACACAAGGTAAGACATAAATATAAAAAATAGAATCTCTTATAAATCTCAGACACATCAATTGCCCCTTTTCACATATCTGGCTCCACCTATAGATACAACTGAAATTTCCTAAACAAGTACACACAGACATGCGCGCACACAACAATATGTCTGTACATATGCATACAACCTCAAAAATATATAGACGTGCATGTAACAAAAGTTCAAGGTACCTTCATAACTAGGACCACAAGCTTAGCATATGAATCAATGGAAAAGTAGGGGAGTTGCTGGAGCTGTTGGAGTTGCTGAGCTGACTGAAGTGACAATGAGCCTGGAGCACTGACTTGCTCAGGAAGTACACAATGTGAAACAGAAAGCTCCTGCAATATATCATAAAATTAGCATCTTAACCATCCAGAAGAAATACAAATTTCACATAAATCTCTAAGTGAAAAAAATATAGATCACCATCAGAACACGGAAGAACCGATCTGTGATATCATCACCCTTAAGCAAACCACTCTGTTGCAACTGTGGGATGTAATGACCATACGCTGAATCATTTGTAGCTGGAAGATCACAAATCCGACACCAATCACTAAAGAGAGCAGCAACCTACAACATGAACCAAGAAATTCCCCAGTCACAACACAACAAACAAAATTCAATGATTCACAAAAATAAATGAAAAAGGTTAATGCTATGACAAACATGATATGAAGTACTAAAATTTGTAGCCTTCCAAAATCTACAGTTGTTTCAAAATTAAACATAAATTAAAATATATGTTAGAGTCAGCAGTGTTTAGATTAAAGTGCCAATGACAAGTTTTGAACGCTACAGTCAGACATCCTAACCCCTCCCAGTACTCTACCAGACAAGATTACCTTTAAAAAAAAAAGGAAATACAATTGAAATTTAATACTGAGGCCCACTATCACTTGTTGAAAATGAAAATTCCAATACCAAGCAACCATTAATTCCCATTTCAATTAAAAGAATTCCTTGTTGAAGATGAATGCAGTCTAATTTTGCACAGACTTCCTTGAGTGTATCTCAGTTGAAAAGAGGGCATCATCTTGTGCGAGCTCTTCATATATTTGTATATTATATAATTTCCAGCAGGCACCGAAAACCAATATATATGCAACCAATATCAGTAGACAAAAATGTTTGTGTGCATGTGTTTGTGTGTGTGCGCGTGCGCATGCATATACATGTGCACGTACATATTTACAATATAACATCATAATTGAATGCATCAAAGAAGATATTGTGAAAAACCTGTTCTCGGAAGCCAGCAGGATCTGCCACTGCAGGATCATTAGCATTATACTCCTCTCTATTTGCCAAGGAACGACCAGAAAGTACCTGTTGCAATTAGAATAGTAGATTAGGTTAAACTACCATATCCTGAAAATGAGGCTACGTACATTATACTAAAAATAGAATCACCATATTTGATAAATAAGCCATTGAAGTTTGTATTTACCTTCTTATTATCCCTCGACTGCCTGGCCTTCTCACTAGCAGTAAAGTTAGGTGCAGTGTTCATATTATTTCGAGCAATCTCAACCAGCTGTTGCAGTGACTCTGGTGACCCCGGCCTCATCGCTAACTGCTAGCTCAAATATTAATTAACTACAAACACTGGACAAGATAATGGTAACAAACAATTGCAAAATATGCATACTTTTGACAAGGCTTCGATGAGATTGTACAGTTCTGAAGCACTGACTCCAGGTTCCTGAATGACCAATGTTTGGACTAGGGATATGGCAAATTCCGTAGCAGCTTCTGTAAATGAGTGCAAATTATTAGTGTTTGATTAGATAAATGAGCACCGCCTCAGGCACCAAACAAAAGCTCCAGAAAAGCCAACTTTGAAAGGAATAAAGAAAAGTTCCTCTGGGGATTGGCATAATCCACCCATCCCATTAGTGCAACAGCCAACTAGGTAACAAAGCATAACTCTAGTTAAATAGTGATCTAACATCCAAAACTGAAAACAAATGTTTTGGAACATACTATTCCTCCCCCCATCAATAAGTTTTGCCAGATGGACATTGTACTCAGCAAGATTTAGCAACTCAGACCGAATAAGACCAATTGTTATTTCTTTATTGAATTTCCGTTCCTCATCTGAGTATATCACCTGCAACAGGAACAGGATAACCAACAGCTGTGAATAAACATAATAGGGAATGAGAACCACAACATAACAAGCAGAAAGTTTGGAAAAAAAACAAAAAATAAAGTTTTAAAAACAATGTTCCTCAAAATTATTTTGGCATGTAGAGCAACAAACAACATAAAATTGACAAAAAGCTAAACCATATTAGCACAACAAATGATAAAAAACTTGAGAGGAATTCAAGTTCATCAATGCAATAACTAAACATCAAACATTATACATGATGCGCAATAAAAAAAAAGGTGCATAATCAAGTTAATATTAAAAGGCATCAGTAAGAGTGCTGGTTTGCCAAGTTTTACCAGCATCTAAAACTTTGTTAAATGGTAATCAATACCAAGGGTACATTTGGAACATGCATAATCCTTACGCTCAGCCATCTCCTTAGTTCAGAATCCTAATTACGTCACACATATGGCTCATAAAGCAAGGCACTCAAGGTGATTACCTCCCTCCCACTTTCACAAAGATTGTTACAATTTGACCCCAGGCATCATTGTGACTTCTTGTCAACTTTTACTGACATCTAAAACTCTATGGAAGGGTAACCAAATCAAAGGGTGCGGTTGGAACATGTATTAACCTCACCCTCAGGCATCTCCTTATTTCAGAATACTAATTTCATCATTTTACCCACCCCCCAACCTTACCTGATAAAACTTTGGTAGCATACAGTTTGTAAAGAAAGGCACTCAAGATGCTTACCTCCCTCCATGCACAAATAAACACCCATATACCACCCGTCTAATCTTACAGTTTCCTATATTGTCTCCATCTCTCATTTCACAGTTCCCATCCATGAGATCTCTATTCACCCATGTTCTCCCTAGCTTCAAGTAGTTTTGTGTATATAATGCTCCCATGGGACTTTTTATTTTGATAAAAATGCAGCAATTTGCTTATTCTCTTTGGAAAAGAAAGTTCATTGATAAATTATACAAATGAAATATACTAATTATTCTTTCAAGAAATGGCTTCAAATTAGCACTTTCAATGTGGTATAGTCAACACGAGTACATGAGATGGTAAGTTAATATTATCCCACATGCAATGCATACTAATGTAATTAACAAAAGGAATCACATTACAATTATAATATAATAGTCAAGCTCAAGCAAGTATCTCAGTTATATTATGTGAAGTGGTTCCATTCAATATGACAATAGAGCTTGTTTCGTGCCTTAATAGTGAGATGTCATGATACAGACTATTCTATTGTTAGTCCAAACAAATAATAATTATGTTGATTCAAAAGAAAAAGAGAAAATGCAACTCATACTCTTAAAAACTCATACTTTTCCTCATAAGACCCATATAAGCTTACACACAATAACAGGAAGATTTTAGCACATGCTCATATGTCTAAAATTCCCATGTCAATGTTACTCCACTTCACATATTATTGTGTCACATGAGTGCACCATTGGATCCCTGGCCTGTGTTGAGAATATCATACCAAAATTGAAAATGAAGCGCCTAAACTAAGGTTAACAATTGAGTGGAAGATGAATTTAGTTTTATGGTGTTGTTAGAGCTATAAAAGAACTTCAATGCAATTAATTGATTGAATGTCAAATAAATTAGCTACTTAAAAGAGAGAAAAGCCTCTCACTTTACATTTTCAGAATCAAAAAAATTCAAAATGTTTATCATGTAATGAAATTATGATAAAAAAGGATCAGAAGCAAACATTACTGAGCCAACTAAATATGCAGCGCTCCAATAAAGGAGCCAACTTGGACCAGATGGTAGATGCATAAGCAAAGGAAATAACCCCACACAAATAAATAAATAAATAGAATAACATATGGGCTTTGATCAAACAGTTCTTGATAATTACAACAAATACTGGCTGCAATGCTTTCCCTTTTACAAATCATAGAGTACGTACCCAGCTTGTTAGTTCTTTGACAACAAGCTTGCAAACATCCCGTATGGCAGCCAGAATAGCTAGGTAGGAGGCAACATGGGTACTATTTGATGCATTCTCATATAAGCTTTTGAATGCCTGCATCATAACAGACTTCCATCATAAACCACCAAGATGGTGTATACTAGAAACACATAGTCCTAACAGGATAGGACAAGATGACAAACCTTCTGAGCAACAGCCAATGCAGCCTCATCTCGGTTTACACATCTGAGTATGATATCCGGAACCTCTGCAACAATTCCCTGCACATAAATATGATATTAAGTGTAGGCAAAATGATCCCCTCAATTTGTACCTTCTTGTTACTTCTAACAAGTGATATTGATAGACAGATAGCAGATTGATGAAGGGATAGGCACATGCACATGGAGATGGTAGAAAGATAACCAGCCGGAGAAGCAGAAAAATTGGAAGAGGCAGGGATATCTGACCTGAATATCAGCATCTTTGGCATCTTTGGCATCTTTGGCAATCAAGGCTTCCAGCTGAAAGGAACAATGTAGAGTTAAACAAAGAAACTGGATAGGAATTTTTCAAAATAATCTAGAATTAAGTTTTCCAGGTTACAGAAAGGTATGAGCTGACCAGAAAGAATACACACAACAAAATTATTAAACATGCAACATAGAACCTTGATGCAAGATGGAGGTGACATGTTTCGAAGCTAGGGAGCTTCAGCGTTCAAGATAATCTTATAAGTTATGATAGTTTTCTTTATTTATTCTAAACAAAAACATAAACATATGTGGGAAAATGACATCACCTTGCACACCTCCCAACCTATTAAAAATAAAAGAAAGAAAAAGAAAATTGTGCTTTAGCCCCACCAAATCTCAGCAAAGCAGCAGCTCACAACCTCCATATTCCTTCAACACCACCAGGAACAGGGTAACAACATAATAACCAAGGTTGAATAGAAGTGTCCAATTTTTCCACAAAACGAGATGCCCCACGTCCCATCCCATTTCGATCCACGACCTAGCCATGCGTCTCAATACTTGCTTGGGATGCTTTTTTCTTAAGAAAAATTATTTATGAAGTTTTAATGTTTTATTCAATTTTTAAATATATTTAAACTTCAAAAGTTATATCCTTATGATAAATTAGATCTATTTAAAACTGACACTATAATATACTATGATCAAGACAGAACAAAACAAGACGGCTGAGATCGGTCCCAAAATCGCTCTGAGATGAGTCATCTTAGCCGTCTTGGTCCCCGTCCCGCCATGACTTGAATCACTAATGATAACCAATGCTATCACAATTGGAAATACTAAAAACTATATGCGAAGTATTATCAAAATTAGCCTCCAAAAGCTTATCACCTTTGGTAAGTATATTCTCACTTTGAAGCCACTTTCTTTTAAGGAGATGTCAATACACTTATTACATCCTTCCAAAGAGTCTCTCATGAAACCATCATGCTCTTCTGAGAGGCAGAGTTTGGGTTTTCCCATGCTGGTGCAAGCCATAACACAAAATAGTATGGCACAGGCTTTTGGAATTGGGCGACAACAATATGGCGTGTTACTCTAAACTTTTCGTCTCAACAACCATCCTAAAAAAATAGATGCCCTTAATCACCTCCATCTTTTATTTTCCTCCACTCTGAAGCATTTATAAAATGGAAAATATACATCGCATGTCTTTATTATAAAAAATTCAAAAAAAAAAAAAAACTCATTCTTACAGCTTTTGGACAAAGGTTTTTATATTACTCAAGAGGTCAGTTCAACAGCTCAAATGACCGAAGAACTACATTCCACACAGTACTCAGATCCAAGAAGGAAATGGCACAATGGAGACAAAAATAAAGTATAATAGTCGATGTTACCCATAAAAAAAAAAAAAAAAGGCACTAGGGTTTTGTACCTTTTGTGCAACTTGTTGATATTTTTCCAATGCATCTCCAGCAGTCCACATTGACTCGGGTACTACAGTTCCCAGCCGTTCTGCAGCAGAAGTTGTAGGTGATGGTGGTACTATAGATCCCAGTTCCTGAAAACAGATTAAGCATATACATCAGCATGTAGATTTGAATTCTCTTCATTGCAGTTAAAGCCAATGATTAAAATTACTTTGGTAACAGTTGATGTTTCTACCATATGCAGATCGGAGGAAGAAGCAGCAGCAGGAAATGATGCTCCAACAGAATTGGCTTCAACACCATGTTGGATAACAATATCGCTCGCCCCAACTTGAGTGGGAGAGGCACTAAAAGTCCAAAAGACAATGGTCAACTATTAGTTAATTAATGCATGGATCCACACACACACACACACACACACACACACAGATACACGCACACACATAAACATGATGAGAAAAAGATAGAGGAAAGCA
The DNA here is from genome assembly GCA_017589505.3 of Metroxylon sagu. Taxonomy (NCBI): domain Eukaryota; kingdom Viridiplantae; phylum Streptophyta; class Magnoliopsida; order Arecales; family Arecaceae; genus Metroxylon; species Metroxylon sagu. The sequence goes on along the minus strand of JACVBY030000634.1, from coordinate 1,989,488 downwards.
GACCTAAGAAGTGGTGATGAACCACGCTCTGATTCTTCTGCAATCAGATCTAAGGGCTGAGCTACCGAGCTAAATGGAGCTACTTGGGAAGTTGAGAAGGCACCAGAATTCAGCGGGGCTGAACTTGAAGCATAAATGCGAGGCAGTGTAGAGTTACTTGAGCTACTAGCCATACCAGGTGGACCAGAAGGCACAGCACTTGAATTTTGACTAGATTGATTTTGCCATATATTCTTGATAAAGTCCTGCATGGAACAAAGAGCAAGCACATATTAACCAAATCTGATCAAGTCAGCTCTATAATTGAACGCAAATAGTGCCTTTTTATATTACATCATAGACTCGCTGTTGGGCAAGGGATAGACGACCAGGCTTAGGGCGAAGTGCCTCTGGCACACGTGCAAATGGACCTTGGGCATAGGTACCAGCATCAAAGTAAGCAGAACCAGCAGCCTCCCTCTGTTTTCTTAGTGCAGCAAAGGAGGGAGCTATCTCACCATCAATCAACTCCACAGCCTGCCATACCATAAATCCACTACGCATCAACATTCATGCCTCAAAAGGTTAATGGTGATTGGTATGCATGAGTCACTTACTGATATTAGATAATGTAATACTGAGGAAAAGGCTATATGACTTACAAGATTGGGCTATGATCAGATAGCACAATCCACCTTGAAGTATTAAAAGCATATTAACTTGTAACATCAATAGATATTGTATAGGCCTTTTTGTACATCCTACCATCAGCTGGTTGATCCAAGTTCTTCAAACTAATATTTAGCATCTGATCCAAAATAACCATGATGCAGATCTAATCTTTGACTCTTTAAACTTGTAATTAGTTATCAGATAGAGAGCAAAAAATTAGCTGTAGAGCTAAGTGTATGATGATCAGCTTGAAGGGAGAATTCCCCAACACACAGGATTCGATCCAAAATTAAGGGGGTGCAAGAGAAAAGATAGAAAAAAAATGATGATTCAATCCATAACCTCTACGAATAAAAATAATAGGTTAGTAGATGTGGTTGTGTACATACATAATGTTGCTACAGATTCAAAATAACAAATTTTGCCAAACAAGGTACCATTGAGAAATTCTGATCAGGGCACCTGACTCTACCATGCCAACTCCCTCTCTCAAGTGACCCCTCCATAAGAAACCTTATTAAGCAACAAAAACAAAAACACTAGAGCTTGAGATCAGCCTCAAACTGGATATTCTTGTATCTAAAATGCATGAGTATTGTTTGAGGATTTGAGCTATGCTAAATAAACGGCAGCTATTCTTTTGAACCTAAAGATTCAGCTTTGATCCTAAAAGACTCCATATCTGTAGAACACAAAAGAACCCACAGCCTAATTAAACTTAATCACACACAGTAAAGGAGGCAAAAAAAAGAGTTAAAATTATGTGCCTATCCTCATCATGGGCCAGACCAATCAACACCTTTGCAATGACTTATCTCCAGCTTCAAACTCTAGAACTTATAACAGGCTTAATGCATACAAATTGCCTGATATTTCTTGATGTCACCCTCAAATTCACTGTCAACAATTCAGCAACAAGTACCACATTGGTGAGGATAAACAACTTAGCATTGGCAAAGTTACTTGTCAGTATACAAGCAACCAGATTTTAGTGAATGAGACGAAATTAAGATGCTAAAGAAAAAAGAAAATCAAGATACACAAAAGTGTTGCTTTTTTAAGATAATGCATTACTTGTTACTCAAAATACAAATGCATCAGAATCCTGCTAATACAGAATATTAAGTCAGAAATAAGTGTGTTTTATGCTTCATATTGAGATATATTTAAGTGGGACGTTCATCCAAAGACCACTGGCAATATACATCTGAACAGACCTTGGCAAACAAAAAGAATTTGATGTGTTTGAGACACAAGAACATTAGAATAATCCGATATATTAAAAGATATTTTTTAAGCAACGTGATAAACTAGTCTTGCTCAAACTACAAAGCGTAACAAATTTTTACTGATGCAATTATATCAACCAGAAAACCTTTGTTACATAGCAAAAAAGTGCACCAAGATATAGTGATGGTGCATAGTCCAGGCTCTAGTTAAATTTGCATATGCTCAAACACATAACCTATCTGATTCTGCAGGCCCTTCAAAGATTTCATTTTTTGCAATAACATACAATCCGCAGGACACAGAACATAAAAGGAAATACTCAAATTGTGATAGCATATGCATAAATAAATTATAAAAAAAAACTCTGGAACATATGGATGCTTATATGCATCAAAAGTATTGATCCTAGAAGAGACGCCACATTTTTTGGTCCAAAAAAAAAAATCCATATTTCAAAGTGGTATCCACCTCACATAACACAAAATGTAGGTGGCAGATTAACAAGATAGCTGAGAATAGCTGCTATCCACCACCACATAACAAGATTTCTATCTTTCCGCAGCTTAAATCAATACTTCACAACTAGTTTATGTTGATCTACCTTGAGCAACTTGGAATAGCTTATTTCACTTGAATTGAAAAAACTAGAAAAAAAAGAAGAAAAAAAAACTCATATAAACTCATATAAGGGAACTGTCCTGGTTCACAGATTAATCTGACCAGCTAGAGATAATATAGCTAAAAAAGGAGGCATTGAACCAATATTTATTGGTTTTTAATCCCTAGTTAGATTTATTATGTAGCCTTGGGGCCAAAATAATCATCCATTTATGTGATGCAGCTTCTGGTTTAGTTTTACTGAAATCATATAGCTTGGCTCAAAATTTTCTCTAGAGAGAGCAAAAATAATAAATAAATTAACTAAAAATTAGAAAATCTGCCAGCTTCATCTGCATCGAAGTCCTCTTCAGCCTTTTATTATTGTAGCAAAAGGAACTTAAGCCTTCAGTTTCCTTAAAGGAGATCCTTGAACAATTTTGACAAAGTAGGTAAACAAGTAGCAAGTAACATTTTTACATACTCCCTTTTGATATGGTCTAGGCTAATGATAGATTCTTTTTCCTGTTCATCATAATTATTGGATTCCCTACAAAATTCTCCTGTCAGTTTTGATAATTTATCTTGTACAAAAAGAATAACATTCTTTCAGTATCATCAAGAAAACTCCTCATATGGTCATGTCTTTAAGACTTTAACTGTTACTTAGAGGCTTCAGCTTCCAAATCTATGTTGTGGCATTTGATGCAATTTCTCTCCATATGTTTTTCAGCATGGACGTGATAAATAGATGAGGTGCTCTGAAACAAAGAGGCAATCATGATGTATGCTCTATTCTCCATAAAATTTGATCTCAGATATGACAACAACATGTTAAGGTTCTTCTAAACAAGCTACAAATTTAAGCATGCACCAATAAACAATCCACAACCAAGTGTAGAAAGAAGGTAAAAACAGAGAAAAATTGATGATATTCATAATTCCAGTCATTTAACAGGAACACTTGCGGGTGTTGCTAATCCTATGCAAATGCCACTTACAATGATAATCCCAGCAACCAAGTTACCATCTAAGGACTTCTCTATGCAACAATTACCAACTGCCTGTTTGGTTTCACAGAAACAGGCCTTGCCGAGTGATTTTCCAGAATATCATTTTTCTAGTTATTTAAATAATATGAATAAATGTCTCCTAAAATATTTTAGGATAAGAGCTTTCTTTTGTTCACAGAAAAGGCTTAAAACTCACTAGCCCACACCCCTTTATCCCACGTTTTCACATCAAAGAACTGTAAACTTTTCCATATCTACCAAATAACCTGAATAGAAACCAATTTCTTGTGAACAAAAATAGTAGAAAATCAAACTTTTTCATCATAGAAACCTTATTTTTTAATTTTTAATAGGATTTCTGGTCACGCTACAGGCTCTAAATCTTACATTATGTCTCAGACTTCTATTTTATTTTTGTTTCCTTGGATTTTTAACCCAGTATTCATCTGAAGAACAACGGACAATATGTATTGAAAAAATTGTGAGGCTCAAAATTTTAATTATTAAACCTTGCCCCAGTCAGCTGGTTAGGGAAGGATAAGGTATTTTACCAAAGACACTACACCAAATGCAATCAATAGAAGAAAAAAAAAAACATTAAGTGCATATTTTAAGATATGAATAGTACATTTTAGAAAGATTATCAATTGAACACCAATAAATAATGGCATGGAAGAAGAGAACCAAAAAAGAAAAAGACAAAAACAAAGCAACCTTCTCTGATGCAACATTTTCAATCACCGCACAGCCAAGATCTAAATGATCCGTTGTAAGAATCTGAACAATCTGCTCTGTTCGTTCGCTAGTAATATTTAAGGCCTGAAGAAGACTTCGAAGGTGACTTGACAGAGCTACACGAAGAGGTTCCTGTCAAAGCCCATACCAAGAAGTTTTCAGTGTATCTACAACATAAATCTGTCAGGGAATTAAAGATTCCAAAGGATTCCTACAAGCCATCATGCAAGGCTCTGTCTCACATCCATGCGTGTCTTTTAATAATAAGACAAAATAAGTAGCAACAAAGAGAGTTAATAGACCTTGCAAGTGACATGAGCTAAACTTCCAGCTAAAGTGCCAACCATTAAATGTGCTGCACGAGATATAATACCATCATCTGACTCCATAGCATAGTCCTACCATCATGACAAAATGGTAATAGAAAGACAGTGGTTCAGTTAAAATTTTTTACTAGCAATATTCAATATGGCGATAGTTATTGACAATTAATGAGGGAGAGAACCTTTAAAACAAGTTCTTTGGTTGTCCGACTAGCTATTGTAACACTGCGCTGAATGACAGGAGAGACAATTTCTCTGATGGCCCGATCCATAGCAACTTGAATGATCCTGTACAAATTGCAAATATCAGTTTAATACAAGCAAAACCACTATGGAGAAGCCAATTGAATTCTCCAAGTTGGGAGTTAAGTTTCGAAGTGGAACCTGTGGAATTGCAACTGTGAACCCATGGAACTAAGCTTGGGATTGATATTAATATAAGAATCAGAATTTGGAATTATGGTAAGAAGCTGACCAAAACATATAAAAAATATCATAAACATGGCAATCGAACACTGATAAAAGAATTCACCTATAAAGAATGAAACAAGTGAGCTGGAATTAATATTAAAAAAAAAAACACCTGACTCAGAGAAAATGGTGATGGTGATGGTGTAACTTGACTCAGTCCTTGACCAGATGGAACACGTTCAGGAACTATTAGACCTCCAACTTTGTCATCCTCCACCATAGTATTTGAAGCAAGATGGAGAGGAGAAGAATACTGCAGCCAACAAATGAGTACATGTAACCAAACATATCAAACTGTCAATGTGGTTCAGTAAAAGTGTAAAACCAAATAAAACACAACCTGAGCCAGGATGTTTGGATGGCTTGCTGGATGAGACGCACTGTTGACGTCAGGTTGCATCTCAACATGATTCAATGCTGGCATTATTCCAGAGTTAACCTCAGCAATGACTGGTGGCTGGGATGCAGTCACATCCTTGTTCGAAAAATCTGGATTCCCCTCCACTTCACGAACCCTATCTTTGAGAAGTGAAGTTGGTTTAACTTCTTTCATGTCCACACCCAGGTTTTTAAACAAAACCTGCAATGTCAAAAGAAGGGGAAAAATCAGTTGGAAAGGTACCTACCAATCTTGCATTAACAAGTACAAATATTTATTTTCAAGAAATTGAAGGGAAAAAAGAATAAGTACCTCAATATCAAATTTTAAGTTCATTTTGAGGTTTGGCAGGTTATATATCTCAGCAAGTAAACCAAGGATGCCCATAGTCCATGGATTTGGAGGTTGATATGCTAAACTAGACTGGCATGGTTCCAGAATCTACAATATATTCTGATGGATTAACATCACAAATAGCATATGAACATTCTGAAAAACACATCAACCATTGAAGATGATCTCACCTTAGAGGTAAATGGAATCACTGCAATCATCAATCCCTTCTCATATGCCTGACCACATTAAACCATAAAAAGAACAAGATTAAGGGGTGAAAAGCCTTACAAAGAGAAAAATTATAATATTCAACAAAAAAATAATTTCCTAGGGACTACAATCATCAGGCATGAACTGCCTACAATAGCTAGTTTGAAACTCCAATAACTGGAAAACCCAAAGTACTTCAAATTTCTATCGCAGAGGTAGAAATGATGGGAACACATATTATCCAAATGGAGGGCAAACTAAAGTTCTGCTTGTTCTCAAAATATTCAACTAGTCAAAGCAACATTTAGTCAAATAACTATAATATGCTTCATTTGATCTATGCCTTACCTCTGGTGCAACATTTTTCAGGGGAGGAAGAAAAAGTAAAGTGATTTGGATGAATTAACATCCCAAACAAAAACACAGAAGAAAAAAAAAAGGGAGATGGTAAAGCATTATCATGTTACCTCTATTATTAAAACTTTTGGATCTATTTCTTTGGCTCGCAATGCTTGATTCCTACCAATTGTGAATTTCCCAAGCCAGCTTCCAAGATTTTTAAGCAAGGAACGTTCTTCTGAACTTGATTTTATAAGATCTGATCTCAACAGCACCTAAATTAATCATGAGACTAAAGTTATTAAAGAAAAAATTCAATCCATTTCCACAACAAAGAAGAAAACCAAGCACAGTGAGCCACTGTAGAAACAAACCTTGCAGTTCTCGTAAGTAGCTTTGACAATTTCCTTATTAAGTAATTTTGAGTTAACTTTGTCTAAGAACTTCAAATACAAGTCATGAAAATTTGGTTCTATGCTTGCTCTGCGAACAAAATTTATATTAGAAAACATATTTAAAGTAAAAAAAGAAAATTGACAATCAAAGTTAAAAGGACAACATTCTAACTATTTATTCTCATGTGGTTTCAATATCACCTTTTCATCACCATATACTGTGCAAACCAGGGATAGTACTGCTCTTTGAAAACCTCAATGAATTCCTTTGCTTTAGCATCCATATTTGTAGTTGAAATATTATTTATCATGAATAATATTTTGTCCTGAACTTCTGGTGCAGGAGCCTGAATCAAAGACAAAACAAGTAATAAATTAAAATCCAAAGCAAAACAAATGATAGACATGAAACTAGCAATATTAGCAATAATAAAAACTCAAACAACCTCTATTGGAGTATCTCTTCTTTCAGCTGCTGCAACAAGCGTTTCAATGTTCAAGGCGGCACCAAATCCAGTGTTGTAAGAAGGTTGCCGAAGCATGCCTAAAACAAGTGGAACATATGAAAATTCATTAGGCACATGCAGGCAGCATATGTGTGGTGGTGGTGGTTGTGATGGTTTTGGTGGGGTAATGGATGGTTGTTTATGTCCGTCATTTAGTTTACCTGCAGGTGCAATACTTCTAGCACGTAAAAAACTAGGAGATGATGAAACAGCCGTTGCCGCACTGGTAGAATGATGAGAAATTGTGGTTTGCAAAGATTGTGAAACAGTTGCCTATAAAAAATATTTATATATATATGTTAATAATAATACATGAACCTAGAGAAACGCCAAACAGAAAAGGCAATGATAGAATAAGAAGAAAAGTAAGGAACATCAGTTATCAGATTTCACTTCCGGAAATTGGTAGATATGATTAAACTTCTGCTATAAATCACTAATAAAAATTCTGATACCTTTTGATTAGCAACAGAATCAACAGGCGCAGAAACAACTGCAGATTGGGAAGTATGCGATAAAAGAGGTTTTGAATAATTAGCAGACATTGTAGGGCCTTTAAGCCTATCACCAAGAAATCCCTGATGTCTCTGTTGCAGCTGCAAAGAAGAAAATTGTTGCCCCAACTGTGTGGAGGCTGATCCAATCAACTGCCATGATGCCTCAGTCACCTGCAGAAACCAAACCATTTTAGTAATTAAGGAACATTTAAAAAAAAATAAAATCCAATAATTTTGATACTAAATGATACATGGATATGAAATGGTCACAATAAGCAATTTAAATTAAATGCATAACTATAGCAAGTATTAGATGCTTGAACTTTCTAAACTTCGCAGTCATCATGGTATGAATTGAACAATCTTGGTGTATAAAAGGCAGGTCACTGTGACTTTTTCTTTCTACCAAAAAAAAATATCCAACCTGTGTTTTTCTTTTTCTTTTTTTTTTCTAATACAAATTATGTGTTTACACATCTGCAGAAGCAAGCTGAAAACTTAGAACTACAAAATGCAATTAGAAAAATCAAAAAATATACCTTACGTTAAATTTAGTGTCCAAAAAACTGCATCTTATAATTCTTCCCCCAATAGCAAAAAACAAACAATGCAAATCAGATCAAAAAGTTGTTATGACCACTCCAAGCTATTAATGATACTCCAAGCCATACCTCCATGTTTTCTACGGAAGCTGGTACCGAACCTTGTTGCTGATCAGGAGAAAGAGAGTTACCACCATTTGACTCTGACTGACTTGACGAGATTCTTGCAAGTGCCCGTTCAATGGCAGAAACCAATTCAGCATGTGTTCCACGTAAATGAGATATCTGCAATATATGGTTGCAGTATTGTGGCCATTCTACCAAACGATCCATGAATTGCTCCAAGGCCTTCGTACCAAACATAAACATCTGCAAGAAAGCATGGTTTCAGATATACATGTTTTAGGGCTAAACTAGAGGAAGTACTCTATAGATCTTTACACACCTTTGAATCAACAGATTTACGCAGTGCATCAAGAACCCCACGCAAAGCAATACCAAGTGCAAGATGAGTCACAAGCTGATGCTTTATAAGAGAACCTAAGCCAATATAAAATCGACACAAGTCACAGGCAACAAAGAATTAGCACCTCTTCAAGTTAGCACTCACACAATTATAGCAGGAGTGCAACAATAAATACAGGCATATATAAATCAAAGAAAGTCCAAGAATTCATTGCCACTCGGATCAAATATGTAAAACCACACATAAGTACCATATGTTTTCTTAGCTTAGCTTGTTTAATTATTAAAATTGTGGAGTGTATGACGTGGAGTTAATTCAGGGTGGCCACATTTTCAGGTAGAGTTTACTGTTATAGTTTACTGTGAATGTTATTCATTTAAGTAATAATTGTAAGCATGGTTTCAAATTCCAGTGGTACATCCTACAAAGCGATGTAATAGGGTACCATTCTAGTAGGACTGTCTTAACATCCCAATTGGCACATTCTAGGACATCCCCTATACCAAATATTGGGATGGGGTGGGACAACAAGCTGGGACAATGGCATGTCTCATTCCACATTCCACCAAAACACAAGATGGCCTCATCACACAAAATTTAAAACCTTGATTGTACGCACAAATGGTATATCATACATAATGTGGCTTTAGAGACAAATCCATGCAAAATAATAGAATACCATCATATTCTATTCAAAAGATATATGACCATAATCATCCAGCCCTAATTACCATAATAACCCAATTAAACCATGTAAAATTTTGGACTGAAATTTACCTTAGACAGAGTAATGTTGAAATTAACCATAAGAAAATTGAAAACAAAAATTAAAATAAACAGTGTAAATTTAGAGAATGTTACATGGCAAAAAGAAATATTCAATAACTGAGAATAATATAATCAATGCTCACCTAAGAGCACAGCAGCTATTTTTAGTTGCCTGTCCGGATATTTGGGGAAGAACTTGTACTCTTCAAATAAATTTCCAATCATGCAATCAAATATCATCTGCTCCCTGTATAGTCATTAAACAAATCACACGGAAATTCCATGTCAGTCAAATGCATCATGCACTGTACAACCAAAAAAGCTAATTGTTAGGATCCTCTCAACTTAAACACCATAAAGTCTGGTATGAAACAACGATCTTAGCGTTGATGGCGATGAACATGAAGGCCAATGGCCAGTGTAGTACATGACCATGCTGTGCCATGCCAAAATAATGGAAAGCTTTTAAAAGTACTAAATGGTACCAAGCCATATCGATCCCTGCCGAATTGAAATGAGTCATCACAGACAGGAACAGGTAAATAACTTGCAACACAGATAATCGTGGCACCCCTCTGTGCCCAATGCTGAATCTCTGTCCACACGGCACAGCACAGCCATCACTTGAATCCTGCTTTGATGGATGTATTGCACCATGATTTCATGGAATTTTTCTTTTGGAGAGAAAAGGGAGAGGAGGAAAATTATGCTACTTGAACTATATAGGATTCCTGAATGCATGCAAATAGTACTATAACAATTCCAGCAATTGTTCTAAGAACAATGGAGGCAGCTAAAACAGGATATCCTAACATTTTATATTTGATTATACCATGCAATTATGATGCAATACAATGCATGTATCCACCAGAGACTTAAAGGCCAAGTTATTAATCAGTTTGTTGGAAGAAAGAAGGTACGAGCACATAAGATAAGTGTCACAGCAGCAAGCGTTCAAGTGTTTAAGGGTCTCTGGGATAGCCTACCAAAAAAGGCAATATGTGTGTAAATCAGATATGTAAAAGTTGCATGATTAAAGATAATCTTGCAGAGAACTGCTCAAGATTGCAAGGACGTAAAGGATTTGCTGACTAGGGTTGCTATTATAGACTAGAAGGAAGCCACTAGTAGAACAGTAAGATAAAAAATTCATGGGTCCACAAATAATAGGTAGAAGACATGCTGCTTATGCAAAATGGCATGGTTTATGAGGTCATGGCACAGACCATAGCAGCATTGTATTCAAGTGTGTGTGCGCGCACGTACATGTACATATGTATATGTATACACACATACGTAGGTACATACATGTGTGTGTGTGTAAAAGGTGAGTCAAATATGGAGCACAAACACAAGATCACAGAAATGTGGAGATGATGGCAGGTAGAAATACAATATAGGGGAAATTACAGTAAAACCCCCTCAAGCTTGGTTGAACTATACATTGATCCCAAAAGAAAAAAATTTGGAAGACCCCAAAACTTTCATTTTAGTACACAAAGGCTTATTCTATCCATCTACACCTTAACACCGTTACACTATTGAGTGAAAGGTCGAATTTGCCCTTATGAAATCGCAGTAGTTTTACTCTTTTTTTTTGGGAGGGAGGTTGAAGGGTAATCTTGATATTATCCAAAAGATTTGTTACCACGACCATCACATGCTAACACCTCATGATAAAGATGGACAGAGGGGATCTTTGTATACGAAAACAAAAGTTTTGGGGTCTTAGGAAAAAAAAAAATCTGGGTGAACATATAAATCAGCCAAACTTAAGGGGTCTCGTTGCAATTTCCCCTACAAATATATACCGGCTACTTCTTAGGGTCAATGCTTATTCTAGTGGCCCTTTGAACCTACAATACCTGGACACCACAACATTCAATAAAACTAAGAAGCTTGAACTAGATATGTGAAATAATTATATGCACATGCTCAATAAGCCATTTTGTTAAGTCTCTATTCCCTCAACATCAACTTTTGTCATGGACCCGATGAGGATAACAAGAACCTCTTTAATAATATGCAAGGTATTGGGAAGACCTCATTCATTCTTGACTTCAACTCTTCCCATGTTATTGTTTTCCCAATTTCAGTGACTCAAGATTCAACCATGTATAAGAATTGGACCAAAGCAAAACAGGCTTGGCCCGATTTTTGCCAAGCTTGGGATAAGAGTTTCAGCCCATCGAGTCAAGTCAGGTCAGGTCAGGCCAAGCTGTGAATTTTCTTTTTTAAGGTCCAATACCTAGGGCATAGTGGTTTTTAAACTGACCCCATCTGAAATATACATGCATGCATGCATGCATATATATACATATATACGTGTGTATGTGTGTGTATACAGAAACACACACTCATATATATGTATTACCATTCATATATTTTTATATTTTGAAGTTAAAAAAGAATATAAAAAGGGTGGAGAACCTTAATCTAATCCCTAACCATAAATTTTTTCCTTCCCCCTTCTCCTCTGCTCTCAAGTGCCATCTAACTACGCCCTGACTACCAACTCTAACCATTCATTGTTTGAGGACACCACCATACTCCTCTCCTCTCCCGCCCTTCTCACTAAATTACCTGGACACCATCCAACGCTCCCATCTCTTCTCTCTCCATCTAGGCAAGCAATGTCCACTAAAATTGACCCATCTCCTCTCTCCTCCCAGCATGCTATAGACCCATTGCCACCAACCCTTCTCCTCCTCCCCCCTCCCCTGCATGCTAGGGGACCCACAATTACTAACCCATCTATGCACAGCCTAAACCAGGCTTGACCCATCCATGCACAGGTCTTATAAGAATATGTTCATTTAAATAACTTATATGATGAAATATTTACTTGGTGACAATTGTATTCAAGTGATATACTATAATATCGCATACCCTAATTATGTGCACCCAATTAAGGAGAACATTCAAAAAGTTTCCATCAGATGAATAGCAATAATATGCAAAAATGTCAATGCAGTGTGATATAAGCATGCTACATTAGGTGACCCAGCTCCCAAGGACCATTCCCAGCAATGATGATCTCAGAATCACTACGAAGTATCCAATAATATGGAGGGGTAGACGTAGCTTATGGTGAGATTTTTGTGTTATATACTCTTGAATTTGTTAGATCACGAATACATTGAGCAACAACTTGACAATGAAATTATGCATTTATGGCCTTTGAATCGATGGAAATATGATGTGTTTTTTTTAATGCAACAAAATGTTGAAATTCATTATCTTTTTATGCCTGTATTTGCTAAAAGATGAAGGCAAAACAAAATGAAGAGATGAAGTAGTAGAGTTAGAAACAAAAGGGATGCCTGAAAGAGCAGAAATGATGTAACAAAGGCGCAAACAAAAATCAGATATAAAATATTTTAAAAAATCCAGATGACCATCATTTTCATATTAAATCAGTCAGCCCACCTCTTATCAGATGATTCTTTAAAGCGTGACAGCATTTGAACCATTGCATCAACAGATAACTGTCCTGAGAACATTTGATGGAAATAAGTGTTTGCCTCTGCCTCTATAGCTTCTGAGCTTCCATCAGAAGTCGCTGCATCTGTTACAGCACTTTGAATCTTTGGATTAGATGTGGTGTGCAGCCTCTTTATTTCTTCAAAAAGTTGGTGAGAAATAAGCTGCCCAGAATGGGCTTGAAGAACCTGTATATTGACAACAAGAGACGCATAGTTATCATCTGCGAAACCTCATGCGGAGAAAAATAATTAAATAAATTATAACAATTTGTGTGTTTAACAATATATGAATTTTCCAAAACCTTAAAGAATGTAGAGCATGTTTCCTGGTAAACATTCATAATGGCAGCACGATGTTGTTGAACAGAACTATCTGGAACATCATTTGCCCCATCACCAAGTACTTCTTTTAGGAACTTAAGGCAATCCTGAGAAGAAAAAATACATCCTGTCATTGGTGCATTGGAACATTTATAATTGCAAGAGAATTATGAATTACCTCGACAGAGAGGAGTGGATGACAGAATCATCATGAACAAGATTAGAAGGAAAAGACATGCATATTACCTCACCGAAAGCATCTTTATATGAATTCAAATTCTCATTTAACCATTTCTCAAGATTTATGTGCTCCTTCCGAGAAGCAATTGCAGCCAATTTAATGCTGAATGGAAATGGAGTTGCATCTAATACTGCTGATAAAATCTGTAATCAAAAAAGCAATTAGCAGGAAAAAAAGTCACAAACACATGATCGTGAACCAATCAACGATGCAAACTAAGCATGCATTGAGGACGTATGCAGATAGATAAATACACATATATTTATGTATGTAAACTCAATTAGCAGTTACATAATTTATAAAGGAATATTCATACCAAAAACAAGGATTCAGTTAACAATTAATAGACATCATTAAAAAATGTACTTAAGACCATATATATACATATCTACATCTATCTATATATGTACATATCTACATATCTACATATATGTAGAGAGAGAGAGAGAGAGAGAGAGACTTGGCTACACTCGCGTGTAGCCAAGCCTAAATCCAGCCACCCTTTCCACCTTTGGATCCACATATATCACGAATCCTAAAGGTCAAAAAGTTGGGATGATTTCGAGATCCGTATGGATCCAAAAGTGAAAGGACGGCCGGATCTAGGGCTTGGCCACACCCAAGTGTAGCCAGGTTCAACTCTATATATATCAGCTCAAACAGTAAGTTCACGAGGTTCACAAATAGAAAGCTGCCACCAAACTTCACCAACATTACCTTCAGTTCCTGACAAATGTCCAGAATTCTTAGTAGAATATTGGGATCAGTATGCGTGTCCATAAATCCTCGAAGGACAAGGTTCGGATTGACACGCCAAAGATGATGGATAATGTTAATCTTTGTAGAATCTTTTAGTATCACAGGAAACACAGTGGAAGACACTTCATACTGGAGTAGATTATATGCAGTCTGAAGAAACATATGAAGCATTATTCATTTGAAAGATTGCAATAAAGATATTACTAATAGAGATTACTGCTACTCAAAAGCGACAAATAACGAATTATTACTCAAAAACAAAAAACCTACACTTATGTGACCAATTCCAACGAGTAAAACCTCAGGGCAGTGAGTAAGAGGGTGTTCAAGCATCAATCGCACTGAACTAGCATGGCCTCTTTCAGCAAGTTGACATAAAACCTCCAAAAGATCTAGACAGAACCATGCCTGATTTCCTTGTTTGTTCAGCAGATATGCTGAATCAGCCCATGTCTGAGAAAACAGTTGGACATTAAGAGTTATATATTCAAAATTAAAAAAAAAAAAAAAGGAAGTGAGCTTCAAAATACCAGCTGTCTGGAACAATGCGCAAATGTAAATACATCAGGCAATGCAGCCACAGCATATTTTAAAAAAGATAATTGGCCTTCAGCATTCTTCCAAACAGACCCACATACAGCATGGAGTGGAAATGGATCCTGCATTATTCATTTCCATTTGTTGAATATATTGTCAAGGCAATTGGCATCTAGATTCATGGTGAAGAGCTTAAATTTCTAAATACCTGGCATGCTTTATTGTATACAGACATTAGAAGATGAAAGGATTTCTCATCAGGAATGTTAAAGCCCTCGTGATCTAGGTTTTCCATGACACCTGTCCAATTTGTTTTTGGAGCCTGCATTTGTCATTGCATAAAAGGGAAATATATATATATATGTTACCACACACTAGCCTTTTTTCCATTTTATTACAGCAACAGCAAGAGCATTAGAGGGGAAAGAAAAGGAAATTTATCTCACAAGTTGCTTAATCGAATCTACAAGGACATCAACATTCCACGAATTCAACATTGAAGAATCACTTGCTGAGCTGCTACCAACAGCTGCACAGAATGTTGTGTATGTGTTCTGTCCATCTTCAAGACCAGTGTGAGTACAAGCAATTGTGCCAAGTAGCTTAGCAAGTGTCACTTCATTAAGAGGCTGAAAAAGAGAGAGCATCTCTTTGCAATGTGAAGTGTTAATTGTGCAACCATAGCCCAATTCTGCCATAACATCAGCCATGCTCATTTCCTTCTCTATCTCCACTAAAAGAGATTCAAAATCATTACTAGAGCATCCAGAGAATAGATCTAAATGCCTGCAAAAGAGAATTGGGGGTAGTAGCCCTTAAATTGTTAATATTGATTCATGGAAGCCAATGAGCATAGAATACAGATTTAATCAACTCTCTCCAAAAATAAACAAACAAACCAATACCTCCAACAAGAGTTGACCATAGATATATCATTTGCAAGCATTGTAGTTGGTGGAAAGAAAGGGTTCTGTTTGAGTTGTAATAAAGATAAGATTTTGGTAAAACAATCTATATGCTTTGAGAGGCCCTCAGACTGATAGAGAAACATAACGATATCCTGAATTCGCTCATTAGATACAATGGAATCGGGATTTGCACATAATTCCTCAATCTGAGCAATGCAGAAATTTTGCCCTAGAAAAATAAATTGAACTGTTAATTAAAAGTATAAGAATAAAACAATCTAATTGTTCGAAGATAAAGAGCAACCCATATAGGTTGCCTTATCACTTTAAGATAGCAAGGGACTAAACATTAAGCAATCAAGGTACCTTTCATTTTCAAATCCGGAATTTCAGAATCAGACAGAGCAAGTCCAATGCCAACTTTCTCTGCTGCTGAAAGATTTAGTGCACTTGAAAGATCCTTTAGAAAACCTTCACTCACTGATGTACCTTTTAATGCTTCACAAAAAACTGTGCTGAAATTTGGTCTATCCAGCAAAAATTTAAAAATGGCAGATACAACATTTCGTTTCAGCTGCAGGTTCTGCATCTCTTCGCCATTTAATTTCACTTGGTCTAAGCAGGTTTGAACCAACAAAATGCCACCTTCACTTCCACATTCTGCAAACTGGAGGGGGAGAGAGAGAGAGAGAGAGAGAGAGACCTACATTAATAAATGATGTCTCCAACAAACTTAGATTGGAAAGAAAAAGTTGCATGAGTATAATAGCCCCTGGTACGGTGAACAGAAAGGAATACTAGGCTTGTATAACACATACTTCTACAAAAAGAAAGTTCCTCATGCTAAAGAAATACACGTTGGATAGGAGTAGATGGGTATTGCTGACCACATTAAGGATTCCAACCTAATATAGAACACATACTTATGAAGCAAGAACTTATAAAATATACAGATATATATAAAGGTAAAATTTCATCATTACACACCACAGTGAAATAATTAAGTTCTAATTATGCAACTTCCCCATATTATTATCATGCAAGATATTTTTAGAAGTTACTTAGACAGATAACCTACTAAAATAATTAAGGTGAAATAATAAACATATTAGAACTGACCTTAGCAACAAATTTATCTCCAAACAAATGATGGTTACAAATCAACTCAATTTCTGATCAACATATCTACTTTAGTATATCTTGATCTCAGTTGCCAATAAAAGACTTCAGTAAAAAGTCAACTTTCAATGAACTAGCAAACTTATTGCACCTATACAATAATTGACAACAGAAATTGGAAGAACAAAAGGGATTTAGTTGCCCAGTGACATGAAACTAGAGTCTTGGAATTTCCAATTGAAGTAGTATGTGAAGAAATATTATAAGAAGAGACTATAATTTTATGCAATCGACATGGAGAAGAAAAAGAAGAAGAAAAAATGAAGAAGAATCAGTTCCAAAGCTGGCAGACAGATCAATTACAAATAAAAATATTTAAAACATATAGATGTTTAGCATAATCATGACCAGCACTACCAATGAGAACTTCTACTGGATCACAAACAACCCATGTGTGATTGATGAAATGTAGGACCATCCTTCTGGACATTTAACCTTTTTCCCCAGCACTAAGTAGTGGGAGAACATCCAAAGTTGGAGCAGTCAATTTCTAATGACAAATTCTCCAAACAAAGTCATATTCTAACGATGCATTATGTTCGTTTCACAGCTTAGAGCTATTCTAAATCTGGAAAGAATTGGGTGACCATTTGAAAGACATATTAAGCCGATGCAAAATTATCACAGAGATTGGCAGGTTCAGAGAATCAATAGCAAACAAGATAAAATGAATATCGTTTTCTCCTACTAGAGGAGTCTGTTCAGCAAGGATCTTCACCCAAAAACCCAAACAGAGAAAAAAAGAAAAGAAAAGAAAAAGGACAATCTTGCCACGAGAACCTCAGATCCCTCAAAACATTTGAAGCCTAGCCGCTCAAGAATTAGGGTTATAGTTACTTTTCTTGCTTTTAAGACTCAATCCCTGGATTATTTATAACAGCCAAGAAACGCCCCAAGAAGCACCTAAGACAGAGATACACACCCCCCCATTCCACTTTTTCCGTACAGCACCCCCTGGCCCAGAAAAAAAAAAGAAAAAAGAAAAACCCCACCCCACCCGAGAAAAAAATTTCCTGGAGAGAAAAGTTACAAGGAAAAAAAAAAAAAAAAAGCAGCAAATTTCAGAATTCAGGGGTTTCTCCGCGGCGTGATACAATTCACCCAACAATGGGAGAAAAAGATCACAACTTTATAATTTTTCTCTTGCGAGGAAAGTAACCCAGTGACTTCTAATCTATTCTCTGTTATCTATACGAAATACAGATCCACGAAACCCATATCCAAATTCCACTAAAATAGAAGACTAGATCAAGGCAGCGCCGAGGAAAATGAAAACTCTCTAGGGTACAGAGAGTTCTCGGTCCCGCTATAAAAAGAAACAAAGCAAATAAATAAATAAAAAAAAGGATCCCTTTTTAGATTAAATAGAGAAAAGATAGAAATTTGAAAACCTGGCAGAGGTCGCGGAAGATCGAATCGAAGTTGGAATCGTTCAGGCTCTGCAGCAGAAGACGAATCTGGTTGGAGACGACAGCGGAGAAGGGAAGCATAGCGGCAGCGAAGAAGGAAACGCCCTTCGAGGGTTTCTTTCTTCGGAGAGGAAGAGGAAAGACGGGCGAGGGTTTCAGGCGACGGACGGGAAAGCAAGGGTTTGAGAACAGCCGAAAAGGGTCGGTGGAGCCGGGGGAGAGTCTTAGGACTTCGCGTTCAAGGAAAGAGGTACGGGTTTAGCAAGCGAGGCCCTCTCCTTTATGCGCCTTTGTTGTAGACTCGAGAGCCGCGCCTCGCGAAGGGAACGGTTCCGATTATATCTTGGCTTGCCACTTGTCGGGACAACGAGGATTTACTGCTTGCGTAATTGTTAAGCAAGTGAAAATGGCAGCGCGCGGGAGAGAGATTAACGCTGCAAGAATGGATAGACCAACGTTCCAATTTATTTTACGTTGGATTATAATTGCTCTGATCCATGTTCACACTCATGGGTTGAAGGTTGAATTTGGATCTAAGCCTTATATATATATATATTTATTTATTTTTTTATCGAGCCGCTTTAGCCGAGCCTGAGGATGGAGTTGAGACCATTAGCTTTGAAGGCTTGCTTGAACCATCGACATAATAGACTGAAGCATTAGGCACTGCTCTTCTTTGTGCTATTTATGATGTTATCATAAATAATATTTTATTTAATAAATAATGACGATGTAGATACATTGATTTGAATTTAATTTATCTTAATTTATAAAATATTAAATTTATTTTCTTTCATTCTAATTATTTTTATAAGTTTACTTAATAAAATTTAATTTAAATCGATTCTTCTTTTTATCTTGACAATCAGATCTCTTCGTATTTTTTTTCCTAATTATATCTAATTTATTTAATTTTTATATATTCTTATTTTTAATGTCATTAGATATATCAATGAATATTCTAAATATTATAATTTATAAATTTAAGAATAATTATTTACTTGGATAGAATTAAAAATTTTAAATAAAAATTTAAATTTAAGTTTACTTTTTTTAATCTCGTTTAAACTTTTTAATGAATCTATATTTGACTATCCGTTACTATATTTTAGCTATAAAACAACAATAGTTAGATGCTTGATTTAAATTCAAGGATAGTTCGATTCAATACTATTTTAAACCTCGATATTTTGGATTAAACCTGAATAACAAGTTGAATTTAAAATTTCTTTCATAAACCTAACATAATAAGCGAATCAGTTATCAGTTAGGTCCAATCTAAAATTTAAATCTAAATATAAAATCGGATCAATTTAGGACCAAGCATAATTCGACCCAATCCGCTCCATTTGCAGTCCTAAAAGAGGGCAAGAGTGCTTGGTTGGATGAGATGTAGCATATTTAGAGAACCTTTTGGATTTGGCTCACTTGAAGAGCCTAAAACTAATTTCTACGTACATAGTTATCTATGCATTTTAAAAGAAATAACCCAAATAAGTTCACGATGATCTTAGATCGCTAGTGAATCTTATATCTAAGTGATACGATCCCAATATTTAATATCACTATATTTGGTATGATCTATATTAGTGATTAAAGATCTCACATAATCTAAGATCATTGCGTTTGATAATATCATGAGAAATCTAAATTATCAATAATAAAATATCAAAATTATCCCTAATTAATTAACCTCTTTTTACCTAAAAAATAGCTACCTCAATTATATATTTTGCAAGTATCATAATAATTTATTATTGTTTCATATTTTTTTATTATTAATATTAGATTAAATTATAATAATATATTTATGATATAATAGTGTAATATTATATTATATTATAAGAAAATTATAATATAGTATGATGTGATATAATTTTATCATATAATAATTATTATATTATAATATCATATATATTATAATAATATCATTTTATTATAAATATAATCTTATATTAAATTATAATATATTAATATGAAAATAATATATGTTATTTTTTATATGACTAAAGAGTAATTTTACTTTCTAAGTCTTAAGTCAAGATTAGGGGTGATCTTAAATATTCGACCTCATGAATGAGCTACGATTACTGGTAAGGCTACAAATGAGCCGAGTCGAATAATTACTCGACTTGATTTTGACTCAATTAGATCTAACCCAATCCATATTTAGAGATCCATTGATTGGATTGAGTTTAAAAATTGAATCCGATTTAAATTTCGAATCAGATCCAATCTTTTATTTTTTTACTCAACCCAATCCGAACCCAATTTATCACAATCGATAAATCTTAATTATATAATTTTTTTCATTTACTTTAATTATCTTTATAAATTTATTGAATAAACTCTAATTTAAACTAATTTTCCTCTGCATCTTAAGAGCTAGATCTCCTCTCATATTTTTTTCTCTAATTATATTTAAATATTTATATTTTATTTTTTATTTGGCTAGATTCTTATTTACAATTTTTTTTAAGTGCATCAATAAATATTTTAAATATCATAATTTATAAATATAAGGATAATTATTTACTTGAATAGAATTAAGAGTTTTTGAATAAAAATTTAAGTTTAAGTTGATTTTTTTAATATCATTTAAATTTTTAATGGATCCATATTTGATTATCGATTATTAGATTTTAGTAACAAAAAAAAGTTAAATGTTTGACTTAAATGCAATTTTTTGAGTTGGATCCAAATAGACCCAAATGACCCATTGGGTCTAAAATTTCTTCTATGAACCCGATCCAATTTGTCTCGATCCAATATGCTCAACAAATAGATTGGATTCGGATCCAAAATAAAAATCCGAATATAAAACCGAATCGAATCGGAATTCAGCATGACCCAACCTGACCCAATCCATTTGCAGTCCATAGCAATGGGTTGGATGATAATTTTAAAGGTGAAGGTAACTAAGATCACCATCACATAGGATTATCGAAGTGCAAATAAATGTGATGATCTCATCTTCTCTACTTGGATCATCAATGACCTTTGATGGGTTAGTCCATACCAAATGCCCAATAACTATTATTTTCTTTCAAATACATTGATTCCAAAATTCAAAAATAGCTGACCACCTGGCCTAAAAATATTTGGAATGATATATTAATAAATAATAATTAAAAATAATAACTTTTTTACTGTGTAAGAATCATAAAACAAAATACTTGGATCATGTGGATATTGAATTTATTACAATGTTCATGGTTGAATTTATTAGTTTTGACATAGTGTGCAGACGTCCCCATAATATATCATACTATAATGTTATACATGCAACAGTGGCATTTACTGTCTACTGGGTTCAGCTGAGATGCTTTTTTTATTATTTTTTTGGAAATTATGCTTCCATCTCATCCCATCGTTCAAAAGCCCACTGAAATCCCCTCGGCATTTCATGTTATTTCCTTATGTTCTTGCATCTTCTTTTATTTATGATACAATTCAAATAAAGTCAGAAATATGATAGAAAAAGCCATTGTTTACTATAGATATTATAAATGTTAGACAAACCATACTATAAACAAGGTTAAGTTGATAAATGAGATAGTTTTGTCATTCAAAGAGATATTTTGAAATTCTGGGCAAATAAAAATCTAATGAAAGATATGTATGTGGCTTTTAAGGAGCGCATAGAAATCATCTTGGCACTTCATCCTCTTATGCACTTTATTTTCGGCTCTATACCTTTAAATATTTCTTGAACATAGATCCTCTGATATTTGTCCCAAGTAATTTCAAGTTCCAAAATGTTATATTTAGTGCTTGTTTTCAGTTCCATTCCACTGCATACTCTCTTTGTTTTTCCAATAGAATTTATTCTTTGATTATATTGTTATTATTCAAATTCGAGCAATGTTCGATGCATGCAATGCATATGAAAATTAGATACTACGATCTGTGTGCAAATATGTTTTATATTATCATTCCTTCTGAAAAGAATTGTGTTTGCTTTAGTTGAAAAATAATCTAGGAGCACCCAAGATGTTAAAGCTGATGCACTCAAAATCTTCCATCAACCAGAGACTTATGAAAGGCGTGTAAAGATGAGATTCCCCTTAAAAGGATGAAAAGTACTCGAGAGTGCGAGAATACTTCATTGCTCGGGAATGGGGCCTGATTTATCATGGAAATATATTCGTTATGTTATTATAGATAAGTATATGGATGCATAGCTTTTCTTGTAAATAAATGAAAGGGAACAAACCTTTATAGCCTACTCATGCCTCTAAGAAAAAAAATAAAAGTGCGCTAAGGAACGAAGCTTCTTTTAAATAGATTTGATCTAGCATGCGGCTTATATATCAAATAAAACATAGAATCAAAAATATAGATAGAGTCACAATAATATTTGCTCACCCAAGAATGAAACGGACCAGGCAAAGGCACTGAAATACATTTAAAGGACTGGCAGAAGCTAAGTTATTAAAGTTATGTCAAGAATTCTATCCATCAAATCAAATTGTATAAGATATATTTAGCACATTCAGTCCACCAGTCAAGCCCAGGAGTTCTGATTGATGACCAAAGGTGTGTCAAAAATGATGTTTTGAAAAAAATAAGAAGAAATATTCAGGAATGTTCCTTACTTTGGAGTCTTGGCCTCGCATGGCCTAACTTTTGACTTCAAGCATATTCCTTTAGAAAGAGCAGAGACAGGCAGCATGCATATTTTTCTTGTGGGTGGATGAAAGGGAGCAATCCTTTCTATTGCACAAGCTACAAACTCTATGTCATTCTAACACTAGGAGGTAGTTGGACCATCAACCTCATAGATCTCAGAGATTGGCATGCCTATCATAAACCTGTAGCCATCTTAAACCATCCAATCTTTCAAATGTCCAAAGGCATTGGAGTGACTCCTGCCCATGCTTGGGCTCCAGTTGCTGCACTTGAAGCAGAGCTGCCTCACCTTTCAGGCTTCAAATCATTTGAAGTCAGATGATGGCCATCTGATAAAATCCAGACAATCTTGAAGCAGATTTATATTTCATCCATGTGCATGCATTTCATAGAACTGGGACCATCAATTTGGACAAAGATGGACTTCTGGTAGTTCATAGATGACTAGAAAGTTGGAGTCAAGTCTTTTAACCAAGCACAACAATATATGGGCCTGTCTTGGGCCCGGCTGATGTGGTGGAAACCACTAGTAGGCCCAAGTTAAGGACTGGTGCAGGAGTCTAAGAGATGGGAGGCTTGAGGCTGCCAAACTACTGCAAGCCAATTGCAATTTGCCACACCCAAAAATTCACTTGCATTGAATAAACACAAACACAAACACACAAACAGGCAAGTGCACTGCATGTTTGCCCTCGGTAAACAAATGTTATTTATTATATTTGAGCATTCATGTATGCATATGTATATGTATATATATATATATATATATATATATATATATATATATATATATATGTATATATATGTAAATCTTTTGTGGCATGCTTTGCAAAGTATTCATGCATGAATGTATGCGTGCATATATCATGTCCAGTATCTATACATGCATGTTAAATTCACTGGCCTTTGCAAATCTGGTAGCTGTTGGCTACCTAGAAAATTAGCAAACTTCCAACAAAATTACATGAATTTGACTTGGAAAGCACCAAGGGTTTCATTTCTATGGTCATATTAGGGAATACGAGCGCATATCCCCTTCTTTCAGGCCGCAGCGATAAGATCTCCGCTTTGAAAGAGGAGGAATGGAAGGAAAAGAGGAGAGTTTATTACACCTACAATGCGATAGGACACCCTTTTTCTGAAGGAAAAAAAAGAAAAGAAAAAAAAACTCTCACTGGATGTTCCAAGTACAATTATCACATTGTGGTCTAGCTGAGGCAGGCAGAATGGTAGCTGAGAATGGATAAATGGAAATTTTTTTTTTTTTTTTTTTTCTAATTTGAGTTCCAGAAAATGCTGTTGGAATGGCATGGATACCAATAGGAATTCAGCCACCAGTGGTAGTCTTATTGTTACATTTTCTCTGCAATGTCTGATGAGTTGGTCAAGGCTATAGGTTTTCATTAATTGGGAATGCTTAATCATGCAGAGACAATAGAGTCATGAATCTAATATTTGGCAAACAAAAAGATTTCCAAATAGGAATAGCATCCATCTGATATTCCAGCATGGCTGAATGATGAGGAGATTGCTTATCAAGTTTTACTCAGTACTGGGCTTCTGGCCATAAATTTGAGCTTTGCTGCAATGATGTATCTGTGACACTTTCCTCTAGGCAGGGTATGGATTCACTTCCATGATGCAATGCATACAGCTCAAAATAAAACTTACACCAATGCATTAAAAACAAGCTGTATATCTTCTAGCTTCTCATTGTATGATTGTCAGATCACTTGTTCTACTATAACTTTGCAACATTTTATGTGGTGTACTGACTTTTGCTGACCAAAAGAAACCAAACTGCTGGATTTCAAACTTGTCAGATGATGGCAATCAGGTATACAAAGAAAAAGAGAGCTCTACGCTTTAGACTTAATGTAAAAAGTTCAACATCTGGAATTACTAACAATTGGCCTGATTTCTCTTTGTTTATGATTAATAATAATTTAAGTTTGAGGGTGCCGACCATTAAAACTATGTTTGGTATAGTTGTTGGGGGCTAAGTAACAGCTATTGCCTCTTTTTCCCTCGGTCCTCCTTCAATAGCAGTTATTGGGATCTGCTATCTGTGCTTACTATTGGCCTTCAACAACTCTCAACTGACTTTTAATAATTGTACTTGTAATATTTTAATATTACATAGGAAAGAAAAAAATTTAAGCACTTATAGTTCAAGTTTATCTGCTACCAATTAACTTTTACTTAAGTTTTTGGCACTCTTTAGTTTTGATCTGTTAGCATATTAATTGGACCAGCAGGTTCGATTGGAGCATTACAAATGGTATCAGAATTAATCCGAATGTAAAAATATTGATGGATAGAAGGAAAGGATTATCTATAGGACGGTGGTAAAATTTCGCTATGGCGTGCAGTCATTTTTGTACTAATAATTCGGCTTAAAATAGATTCTAAGTAGCTTATGGTGTACAATGAGGACGTTGTATTATATAAAGAGAGAAATTGTAATACCCTAAAAATAGTCCATCTTATATCGATTAATTTTTACTTAAATCTTTAGGACGAAATGATTTCAGCCTGCAAACGAGTTAATTGGGTTGCAGCTGGCAAAGGCTCTTATATTAAGAGATTTTTTTGGGTTTGATAATGCCTTCAGTCTGTTATTTGGCTGAGCTTTAACTCCTCCCAAGAAATCGAGGGAAAAAAAAAAAAAAAAAAAAGATTATGAATACAATTCTTAATTCAAATTTGCAGGTTTCATTTTGAACTTTCTGGTGATTAAGGTGCTGAAATGCTTACCTTTGTTGTAGACGTTTATCACTGCGTTTATCACTGCATCTGAAATCAAGCAAAGAAGATTTTTGTTCAAAGCAGCGATGATTTTCCACTCTTGTTCCCTCTTAGAAAAAACCATTCTCTTGATTTATTCAATATCTCTCTACCAGTGCAACCAGAACAAGGATCAAAAAGCTAAAACTTTTCCGCAATGGTCCCGTTTATGATCAACAGCAAGCTCGATCGGTGACTGGCACCTTCGTTTCTATGTCGCTAATGGCAATTTTCCCTCTTCTATTCTGGATTCATGTTATGTTCATACTGGTAAATGATGCAGACGGCCTCAGTGCTTTCTTGTGCAGTGTCAGCCATCAGCACGGACCACTCACTCTTAAACCCTGCTGCTGTCAAGGTTGGCATTGGGTTTTGAAGGCTGGTTGGGAGGAAGAGCTGGAAACAGGAAGAGGACGTTCTTCCTTGGATTGAGTCAAGTTCTCTTCATGCAAACCTTCAATCCTAGTCCTTTACCTTCTCTTTTGATCCACAAACTAGCGAGGAAGAAGATCTGTGGTGATTTACAATGGGTTTTAGGGAGTGTAACCACCGGTTGAATGCTCTGTTTCAAGGATCTAAAACAGAGCATTGGGTTTTGATTTTAGCTGGCGGTCAACTCCTCCGGCAATGAAATCAAATAGGTGATGACCTTATCCTTTGCCTGCCTTTCTATTTGGGACCAGAACGCGTCGCTGATGATCGCTGGAGGAGGAGAATGGGTTGCCAGATAAGCCGTGCTCTGGTGGAAGGAAGAACAGGCCTTTACGGCCTTGTGGGTGGCTGATTCAAGGGTTAGAGATGACCGGACCTTAGTCCGGTCTATGCTCCGGCTATGGCCGGTGGTGGGGCGGAGTCCAGCGCCGCCATGGCCGACCGGAGGATGGTGGCCGGATAGGCTAAGAAGAAGAAGAAATCGTTCTTCTTGTGAACCGGTTCACTTAATGAACCGGGTTAGTGGGCTAGATTAAGTGAGTTTAACCCATTAGCTCTTAAACAATGATCATTGGCTTGGGATTTAGATGATACATAAGTTTTAGATTTAATTAGAAGTAGGGTTGAACCCAATAGCTGAGCATCGAGGATTATTAGCCATTATGATTATAAAAATTAATTCAAAATTTGTTATACAATTGATGAAAAGAAAAAATTATTATTAAAGATTACTATTGCTTTAATAAATAGTTACTATTGTAAATTTAAAATCATGCTAGTTACTGCATTAACAAAATAAATTTAATTTATTTATTATCATGAAAGCCTTATCATATTAAAATAAAAATAGTAAATACTAAAAGAATAATGATAATAATAATAATAATTTATAATAATAACAAGAAAACAATAAGAATTATAAAATATAAAGGAAAGATTAAAATAAAAATAATAAATAAATAAATGATAAATTCTATATTATATTAAAAGAGAAAGAAAATAGAAAAGCTATATAATCTGATGAACAAATAGCTTACTGAATAAAGAATTAATAAATTGAGTGAACTTTCAGTCCACTATGTAATGATAGATGAATGATGATAGATAAAAGATGTTAGGACCCGTCTTTATAGAAAATATATGAAAGGAGAAATTTTCATCCACAGAATTAAATATGGTGCATTGCTCGGGATAAAATCATTAAAGATATTGGGATCTACCTCCATAGAGAATATATGAGAAGAAAAACTTCCATTCACAGGGTTAAACGTGGTGCATTGATCCTATCATAAGGATAAATATGATCGTAGCTTGTGATCATAGAATTTTTGAAAGCTGATGATATGAAATATATGATGATATGAAAATTATGATAATTGACACTGTGACGGTTCTGATTAAAGCAAACATAAAAATATGAATAATAATATAATAATGTTACATGAAATAATATAAAAAGCTAATAGTTATGGCATGAAAAGTTTTATGAAAAATTGTATGTTAACTTTTATAACCATTAGTTTATAATTAGTATTATTTATTGAGCATAAACTCATAAAATATCTTATTATCTTTTTTTAAATTTAACAAATTGAAAAGGGGATCACTAGATAGAAGCAACTCCCGTCGGATTTTATTTCTAGTTATCTTTATTTAGTTGAGTTTGATGTTACATTTAAACTAGTTAATTAGTCAGCAGAACTTGATGTTTTGGAGTTAATAGAGTTTAGATGTTAATTTTTGAAGCACTTGATAATTTTAATGATTTAAAATTATTAATTTAATTAATAAATAAAATAATAATTTTATTTATTAAATTTATGTTATTTAATTGTATGAATGCCTTGCATGCTTCGTGTGTGATTTGAATTCACCCTAGCATATGGGATGAGATAATATTTCTCTTGCCTTTCTGTTCAGTAGGATCTATCCTCCTCTTCTTTTGTCTAAGTTAAGATTTTATCTTCTTACCAGATGACAGCATCTCTCTGTCTGGTTTACATGGCAACTGGCCATGTTCTGCATTGAAAGAATAAAAACATTTTAAAAGAAACAATGGAAGTCCTGCTTGTTCTCAACTATTCATTCACTCCTTGCTGGGCCATGTACAGCATATTGTTTTCTTTCAATGAAAATTAGTGATTTAGGATTTGTCATCTGAAATTTGGATTAGTCCTGCACCTATGGGATAGCTGGACTCTTTCATGTATTCTTGAAGACTTAGCAATTAAGCATTGCAACCTGAAAGTTATATTTGTTTTGTGATGTTGGTGCTTTGCCCATCACAAAAAGTTCACGAATAAGGTCTCTCTTCCTGATTTTTATTTTTAAAAGTGAAAAAAAAAGTTTAGTTTTTTTATGACAAAATAGTTTTAAAAATTTATTAAAAATAAAAGTGAAAAAAATGCTTACTTTCACTGAATCTAAAAAGACTTTTTAAGCTCTGAAACTAACTCTATTCCAAATCTCATGATTTTTTTTTTTTTTTTTTTTTCTTCTCTACTCTTCTCAAACCCCCCCTCTCCATTTTATGGCAATTTGGTTTTCAGAATAATGTTAAATATCCATTGAAATGCTTGAGTATATCCAACTAAATGACTAATCTTAGATTGCTAAAAATTTTTAAAAATTTCATGAACCAAATGCTTTTTTGTCATGGTTTCGGTTGCAAATTTTGATATAGTTCCACAGCTTGCTTCTTAGAGAAGCATGTTTCCTTGGGCATATCATGCATTATTTGTTAGTGGCTTGGATTTGTAGGGTCTATAGATACAAAGTGAATGGGGTTTGTTGTCATGGATGACAACACCATGGTTGCAAGCTTCATGTGGAGTGTGGTGGCGGGGCCATGGGTGTTTGCTTAGTGGAGGTTTCCTTTTTAGCCTGATATTAGGCTAAGTGAGCAACTAAAAAATAGTGAAGGTTGATATTACTGGAAAATCAATTGTAAAATCTGCTAAAGTTTTAATATCATGTAATTATTTAACAAGTCTGAATAGGACTTGCAAGTTTAAGTGATTGTTTTGAGTCCTATAGATTAACCTACACAACAACTCAAACTATAATATAACCTTAGTTGTAGTTATGGCTATTTAATCTCTTTTTTTTTTTGGATAAAAGATGAAAGATGAGAAGAAGTTGAGGAAAAAGTGAGAGAAGCATGAGGAGGAATAAAGAAGAGTAGAAAGCAAGAAATAAAGGAGCCAAGAGAGATTGAAGATGGAGGTCAGAGACTCAATTTGATTAAAATAATAGGCTCTTCTAGCAACCACCAACAAGAAGGGATGAAGGGAGAAAGAGGAGGGCATAGAAGTAAGGTTAGGTGTTGGATTGAGCTAAAATATAGTGATTAGGGAGAGATTAGAGTGAGTGTTGGGCCTTCTTTTGGTGGCCACAACCAATAATGCCAAGGGAAATTGAGATGAGGCGATGACATAAGGGGGGAGGGGGGTGTAGTATGGTAGGAGCTCCAGTGCTCCATCAAGCTAAAAGATAAAGAAGGGATTGATGAGAGATTGGGGGTGGAGATTAGGGTTTTGGACTACTTAATGTCAAGATGCTTCTAATAATTGCAAATGGCAAGAAAGAAGAGGATTGAGATAATTGGTAAGTCAAGACGGGTGCACAAAGTTGGAGAGGTGTACGAAGGGGATGTATCAAAGGATGAAAGGACTCAGGGGTGTACAGTTAATGGATGGAACGAGCAGCGTAGCTTAAGCTTGTTGCTCATCTCACGATTGATTTGGTATCATATCGAGTTACAACAAATAGGGACCAGGCTATAAAGACCCTACAATATGGCTAATAATCTACGCTTTAAATGCATCCTATAATTTATAATTACATATGCAATGCACAACCTCCAACCAAAATTTTTGAAATTTTTAAGGACGTATTTATTATGGCAAGAATCCCGCCATTCTACTACCCAAAGTTTTAATAAATAAATACACTTTACTTCTTTTGCATAGCATTGATAGCCTATACTCGTGTCTTAGCTCGTTTAAGAACGTCATTCGCCTCAATTGCTTGTCTCTTGCCCTTCATTCATAGCTCGCATTTTGTTTTCTCTTCTTATCATGATTAATAATTCTTAGGATGGTAGTTGAGTGTTATATTGTAAATTTGCAAACAACATAGTTCAACCATCTCAATTTGAAGTATTAAGCCTCAGCTAATAGAATATAGTCAAGATGCCATGATAATAATAATTGCCTTGTTGATTTGTAGCCAAGAAAGCATATTCCAAACTCACTGATTTATAGATAGCATCTTTTAATATATATATATATATATATATATAGACAGTATCGTTGCCATATTTATGGATAAAACACTCAAGCCAATTCTTTTTGCTCTTAAAATATAATTGCCAACGGTGTTAGGGATAGAAAAGAATTTTCATAAATACTTCTAGTGCTTGTTAATGCAAACTTTGGAAGAGAGTGGGACAAAAATAAAATTAAAATTTTAAGGCTATCAAATCTTGATTCAATTGGTACAATCACTTTTTATCTTAGACAAGAAGGTGAAGTCCAACTTTCAACATTGGCCATTGCTTCCATCCTTAATTATACTATATTTTCATAGGGCAATGGCTCATATTGCTCAAGCATCTAAGCTTTAACCTCTAGTCTAGATGAGATGGATATTGGATAGGTGATAAAAAAAATAGTTTTTTTTTTTATTTAAAAATATAATAATAATAATTTATAAAAAAAATTAATGTCCTTCAATCGATGTCAATTTGTAATCGAAAGATTTACAAAAGAATTAATGGAGGAACAAGGCTGATTGTTATGGTCTTCGAATTGTTTCCCATCCAAAGTGTGAGGACCTTGAGGCTTCCTCGTCTAGAGTTTTCCAACTGGAGCTAAAAGAGGGTGATTTTGCTGTGCATAGAACTGGAGGGTCCAAATTTTAGCTTGATGCGCGCGTGGGAATGAGCTTTAGAATGCGTGAATATATATATATATATATATATATGTTAAAAAAAATTTGGAATCACCACAGTCCATTCCTTTGTGCAGACAATGATCATCATGATCATCAAAATAAAGTTGGTGGTGAATCGTACAAGAGTTAATGATGGGAGAGAGAGTGCAAGAAACGTGAGCCCAGTCGATTCCCTTCTTTCCATCCACCCACCCATCATCAGCGGTCCTGCCACGTGACCAGAATATCTTTTCGCTTTTTCTCCGGCAGCGTTGCAGGCCGCGGCAGCGACACGTCACGTGGTTGCCCATCCCTATCACGCTAACCTCACCGCCCCCCACGCCGCTACCGTCCATATCTTCTTTGCGCCAGACGACGAGATAACGACCCAAATATTTTTTTTTTTATAAAAAAAGCTAAGAGAAATAAATATCGTGGGAAAAAAAAAAACAAAAAGATCTTGAGACATCTCAACCGTCCGATATATGGAGGAGAAATCGGAGAATTTATAGAAACAGGAAATTAGAAGAACAATTTAATTCCAAACAGGAAGAAAGAGCGGCGGCGGCAGCGAGGGTTAGCAGACGCCGTAGTCGTGGAAGAGGATCTCTGGTCGCGGGCCGGGGGCGGCCGTGGCGGAGGCGGCGGCGGACGGGTTGTCCTGGCGGAGGAGGAGCTCCTTCTGGCGGCGGAGCTCCATGACCTTGCGATGGGAGTTGGAGTGCTGGGTGAGGACGAAGGTGGGACTGGCTGCCGGCCGATACTCTGGCACCAGACGGCCGGACTTGTACCGCACACCGCACGCGTTGCACAGCGTCTTCGGCCCAAGGGGCCCCGTTCGCCACTGCGGCGTCTTCTCCGACGCGCAGTGCGTGCACCGCCGCACCCCGCCCTCCACTCCAGTCTCCCCTCCCCCCTTCTTTCCCCTCCCGTTATTATTATTATTATTATTATTATTGTTATTATTATTGCCAGCGTTCCCCTTCGGCTTCGACGGCGGGAAATCGGACGACGACGACGACGACGACGGAGAGGACTGGGACGGCGGTGGTAGGGAGGACCAGGCGGCGGCCGAGCCCGTGGGGGCCCGTGAGCGCTTGCTCCTGGCACCCCGCCCGGGAACGGAGGGCTCCGCCCGAAGATGCGCATCCCAGGCGGGGGCGACGACGCCGGTGACGGCGGTTGGGTAGGGGATGTCGGAGAATGAGTCGTCCACGAACTTGGACAGCCATTCCAGCTCCGCCGCCTCCTCGCTCTACAAATTAAACCCAAATTTAGACAGGGGAAAAAAAAAAAAAAAGAGAAAAACCTAATTGCTTAAATTAATTAATTAAGGCTTTTTTGGGGCGGTGCTTACGGGAATGTAGAGGTCGTCGGGGAAGGAGGAGGAGGAGGAGGAGTGGTGGTGAGGCTGGAAATCGAAGGAGGAGTCGGTGTCGCCAGAGAAAGGGCGGGTGGCGGCGGTGACGGCCGAGGAGGGCTCGGGCGGGGGGAGGAGGTGGGCGTCGGCAGAGGGTAAGAAGTCGTGGTTGGAGAAGTCGAGGAGGTCGTCGATGTGGAGAGTGTCGGCGGAGGGAAGTCCGTAGAGGTACGCCGGAGAAGCGCTTCCCGCAAGCGGTGCAGCGGCAGCTGATGCAGTAGAAAAGGAGGCTCCCATTCCCATCCCCATTCCGTAGTCCATTCCCATTCCAATCTCCCACTCGGGCGCCATTGTGAAGGAATGAAGGAATTAAGGCAGTGTGTCTGCGTTTGAGCTTCCTTCTTTTTCTAGTAGGAGTGGAGGAGGGAGGGAGAGGAGGGAGTGAGTGGAAGAGAGCGAGGACGGAGAAATAGTGGGGTATGGGGGGGGGGGGTGTCAATCAATGACTCATTTCCAGATTGCCTAGTTTGTAATAATAGAGGGAATAATAATAACGAGAGAGTAACATGAATAATAATCAATGATAACGGAAGTAATGAAGCGGCTGCACCATCCTCAACTCCATCCTACTCCTATTCCACCATCCCTCAACCTTCCTCTCTCCTGCTACTTTAAAGTCGTGTTACTTTCACCCTCTCTCTCTCTCTCTCTCTCTCTCTCTCTCTCTATCCCCCCTCTCCCCGCTGTGGCATGTGGCTTGGGCATTTATTTACGGCCTCTTATCTTTTAAAGATTTAAAAATGGTATGAAAGGAAAAAATTGGGAAACGGAATCTGGACGACGCGGTCCCGAAGAAAAAGTTGATACAGATTTCATGTGACTTCGGTTGATAAATGACGTGATCGATGGTAGCCAAAAGTAAGCTCACCGTTATTTCTCTTTTATTATCTTCGAGAAATGCATCAAATGATGGTCACACGTTCATCTCCTTTGCTGCGTGTCCCATGTCTCTCTCTCTCTCTCTCTCTCTCCTAGAGACAAGCGGTGCTTTCCGGTTTCTACTGTGGGATAATTAGGTCGAGAGTTTATCTGACCTCCTGCAGGAGTTCGCAGTCGGAATCCCAGCGATGCTGCCTCCCCGTACCATGCAGGCAACGATCAGCTGTTTTCTCCCGAACAGCTATCGGCATTGGCTGATGATGTGCCTCAATAATATTGGACCGGAAATGGGTCCGAGATGAATGCGATCGGCCCCGCTTCGTGGTGCTGCCGTCCGCTGCTGTACGGGATCGCACCGTCATGTCGCGAAGCGTGGTAGTTACCCCGGTTTGGGGGATTGACCTTAGGCCACGTGTCGCATCGGGCTGCGTGGGGACCACCAGCGCGCGGCTCGCTCTCGCCGTTTAGTTTTTATCCATCCCTTCGCCGTTCGCGGCTCGGCCGTCATCCCTTCGCTCTCTCGCTCCCCTCGGACACCCGGGCGGATTAAATAAAAGAGAGAATTACGGCCCTTGCCAACTGGACACAGTTGTGTCGTCTCTGGCGCATGGGCGGGCTCCACCGTCCGTACGGAAGGAATTGCTCCCCGGCCCGGCGCTACGACGTCCCCGATAGCGCTACGTGGACCCACCCTCACCTCACCTCCCCTCCCCTCCCCTCCGCTCGGACTCACGCTAGCACGACCCATCGTACGGAATATTCCGGTCCGACGTGCCCCCGAAAGGCTATCCCCACGCCGTTGACGAAGCAGCGGACGCCAGCTGTACTCGCCACTCCTCCCCGTACGTCTCAGGACCACACAAATATGAAAATTACAAAAAAAAAAAAAAGAAGAAGAAGAAGAAGAAGAAGAAGGAACTGGAAGCGGAAAAAAAAAAATCATCGGCCGTCGGAGAAGAGCATCCGATGGCAATCACGTGAGGGAGAGGGAAGGGATTTGGAGGCGTGGGACCCGCAAGTGGCGCGTCGGTGTGCCCGGGGGGTTGCGGGTGGTGGGGCGTTGCCGTATGGGAAGAGGACAGGGCCTGCAGGGGGGCGCGGATGGCTGATGGCGACGCCCCCGGAAAGAAAGCAAAGAGGGGCATCGAATCACGTGATGGCGATGGGGATCCCGAGGCGGAATCCTCCCCCCCACCCCCCCAAGCACGTGCCCCCTCGTGCCCATAATTAACCCCCCCACCGTGCGTGCGTGCGTGCGCGACT
Source organism: Metroxylon sagu (assembly GCA_017589505.3). Classification (NCBI taxonomy): domain Eukaryota; kingdom Viridiplantae; phylum Streptophyta; class Magnoliopsida; order Arecales; family Arecaceae; genus Metroxylon; species Metroxylon sagu. The sequence goes on along the minus strand of JACVBY030000634.1, from coordinate 1,954,843 downwards.
CCAAATACCATCTCATTAAGCCGCGGAAATGGACGCGAAGGAACGGATTAAGAAGCCCGCGAGTCGGGTAACGCGGGGCGAAGGGATGGCGTCGGTCGGAGACTTCGCGGGCGTTTTTGCGGGATAACGTAGCGGTTGCTTTCCATGCAGGAAAATTACTGTTGATCGCTCGGGGAAAAAAAATAAAATAATAATAATAATAATAAGCCGGTGCGACGGCTCATTTTGAATGCACGTGTCGGTAGCAGGAGGCGAGCGAGCTGCCGACGTTGGAGGGCTCCACCTGGGGACGGTCCCAGCCGGCGGTGGGCCGAGGTCACGTGGCTTGCGTCACGCGACGCATGCCGCCGGGGAGAGAGGGCCAGCTGGAGCTGAGCATGTGGGGGCGCACGTGTTGCCAGTGGACGGCCTACGCGTGTCAAGAAAGACATGGGTGGGAATGGACCACTCGTCCCGCGCCGTAGCTTTCGTGGGGCCCGTCGGGGGCCTCGCCGCTTGGCTCCCGGAAATTTTGTTTAGCTTTTTTCTTTTTTTTTTTTTTAAAAAAAAAAATTATTATCCCCCTCTTAGATATATTGCTGGACCGCAACGGGAGGGCATCTTGGTGCCTCTTTCCTTGTACAAAGGTGTCAAGATTTGTGTGTTGGATTTTATATATCTGATTCGAAAGCACTAACTAAGATGCCTACAGTTCACAGCACGTACATATAGTCACCGAACGGATTAAACCGTGCTCATCGAAATTATATAACCAATAATAAATAAATTTAAGTTATAAATATATTTCTATTCGCTATGAATTTTTTTTTTTTTTTTTTGAATATTACATTGGCGGTGAAAAGTAGCACAGTCCAACCGGAGTGCAGTCCGAACTGGTTTAGCTCAAGATTTTGAGCCACATCTAGCCTTGATGTTCGGTGGATGGGTGAACTGAGAAGAACTCGATTAGGAACGGTTTGCTAAATTTTATAAGGTCCAATTGATTCCGTTACTCTTTAAAATTTGTTCTATTCTATTCTATTACTCTTCTTAGGAGCTTCCAATTCAAACCTATCTCTGATGCAACTACCAGTCGAAACACTTTGCCAGGCCCAGTTAAACTCGATTATCGCTTGAAAGTCATGCGCAAGTTAATAAGCCTGGGTTTTTTTTTTTTTCCGTGGAAGCAAGTGCAGCACGTCTTATATTTTTCAAAACCAAGTCAATTCAACCGGCTTTTGTTTGAATTGATACTGCAGTCTTGAGGGAAGAACAGCTTGCAATCGTGTTCCAGCGATCTCATCACAAGAGGGACACTATAATAACAAAAACGACATCATTCAGCCGTGGTTTTAGAGGACTTTCACGTACCTAGACAACAGGGATGGCCAAAAGGAAAAGTATTCCTTTTATTTTCAAAGCCAGTCTGTCGTTATAAATTAGATATGGAGTAAAAAGTGGCACAACCAATAAAAGCTCGACACCTAATCAATTTTAGGAATTTTTCTATGAACCAGCGAAGTCTGAGCGCAAGAGCTCAATTCTTTTACAAAAGTTGCTGCTCTTTTCTGTGGTACCATAAGGAATTGGGCATCATTTCATCAGCAGAACTTTGAACACAAACTGATAAAATTTCATTGACTGTTTTGGTGCGTAGCAGGTCTTCCCTATTGCCGAGTGGCATGTGAGAACAGAATGGCACATGTTATGCGGACAAATTTTGATTGATTATTTCTGATAGCCAGTTTCACAGCTATCTATGGGGAAGTGGCCAGTGGGAGAACAGGAGAGCACATGCCGTGCTTCCAGAATAAGGTAAACTACACCAACCACCGCAAGTCACCTACTTTCTTTAACCAAAATCCACGTACCTACGTCTTCTTCCTTGCTTCTTTGCCAGTACATGGAAATGGAAGTCTCTCTCTCTCTCACTCTCTCTCTCTCTCTCTCTCTCTCGCAAAACTAAACCCAAGCTGTGAATTCCCAACCCACACTTCGGTCCTCGAAGCAAGAGATATGGTGACGTACATCTACGGCCATCGACCAGCGAAGGCAAAATGTCTCTACATCGACTGCAATGGAGGGTGTGGGGGAAACCAAGCTGACGTAGATTTTAGCGAATGGAAAGACGACCAGGGTTGGCTGGCTTCGAACTGGAATCCAACCCGTAGCCCGATGCATGCGCCCAGCGTTGACATCGTTGCATGGATTTCGGGAATCCCATTGGCCATCCTCGGTCCTCGATCCATGTGTGTGTTTCGGTTAGCTTGAGCGCGTTTTAAGGTAAATATGGAGAAATTGTTCAGGAGCGAGGAAGCAAGCCCCCACCTCAGCGAGAAGTTTGTTCGTATTGATTTCAGAGGCCAGTCCACGTCCAAGTATTAAAATATGCCGACCATTATCTTATCTTAGCTTAGCTTATGTAAGGCAAGCTATGATACTTTAAAAATAATTTTATATTAAATTAAAAATATATATATTTTATACTTATAACTCAAATTTACTTATTACTCATTAATTTTCGTTTGAATTTTTTGAGGTATGTGATTTCGACATGCTAACGGATTGATTAGATCAGCAGATGAACTTGAAGCATTATAATGGTATTAGAGCTAATTAGGCCAGTAGATGAGTTTGAAACGTTATAATGGCATCAGAGCTAATTAGGCTAGCAGATATGCTTAGAACGTTATAATGATACCAGAAATGACTCGAAAGCATCATTTTAGCTAACTTATGATGCACAGCGAGGAAAGAAATGTGTTATATATCCTTATAACTTAAATTCACCTACTATCCATTAACTTTCAGAATTTTCGATCTGCTAATTAGTTAATTGGAAAGTTATACAAGAATAAGACAAGGAATAGCTACTTTAGGCTTAGAATATGAATTGTTTGCTCTCCAGGTTAAGCAAAGAGGCAAAGGCATAGGAGAACTACTTGAGTACAGTCAATAGCACCTTCTTTATCTGAAATCTTGAATAAACCTGGATTAAAGGGTCGAATGAGTTTGCTCACACAGTAAAATCATAGATGCTTTTCCATTCTGAAACTCTTTTATTTGATACTAAAACTTGATAATTGTATTATCTAATTTTTCAACATGTCAATTGTATATCAGATAACTCAATTCATGAGAAACCTCTAGTCTCCTATCTCATTTGGGGTAGGCTGGTGCCTTATTTCATCTTGTATGAGGAACCATGAAGACATAGGGGCATTCATGTAACATTTTCAATAGAAGGGCATGAGATGAGGGAAAATGCTGCCTAATCCATCATTGTCGTTTGATTAAAATCGGGAAAATCTATATCTAAATAGATTTTGATATAACAAACATCTAAGTATTATTTCGATAATCAATCCATGGCTAAACAACAAAGATATCTTAGCCTGCACATATTATACCCATACATCGTTATACGTACTCACTCTTTACCCACCATATGTTATTTTAATATATATATATATATATATAGAACCAAACAAGTTTAATAAATTTCTAACTACTGTTCTAACAAAATTTAAATTTTAAAGACATAAAAATTATAAAATATTAACAAAATATAATTAAATTTCAGTGACTAATAATAACTTCAACATAATTATAATAAAAAAATTTAAATAGTACTTAAATGCATTTCAAGTTTTTATAATATTTCTAAAAAATATTAAATAAAAAGTAAATATTTCATTAACAGTTTCCACAACCAAGCTGTATGAAAGTTAAATAAAGATGTATAGTAACATACTTAAAAGAAAAAATATTAGCATAAAATATAAAAGCAAATTATTATTTTTTAAATTCAAGTAAGTTCTTTTTAAATATAGATAGAATAATACCTTATTACTGGTATTGTACTGTACTTGTAAAGATTTTTATTGAAATTATGTTAGTAAATAAGGATAATTAAATAATTTTATAAACGAGTGTAATGAAAAATTTTTATATCCATACCCACTTCACACCTATGATGGATATTGTCATGAGTTCCATATCTATAGTCATACTAATTTTTTTAACCTCCATATCTATTCCAAATAAAATAAAAACCCTACAGATATCAACAAATTTAGAGAAAATTACCATCTATACAAAAGGCTGCTGATTGTAGGCCTAGAGGTTGCGTACTCAAGAGAACTCACCACCTTCTCCCTTAAATAATCACTTGAGCCTTCAACAGAACAACAGAGTTTAGCAAGTTCATGAGACCCTTGATGGTGTTGTCCATTCTTACCCAGCTCCTATGGTCCTTATCAGCTTCTAGTACTCAATTAATTTATCCCTAGTGCACGCATATCACGTACCTATTTCAACTTCTGCATCAATAACTTCAATCAAAATGTCTATGGAATAGTCTCTCTTTGCCTCACATCTAATGATGAACTTGGCATCCAACAAAGGTAACAATAGAAAACACTGTTGGCAACCTGCTATGCGATGACTTCCTTTTGATCAATGATAAAAAAAAAAAAAAAAAAAAAAAAGGAAAACTGAACCAGTCAGCCATGAAATGGAACACATCTTGAAACCAGGAGTCCCAGATGTCGCAACAAATCTCACTGTGAGGGACAAGGACTAGGAATCTCTCTCTCTCGCTAAGATGTCAGATAAAAGCCATCACAGCAAATCGTTATCAAAGCAACCATCTCATGGCGATACGAGGCCAGATTTTACCACTACGGAAGAAGAAAATACCTATACGATTCAGGGGAAGAGACAGAGAAGTGCTGTTGTACAGTAACGGCACAGCATACTCCATGAAGCATGTTACATGACCATGAGATGAAGTAACTTAGTGCTCAGAATTAGAACACTCAAATGGAGATTCAAGCCATCACAGTGAACTTCCATTTCTTCTTGGTGGAAGATTTGGATAACAAGCGGTGGCAAAGAAATTATATATCCCTCCGAGCACGTGTATTCATGATACTTTTATCCAATGACTAATTGCTGTATCTTTTATAGTAGCTTACATAACTTCAATCTCTTTATCATCCAGACCGAGAATGATCACTGACCTTCCTCTTTCTACTCTTCGAAATTAGAAGAGTTTGGTCGCTTATGGACTCAAACGTTCAGTCATAAGTTGATGAACAAGTGACACATTGGATGATAAATAAAATAAAAAATGAAATGCATCAAGAAAGAAAGATAAACAATATACATATGTTATGAAAAATGATGTAGAATAAAGGCACTTCTGGCACGCATGCCCATGAGACATGAATTCTTCTCATGTTTTGATCAACTAAGCTGAAGAATTATAGATGTTTTTATGCCTTCAAAGGTTTGCAATAAATATCATATCAGAGATTATAACAGCTAAAATTTTGCTTACAAAATCAGCAATGGAGAGGCGCTACAAAATTCTTCAATGTCCAAAAGTCAAAAAATCGTTTCCATGTTTACAGCTTTAGCTATATCACCTTGGAGCTGACAGACCAATCTCTAAATGGAACAAAAAATACATGAATTAGAAGTACTAAATTGTCTGTAGAAAATGAAGAAAACTCTAGTGTACCTAGCAAGAAATTTAAAAAGTACTCGAGATGGCATATTAATTGTTTGCAAAACTAATATAATATACAAATAAGAAGGATTATCTTCTGTTAAAACAAATGATAGGAGATGGAATTCAACCTAAAGCGATCCCTGCATATGTTGCAGAAACAGAAAAGACCCACCTTTAGGAACAGCAAAGAGGTGAAGCAAAATGGTTCACGTACCATCATTTTCATCTGAGAGAAGGACAATGTTGTTATGCTTTATTAAGCGATCAATATGCAATAAATTAATATTAATCTTTTTTTGCATTGAAATTTTTTAATCTAATCCAGATCCAGTAATGCTTTAAGTAGAAAAATTATTACATTCTCTTGTACTCACACTTCAAAGAAAAGAAAACACTTCAAAGAAAAGAAAATTCTAGCCATAACGAAGTTAGCTTTCTTAAATTATGAACGCACCAGTCAACAATTTTAGACCTAGAATATTCTTCCCACACACCTCAAGCTCTTAGCAACTTGTCTAGCTGCTTGTATCTCATCACCTAACTAATCTAGTAAGCGCATATTACTGTCCAAGATACTCTACACTCCTTTCTATGTTTCATTTGTCCCTTTATCTCTTACCCCTGCAAACCTTTAGAAATTGACCCTATTGTTTGTCTGCCTTGACAATGAACTTCCTAAGTTCCTTTAATTTGGTTAGCTTCCTAATAGCTCAGGGCTATGAGTGATCAAACCTCACAAGCTATCATTCTGAGAAAGAATCTTATCATCCATTAAGTACCATCTGCCCAGTCGGTCACTGTCAGCGTCGACAGGATTAAACAGCTACTGTAATTTCCCATCTTGAGAAACATGAGTAGTCCAGAAAGTCACTGGTGACACTTCAAAGGCACTCTTCTTTTTATCTGAAGATGGACATTTATTATTACTGTGAATTCCAATCTAGGATGGCTTCAAATTCTTCAAGTAGGAGGAATGTGATAGGGATGACTCACTATCGCTTACTTTTGTCCTTCCCTATATTTTATATGAGAAGTGAATATGGAAGCCCTCCATTTGTCATTCAAGTTTATGCACATGGCCATCACTTTGTAATTACACAATTAAGTTTTGATCATGCAGGATTAAAAACGTGACATGCTCATTAAAGCAATGATGGTGTATTTATGTTTATAATACTTGGGCTCCTTCAGAAAATAGCCATATACAAATTATAGTTACAACAAAACTTTCTGTTAACAACAATATGTCATGCAGCATTCCAATAGAGAATGAATAAGCACTGAGATTTAATTTCCAGTAAAACACATGTATGCAATGATCTATGTGAATCAAAGATTGAAATAAAAAAAAGGAAAGGGAGATTCACCAAAAAATAGCTTTGACTAGCACGTTTCACATTTCGAAAGTTTATCTCTAATTCAATACAACTCATTTTGGATATGATCCCATAAAAATAGTTTGATGAATCATGAAAGTACACAAGTATCCTTTTTCTCTTTGGTGTTACATGTTTAAAAAATCAACCTGTAACATGTTAAAGAAACAGTCGTACTTGAGTATTCTGGGAAGCAGAACTGGCAAGCATTCAAGTGCCCATTTTATTCCTTTCAAGCACTAGCAAATTCATGTGCCGGCAGGAACTAAATACTTAAGTTGGTCGGAGAAGATAATGGAAAGAGCTTGAATAAGTGAAGTTGTGATCTTTTATAGCAAGCACAAGAGACCCATTATTGTTTTTGTTTGCCCTTAATCATGGTGATGTCCATATCAGATACCAGAGAAAGATCTAAAGATCTAAACATGTGTTTATGGGCATGTCAAGGCTGTGCAAGCATAAGTTTACAAGGAGGACTCTTCTGCTTCATTTAGCCAGATTGAAATATATCAGATAATATTATTTCACTAAATTTTATCAAACAGTCTTCACATGTAATTTGATTATAAAATGATAGATTTGGTACCAATCTACTATACCTATATGATATCTTATTTTCATGGATTACTACATTTATATGAGTGATCCACAAACTATGAAAATTCCTCTTTTGCCCACATCTATCACGATGAGAGGAGTTGATGAAAGTATTTATCGAAAGATGCCAAATAACTAATCAAAATTTGAAGCATCTTAAGTATCATTACAGATATGTTCAAGTTGCTTTAATGTCCATATTTTATTATAGTTTTTCATGAAAAACCATAGAATATTGAGATGCTGGCTGCAGGAAAACTCTAGCTTCTTAGTAGATCTGTTTGAACTGCCTCATGTTCACATATTTAAATAACAATAACAATCACAACACTTTATCACTACACTTTATCTACATGCACTTTAGGAACCAAGAAATAACTGAAGACATACTCATTGTTGTGACAGAATTATATTGCTGGATATCTAGCAATGCTAGGGTCTAGATATTCAACTAGAAAGAACATTTCTGATTTCTAACCTTACAAATATATCTGGGATGCTGTCCACCTGACAAGACCACTTTCTAATTTAGCCACTTCTTATTTTCATTAATTGCTTCTTTGCAATGGAACTTATTTTCATTAGTCCGAGAAACAATTCTGCTTAAAATTGTACACTGTAGGAAACATTTAAAATTTTAAATTGGTTTTATATCAAACCTAATAGGTATCTTAATCACCATTGGAGAATTTATATATTTACACACCATGTTTTGATGTAATTTTAAGAACATGTATACGTTTCAACACATTTAAACAATATACATGTGAAAAAGTCATCAATTAAGAGTAAATGAAATAATATAAATTTATAGTAAATTAAGATCTTGATTTTCTAGCTATGTTCAATTAATACTTCAAATTTATAATTTTTATGGATTTCTCTTATTATCATTTAACTTTAAAAAATACTGTTCAATTAATATTTAAGATCTTTTAATTATTATAGGTCTATCTATACAACAACAACAAAGCTTTAACCCCAAACTATTTAGGCTTGGTAACATGAATCCTTTTTCTCCATTCTACTTTGTTTTGATTCATATTTTTTATAGGATGTAGAGATATCAAATCTTTTTTTATTACTTTCATGTAATTTTCGATCTATCTTTATGTCTTGTCTTCCTATAAGTATCAACTTACTCTCCTAGGTCTATATTGCAAATATCCGAACTATCTAAGTTGTCTCTTGCTCAATTTGTTCCCAATTGATGTTACTTCTACCTTTTTATCAATAACTTCATTTTTTATTCTATCTTTTCTTATACTATCAGACATCAATCTCAACATTCTCATTTTAATAATACTCATCTTGTGTATATTTAATTTTCTAATCGTCTAATATTCCGTACCATAAAGTATAGATATTTTTATGGCCATCTTATAATATATATATATATATATATATATGTGTGTGTGTGTGTGTGTGAGGTAAACTTGGCTACATTTGATTGTAACGAATGTAGACAAATGTAGGATTCGGTCATCTTTTTTACTCTTAAATTCACACAAATCTTAAAACCAACCCATCTTTTTTACTTTTTCTATCTTTGAGATTCGTGAACTATGTAGATCCAAAGGTGGGGAAGGGAATCAGATCCAGACTTGGCTACATTCTCTACCCTTGGATCCAGATTTGGCTACATTCGAATGTAGCCAAGTCTACCTCTCTCTCTTTCTCTCTCCACACACACATATTTATATATTTGAAAGATAAATATATATCAAAATGATGGTCCAAGTCAAGTTAAATTTGCTCAGAAGCTGAAGTTCAAAACCTTAAAACAAAAGTAAAGAGGAAACTTTGACTAATCATGCATGCTGTGATTTTTTATATTGTCCTAGCTTGTAGATATTCACTCTTTTGCCTTCATTATGTTGAACCGAACTACAGCCCTTCCTCATGAAAAGTGTCATTTTGCTTTCAATCGAAAATTATTAGGATCCTGTCTGATTTTCTGTATTTTCTCCTTTTTTTTCCTGTTTCCTCTTCTATGTTACATATCACACCAATATCATTTCTCATAACAATATGGCATCATCATCTAAGTAAATAGTCATCACATATCTTTTCTAAAAGAGGATTTTGAGAGCTGATAAAAAAAGAATATCTCAATCTGAATGATGTAAGCTTTACCAACAGTACACACCCACCCGTTGCCCTAAATGTGTAATCAGTCGAACAATTTCTCTCCCTTCTAAACTTTCCAAAGATGATGACCATGACTACATGTGCACACACCAAATGATGAGCTCAAAACTCTCTAATATGACTTTTCTTTCCACCTTTTCTATCTCAAAGTACATAAGCACTAGTCACTTCCCTTCCATTAATGTTATGAAGGAATTATTGCTTCGATAGAAAACGCTAAAGCTTGATAGAAATCAAATATGTTGGATTTCCACAACCTTGGAGATGATTGTATCAACTTACTACATTCAAAACAACTAAATTGATAAAGAGTTAAGTATCATTTTCTTAGATAAGACACCATGTTTGTATATTTATGCATGTATAGTTGCTGAATTGTTACAATGCACTTTACAATTTTAATAACACACCATTCACACCATTCCGACCTTTTTCTCTCTTAGTTTATTCGATATTTCCAATCTTTTTGGGGTTCAGAGGGGGAGCATCATTTACCAAAGTGCGGCTAGAGATCATATTTGGTTGTAGACTAAAACAGAGAAGCATTAGAAAATCCACTAAAGTAGAATTAGCTAGAATTAGTTAGTTCAATACTTGACTCTGATGTCAAGGCAATGCGCAATTTCATAGGCATAGGAGGAAAGGGTCACAACATTGGTGTGCACAAAATTGCAAACCATCAAACCAACAATGACCCATCTATATTTCATATATCATCACCTCTGACAATTCACGTATTGCACTCAAATTCCATAATCCAACCAGGCTTAAAAGCAAATCCATGAAACCTTTGCACCTTAGACCCTATAAAAATTATCAACCGTTTAATAATCCACTCCCTCCATTTTACTCATACCCCAGGTCACCCACAATCCAACCGAACACCACGGTACACTCAAAAAGTACGCAACTTTCCGGAACTTATTACTTCAAAACATCAAAAACAAAGAGAAACGCTACACTGATTGGCAACAACCAAAGGGGCACGCAGGAAGCTTTACGGGAGAGCAAAGAGCTCGAAGCAGAGCTACTCACAGATCAGTCGAAAGAGTGATAGAACAGCAACATCATTAGAGTCCGGGAGAGGTGCGGCAGAGGATACCCTGTGAGAGCGCGCGGCAACTCCTAGACGTCAAGCTCAAACGCGACGTCAGCCTCGCCGCCGCCACCGCGCTGTGCAGCGGGAGAAGAGATCCGCCGCAGCATCCCAGCTCCACCGGCAGCCTTAGAAAAGGCAACTTTTTGATTAGATTACGACCAGAAACCATATTGGATATTGCCATTAAGAATCGCTGACCTCGAGAAGGACGAGAACCGGCGACTAGGAAGGGTGGCGGCGGATCCACCCGTGAACGGCGGCGCTCGAGCGGCTGTCTTCGATTTGGTGGCGAAAGACCTGAGGGAAGACAGAGCGATGCGGTTTACGGATCGGACGGAGGTGGCAGCCATTGGAAGACTCGCGTTAGGGTTTAGGGTTCGGCGGATGGAGAGAGAGATTGAGGGAGCGAATTCCGTTGTCGAGTGAGAACAAGCGTGCGCTAAGGCAGACGGCCCGGATGAAATCACAAGGGGAAATATGCGAAACAATGAAGTCGGTGAGAGTTGCCGACTTTGTTATGTCAAACACCTCCTTAACCCCCTTGTTTCTTTTGCACGTCGGGAAATAATGACTGTAAAAGATCATGAAAATGTATATTTATCGAAGAACATCATCGCCACAAAAGAAGCGTACGAAGAAAACAAAGAAGGCAAAGAAAGCCATGGCCATAAGAAAAAGATCTCCAAGTATCATTCGGAAGTATACTTTAGGCCCCAGTGTACTGAGGAGAGGTTATGGATCAAGATGGTACAGGGGAATAATATGGTGAAATAATCGTAGATCCATGACAGCACTTTCAAGATGAATGTATCTGACATGACTGAGTTGCTTGGGCAAGTTGATTCATCTTATTCTTTGGAAGGTTTCATCGAGATTTTCACACCCTTGTGAAGTATGGAAAAGAAACTTTTTTTTTTTTTTTTTTTTTTTCTCTCGAGTTTCTCCTTCATGGTGTGCGGATTGCCTTCATCTAGTCAATTAGCAACCTTCACAATGTGTGGGTTGCTTTCATCTAGTCAGCCTATTTGATCAGCAAGAATGAAAAATGAAGGGAAAGCTTTTGTATTCACGATACCCAAAGAATACACACACAAAATCCTTCTTATAAAACTCAGCCTCTTACAAGAAAGCTTTCAAAACCTCCTCTAGGATTTTTTCAAATTCTAAAGCACTCTCTATAGACTAACTTCTCCCTTACTGACATAAGAACTGATCTTGGAGACTCTTGCTCCTTTGGACGGACCTTGCAAAGGCTCTTGGATCTTATTGTGCCTCTATCTATCATCAAGTTAGCTCATATGAAAATGTAGCTAACCTGCTCATAGAGTCCTCTATTTTTCCTAATCCGATAGAGTTCATCTCCTCTACCTCTCTTTTCATACACCTTTGAAAGCATGGGATCTCATCATCAGAGCATGGAGAGCAAATTAATCCTTCATAGAGAGGCTGGCTTAAGCATCAAAGAAATTTTTGTAAAGAAAATTATCTTTGAGCGTAGGAAGTTGATTCAAAAGTAAAGAAAAGTGCTATTTAGACATCATTTTTTCACCTCACCTCAGCTGGCATATGGAAACCAGATTCTGAATTTAACAATCTTAATGCTGTTTTTTTTTTTTTTTTTTTTTTTTTTTTTTTAAACCTCAATGAAGTTTTCATTTTGGGGTGCCTTGTGTGTTAGGATGCCACCCACATCTTTACCTTGAGGTGACCGGCTGTTTCCCTGCTCGTTTAATTGAATTGTAGCCGTTGCTCCTAAATCATAAAAAGATAGAGAACAATGTATGCATGAGATGCAATCTGAAAATTTTAATGATACAAGATTGCCCTTAACAGTTATTAAGAATGATTTCTGAGATTGCAAGAATGCTTTGTTCTCCTTGCCATAGTGGTGATGTGGGGAGACGATCTGAATGACATCATCATTCACAAGGCCATCATCCGAAAACGCTTCATTTGGTATGCAGTTCGGCCATTCAATTCTCCGCCAGACTGGACGTGGCCAAAGGATTTCCAATCGTTTTGCAGGCACCTCCTAAAGTTTCTTTTCGATTTGTATGTGCAACAACTTAACATAAAAAAATTTTTCAACTTGAAAGAAAAAAATTATAAAATTTGGATTAAAACAAATTTTATTATTCAAATCAATAATGGGATTAAAAAAATTTCTTCTAACAATGCCAAAGACCATAAAAAGATTAAAAAAAAAAATTGCCTACCTAATATAAATGCATTTCAACGACAGAATAAAATAAAAACATTTAAATTAGAATTAATAAAAATATCACTTAAAAAAATAAAATTAGTATTATGCTAAACAAAAAAATGATCAAAGAAGAACCGCGATAAAAGTTATGGCTGAAGAGAGCATTGACTGATTAGGATGTGGAAAGATCTTTAATTGAAGAAGACTCCTAGTCTACGTAGATTTTATCCCACTAAAACTTCCATAGAAGCTCAGCTTCCAGCAACATAAGATGCCTAGTCAGCAAACTCTTCATGAGGTCACCAGTTTTTAACAATAAAAACCTAAATTTAAAAATATATATATATATATATATTTAGAAGTACCTTAAAAAATTTAAAAATTATGATAATACAGGGATTAAAGTAAGATACCTTCAAAGTGTGAAGGTTAAAACTGTACCTTAGCCAAATTTCAAAAGGCTACAACAAAACATATGGATATATTTCAACTGTCAGATCATTATTTTTAAGACTTCAGATTAACAAAACCATCAAAGAGACAGATTTAATTAGAAACTCAATTCTTGAAACTGCAAAGAAACTTATAAATAGGACCATTATAATTTATAGAATCCATTTCCTCACCTTTAGAGACACAATAGTCAGATCTGTCGAATGATAGCTAGCTTAGGGCACAATGGAATAGAATCATGATACACAAAATGAGCAACGTTACGTTACCTGGGAAGATCCCTACAGCAAACATGCTCATTCGCAAAGCAATGGGTTATACTTCTATGACGTCCATAAACCTTGCAAACCCATAAAAAGCAGACCACCAAGCAGAAAGTTGCATTAATTTTAAGTCATTAAAAGAAAACTGAAAGAAAATTTTGAATGTCAATCTGTTAGCACGACTTGACAAGTTTGTTTGCATCATGTATGTTCAACATTACCGTTTACAATTCAGTTTTACAAAAACCATTAAATAACCAATCCTGAAATGTACACAACCAGAACAATTCTCAGCCTAACTTCGTGGAGATGGCATAACAATTGAACTACGGTGAGCATTTGTTTAACATTTTACTGCAACGAAACATGGGAAACATAACAGAATCGACATACGAATCAACATTTGCCACAATGGACATGGCGACAGAAAAGTTCCCATCTCTACATCAGTGCAATCACGACAAACTACCAAGAATCGCAAAACTGTAAATCTAGTTCTATTTAAGGCCACCAGAACCCATCTCTAATCTTCTTCATTCTGCTGTTCATCTTTGACAAGCCTGATCATATCATCGATCCTCAGAATTGTAATGGCTGCCTCAGTTGCAAACTGCATCCAAAATATTTGGAAAGAATCTTAAGAATTGAGACAAGAAAATAGAGTTACCATCCTTGTGCACTTTGAGAAAGTTATGTACTAGGTACCAGTGTTGTTAAAAGCAATGGGCTTTTGAAGCCTAAGCACAAACATAAAGCACAGGTATGCATCTGAACAAAGTAAGATGCATATTTTTAAAATAAATAAAATAATTTATATAAGCAAGATTTATAAAACATAATAGAAAAAAATAAAAAAATTATAATAATAATATATTTAGCCTATTAACTCAATAGAAAGCCTCTCTTTTTTTTTTTTTTTAAAGCTGAAATTTGTAGTCCCTTAATGTTTTTTCTCCTCTTTCTTAAATGATAGCATAATTTTTAATATTTCATCTTTATCTTCCAATTTTTAGCTTTTTTATAGGATAAGACAAATAATTATATATAAGATGGTACCCCATAAAGTCAACATAGTCTAATAAATATAATAAATTTTTTAAAAAAATATTATAAATATAGCTTACAAAGTGAAGTGAAACTTTCTTACGTCTCAAATCAAATTAAAAGCGTATGTTTTTTTCGCCTTTTGTGCATCAAGATAAAGACATCTTACCTAAAATATAAGAAGCATCTAACCCACCTTACATGTACCTTGCGCTATAAGCATCTTAGGATATAAGAAGTGCTTAACCCTTGATGTTTTGTGCCTTATGCCTAAAGCGCACCTTTAACAAAACTACTAGGTGTTTCTGCAAGAGACTGGTTGCCCCTAGTCACAATCCAACATAATTGGTTGCTAATATGGTTATCAGTTTCTTTATTCAACTACCACAATAACTTAGAGTTGGGTTCCATTTGTGGCATCATAGCGCACCTCATTTACACACATCATCACAAATTGAGTTTTACATAGACAAATATGTCAGTAAACAAAAGCCTAATAATCCTTGATCATATAACATCATCAACTCAGAATGTTTTCGTTACCTGTATTATCTTCACTTTGCTCATTGCAGGCTCAATAACTCCAGCTTCTAGGTTATTGCGGATTGTACCTTTTGACAGGTCTAGACCCATACTACAAAAAAGTAAAAGGCATCAATGAAATTTGCAAAGCAGCAAACGTTATAATAAAAGGTACAGCATATTCTTCAGATAATCCTCACATGACCCAAAAAAATAGTCATACACAGATACAAGTCCAAAATGAATTGATTGTTGATTGAATTCACCAGGACAATTAGTAAGATCATTATTCAAAATGTTAGGCAACCATTCCATAAGTGATGATTACAAATTCCCACTATTACAGTACAAACTAATCCAGTGGATGATTTTTGAGTATCAATTAAATGAATTCAATGCAATATTGGAAAAGCAGCATGGAAAACAAGGCAATCTTACAGATACAAGGCAAAAGATGTCTCCGTCAATTCCAAACAATGAGATTATCAAGTTGTTCTTATAATTTTATTTTCCCAAGTAGAAAAATCAAAATACTGATTTTCCTGTCCTTAGCCACAACCACCAAGCCTTGTAACTTCAGACAAGATCAAGCCTTCTAATTTTTGAATTCTTATAAAAGTAGTCTGATATGCTTAAATTTGCTTTATCAATAAAATATGGGACAAACATAGCAACTTGAATACATTTTCAATTCTCTTCATCTTTAGTTTTTTCTAGTTGAGCGGAAGATTTGTATACCAATATATACTAGACCATCCATAGGCACAAGGTACAAAAAGCATCCCTCTTTTTTTTTTTTTTTTCTTTTTCTTTTTTGGTTTTGGGGGGGGGTTCATACCTTGAAAGATGCTGCTTATCTGCTTTGGTCTGAGCAGTATGGTGATAAGCCCGAAGTTTTGCAACTAATTCAGTCGCATCTTTTGCAGCATTCACAGCAAGTACCTGTGACCCACAAGTTTATGCTTCTATTGCAATCAACCAAAAAGAAAAAAAGGGGGACATTTCTTCACAGACGAAAACCTTAGGTATTATCAGAAGAGACTCAGCAAATTCTGCAATTGCCAACTGCTCTCTAGATCCCAAAGTTGTAGCAAGGTACTCCAGGTACACAGACAATGCAGCCTCCACTGCACCACCGCCAGCAACAACCTAAACCACCAATTGAAGTTATAAACTGTCATATTATTGAATGATAAAATTACAATTTGTTATTCGGGCTTCATGCATACCCCTAAATCTTTAATAACCTCTCAACAAAGCATTCTTAAAAATAACCCATAGGATGAAACAAATATTGTAAGCAAAGCCACAAGGAATGTATCCTCTTTTGATCTCTCAAGTTTTATACTGAAAAGAACATTTTCTACTCTCTCTGTTTCACATACAATATTGCGCACAATCAACTAAGGGCATGCCCTTTTAAGTAAAATTGGACACAAAATACATAAATATTATCTTTTTGAAAAAGAAAAATTTATATTTTATCTCTCTCTCTCTCTCAATCAGATTTTAAATGAGGAAATTATCTTTGGTGCTTAGAAAAGAGAGAATCAAAATTTCTGAACAACAAATCAATATCAGGTTTACCGTGTTAGACTCAAGAGTCCTCTTCACAATGCACAATGCATCATGCAGAGATCGATCCATCTCATCGAGCATATAGTCATTCGCACCTCTAAGTATCAACGAGACCTGAGGAAGAAGAAAAGCAAAAATCTCAATGCCACACATTACTCCAGACAAGGAATTCAGCAAGTAGGCTGCAAGTCAAAGATAAAGATTAAGCAATGAAAACTAACCGCACTTGTATTTTTAGTGCCTTTCACCAGAATTACATCATCATCAGCAATTCGTTCTTCCACAACTTCATCAGCATATCCAAGAAATGATGAATCAAATGTTTCCTCTCCTTCCATGTCAGCAAATGTGGTCACCTATAGGGAAAATTTTCTGATTTTAACAAATTAACCTGGTACTGGACTCCTTCAAGCACATGAATGATGGATTGGGGTAATGCATTCAACTAAAAAATGCAGCATTTTTCTGTATGGGCAATGATGAAGTTTACAGGTACTTATGGGTTTTCTTGGTGCAATATAGGCATTTATGTTTTCACAATATGCAAGTATTGTAAGCAAACTGTGATACCAAAGCCCAGCTAAAAAGGCTAACATTTGTACTTTTTCCAAAAAACGTACCAAAGAGCAACCATACAAAAGGTGTTCCTTTTGGTTCATGCTACTTTGAAAAATACATTGCAAAGAACAACAAGCAAGCATGATATCACTTTTGAAAATCTGAATCCAAGAAAACTAAGTACCCCTCACAAAGCTTGACATGCAGTGAACCTTGTTGATGTTTTCTCTAAATATGGAGCAATCACTGCTTAAAAAGATAACATTTGATATTTGGTAGAAACCACCCAGGTGTAGAGTTTCCAAATACTTTAAAGCAAAATCTTGTAAACATCAAAAGTTCTCTACCTCACCTCAAGATCTTTTGCCTCAATTTTCTCTTTTATAAATACAGTACTCTTGTCAAGTGGAAAAAACATAACAAATATATTACTTCAGAAGAAGGAAAAAAAAATCACATCAGACACTTTTCTTAAAAGAGGCATTAAAAATCCATGGTAAATCAAAACTGAGAAAACAAAAATTTAAAGGATTAAAAGAATAGCCGAAATGGAAAGAAAAATATTTAGTTCCTTTGTTAATTACCTACAAAAGCAAATGTACCATGCTACAGTAGTGTATTTAAGAACAAGATTTCTGCAATATGTCATTAAAGGGAGAAGATGATATCTCAACAAAATGACCAAATTGGTATAGCATCTGCAGAGTTGTTTAAAACAAGAGCATCTATCAAGCAGCAGTGAAAAATATGCAGAACAAGTGTAAACGAAAACCTATGCATGGCCATATTTTTAAGAATGCAATCCAATTTTCAAAAATTGATAAAAATTTGTATCTTTGTAACAGAAGGAATTGAAAAAAATACCGCAGTGGCACCAGTGGCCTTGGCAACATGACGCAAATCCTCTTTGCGAACACGTCTCACAGCAATAGCCCCAGCCTCCACAAAATACTGCAATGGCATTTGTGTAAAAACATTTAACATAAAAGCGTCATCATCTAAGTATGCATGTTTGTGCGTCTTAGTTCATAGCCAGCAGGCAAAAGCTTAAGGTCATGATACAGCAGCATGACATTCATCCAAGTAAAATAGTAGACAATAAGCCTGCATTTATAAACAAAGCAACAGAACAGAATTCACAAGTGGCATAACTTATCAAAATAGATTTTAACAAACATGGAGAAAGAGAGTTAGTTAGGAAGGAAGCAATGGGTGCACGTGTGCATGCACATGAGAGAGAATAAGAGAGAGGTATCAAATGGAAACATGTAAATAAAAGAAGATGAATTCGACAAAGATTGGTATGAAAACAATGTCCTTGCCAAAAGTTGAGAAGGAAGACTTTTAGTCAAACAGGATTTTTTTATAAAAAAACAGTTTTTCCGTCTGACCAAAAAGTAAAATGCCACTGGGTCGTGACAATACACGGAAGGTATTTATTGCTATCAACAACTTGTACAATTATATGTTCTAGCAATAGCAACTCAAATCATACCCAACAATATTCATTGCATTTCTTTAGCATATAATATTCTGGGTATATCATCGAAGAGATTGACGCAAGAACACAAGTTCAACACAACGAAGCAGTTTTTACAACTAGAATCAGAATAAAAAACATTAAATACACGGGCAACCTAGCCAAATTTGATTGTATGACAGAACTGTTTGCTAATTTCAAGAAAAAAATGTACGCAAAAACACACACACACACACACACACACATGCAAACTCCAATATGAAGGGACACATTCATACATGTGTATTTGCACAGAGAAATAACTAAAGAAAAAGTCATGCCTTTAGTGACATATCATCAATTCCTTTGGTCGTTAAAACAACATTAGCTCCTGCTTTTAAAATTTTCTCAATCCGCTCCTTTGTTATGTCAGCTTCTCTGCAAAAAGAGAGATTATCAAGCCTCTTGGTAGTGTAATGACAAGCAGAATAAACCAGAAGCTTGTGTGAATTAATCTACAGAAAAAAAGGGGGCAGTTCTAGCAAATTCATATAAGAAATACTCGGCATAGCTAATACAGTCAATCTGGGGCTGGAATATTTATAGCAAAAATTGGCTAAGAAGCATGAATCAAAGAAGTTTGAATTGACCACATGTAAAGAAAACCCTCATAACGGCCTGACAGATTGTAGTTCCAAACTCCCCTACAAATGGTCGGCTGGCTGTTTTCACTACAAAATCGTTTTGCTAGGATTAAGCACCACAAAAACCTGTGGAACATGCCTAGAAAATTAAAAAAGTAATTAAAAAAACCAGCACAATGACCTTGATGGATCAAATTCATGCTTAGACATTACTCCACTTTGGTATACTCAGCTTGCATTACCATCATAGATCACCCTGAAATCTATCATTGCAGATAGTAATATTAATGCTTAGTGAACACAGCCCATACATAATTACAGTTATAGCCATAACTTCAAGCCTTGCCCCAACTATTGAGGGTCAGTTTTATGAATTCTCATTCACCTAACATTCTTATCTAGGGCTACCTTTCATGTTTAACTGAGCTTTTCCAATTCAGAACATTGTAAATTATTAAATTTAACTTCTCTTTCTCAAAATAATCAGTTGTAATTCTTAAACCACAGCAGATAACATGAGTTGCATTAAGCACATTAAGACTGTAATAAGACAGGATATTTTGTAAGTTACTTTACATATTTTATGTTGTTTCACAGTTTATATGCCATAGTAAACTATGATATAATGGTGACAGAGCTTGAAAACTTCATGTTAATGATCTCCACCCATTGAATAGCATAGCCTGACAAACAGGGATGTGGCCTTTCATTCCTATTGTTTTTGCACTTTAAGTGGTTTTGCAACAGGCTATGCCTAGTTGTACACTGTCATAAAATCATTCATAGTAATATTTGTGACAATATAAGATGATTTGGTGGTACAACATAAATGGCATTAACAATAGATTTGTTCAGAAAGGAAACAGAAATATACATATTGCATAGTGTAACTTGCAGAGAAAAAGGCGTGAACAACAGTTTCTAAATCAGGTGCAGGGTATAAATTTAATGCCAGTGAACAACAGTTTCTAAATCAGGTGCAGGGTAAAAATTTAATGCAAGCACAAGAATTCTATTCGAGCTAAAAATCACCTTTCACGAATTTTTTCAAGTTCTCTAGGATCAGTGACCAAGACTTGAACACCCATTTGCATTTTTGTCTTCTGGAGATTAAAATCGAGACAAGCAATTCTTGCAGGAGCAACTCTAGTAGGCATTCCTTGAGCTGCACGGCCTGTATTTAAAGCATAGCCATTGAGCAAGTAGCTATCTTTGGCACTTTTCCCATGAGCTTTCAAGATATTTATGCCCTAGAGAAAGGGTGAAAACAAAAACATGCAAGGTAATGGTATCAGAACAGAGAGGTACAAGAGAAGACAAAATCAAGCCAGCATGAATGACCACCATGACAGCACTAAATGGTGAGATTCTAGGATCTTCATAAATGGGCAACTCAAAACTTAAAAAATACAGGCTTCTGGATAATAAAAAATAAAAGCTGAGTTTAGGAAAACAAAACCATCGGATGAATCTTTGAAGGTTGGCCCAAGAAACATTAAAAACAGCATATCAAGAAAACCATGTAACTTAGATATGCAAATGAATGAGGTATAACCAAAAGATGTAACCTGAAGAACTTGAGCTCATTCAGGATCCATCACAGCGTAGTGTCCACATAAGCATAATTTGGGAAGGCAACATGTGAACCAAGAAAAAGATGGCACTTCTTTAGGAACTAACCTTAATGGGATATTTAACTTCTCCCCTTGCATTTGTAGTCTTCACAGCTTGAACTGCATCTACAACCTAAGGAAAAAAAATATAAAGTTATGGTGACACAACAAACAGTTCAGCAGTCCTGAATATAAAAACCCAACCAAACTTATGCTCAAGCCTTAGTGCTACAGAGAAATGAGAGAGCCCCATGTGCTACAGAGATAGAAATTATGTTGTTCCTCTTGGCAAGCCAACATGCCCAGGCAGATGACAACCAAAACAATAAGATCAAAACCATGACTTTCTTCCTAAAGAGTTGGTTCCTTGAACATGAACCAAATATAACATTTAGAAATAATTCATATTATGATACACTAGAGTTCACCACAAGCAATAAAGGTGTCAAGAATCTTTTCTCAAAAGGGGACACTAGAGGTGCCCTTGGGAAATGGGCAAGGCAAAACCTTTTGTTTTGGGAACACCAGAACTGTGAAGGTGTGCATGGGAAATGGGAAAAGCAGAAATTTTTTCCCTGGAATGCTGAAGCAACAAAGGTTTTAGACTTTGGAGGTCGGCCATGTGAAACTGCCCTCCAAGCTTTTGCTATTATATCATCAAGCATATATATATATATATATATAATTTTTCTATGGTTCTAGATTCCAAACCCCAATAAATGAAACTGAAGCAAATCCCTAGCCTCTCTCATCTATGCTTTCCCACCTCAGGGGAAAAGTAAATGCCAAATACTACTATAATTAAAACAGGATAGTTGAAAGGGATGCAACTACCATAACATGCCAAATATTACATCAAATCACAGCCACCAAAACATGCACCAAACCATTTCACACAGTAATACGTATAGCTTAAAATACAAGGTGAAGCAATTGCATTAAGCTCACCAAATTTGCAAAGAAATCACTGTCACTAGAGATTAATTTTGAAGACATGCTTGTCTTTGCACAGTTTATGAGGGAATCTTTTCCAAGCTTTTCAACCTGAAGACACATGCATTTATTATTGAGTAGGTGAGAACATTGCATAAGTTTTTGACTGAATTTAGAAAGAATATAAATGTAGAAACCAGTATATTAATTGGTCAAAGAAGTTAATACCTTTACAGCCAATTTTTCCTCAACATACTTGCAGGCTTCTCTCATCGCAAGCTGATTGACAACAAAGTGGTATCAACACATGTTAGAGCTACAAAATTAAACCTAACCGAATCGACCATAACCCTAACCATAGGATGAAAACTTAAGCATAGGAACATGAAAATTCAAAAAGATAGAAATTGAACAGTGCTCAACATATCATCAATTAAAAGTACAAACCATACCCTGTAGCCACTGATTATAGATGTTGGATGAATCTTGTTTCTTACAAGATCATTTGCTCTCTGCAGCAAAATGTAAATACAGCAAGATGTCAAAATATTGAATGATGTTCCCAAATGACTCATGGTACTACAACTGCATCATAATCTGAACCATAAGATCTAGTTGCACATCACCTTAAGCAGCTCTGCAGCTACAATAACCACAGATGTCGTCCCATCTCCAACTTCTCGATCTTGAAGCTCAGCCAGCTCAACAAGAACCTAGCAACCCCAAAACAGAAGCAGATATAGAGAAACTAAACCAGTGCATACAAGCAGATAATAATATGATTTTGAAATAAGGAGGATGATAATGTCTCAGATTGTCTACCTTGGCAGCTGGATGCTCAACTTCTAACATCTTGAGTATTGTCGCACCATCATTAGTAATTGTCACATCACCAATGTCATCAACCAGCATCTGGATGGTTCATAATGAAAGAATTAATTTTCCAGCATATGTATAAAATAAAACCTTTTAGCAAATATCATTAATATAAAAAACATATTTTGAATACACAAAAAGTCTTGAAAAAACAGAATCTTTCAAAATATTAAATGCTATAACCTTAAAATGACACATGATATTTCAATCCAGATGCTTGGTCAGCATATTCAAGATAAAGGACTCACAAAGAAAAGATAAAGATGGATTCTTTGAGACATGCAACAAAACATATGACATGTCACATGCACTTTTCAATGATCAAGCTTCCCAAGTCAATTCACAGCCAAAAGAAAAATGAATGCAGAATGCACATCAATTGAATTTCTGTGCTACCATTAAAGGCACTCCAATCCCTCTGTACTTCTAATTTGCGTTCTATCTGCGCTGCTGAGTTGTTGGGCAATTACCTTGCAAATTGGGTCGATACAAATCAAAAGGTGGTATGTGCACCAGATGATTAAGAGAGACACATGATCTGCAACTTGCAAGATGTTTCAAATTAACACAGAATCAAGTCAGATTATAGAAGACAGTTGACGCTGGAGTTCAGAACATATGTCCTTGTATCTATACCAACTCTGTTAGTCTCTGAGGGAGTTAGTTGGCCTTAGAATTCAAAAATAAAGTGGGAAAGAAAACATGAACGAAGGTAATGCACGCCAAGACCTAGCACAAAAATTAAGAGATAGAGGAAAAGGACAAAAATGAGGAGAAATAAGAGGAGAAATGGGTACAAAAAAAAAGTAAGAAATGAAAAATAGATAAGGAGGTTAGAAAAATAGAAAGGTGTAAACCAAAGAGGAAAATGAATGGAAAGAAAAAAGAAAGAAATGAGAGAAACTAGAATAGAATTCTTAGTGAGTGGACCTAATTAGAAAAGCTAGACAGAGTGCAGAAGCAAAGATTTTATTCAAAATAATAGATAATTATGATAATTTCAATCTTATTTATCCCCGATATGAATCTTAAACAGACAATTGACCCTTAAATGATAGTCCTGGGCTCCTATAATCTTTCATACAAGGTGTCCATTGTTAGGGTTCATTTTGAATAAAAATACCATCGAAAAGGGTTGATTCACTGGCTTCATCATAAGGTAGACCATCCAGGATGTTGAATAGGTTCTCTGTCTTGTCCAGTTTCTAGACTTTTAACTCCTGCATTTTCACTTTTCTAGCTAAACATGAATAAGAGGGCCCTCAATAATATCAGCAATTATGCATTACAAATAATAAGTGAAGGCTCATGAATGACCTATGGTGGTAGATTTTCTACCGTTAGAACTTCCAATTCTCCATGACAAAATATTGCACTAGTCATCGCCTGCTCTTATCCACAATAAATAGTACAAACTTTTTAATTGTTATTTCTTCACTATAGCCCAGCCTTTTCTCTCCTTTTTTCATACATATGTTTTCATGATCATTAAAAAGAAAAGAAGTAGACTCTTCAACTTAACTTTAAACAATTGTATGGATAAGAAATTGGCCCCTATGGCTGACTTAAAACGGCATGATGAAAGCAACCTTAGATTATGAGCTTCTAAAATGTCTCAAGGCGGATTTTATTATTTCAGATATCTTCTTTCATCAATAGTTCTTAAGCAATGGCCAAGCATTCCACAATGGGGAGTCCAATATAATATCCCACCATTCCATTCAAATCTTATTTATTCCTCTGCTACTGCCCTTCAGCCTAATCTAAAGCAAAGTTTGAAAATAAACCCTTTCAGTTTTTTTTCAAATTCAATTGTAATTTGTTGATCAAAATATTGACCAAATATCGTGCCACATTTATAGCTTTACAATGTCACAGCATCCCCTACTTCACTTTAAACTTCTTGAAAGAAGTTTAAATAAAAGAAATGGCATAAATACCCTACCAGAAAAATATGATACACAAAGGCAATGCAAGAACCCCACCCCCCCCAACACACACACAAAACAAAAATAATAATAATAATTCACGCGTGCAACTTATTCTTGTATGGGTGAATTTCAACATAAATGGACACCATTTAAACCCCAATCAAAATAAAATAACAGCATTAGAAAAAGAAGAAGAAAAAAAAAAAGCAAAATACACATTTTCCTGCCAATGATATAACACAAAGCTCGGGTAAGAGGAAAAAGAACGCAATAAAACCATTCTAAAAATCACAACATGTCCTCCACCGGTAGTCTTAAAGAACGCCTTTTCTAAGCTGCTGAGGAGCAACTTCGTAACACAAACCACAAGATGTCATTTTAGGCATCCAATGCGATGTAAATAGGCAACGCAGCAAGATCCCAATCACTAAAACCCTTAATTTCTCGAACCCCTGAAGTTAAAGTCTTCTTTTTACCCAATAACAGATGGAATCTGAAAAAAAAAAACTTACTTTGTCAAGACCGACCGGGCCGAGCGACGACTTCACGATGTTGGCAACCGCCTGGCACGCCACCACTGCAACCCCAAGATATGGAAAACATGATCCAAATCAAAGGACCGAGAAATCGAGCTACTCCAGTGGATAGCTCATTGGTACGAACCAAATCGAGAGATCTAGGGTAAAGACAGTACCGTTCTGGGTGCGGACATCTTGGCCAGACTGGCGTTCTCCGAGGATGTCGGGCGTCTGGGCGGCGATTGCCATTATAGAAGCTCGGATTAGAGGTGGCTCCGACGAAAACCCTAGTTTCGTGCTTCGATCTGCGGGAGAGGGAAAGGGTCGAGTGGAAACGAGGGTCTGGAGAGTTCAAGAATGAGGCTGGCGCTGATACTGGGGTTTGCGTTCCTGCCGCTAGGGTTGGAGTCGAGTGTGGCAGCGCGCAACGCCGTCATTAGGTCTTGTGGATGCGCATGCGAAATCGGTTATGCGCGATGTAGCCGAACCCGACTCCGTTTAGCCCATGATTTCGCACCAGTGGGCCGTGCCGGCCCCCTGAACCCGGCCCACTATAACCCGCAGGCTTATGCCGGGCATGCTGGAGGCTGATGCTGAGCCACCGATATCTTTCTTGATTTTCTTGCCAATTTTTTTTAAAAAAATGTTAATAATAAATAATCATTTAATAAAAAAAGTAAGTTTGACTTAAAAAATAATGAAAAATAATATTTTATCAATAAATTATAATGTATACAAAATTATATATAATGAAATAAAATCAATTAAGATTTTATTTGAGAAATGATTAGTTCTCAATTACATATGATTATAAAATTATATTTAAAAATTATAGTTTACAAATTTCATTGAATTTAAAGAAATATTTATAAAAAATAAGAGGTAATTACAACTAATTTGGATAAAATTATTCTTCATTTTTTAGGACTTATGTCTTTTCTATCTTTGATTTGTTTTTTGTTTTTTAGTATCCAACTAATCTTTCATGCATGGATGTCTCCATCACTTTAGGCATCAATCGATTCCTATTATTTTATAATATTTTATTTTCTATAAAACAATAAACTCTAATGCTACTGTAAACATTGGAGGTGTTAGAAAATTATATGCTATCATGACGAGCATGAAATAATTCACTGTATCTTACAAAAAAAATATGATTCAAGATTGAATAAAGAAAAAAGATCTAAGTAGTTGATCTCAGTTAATTTAAGATTAAGGCTTTATTATTGTTGTTACTACCATTGCTTTCTACCAAGATAAAATATCAAAATTTTTTAACTCCTTAAAGGTGCGAAAGATAATGAAGTCATTTTATAAATAAAAAGGATATTTCATTGAAAGAAAAATAATGCATATAATTATATGTTTATTTATTTTTATTCAATAATAACCACATAAGATCTTTAGTACTTCTATTACTATTTTGAGGTGATTCATTAGAAGTGAGCCTTTTCATATTATACATTTTATGTAATAATTTATTATTATTATTATTATAAAGGCTTAGATTTATACTACTTTGTATATTTTAATAACATAAATCAAGTATAATTTCTAAACCACTTAATTTAACCACAAGATCCAATATTGTAGCTAAATAATATGATAATAAAATATCTTCAAAGTATTTTGGAAATCTTATTTTTATTATCGATATTGTATTCTGAAAATCAAGCCTTTTCCATCAATTTAATTATAAGTAAATCTTATATGCTAAATTAATAAAAATACTCTCAAAATCTAGTTGTTTATATCCTTTGGAGAGGGTATTTAGGTAGAAAAAAGCCCTCTTAAATTATTATTAAGTTGTACCAACCCACATGTCAGCCTGAGCCAATTGCGCTGTGTCAGCCTATCAATCATCTCATACCAACTTGTGTGCTGACCCATAGGTTGTCTAGTGCCAACCCATTGCAGGCTAGTATGACTCATATGCTTTAAACATTTGGCTCAATACAGTCCAATACTATCCATCATGGGCTATATTGGATCAGATTAACTTATTTGTGACATAATTCATTTCACACTTTATAACTCAATACGGTTCAATACACATATATATATATATATAGATAGACTTGACTACATTTAAACGTAGGATTTGATCGCCTTCCTTATCTTTGGATTTACACAGATTTCAAAGATCACCTTATCTTTTTCACTTTTTTCATCCTTAAGATTTATAAATATATCGATCTAAAGATAGAGGAGATGACCAATACAAGCATGACTACATTTAAATGTAATCAAATCTCTCTCTCTCTATATATATATATATATGTATGTGTGTGTATGTATATATTGAAGTTGTAACTTTCTCGTGAAGTTTCTTAGTATTGAACATATAAAAGATATGCATGATGTACAAAAATAAATTATTAAATAAATATAATTTTTATATAGCAATATATATATATATATATTATATTTTGCGCATGCATGGAATTTGCACTCTCTATTTTTAATGAAGAAAAAAAAATCATAAATTTACATCGTGTGATGCCGCATGGCCTTAAACACAGTGATTTTCTCTTTATAAATATAAAGAGATGTATATAAATGGGTATTTAAAAATTCTTTAATTAGATACATCCATTCACATTGATGCATCTCAATAAAAATATTAAAAGAAAAAAATAAATCCACTAGGAGCCCTGTTTGCACTTTTTTTAACTTAAAAATTTTATTTAAGTAGGTTTATATTTTATTAATCATCCAATGTGGGATTACTTTAGAGTTTTTAAAATTTTAAATTATTCAAATAAAATCCCAACAAAACTTTCCCCTGGCCTCGTGCAAGCTTCCCCCGGAGTCCGATCTGATTCCAGGTTTACCGAAGGCGTAGGTTTGGACAAGCATCCCTCGGACTTAATCGATCGATGGGCCTGGTGGCCCATCCTGACCTCGAGTGAAACTTAAGCCAGTATAAAAATTTTGATGAAAATACTAATTTAACAAAGGTTTAAATAAAAAATTTTAAAATTTTGAAATACAATATTTCAGAATTTCATAAATTCTTTGTTTAGATTGTTACAATTAGAAATGAAATTTTATTTAGGGATTATAATGTTTTCCATAAATATTATTTCATAAAATAATATTTATATAAATTGATACACTTTTACATAAAATATTTTAATATTTTTATGTAAATATTAAATATCTACGCAATATATATTTAATATTTATTTCAATAATACTCATTGATATTTATTATTCCAATATTTTATTTTGTTATTAAACATTTATTACTTTTAATTGAAAAAATATATTTAATAATAAAATAAAAATATTTATAAATAGTGTCCTAAACATTTCTAATTAAATTTATGTTTTTATTATAAATATTTCATGAATTAAAAATAAATTTATTTTAACAAAAAATTATAAAAATATATAAATTAATCATATAATATTTATAAATACTTATTATTATAAAATTAAAAAAATATTTAATTGCATAAATTATAAATTAAATATAAATTTAATTACATAAAATATTATAATTTATTAATATTTATATTAGAATTATATATTATTAATATATTTAATAAAAAATACTAATAATAATAACAACTATAATTTTGTTTATGAATATTTATTTATTAATTAATTAATAATATTTACATAATATTAATAATTATTATTAACATTTATGTAAATATTAATAATAAAATAAATATTCATATAATAAATATTTAATAAATAAAATGAAATGAAATAGAATTATAAAATTATTTAAAATAAATATTTATATAAAAATGAAAATGAAATATTAAAATAAATATTTATGTAAATAAATTTTTTGTAATATTTACGTAAATATTTTGATATATGAATAAAATTAAATATTTTGACCATATTTAAGTGAATTTTTATGAGGAATTTGTAAATAATTATTTAGAGATGAAATTTGTAAATGATTACTTTTAGATATTTATAAATTTTATTGAATCTTTAAAATCTCTTTTTTATACTAACTAAATAAGAAATTTTGGTCTTAAAATTCTAAAATTCTCATTTCAGATAATTTTTTTTTTTTTTTTTTTAGAAATCCTTTATCCGAATACACCCTGAATGTTTATATTCTCTTCTTAACAATTGGCATGTATTCCATCATTTCAACTTTTTTTTTAAAAAAACACTGGACATATTTCTTTTAAATATTATACAGAGGAATTGCAAGATAAATACCTAAGAACTGCACCTATATCTTATCCTTCGGTCGAAGCCTTAAAAGATGTGGTTGGTCGAACGGAACATCAAATTTGGTGCTCCCATGTCCCCCCGGTCACGAGACTAAACAAGCGCTCCAAAATGGCCCTTAGAGGAGGACCCCACAGCATCCCCGTCCGATCGGTGAACCGCTCCGGCTCTACCGCCTAAAATCCCGATTTGGACCGTTGTGTCAGTGGGCGCCATCTAGAACCCCCGCATCACCCACCGCCATGGCGACCTCATCCCTCTTAATATCCTCCCCTCCCCCTCGCCGCCACTCCGCCAACCTCGACGACCGGCGACCCACTCCATCTTCAAACCCCGTTCGCCCTCCCCGCCGCTGCCTCCCCCCCGCTAGGGCCGCTCGATCCCTGCGCTCCGGCGAGTCTCTCCGGGCCAAGGCCGACCTCCTCACCCTCATCTCGGACCAGGACCGAGGCCTCCGGACGCAAAGAGACCCCTCGAAGCGAGCGGAGATCGTCGCCGCCATCGAGGCTCTCTCCGTTCATGGCAAGGATGCCGTCACCACGGGGCCCTCCCTCTCGGACACTTGGCGGATGCTGTGGACCACAGAGAAGGAGCAGCTCTTCATCATCAAAAACGCCTCCCTCTTCGGCACCCAGGCCGGCGACGTTCTCCAGGTCATAGACGTCGACAAGGGTCTCTTGAACAATGTGATCACGTTTCCCCCCTCTGGGGTTTTCTTCGTTCGGTCCTCCCTCGAAGCCGAGCCGCCTCAAAGAATAAATTTTAGGTATAAAAATCAAGTTCTCCCATTCGTTGGCTATTACTTATATGAATTCTGGGTCTTTTAAGATAAATTCTGCCTTGTGATTTGCCGGGTTTCTTCTTCTTGGGCCAGATTCACGAGTGCGGTTCTGAGGGGGAGCAATTGGGAGATTCCATTGCCGCCGTTTGGACAGGGATGGTGAGTGTTTCTATTATTATTATTATTATTGTTATTTTGAATTATTATTTTTATTTTTGAATCAAATTTTGAGTCAATAGACGATGCTTTTGAGCAATCTTAAGGAGTACATGTAGCTAAATTGGGTACAAAAATAAATTTTTCTACGTAAATTTAGGAGTCATAGGGAAAAGGTGCTCTCTTTGGGTATCCTATTCACCCTTGACATTGCCTTGGATTTCGGCATTCCTCCACATGCTGATGAACTGTTTGAAAGAAGGGCGGGAGAAAAAGAAATTGTTGCATCAGTGAAGCTGATGAAATAAAACAAATATGAAGGGAAAAGTTGCTCCTGGATATGATTATCAGAAAATTAAAAAGATATATCATGACATGACACCTATTTAAAATTGCATTTGTAGTGAAATAGAGCCTGATAAGAGGAAACACTATAGTAGGCTAATTTCGAAGATAACTTCCATATAACCTTTTCTAGTTTTCAACGTCATGGAAAAAGATTCTCGAAACAATTTCTTTGGTAGAAATTCTGGATCTAATCTCTTCTTAACTTCTTAAGCGGAACATGCAATTTTAGAATTCTAAACATCAAGCATAGAGATAAGAGGTTCTACTCTGAGTTCATGTGCAGTCAGGCGCAAGCATGTCAAGCTTTTGAACCAAATAGAGAATGCATACTTCCTGTGAAAGAATATGTATAACTATTAAGTGCATGTAATTTGTTTACATGCAAATAATGACTTAAAAGAAGTTAATAATGACCTGGCTTGTCTGGGGATAGTTTCATTATACTTATGAATGGATTTTTGTAACACCATCATTCTTAAACTGGTTAGAGTTTTTATACAATAACCATCTACTTTCTACATTCACATTATTTCATGAAAGGAAAAGATTTAAAAACTTGAAGACTGCATGATGCCTTTTCCTTTTCAGTTATAATCCTTACCAAGGGTCTTATTTCAACATCCTCCCAATTTTGGTCTTTTGATAATCCTCACTCTAACCATCTAAAAGGAAGATCAGATGATGACTAGGAACCTCTGAATGGGGTAAATATTCCAGATTGGTGTCTATTAGGGATCCAGGTAATGGACCATAGCAAAGGGAAGATAATTTGTCAACTTGCTCTGGCAGTGAGAGAACCAAACTTCATAATCAAAATTACAAAATCCGGGACTGAGAAGAATTAATGTTATAAATGAAATACATAAGTAGTTTGAACTGACTTGGATGACCATTATTTTCTGCATTAACATTCTTCACCATAGATTTAGATCGTACTTCGCACAGGTTCAGGATCAGTTTACTTTGTTCAGTTGACATAATTATCATATCACACCTCCTATTAGACCAAGTGAATTAGATAAAAAAACTCACTATTACCACTGATTTGTGAACAATGAAAAATCCTAAGAGGCTTCGGCCAAAGCTCCTCGTCCACCCTATTGTCTTGAATAGGTGGAATGCCTTGAATTGATGAACCCACCCTGTTTTGTGATTCCATAGTATTTCCCACTACTAAGGCTGCGACAAATATTTACTGTTTTCACTTCAGATCCATGATATTCATGTATGACTGTTTTCTGTTTATCAGTATCATTAAAATATGTCTAATCTCCTGTATGCAGGTTTGAATCTGTATATCTAGATGAAGATATTCGAGTTGCAAAGGATATAAGGGGGGACTATTTAGTTGTTGATCGTGCTCCTTATTGTTGGAAAGAATAAAATATTGGATATGGCAATCAAGTTACTGTTTAGTGTCCATTTACCTTGTCTTGAAGGTAATTATGCTGGTGACTTCATGATTTTGTGAATAGTTTTGTCTCTGTCATTCTCATGACTGCAGTGTTAAACATCACTCTGTGTCATATTACATTTGTTTCTAAATTTTGGTGAAAATGAAGGATATCTTTTGCATGGTTATTAGTCTTCTTCTTGCAACTTTTATTGTACGAGTGCTTTAGGTTCTCCATGATGGACTGATGGTTATATAGATTTTGATCATGCTTATTGTCCTTAACCGTGTAATAACTAACTTCTTTGACCACCTGCCTCAAGAAAAATTACAAAATGTACAATCCAAATATGAGAAAGCTTTATCACACCTAGAAGATAGGTACGTACCGCAAGTTTAAATAATAATGTCATCATTCCAATAAGTAATAATGGATGTTAGGTGACCATGGCATCTACTTACACTTAATCTTGGACTTGGCATGTTCGAATTATCAGCTTGATATTTTATAAAAATTATAAGCAGCGCGAACTACAATGTTGACTTCATTTGGATAGGAGCAAACAATCAAGAAAAAAATTACACTTAAGTTATCTTCCAATCTGAAAGTCCGCTTCTTGAATGGATAGGGGCACTATTGAACAATATTGATCATTAAGGAAATGATAACCACTTTGGAGTCTGAAAAAGCACTAACTACATCATGGAAATTTTAGCAAGAATGCTGCCATCCATTTCTTATGAGAAAGAGAAGAAAAATAAGTTACATTGTCATAAAAAGACAACATCTTTTTGACCAAACTTCTAACGTTTTTTCCTCTGAGAAATGCTAGCAATACAGTATCGACATGTGCAAAGAAATTTCTATATAAAATTCATAGATGAAAAACATAAGAAAGATATTCTCCAATTTAACTCAAAGTACTAAGCCTATCTTTCGTTATATATGTGCAAGTGAGAGCTTTTAAAAAAGTTCATAATATTTATTGTGATCAAACTCTCCATGTTGTTTCCAACAAGATCGAGATATATCCACATCCACTCTCATAGCAGCTTCCTCAAATATCCAATTCCATCTTAACTTGACAATGTGTGCTGGAGATTTTTTTTATATTTTTTAAAAAAATCTGATCTGCTTGTTGGATTCACTACTTAAAAAGTCTGGAGTGCCTCTTCCTTTAGACCAAGGCAATGCACATCGTAGGAGATCAAAGCTTTGACCGATAGATGCAAGGACAAGTTCAATTCGGTGTTCTTCAGTTAATAGCCTCATTCCAATAAGAACTGAGCAAGATCAAGCTGCATTTTGGACCAAGTTGGTTAGATAAAATGTTTCTTGCTCAGGATTGAACATACTCCCATTATAATGAATTAATCTGGTTTCATTAAACTGACTTAATTTAATTTTAAGCTGAATAGTTTAAAATTAAACCAAATAGATTAAGCTAAACTAAACTACTATTTTAATTAAGCTAAATTTGATTTGTTATAGAAATGAGTTTGATTCTATCTCGTTTTAATTTCATTACACTAACTCTTCCCTTCCATTTTAAGTAAACTATAGAATCTTCCTACTAACTAGCTAACTAACTAACTAACTAACTCTTTAACAACATTTAACAAACTCTCTAACTAGCTAACAAACCTGAAACCCTCTTCTTCTCTACCTATAAATATTTGGGAGCAATTCATTATAACCATTAAAAACACCCAAAGTTGAACTGTGATCCAGCCCTTCTTCCTCTTCTTTTTCTTCTTCTTCCAAGTTGTCTTGCTGAAGTTTTGTTGGGCCTTGCCCAAGTTCAGAATGGCATCGGTGACAAGGGTACCGAGTTGGATTCTAAACGTGTATAAATCCCTTGTTTCATCTCTCAAACCCTTTTCCTCTTTAATCCTGATCAATTCGTTTGATAGGTTGGCTGTTTAAACTAATTGGAGTGAGGAAAAGATTTATTGGAGGTTGTAGAATCTTGGGTGCCGTTGATCATCATCGGTACAGGTTGCCAACTGCCGGGTAAGTCCGAGATTCTTTGTTTATTTTTTAATCTGCTCGAGAGATAGATGGCTAAATAAAGCAATGGGATCCTGGTAGAAGTCAGGGGTTAGGTAGTATGGTATCACCGGTGACCTGCGTCACTGCTGTCAACCAACTGCAAAACCCTCTCCATTCTTCGTTGTCTGGGTGAGGTCTTAGATCACATATCTCGGAACATAAAAGAGGGTTAAGTCAAGAGATTGCCACTGTTAAGTTGTTGTTAGGAAGAGAAGGTTGAAGCTAGTTAGATCAGTGGTCGAACGTCTTTGGGTAGAGGCCAGCCATGGGTAACCTTGAGTGGGATAGGGCGATTGGTTAGCGTCATGGAGGATGCAAGTTGGATGAGAGTGTCAGGTGGATGGAGGAAGAAGACGGGTGTCTTCTTTGATATAAGGTAATTGGGCTTATTTAATTTGGATCAACCATATATCAATAGGTTCATGGAATTCATAAGGGTTTAAATGACTAAATGAAAAAGATAAGTCTAATATAATAGATCCAATTGAATTTGAAATCAATCTCATTGATTTAAGAATTTGAAACTAATCTATTTATCTTGGTTTAATTTATTTGAATCAGTTAATATGGAATGGGCTAAATAAAATGTGATGAATTCAAACCTATATGAAGTAGACTAAACCAAAGAATTCATATTTTATTTGAATGGATATCAATCCATTTATGTAGGATTTTATAGCATTGCAGGCTGACACTTATTAGGTTTAAGTAGATCAGGCCCGTGACTATAAGATTTAATCCATTTAAAAACACTGAACCAAATCAATTCTTGGGCCCAAATCATGTGAATTAAGCATAGGTTAGCAAGGATGAATTGATATTTTTTCAAAATGTGGGCTAGAAGGGCATTAATTAATTGTTTATGTTAATTATAGGTGATCATTGATTTGATTTGATTGAAAAGATTATTGAATTAGCGAGTTGAAGTAGGAATTTTACACCTACTATTATGCAATATGTTTCATATCTTGCATGCTTGCACGTACATATTTAATGTTAGATTTCTCAACATGTTTTAATTGAGTACAATGGTTTATTGTGAAGTTGTTTACATGTGGTGGTATATTATTTTGGTTATGAATGGTTTTGGTTTTGATTTAAAACTTATGAGTATGATATATTGAGATATGTTATTTTGGATATGGTATGATTTGGCTTTATTGGATATGAGTTGTGATGTGGGTATGTAGACTAGTCACTGAGATGTCTATGAATATTTACTGTTGATACGCGGTACTAGTTTTGACAGTATTAGTGTGATTTCTTACTGTCCTACACCAGCGTATCGGGGAAGGAGTTAGGAGTCATGAGAGGTCGGTGTAGAATCAGTCATGGTTTGTAAATATGACATGGTTGATTTTAATACGTTAGGCACTAGCATGGGAATCAACCTGTGGGTGTATATATCATGAGGTTAGGTTGTTAGACGTGGACTATTGTATGAGGTTTGTCAGTATATAAAGTGACTTAGTCCAGTGCTGAGTTTGGTTGAGATTGTGAATTTGATATTCATTGTTGATATATGGTACTAGTTTGGGCAATATTGGTGTGATTCTTTACTGACCGAAACCGGCGGCATCAAGGAAGGGCATAAGAAACATGAGAAGCTGATGTAGAATCAGTTATAATATATGGATTTGACGTAGTTGAGTTTAATACGCTGAGCACTAGCGAATCAATCTGTGCATGCGTATATCGTCAGGTTAGGTTATTAGACAAGAACTGCTTGCATAAGGTTTGTCAATATGTATCAACAATATGTAGAAGATTGAGATATGGATATGTAGTTATGTTGATGATTTTGACATTTGTTCTGATTTATATTGGTACATGAACATGGTTTGTTTAAAGGTTTTGCAACTGATTTATGAATATGTTATATTACTTTCTATATAAATATATTTTGATATATCATTTGTTATGATTTTTTTGGTATATTTATAATGATATGTATAGAATTTCTAGTGGGTTTTTAGCTCATTACTCCCCCCTCCCCCTTACCTTATCACAAAGGATGATGACAATGTATATCCGTTCAATTCAGATATAAGAGTTAGGCATGAGAATAGCATATAGTTTAAACTATATCATATGACATTATAAATATATTAATATGTATATGGAGGCTGACATGCCGATATTTATATATTAATTGATGATTTGTGATAGTGTTATGAGGTCTATGAGTTTAGTTTTTACTGATATTATCTTGATTATTGTTATGTTGTTCATGTTGAGGTTTAAAAGGCTTTGCATGATTTTAGGGTTTGCTTTAAAAGTATGCGGTCATGTTTCGATGTTCCTAGATCGGGCTATGGATCAGGGGTTGCGACACCCATAGGGCCAATATTGCTTAATTATTTGACTCATCCATGATTAGCTTCATTATGAGTACATATGGATGTTGTCATGGCTTCATCTCGTGGCTTAACCAGAGATGGTTTTTCCTGCAACTAATCCTTAAAAGGAGCTAACTAGTTTTTCCATGTGATCCCAGCGTTGTCCAGCATGCCTCATTTTGTGTTGGCTCCTTCTTGCAACTTTTCCCAGATATGATCATTTAGGAGCAGCTTTTGTGCGAAGGTCTCATGAACCCCTTATTAGGCTGGAGACCCCAGCCTCATCACCCCTTCCTAGAGCTTAGGCTGCTGATCTTTGTGTCAGGCCCATAGAGAATGCCATCAAAGTGTCCTGGAGACTTGTGGACGTTGTTCATGCTGTTCGTACTTCTGTACTCTCCCATTATGTTAACAATAATATCACTTGGGCTTTGCGTTTGACTGAAGAAATAAGCAATATGATGGAGATCTGTTTGAGAGGCGACCAGATGGCAACAGATGCATAGCTTGCACAGTAACTTCTACAGCAGCTTGGTGATTTGTCATCCATCCAAATCTAGGTCGTTTGTCATTTGAAGATCTTTTGATGGGAAACTCCACCTATTCTACTAGGAAATGAGAACTCCTTGCTGCTGCTATAATATAGCTCTAGCTCTTAAGAAAGAAAGAAAGACAAGAAAATTACACGCCAATACTGGGAATTTAGGACATCAATGACAAAACAAGTCAACAGCTTGGTGATTTGTCATCCATCCAAATCTAGGTCGTTTGTCATTTGAAGATCTTCTGATGGGAAACTCCACCTATTCTACTATGAAATCAGAACTCCTTGCTGTTACCATATTATAGTTCTTGCTCTTAAGAAAGAAAAACAAACAAGAAAATTACACGCCAATGCTTGGAATTTAGACATCAATGACAAAACAAATCGAATCTCTCCCTGTTATAACCATTATTATGTTAAATAAACTTCATGAATCTCCCCGCTGTTATGACCATTTCTATGCTAAATAAACATACTTATGCCCTTAGATTACCCTTGCCTCAGCTAGTTGGGACCCCCTCTAATGGATGGCCCTCGCCTTGAATTTAGACAATGGCATCCCAATCATGTTTTTTTCAAAAAGGTACCAATTTTTGTCATTATCACGACAAAAGCGCCATGTACAATCATTCTGGGATGGTACGATGGCTGTGTATCATTTTTTTAGTATAATATATGTATATATTTTTTTTCCCTCAAGCAACGCAAATTACTCTTTTACAACCTCGACTCCATTAGATATTTCTTTGAGTAAATAAATGCCAACCAGCTTTAGCTTAGCAAATGGCATCCTTTCTCATGCAATAGAAGTGAATGTGAATGGGTTACACAAACTTGGATTGAATGTGAATCATAGCCATTCATGTATTATGAGACAATTTGTGATAAATCGAATCTCATATATTATAGAGGTGTTGTACCACGTATAACATAGGCTTTAATATATCACAAACTGCCGCGAAATGTATGAATGGTTGTGATTGTGAACTGAGAGGGATCCGAACTCTCTAATCTTATCAAATGCGGCTCTTGAGAGATCTAAGTTTCACCTCATGGTTGATAGCCTTTTTCTTGTCTTCTTCTTGTGTAGCTTAACAAGGTCCAAGGCTGATGCCATTGATGAGACATTAAGGGTCTCATCGAGCGCTTATTGTTACTTTGGATGCTGGCAAGGACCCGCAAACCATGCCGTCCTCCGAATAACCCATCCTCATCTCACTTCTGCCCTCCTTGACTGCCAATCTTGAAGGAATGCCATGTATTAGTTTATTAATTTTAGTTCTAGCATCCTCAAATCAACTTTTGAAAATTTAATTTAGCAAATTGAAGATGGTATCTAATATGTTTTGGCCAGTCAAGTTTCATGTTAATGAGTTCACACTAATTTTCTAGCAAGTCAGGTTGGATTGAGTTTTAGTTAATGTTATGTTACTGTATGTATCTTAGGTCATTTACAAATGTGTGTCCAATCGTACATCTAATAGGCTCAAAAAAAAAAAAAAAAATCAAATTGGAGTTGCCTATGGAGAATCCACGAGTACCCTATTTGAACTTATTATTGATGGTATTGAGCTTAGCTCCAAATTTCTTTCTCTCGGACATGTTTAGCAAAAGCTCAAAGCCCATGTAGTTGTTTGAATCTTTAGATACTCTTTCAAAGTTAATTATAAAATTTGATCAAGCAAAATTTTTCAACTTTTAGAAAGTTGGTATATGACAATTTAGTTCATATTAGCACCACCATCAGCATGAGCATGACAACAAGATGATTTGAAGTTACAATCCAACATATCAGTAAGCAACAAATACCCAACAAGTCAAGGCATGCACACCTCCAGATAAGCTTACGGGACACTCAGGCTGCGAAGTGTGTGACCCATAATACCTATACAATCTCATCCAAAATAGAGGATCCTTACTAGAATGTCACGCAATTATCTATATAAGAAAGACTCGATCAAGAGAAAAGGGAGATCCCATCAACATCCTCATAACCCATCTCCATACAATAAAAACCTAGAGAAAGAAGGCTACTCTGCTACCTCTCTTTCGATTACATATTATTTTCTTTATAAACCTAAAAGGCTACAAGGTTCAGCTTTGGCCATCCTTATTTTTCCTCTTCACTGTCTTGAATATTGAAGGATCCTCATTGAAAAACCTCCGCATCCTTCTTCAAACTCTTTTTCCACCATTATAAATTATCTTGATGGACACGATAGCCTTCTAGCGATAACTTTTTTTTCAAATCATCATTCCCATCATCTACCCTTTTGATACATGGAGTCCCATGATCATATTCTAGCATCAATAGATTGATGTCATATATGAAAAACGAAGAAAAAGCTATGCTACCCAAATCTAGCAAAAAAGCCCTCGCTAGTAACAATAATACCAACCAGACTAGCTCTGGTACTAGATCTCCTTCTCTACCTTCTCTAGAGACTCTCATAGTTGCGTAATTCATTCGGCTTGGTAATAAATTGAAGCACTCATCATGCTAGTCTGGAAGCTGGTTCCTCCGTCGATGTAATTAATAGAATTGGCATCATTAGTGCAACCAATGTTCCAGTAGTAAAATCATCAAGAAGTGGATCTCGAGGATATCTTAGGAATAAGGACCCATTGAAGCACTCATCATGCTAGTGTGGAAGCTGGTTCCTCCGTTGATGTAATTAATAGAATTGGTATCATTAGTGCAGCCAATGTTTCAGTAGTAAAATCATCAAGAAGTGGATCTTGAGGATATCTTAGGAATAAGGACCCAAGACAAGAAGGTGCAAGTTCAATAGCATTTCTTTATAAGAATCGATATTATACTTCCCTGAAATCTGGCTTGTGAGACAAGGGATTAGCTTTGAGGACAGCTGCTATTGACAATAAAAGAGGATTTGAATAGCATTAAAAAAAGATTGCCCACTCTCTTGTATGGCAAGTTTGTCTCGGAGAAAGCGAAGCTAAGATTTCGAACGAAAGTGGATTAGAAAATATTCACCTTGATATATTTTTATAGTTAAATCTTTCTAAATATGAACATGAATTTAAGCATTTAACTAATATCCATTCTCATATTTATATCCATAAGATATAAGTAATTATATGATTTATAATCGAATATTTGGTTCTATTCGTAATTTTATCTAATCTTATATAATATTCATGAGCCTTTTAAGAAAATAAGCAACTATATTAATATATTATTAATTTCATTTACCTCCCATTCAATGCTATCCTTGGTATGGTGATCATAAAATTTATTTATTCAATCTGTATTTATATTTATACTTTTAATATTTGATATATCAATTTAAAATAAATATAAAAATAGACTTTTGCATCCGATTAACTTTTGTACCTATATTTGAATCTATTAAATAAATTAAATATCAACATAAATAGATCAATATTTCATCAGCATCAGATTCATTTGAAATTTTAATCTCGATATATTATTATTGTTTATAAATGAAATTGAAACATTGGCATCTTGGCCAAAAAGAAAAGAGCCGAGGAGAAATTAGGAAGGGTACTAAAACCATATTTATTGATTGCCCGACAGCACGACGACCAAGTGCTAAAGCGGTAAGGGCAAAAGACAAGGGGTTTACTATTAGGGCCCTCTCCCAGGAGATAAGGGGTACCTTAAAGGAAGGAAGACCACAGAGACCAAGAGTGGCTTTTTCCCGTGGGAAAGTGGGAGCCAGAGGGTTATTGGTAAACTGGTGGTCCTCTCGCTAGATGTTGCGAGTCCAACTTCGTACCCTCGCCCATCTTTAGGTCCCACAGAGGACCCTGCCATTTTGTTGCCCAAAAACCCATTTCTATCTCTTTCTTCCCCTTCTAATACCAAACTTATCCCCCTTACCATGAAATTTTACTGCAGCTTCGCAGATCTACCGAAGAAGTTGGTGGTCGATCTCGCCACAGGAGGTCATGTAACATGGGCGAGTTCCGATGCACATACTTTAACCATGCATCAACAAGAGGACTGCTTATTTAATAACCACCACGCAAATATTTTGGATGGTAATTCTGAATTTTGGGTTGCACGTAACCATCTAGGACTGCGATTCATAATTCAGACACGAGGACACGACTCATCATCACAAATGCCAGAAGACAATCTTTTGAGTCATGCCACCATAAATTGCATGGTGGTGCTGTTCACACATGTTTATTGGGTCTGCTTCATGGCTCATGTGGTGTGCATTAACTGGCATCTGCAAAAGTTGACGTCTTTGGCTTGATGCGTGCCTTTGGACTCCGAGACATCGCACCACTTAGACCATAAACATAGAGTTCGGTGGCACGAAGGATTGGTTGCTTCGGTTCCATTTGCTATCGATATTAATATTAAGCATAAACATACCATGTGATATTAGATGTATCATATCATATATTAGTATCGAATCGAAACTTAGAGTCTTGATGATGATGATGATGAGAATAAATTCTATGTATCAGTATTATATTGGTATGGGATCTCTGACAACGAACTTTAATATGTTAGGTGGGGATGAGAATGAGAATGAGAGGAATAATATACGGATTAAGTGTCCATGATGAGACTTCCACGTATGGAATAGCACGTGGTGCACATCAGTGCATGTGACCCTTGGCATTTTTTCCCACTAAGTAACGCTGCTACTGCGAGGTAAAAATTTTAGATAGAGGAGTTACATGGCAGATGTTTCGCTTGCTTGCTTGTTGCAATGGGCATAGTTAATATGTACGGTGGTACTGCATCTGGTGTAGATTGTCGGCAAAAGGAGCAACTAATGAATGGCAGGATAGGTCCGTGACTTTTTATACGTGAAATTTCTTAAGCGTGGGCTCATAATGGCATCCACGAGTAGTGATCCCACCGGACGGAGGGAAGAGCGTAGCTTTGCCAAGGCCTGAGAAAATAGGACAAAGGGCCAAAGGGGTGTGGTGGTACCACAGAGCAAGGCTACGATTTCTAGAGATCCAGCAAAAACTTTCCGTTTTTAAACATCAAGCTGGAAGCTGCACCCATGGAGTCCCATCATGGAGGGCCATGCAACTCGAGGGTGAGCCAGAGTGAAAAGCGAATCGATCAACTCGGCCTTTATTTATTTTATTTATTTATTTATTTATCCGATGCATGGCTGCCTGGAAATTATGCTGCATGGATGGCTATGATTGGATCAACCAGCTCAAATGAAAGAATATTGAAGGACTAACGAAGAGACTTGCGGCGCACATAGAAGGGATTGAGAGGCCCGCAGCCTCCTGTTTGGGTCCACTTGGTACGTTACCACAAGTACACTTCACAACACCAGGACATGCTTGTCTTTCCACCTCAACCTTGGGTCAATCGTCCTTCCACCTCATCCCTAGGCTTTTAGTCTCTCTCTCTCTCTCTTTCTCTATCTTTCCCTGTCAACCGGATGAGTAGTTGGAGAAATCTAAGCCCCGACATGAGGATGCACAGGCAAATACATAGGTTTTATTTATATCTACCACCACAACCAACTTTTCCCTTCTTTGTCCCTCTCTCTCTCTCTCTCTCTCTCTCTCTCTCTCTCTCTCTCTCTCTCTTGCTGCAAATATTCTGTTGGCTCTCTTTCCCCCCTCCCCCTTTCCTCCATCCCTTCACCCTCTCTCTCTTTCTCTCTCTCTCTCTCTTCTTTTTTTATATCTCTCTCTGTGTGAGGCTAATCTGGGCACTTGCATGGCCATGGAGGGCACCAACATCGTCTGCTCGATGTGCGGCGACGTCGGCTTCCCTGACAAGCTGTTCCAGTGCATACGATGCCACTCCCGCTTCCAGCACTCGTGTCTA
This sequence comes from Metroxylon sagu, assembly GCA_017589505.3. Classification (NCBI taxonomy): domain Eukaryota; kingdom Viridiplantae; phylum Streptophyta; class Magnoliopsida; order Arecales; family Arecaceae; genus Metroxylon; species Metroxylon sagu. The sequence goes on along the minus strand of JACVBY030000634.1, from coordinate 1,911,899 downwards.
TTCCCTCACCTTTTAACCTCGGTGCGTTATTATGTTCTCCCAAATTAACTTCATGACTTTGTGATCTCCTGTGTGGATTCACAGCTACTGCACCAACTACTATGATGAGAGGACCACGGGGGTGTGCGACTGGTGCCGGAGCGAGGACCGAAGCGCTCTAAAACACGGCCTCCAATATTCCAACAAGAAGTCCGCAGGAAGGGATGCTGCCGGCTCCGGTAGCCGCTTCGAGTATACCAGCAGTGATAAGGTCAAAGAGAACGGCGACCAGGAGGAGAGCGGCCACCGGGGCAAGACCGGCTCTTCTTCTTCTTCTTCTTCTTCCAAGCCGACCGGTCGCAGGTACAAGCTTCTCAAAGACGTGCTGTGTTGAGGTTTATCCACTGCTAGCGTGCATACTAGCTGTAATTATTAAGCTTCAATGTATGGTATGTTACTTCTAAGACTGATAGGAGGAGGAGGACAAAAAAAAAAAAAAAAACCATGTAAAATTAAAATTATAGTTTTGTTATCATATCTGTACACTCTAAATGGCTTAGAGATAATTCCCTCCTCTAAAAAGAGTCGTGTTTAAGAAGTGACCGACTAAAAACTAAATGGATAAATCCATGGTCTAAATCTCTAAGCATGAAAAGAAAAATGGTGTGAAACCGAGATTCTCTATTTGGGCTCCCATTTCTTTCCCCGTATCTTTCCTTGTCCCATATTATTTAATGTATAATAAACTAATATTATACAGTAGTATCCATTCACCATCTCCTATTCATGCTCCTAGCTTCTATATTTTATATTCACGATATTTCTTGGAAGGCGAAGATATTCTGTACAATCCCTTGTTAAAAAATAATATGATGACGATATTGTGCTTCTTAAGAGACAAATGAGCACAACGTTATCGGTGCCGGCCGCATTCCCACGTTCTTCAAAGATATTTATGTTCATCTTTTAGACGCCGACTTCGATCGATAAGTCTTAAGTTCTACAACTAAGCTCTGGTTAATTTTATAATAGTGCAATTAAGATCCATGTTCTGATAGCATTGGTTGCAAATAAAATAAAAGAAACTCGGGCGATGCATCATGCAGTGCCACTAATGACCCTATGCGTGACCCTACCATGCAACGTAGATGATGCGTTTTAGGTATCAATATCAGGGTCTCACTCCCAAGAGCAAGGCTCTAACAAGTAAGAACAAATACCAGGGCCATCTACCACACTGAATGTGAACAGATAAGGGTCTCGCCCCAACCTGGGATTCTATAGTAGGTTATAGCTTTGCAGTCCCATGCAATTAAATCCATTGAATGCATTAGCGGCCTTTCCGCCATGGGTTCGTAGTACCTCATACTGAGGCACTTTCCACGTACACAGGCCATATTTATTATGTTGACTTCTTGAATATTAAAATCTCGTCGTCATTCTTTTTGCTAAGGAATGTACATAACGTATTCCCGACAATTGTACATGTCTGTGCGATAGTATACGATTTGACGAGTCAATGGGTTAGACATCCATCTATAAGTGGTTAAACCTGGGAACCATGTCAAGAGGATGCATGAGCCTACTACACTTGTCTTGATATTGCTTCATTGACATGATTTTTTTTTAGTGAACATCGTTAACATTGCACTATTCTAATATAGATTCGGCATGTTCTGCCAGTCTGACCTTAACCACAAATATGGTTCACATTGATGCCTAATTCGAACTAAGATGATCAATGATCAAGCTGGTGTAGAAAGAACAGATAACAAAAAAGCTTTGAATCATAAGTTGACAATAATAGATCCCATTGCGCGCTCGTGACACCACCGATGTGGGGGGCGGTGGACCACCAATATTTATGTCCGTCTTCGTAGAGTTGCCCGACCTAAAGGGTGTTCCCTTATGCCATCTTTGACAAACCAACAAGCAGCTGAACAAGCTGGAGATTAGGCCCTGGAGCCCCTCGAGACAGTCCCTTGGTTCTATATCTATTGAAGAATTGCTGTGAAATAGAAATTTCCTTGCCGGTCGATTGCCATCTCGCGTTTACTCCGTGCAGAGGAGATAGATGGGGACTATGGAACGCATTGGATGCGTACGAGCTATCATTGTCGATTTGTTTGCTTGAATAGAAACCTTGGCTTTTCTTTGCCTCTAGACTATGACCCAGAAGTAGGGAGATATATATGGTGGGTGGCTTTCGATTCACATCATCTTGACTGCGTCTTCTCCATCGTAAGGAAAATTATTGAAGTATTTGGAGCAAGTGTTTATTTTGTACGCTTGGTGTTGCACCTTCACTGCTTAAATGCTAGTGGAGAGTTCTGTGGGGACGTCGGTGCAGTACGACGGGCGAGAACATGGGAGTTATGATCAACCATTTCAGTTTTGCTTCTTATGTGTTTCCCAATACAATTAAGCAACGGAGTTTGCCCACAACGACATGAATTCCTTCATGCCTTGGGAGTTCGTCGATCTTTCTCCATGTCAATGATTAAAAGAGTGGTATGTATGATCCAAAGAGCAGTTCTGGGTGGTGATTTTTGTCAACGTTTGCTCAAGGACGAAAGATAAAGAAACGGAAGATACAAAGGTGGTGAAGAGATTAAAAAAGTGCTTCATTTCAGAGTTTAGATTATATAATATAATTAATATCATTTTTTTTTTTGTGAAGATAAGTAATAAAGTGAACTCGGTACTTGATTTTTTCTTTTTTTTTTTTTTTTGACCGTCATTTTTTCATTAAGCTCATGAATAGTTAGCATTATATATATATATATATATATATATATATATAGTGCTTTGATGCCATCCTTCTAATGGGGATCTTAGACTGCCTGTCATTTTTTGACCGGCAGCCTCCGTCGATAGATATTAATAGCTACAGATGGCAAGAAATAGTAGTACGGAAACTATATGAATATCTAGCTACCATGCAATCTTATCTCTGTGATATCTTCCCATAAAATATTTGATTTTGCTCCTAAAATGGTATCATACTTGTCGATGACACTTTATGCGGATGGCAGTTTGCGTCCAAATTAAGTTTTGGATTTTATCCTGCAAGGCAGCGAGTTTTCATTGTATTTTTTTTTAAAAAAATAGTGCAATGTTTTTTATTCATGATATCTTTGTTGTACAAGATATGATCGCAAATTTAGTTGTAGGCTAACCTACATTTTACACGTCCAAACCGGCACCTATTATGTATAGTTACTGATACGTAGTATCGGTAGCAAGGCTTAGGATTGAATGAAGTATGATGTAGAATATTAGTTTGAATTCATTAGATTTATGATATGTGGTACAAGCATGCGAATCAATCTGAATGTATGGTGATAATCAAATTAGGTTATCAGACATGGAGTATTGGTATGAGATTCTTAGTATATATCTTCAGTGTGCTAATGTCCTGACGTGGATTTAATACTATGGAGTTACAGGCTTATTCTGTAATTTTTTACATTTGATGACGTAATCCAATGCTACGATAAGATATATAAAAGGTGATAAAATCCTTTCTGTATGTTACCATATGAATTTATGACATATGTTGTAACATGATTTTTTCTTGTGCATTATTTTTTCATTCTATATATATTTACTTATTCATTTATATTTACTACATATCCATATTTGTATGTATAAGTATATTTCTATTGACTGTTAGCTTGTAATTCTTTATATTTGTGTAGAGGAGAACTATGAGGCTGATCATGACTTGGGGCAAATGTTAAGAGGGAGATCTAGAGTAGTATATGTTACCCTGATAGTAGTATAGGTCGAGATATTACAGTTAAGGACTTGTTCATTTGTTGACATATATGGATTTTTTTTGTAGCCAATGACTTTACTTTTGGATACTCTAGTATATTGTTGATGCATTTTATTGAGGATTTGTTGGATATAGTTTGTTTTGATGATAAAGTTCTAAATATTACAATAGATGTTTAAGCCTAACGTGCTTTTAAGATTCTACTCCAAGGATATCCGGCTGTGTCATGATCATTTGAACCAGATATCGATTTGGGGTGTGACACTATGCAAATGAATATTAGCTAAGGATAGAGTCTTAGAGTCCATCGAGGGTCACATCATACTCCAATAAAAGTTCACTAATAAGTTATCCGTTCACCAAATCTTTATGTGCCTTAATGTTTGCCTATTTTGCTAGGTTGTGACCTTTTGTGCGTTCCATCCTAAAATGGAAAGCAAGAAGGCTTTGGTGAAGGAGAATCAATAAGGTTTTATAAAGCAACTCATTGTGCAACCTCACTGCTAACAAATGTTTCGTACAAAGCTTCTTAGAAAACATGAACTATTGCCTACATCTAGTCATACTATTGGTCTATGTATTTGATGAAGATGTGATGGTTATAATAATAACAACAAAGCCTTAATTCTAATCTAGTTGGGATTGACTACATGAATCTTTTATCTTTTTTTTTTGCTCAATTTTTTAATTTTGAGACATATTTTTAATAAGATGAAAAAATTTCAAACCTTACTTTATCATTATCTCTCATGCATTTTTTGGTTTATCTTTATCTTCTTTCTTCTATATGTATCACATCACTCTTTTCCATTGGTGTATCCATATATCTATATTGCAAATGTTTAAACCATCTAAATCCTTTTTTTTTCTTAATTTGTTTTCAATTGGTACTACCTTCATCTTTTTACAAATGACTTTATTTTTTATTCTATCTTTTCTTATATGACTATATATATATTTTAACATTCTCAATTCAGCTACTGACATCTTATGTATATATAATTTTCTAACTGCTCAATATTTCACACTATAAAGTATAACCAATTTTATGACTGTCTTATAAATTTTTTCTTTAATCTAACAAATATTTTATAATTGTATAATATTTCAATTGTACTTCTTTATTTTAATCTCATGAACAATATCTAATTAAATTTTTGAGTAAATATTTTGATCAAACATGATGATATGTAAACTATCAAAGCACTCCATATATAAAAACTTTTAAGCAAAACTTCATGTAGGATTTGAGTTTTATCGGCCATTACACTTAGTTTATCAATAGCACACATGGTGTTAAGCTCAAAAGCCCCTTCTTAATGCAAGCCCTTCATCTCCTAACTAACGAGGGCAAACTGCAAAGTTTAGTACACGTAGCACCTTAGAAGCTTTCAGCTAAGGTGAAAATCTGTAGCCTTTCAAGTTAATGATGAAGACATGCTAAGAAGCACTATGGGCATGTCTGATCGATTGCATGAGATTAGAGCGGCATTGCATTGCCAATCCAATTCCATTGGATTAAACAACATGTAGGGTGCTATGGGTTTGCCAATCCCTTATCTTCTGACGAGGGATGCAGATCGAATGGTGAGACCCACAGTTTGCCATCCAAGCCGCCATTCCAAACACACCCTATATTTCACGAGCTGATAGTTCACAGCAAAGTTTACGGTCTAACATGTTGGGCTTAGGCTCGTTTCGCCTTTTTTCTTGGTGCGTTCTTCTTGTAAACAAAGAAATCTATAACTAAGGTGCAAACAGTTTGCCTTAATTCACACAATCATACAGGGGTGTGACTAGCCTGGGCTGGAGCCTATTTTGGACATGGCTTATTGCTGAAACTTCAGGCCCAAGTGCCACACTCTCTAAGCTGGGGAAAAATTCTAGAGTTCTTTACTAGGTCTGGTTGGCTGAAATGGGAAAAAATTCTGAAATTAGGGAATATGGAGTCAGAAATATAGTAACCTTAAACAAGGTATAAATACATTAGCCATTGGCTTCATTTGTCTGGACCTCGAAGTAGCTAATAAACTTGGTTTGGTTAGTGCCCTTCCATCTATGTAGCATTCCATTCCATGTTGATTATTCTTTATTCTTATTTCCTTTATATGTTGTCTTGATGGGCAAATGGGGTCAATTTATCTTGTGATTTTATTGCGATTCAAACTTCAAAAATTTATTTATTGTTTTGCCTTTTAATCATCAAATGGTTTAGTTATCCTATACCTACGCATTTATCTTATGGTTTTTTTTTTCTTCAATTTCAGAATATTAGATCAATCATCTAGTCCATCCTTTCAAAAATTTTGAGAATTTTTTGAGGTGTTAAATTTTTTACGAGTTTATTTATTCTATTGGTATAAATGAGCAAGTAGATATGCATATGGCAAGATAGTAGCTTTGGAGTTTATTTGAAGTTTAAGGGCATAAGGAAGTGGTATAAGAAAGTGAAGGTTTTGAATGAAGCTTTGAATGATGAAGATTGAAGGTTAAATTTTTGAAAAGAATTTTATAATAGAATTATAACTGAACTCAAGTGCTAATGAAATTGACAATCAAAAGAATCAGCAGGTATATTGCTAGACAACTCAATCATTAGCATGAGGAGTTGAGAATATCAATACCTTTAGTATTTCTAATGCAAAGATAGAAGGACATCATAACTTTTTTTTTTATTATTTTTCTTTTCCTTTCGCTTTTCAATAATAGTTTTATTCAAATCCTAAGGTAACATTCACAATAAACCCTTCAATTGGTTTTGTATCTCACCTATATCCTAGGTAAAAAAAGAAGTTGAAGGGATAGAATTGAAATTCAGATGAAGTTCAAGAGGAATTTACTGCCATCTGTTTTTTTTTTTTGATAAAGTCTTAAATTTTTCATTATGTTGATTGATCTTAAGGAAGGAAGAAAACTTTATCCCCCAACCAAAACAAGAACAAATTTTCTTTTGCCACAGTTTGCTAAGATGTTTTGCTGTATTTTTTATTTTTTTCTAATTTTTTTTATTTTATTATTATACCAAAGTTGTTTTATTTTACATGTAAATTTGTGCATGCTTCAACGACCTTTCAATCTTGATGATGGTATTGGTTCATCTTTGACGTCATTAGCCTATAATACGTAATTGGTCAAGCAGTTGGAGGTGGCGTTGACGATAAGACGAGATGTGAAAGGAGATAAAAGAAAGCATGGATACTTGGCTCCTGGCCGCAGACAGGCCCATTTGTGCACAACTTTTGATAGGTTCCCACCTGGATGGCAACCGTGGTTCCGAGGCGATGACGCTTGTCGTTGGCTTGCAGTGCCGTAAATGGGCTTGGGCGCTCTCGCAAAGGTCCGCCCATTAAGGTGGAATGGCTTAGGATTGAATCGGATCATATCAAATCTGACCTAATTTAAATCGGGTTTGAACTTAAAATTAGGATAAAAAAATTTTTGAATCAAATTCTGGCAATTACTTGGCTCAGTTTGAATTTTGAAGACCTTAATCTATCCTAAATGTAATTTTAAAATCATAAAATAATAATGAATCTTTTAAATTTTATGTCAAATTTTCTGTTAATTGTAAGAAGATAGTTCTCCATATCACAATAAATTTTTTGGAGTGATTAAATATAATTATTTTAAATATTACTTATTTTTTTAAAAAAATATTTAAAAACTAAAAATTGACTTTGTTGATCCAATTTTTAGTCTAAATAGACTGTTGTGGGTCGACATGATTGGATTTTGATTTCGAACTAAGCTTGAGCTTAATTTCTGAAAAACATTTCTCGTCCATGCCCCACCCGAAGCCTAAAAAATATTTTGGTGTGGGCTCGCGCTAAGGCGTAGCCTGAACTGATCCGGCCCACTTCCAGCCCTCTTGGACTTGTGATTGGAATGATAGCTGAGGTAAAATTAATAGTTCATGTTGTATTATTACAAGAGTTCATGCTAATAAGTGTTTAGTTGTATTGTAAGATCCTGCATACTTATATAGAATCAATGAGACTAAATAATATTTTCTAGTTAGACTTTTTATGAAAGATTTTGGGTTGTGACAAATGGTATCAGAGTATATCAAACCTATAACCAATATGAACTAAGAAACGCTGCAGATGGGCTTTATGTTATTGTAATCGGTTCTCGTTAGAGTTTGAATAGAAGAAGTATATAAGAGTGTATGCTAGCGAGTGTTTAGTTCTGCATCGATTATATACTATGAGATTTTGGGTGCTTGTACAGGATTGAGAAACTCAAATAATTTCTTCTAACTAGTCTTTCTTGGTGAAATTCTAAATTGTAACAGCTATTGTGTGATCAAAGTTTACCATAGGATGACAGTGAAGTTGGCCTACAATGTAGAGTTGTGAATTTTTACCTTGCTTAAGGGGAAGAATATTTTTGGACCAAAATATATTTTTAATTCTTAAATTTTCACTCAAAATTCATTTTGATCCTTAAATTTCTAGTTGTTACGGTTTAATTCCTCATGTTTTAAGAATATTATATTTCTAATATCTTATTACATGATATTAATTAAAATTAATAAAATAATTAATATATTAATTTTAATTAATTTTATATAATAAGTATATAATATTTTTTTAAACTATGACAACCGAATGTTTATTGATCAAAATAAATTTTGAGCGCAAGTTTGAAGTCCAAGAGTCTATTCTCACCATTTTTTTTCTCTGAAAAATGATGTAGCTCTCAAAGTATCAAAGGTCAAACTCGTGGTACATTTGCTCCCTCAACAATTCAACATTTAACACGGATTGATTCATGGGGCTGCCGAGGACACTCAAATCAGCAACCCTGAGTGTTCCATTGTAAAACATATTATCATAAAACAATAATAATAATAATAATAATAATAATAATAATAATAATAATAATAATAATAATAATAATAATAAATTCTTATTTTCATTAGCTGAATTCAACTTTATGAATATTTTTTCTTCATTATATTTAATATAAAATCATATTTTTTATTATAAAATATAAAAAAATTATTATTTTTATTATTATTTTTTAATATAACAATAGTAAAACCTTAATTTCAAACTAATTTGGGTCAATTACATGAATTTTTTTTTTTTATATTCAGTTCTGTTCCGAGTCATATTTTTTGTAAGATGCAAAGATTTTAAATTTTTCTTTATTACTTCCTCTCACATGATTTTTGATCTACCACTACTTTTTTCAGTCTATCTTTATCTCTTTTTTTTCTCATGTATTAAGTTATTCCTTTGCACAAGTACATTTTTAGGTATACGTTACACATGTACAAATCATTTAAGTCATTTTTCTCTTAATTTATCCTCAATTAAAGCTGCCTATACTTTTTTACAAATGGTTTCATTTTTTATCTTATTTTTTCTTATATTACCACACATCCATCTTAACATCCGCATTTTCATCGTATTCATCTTATATACGTATATTTTATTAACTATTCAATATTTCGTACCATAAAGTATAAATAATTTTATTACTGACCTATAAAATTTTTTAATTTACTTTAATTTGATGAACAACATCATCCTTAATCTCTTCTTCTTCATTCTAAATTCTTTAATCTTCCCTCCTGCTCCTATTGAAATGTGGCAATTGCATCAATCATAGGATAACTATAATTGAGAGAGAAGCCCTCTCTAATCCAAGTTTAAACCATAAAAGAACTTGATTTTTCCCCCTTTCCTTTTGGGTTCATGCATCAAAATTTTTTAAGAAAATATAAAAAGATATCTCAAATAATGGAATTCATATCGTGGCTTAACATGGCACTTGTTCAACTCTCCATTTTTCCAATGATCAGCTCTCCATAAATAATCCGTCCCCTTGCTGCTTGCTTTAGTTAGAGATTACGATGGATCACAGTAGAATAAAACATTAGACCTCGCAAGTCCTACATCATAACATAATTCACAAATTAAAAAAAAAAAAAAAAATTATTAGGATTGGTTGATGCTACCAGATTGACTGCAAGGAGAACGGTGTTTCAAAGCAAGGCTGCTAGGTTGATTCGAATTCGGTGCATCCTAGTTTTCATATTTTGAACTCTGCAAATTTTGACACCAAAAGAGAGTTTATTTGCTGAAATAATAATGCATCAAAATGACAAAAACTCAGTATTTTTTTTTAAAAAAAAAATGAAATATGAGTCCTCCTTTGGACGACTAGTATGATAAAACTGAGAAATATTTTGAAAATAAATGCATTAGAAAGAATAAAATGAAGGGAATCCTGAGAGTTATTGCAGGGAGAACTTATGGGATGCAATAATTGGTGACCAGATGATTCATTGATTGCATGGAAGGCCAGGCAAGGACTTGATTGAGAAAGCTGAGATGATTTTTTTTTTTCAAAAAAAAAAAAATAGTTGAATAAAAAATAAAAAATAAATGATCACGCCTCTAGTCCAACTCCTAGTTTGACGAGTAGCATGGCCGTGTATCCTTTTTCAGATGTGACCGTAGAAAATACGCAAGCTCAAATTAAATATAAGAAATTCTAAATATTTACACCAATTTATCATTAATTTTAAAAGATTACATTAATAATAAATAAATAGTTTAGTTGTAATTCATTTATTTATTTGATATTAAAAAAAATTAACTGTTCTACTTTTCACTGGAATCTTTGTAATTTATTTATTTATTTATTTATTTGACTCGCGGCTTCTTACGTGGCATATAATGATCGCTAGGTTTCCGCTGGTGCTTGTATGCTCTCCAACACTCGGTGATGCAAATAGTTTTCGCATTGTTTTTAATCTCCACCGCTGCCTTCTCATTTCGATTCAAACGTATTGCTGCCGTTTTAAGGGGGGGAAAGAGACCGCGATGGACGGCAACGTGCATCAAATCAGGGCCCCTGATGACGACGATGATCCATCTCGGCCGTCAAATTCCACCAAGGACGGCCACCTCTTTTTTGTTTTTTTTTAAATCAAGATCTCTCCGCGGCTGCGCCGTTCTCAACCACAGCTTGGGCTTGTCCCCACCACTTTGGCGCTTGGTGGTCTCCCCCCATCGCTATCGTCGATTCCAAAATTCCCCCACGACTACGCAAGCCACAGCCGTCCGATCGTGATCAGGGCGATGGGTCCCACGTTCCCAGCAGCACTTATCCTTGGCGATGGTGATCGACATGGCCGTAGCTTTCAGCGTGACGACGCTGGCTTGATTAATTAACGCGAATAATTACCCTTTAGAAAACCACTGAGGCTTCTTTCTGTGCGACGTTGAGATCGACGTCATCATCCCCATCTTGCCGTCCATCCTTAGATACGAACACATCTCAAAGCGCTGCTCACGATGCTCGCGCCTTTCGCGCGCGATGCGCAGCATAGCAGACCGGCACCTGGACTTCGTGGCAACTAATTCCATTACACGCGGCTTGCTGTGGTCCCCGTCCATGAGAAAATCTGCTACTTTTGTGGAATACTTCGTTTATTCCAGTCCGAGAACGTAGACCTTGACCACCATGTAGACGTTTGACAAGGAACCGAAAGTATACGATAGAACAAAAATAAAAGAAGACGATAAAGAAAATTGGCATCCCACCAATCCCCACTTCTTGTCATAAAGCAAACACGAAATAGATGTAACAAGGCAAGATAAAAGAACAGCTCAGAGAGAAAATAATTCACAGCCAACCAATACCTCCTTTCATTGTCTTCCAACCCTCTCTTGAAGAAGGATAACAAAGAAGGCACTTAAGGCCTATGGATTTTGCAAAATTGAAAAAAAAAAAAAAGAAAAAAAAGAAAAAAAGAGAAGAATTCTTCTTCTTCTCCTTGTTCTATGAAAATTGGATGAATCAATCCAAAGTGGTATATTAACTAACTACAAACAACCAAATCATATGCACAACGCTGTCATCACCACAAGAATTCCTATAAGATTTCCTCCGATAATCCAACCAGGACTAATAAAATTACCACTAACCTTAGGAGAGGAGGAAGTATCGGATTCCAATAGCGAGCTAAAGCTAAAGTTAGGGTTGGACCCGTAGAGAGCCTGCACCCCTTTCACGTCATCCACCGTGAGCACCACCTTCCGCGTCCTCGGGCTGAGACTTGGGTACATGATCGCCTCCTTTTCCGGCGAGTGAGCAAGACCGAGGACGTGCCCGATCTCGTGCGTCGCCACCGACTCCAAGTCCACCGCAACCTTCGACGCCTCCACCCCGAAGTCCACCGCCCACCGCTCCGCCGCATCGAGGTGGAGCTGCCCGCTCTCCGGCGAGAAGGCGTGGGCTAGCACCCCTAGCACCCCGTCGAACGGCTGCCCGTCCCCGTGATTCCTGCTGTAGAACCCCACCTTCACGTCCGCGGACTCGTACTCCGCCGCCTCCTGGAACCTCACCGGTATCACCGCCGCCCATCGCCGGAACGCCCCCTGGAACGCCGCCTCCACCTTTGCCTTCGGTATATAGTCCACAACGTCCGTGGCGGCGATGGCATACGTCAGCGTCAGCGACCCGGAACGGACCCACCGCGGTTCGCCCGGGAAGAAATTGTACCTCTGGACCACACCGGTCCGGTTCGCGGTGACCGAGTCGGAGACGCCGCAGCGGGGAGTCATGATTTGGGAGAGGGTGCGGGCGTCGAGCCTGGAGGTGACGGGGAGGCCAAGTCCGCTCTGGTAAAGGGCGACGGCCGACTCGAACCGGGAGTCGAAGGCGTCGTCCGTGAGGTTGGAGGTTGGACCGGGAAGGTAGCCGAACCGGGCGAAGTAGCGCTTGAGGTCGGCGATGCCGGGGACGTGGGTCCCGCGCTCCGCGTCGAGGAGGCGGTCGAAGGAGCGCCACGTATCACCTCGGTGGTGGCCGGGCGGGAGCGGGGATCGGTCGGGCCCATCGGGTTGGTTCGCCGGGAACGGTCGGGAGGCGGTCGGGGGAGGGAGGGAAAGGAGGAGGGGGAAGACGAGGAAAACCGCGGGGAGGGAAGGGGGCATGGCATCTGAAAGGAGAGCGTGGGATTGGTTAAAAGAGCAAGTTTTCCAATATTTATAGTTATTATGACAACCATAGGATAGAAGATTTCTGGAATCTTATATCGTTACGAATGTTTTCCCGATTTTTTTTTTTTTTTTTTTTTTGGGTTGGTTGGTTGGTCTCGTATTGGAAGCAGGGAAGGGGAGATTCTGACTCCACGATTCCGCGAGCCTCATGATGGTGATTCAGCGGTTGGCGACCAACTGACTCTCATACTTTTGACTTTGCTTCTTTGCTTGTCTCTCTATTGACCTGGAACTACCGAAATGCCCACAAGTCGAAGAAGTTCATCTTTGCAAGTTATAGGATCATCATTTCATCACGGGAGCGAGACAGGGAGCAATCATTATGGTAAGAGAAATAATATACGACATTACTCATCCGCGTATGAAGAGAGATTAGCGTTATGCTCTTCCTTTCTCAACCCCTTTTGCTCGCCGAGTGCAGCGCTTCGAGGAGGGAGGTCCGGGCCTCCACATCGTCGAACCGTCTGAATAGGAGTTGCTGCTTCAAAATGGTTTGCAGCGGAAGACTCCAACCCCCACCAAAGCGGATCTTGGTTTTTCCTGCACCACTCATTGAAATCTTTGAGCCTATTGGATGTTGCCTCCTCTAACGCCTGCTGGCTTTCTTCTTGGACCAAACTAGACGTCTTATTAATGGTTACAAGGTAATTAATGTTTTCTGTTAACGGCTAAGAAGCGGGGGAATTCCTTGGCGAAAAGTTTCTCGGTCCCTTCCCTCTCGTTATCATGGAAGAGGCCTGCATCTATTTCCACAAAGATTATTGCTGGTGGGGCAGCCGCGGAGAGCACTCGCTCTCTCTCTCTCTCTCGCTCTCCCGGGGTCGTTAACGTAAATACCACGCCACCACCAGCTTCAGTGTACCTACCGGGCTCGATCCCTGAGCGTTGAATCCCACGTCAGTTGGCTGGGTCCCCCGTGCGCCCCCCATCCCCCAATCCTAAGTTGGCTGTCCTCACCCTCTCCGCCCTATTATTCTTCTCTCTTTAACAACAACTCGCGCTTACTTGCCTCGGTCCACTAACGCTCCGTTCAGGGGGGAGGTTTGGGGAGGGTTAGTATTATATAAAACGTAGCCATCGCCGTCGCCGTCGATTAGGACCGTTGGACTGGCAAGAAAAGTACACGTGGCAGCGTGACGTGAGATCTTATCGCAAGGCGGGTCCGGACATCCGAACGAAGCGCAGGTGACGCTGATCTCCGAGCCTGGTGTTCGACCGGTGCGCTTCGTGCGCGTCTCTTTTGCGTGGCCTGGGCTGGGGAGGGATCGGGTGGTGGGATCCCGACACCAGGTTGCGGTGGTGAGCTCTTCGTCTTCTGACAGGTCGGGCGAAGATTTTATTCAGACGGTGGAGCCCCACAACTCTTGTTTGATGATTGCTGCACGGTGGGAGATTGGAAGGATATAGGCATCATGAGATCTCCGCGGCTGTTGTGAGGTTGGCGTGCAAGCATAACCCCATCTTTCGTGTATTTCATTTTGTTTTACACTTCGTTTTGTTTCTATTCACGGTGGTTGGGCGACTCGGCCGCCTTGCTTGCTAGTTAGGCATTACGTGGTCAGAAAATAAAAACGTTCCACGGTGCAATCGTACAACAACTTCGATACCGGAGGGCCATTTTTATAGAGATGAGTGCAGGGCACTATCATCCATTCCACCGTTGAAATTTGATGATACTTTGTCGCAAGCTCATACCTAGTTCCTCCATCCATTGCACCAAGAACTCGGCCTATTTGGAGATATTGTCTATAGAGAACTAAATTGTCAATATATTGATAAATATGCCCTCTTCTTCTTCTTCTTCTTCTTCTGGTTCATGCTGCAAGTGTACAAAGGTGGTCATGATCGTTCCATCTTTTAACTTTTTAATTATTTTTGAAGTGCATATCTCAGGACCTTTATAAATTAACCACCCTTGTAATTACGCTCAATCTTCTAAGCCAATTGTGGAGGGCTTCGCAGGCAAATTTGAGAACTTGCACTCTTTATTTTTTTTTTTTTTTTCCTCCCTTTGGCTGATATGAAAGATAGCGAGAGAGGAGAACTAGTCAATGGACCGAGCTGAAAAATTAACAGAGCGAGGTTTGAATCGTTGAATGTTAGGCGGAGGTTCGCTTGGGTCCCTCCGAAGTGGCGTGACTTCGAGGGAATGGAGTCATGAGAAAGGAATTAATGAGTCGAAATTGTTATGTTGTTGTCAGCTTAAAGGCGTGTCATGGTTATGAGTCGATTGGATCATACCGTCAGCTCAACCGGTGAGAAATTGTGTGCTCTGTTTTTTTTTTTTTTTTTGGGTAACCGATTATAGTTTATTATAGATCCTGGACCATCAAGGCTATTAACGGGGCCCAAATCAGCCTGGGCCGAGGCCATAGAGCCAGGTGACCACGCTCACTGTGGTCCACCTCTTTCCCCTCTTTCGTTGTTTCGTTTCTCTCATCACCGACCACCACCACTGCGATAGAGCTGCCGCCGCCGCCGCCGCCGCCGACAGCTACCATCTCGCCGGCCTTTCCCTTTTTGTTTCGTCTCTCTCTCTCTCTCTCTCTCTCGCTCGCTCGCTCCTTCATCTTCTTTCTCTTGCTTGCCGATCGCAACCACCTCCTTCCCTCTCTCCGTCTTTCCCAAATCCGTTCTCTTTCTCCCATCTCTACTTTCATTTCTTATGCATGATGCTTGTAATAAGCTAAATCTCTCCAACTTTTATATATAGTTTAGATTTGAGGCCCCGGCTTCTGGTTAGAGATTTAGATCCCAACAATATTATCTCTAAATTAATGAAACCGTATTGTTTGAGAGTAGATTGAGAAGAGAGTCATGTTTATAGAATATGTTTTAAGGATTCCAATGATGTTAATGTTATGATTTTAATAATAATTTTTGTTAATTATGAATCAATTTTATCATAGAGAGTGTCTGGATCTAAAATCAAATTTGTAATTGAAATCACTTGGTTTGGCCTAAAATGACCATAAATTGGCTTCCCTATTTATTTTCATAATTTTTAAAGCTTTATTTCATTAATTATGAATTTTCGTACTTTAATTGAATTAAGGAAATAATGTGGGTTTTCATAATTATTTAGACCTATTAAAAGGCTTTGAGGGCTATCATTTGATTGTTTGTATTACTAGATGTTAGAAAGGATTGCATTCGAGTAGAAGGACTTTTGTATTGCTAGTTGTTTGATTAGAAGGGCTATCTTATTGAACTTGGCATATCAAGTAAGTAATCTCAACTTAGTTAGCTATTTTTAACTATATATATGTGCCTGTATGTTCTGTGATAATTGCCATACCAATTTAAAAATTATGCAATTCACTTTGTAAAACATTTTTTGAATTAATATATATATATATATATATATATATATATATATATATATATATATATATATTCTTATTAAAATGCTTAGAGTTTGGAGTTGTATATTGTGCTAAGTTAACACGGCATCATCGTAGAGCAATGATTAACATGAGATTTGTGCCATCACTAGCATACATTTATGCTTATGCTCTATTATTGTGCATGTCATGCTCCATATAATATAACATGATGATATTGGCCATGTACATTACTTCAAAATCAAAATTTCAATCTTTACTTTTGTTAAATAATCTTTATATGTTTATATATGTGTGTGTAAAATTAAGCAAGAAAATATTATGTCATTAAAACTCTCGGATACTTTGAAATTCATGTGCTTTTATAATTATAAACTATTATATTGTTTGTGGGAAACTATTAGAATCATTGGAAACATTTGAAATGTTGAACCTTATATTTTTGGAAATACTTAATTTTTTTAAAAATCTATGCACATATGTCAAATACTTAAAAGTTTTTGGATACTCATACAAAATCAAGTATTTCATAAACTATTTAATCATCTCTATAAATTATAAAATAAGATAAAATAGCATTAGTAAAATAATTTAATTTTCTATATTTAATTTGGACTCTTATCTGGCTATGTATTAGACTTCTCCTATAGGGTTAGAGATTACTGGTTCGAACTTTTAGAATTTAATCACTTTAAACCTATTTTATAGAAGAAATATTGCACCTATAATGCATGAATTAAAAATAGTACTTTGGACCTACCTTATTAGGTTTAAATACAGTACTTTGTGTCCTATCACTTATAATGTAGCTATAACCTTCTAGGTTAACGAGTTGAGAAATCGTTTTGGAAAATAATTCTAGCCTTATAAAACAACTTATATCTTTTGAAAATTTTGAGAAGTTGTTATATGGACTAAATTATAGCTTTACTTTAATGTTTAACCCGTAATTGTTTTGGAATTGGCTTATGGCTAATTCAAATTTTAGAAAACTAGTTAATCCTCTAAATTATTCTCTTCCTTGTGTTGTCGTTTTTATGTTAGTTTGGATTTGTTGCTTGAGGCCTGTACGGTGGGTTGTCATATCTCTCTACATATACCTTTTAAATCGAGATGGCAATAATTTTTGGATCTATCTCTTGTTAGTTGTTTATATTTTATTTATTTCAAAACATTTTTTTTTCTTAGTTCCACAGTGAATAATTAAAAATTTTTAACCCCTCCTTATGTTATGTTATGCCAAATTGGTTATCTCTAAAGGGAAAAAAAAGAAAAAAAAAGGCTTATCTATGGTTCTATATCTACCTCTCTTTTCCATCTCATTTCTACCAATTTACCGTATGTTAGATATTTGTTCTTATTTATTATTTATCATAATTATTTATTTATAATTATCATAATTGTTTATTTACAGTTATTGTAGTGTTTAAATTGTACCCACTAATTTAAATCTTACAGCGCTTCTTTGCTGTTTTTCCTTTAAGAACAATCATCCATTGCTATTCCCCAGAAAATAAATTTTCAAAGAAGGATTTTGCTATGTTATTTTTTAATTTTTTAAATATTAAAAATATATGAGTCGTTCGATTAGACTTAAATATATATTAGTAGCTGATTTTAGTAGGTTATGGTGTGGAAAAAAATCGAGCTTTATGGTTTATCTTGCTATTCGTTTTTCTCATTGGATTTTATGCTTTTGTCACTATTACTCAATGGTGAGAGAGAGCGTACCACATCACTCGATAGAAAAGGTTCTGAGAATTTCATAAGATTGATATCGAAGGAGAGGATGAGCAAACAACCGGTAGGAGAGATCTTCAAGATTTCATAAGATCCATCGATAGAAAGGGAGAAAGATGACAAAACAGAAAGAGAGGAAGATGACCAACAGAACGAAGTCGATGAGGTGAGAAAGTGAGTAATTATAGAAATGAGAGTAATTGATAAGGAGATGATTCCTTTAACGTGAAAATAGATTTAAGATTTGAAAATTCATCGCTCATTGCTATCTCCGAACAATATCCTAGTGGAAATGATAGTGGATGCAAGAAGAAGGATTCTATTTTTGTATTTTGAAATATGGCGATCGATGATTAATTCAACTGATTAAAAATATTAAATGATCAAAATATCCTATACTACTTTAAAGAGTACCATAGTAAATCCCTCAAAAAAAAGCTTCTCAAAAATTAAGAAGGCAAATCTATTGAATGCAATGTTGGCTCCAGTTTCTTCGATCAAAGATTTGTTCCATTGAGTGTGATGTGATTAAAACCGCTAGGCTCGATCCTAGGTTGACAATACATGGATGGTTATTCTTCTATGCCTCATCATGATGTTAATGCATGGGTCATGCCACGGCATTATTTATATCATGCCTTAATTTACCAAAGGAGCGATGAACCAATAAATGGGTCCTGGCATGGGGCTAGGCTTTACCAAAGGAGTAATGAACCAATAGACCTGGCATGGAGCTTTCTCTCCCTAGGGACGTGCCATGAGATCAATTATGGTGTCTATTGAGCGAAGGGTGCAAACAAGCCGAGTAGGAGCAAGTTATGCGCATTTCAAACCGAGGAGGTCAGCTTGTTTTGTACTCAAGCCAAGTCCAAGCCATTTCGGATTGATTAGTTAGATATAATTAATCAATAAGTTGTGTATTGAGTTGATTAGTTAATTCGAAATTGATTCACAATTGATTCGATTATTAAATGAATTAATTTATATAACATACCTGTAAATTCAAACTTGACCAACTAGATCTATTTAATTTATTCGAGTTAATTTCATTCTTTAATTTTTAACTAATAGGATCATTATTTTATTATTATGCGGGATTAAACGGATAGAAATGGACTGGTGTACAATTTTATACTTTATCTATAATTATGGATATATAATTATTTTATAATTTAGCAAGATTAAATAATTTATATAGATAGAAAAAATTTGATTTCAGATTACATAGATTAAAAATAGGTCATACATTCATATCAACTCCAACATGATCTGATTATTAAATGGATCACATGATACGACCTATTTGCTATCATGGTGAATATACCCCACTGCTAAGATTTGGCACTCTTACTCTTTTTGATAATGTTAAGAAGGTTATGCAGAGTTCTCTGAATTATGATCAAACTTAGCCAAATTATGATCAGAGGAGGTCAACTTTGATTCATTGTTAAGTACTAACTGAACCCTTTTGAATCTTTGATGGTGGTCCATTTGAGAGGGTGTAGTCTCTGGTCTCTTTCCTAGAGTTGTTTAGAGCCAACAAAGTCCAGAGTCAAACTTGAATTTTTCCTTCACCAGGAGAAAATAATAATAATAATGATAATTTCTCCAATGTTATGACTCCACGCAAATCCCTATCTCCGCATTCATATTCCCACATCTAATAACCAGACCTCATAATCAAACAGTTTGTAGGTTAGAAGGCAAGGGTATCAATAGGCCACGCTAAATTCGGGCTGGAATTTGACGGAGGCCAGGCGACAGCTAAAATCGGCATCCTAAGTTTAGGGCATGACAGTGGCCGGAAAGGCTTTAATAAATCTCTGGAGTTGGTAAAGCTCAACTGTTGGTAAGCTGAAATAAGTGATCTATGGATGAATGGGCAGTGGAGGTTGTCTTATGGACGGAAGAGGATGGAGGTGGAGTCTTAAAGAGGCCACTTGAAGCATAATATAAGAACTAAAATTTGCATAAACCCTTATTTTATTTATTTATTTATTTATTTTCTAAATTTTGTTTTTTTATATTTACATGTTAATAATCTTAGTCTTCTTTATATCTATATAAAATTTTTTGCAAAGTTCTCAATTTATATAAATAGATCATTCCACTAATTTTTATTTACTAAATCTTAGTTTAGATTAAGCGGGATTGCAGAAGGATAAAATATTTCTTTTAGCAAATTGAATTTAAGAGCCAATCTTCTGTGTGCAGATACTTGGACAACTTGAAATGGATTTAATATTTAATTACGAAACTCTTGAAAGAAAAGAATAGATCGAAATATAGTTGCTATGTCAAAACTGGACACAAAGAATCAACTAGCTAATCCCATAGATAAATTAGAAATATAAAAAACAAAAATAGCAATTGAAGTAGAGGATGCGAATAAAATCTTGTATTTTAATCCATCAAATCGTTTAATTGACACCAATGAATAAAATCTTTTTGTGCTTTAAGGATTCATAATAACAACAAGTAATGTGCTAAATTATTTGCAGGAATGAAAACTGCAACCTTCCATGGAGCTGGCCAATCCATGGTATCCTATAAAGTTACGGAAGTTGTAACGGGAAACCAACCCCCCAAAGTAAAATAAGTACAAGAAAGAGTGATAGGCATATTGGAAAGGTAAGGATTGATAGATTGGCTGAATTTGAAGAACAGGAATTAAAACATCTGAAAGATACGAAATCAACTCCACTAGAAGAATAAAAATAGAATATTTTGTGTCCATTAAGTTAACTTGCGACGTATGGTTAATAACTTACAATATTTGATATTAAAGTACAAATACAGAAATGAGAAGAATTGATGTGCAAATATAAAAAAATTTGGAAACTAATCTAAAAAGGCTCTACTTTATAAAAGTAGAATATATTTCTTTTAGGAATCATTTGGTTAGGGGACAGAAAATAGGATGGAAATTTTTTTTGCTCTTAATTTTCTATCTTAGATTGACAGGAGAGAAAATTATGTATGTAGCTCACACACTTTTTCACCTTTTATCAGAAAATAAATACTATGAAAGAAATAATTCATACTCTTTTTTCTTTTTACCGGAGAACTTTTACCTAAAAAACTTTTCTCAAAAAATATCATACCAGCATTTAAAGTAAACATTTTTATTTTTACATGTATAGATCATTTTGAATGATTCTAGGCCATCGTTACCTTATATACATATTTATTATTATTGTAGTTTAAATCTAGTGACATCTCAAATGATAACAATAATAAGAAGATGGGATATAAAATAGTGAAATCAATATAGCCGACGATAAGGACCTTTGTAGATGGAGAGGTTTGAAGTTTGACCATGACATCTGCAAAGTCATACAAGAGAAAAAGAGTGGTAGAAGATCTCTGGGACATATTCTAGTAAGGGATCCTTTGACATTCAAGTCAGTAAAAAAATCTTTGGTGGTGGCAGCTCAAAATAAATTCCTAAGACCTTAGGGTTTCTCAATGAAAATAGAGATATGTTATAAAAAGTATATCAAATTGAACCAAACTTCCTTTTTTTTAATTGACCGATACAAAATTTCTTAGTTTCTTTAGGATTTCATGGTCGTAGTTTGTTTAGGATTCCATGGTCATTAGGGCTCTTTTCCATCTTGGATTGCTTGAAGTTCATTTTCTTCAGGGTTGAATGAGCACAGGCATGGTGCGAGCTAGTTCAACTAAGGTGATTTACCATGCGTTAACCTGGTAAATATTTATCTCATCAATAATTTACACCAATGTTTCAGACCAGGTATTTCAAATGCAATTGAGGCAGATGCTTCTCTTCTATCCCTCCTTGTTCTACCAATTGCAATGAGATTTGGATCTCCTGACCATTTTCCTTCCACTGATACAAGGAGCTTAGATTGCAAACTAGCCTCACCAAACTCCTCCCAAAATCCCATAACAATGAGCATCTTCTTCCATGGGTCACAGCCATGCCTCCCAAATCTAATAAACTCAAGCATCCCCCATGAATTTGTAGATAATAGACATTCTCCTGTCCACGGATTTGTCGATCATTATGGCATGATGTGGTTGTGAGGTTGCTTGCAATGAATTTGATGATGACATGCTACTCCAATATAGGTCCAGTGTTGGTTTGTTATATATCTAACCTACCATGAATCTAACAATGATTCTCGTACCTCATCCTCCCCCCCAAGAAAAAATCAATATAATGAATGGGTCATACAAACCAATTCGACCTATCTGGAGTGGGTTGAATTCATGTTTGAAAATCTAGTATTTTGGTCAAGTTGACATGGGAGAGCTCTTAAGTCAGGCTGGTTGACCTAAGTTGACCCGTTCAAGTTCCGAATCATCAAGTGTTAAGGCAAGAGCATAATAAATAAATAAATAAATAAATAAAAGCCATTTTTGTTTCATACCACATCCATGCTATTTTACAATTGAAACCATGAAGGGTGGGAAAGCATATCCAACCCTTTGCTTCCCTTCCATCATGGGGAATGGTTTGCTTCAGCTCCACTTGCCATGAATGGAGAAGCTGAACTAAATCTGAGAGATGAAACCAAGCTAGCTTGGTTCAAGTTCGAATGATATTCTTGCTTTCAATCTTGATCCAAATTCGATTCAAACTTTCATTTAAAATTTTGAGGATTTGATTCAAGCTTTTTTCTCGAGGAAAAAGTCTGTACCACCGAGACTCGAAGCAATTTCTTAACGCGTTCAAGAATGCACATCCCAGGGTACTCAATACTACATAAGAAAGCGACCTTTGTAAACTTTCCATACGTTGCATGATATTATATTATATTATAACTTTTCTCCTTGGGAGATGTGCCTCGTCTTTAGGCGTAGGTGGAGGAGACCAAGATATAGTGGCAGAATGGCACTGATCCGATCAAACCAGCTTTCCTGCCGTGAAGCCTTTCTCGGCCATTTTTAAAAGCTTTCTTGGCTCGCCTAAAAATAAAAAAAAAAAGAAAAAGAAAACCTAATGCACCGTCTCATCACGTCCCCCAACCTGATGGTGCCACCATGCGCGCCATCCTCGCACTGATTTGCTCCTCCCCGAGCACGAGACGCATTGGCGAACCAACTCGGCCCCAAGATCACCGGTGCAATCATTATTAGCCAGGGGACCAAGGCTCTCTCTCTCTCTCTCTGATAACATTTTTTTTAACAACCAGCGATCTCCTCAGCCAAGAGCGAAGTTCCTGACGCGAGAACCCCACACAGTAGCCACCACTGTGCCCGAACGTGACCCAACCACATGGTAGGGACGGACCATGCAAGGTCCTTGAGTTAAGAAGAAGCCTCAAACATAGCTCGAGAAATGATCTCTAGCAAATAGAACAAGAAGGCATGGTTTTGAGTTACCTTGGCCTTGGTGAGGTGGTCCTCCAGGAGAGAGCCTGGAGAGACCTATAAATAAATAGCCAAGCTTCTACACTGTTCAACTAAGCTTTTGGCGTCACCGGAATCTACAGTAGTCCCCAGCTCGTTGGACCACAAGGAGGAGCGAGGAGGCCTTTGTTCCAGTAGAAGCTTGTGGGGTTGGCTGTTGAAAACGCAATCGTAGTGAGTTTTTAAAGCCTATCGGATTAAAACCACGGGTCCACCGTTGGTCGGAGTCCGTGCATCCAGCAACGTGGATAGGATGCTGTAGCCCTGCAGGACGAGAGGAGATATTTTTCCCATCCGTAGGGACATGAGCCACTGTTCTCATAACATATGATATATATATATATACATATATATAAAATATATTCAGTTCATGTGCAGCGAGGCATCAAGGAACAGGAAGAAGAACAGAAGGATTCTAACGTCAACATTCACAGTGGTTTCTTCGTTTCAGAGCCTCTTGTTCATGGAAACACGTATGTGGCGCTTTGTGGACAGACGTATGTATGCTGCTATTCGCTACGAAGAACTTGGAAAGGACAAGTCGTTCTAGGTTCCTTCTTGTAAGGTTGTGTGTGGAAGTGAGATAGCGTCCGTGTGAGAAGGGTTGGTTGGGGTGGGTTCCAACTGCTATATTTTTAGAGGTCGGACTGTTTGATTCTTTGCAGCTCGGTCGGTGATATCATAATAAATTGAGTGCCTCGACATGGCCTATGGCATCATAAATTTTTCGCAGAATTTGCTTGTTTATTTGTTTTTATTTTCGTGAGATTTAACGTTTTGTGTGGAGGATACCTCGTGTTGAAGTTGAACGAGTTGATGGAGAGGCACTTCCTCCCTCTCCGATGACCAAAATTTTCCAACTTCACACATATGCAAAGATTGTACTAGTTGGAAAGTCAAATTTTAAAGAAAAAAAGAGAGAAAAATAGATATAATCATCCCCTCGCTAAAGAAGCTTGGACATTTTATTTCACACGACTAT
This sequence comes from Metroxylon sagu, assembly GCA_017589505.3. Classification (NCBI taxonomy): domain Eukaryota; kingdom Viridiplantae; phylum Streptophyta; class Magnoliopsida; order Arecales; family Arecaceae; genus Metroxylon; species Metroxylon sagu. The sequence goes on along the minus strand of JACVBY030000634.1, from coordinate 1,887,671 downwards.
GAAAATTAATCAGAAATATTCTTTAGCGATAAAAGTTTTGATCAAAGAATTCAATAGCATAGCATTACCAACTATACAAGGCTAAGTAGTAATGATAATACTTTATCTAATGAAACTAAGAGTTATCATATCTTATCATGTAATTAATAATATCAATTGAGGATAGAAAAATAACATTAATTATAATTTTTTTTTAATATTAGTTTCATTTCAAAATAGATCAAATTATATTAAATTATATCATCATGTGCTTTAATATAATTATTAAATTAGTTTCTAATTCATTAAGGTACAAGCATATTTGTGCATTTATGAGCTTGCAATTCATAAGGATAGGATAATTTTTTTATTAATTCATAAAAATTACCTTTTTTTTTTTTACATTTAGGTATCTTTTTTGTTTTGCTTGGTTTAAGGTGGAAATAGTCTAGTTTTATTTATTTATTTATTGGGGGAGATGATTTTATTTCTATGGATAATTCCTAATCAAAAATTTAAAAATAATTAGATACTTAATGTATCTACATGTTGAACAAACATTATACATCCAATCTATCGGCAAATAAGAAAAGCTTTTGAAAAAAAAAAAAGGAAAGTTTCAACCACTATCATACTATTAAAATAAAATATAAAATTTTTATACAATAGAGCATTAATAGATAGTAGAATCATGTTAGTCTATTCTAATGCTCCTTATCTATCAAAACATATGTCTTGTGCTAGTTATCTTTTATATATATATATATATATTACATTTTGCTAAAGAAGACCAGAAGTGGCGAAATTGGATATGGTACATGAATATGATTGAGATCTGATATAAAATAAATGGATTTAAGTTGATTTTAAGTGGATTAACATCGTAACTGCATCGATGCATCATGGCACAAAAAAATTATATAGTGTATCACCTTTTGACCTATTAATTTCAAAATGATATAGTTAGTATCCATTTAATTAATAAAAAAATCTTACTTTTATCTTATTAAATGGATGGTATCTATTTGTATTAAAGAAATATTAAATAAGTTATATTTATTTATGTTAAACGAATTATATCGTATTAATTCAATATGATAATGTTTATTAAATAAATCATACATATTCTATTATATTTATTTATTTAATAATTAAATTATATTAATATTTATATATATTTATATAATTAATTAAGTTACATTGGTTTCAATTCAAATAATGTTATATTTTAGCTTTAATACCACGCAAACACAACGTGCCAATATAAATTACCACTCCATTAGGGGACCGTACTTAGGTTGTTTATGCCCATCTAATGCCATCTGGTGCCACTCGCTTATATGGTGACAAGCATTGATAGGATGTTGAGAGGGAGAGGTCTTTGTTGGTGGATTTTTTTCCCCTCTCCAAAAGGTACAGCTACGTGGTTCGCTGCAGTCTCAAATCGGTGCATTCGATTGATAGGGAAGGATTGGGCCAGGGGTGGGTTTTGCTGGACTGAGATCAATTCAATAATTACTCCTTGTGTTTTTAGGTTCCACTTCCTTCCATGTTTGTCGTGCAATTCTTTATTTAATAAATGATAGACGTATGACCATTTCATTAAAAACAAAAAAAAAAAAAATGATACGCCACTTCTAAAATCTATTGGAAAAATGAAAGTGGCGTGTGTGGCACCTTCAAACACCTAAAAAATCTTAAGTTTTGAACAAATCTCCAATTACATACATGATTGAATGGGTGAAATCAAGATACAACTCCATGCAACCAGCATATGATATTCCCTCTTTCATCTCCACCTCCCATACTCGTAAACGGTAGCTTGAATAATTCAAACACTCAATTACCTCAAGAGACAGAGGATTTAACTTTCTATCCACTCCTCTTGTAGACTTGCTAGCTAGAGATGCGAAAAAGCAATATATATATATATATATATATATATAGAGAGAGAGAGAGAGAGAGAGAGAGAGAGAGAGAGAGAGAGAGAGAGAGAGAGAGAGAGGGCAATTATAGGGCCAGAACCACATGACACCACCCACCTAAATATAAATGAGCAATTGACCAATCCACACTCTAGAACCAAGAGGGCCCACAACCAATCAAACATGCATGACTTAAATGTGCGAGCATATTTTGCGGATTTGCTTTAAGCAAAGACCCCCAAATTGATCTTCCAAAGATTCACTGTCTTCTCCACCCAAGCGAAAAATCCGGACACAAGCTTGCTTCCTGGGTCCAGCTAAAACGAAACAGTCTAAGAACCAAAAACAAACCCGCTGAAGGAAGAACCGCAGCGCAACAAGCAAACTGGACATCTCTCAATCATGGGACACCGTATCCCAGTCCAGTATCCGACACGGATAACACCTGCCGTATACCGTATCGGTTAATCCCTCTCTCAAGTACTCTCTCTCTCTCTCTCTCTCTCTCTCTCAAACTTTAATTTATTCTCCCTGTTACTTGCTCTCCGACATTCTCTCAAATATATAAGGTTACAATCGTCAACAAAGCTTAAAAAAAAAAGGTAATCTAGTAAACTGAACTGCCCCCTCCTTCCTTCCTAGCTTTCAGACCTCGGAGAGAGAGAGAGAGAGAGAGAGAGAGAGAGAGGATGAATTAAATTGGGTTTGTGAGGCTGGGGAGTCCCACCCAACGTGGAAGGATCTCAGTTTTTCTCTCTTTTTTTTTTATAGTGTGTGTGTCAGAGGCGCCGCGTTTAATGCACCGCACCACCCCTTCGTCCCCCACCGGTCTTGTCATACGATTGAACCTCTCAATCATCTCGGTACACGTGTTCGCGAGGCCCTCTCAGCACGTGCGCTGCGCCGGAGCCTACAGTGCCCTGGCACGTGACACCCACAGTAACTCCCCCTCCTTCGCTCTCTCTTTCTCCCCCCCCCCCCCCCCCCCTCCTTTCTTATATAATACCGTGGGGGAGTCAGAAGAGGAGTGGACTGACTATCTGCTCCTCTGTCCGCAGTGAGTCACCAGTCCGCACTCTCCAGCAGGAGCTCCACCACTAGCTGCAGCCTTTCCAAACCTTCCCTTCCCTACCTCCTTGTTTCTTCTCTTCCTTATTATTATTATCGCTCTTTTTGGCCTTGAGAGGAGGAGGAGGAGGAGAAAGCAAAGAAGAAGGCCTGCTTTACCTAACTCCCACTGGGAATCACCTGGAAGTCTCGAGGAAATAACAGAGGAAGAAGGAAAGGCTCGGAGTGTGAGAGGGGGATGGAAAACGGAGGAGGGGCAGCGAAAAGTGGCGGGCAGGGGGCGCCGTCGTGCTGGGACATCTGGGAGATGGGGAACTGGAGTTCCGCCGCCATCCCCACCGCCCCCTCCTCATCCTCCTACTACAACCACGCCATCGTCGCCTCCTCCTCCTCCTCCTCTTCCTCCTCCTCATCCGCCTTCTCCTGCCCCCTTTTCTCCGACCACGCCGCCGTGGTCCCCCCCACCCCCGGGGACCACCAGCAGGTCCAGGGCCAGCAGTACGGCGGCCACCACCATCTCACGTGCCTGAAGCTCGGCAAGAGGCAGTACTACGGGGAGGAGGGGGTCGCCGCGGGCGGGATCAAGAGGGAGCGGCTTTCGTCGAATCCAGCGGCGGCGGCGGTGCCGAGGTGCCAGGTGGAAGGGTGCAACAAGGCACTCGTGGACGCAAAAGACTACCACAAGCGGCATAAGGTCTGCGAGATGCACTCCAAGGCCCCCAAGGTCGTCGTCCTCGGCACCGAGCAGCGCTTCTGCCAGCAGTGCAGCAGGTTTTGTTCTCCCATCTCTTTTCTTCTTCTTCTTCTTCTTCTTGGATGTAAGTAAGATGGATGACCGATTTGGTTGGACAATTTGGCAGGTTCCATGTGATATCAGAGTTCGACGACTCGAAGAGGAGCTGCCGGAGACGGCTGGCGGGGCACAATGAGCGCAGGAGAAAGAGCACCAGCGACTCCATTAGAAACTCTTCTCTAGTAGGTACTATCCTCTCTCCTCTCTCTCTCTCTAATTCTCTCCTTCCTTTTTCTTGTTCTTTTCTATCATGTGTTCCAAAAAAAAAAAAAAAGAGAGAGAGAGAGAAACATTAAAGCTACTTTTACTACTATATTAGGAAACAGGTTGTCGTCGCATAGATTGCAAAATATTTCGATTTATTCGATGATATGCTTGCTTTTCCCTAAAGAGGGGGTGTTTAGTTTATTTAGTTTAAGTTGTTAAGGCCCTTTGTCCAATGAAAAAACAAACAAAAAAAAAAAAAAATAAAAAAGGGAGAGGATTAGCATAACCAGTGAGGATTAGGAAGGTTTGATACCGGGAAACCGGGAGTTCGATGGAGCGTAAAGGCGTGTATAGATTGGGATGCGGATGGATGGCTGGGGGAAAAAAGGTGGGAAGTAGTCTTCTTGTGGACGTTATTTCCGTAGGGGCTAGATTAGGGTTAGGGTTTGGTGGGAAAAACAACTAAAAACATTAAAAAAAAACGGTGGAGAAAAGGGATGGATAGGAGAGATGTCTCCATCACGCTTGTCAAATCGAGGTCCAGCAGTTGGCAGCACGCGGAGCCACCTCTCCCCATCTATAGTTTCTTTTGTTTGGTCTCTACGTCCAGAGTTGGTGTGGCAGAGACTCACACGCTTGAGCTTGTCTTGGTGGCCGACTTGGAAGAGGATGATTAATTGGTGAGTATTGGTAGATTCCCCATTGTTTAATAGACAAGGATGTAGCATCATTAATATTGTTGGTGTGCTTCTCTTGCCATCGCTTGGCCAGATGGCTTGTCATTTTCTTTTAAGAAGGAAATCAACAAGTGGATATTATTTTTGAGAGAATCTTTTTGCTGCATGCAAAACAGTGGAGGATGGAGAGCTTGTATGTATGCATGAGTGCTGCCGGCAAATTATTTTCTGTTTATGGCTGCTGTTGAGATCATGAACACACAAGTCTTGGTCCACCAATTAATTGTTTTGACAACTTAAAACATTGTCAGGTGAAAAACCTTTTATCCTGGAGATGTGTCAATTATACATATATAAAATCAGCGGCAAACAGATTGACTCCAGGTGTTTTCATGCCGCCCTCCCTTCCTCCCTGTGGTTATAGGGGTTCTTTAGACTATGTTATCTTTAGACTAGTCTTCTCTTTTATCTTTCCTTTCCGCATCAAATATATGAAACGAAATTGCAAAGGTCTAATTAACCAAAACATGACTTTGTTTAGAATAAGTTTGAGACCGACTATGGATTGGCAACAAATCATGATGTAGTATAATTATGGTTGCGTTTGTAAACTCAGATGTTGTTCATTAAGTGCATAACTCGCTATTATTGTGCCATTGAAAGCATATAAGAACATAATGTTCGTTCTGTCCTTGCTGTATTATCTGTAGTTAAATTGAAAAACAGATTTCTATTCTCAATGTTTTCCTGTTGCTCACCATTGTCTAGATGGCACCAGAAGGAAAGGAAAATTGAACCATGTTTCCGTTGAAATTATTTTTCTAAGCTAGAACTAGTAAAAAGGGTCTAGTGTGGAGAGTGATTTGGTGCTGCTTTCTGGTTTTCTTTTCTCTACATCAAAGTTATGAGATGTAGTTAGCTGAATTGCATCTTAATTGGAATATCATCAATATCATGACTCTATGTGCACAGATGTTCTTATAAACATATCTTTGTAGTATGGGTTCCCCCCATATGTTTGTATGCATGCACATTAAGGCTTGCCTACTTAAATACTTATGCATACTGAGAGGTGAAAGACTCCAAACCTATAGCGTGAAATAACTGATTTAAGAAACAAAATATTAAAATTCGTGGCATTCTGAGAGGTCTATAAGGTAAATTTAAATATGAGATTCCAGGTCAAATATAAATGACGAGAGATGCAACATAAATATAATTCACAGCCACTTACGTAGTCAAATCATAAAATTAAAGAAATAACTAGACTTTGAAAGGGACTTAACTGACCTTTCAGCTTGTGACAGTTTAATAAATTCAATCAAATGCAAAATGAATGGATGATTGAAGCTCACATGTTCAAAGGTTATTGCTTACTAATATTAGGTGCACCCATTTGATTGTTTTTTATTTATTAGCAAGATGATGTTGGAAAGTAGACATGAAAGCATGGTTCAATGTGGTTTAAACTTTGGTGCTTTGTTGATGCTCTAAAACTAAACAGAAATTATTTTGGTTTTGGCTGGTAAAATCTGAAATTGGGGCCTGTTTTGAAATTTTTATTGAAGCTGGCCTTTTAGGCTCAACTCATTGGCCATGTGAGCTATCTATGCCAAAGTTCTGCCAATTCTTCATATCTTTACATTTTATTAAAATAAACTTTGCATTTCTTCATGTTCATTATATGAGTTTTAAGAAAATACAAGCATGGCAATACTACATTCTAAAGAAGATTATAGCACAACAATTTTGTTTTTCACATAAATTTGATATCCAAAACTTCAATCTCCTTGACATTTAGAGCGCCATAAAATGATATTCTATATTGAAATGCTTTTTAATATTGTATTATTAAAAAAAATAAATGTGCTGGTGGAATATTATCGAGACAATACATACAAAGGTCTTGAAAGATATATTTTCTTGATGTCATTATAAATATATTTATGTGTATATAATAATTTATATATATTTAATGACGTTTAGAAAAGACAACTTTAATGGCATTATACTATGCTTTGATTTGATTGATAATCTACAAGAATTCAAATCTGTTGAATTTTAATTTGTATGTGTTTCAAAATGTTCAGATCAAGACCAATGATTTGTATTTACAAATTATATAATTTACAAATACTTATGCTCGCCAGCTATATCGTGACCATTCATTTTTTTGCTTGTTTGATGCATATGTGGGAGACCTCCATAACAATGGCCCTTTGTTACTAGGCATTTTGAACTTCATAGATCTACATCCGTTAATGCTTCACGGGGTGATTATTGATTTAAAATGGGGAGGCATTTAGGGGCTCTCAAAAGCATTCTAGCTTATCAATATCTATCTGTCTGTTTGTTTTTCTAATTTATTTTATTCATTTATTTTGTTTTTCCTTATTTCCTATTCTTAGTTTATTTCTTAATAATCTTCATTCGGAACTATTAAGACTAGAGCAAATGCTATTGAAATTACCAAAACTACCAAAATTAAAATTTACTTTGTCTATACCATTTGAAACTGCGTTCTCAACTCTTGTCCAATGATCGCTGGCAAAGGTAACTGGGCATACCACCAGTCTCGAAGGATCAATTAGTATGCTATTTGTAAAACTGGAAGAAGTTAATGTTTTCATAATTAGTTATAATCTGATGCTATAAGAAACTAAGTATATCAAAGAGGTGTAGATGTTATCCCAGGGCATGAATACATGCTGAAAGCAATGGTGCACACAAACTAACATGGAGGAACAAGTAAATCATAAGACAAAAGCATGATGTACACAAGTTGTTGTTCTTTAAATAATCAAATTCATAGATTAATGAAGAAGAAACTTGTCAGCTTAAATCTATAAATCTCATTCAATGCAGAAACCATTTTTCATGTCATGTCTCGGGTTATTCCTATATTTAAAAAAGCTAAATTAAGGATATATAGATTTCTCAGAAAAAGAGTATGAGTAGCTATAATTTTTTTTGTCTCTTGTTCTTTTGCCAATTGTTTGTGCAAGAGGTTTCTTACATTTAACCTGAAGACTATTTTAAATGTGATATATGGCAAGAGCCTGTTGTACCATAGATTGAATTGGACAAGTTCTAAAGACATTGAGAATAGCTTACAGAAAGGGTAAGATATTTTGATTCGTAATGAATCGAAGAACTGAATCAGTGTGATTCCCTTAAAATTTTGTCAGAGGTCATCATATCTATTTATAAATCCCTTTGAGTCGGTGATAACTGATATGTATTATCAAGTGGTTATGACCATGAATGATGCAGTGACAACAAATTTAATATTATATTGCTAAAACAATTATTTGAATTACAAGTTCAGTTCATCTACCCTTTAACATTTTGGATTTCCATTCTGACCCAACTTTTTGGTGTTCTTTCTTGTATTAGATTTAAGAAATGCAGTCATCTTTTTCCTAGGTTATGATTGGATCCCTTACATTTTTGCTTTAAGACCTTTTTTTCGTCTGCATATTTCCTTTGGAGAGGGTCTCCTATCAGGACGAGGTCTTTTCTTTTTCTTGACCTTACCTATGTCTTTCGGAGAATGAATTTTTCTTTTTCAGATTAGATTTACTTTTATCTTTTGAAAAATGTGGTAGGAATGCCACCTCCCAGGCTCAAAATGAGACCTCGTACCCAAGCTTGCACTGATGGTTGGGTACCAGCCGGTTGTTTAAGTCCCTTTGGTGGGAATGGAAGTTCTTTTATTTTAGTGCCTTGTATTGCTTGTGTTTATTGAAGCCCATATAACCACAACCAATCCAACAAATCATACTCTCTGTAAAGAGCATGGATTTCTTTGTCTTCATGGCTTGACTTCTTAGACAATAATAGTTAAAGCGGACAAACTGCAAAAGAGATAACAAGATTCGAATTTGATGAGACTTGCCGAAAGTGAAGGATGATTTAGTTCTAAACATGTTATTTTGTCCCTTCAAGTGAAAAGGCTTTCTGTAGGATACATTAGACTAGATGCAATTCTTGCACAAACAAGTGAACCGAGCTTGGAGACAGTTATTAACATCCATTCGATCTGTATTTATTATCTGGGATTATTTTATATCAGGATCAAATTTTAGCATCTGAGTAATGTGTCTATTTGTATTTGTATCCATTAAAGAAAAGCAAATGTAAATGTAGATGTATGCATATCCAATCTGTTTGTCAGATAAAAGTGAATACAGATATATCCATTCTGTTCTCAGGCTAATAGGTCCCTATGAGGCTTTAGCTTTTCGATCATACCTTTTTTTTCTTGAGATTGCTTCTCTTAAATTTTGTACTTGAGAACATCCATCCAGCAGAAGGGTCACATCCTTTAAACTATTCACCAATCCATTGGTTAGCTCTATATCTTGTGTCTATCCCATCTATTGGTTGCATTAATGGAATCTAGCGATCAGCGAATCACATCCTTTGGAGCGGATATCCTTTTCTACCAAGTTTCTGTTCTTTTAACAGAGAAATCACTTTTGAGAAGGGGTCCTCTGCTACATACATGTCCTTTTTGTGTTATTTTTTAGGAGGGAAAAGGCGAGATCTGACATCTGATTCCTTTTAGAAGCAAAGATGGTATAAAGGTGTTATATATAGCTTAGGCAGGCCTTTGAACTGTCATCTGATTTCTGATTTTTAAACAAAATGACAGATCATTACATGCATATGGTTACACATTCTCATTCATCATGGAACAGAGTCAAAACCTTGGCCACTCAATATTTAAACTTGTGCAAAATAAAACATTCAAAATATGATCATGCATCAAAATGGGCCTGATTATATTGAAAAGATAAAAGGAGCTGCTTCATTGGATTACATTAAGCACATGGAAATGCTCTGTTGGACATGGCTATGGCTGTGTAAATCTTCTGGTTATACAATCTTTCACTCTGAGACAGGCTCAACCAGGGTAAAAAAAAGGCATGACCAGAACCAAGCTAGGCATAAGAAACTTGGCCTTAGACTGAGGGCTGTTAGTCGGCTTGACCTTGGGTTAGGAAACTAAAAATTTTGCACAGATACTGTTCTGGAGCTGAGAGTGAAATATTATAAGACCAGAGTATTTGTCTGGCCCATTAACAGCCTTGCCAATATGTAGTTCCTAGGGTTTGGAAGAACTTCATCATTATTGTCAAGATGCCAATGGCTTCCATTGACCTGTAACAATCGCCCACTACCTGGACAACCTATGAACCATTCCCATGGCTATAATCTTCAGACCTGACAAACCATTCTTGGGCACCTTCTATTACCAAACAGTCCAAACCCATGATAAACCCAATTGACACCAATATTAGGGCTATTGAATGGCTGAATGGCCTTCATTGTTCCCATCCAACTAGAGCAGTTCTCAGTTGCAAGCCATGGATGGTCTAGCTAGGCTGGAGTATAAAATTGTTGTAGCTTATCAAGAAGGGAGTTAAACGCCCATAGCCAAACACCAATCTAAAATTTACTTTTGTTTGAATGTGAGGATGATCCTATTGAGTGCCCACTGTATATGGCAAAGGCTGGTATTGGCTGATGACAGTGAGGGAATAAGCATCCATTAAATTTCAAATATTTCTTCCACAGATGCCTATAAGTTGGGCTTTGAATTTGAATTTGCTTTCCTACCAAACTAGATCCATTCAATTGATTAGATATACTATATTGTTTTTTCAGTTCAGAATTATGATCCATTTGGAATAGTTGGACAATATTAATGAGGATTTTTCTATAAAGTTGCATGGCCAGTCAAATTCCTTGATATAGTTTCTCTAGAGAACTTTGAACAAGTTTGTGTTGATCTGTTGTGTTTAGTCTCATATTGATTATGTACTGAATAGATCTTGGATGCTCATATAGGATCAAGGAATCGACAAAATGTCTTTCGATTAAACTACTTAAGTGAGGTTTGGGATTGTTAGAAATGTTATTAGAGCAGATCCGATCTATGGGGAGCAAGGCAGGTAAGCTTTTAGTGTTATGATTTAAATTTGATTAGATTTGGATCCTTAGTGTAACAAGGATGTCAGGCTTTATTTAATCCCACACTGGCTGGGCATTGGGTAGATCTTGATTAGTTATATAGGGCAAGGAATTCAAGAAATACCTTTTGGCTTGCTTTTTTGGGTGACCTCCTGGATTGATCCTTGAGTAATTAACAAGTTGGGCAACTTGTTTCCAAAGAAATCCATGTCTGTTCAATTCTTGGGTTCTTTGTCAGAGTCCAATTTGATTTTCCTTCTCTCTTGGCAAATGTAAACAGTTTTTGAACCTTTTTTTTTTCAGTAGGAATTTCTTGTGAGATGATTAAATTTTGATATGGTGGCTTCAACAACCTGGGTAGCAGAGCTCCATCAAATATTTGAGCTCATCTTTATGCCCTCAGATAACTGATAGTGAAATCATGTTTTTCTTCACTTTTTATATAACATTTTAAATTATGGAGTTCTTCAATTGCACTCGTTTTCCTCGCAGAAAACACAATGATGAGTGGCAGATTCCCCTATATACCAACTTCTCCGGGTCGTGCTCTCTCTCTTCTGTCATCCAAGGCCTCTCCTTGGGTTTCAACATCTGACCTCTCTTCTCGATCCAGCGCTGCCCTTCGCGAACTGATCGCAGAGAACCGAGCTGCTGTCCTTGCCAGGCAATTGTTCTCGGACCGTGGTGGCTGGCATAATGTGGTCTCTGGCAACCAGGCAACCCTTTCTTATGCCCCACAGCAGCATGAAGTGCCATCACAAGCACAGACTCAGCTTACGGATGGCTGGAACCAATTCCAGGAGGCTGGCAACCATGTGACACTGGACCTCATGCAGATGCCCAGCTCTTCTTTCGAGATCCTCTCAGGAAGGAGCAAGTCAAAGGAGGAGGAAGAGTGCTGCGAAATTTGGAAGTCCTTGGAAGGAACCCATGTAGTATGAATCTCCAGTTATCTGGAGTGAAGCTGCTAACTTTCAATTGATTTTTTCTTCTTTTTTTTCTGGGAAAAAGTTGTGTTGTTATTGTCAGCCAATTAAACTATCATGTGTAAACTTCATTGTGGCGCATTTTGTAATGTATGTGGTTGCTATTTTTTATTAATTTGCTAAGTAAGCTTAAAAGATGGTCATTTTCGTTTGATTATTGTCTGGATTTATGCTTTCTTGATAATCTGTAGAATGATCTGTAGGTATGTGAACAAAGGCTTGACTCAAACAATAACTTATTGTGTGGCATTTCTTCTTAGTTTGGAATCTTTGTCTGAAAATAGCCCTGTATTTGAGAAGACTTTATTGTACTACAGCTAAGAGAGGTCGACTGGAATTTGAGCCCGCCAACCCGACACGACACGCTTCTACGATGTCCAGATTAGATTAAGTTTTGTCAGAGACTGGTTTTCCTAGGATCGTCTCTATTTAAGTTTAGATAATTTTAGGGTTACAGTGGACATCTCCAACCGATTGGTCTAATATCTTCTAAATTTGCGCAAGATCTAAATATTAATAATTCTCAATTTAACAGAAGTATTGATGTCTGTTAAATTTAAACATTTTTTTTTAAACATTCTATGGTTACAATTATAAACAAAGTCAATTTATTTGTACCAATATGGTATCTTTCTTGTTTCCTGCTTCAGCCTCAATTTTATAAATTGATCATATAAAATGAGCTACAATTCAGTACGAATTTCTTAGTCAGACATATATTTTATAATCAACAAGCATTGGTTATTACATACATAATATGAATCTAGATATCATCATCATTGTGGGCTGACATAGCACTAGTGCCAGGCTAAGCGTTGTTCACACAGTTCCTCATACGGTGGGAGCTCTGTTCTCAAGAGACAGCAGGACTTTTGGTCTTCCGCATCTCTTAAGAATAGAAATAGAAAAGCTAGAGAAGATGGAGACACGGACGATTGACTTTCTCTCTGGTTCTTCCTGGTTCTTCCCTCCAACAAGCTTCTGTCCTCCCTCTTTAGCACCGCAGCAAGAGGCTTGGATACTTTTGAAAACTCTGGTAGCTTTCAAGCTCACCGACAATCCGCTGCCTCCCGTTGTTGGGTTACCTTCCACTGCCGAGTCAAAAATAAGGTAGGTCCTCCTATTCGCCCCCCTACAATCATGAATAGTTGGCAATAGAAAATATTTCAATACAGGTATCATGATTTTGTTTATTTATCATAAAACTCTAATTTTATACAAATTTGAATACAAGCACCATGCTCAATTAACATATGTCATCAAAAAGAAATGTAATATCTATGACATAACCAACAATGCATTCCAATGTCACAACACTTTTCTTCCATGCTAATTTTATCAAAGATATCATTATATAATATCTTTTTACTCGTATTCAATATTGTTAAATTCATATTGAACTAGTTATGACCATGCTTCATGATAATCTATGACCATAATAATCATGCTTTAATTTATAATCACGAACTATAATAATCATGTTTCAGCATGTGATGACAAACTTTAACATGTGATTAATCTACTATCTCCGTCATTCATACGGTTCACCAGTTTTGAGTTATTAATAAGATTTAATTTGATAGGCACATGAACATAAATTTTATCCATCATATAAACAAATCATTTAAAGCTCGAACATATATTTAATACTCTTGTGTAATTAATTATATATTTATCATTATAAATTTTCACAAATGATCAACATAATATCATAGCCATGCTACAGTGATGAAGAAGATTCTTGTCTCGACCAGAATGGTATTCTGTCCGGATAAAGCAACTCAAACACAGAATTATACTTAAATTGAACGGAGAAAACTAGGATCTACGCTGCCCTTCTTCTTGCTTGATTTAATGCCCACCTGCACAGATGAAGTCAAATTGCAAATTAAAATATTAAAGCTAGTAAAATGAGGATCAGAGACCAAGGTCCGGAGTCCAGTACCAGAGAGAGAGAGAGAGAGAGAGCCAAGATGACCCCAGGCCAAGGGGAACCTCTCCTTATGGATTCCCGATGGTCGGGGAGCCCAGCCGCAGGGCACCGCTCGCGACGGAGCCAAACAGGGGAGCCCCTCCCTGTACGCAAGCGTAGCCGGCCGGCGGCTGCATCCCAATCCGTGAAGGAGAGGGAGAGAGGATGTCAAGGGAATGACGACCCCCGGTGGTCGAGGCACGACCACAGCATCGCCCCATGGTGAACCGGCCAAAAACAGTGGAACCCTTGTGTGGCCAAAGCAGGGGCCAGACACCACCTGCCGAGGACCGGAGTAGAGAGAATGGAGGAGGGAGGAATAATTGAGGGCACTGAAGACGGCTAGGAACAGGGAATGGGAAACTCGGTCGGGCGGCGATGGATCGAGCGAGATGGCTTTACGTAACGCCCTGGGATACAATTCAATTTAACTCCGTTAGCGAGCGAGCTTAAACCATATGACCAAAAAAATTAATGAGTAACAACATTATAAGCGCAATGCATCTCTTCTTCATTCAATATAAAATTAAACTTGAAGTATCACACTTTAGTCTCGCAATACATTGTCCTCAGAACCACCCCTTCATCCACGACTCTTTCGACCATTGCAAGGATGGCCGGATCGACCAGATATGGTGGTCGATCATGGGAAGATGACGGCGTGGGGGCAACTGGGATCAGCCACCGATCGAGTTGGCTTAGTTGAGTCAGAATCGAGCCTAACCGGTATATCAAAGTGACCTCAGCCTAAGAGATTCTCGCTCGAATCTATTCTAATATCATTTGACTACTAAAGATTCGCGCACCTATATTTTATTAAAATAATGAAGGAAAATTACGAAAAGCAAAGCAGACAAGAAGAAAAACAAGAAACAGGAAGGACCAGCAAGACAACACCACCATCAGATGAATGTAAAAGACTTGGAAGCTACGGTTGAGCGTGCTTGCTGGTTCTTGTTATAATAAAGCACCGACCATTCGAGAAAAGTTGTTCCCAGCCTTTCTCAACACCTGGTTCACACCATATTCTTTGTACAAGCATTGGTAGATTTTACGTACGCCTGGAAATGAAAACAGCTATAAGATGGGGAGGGAATTATTTAAATCTTTGGATCAAAGAAATTGAAGGTTTTTTTTTTTTTTTTTTTGGTGAATACAAAGGGCACCCCACAGAGTATAGACGTATTTGAACGTACCGTGAGGAATTGCAAGTGCACCCACCTTGAGACTAATAAAATAACTCTTCTGCCTTGGTGGCTGATTTCCGCTACTCTTTTCAGTTCCTTCTTTCGTCTTCGTCTGGTCAGGCCTTCGGATGCCGACTTAGTTTTAGATCTTCACTGATAGATCTTCACGTGGAATCTTTGGCAAGAAAACTCCAAGAGCATATTGGTCTTGTAGGATGAGATCTTATTTTATTATTTGTTCTGAAATGCCGAACAAAATTAAATTGTTCCGAATCATTAGCATTTAAGTCTGGTCCAACCTCGTGCTCCAGTGCTGAATTTTTAATCCTTTGCTCATAGATAAACACCCTGCATAGTTTCAATTTACTCTCTTCCTTCTCAAACCTTTTTTTTTGGGCTTGGCTCCCATGAGCCCCATTAACACCAATCCTTTTTTTGTTTTATTATTATTGTTTCTTTGCATGCAACCTCATTTGATCATTCTTCTGGATGAATCTAAACGACCTCAACACCACCTTTTCCGTGCTCTTGAATCCACTAGATATTGAGTTTGAGGTTCCTTAATACAGCATGCATGTGGAGATATATTCCAACTGCGCTGCCTCTAGAAATATTCTCCGAGTCTCTAGGCGGGTCCAGACATCAACCAGTCCATTTCGTTTCTTAAAAAACAAAGAGCCAACTATCTTGCCCTTATTGAAGTTCTGAGAGCTTGTCTTGGTGAACCACAATGGAGGTGCTGAAAGAAGGAAGTGTATAGAACTAGCTAATGCTAAGATGACCTCCTGGAAGCACACATTTCTGATGCACCAAACTACTAATTCCACATGGGGTACAAAGTATCGATTTAATAGATGAAATCTGATAGCTTCCATGATTAATCTGCGCTATCATCAACTGCAATCATCGTCATTCAATAAACCGGGCACTTGGGTACGTGGTTGTTGTTCTCCAAGGACTATTGCGGCGCGTTCATATCAAAAACCTTCAATACCCTTCAGAATAGAAGACAAGGTCAGCAAATTAATGGATGGTCAAAGTGCAGCCTGGGGGAAATTGGATGATGGATGGCATCCAATGTATCCTCAATGCCACCCTACACATTGTTTAAAACATGAGTTAATCTTTGTTGGTGGATGCCAAGTTCTGATCTGCATCAAAGAATAGTTGAGGATTGAGCTCCCTTTATAGCTTTGCTTTAAGAATAAATGGGGCATATTAGGAAGCTGTTAGTCGAAAGAATATATGGAGGTGCCAAAAATTTATTGTTCGCAAAATAATCTTAATGCAATCAGTATAATTAAGCGATTGGACTGACTCGATTCTCATTCTTGCTTGACAAAGGAGTGAAGTACAAATAGCTAAATTACAGAATAAGTTACAAGCTACTCCTATCTATAGCAAGTTATAGGCTACTCTTGTGATATAAAATGATATTCTAAAGCATCTAGATTAGTTTTTTTGAACTAGGCTCTTTTACAAATGATATCTTCCTTTGTATTTTTAATGCGATGATTATTACCCGTAAATGGTAACCATCCGAAACCTTTGGCAACTTTTGTTTAGTTTTGAAAACTGATAAAAACTCTTTTTAATTTATGGTTACTCCTCATCGGCTTTGCAGTTTTAATAATTACAGTTTGGTCTTCATTCATGTCCTCCTTTTGATTAGGACTGATATGCTGCTAGATTATTAATTTAATCCTTCTCTTACTCTTTTCGATTAGTTTATCAAAATTAGTAGTCTTACATAACTCTGCTAACCTAAAAATATCTGCTATACATAATCTTTCGGTCTAATAGTCAACTTATCTCAATTTATTTATCAAAAAATTAAAATACAATGTTAATATAGTATAATCATTTTCTTAAGTAGATGCAATAACCATTATAACTGAATTTGATAAGCCATAAATTCTAACACATGACAAGACATAGATTTGATATTCTTTACTATATTTTTTCTCAAAAATAATATTCTTTAATATAATATTTTGATGAAGCATTTAATAGATGAAATGCATCATAACATCATGGTAGTCTTTGAAGCCAAATATATCATTCATGCTTTTTGGCCTTTACTTTTGGTCACCTCTCATTACTTTTGGTATAGCCTGTTGGCTAAAAAAAATTCATGACATAAGGCTGAAAATATGGTATTTGATATAAGATCTATAAGACCAAAAATATGGTATCAAAGCTGGTTGCTACTGGGCTTGATGCATATAGAGTTACTCTTAAATGGTTTACGCAAGGAAATTATTTCTATGATTTCTCTAACAAACTCACTTATGGCTTGATATCCAATGTGTGTCGACATGCCATTAGCTAGAGGTTTGAGTTTCAATCACTTAATTGAAAGACATCTTTGTCTTGGTACAAAATATGACGAAGGGGTTGAATTTTTTTTCCTTTGATGAGCTTCATGGGTTATCTTAGGAGGAAAGATCTTTTCTTGAGAATAATGGTGGGAGCATTATTACCTCTATGTACTACCTGAATCACTCCCGAATGAGTTTCTGTCCCTCTATTTGTCCTCTAAAGCGGTCTTTAGAATAACTACGTTCTATCATCTCTCACTTACGATAAGGCCATCCATCTCACGTACGCAGCAAACAACCTTTATTTCTTATGGACCGTCCCTGCATCCTAAGCTAATGGTTTTGATTTAAATTTTCACTGATTGCCACTGGTAAGAAGAACTGGTTTGAAAGTTATCAGTCGGCCAACGAGAGGTTACTGTTACAAGACCCACGCGTTATTCGATTTCCACGAAACAAAAAAGAGGACGACTCCCCCTCGTAGTCCTTCTTCTCTGTCCCGGCTCCCTCTCCTTGACATGCCTCCAACCATGCACCATCAATGGCTACTCTGTCTTCCCTCAGTCTATGGACTCCATTCCTCCCGTACCGTTCTTTAGTGTGTGGGGGAGGAGCTAGGTGTATCTGGTAATACTTGGCGGCTTTGGGACTGGACCATCATTTGCTGGTCCTAGGAGAGAAGGTGGGGTCTTTGCATTGGAATTAATCCACGCTAGAGAACCAAGGAGCAAGAGGAGAAGCAGCATTACGGATTTGCTTGCGGGAGTTGCAGCAGTTTGAGCCATGCATGGCGGATGGAGATTAGCAACAGGCCGGCCAAACTTCCAGAGAGACAGACAGAAACAGTAGCGGGTTCCATTGGGTGATGGGATTCGCACGGAAACGAAAAAGAGAGAGAAGGCGTAGCACGACGGATGAATCGCATTCAGTCCGCTTGGATTGAAATTTTCTTACGGGATCAACTGGTAAAAGGGTTGGATCGCATTTGATATCCACAAAATATACCATTTTTAAAGCAAGGTACCGAAGCATCTCCATGGAATGATGGTGCTCATATTCTTTGCGCCTTGGCTTGTCTCCCCATTTGTTTTTTTTTTTTTTTGCCACCCATGGTTTTTGTTTTTGGATTTGTACGTGGTGAGATGGTGCGAACCTCTCCAACGAGAAAATTACCAGTCTTTTATTTTTATTTTGTTTTACCATCGCGAAATGAAACTGGATGGACCGTACGTCTGATGGAAATGGAGAATGTCTTCATATAATATCTTCTTAATCTCATGTAGCATGGATAGAGATAATCACACTAGGTATCTTCTCTTCGAGAGAAAAAGTGCAGTTTGAGATAAACGAGTGCACCACCATAAAATCTTTGCATCAATATCTTGAGCATCTAATTATCTTAACATTGAAATTACCAAATTGAAAATATCATCCACTGTCACAGGATTCAACCATGCATCTATATGACTAAACAATCTCCAAGTATCTAACATGTAAGCCATTTTTTTTATGTGCTTGATGTTGTATCAGAAATTGTAGCCATTTATTACATCATTAGGGGCTTCTCCATTAATCTTGCAGGTCCTATTATATATGGAGCATGCATGACAGAAAACATGTGTAGCTATACTGCAATGATTTTATCTTGGTTGTCATCTAGGTTTGTAATGATATCGAACACTCCTCCAACAACATCCATATAAATCCCAACTCTATTATCTTGTGATGTAGTCTAATTTGATTAGTCTATTCTGTAATGACATGTGATTTCCTTCATCAAAATCATTGGCCTATCCTACTTTGTTTAAAACTCCATGTACGGAGGAATTGATTGGTTTATTTAGAAAAGGTTCTCCCACTCATTAAAACCATCCAACATATAGAGTCCACTCCTTTAAAAGTTTATAAAAATATCCTTCATTTGAAGATCCCCCTCGTTAAAACCATCCAACATAAAAGTTTAGCAACAATAATAACACCCTTTAGATATTTATAAAAGCAACCAAGACTTCATAAATTTCTTATCCACTTCAACTGTAATAGCTTATCACTCAGTGTGCAAATTCTGTCATTCATATGAAGATAGATTAGGATAAATTATTCATTGGTATGTGAAGATCATATTTAGACATTAACACTTTAACCGATAGAATCTAATATATTTATAACAATATGATGTTTGATATCTTTTAATTATTATTAGACTTCTTAAAATATTTTTGATTAATAAATTTTGACATGAGTATTTACATATAAGTTTTAATCTTGAATTTGCGATATCGGTGAAAAATTTTGGTTCTCTCCACATTTTTTTTTTCACATGCCATATCAACAAATGGAGGATGCCGACCACTTGTCAAGTTACCTAATATATGGGAATTTAAAGATCTCCTTGTCAAAAAGAACCTGTTGATGGCTTTGATACTCCGGCTCATTTGATAAACATACTTCTAGTTCAACAAGAGCTAGTTTTAGCCAGTACATTTAAAGCACGAGGAAAGACCAGATCATCCGTCATAGATAAACTGCTCTTGCTCCAAGGCCATGTTATTGTACTCTTCTAGCTCGCCTCCGGAGCACATTCTCTAACGCTGGCTCAGTAATCCGCCACGAGAAAAAAATAAATAATAAAAAAAAAAAATGAGAGAGACGGCAAAGTAGCAAAACATTACACACGTATAGCATATAAAAACAAAGCAAACTTCCTTCGATGGGCGCATCAAGTCCATTAGAAAACAAATACGAACCTACCAGGAAACCAGTTAACCGGAGCTATTCTACTCTAGTTTCTCTCTCCCGCGCATTGAACGGCAATCATTGCAGAACCTAGTTCAACTGGCTTCCAGGAAATTGACTAACGATCCACTGGATTCACGCATTCCTATGTGCGCTTACCTCCACCATCCCAACTACATTCCTTATTTAGATCGACGGCGGTGACCGGCCGCCGGTTAGCCTCTAATTTTTCACCACCTCGACGGCCGGAGGATTTTTGTTTTTTTGTTTTTTTTTTTGACTCTTTGACCAGTCAAAGCAATGGCGTTGTCTTAAAACACGTCACGTCCCAACGGGCCCGTCGATCGGAGAGCCCTCATCGCCGGATGTTCCGCTGCTGGGGCTCGTACACCGTAAAATTCTCTCTCTCTCTCTCTCTCTCCCCACCGGGGGTTGCGTGGGTTCGCACGTGCCGAACCGGCGGAGGCCCCGGCGGTGCGTGGGGAATGGGTCTACGCATCGCGCGGCGGGTAAAACGTGGACGGTTGCGATGCATGGATGGTACGTGCAGGAACCATGCGGCAGTGGTCGTCATGCGAGGGAGAGGTGGGCTCTGCGCGGTCTGATGGGGATCGGACGGGAGGACCGGGATCCGAAACCCCTCTGCCGACCTCATTCCCGTTCTCCAGATTCTCTCTCTCTCTCTCTCTCTCTCTCTCTCTCTCTGTCTCTCAACTGAGCACTCCGTACTGCATGTCGACCAAATTTTCAGTGATCGTTATCCGGAACATATAACAGCGGCGGGTACTGTGGATGATAAATGCGTTGTTGGAGTTGCATGGATTCGCTGTTGAACAGTGAACAGCATTCGTGTACTAGGCTGTGCCACATGATGAGGCTGAAACAGCCTTGCAGCGTGGCACTCTATGATATACTCCTATTTTCCCATACGGTGAATGCCATCGTGCCCGAGTTGAACTTCTCTACCTGTACAACGAGAAGAAGGGTGCAAATTAGTTAAATTTTAATGTAGCATGAACTAGCAAGCTAACCAAGTAATCCGAATCCGCCGAAACAAAGGTTTTAAGTGGAATATATCTGGATGATTCTTTAAAGTGCTTATCAGAGCAGCCCATACCATTCGGTACGATGGACTTGAGCAACGCAGGCACGGAACTCTAAATTCCCATCCAAAGGAAAGCTAAATCTTTCCCTTGATTTGTTTTGAACATAAGAGATTTTTCAAAGAAAATCTTCCTAACCTCTTTAGCTTTCCTTAATTTTTTTTTCATTATGTGAATTTTTGTTTTCACATTGATTGGCATGCACATCAATAAACTATATAAAAATATTCCGTTCTAATGATAGAATGACTATTTACTTGCATGATAAAGAGTTGAAAAATGGCATGGAATGATGAAGAGGTGAAAAATGGCATGTTAACTCAAGGTTTACTAAATAACCCTTTAGTAACTTAGATGTGCATGGTGCATCCTCATTGTTCCTTTGAACAGGCGCCATGAAATCTACCGCTTGATAAAGACACAGCGATTGGTGCAGTTTAATTGAGTCATTCTTTTGGGTGATTTCCTCCAATTGCGCGCAACCGGTGAAACACCAGGCAGATGCCATGCGATTGGTCTGGACTCGGTGCGCTCTTAATTGCATCAAAGGCGTCCGATTGAGAGGGCAGCGTGCAAGCTTTGGGTTGGCTGAAATCGTTGGAAAACGTACACTTAATTGCAGCCGTCCGGATAGCTTACGCTGCCAAACGAATATATCAACGGTGCCGAAAGCAACACGTTGTACGTAGATGCGGCAGCCCTCTGAATCCTTCCCCCTCTCCCGTCCCCATCCCCTCTGTCCTTTTGCGCTCCCTTGCCGCCCCTGGTTTTTGCGCGATATATCGGGGCTGCCCTCGTCCCCATCCGACGCGGTCCGTCGCTTTCGATTGGGAAGAGCGAGGGGCGGAGGAGGGCAGCCGTGGGCATCCAGGCGGGTCGGTAAATTCGTACAGGGACAGGGGCAGATCGGGGCGCAGCCTTAACAAAGGCGTGACACCGAAATCACGAACGAGGAAGGTGCATACAAGCTTCCTGGTGTCAGGCGCCCCAGTACCATTGCTCCCCCACCAACCCCATTCCCAGCGTCCTCTGGAGGCATCCGAGATGGAAGGGAAACGGACATCCTGGAAACCCCATCGGAGCCGATCTGATTTGATGGGACCCGTCCTGTCTTCTTCCCTTCTTCCTCCAAATATTATTATTCTAACCAAAACCCAAGTACCAACGCTGGTGCCTTGGTGAACGACGCTGCCTTTATCCACCTCCCGGCGACGCTTCATCGAGTTCAAAGGTAATTTTTTCCTTCTTCATCCGGTTAAACACGCAAACCGGCGGGTTTACCTCGGTAAAATCTCGCCTATATAAGCCCTAACCATCTCCCCAGTCCGGAGTGGTGTGAAAGCCAGCCAGCCAGCCAGCCCTCGCGGCCTCTCCTTTCCTTGCTCCCCGTCTGACCGCCCCTCCTCTCTCCCTCTGCCCTCCGAATCCTTTTTGGTCTCCGCGACAACCCCCCGATCCCTTACTGGTAGCTAGTTGCTCGAAATGACGCCATAAACCGACTCGACGGCCAGTGGAGATAAGATAAAGGGAAGATAAATATAATTTATATACACAACGAGAGAAAGATGATGTTGGAGTATGAATGGGGAAATCCGGCGGCGGCGATGCTGCTGTTCGGGGACCAGGAGACCGGACAGGACCGGCCGGTGTTCGACCACTACGGCAGCCACGGTGGCCTCGGCGGAGTCGACTTCTTCCCAAACCCGCAGCCGCTGACAGCCGCAGCGCTATTCTCGCCTTCATCGTCGTCGTCGTCCTCATGCCATCAGAGATATGGACTGGCCCTGCCGCCGGCACCGGCGAGGATTGGGCTGAACCTCGGCGTGCGTACCTACTTCTCCTCTGCCTCGCCGGATGAGGAGATGGTCGTCGGCCGGGTGTGCCGGCGGCGGACCCGCACCGCCCGGTGCCAGGCTGAGGGCTGCGGCGCGGACCTCACCCATGCCAAGCACTACCACCGCCGCCACAAGGTCTGCGAGTTCCACTCCAAGGCCTCCATCGTCATCGCTGCCGGGCTCTCCCAGCGCTTCTGCCAGCAGTGCAGCAGGTCGTCCCACTGCTTAACCTCTCCATCCTCTCTTCTTCTTAACGATTTCTATTTCCAGAAAAATGAACTACTGCACAGTGTGGCTTGTTTTTATTCCTTGTTCCGGAAATGAAATCGTGGTGCATGTGTTCGCATCCATATAGGTTCCATGTACTCGCAGAGTTTGACCAAGGAAAGCGGAGCTGCAGGAAGCGGCTGGCGGATCACAACCGCCGGAGGAGGAAGTCTCAAGACCTTGCTACGGCCACCATCACCACCAGCCAGGCCAACAATAGCACCACCAATACTAGCAGCGGCGTGACCAACAACTCGACGGCCAACACAGAGAGGATGCTCTTCAATGCCACCAGCAGCAGCAGCACCAACAACAACAACAACAGCAGCAACCACTCCGCTACGACTCCTTTGGCGTTCACTGCGTGCAAGCCGGAGACCGAGACTTCCGTGGCTCATGTGTCTCCTCCTCAGGCGCCGCCGTCGCTGCTGCTGCCCCCACCAGCCACAGCACCAAGGATGGCACTGGGGCTGGGCTGCGGCGGCGGAGGCATCTTGACGGTCCCAGCTGCAGCAACAGGCCTGTCAGCCTCGTCGTCAACCGGGACTTCGCCGCCGAGCGTCACATTCCTGTCGCACCTCGGAGAATTCCGCGGGCATGAGAACAGGTTTCCCAGCTGGGGTGAGGCATAGGATGGTAGCAGGATCAGATGTCTTTATCAGGGCAAGTAGGTTTTATCAGAGCGAGTAGGAGAAGTAGCAGTAGTAGTTGTAGTATGTAGTCCTTGAGTTGCCTTTTGTTGTCCTTTCGAGTTCCTTTCTTCTTCTTCTTCTTCTTAATAAGAGTTATCTCAGTTTTGAAGGCATTCCTATGATCATATGTCTATCTATTTCTCTTTAAGTTTTGGTAACAATGCATGAGTGCAAAAGGTGGCGGATGACTACAGAAAGCCAGTACAGCTGGTGGCTCTAGTTCTATCTCCACGTAAAGAATAATGAGCACTTCTATTTAATTTCTATGGCATGAAGCAGTTGTAGACGGGAAGAAGCCTTAATGGAGAAGGCATCTCCGTACCTGTGGGTGATGAGATTCCTTAATGCGAAAACGGGTGCATGCTTTATTTGCTCGCCAGAAGGAAGCTTCCTATATCTCGTTAAAAAGAGTTTAATTTATTCTTGGATACCCTCGACATTCCAAGCAGTAATCAGAACTACTGGGAAGTATATATATATATATATATATATAATCTTTAGCTTAATTAAACAATGATTGTTAGTAGGAGATATTGTACAACATCCCATTAATATACTTATCGTCTTACGGCGTGGTATGATATTTAAGCTGAATCCGTCCTTAGAGAAAATAAGGAGTTCACAATGAGTGAAGAGAACGCTGCGAGGAAGGTAGAGGTGATGATGATACATTAAACTAGAAAGAAGGTCCATCATAGTGGCTCCTTAACTGTTACTATAAAACCATGTCCATTCCATTGACTGAGAGAAGGCTTTAAAGGGGAAAGGAGGAATAGTTATTTTGGGCTTGAAGGAAACTCTAGGAATGATCTGCGGTCATCAACTAACTCTAGGGTGGGTAGTCAGAGAGAGAACTTACCAGTTTGGAAATCTAGGTCCATGAGGCTAGTTGATATGGAAGCAATAAAAATCCTATGCATATTGTATAGTGAAGTCGGGGGGCCACATACGGCTCATGGGGAAGAAGAGAATTTAGGGAAGGTGTTGTGAAGCAGTAAGCTAGACAAACTTTCTCCTACGTCCAGGTTAGCGGCGACTGATGTTAAATTTACCAAGAATCTAAAAGTTACTTAAAAAGAGATATCACTAAAAGGGCGAAAGGGTTATATATTTGAGTGGGATTTGGTAAATTGAAATCACAGGGTGGCAAAGTATGTGATGCTAAATACTTGCTAAAACTTTTTAGTTTCTCAATTTTGGAGTCTTCTTATGCTTAAAAAGGGTCAGCTTGGCTAAAACTGTGAAAATAAGCTTCATTGTTTCTTCTGTGAATCCCTTCTGGATTAGTACGATCATGGAGTCGGAGAATAGCCCACTTTGATGACTTATATTGGAGATTATGAGACATATTTGTGTGGATCACGAGCATACATGCAAGTTCTTGCGTATAGTATAATTAAGTTGGAGAAGGTACGGCAGATAGTCTATAAAGTATTATCCAAGGGTTCAGCTGCTGTGCTCCAAAGGTGAGAGATTTGGAAGCTTGATAAGCTTTGATTCAATAAGCAAAAGATGTTCTATTTTTCTGATGAATGTATGATGCCCATTTTCAGCAATGGAAGGAAGAGAAAGAAATGAGATGTATAAGCAATCCCAAGGTGATCCTTTTAATGTCCTTTTTTTTCGCCCTTTTGATGCCAAGCTTGGATATGTTTGTTGTGCGTGGATGTTGGACGTTTTTCGAAATAAGATGATGCTTTAAATAGGGAGGCATGTTCAAAAAGAAAAAAACAAAAGGAGAGGTGTGAATAACTGAGATCAGCACATAGGGTTGGTTACCTAACTAACCACACAATGTCGATATCGATCTCATGGAGCATACTGTAAGCCAACATTCATACATATCTTAATTTATTTATTGAATTTAATGCATCTCTTCGTTACTAAAAGCTATTGAGACCACCACCTTAAAAATTAGTGCACGTAACACACCTAATTAAACTGAAAATACAAAACAAAGCTCAGTCTCCAGAATCCAAACGTCAAACATATGCAGATCAAACCAAACCATAATCTAGGGAGTGACCACAAAAGCCTAGGAAACTAAAGCTTGCTTAAACTGAAAACACAACAAAGTTCGGGCTACAGCATCCAAGTTTTAAAAGATATGCAAGCCAAACTAAGCTAAAAAAAAGGTTCCTAGTTCCTTAGTAAGGGAAAAGGGAGAAAGTAATTGCATGTAAAGACCTGCAAAGCTTTCTAGTTGGTTTAGTTATCCATAAACAGATTTGTTTTTGGTGAGATCCACCATGCATGTGTGTTTGATATTTGTTGTCCATATCCTTGTCATTTTGTGGATTTCGTGGGGCATTCAGCTCAGCACTTAATACAGAAGAAAGGCAAGACCCTACTGAAACCATCATTTTTAAAAACTGAGTGCTGATTAGAGCCGGGTATCAAGACCTACAATTTGATGCTTAGTTGGCATTTTATTGTGTCATGATCCCCAAATTAGCACACTATATATATACAAGGAAGACCTTTATGGAGGATGAACATTTTTTAATTCAAAATTTAATCAATATTCTGCAATAGTATCCTCATATCCAACTGTTTTTGAGAAAAAACTAATTTCCATGTGTTCGTTCCACTTATGTTTGTCTACTGAGACACGATGAGTTTAACTAAGAGACGGTAGGAGCAAAAGGAACGCAGTCTACATCCAAATCTTATGGGATTCTCTTCTCCCTTTATCCACCTCGACCACTACCACGGCATTCATCTGCTTTCTGCCTGAAATTATTTTGTGTCTCAAGCCATCTTTTACTTTACCTTGGCATCATAACAGAAATATTGAAGTCTTTAAAGAGAACGAGAGAGAGAGAGTGTGTGTGTGTGTGTCAGATTGAGGAAAAGAAAAATAAAG
Source organism: Metroxylon sagu (assembly GCA_017589505.3). Taxonomy (NCBI): domain Eukaryota; kingdom Viridiplantae; phylum Streptophyta; class Magnoliopsida; order Arecales; family Arecaceae; genus Metroxylon; species Metroxylon sagu. The sequence continues at coordinate 1,861,078 of JACVBY030000634.1, read as the reverse complement.
CTCCAGAATACTTGGCCCACAGGCAGTTCCATTTCGGCCGTATCACTTATGGTGGTTTTGACTGCAGTGAAGGGAAGTGCTTCCCAAGGACTCCCAAGTTTTAGAGTTCATTAAAAGAACAAAAAGGAAAAAATAAAAAAGATTCCTGTTACAGAATCAGTGTTCTTCCACGCCTACTTTCTTTTCACGTGTCATTCAAGGGGTTGTGGATTTATTGAAGCTTGGTTGGTGAAAGATCTCTTCGCAGAAGGCGATAAGGCCGCAGAGAAACACATGGGATGTTACGCTCCGGCCGAGGCCTGTCGCTCATGTTGACGAGGAATAGACCCCATCAGCTCCTCATGGGCTTTGGTCGCCCCCCATGAGCCTTTTCTTCTCTTTGGGTGCTTCCCCCCGAGCCTTTCCTTCTCGTGGCTTTTGGTCAAGAACGCCCTAGCATGGTGAAAGAGACGTTGCCTCCCCCTCACCACGGCACGTTTAGCCCACAGGTGGGGCCTTCTCCGTACCTTTCTCCACCTACTAGACTTGGATTGGTTGAATAAGACAGACAGCTTTAAGCTTTGACCTCCCGGGAGGGAAAAGGCTACAGTATGTCCATTATTTTCTCTCCCCTTTCTTTAGCTTTGGAACCTTGGGCCTGTTTCTTTTTCTTGTAAGCTAAGGAGGCATCAGGGGCTAATCAAAACAAACAACTGAGGAGATATAAAGAATTGTAGTCCACTGGCTGGATTGAGTGTTGGACACGTTGAAACGAAATGAGCTTGGAACTTAGCATTCGGCTTTCTAAGATCGTCGCCTAGTTCAACTGGCATTATTTGTTCTTATAATATATTTTGTTTGCCAAGTCTCTTGGACAGTCCAAAAGGTGCCAAAACAAGCATCCTTGTCGATAAGCAGGCAGGGCTGGCTCGGATGAATGGCGATCTCTGTTTGTCGTCTAACATAAAGTCTAGATTTCTTGATGCCTAAAGTGGAGTCCGAAACTATGATCAGATCTGGTTGGCCCCTGTGACAAAGCTTGGTAAAGGAAACCGATGACTTCGTAATTATTAGATGCAAGGAATCGAACGCAAGCAAGGTCACACGTTGAAACGTATGAAAGAAGGTTTCAAACTCACACATCGTCAAACGAGCTGCAGCTTTTAGGATGGAACCCAGATCCTGGTTGAGAATGAGAAATAAAGCTTTTTTTTTTTTTTTTCTTTTTCTTTTTTTACTGTGAACAAAGGAGTCAAGCTCCTTATTTTATTAATCATATTAATTACAAATTAGCATAGATTTTGATTAGATTTTAGTTATATATATATATATATATATATATATATATATATATATATTATATAATATAAGACTATTCCTGGCATATATCCTACATATTTGCTAGAGGGTTCAGCTAGCATGCTTTTTTAATTTTTTTTAAAAAATAAACTTTAATTTCATCAGTTTCAAGAATATCATTCAATGCTTTTAAATTTTTACTCAATGGCGTTATCTCTTGAGCTTCTTATTATTTATGGCATCACTCATATACAGCCAAAAGTATGGTAAAATTAGCCTTACTGAAATATCTCATGTATTACTTGGAATGCTCGGAATTGAATAATACTATCTTGCCTATTCGGTATGTCTTATCATGCTTATTCCCTAATTAGAACTAAACTTAAGAATTCAAAACACTAACTTTTATTTTTATTTTTTTTTAATTTTTATTTTTTCACTATTTTTAAAGAGCTAAGGGATAGTAGAAGCTTGCATAACTTGAAAATGGATAGTATCAAAATCAAGAGATTCAAAATAATTTATTTTGTAATTTTTTAAATTTTATTTTTCTTGGGCAAGATTATTTATTGATTTTGAATAGCTTATGATTTAGTAAATATTAAAAAATAATAAAAAAAAAACATATTTACCCATGTTTGACTTCAATGAAAATAGTGTAAAATTTAGATTTCATTGAAATGTTATAACAAGATCAACTTTTAAATTCAAGAATAAATTTCAGATTTTTGAATTTGGTTTAACGTGCAACTTCAAAAATATGAGCAACCCAAATCTATAAACCATAATAATTAAGCAAAACTAGCTAAACTGTCAAAATAATTTAATTAATTAACAAACCAAATACTTTCGCTTATACATTAGTAGTTTGTAAATTGTGAATTTGAAATCCAATTTATTTGAACTGCTGAAATAATATCAAATTTTCACATCTTGATATTTAGGTTAGGAGTACAATTCTTATCATCTAATTAAAAAAAAAAAAAAAAACTTTTTTAGCGTAATATCAAGTATTTCATACGCACACATCCAACTCCACAACAGTTTCCCTATGCTTGCAAGATTTTTAACAACTCATTATTATTGAAATGAACAAAATAGCCTCAATGGTTTTCTAGTGCGATTGGGATCATCTAACAACGGAATACACGATAAGGCAGCTGGAAAAACTTAGAAACAATCAAAATTTACCCCAAAGAAAATTGCAGTCATTAGTTACAACGCGTCAAAAGCCCTTTATTTATTAATAACCATACAGGCTAGTTCAGTTCCTTCAACCCCACATACACACATAACCTACTGTCCAAGTTCCTCCCATCCACAGATAAGTTGGCATAGAAAAGGCTGTGTGGATGTGTTGCTGCAAAAAAGGCTACGCGGATGTGTTGCTGTAGAAAAGGCTGTGAATAAGTTGCCATGGAAGAGGATGTGGACAGCACTTTTTTAACCTACGGTTACTCATATTTATCCTCATCCTCATTACACCACGAACAACAATAAAAAGTCCCCTGCTAAAACTAACAGAGATAATCTCAGGGATAATATGGCGTCAGACCGAGGCCAAGCTTTAGGAAACCAGACCCAGACTTGTTGGATGGATATGGGGTCTAAATTTTATTTCTTATCCATAACATTCGGGGATCAACTGGATCCGGGTTGGATGGTAAAAATACCATGTGACCGACCCGTTAGATGTTGGGCGGCTACTGGAAAGAGAATGCACCCTTCCTAATGTGCCCCCCTAAGATGAGCTGACAATGGCACTTCAGATTCCCAAGTGTCAAAAAATATATATCTTGAGTAATTAATTAAGTTAAAATCATTAATGCTTTGAAAAGCTTATCAATGAAATATCCAATGCATGCTTCAAAAATCAAATTGTGAATAACACACTTAATAATTAATAAAAAAATTTTAAAATACAATTGATTTAAAGTCCAATAAAAGTATTGAAACATGTTTCAATGATAAAATAAAGTTATATATATATATATATATATATATATATATATATATAGAGAGAGAGAGAGAGAGAGAGAGAGAGAGAGAGAGAGGGGGGGTAGATTTGTCTCCTGAATCCAGTCATCTTTCTCATCTTTGAAATTATATGAATCTTAAGCCATCTATGAACTGTTTGGATATAAGGATAAAAGAAATGATTGAATATAAGCTTGACTACATTCGAATATAATCGAGTCTATCCTTTTTTTCTCTCTCTTTATATATATATATAAAATAGTAAAATCACTGAGGTTTGTGTCCAAACCATTTATCTGCTACTCTCGCATCAGTTAGAGTCCTGATTGATCTAAATCTAATTAAATCACAGATTAAATGTGAGAGACAGTGCCGGTTGCCAACTAATAGTTGGTAAATTTTTTTTGATGGTTGGCACTACTATCATCATCCAACTTTGGCCAGAGTTAAATTGATTAGAACATTTTAAATTTTTCACGAATTGGAGTAAACATCTTCCCTTCTCAGCATTAATGCAGTGACAAGTTCTGTTCTATTTGTTTGTCCACCACCAAATAGGAGTTGTCCCCCTCCATGCATGACCTTATATCTTCCACAAATATTCTTAACAAAACCTTATATCCTCTACGAGAAAACGAGTATTAATCTCTGTTTCAGGAAGCAAAGCAAATGAGCAAATGGCTTACATGTTCCAGTTAAAGCTTAATAATTCTAGCCAAAGGACACCATTATCATCCCATTCACTGCGCATAACTGTCCTCCATAACCGAGGGCTAGCCCTCCCTTGGTACCCTTATTCCATGAACCCAAATGAATACAACATTCAATCCAAAGCTTGGGTCTCGCATTTTAAACGTGGCAGAGTTCTGGACTAGGCCTTACCTGGTCCCATTGAGGCAACCACGCTTATAAGCATGAGCCAGCGATCTAATCCATTTCTCTACTCAGAACTTCAAAATGATAAACAGAAATAAGGATGTCCATATTCTTAAAGCAGTCAAAATATATTCTCATGCAATGAAAAATAAACGTTGCGTAAGTTAACAGTATTTATCTGCTTTACAAGTCCCACTGAATATATATCATTATACAACCCGACTTCATTTTAATTAAAGAGCAACCTTAAGAAACCTTGGAAAGTGCATTTCACTTGCGATGAAATATTGGTCAAGCTCGGAAAAGCAGTTCATCTTCTTAACTTCAGGCGATCCAAGAAGCTCTTCCCATCAGGTCTAGCAGAGAAGAACAGCTTCATAAAGCTCTCAAGGTCTATTGTCTTATAATTTACCTCACTTCCTCTTGCAAGCTCTGGAAGGGGACCTATCATGGCATTAGAGTTTGGTCTTTGAGATGCTGCAATTGAAAGCCGTTCTTTCTCTGTGCTTACAACCGCCCTATGCTCGATGCTTTTATACCTCCCATTACTGAATATCTACAAGGAAGAAACATAAATGTGAGAACCATTATTTCTTTGATTAGAAGAAAACAGCTCCATGATGAGAAAAGGATGCATAACCTTTAAACACCTAGCACTAATGAAACTCTAGATAGTTTCTGGAATTAGCCATTTGTGCTTGACTGCTTATGATATATTTATTCAAAATAAAATGAGAAGACCTCAATAAATAGCTTCCTTGGTGCAAATTATCCACCAGAATTATCAAATTGACAACTTTTTCCAACAGGGTAGGAGGATTACCTCAAACATATCACCGAGATTTACGATGAAAGCATCTGGAAGAGGCTTGACAGGGAACCATGTGCCATTTTTCTTGATTTGTAACCCTTGAACTTGATTTACTTGAAGGACCAAAGTTATAAGACCAGCATGAGAGTGTGGGGACAAGCCCAACACCCTGTCCGCTTGGGGGCATGGGGGATAGTAATTTATCCTGACTGCTTGTGTTCCATCTTTATTCTTCCCGGTGAGGGTCTCTGGATCAACTCCTAGGTTCTTGGCCATTAAACCCAATAGACAATCTGCGGTGTTCTTCAGTTCTTGTGAGTACTCCTCCAGTGTAGACCTGCAAATACCTATGTTGGATTAAAAAAAAAGAAGGCCAGAGAATAAAGAGCAAACATTTATAAGTGACAATTGCCTCTACTGACAAAGAAAAACGATCTACTGACATCCGTAACAAACATTTTTTTTTTTGCCTTTCAGAGGTTTGATAAATGACATTTTATGAAATCAATTTCAGCATGGCTGCTGAAAGTTCTGATGAGTTAGCATACCAATTTTTAAGGTGCTTAAAAGTAAAAGTCTAATTAGCCTTCCAGTTTAGGGCACTCGATATTTCATGGGATGTGGCTTTATTGACTTGCAGAATATGGTGACCCACAAATGCTTAGGTTAAAGAGAAGAATGAAGAATGATTTAGGTTGAGAAGGTATTCAAATCAATTCTACTTTAACGCAACAAAGTGGAAGAGACTTTTATCAGAGAATTCTTCTTCAGTGATTCCTACTGAGTATGATTATGAGAAATACCGTGCTCTGATTGCAGGCAGAATGGCAAACCACAAAAGTTCATGTCCTTTGCCAAGTCTTTATCTTCTTTTGTTTTTGCATCAGAGCACAAGATTAGATGCATTGAATCGTATAACTTGATGTGAACAGAATTAGCTTACTAACCTTGAGATTCCATTTCTACTGAATCAAATGTTGCACTTTAAAAATCAATATGTCATGATCAAGCCACAAATTTCGGAGAGAGAAAATTTTGCTGTCATTGCAAACTATGAAGCTTGTCTTAGCGTTATCTTATAAAATGTTTCCACAGGTCTGTTGAGCATGCAATGATCACAAGATTCTTTAGAAGCCCAGCAATATATCATCCTAAGATAAAAAGTGTAGTAGTTATTGCTGAAAAAACTCTCCCAAAGAATAAATTTTGCTTTTCACCTTTCCTTCTCCTAAATCTTCAAGAAAGTAAAATGAGTTATGAAATACCTTTCCTTCTCCTAAATCTACAAGAAAGTAAAATGAGTTATGAAATAACTGAAAAAATATACGAGCATAACCATCAAGTCTTGACCAAACTATTTTGGCTCAGATTTGATAATCCTTTTTCAGCAATTGTTCTCAAAAAACATAACGCAATCACATAACAGAGATTCAACATTGTCATTTACAATATGGCTAATGACTCATTTATTCTTTGAATGAGGGGTCTTTGGCATCTCTCCCCTTCTCCTTCTGTGTCACAACCTACCTACAGGAGTTCTTGTTATTACTTACAAAAAGCTCAGCTTAAAGGAAACACTGCACTGAATCCATACCTGAATGCGAGGGGTTGAGTAGGCCAGAATCTTATGTTTCTCTGGTTAGGCGGTTGGGTTTTGAAGTGAAGGATGTCTGCCCAATCTAGTTTCTGATCCTCTGATACCACAAATAACTGACCATAACCTTCAAGATTGCCTGGCAACTGAGCAAATTGCTCCTTTACCTCTAAAGGAAGCTTGAAGAACTCTTCAATATTTACCTTCATTCTCTCAATCAGTTCATTGGGAACGTTATGATTAATCAACTGCAATGGTCTATATAAAGGTAAGTATGCATTCTGAAGAGGACGAAAACAAAAAGAACAGTGCAGTCTCATTCAGAAAAAAAAAAAATAGTAGTCCATGTATTGAACTTCTACATGAAATTAGACCAAATAATATAAAGAATCGACCTAGTATCTGCAGGACTAATTGTCAGAACTACTCAAATATTCTTATCATAGCCTCTGTGGCGGAGCCAGGATTTTGGTTTGGGGGAGGCAACAGTATAAGCATCAATTTATTAATTTGGGATGGAAACCAATTGAACTGTTTGTTATAAATTTACTAAATGCAAGATTGTTATTGTTTTAAGAAAGAAAAATAATTTCCTACATCAATCACCCTTCACTTATCTAGATACAATATTGTATAGCAAATATGAAAATATACATAATGGAGCATTTTAGAAGGAAGTCTTATTATTGTCAAGGTCTTGGGACAAATAGTAAGAAGGAAGAAATAGAATAAAAAAAGAATCCTTTTCAAGAGTTGAGAAGGGAAGGGCCTATGGAAAACTAGGGTTATTTTCCTTTTTTTTCCATGAAGAACATAAAATAGGATTTTATGATCAAATCTAATATTTTTTTTCAAGTAGAAAACTGAAAAATTATGTTCTTTAATTTTTCAAATATATATTAGGTTGGAAAAATATCTTTAAATTATTTTTTATTATTTTTTTCAAAATGAAATAGTATTTTCTATATATTTTTTATAACCATACTTCCACAATATACCACAATTTCTACCAACAAACGTCCTTCACTATCTATCATTATCATCACTGCTACGACTACCATCACTATACCTTTGTCACAATTATACCTTCACTGTTGCAACCTCCTTTTAACACTCACCATCATATCTCCATCACTACCCACGATCATCATTATCGTCACCATATCTTCATCATCCACTGCTATAACTACCATACCTGTACTAATCTCCACCACCAATCGCCCTCCACGACCTACATTTTTTTATTTTTTTAAATTGAAAATGTTTCTCAATTTCAACAAATGAACATATTTTTTAGATTTTTTTCATGGATAAGATAAATCGGAGATAGGAATGAAAATTAGAGATGAAGAACAAAAAATTGATCTTCATAGCTAAAAAGATCCTAAATACTTGTTCATACTTATCCGGCTTGATCTCTTTGTCCTCTTGCTAAAGTCTTAAAAAAACAATAAGTTATATTTAATGATTCAAAATATATTGGAGCATCATGGATTTGAAGGATATTTTGGCTACCCTTCAAGTGCAATTTGTGATGAAGGTCCCTACTCACAAGTGGCTCCACCTGTGCATGGCCTACGCCATGCAATCTTACACCAATCACTTTTTAATTGTTAGGTCTCTTGAAGCAAAATCAGGTTCCGAATTACTTGATCCACTTTCAATCAATCTAATAAGCAAAATAGATTAGTTTTAACTATAAATGAAAGAATGACCTTAGTTTGGGGGGCTCTAAAAGAAGTTAGGTGTGCGATAAAGAGTTAGCCACCACTTAAAGCTTAACTTTGTGGTAAGTTAACCATTTTGGCATTGCTTTTGGAAGGGAGAAAAGCATTTTTTAGTTAATTTTGATACGTTGGCTAAAAATTTTAAATTTTTTTTTTTGACTTCTTAAAAAGCTAAAAAAAAGTTTACTTAAAAAAAAAAAAGAAAAGAAAAAAAAGAAAGACTACCTAAGTTGAAAAGCTGTTTCATTTTGCCAGTCTTGCTTCCGCTTTAGCATCGCGGTAAGAGGGTCAAAAGTAAAATAAAAAAAGCAACAAACTTTGTTTACATTTCTTCCAAGTGTTTGTTTATTTGTTTGTTTGCTTGGTTTTAGGGGTAATAACAAGAGCACAGACCTGGAAGAAGCCCCACTGCTCACAAGCCAGATTGAGCTTGGCGGACTCGTCCCGGGACGGCCGGGGTTCGAGTAGTCCACTCATATCGATGACCGGGATCTCGAGGCCACTTCCGTCACGAGCGACTGGATCCGCCTCGGCTTCGGGCCGGAGATACCTCGGAGGGACCTCGCTCAGGCCATTGGACGCAGCAGCCAGAGCCTGGACGTTCGCCACCGGCAGCGACCCCACCGATTCCATCGCTCCTTCCTCCAACTTTATGAGGGAGAGAGAGAGAGAGATCTTTGTTATGGAACCTTACGGATGTTAACGATCTGTGTGTCGAGTTGCGTGTTCCAAAAGGGTCAAATGGTTGCTGGCCGTTGGCCGTCGTTGTTCGCACTGTACTTTATTTCCGCGACAAAAGTGTTTGAGCTCGACGCATCAACAACCTGGTTGAGTTGCCGACACTGGATCGAGATGTCATCTACTTTGAGCGGTCGATACAAGATCGAGATAGCTATCAAGCTTGGTTAACATAACAAATGAAAAAACTTGTCAAAGATTAAAATTTAGGTCAATATTTTTAGATTCAGATTTTTTTTTTTTTTTTTTTCTTCTTGCCAGCAAGTCTGATGTATCTTATAATTCTTGAAGAAATATATCTAAATAAATTAAAAAACAAAAGAACATAGAGCTGTGAAAGAATATTAATGTTAAATTCTCGTAATAATTACTATAATGATCAATCATACAGCGGCCATTTAATCGGCTCATGTATTCATTTTTCGATAAATATGCTTAACTTTAATAGCCCATAAGGTAGTTAGCAGTCATATGATATCACAAAGTAGAGAAGAGGCTTTTTCTGCTTGATTTTATGCTTCTAAAATAAGTTTGGTAGCTCTCAGCCTTTTAATTACATAAAAAAGCCCTTCTAAGCATACCACTGATCGACCATTATATTAATAATATCAAATAGATGGATAACTCCAACTACTATTAAATTACCATTGTAGTACTGAAAATATATTCAACTCCACTATGAGTCCTATTGTCTAGTACACTGCCATTAAAATTAATCTTAAGAAAGTAGGGGATCTCACATGAAGTAGATAGTTTGAAGAATCGCAGAATATGCTTTATAAAAAGTCAGATTTTTTTAACTGTTAAGAATATTTTTATAGCAAAAGACTTCTCAATAGCATGGATAAAAGCTTTTAAAATAATTAGTCTACATTTTTTCATGGTGTTTTGAAATAGCCAGTTACTCATAGCCATCAAAATTTGATTGGCAATGAAATATTTTATGTTTGTCTTGCTCTTTCTAATGCTACTTGTTGTATTCCTTCATAGCTCTGGAAGGAACATAATGACGGATAAACTAGTTATTACATCGGATAAGGGGGCTACTCTTTGAACCCTTTTTTCTACTTAGAATTTCAAAATAATATGAGTAGTAGATTCCATCTCTTCAAGATAAAGGTCATGGTGAGGATCAATATACATACCTCAACGATGAAGAATATTTCAACATAGTACGTAGCCCCATGCAACCTTTCATATGAATAAAGAAATTCTAGAATGAATTCTCATTTTACATGGGGTTCTTTGTAAATAAATTGTATAAGTCAACTACTCTAACCAAAAGAGATGAAGAGAGGCCTCAGCTAAGCCTATCTATACTATTAAAAAATCAGAATCACTGTAGAGAATTTTGTTGACCATCTCTACTCCAAATATGATTAGATAGATTCTAATTTCATCTCCTTTGTCCCGACAATCGTAAGTCTCTTACCATAAGCTCGAGATAAAAAAAAGGCTTGATTACAAATATGGCACATTTTTTTTGGTAAACTTATGGTATATTCTTAATATTCTTTTAAGATGCTATCTCAACTATCCATTTGAGAGGGAAAAAATAATTTTTCATACAATGCAGTTCATTTGAGCCATCAACGTAGCGTAGGTCATGGTAATAGACGAATGATAAGGCAGCAACAAGGATGGATTGGTCATAGATAGGACTACTAGAGATGGTGTTGGGACCGAAGAGGGCCAATTGGAGGAAAGGCAGGAAAGAAGGGCAGTAGACTAAAACCTTGAGGTTGTTTTGAAAGAAGATTGTCATGAGAGGATGTTAGTAAGGAATTGGAGTAGCAGGATTAAACATCAAATATTAGATGTGGACAAAATGTTGATATAAATAGACGAAACTTAAATATAGTTTACTTGGTATTTGCCATCCGATTCTCTAATCAGTAATTGTTGCATATTCAACCATTTCTCTTAACAACTAATACTAAGGATTTTTCATTTAATAATGATAAACACATGCCCCTAAATAAGTAAAATTGTCGTTCATGTGTTACTTTTTAAGTGGAAAACTATCAAGGCAAACATTTAGTCATCTTTTCTATCCTTGGATCTACACAAATCCTAGAGCCACCTCATCTTTTTCATTTTTTTCATCTTTAAAATTCATGAACTATGTACATCTAAGGGTAAAAAAGGTGATCGGATTTATGTTTGATTACATTCGAATATAGCAAGTCTCTCTCTCTATCTATATGTATGTATGCACGTATGTATGTGAATGAAAATAATACAAAGATAGACCCTTCTTCACACATCTCGATGCATAATAAGTGAAACAAATATTAAACAAATAAGAAATATACTATGTCTTATTATACTCATCAACTATATAGGGGTAGCTCTATTTATAGATTTTGTATTAAAAGAATATTATATGAATATTCAAAGGAATATTTGAGGAATATTACAAATTCCTTTGAGGAATATTACAGGATAATATCACATAATATCTTAGTACGAGAATGTGAAAGGATTATGAGAGAGGATCATGGAGATTGCACACTAATATCCTCCCTCAAACTTAAGATGGGAGAATAGAGGGCAGCTTGAGTTTGAAAATTAGGTCTTAAAAATGTTTTGGTGGATGTGCCTTAGTGAATATATTTGCAATTCGATCAATAGAAGTAACAAAGATAAATTGAATAGTCCCTTGAAGGATGTGCCGATGAATAAAATAACAATCATTTTTAATATGTTTGATATGTTAATAAAAAACATCATCGTAAGCAACCTATATAGCACTTCAATTATCACAATCAGAAATAGTGCTAGCAGAATGAATAACCCCTATATCCTTTAGTATCCATCATAGTGAAAGAAGTTTCTATACAGTGTTTGCAAGTTTCTAATATCCTACCTTGGTACTAGACCTCGCAGTGACAATTTGTTTCTTACTTCTGCAGAACTAAGAGAATCTCTTAAAAAGAAGCAAAAGCCAGTAATAGATTAATGGTCAATAAGATCACCTACCTAATTAGCATATGAATATATGCATAACCCAAGAGAGAAATTGGATGAGAAGTAAAGTCTACAAAATAATGTATTCTTAACCTAGCGAAGAATACAAAGTATTATGGCACAGTGAGTTGTGCAAAGGCACTAGAAGAGCCGACTCACAAGATGAACAATATCAAGGTAAGTAACAATAAAATAAATAAGACTCCCAATAAATTGTTAATGCAGAATAGCATCAATGAGTGGTATGCCATTAAAAGAGTGTGTTTAACATTTTGATCAAGAGAAGTAAAAGCTTTCTTACTATCAGTCTAGCCTGCATAAGAAATAAGATCAAAAGTATACTTGGCCTAGAAAAGATACTAACTATCAGAGTTGGAGGAGATCTCAAGACCAAGAAAATAGCTAAAAGATCTAAGATCGTTTATCTCAAAGTATTGAGTAAGGAACTATTTGAGGTTAGAGATTGTCACGCCCCAGACCCAGTTGGTGGTGACCCAAGGGTGACAGCCCACCGTATGCCAGGCATGCAAGGCATCCAGTACAGTATCATTTATAAACAAGGAGGGTTAACAGCTATATAACATACAAAATTTAATCCTCTATAATACAAATTATGTAATGTTGGGCAACAAACCAAAGTTTCAAAATAAATCCAAATAGGATTACATATAACAAAATATAATCAATTTACATCAAGAAGCTTCCAATTACCCCTGTTTTGCCCCTGATAATTTTGTGGCTCTGAAAAAACATTGTAAGATTTAATGAGTTTACACTCAGTAAGTAAGCCTACTATTACATGATATAGCCAAATAAGAATTTTACCAAGTCAAATACATGTCATGCTTCCAAATTTAAAAACATTTCATCATATTATAGAATTATACAAATCTCATGTTCAAATAAATTGGAAGCAATTATTATGAAATAATATTTCAAAATACTATTTCAATTCCAAATCACTGTAAATCTCATTTTATACTAATGTCCCACGTCCACGTAATAAACATCCCAAGGATGTAACCTCCCTGTACGCCCCCAGTGGAGGGAAGGGTGTTTTGAGTCAATTAGCATATAATGCTATATCCTGTCACAGCACATCCCTAGGATGTGTGTTCTCCACATATTTTTCCTGTGGAGGTGGGTCCCGGAGTCATGTAACATGTAATTTGGACCGTGATGATATATAATAACACAATCACAAATAATATTTATTTGCATAACAGCAAACATATATCAATTTACTTTTCATATTTTATCAAATTTGATAATTTCACATAATCATTTAATAATCAGTTGCATATATAAAATGCCAATTTAATTTACCAAAATTAACAATAATCAAGTCAAATAATTCATTTGCATAAATGTGGTACCACCAATATCATTTTTCAAATAATACTATAAATCAATTTCATTATTTCAATAATGGCATAATTTAATAATGATTTAAAAAAATCATTATAACTAGCTTACTTACCTCACAACGCTAATCCCAAAGCGTAAATCAGCTGTATGGACCTCTGGGTACCTACAACATAATTTTTTAGATTTTTAAATTTTAATTTTAGGATGTCAAACTGACTCCTACACTTAACCCAATCTAATCCTGGGCCCAACTTGGGGCTTGAATATCTCCAAATATAGAAGTTCAAATGGGGAAATAAAAATTTTTTGACAAACTAGGATCCATGTTGATCACGACCATATTTTTCTTTTATTGGGCCGGGCTCAATTTGGGGCCCAAAAATTTGGCCCAAAAGGGCTAACTAGACTGGGCCGAAGCTCCCTGGCCCCCCCCTTTTTTTTTTTTTTTTTTTTTTCTCTATTTCCACCCTGGTTCGTGTGAACCGTGGGTGGTTGATGGTCGTCGGCCTAGGGCCGCCGTCGGCCCTCTACCCGGGGTCGGCTGGCCGCCGACCGATCGGCCCCGGGCCGCCACGGCGTGCCACCCCCTTCTCCTCTCTTTTCTTCTCTTTTTTTTTTCTTCTTCCTCTTCTTCTTCTTCCTCTTACTGTGCCAGCGGCATGGCCGGCCACCGCCGGGCCCGGCCGAACCTCACCGGGATGCCGCCGCGTGCCGGTGGGGGCCGCCGGCCGAAGCCCGGCCCGCGAGCCGTAGGCACGCCGGCCGGCTCGACCAACGCGGAGCCGGCTAGGCCCCCGCGATAGGGGAGGGTCGTTCGGTCGTCTCTCTCCCTTCTCTCCCTTGTCGGGTGACATAACCGGCCACCACCCGCCGACGGTGACCCCGCCGGGACGGCCGCCCGGCGCCGACGGGGGTCGCCGGACGGAGCCCAGTTCCCGCGAGCCGGCTCAGCATGCCGCCGGGCTCCGAACTCCACCTGGGGGCAAGGGGAGGGTTGTTCCACGGCCCTCCCCCCTCTTCCCGTGCCGGGGAGACGGCCGGCCTCTTCCGGCTGGGCGAACCCCACCGACGCCACCCCGGCCGGTGGGGCCGCCGCCCGAGAGATCGGCCCGGGGCCGAGTCGGCGGCACGCCGCCGGGCCCGAACCAAGCGTGGGAGCTGGTTTGGCTCTCGCGTCAAGGGAGGGCCCTCCTGCGGCCCTCTCCCTCTCTCTCTACACGCTCTCTCTCTCCTCATCGGTAAGGGGGGGTTACCTGCCGGCGGCGAGGCATCGGGGACGAGCAGAGGGCGACAGCGGCGATGGCAACGAGCGAAGAGGAGGGGGTGAAGGAGACGGAGGGGACTGGCAGTCCCCTCCTCTCAGCCTTTTCTTTAGCGAGGGGAGGGTTGAGCCATCCCCTGCGCCCATGTGCGCGCGCGCTGGCGTGCACGCAGCGCGCCGCGTAAAATATAAAAAAAAAATTCACGTGGGGGGGGGTTTACATCCTCCCCTCCTTATAAAAAAAATTTCGGCCTCAAAATTTATGCACAACACGAATATTTTTTTTTTTTATTTTTTGAGGCCCAAAATGAAAATTACTGGCTGTATTTATCTATCTTTCTGGTCAAAATACAACGATAAATACAAATATTTATTTAGATACAAATAGATGAGGATATTTCTTTTTCACCTCTTCTTCAAGTTTCCACATAGCCTCCCGTTCAGAGTGATTGCTCCACTGAACCTTAACATAGGGTATGTTACGCCGTCTCAGAACTTGATCTTTATGGTCCACAATACGTATAGGATGCTCTTCATATGTCAAATTCTTCTTTAGCAAAATGGGTTCTGCTTCTATCACATGACTGGGGTCAGGAATGTACTTCCTCAACATAGAGACATAGAATACATTATGCACCCCAGAGAGTGCAGGAGGTAATGCCAGGCTATAAGCCACTTCCCCCATTCTGCTTAAGATCTCAAATGGCCCAACGTATCGTGGACTCAATTTTCCTTTAAGCCCAAACCTCATCACATCTTTGGTTGGTGAAACCCTTAAGAAGACATGGTCCCCAACCTGAAATTCCAGTTTCCTTCTTCTAACATCAGCATAACTTTTCTGTCGGCTCTGAGCTACTCAGAGTCTTTCCTTAATCACCGCACTTTTTCTACCGTCCGCCGAATTAGCTCGTGGCTCAACAATTTCCTTTCCCCCACATCATTCCAACACAAGGGAGATCCGCATTTTCTATCATACGTAGCTTCAAATGGAGCCATTTTGATGTGCTTGGTAACCGTTATTGTAAGCAAACTTCACCAAAGGTAGGTGGTTGTCCCAAGCACCACCCAAGTCCATTACACAGTGCTCGTAACATGTCTTCTAAGATCCGTATGGTCCTCTCGCATCGTCCATCCGTCCGGGGGTGGAAAGCCGTGGCTTTGAAATTCAGTTTGGTCCCTGTGAGCCCTATGAAGACTCTTCCAAAAGCGGGACACAAACCCGGTATCCCGATCCGACACAATTGACTCGGGGACACCATGAAGTCTCACTATCTGCTAATGTACATGGTGGCCAATCTCTCACTAGAGACCCCAACTCTGAACGGTAGAAAATGAGCTGACTTGGTCAATCTATCAATAATAACCCAGACCGCATCATTGCTTCTGGGAGTTTTGGGTAAACCTGTCACAAAATCCATAGTGATCTTCTCCCATTTCCACCGGGGAATCATCGAGACCGAAGAGGTCCCGTTGTGCCTTTGATGTTCGGTCTTCACTTGTTGGCACACTAAGCACTTGGCCATATATTGAGTAATTTCTCTTTTCATTCCTTTCCACCAAAAATTTTTTCGTAAGTCTCTGTACATTTTGGTGCCTCCTGGGTGAACAGTATAGGGAGAGTAGTGAGCCTCCCTCAAAATTTCAGCACTTAGATCCTCCATATTTGGCACACAGAGCCTAGTATTAAATCTCAGGGATCCATCCTCATTTATTTGGAAATCATTCTGAACCCCTGACTGCACAGCTTCTTTTATCTTTTGCAGTTCTAAGTCTTCTTTCTGGAAAGACTTAATCCTGTGAATCAGGGTTGACTGAAGTACAAGTGTTGCAAGAAGCCCATCAGATCGCTGTACTCGCAAACCAACCTCCAACTTTTCAAGGTCTCTGTGAATGTGAGGCTGAGAAGTAATTATGGAAGCTAGCTCTGAGGAGGACTTTCTGTTTAAAGCATCAGCTACCACATTGGCCTTCCCTGGGTGATAATGTAGGTTCAGGTCATAATCCTTTAGTAGCTCTAGCCACCTCCTCTGCCTCAAGTTTAGCTCCTTCTGGGTGAAAATGTATTTTAGACTTTGATGGTCTGTATACACATCACAAGTCTCCCCATATAGATAATGCCGCCAAATTTTCAATGCAAAGATCAAGGCGAAAAACTCCAGGTCATGAGTAGGATAGTTCTGCTCATAAGGCTTCAGTTGCCTGGAGGCATAGGCTATCACCTTTTCTTTCTGCATCAGAACACCTCCCAATCCCTTTCGAGAGGCGTCAGTGAATAAAGTATATCATCTAGATGTAGATGGAAGAGTAAGGATAGGGGCTGACACCAGGCGCTGCTTGAGCTCTTGGAAGCTTCCCTCACACTCCTTTGACCAAACAAACTTTGCTCGCTTTTGAGTTAAGCGAGTCAGAGGCAGAGTAATGCGAGAGAAGCCTTCCACAATTCTGCGATAATAACCAGCCAGCCCCAAGAAGCTTTTGACTTCTGATACATTGGAAGGCCGACACTAGTTCACGACAGCCTCAATCTTGTTAGGGTCTACAGATATACCGTCTTTGGATACGATATGGCCCAAGAAGGATATTTGGCTCATCCAGAAGTCATATTTCTGCAGCTTGGCATAAAGTTTCTTCTCCCGAAGAGTCTGCAGAACAATCCTTAAGTGGTCTTCATGCTCCAATAACCTTTAGAATATATCAAGATATCATCAATAAAGACCACTATAAACTGATCCAGGTATGGTTTAAAGATCCTGTGCATCAAGTCCATGAATATTGCCAGGGCATTAGTCAACCCAAACGGCATCACCAAGAACTCATAATGGCCGTACCTGGTTCTGAATGCAGTCTTAGAAACATCCTCAGCTTTAATCTTAAGCTGATGGTACCCTGATCGAAGATCAATCTTTGAGAATACTTGAGCTCCTTGGAGTTGATCAAATGGATCATCAATCCTCGACAAAGGGTACTTATTCCGTACTGTTACCTTATTAATTTCTCAGTAATCAATGCAGAGTCGAAGACTGCCATCCTTCTTTTTGACAAATAATACTGGAGCACCCTAAGGAGAGACACTAGGTATAATAAATCCTCGATCCAGAAGCTCCTGCAACTGACATTTTAACTCCTTTAGCTCAGCTGGGGCCATACGGTAAGGAGCCTTGGATATAGGTCCAAAGGCCGTGGGCTAAATCAATAAAGTGAACTCGACTTCTCGATCCGGGTAATTCAGTCAATTCCTCCGGAAAGACATCAGGAAACTCTCGAGCCACTGGAATATCTTTCAATTGGTGTTCATCCTGCTGAAGGTCTCTGACCATAGCAAGAAACCCTTGACCACCTTTTCTTAAGTATTTCGCAGCTTGCAGAGCTAACACTAATACCGAAGCCAGATGTTCCTGACTCCCACTAAAACTAAATTCAGGAAGATTAGGAATTTTAAAGATTACCCTTTTCCTGAAACAGTCTATAGAAGCATGATAGGAGGCCAACCAGTCCATCCCCAGGATTACATCAAAGAATTTTAGTGGGAGGACTATCAAATCAGCATTCAACCTCCTATCTTCCATGTCAATCAGGCAGGATTTACACACTGAGTCTACCATCATGACATTTCCATTTGGAAATGCAATATACATCTCTTGCTCTAGAGGAACGGGTGTCAATGATGCATTCTTGGCAAGATAACTATCAGATATAAATGAATGTGTGGCACCCGGATCAATTAAAGTTTGAGCATAAGTGTTGCCTACTTTAAACATACATGTCATAAAGATTAACTTAACTTAGATGTCATGCAGTATCATATGTTTTTTCTCTATCTACTATCATAATCCATGCATTATATCAGGTATAAATGCAATAATTTTAAAGAAATAAATTAATTTAACAGACATACCTGTCACCACAGTGTTAGAGACAGCAGCGTCCTGCTGAGTGAGGGTAAAGACCTTCCTTTGGGTCCTAGGCTGCTGTTGGCTCTTCCCTTGATCTGGAGGGGGCTGCTGATCCTTCTGGAGGGGACAGGTAGCTATCTTGTGGTCCATCTTCCCACAAATATAGCAGGCACCAGTCAGCCTGCGGCACTGTTTGCCCTGATGGGCCTTCCCGCAATGAGGACAGCGGGTCTCCTTATCCTTTTGCCCTGAGAAAGCCTGAAAGAAACCCTTCTTATTCTTAGCCTGCCCTGAAGACTGGCCAAAAGGAGGTCCCCTCTTCTTCATTTGTTGCTCCCTCACCTGCTTAATGGCAATCATGTTCCTATCAATGAACAGAGACTTGCTTACCACTTCACTGTAAGTGGGGAGCTCAAATGCATTGACTGCCTGCCTCAGCCTGGGGTGCAGTCCCTTGGTGAATTTGGTGATCTTGGCTCTCTAAGTCATAACAAAATCTGGAGCAAATCGGGCCAATCGTATAAATTCGGCTTCATACTGGGCCACAGAGAGGTTCTTCTGCTCCAATCTCATGAACTCAGACTCCATCTGCCTATGCACACTCCTGGGGAAATACTGGCGATAAAAAGGCTCCTTAAACTGTTCCCAAGAGATGGCCCGACCTCCATACTGCTGCTCCAACATTAGCCACCAATCATATTTCTCCCCTTGAAGGAGGTAGGCGGCAAATCTAATCCGCTCCTCCTCCTGTCTGCCAAGGGCCGTAAAGGCCTTCTCTATCTCTCTTATCCACATCTCCGCATCAAGTGGGTTGGTGGATCCAGAGAAGGGAGGAGGGGCCAAGCTCTTAAACTCGGAGAAGTTACGACCCTCTCCCTGCCAGGGCTGAGATGGAGCGGGCTGAGCAGATTGATCGGGCTGGGCCGGCTGGGTCTGAGGAGTAGAAGGGGCAGACTGAGTCTGCGGAATGATAGAGCCGTATATAGCAGGCAAGACCGCCGAATCGCCGGCCGCATGGCTCGTACCGCCCGAGTCACTCCCAAGAAGGCCCGAGCAACCCCTGCCGAGAATCGCCGTGAGTCGTTCCAACTGGGGCAACGAAACCTGCATCTGCTGAGGCTTCCTGGCCTCCCTGCTGGTTAAGGTCACCAGCCTGAGTCCCCCTCATGTCGCTGACTACTGGTGCGACGATGCATTATAAAATCCTGCCACGGTTAGGTTCCAATCAATATCATAATAAACCACCAAATCTCAAGCATTTTTAAACAAGTCACTTGAATTTTTCCTAGAGTTATTACCCTCCTAATGTCATGTCAATATTTGGCCTAGAGTTAATCATGTGTTTGGCCCTAATGTCAAACCTTGCTCTAATACCACTACAAGCTGTCACGTTCCGGACTTAGTTGGTGGTGGCCCAGGGGTGACAGCCCGCCACATGCCAGGCATGCAAGGCATCCAGTATAGTATCATTTATAAACAAGGAGGGTTAACAACTATATAACATACAAAATTTAATCCTCCATAATACAAACTATGTAATGTTGGGCAACAAACCAAAGTTCCAAAATAAATCCAAATGGGGTTACATATAACAAAATATAATCAATTTACATCAAGAAGCTCCCAATTACCCCTGTTGTTGCCCTTGATAATTTTGTGGCTTTGGAAAAACATTATAAGATTTAATGAGTTTACACTTAGTAAGTAAGCCTACTATTACATGATATAGCCAAATAAGAATTTTACCAGGTCAAATATATGTCATGCTTCCAAATTTAAAAATATTTCATCATATTATAGAATTATACAAATCTCATGTTCAAATAAATTGGAAGCAATTATTATGAAATAATATTTGTAAAAATACCATTTCAATTCCAAATCAATCGTAAATCTCATTTTATACTAATGTCCCACGTCTACGTAATAAACATCCCAAGGATGTAACCTCCCGTACGCCCCAAAGGGAGGAAGGGTGCCGAAGTCAATTAGCATATAATGCTATATCCTGTAACAGCACATCCCTAGGATGTGTGTTCTCCACATATTCCCCCTGTAGAGGTGGATCCCGGAGTTATGTAACATATAATGTGGAACATGATGACATATAATAACACAATCACAAATAACATTTATTTGCATAACAGCAAACATATATCAATTTACTTTTCATATTTTACCAAATTTAGTAATTTCACATAATCATGTAATAATCAGTTGCATATATGAAATGCCAATTTAATTTACCAAAATTAACAATAATCAAGTCAAACAATTCATTTGCATAAATGTGGTACCACCAATATCATTTTTCAAATAATACTATAAATCAATTTCATTATTTCAATAATGACATAATTTAATAATGATTTAAAAAAAATCATTATAACTGGCTTACTTACCTCACAATGCTAATCCCAAAGCGTAAATCAGCTGTATGGACCTCTGGATACCTACAACATAATTTTCCAGATTTTTAAATTTCAATTTTAGGATGTCAAACTGACTCCTACACTTAACCCAATCTAATCCTAGGCTCAACTTGAGGCTTAAATATCTCCAAATATAGAAGCTCAAATGGGGAAATAAAAATTCCCCGACAAACTAGGATCCATGTTGATCACGACCATATTTTTCTTTTATTGGGTCGGACTCAATTTGAGGCCCAAAAATTTGGCCCAAAAGGACTGATCGGGCCGCCGGCCGCCCCCTTTTTTTTTTTTTTTTTTTCTCTTTGTTTCACCCTCGGTTCATGAACCAGGGGGTGGCTGATGGTCGCGGCCTAGCTGGCCACCACATTTCGGCCCTACACCGGGGTCGGCCGTGCCGAAAGCTGGCCGCCGCTGGCCACCTCTCTCCTCTCTTTTCTTCTCTTTTTTTTTTTTCTTCTTCTTCCTCTTCTTCTTCTTCCTCTTCTTGTGCCGGCGGCACCTGGCCGGCCACCTCCATTGGCCGGGACCTGGACCACAGACGCGCCAGCGCCGGTGGGGCCGAGCTCCGTCGAGCCGGGTCGGCGAGGCCGGCACGCTCGTCGAGCCCGGACCAACGCGGAGTCAAGCTTGGATCCCGCGACAGGGGAGGGCCGTTCGGCCCTCTCCCTCCCTTCTCTCCCCCCTCGCCGCGACATGGCTAGCCACCACCGGCTTGGGCCGACCCTCGCCGGACGCCGCCCGCCGGCGCCGGGGTCGGCCGGAGCCCAGGCTCGGCACGCCGCCGGGCCTGAACCCACTGCAAGGGGAACGGCCCTCCCCCCTCTTCCCTTGCCGGCCGGACCCCACTGGACGCCGCCCTGGCGCCGGTGGGGGCTGCCGCCCGGAGATCGGGTCCGACGAGCCAGCGGGCACGCCGCCGGGCCCGAACCAAGCACGGGAGCCGACTTGGCTCTCGCGTCAGGGGAGGGCCCTCCTGCGGCCCTCTCCCTCTCTCTCTATATGCTCTCTCTCTCCTCGCCAGTAAGGAAGGGTTACCTACCGGTAAGGGAGGGTTACCTGCCGGTAGTGAGGCGTCGGGGACGAGCGGAGGGCGACAGCGGCAATGGCAACGAGCGAAGAGGAGGGGGTGAAGGAGACCAGTCCCCTCCTCTCAGTCTTTTCTTCGAGGGGAGGGATGAGCCCTCCCCTGCGCCCATGTGCGCGCGCGTGGGCGCGCGCCTACGCGCGCATGCAGCGCGCCGTGTGTCGCGCACCCACGCCGCGTAAAATATAAAAAAAAAATTCATGTGGGGGGAGGTTTACAAAGATACTAGTGAGTCATTTTCAATGATTATCATATTATCCATATAATGTAATAGAAGAATGGTGCCATGATCAATCTTGCAAATGAACAAAGTCATATGGGCGATAAATGAAACCAAGCTAACAAATAATACTGCTGGAATTAGCAAACTGGCTGCAGTTATGGTCCTAAATTCTAACCAAGCTTTTAAATTGGAAGCCCAAATGTTTTCAGCTTGGTTTTCCTTGAAAGTTTTCAACTGGCATTTTAAATGTGGCAAAGTTTTGGACTCGGCCATACCTAGACCCATTGAGGCAGCCACACTTAATGCACAAGCTACTGATTCCCTCGTCCTAGCATGCTAGCGATCTAATCCGTTTCTCAACCAATAGAACTTAAAATGATAAACACAATTAAGGATGCCCATATTCTTAAAATAGTCAAAATATATTCTCATGTATTGAAAAATAAACATAGCATAACATTAGTTTTCTGCCTTACAAGTCCAGTGAATTTATCATTATACAGCCTGACTTCATTTTAATTAAAGAGCAGCCTTAAGAAACCTTAGAAAGCGCATTGCACTTGTGATGAAATATGGTCAAGCTCAGAAAAGAAGTCACAAAGTCCTCTTCACTCTTGAAAGGTCATCTTCTTAACTTCATGCGATCCACGAAGCTCTTCCCATCAAGTCTAGCAGAGAAGAACAGCTTCATAAAGTTCTCATGGTCTACTGTCTTATAATTTACCTCACTTCCTCTTGCAAGCTCTGGAAGGGGACCTATCATGGCATGAGAGTTTGGGCTGTGAAATGCTGCAACTGAAAGCCGTTCTTTCTCCATGCTTACAACCGCCCTATGCTCGATGCTTTTATACCTCCCATTACTGAATATCTATAAGGAAGAAACATAAATGTGGGAACCATTATTTCTTTGATTAGAAGAAATCAGCTCCATGATGAGAAAAGGATGCATAACCTTTAAACACCTAGCAGTAATGGAACTCTAGATGGTTTCTGGAATTAGCCATTTGTGCTTGACCGCTTATGATATATTATTCACAGTAAAATGACAAGGTCTCAATAAGTAGCTTCCTTGGTGCAAATCATCCACCAAAATGATCAAATTCACAACTTTTTCCAACAGGGGAGGAGGATTACCTCAAAGATATCACCGACATTAACGATGAAAGCACCTGGAAGAGGCTTGACAGGCACCCATTTGCCATTTTTCTTGATTTGTAACCCTTGAACTTGATTTACTTGAAGGACTAAAGTTATAAGATCAGCATCAGAATGTGGCGAGAAGCCCAACACCTTGTCCGCCTGGAGGCATGGGGGATAGTAATTTATCCTGACCGATTGTATTCCATCTTTATTCTTGCCCGTAAGGATATCTGGATTAAGTCCTAGGTTCTTGGCCATTAAACGCAATAGGCAATCTGCAGTGTTCTTCAGCTCTTGTGAGTACTTATCCAGTGTAGCCCTGCAAATACTTATGTTGGATAAAAAGAGCCAGAGAATAAAAAACAAACATTTATAAGTGAATTGCATATACTAACAAAGAGAAACAATATATTGACCATCCACAACGATATTTTTTTCAGATACTAAGTCAATTTCATTTTTAAGGTGGTATAAATAAAACTAATTAGCCTCCCAGTTTAAGATGCTCGATATTGCTGGTGTAAAGCCAGATCCATGGGATTTGGTTTTATTATTGGCTCGCAGAATATAGTTAGTTACAAGTGCTTAGGTTAAAGAGAAGAACGAAGAATTAAGAAACATTTAGATTAAGAAGGCATTTAAATCAAGTCTATTCTAATGCAACAACGCGCAAGAAACTTTTATGAAAGAATTCATCCTCAGTGATTCTCACCAAGATTATAAGAAATACTGTGCTGTGGTGGTTGCAGGCAGAATGACAAACCACAAAAGTTCATTGCCTTTGCTAACTTGATATGAACAGAACTACCTAAGCTTGAGATTCCATTTCTAATGAAACAAATCTTGCACTTTAAAAATCAATATGTCATGATCAAGCCACAAATAAAAAGTGTAATTGTTATCTCTGAAAAAACTCTCCCAAATATTTCTCTTTTCACCTTTCTTTGTCCTAAACCTACAAGAAAGTAAAATGAGTTATGAAATCATTGAAAGAACATAAGAGCATAACCATCTAGACTTGACCAAACTATTTAGGGTTGGCTTTGATAATCCTTATTTAGCAATTGTTCTTATAAAACATGACAACCACATAACATAGATTCAACATTGCCATTTACAATACATAAAACTTGACCAATGACACAATTATTCTTTGTGTGGGGGGTAGTTAGCTTTTTCCCCCTTTTTTCTGGGTTACAACCTACAAGACTTAATGTTATTCCTTACAAAAAGGTCAGCTTAAAGGAAACATTGCACTTCATTATACCTGAAAGTGGGGGGTTGAGAAGGCCAAAATCTCATGTTCCTCTGGTTGGGTGGTTGGGTGTTGAAGTAAAGAATGTCTGCCCAATCTAGTTTTTGATCCTCTGATACCACAAATAACTGACCGTAACCTTCAAGATTTCCCGGCAGCTGAGCAAATTGTTCCTTTGCCTCTAAAGGAAGTTTAAAGAACTCTTCAATATCTACCTTCATTCTCTCAATCAGTTCATTAGGAACGTTATGGTTAATCAACTGCAATGAACAATTCAAAAAAGTTAAGTATGCATTCTGAAGAAGACAAAAAAAACAGATCATTGTAATCTCATTCAAAAAAAAAAAACAAAAAATCCTATGTATTGAACTTCTACATGAAATTTAAACCAAATAAAATATAGAATCAACCTAGTGTCTAGCAGGACTCATTGCCACAACAACTCAAATATTCTGACCATAGCCTCAGTGGCTGAGCCAGGATATTGGTTGAGGGGAAGCAACAGTATAAAGTTGTCAATATATTGGTATGGTAACCGAATGAACTATCAAGGTGATGTCAATTTCCTATAAACTTACTAGGTGCCAGCTTGTTATTGCCTCAAGAAAGAAAAATAGTTTCCTACATCAAGCACCATGCATTTATTAAAATACAATACTGTATAGCAAATCTGAAAATATAGATAAGAATGGAGCATTTTAGAAGGAAGTGTTGGTATCATTAAGTTCTCATGACAAAAAGCAAGAAGGAAGGAATATAATAAAGAAGGAATTCTTTTGGAGAGTTGAGAAGATAAATGCCTGATCATATTCATCTCACCGCACCTCTTTGACCTCTTGCTAAAGTTTTAAAAGATAAATAATTTATATTTAATGTTTCCAAATATATTCAAGCATCAAGGATTTGAAGGATAGTTTGGCTCCTGTTGAAATGTGATATATGAAGATCCCAACTCACAGGTGGCTCCACCAGTGCATGGCCTACTCTGTGCAATCTTGCATCAATCACTTCTTAGTTGTTAGGTTTCTTGAAGCAAAATCAGGTTCCGGATTGCTCAAGTTCCACTTTCAATCTAATAAGTAAAATATATTAGTTTTAATTATAAATGATCTTGGTTTGGAAGGGCTCTGAAAGAAGGTGGGTTTGCCATAAAAAGTGGCATATCCATCACATTTTGGATGGTTAGCTACCATCACGACCTTAACTTTTTAGCAAGGACAAACACAGAAACCATGTTTTCTTATTTTACATAGATATCCAACCATTTGATTGAGGCTTTTTGTAAAAAATTTAATACAACTTCTCCACTCCTCAAAAGGCTGAAAAAGTCTACTAAAGAAAGGCTTCGATTTGAATCTTTTGGGCAAAAGCATACTTGAGACATATTAGGAAGCTGTTTTCATTGGAGCTAAATGTTATGGATTCAAAACACTAAAAAATTATAATAATATCAAAATACAAATATCAAAGTAAATATTTTATAAACTAAAAATACTTTATAGTAATAAATTTTAATATAAATAGTTAAAGATTGAAAGCACTATATAATATTATTTATTGTCATTTCTCTCATTAAAACTATTTTTCAATTTGATTGTAGTTAAATAGCTTTTTATTAAAAAAACTCTATCAGTAAAAGTCCTATCCAAACCTATGAAATACAAAAGTTATATTATTTACAGCAACCTCAAACATGACCTTAGAAAGATTCATTCGGTTTACGCAAAGACAATAAAGTTTGGAAAGATGTAAAGAAAGTGCAGAAAAATAATTTGAAAGAAAACACCAGAGAAGCCAAGTTCCCTCGTTAAGGAAAATAAATAAATAAATACAGAGAAGCCAGTTGAGCACTAAGAAATTTGCTGCGAAATTGGTTTTAGCATCATGGTAACTATGGTCCAAAAGGGGCAAAAGTAAAATAAAAAAGAAGGAACGTTGTTTAAATTTCTTCAATTGTTTGTTTGGTTTGATGTGTAATAAGAGCACTGACCTGGAAGAAGCCCCACTGCTCGCAAGCCAGATTAAGCTTGGCGGACTCGTCCCCGGAGGACTGGGGTTCGAGTAGTCTACTCATATCGATGACCGGGATCTCGAGACCACTGCCATCGCTGGCGACAGGATCCGCCTCGGCTTCGGGCCGAAGATATCTCGGGGGTACCTCGCTCGGGCCACTGGAGGCAGCAGCCAAAGCCTGGACGTTCGCCACCGGGAGCGACCCCACCGTTTCCATCGCTTCTTCCGCACCACCCCACCTAATCCTTCCTCCCTCCACCTTTTGGGGGGTGATCTTCGTCGAGGAATCTTTCTGAAGTCGATGGTCTCTGATCTTTGTTTTGTGCCTTTTTTGTGTGCTCCAAATGAGCAGACGGTTGTTGGCCTTCGTTGTTTATTCCTAAAATGAGGTTGGTTTTTACATCGATACATCAACCAGATGAGCGGTCGAGACTGAAATCAAGATATAATCTATTTTGATTAATATGATAAATGAAAAAAAATAAAAAAAAATTAAAAATAGGTTGATTGAAATATAAGGAAAAAGAAAATGATTAGATATTGAATTTTGCTACTGTTTTTTTTTTTTTTTCCTCTCTCTCTCTCTCTCTCTCTCCCTCCTTAGGCTAAACTTATGGTATATTTTTGATATTCTTTTTAAGATGTTAATCCCAACCTCCCATTTGAGTTACCCCAATTGATGAGCATAAGAATAAGAAGCATAAATAAAACTAGAACTCAGATTCAATGTTAATTAAAGGAAACTTTGAGTACCGAAAGCTTTGTATTTTAAGCTTTTAAATTTTTTATAAAGAGCCAGCATTGAGGAAACCTCATGACGACAGAAGCCACACAACCATAACTCATAACATGGAACGCGATCTTAGATTTATATGTTAAAAAGAAGAAAATCTTTAAAAATTTTTGAGAATGAGATAGGAAGCCACATCCAAGCTTCTATTCAATAAATGATAAATTCAACCAAAAACGCCTCCTCTATTAAGAAATCCTCAATAAAGGTATATATTACAAGCAAACTTTTAAGTAGTACCTAAGGGCACACTTAGGAGTAGTTCATCTTTATGCGATACATGGCACATTTTAATGAAACAATAATCAAGCCATACAACAAATCCAAAATCCACTTTCCCTCTTCTACTTAATAAAGTTTAAATATATTTTAAAATTAATAAAATTTATAATTTATAAATTTTTTTTTAAAAAAAATTTAAGTGAATACATCAAACAGCCATCATGCAAGCCAAACTAAGATTCTGAATTTTCTTAACGAATTTATGATGCAAGCTTAGCTTCATCAAATTTTTAGCACTGTCAAGCTTAATGACCAAATGACTACGGTATATTCTTTGCATGCTTATAAGAATGGAACAAATCATTCCCATTCAAATAAAAGCAATTTTATAAAATTATCACTCTGCCAGTGCCATTTTTATCAAATTATCAGCTTCCTCTCTGCACTTAGAGTAAATTTCTTCATTTCAATTTCTAAAGCACTGGGGACAGACACAAAAAAATAAAAAAATAATAAAAAAAATTGGTGCGCTTCCTCTCTACACTTAGAGTAAATTTCTTTATTTCAATTTGTAAAGCACTGGGGATAGACAAAACAGAAAATATGGTGCGCTCTGTCAACTTAATGCAAGTAAACGTGAGCTCATTTTTTGTCTGTACTTAAGCACACAGAATGAAGGGCTATTTCATGCCAATCGCAATGAGTCTTCATTTTTTTCTCCCCAAAATGATAATAACCACGAAAGATAACTCTTAAGAAATATAAATTACAAATAAAGTGTAAAGATCAATAGACAGGAATACAATTGCAACAGTGCACCCATGCTTCCCCAAAATTTATTTAGATTTGTCAGTCAGGGTAACCAGAGACCTGAGGACACCAGGACTGATCGTGTCAGCAAGAGCTCCTTTTTCTGAAATTATGAATGATTTCTCCTTCACATAGCTCTGTAGTTTCTTGGTCTCATAGTCCACACGTTCTTGATCTACATCACAAGCAAAAAAAATATTATATCAAAAGGAATCAAGTTTTCCTCTATAAATAAATTGAGTAATGTCATCTAAAATCCAAGAAACAAAAACAAAAAATTCTAATGACCAGAAATAACAATCAGTTATCCATTTGATCACTGAATGGATGATTGTGGTTGTGAAAAGTATGAATGGAACCTATGAAGGCATTTTGAATTCAAGCTCATGCAACAGGCCATGGGGAAACTCATATTCAGGAAAGCAGAATCATTTTGTTAACAGTAAATAGACCAACTAGAAGGCTAATTCACGAGTTCATATAGCTTACAAGCATAATTTTGATATGCAGATATTGCACTTAACAAAATCAGTATATAAATAAATGTCAATGCAACAGCTGAGGCAAAGGTACTTAATACTGCCAGTACATTGAACTTGGCAAGAGGTAAATATAAGGAAAAGATAAAAAAAAATACAGAATCTCAGGGGAACTGCGCAGTGGAGCCACGATATTACAAAAGCAGCATAGAAGCTCTGACGATTGCAACAATTTGGCCAAATACTGCAGTAACTCCTCTTCACAGAAAGAGACATGATATAACAATCATCAGAATGATAGTGAATTTTCAATTTTGTATTTTGGAGATTTAAAGGAGTTGGAGTCTGAGGCCTTGCATTTACAGTACCACGCTTAACTTGATTCAAAGACACTTGGAATAGGCTAAAACAGCTATCAGACATTAAGCTTTTCTCTAACTGCCAGACCATGAGGCACTCGTATCATGCCACTAATGAATGAATTAGCATAGACTGGTACACTCTTGAGTCCTGGAAACACTTGAAGTGATCAACATTAAAACTTTCCAAGGGGATAAGGAGACCAAAAATCATATCAATACAAAAAGGTTGGTGAGAAATGGGCAATTTTTTTCTTAACAACAAGTTTAGAGAAATGGCAGGATTCCAGAATGGCATCTGATGTAGGAATGTGCAGTTATATAATCATCATGGATAACCCATATTCCAGTATCTAACAGCCAAGAAGTATGTAGGATAAACAAACTTCTTACAGTTTCAAGTCTAGCCACCCATCCAGGTGTAAAAGATCACAAGACTTCCGGAGTATACTAGGTTTCCCTACCTTTGACTATACTCGAACTTAAACTTTTCAAATAAAATCTCGCTAAACATCAGCTATATATGATCATGCAATATGAAATGGCACATGCTGTTTCCTACAGGCCAATAGCATCAATGGTAATTTAGCAAGTACCTTTTTCCAAAATGGTGTGCACTGCATGAAAAGGCATACGGACAAAAATATCAGACCCTGGAAACATCATCCATGTATGCTCCTTCGAGTCATGATTTCCACAAGTTGGGCATATCTCCTTCACTAATTCCTTTGATTTAGTTCCCTCTATTTCTTTCATTATTGCCTCAAAAGGAGATGGAACACTACTTTTTGTTGTGCGTGCTCTCCTACGGAGAGCTGTCAAGCCTTCTCTGTTCCCATTCCTCAATCTGTCATTTTCAACCAGCTGTTTTAACATAGAAATTTACAACAAAATTAGACATACTGAGACACTCAAGAGTTAGGAGTATGAACTGAATAAGAATGGTTCTTACCTGATTACGCGCCAAGAGTAGCTGCTCAGCTTCAGTTTCAATCTCAACTAGAGCCTGCTGCAGTTGTTTCATGCTAGGATCCATTGAAACCATCTGTATTGCTGAAGTGGTTAACCAATGATGCAAATATTTCTTATTAAACATGAGAAGCCAACTGCTTAGCATACAGTCACAAGAAAAAATAGTTCCATGTTATATTCCATATCCAAACAAATACTACCACTATTCTCAGCTAAGGGTGGCTGAAACCAACCAAATACAGCCACTTCTTTTTTCCCCTGTAGAACAGTTCCATGGGCAATGGGCTACACTACTAAGGAAGCAGCCCTTCAAACTCAGGTCTCTGGTACAACCACCAACATAATTTACTAGCTTGGTAAGCTAGCAACTTCTCTATTAGATTCATTTGCAACGTAAATTAGAGATGCACCGATGTGAAGGAGTGATTTGATACATGTAAAAGAAAAAAGAGGTATAGATAAATCGAAAATTATATGAGAGAAAGTGATAAAGAAACATTTCAAATTTTAACATCTCATAGAAAATATAACTCAAAATCAAGAAAAATGGAGGAAAAGCATTCACGTAGCCCACACCACTAGCTTGGGATTAAGGATTTGTTGTTGTTGTTGCGGTAAGCTGGCAACTTCTAGCCAAATACAGCCACTAGTTCAGTGGGGTGATTTTAGCTGTTTCCTACAAAAAGATTTACTTCTATCCAGAAAAGTCTAAATGGGCTCAAGGAGATCATTTTGAACCTTGTTCAGAATACATAATAAGAATACTTGCGCAATCATATTTTTCTGTTTCTAGCTGAAATTTGGAACACATAATGAAATCATATAATATCAAAAAAAGACAAAAAAATTGATAAAAAGACAAAAATGAAATATATATAAAGAATATAAACATTGCAGGCGAAAAAAGAAAGAAAGACCTTATAAACTCTAAAACTTTTATTGTGTAAAGTTTTTACAAAAAGACTTCTAGAAGTTTGTGATGCACACAGAACATTATAATATGCAATTTATAGCTAAAACAATATATATAAGATTTACCATGCCCCTAATGTAGAGTCCGGAGCTACATGAAAAATGATACACAATTATGATCTGATTCACAATGGATTTATCATAAGTAGGTCAAGCATTGGATAAAATCAAGGAGTTGGAACTATAGCAATTTAGTTGGGTCTAAAGTTCAGATATGGGAATTTTTGATATTTTGATAAGAAAAGTTAGGATCACAAGGTTATATGCTTGAAGAAGAGAAGCTAGTGTTAAGATTAGGGTTTTGACTCTTGAGTAGGGTCCCTATAGACAAATAAGAAAAGAAATCTGAATGTTGTTCAAGAAGGTAAAATATGAGGACAAGTCAAGAAGGAGAGAAGGGGGAAGAAGAACCCATCCAGAATAATTGCGATTACTCTTTTTTCTCCCTGCACTCTACAAATATTCAGCTTTCATTAATGTACTATGACATTATAAAATCTGTATATCAATAATGAGTGCGGCTAGAACTCACCTAATCTAAGTGAAGCCAGTTTTGGAGTCATTAAGAAAATTATTACTCAAAATATAACTTTTACTCAGATCCAGGCTCTTTTTTAGGAGGGGAAAAAAATCTAGATGATGATAAAAGCATTGCTCATATATGGACAAAAGATGCTTGTGGTCACCTATTAATTAGACCTTTCAGCCAACTGCCCCTTCCCCCAAGAAAAGATGAAAAAAAAAAAAAGCTGAAACAAAAGAAAGTCAACAGCCTGGAACTTCGACTTCTCCTTTTTGCTACTTCAATGGGAGCTATAGAAGCATGAGCTACTTCAACTGGTAGATCACCCTTAATCCTCCAAATAGCTCTTATGCATAATATCTCATTTTGGAGAGACTGGCACCCCAAAGATACAGTCAAGAATTGATGTGTAATAAGGTTTTGCATTAGAAGATAGAATTGAGCTTTGCTACTGAAAACTGACATGTTGATATATCTGTGTTTATGTATGCGGTGTACATATGTGTATGTATGTATATGTGTGTGTGTGTGTGTGTGTGGAGAGAGAGAGAGAGAGAGAGAGTAGGATTCGCTCCAGTGCATCTGGCCCCAAATGCTTCCTAGTGGAAATCAATGATGCATCTCTTAAAATAAAAATCAACATCGCTGATCATGATCTATGGTGTATAAAATACATAGACACTAAAATTATTTATTTATAGGTCTCTTCCTTATATATCAAGCAAGCACCAAAACGAATGCTAAAAATATAGCTAGTGAGTTAAAGTATATTATACACTATGTAATTTGCAAATCTAAACCATTGATCTCGATCTAAATACTTAAACATATAGAGATCAAATTTCAGCTGATTTGGATGCTTCTAAACTATAGGTCAAATAAAGGCATGACATCATATTAGTAAAACTGTCCATTTCTTTATCAATTTGATCTATAGATAAAATATCTTGAAACTGTGAGATCTTTTGTTTCTAAACATTTTATGCACCATATATCATGTTCAATGGTATCAATTTTCATTACAAAAGGTCCATCATTGATCTCTAGTAGGAAATATTTGAGGCCAATTGAACTCGAGTGCATCCTAGCCTCCTAATATATATGAAAACTTCATGCTATCCAATAATGCAAAACCGTATTATAATAGTTAGAACTCTAAAGGTTACCAGCTTAAAGACTGCAGAACTATCATAAACCACCTTGACATCATAAGCTCATCCATCTAATACACTTTGTCGAAGGAAATGGTACAACTCTGATCATCATCGGAGTCCATCAGTTGAGCCTTAGGTTGGGCAGTCTAATCTAAATGAGGACCAAGCTTAGAAGGTCATTAACAAGTGGGAAACCTGGGGACCATTCATAAAGATGAAGAGGGCACTATTTCATGGTGCTAGGGGGAGTCCTCACAAAGCACAACCAGACTATTGTTCTTCTTCTTCTGCGGCCAACCTTCAGAAAGGAAGAACCATGAGCGTGGGTTGAGGTCCCACCTTTATTCTTTAGAGTTGTTCAAGAGCAGCAATTTTTGGGGCTCTTTTTGGACGTCTGAATATTACTCTAACAACATCAACCCCACTTGGGACTTTTTCTTTCTACAACCGTTACAATGTTGGCCCAGAGTGTGGCTACTGCACCCAAATCTATTAGTATGATGCCATGCTTAACAGATAACTTTTATATCTTTTTACTAAAAAAAAGATCCTATAAAGCGTGCAAGGTCAGTCAAGTGAACAGTTGGAACTTTATTTCCATCACAATTCTGATAGGGTACGCTAGATATTTTGAAATTTAATTGTGGCCTCAAAACATAGATGAGGTATGCAGTGAAGTACTGATAAGTTATCATGGAGCTATGCTATGCACGGACACTTTTTCTAAATTGAATAATCATGTCACTGTATATGGAAACAATTATCTGTATTGATTACATATCTTTCAAATAAGCTATCATTTTCTCTTATCCCTTTCTATGCAATCTCAAGTCTAACTGAGATTTGAATTCCATAGGATGACACCTGATATCCCATGTAAGGTTTTACAAAATTTTAATCCTTTTCATTTGCTTAAGGAGTGGTATAAATTAAAATATAGCATTGCAATAGTACTACTATCAACAGCAAACAACAATCAAATACAGCATATAAGTAGTGTCAATAAAAGGTCCAATCATATAAAGGAAGGGGCAAAATACATCAACAATTGCATCAGCACTCACTCCCTAAAATTTACATGAAAAACCGTACAGGAATTCCATCAAACATATGCCAGACATGGACATTTCGTTAAGCATACGCGCACAGAGGCATTCCATCAAACACGCTGAATATAACTTCCTATTTCCATTCATGGTACTTCAAAAACCATGAGCAAAACCGGTAAAAGAAAGAAAGAAAGAAAGAAAGAAAGGGGGAAAAAGAAAGAAAGAAACGATAAGGGGTTGCCGCCAGTGGCGGCGATTAGGGAAGGGTGGAGAGAGAGGACCTTCGGTGGAGGAACTGGAAGCACGGGCGAGAGGGGTGTGCCCCAAAGACAGCGACGAGAAGAAAGGAAGAGGATTATCTCAGGATAAAGAAGAGACCCAGAAGAGATAGGACACGATACTTCTTCCGAAATGCCTTCAACGCAGGAATCTGAAGCCCACGCCGCCGGCATGCGCCTTTTAAGGCCTGGATCCTAGATGCCGCCATCCCTGTTCCGAATTATAAGTGTATAATAATAATAATTAATTAGAAATATTATAATATAATATGAATTACATAATAATATAATAATATTAACATAATATTAATAATATACCATATACTATAGTAATAATAATAATAATAATAATAATAATAATAATAATAGACATTATATAATGATAATTATTATTATTATATATCAATATATATTATAAATAATATATTATATTATAATATACTATAATATATAACTTTGTTTACATTCAATATATATTATTAGTAAGTTTCATAAGCCATATCCCTTCCTCCCCTCCTCCCCTCTCTCTCCCTTAATTTTATATGAATCAAATGGAGAGAGAGAATGAACAATTTCAATCACAATTTCAATGAATTTAATTTCAATTCTAACACCAACTATGATATCAAATTAGTGGATCCTTAGTATCCCTACCATTCATCTTCATTGCGCAACATTTTGATCCAGATATTTGAATCAGTTTGATTGGCAATACATGTGACTGCTCCTTCAGGAACAAGTGCTTGGAAGCATCTTCATCTACCTTCCTTTAAACTTATGGATATTATCCTTACCTAAAACTTATTATACTGATTCATATCAACCTATACCAATCGTGCATACCATACCATACTAGTAAGATATCGAGTTTCAAATTGGTACAAACCAAATTGATTCGAGCGAACTCTTATTGTTCGGTATCAAGTGATTAAGAATAAAAAAAGGAACGATACCTTATCTTGGCATGAGGCACATACTGTATCATAATAATTCATACTATACCTTACCAAACCAGTAATGTATCAATATAAGTTTAATACCAGTTTTATGGATTTCAGATTTACCTCTCATCCATACTAAAAGAAAGTTTCGTCCAAAATTTAGCTTGGCAAATTTCATTAAGTCAACTTAAATATTTCTATTCTCATGATGAATAATCCCATGAGTTGTAGGTTTAAACAGCTCCTAAGTAATGACAAATTTTAGAGCATTTCTTTTTCTTTAAGAATCAAGCTTTAGTCGTAGCGTATATATAAAAATATATTATATATAAATATATTTTTATAGATAAAAAATCATATAACTTAAAAGATTTATCATTAAATATCATTAAAAAAACAAAAGAATCATATCTTTGACGATTAAGATGGATTTATGCTTCAATTAGTAAAAAAAAAGACAAATCATAGATAATTACATTAAAAACTAAATCATATAAAATTATTAATTTATTAGTTTAGTTAAATCATAAAAAATATTTAATTAATTATTTAAACGTATTTATAGTGCATAAAAAATAAAATATCTTTTCTGCATTGCATATATTACATATCTTGTCACTCTTGCAAACATATCACTACATCAATAAAATAGCAACAAGAACTTATAATAATATTTTTTGTAAATGATAAATTATAAATAATTTATTTGTACCATATAAAAAAGATATTTCTATCTTATTCTTAGAAATGTAAGCCTATCAATATTATGTTCAAATTCCAAACATTAACTTTACAAATAATTATTCTGCACAAAAAATAAAATTTATTTTATTAAAATTTTAATGGATAAAATGTTTTCAATTCATGTTTTATACTATAATATATTAGAGAAAAAACGTTGCTCGCTAATCGTATATGAATAGTTGCCATGTATAAGATTTTCGGGCTGATTGGTTCGGATATCGCCAGTTGAATCCTCTCTTTTTCATATTAGAATAGGGGAAGCCCACATGCCTTTTATATATATATATATATATATTTCCTTCTCCTCCTTTCATTTTTGATTCCATGAGGAGTAAACTGTAGCATGAGATTTTCAAAATTTGTGAAGGGTGGTCCCGTGAAAATCTGCCCATGCTCCCAGCAACGAGTTGAGCACCACAATACACGGTTGTCCAGACAACGAGACTGACCAAGAAACGTGGCGATATGGCCAGAGAAACGAGGGGGAGAGGTGAGTTGCGGGCAATGAGGGCGATGTGGTTTACATGATGCGAGAGCATTGGACCGTCCATGCCTTACCTTCCAAGGAACACGATGAATTTTAGCATAATAGTAATTTTAGTAAACGAATAAGCTGTGGCATTCCATGCATTTTATACCGCCAGATGTCACAGTCAAACTTCCTCCCTCCCTCTGACGCCGGAGGCAGGCACGGTCGACAAAATTGTTGCGGTATCTCTGGAGTCTGGACCAAAGGCCACGAGCTACATACACTAATACCATGAAAAATACCCATACAGATAAATATCATAGAGGCCCAAAGAAAAAACCTGTCTCAACCTCCTGAAAATAAGAGGACCAGATCAACCCAACATTATAGGGTCCTTATTGAACCTACCGATCACTGTAAATTGTTGAGACGGCCTCATACAACAATCATGCCTCTTCGATGATGATATCATAATCTGAAAATTGTTAACCCAGTATTTCTGCACCAAAAGATATATGCATCCAAGTGCTGCATGTAAATCCTACAGAATCATTTGAAATACTACCCACCCAGATTCATTTGAAAAATGGAATTTAACATAAAATGAAGGAAAAACAAGCATCATAAATCAGGATGATGTCATACAAACTCTTTTTCTTTTTCTTTTGCGGCGGCGCGGGGAGGGCCCACCCTCATCATACCCACCAACCAGATCCAGATTCTTGAGATAAAATACCCAAGAATCAAACCCAGAAGCAGAGGAGCGTGACCACCAGGGCAAGCCCCAATTCCATTTTTTTTTATTTTCCAGGTTACGAAATGAAGCAAAAGCGAGTAATTAAAGTTCAGAATACAATGAGAAAGTAACTGAACAGACGACAATTAATTTACTTGGTCCAACAACAAAAGTAGAAACAAATGACATAGACATTCATGCCTGTAAATCAGCAAAACAGATGAAGAATGCTCTACTTTGTAAATCTGTTGCATCACTTGAATCCTCCAATATAAGTGAGTTCTAAAGAGGTGCGTCGGGTGAAATATAAGAAACGTAAAAGATCTACCGACAAATCAAATATATAAAAAGACAGAAAGTCCAGCTGCTCAAGATAAAGAAAATGATAAGATTTAACTTGAGCTCACTATAGCATTTTACATCTTAACATATAAGAACAAAGCTTTCTGGTTCCACTTCTAAAATGGTATTTTATGTACAAAACTTCTGATTGATGAATCTTTCATTGACATACAGGATTTCTGTATGGATCAAATAACAGCATCAAAAAGCCCTCCCCTTAACCATGAGCATTCCCTGTTTCAATAATTAAACTGAAGGTTACTCGATCTTGAATCCATGGGGAGAAAGAAAGTGTTAAAGAATAAACAGTTACCTCTAGAAGATGATGCACCCCTATGTTGGGCTCTGACACCCCTATCATGTGAAAAACTGGGAATCTTGGATATGATCAGAGAACTTTGCAATCCCTCTAGTAACTGTTGCAAGAACATGATGGAGAGTTATTTTCAAACATAACCAATTGGGCCCTAAGCAGCAAGAAATAAATTATTCTTCATGAAGAATGCTTTTAGAGGAAACATGGACAACATCCTCTAATAACTGGGTTGTATTCAAGCATAGAAAATACTGTACATAGAAAGCAAGATATAAAACAATATTCATGCAAGGATCCTTTTAGCTTTTGACTGTATATAATTCACAGCATAATGAAAAGTTCAACGAAAAACCTCACTCATTCTCACTCAATTGTTCACATAGAAAGCAGGAATACGTAAAACAATGTCCACACACAGCTCCTTTTTTAATCTTTTTTAGACAAAAAATGGACACAACTCGTCTAGTAACTGAGTTGAATTCAAGCATAGAAAATTCTGGATATAGAAAGCAAGAAACAAAAGAATATTCACACAAAGCTCCTAATCTAGAACATATCACTTTAATTGGACATAATTCACAACAAAATCAAGAGTTCAAGCAAAGAATGGACTAAAGGAATTGATCTAGAACATATCACATCAATTAAATGACAAAAGTATGAGACTGACAGAGGCCAGAGCCAAAAGAGGATGAAAAATTATGGGCTTACCCGACAAGTAACATACAAGCTACAACATAGAGGAATGGTTTCATAAACCTATGTAAAGTTCAAAACATTCCTAATCTAATACGTCAACAGATAATGGTAGATGAGAATAAAAGTGACAATAAAACTATGTAAGTCACAAAAGGTTCTTGTACAAGTATTTATGAAAAAGTACCATCTAGCTTCATTAACATGGCTATAGAGAATAAAAGGGGTAAATAGGCAACTTGAAAACAAAAGCTTTTCTCCAATGTATATGCCAGAAGATCATTCCAAGCTAGAAACCAAAGGCATAAAGAACAATAGAATAAAAGGGTAAAAATATGAAAACAAATCATATCAGTAACACACACACACAGAGTGAAACTGGATCGAGTAGCTAGCTTATTACTATTGGAGAGAATGCCTCTGTAGTAACTCCTAAAAATTGCAAGGAAAATGTTGATTGAGAAAAGTTTCTAAATGTTGCCTATGGAATTAAAGACTGTCTATATCATACTACCTGAGGTCTGCAAAACATGGGAAAGAATGAATTAGTTATTACAACGCAATCCGCTATAACCCCAATCTGGAAGTCTTTAACCTCATAAATAGTAAGCTCAGCCTACTTTGGAGCAAACACCCACAAATTATTACATGAAGTAGCATATATAATTAGTCAAAAAAATAGGTTCAACGATTCGTGTAACTGTCTAAGAGAACCAGTAAAATCAAAAACAAGCGAGGTTCTTACACCGTAAACATTAGTCAGAAGATTTATGTCAATACACAAATGAAGGTAATCTACAAGAGCTGATCTTCAAATATTCACTCTGAGCTTTCAATGGTAGGGTAATGATTAAAAATAAGAATATCCTACTAACAGATACCTTCTCAAGCAAACAGAAAAGGAAACTCAATAAACACATCATCATTGACGAAAATATTAAGTAGACCTTACCCTAGAGGTTGGCTGAATTCTGCGGTTGGATCTCCGAGGTTCAATGACATCAGGGACAGTTTTAGCTGGAATTTCAGTGCCCTTGACTTCAGTTCCAGTAGATTTATCTGTAGCAGGTGTAACCTTTGTTTTTACTCCTATATCAGTCCCAACAGCAGTGGACGATTTCTTCCTAGATGATGGAACACCAGGCATAGGCATCACAGAAGACTCTGTTGCTGCAGTATCCACTGTTCCAAGACTAGTTGACAGAGGACCAGCTTCCGGTAAATTTTTCTTTCCTAAACTATTCTCTTCATTACCAAAAGAAGCTTTGACATTTGGTACAGAACCAGGACCACCTTCTCCACCATTTGAAACAGGAATGGTTGTAAGGGATGAACTCTCTCTCTCAGCTGTAACTCTAGCCTGAACGTTTTGAGATTTTACAGATTTAAGCCCCCTAGGCTTGGAGTTGTTGGCCCGTTTCCCCCTGCTGTCAACTTTTGAAGTAGTTTTCCATACACGAGATGCTTGTGGCATCAAATACCTAGCAAATTTAATAGAATCATTTCCTTCACTTGTCTTCTCAGTCTTATCTGCAGTATAATGTTTGCTTACTTCCATAAATTTTCTTTTTTTTCCAGGCTTAGGTACACCAAAGACCACTCTTGATCCTTCTTTCTGCAGACCCGTCCGTTTTACCTTCAATGCATCTGAATTACTTTCCTCTCTGACATTCTTTCCAACAGAAAAGATTTTATCCTTTGCAGATAAATTTAGTGGTCTTGAATCTTCAGGTTTCCTAGAATCATCACTGCGCATGTCTGTTAACATACTTCCAACTCCTCTGCCATCAATTCCTGAATCAATCTTGCCTTCAGGCCTGCCAAGTTTTTGCCGTTTCCCATAGGGAGTATCACCCTAATAATTGTCATAACACAGTTCACCAAGTGAAACAGATGATAACATGACCACCCATAGACAATTTCCCATGACATAAAAAATACCAATAAAAATCAAAGAACTATATGCAAACCTCATAGGATTCAACCGTATTTCCTTCTCTGACATGGGATGGCAACATCCATTGACCATCCTTCCAAATGAGAGATGGTCGAAGATTCCAAGCTCTAACACTTGATGAATCACCTCCAGCTGCATACAAGCAAACAAATGCAATATAAATCTTCCCAAAGAAGAAAAGGCAACACTCAACTCAGGAGGTGGGGGGTGGTGGGGGTCAGAAATATTTTCCAAAATAGAGGCATGAGTAGGCTACATAAAAAAAAGAAGGATAATGAAACAACAGTTAAATCAAAGCAGTGATCATCATCAAGTCTTTTTGTGTAATAAGTGGTTGCTTAATAATAATGAAAACAACTGCATGGAAGAAAATAATAAAAGAAATGGACTGATGGTGAGTCATAATCATCACCATACATTGTGTGACATTTACTAATAATTTAATTACAAATCTTGAATTTCAAGTCACACCATGGTTTAAGTTGCATGGATGAATCGTCAAAATCCTCTATCTGCAGACTATGACAGAGTGTTCGTCAGAAATTATTTGACAATTTATTTTCTTTTTTCTAGGTCTGCAAGATTGTGTTGAACATTAATGAACTCTATCCAACTCTGCTCTTTTGTCTAAATGTTTTCTTCATTAGCAAAGTCAGAGCCTAGCCAATTACATGGATCCATCATTGCATATAATCAGGTTAAACATTTCTAGTGCCTTGGAAAGCTGCCAGAAAATCAGTCAGAAAATGGTGAGTTCCATCCTGTAAATTCCTGCTTACACATCAGTTGCTCGATTGGCTTCATGGTAACAATGACTGTGATAACTAACTAAAGTTCTGTTCCAAGGGCTATGATATCATTTAAAAACTTCTAGATAATTTCTTGCCAAGAAGACAGCTGATCACATAAGAGAAATTTTCATAAATTTCTTCCTAATTCCATCCACGTTGTGAATTAACTAACCATTCCAAGTTAAGGTAAATTAATGAACCATTCCAAGATAATCATAACTCCTGGTTCAACATCTACATGAAAGATAAGATTTAGGGGATGTTAGGCTATAGTTGTCACAAGCATATCTGGGAAAATGAAGAAAAATTTTATCAAATAGAGATATTTTATGTAATTCTAATGATCAGCTGAGTATAATATTCGTCACATATTAAATCATAGATATCATTGTCGTTAACATCAGTGATTTAAGTCTTGGGATAGGGGTCGTCTTGGCTATCCCATCTCGTCTCGGCCATAATACATTATAGTGTCAATTTTAAATAGATCTAATTTACCATAAAAATATAACTTTTGTAATTCAAATATGTTTAAAAAATAAATAAAACACTAAAGCTTCACAAATAATTTTTTTTAAGAAAAAGAAGTATCCTAAGCAAGTACCAGATCAGAACAGGATGAGACGTAGGGCGTCTGATTCCGTGAAAAAATTACAATGCCTCTATCTTACAAGATTTAAAAACTTAGTTAAGATCAAGATGGGAAGCATCTTATCATGAATGAAGACATGCCAGCCTGAACAGACAATCTTGGTACATAGATGGAATATTTTACTCTTTAAGCATAAGAAAAATATAAACAACTGAAAGGAAAGAGGAGATATCTAATTATCAGCAAGAAATCTGCTCTTTAACAGCAGTATTTAGCACATGAAAGAAAGAACATGGTTACATAGTTGGTTTTGCTTAAAATGAGAAAAATGGGGAGAGCTGAAGAAAGTAATACTAGAATAATGTAACATGAAAGAGGAACAAGGGGCCTGCAACAAGTTATTTACTAATCCTCTTCACAAAGAAACCAAGTCCAATCAACTCCCTGCAGCCAGATAAAGATATTCTTTTAATAGGCTCCACAGATTCCCTTTCCCCTTACAAGGCCTCCTAAATGCTATAATCACTAGCCTACCAATGCTTGCCTGTTATAGAATGAAGTGGATCTTGGATAGCTATGGATTAGAATTCCTAATGTTAGGAAAGTATGCAGCTGACTATTTATTACACCCCAATTTGAATTCAAGTAGAATCTTTAAAAGGAAAATAATTCAAGAGCTCAGGTCCTAAACTCCTCTAAGTCATCGATAAAATTAGATAAATATATTATAACTGCAATCTGAAAAATACCCATCTAAAAATAAAAATGACCAAAAAATTTCAAAAATGTTTTGGGATCAGTTCATAAGCAGTGCACAAACAACCTGTTCAAGTAGAACAGATGATCCATGCTTTGGATCATAAATCCAAAATAAAAACATCCAACCCCTTTCCAAGAGCCATGGTTTCAAATCTCGGTAGGACATCCAATAGAATGCTGAGATAGGTCGTCATCCCAGATGCCAAAATGAGACTATCTCAGTGTTGTTCTCACATCCTAATTGGCACATCTTGAGACATCACCCATCCCAAGTGTTGGGAGGAGACGAGACGGGATGATGGTGTACCATTCCACAAAAAAACCAAGATGGCCCCATACCATGGGATTTAAAACCATGGCAAAACAATCCAAGTGCTCGATTACAATCAAAGTTTTCAAGTCCTGATAGCAAGTGGGATCATGGGTAGCTCAATTTTAACATAAGTTTCATACTAAGTATTACCTATATTATTCATGATTAGCTTATCAATTCTTG
The DNA here is from genome assembly GCA_017589505.3 of Metroxylon sagu. Lineage (NCBI taxonomy): Eukaryota > Viridiplantae > Streptophyta > Magnoliopsida > Arecales > Arecaceae > Metroxylon > Metroxylon sagu. The sequence goes on along the minus strand of JACVBY030000634.1, from coordinate 1,817,991 downwards.
AAGGTTGAGATAAATCCATGTCATGTCATAATATCCTGTAAACTAGTACTAATTGGTTTTTAAAATTGATAGTTTTAGTTCCATTCTGTTCAAACCTAACATAGTCTGACTGCAAGCTTAGAAGAAAAATGCTTTTAAGGCACCAATTATGTCTGGGCTCATTACATCTGGGTTGGCAATTCCACAACCACCAGTGTGGCACACTGATCCCTGATGACGATACTAATCCATCTTAACAGAGCCGGTGCACTTGAACCTAAGATCAAAAGGCTGCTTTAGATCTATCTGTCTAACACATTGTTTCTTAGGATGGACTTCATCTACATTCTCTGCAAGCAAACCACACTGACATATTTGCAACCTTTGAACCCATAGTTTAAGACTTCGTGATGCACCAATATAACTTGATTAACCATATGGCTTGCTAATACTTGCTTAGAAAAAACATGGCATTGCAGTTATAATCAGAAAACTCTTCTACAGGGTTCTCTGGCATATATACACCTCAAAATCTGCTGTTTGCTTATTTATCCTTCAAGAAGTTGATAGTGCATTTATACCCAACCAAAAGTGTGAAATTTGCAAGGTATACCTTTCTTATAATTTTGCATTAATTTTTTTCATTATAGCCTTAGTTTGGCTGGGTTAAAAATTAATCCAGCTGGTCCATTAGTGCATCTGAATTCTGAATATAATTTTTTTTTTTTAATTTCAAGGCAAATAGTTAGAATTTTGTGCCAATAATGCATGCGCATCTTTCATCTTTCAGACATGCAAATTAGGTGACAAAGCACCATGTTGAGAGCACTCTATTTAAAAAGAAGAAGAAACCATGAGGAGATAAGATGCAAGGATAGTATGGTAAAATCACTTATCAAGCTTTTCATCTAACCCAGAGGGCATATATGCACATTTCAGATTTTGGCAGGACATGCATGCAAGTTTCATATTTTTTACCCAGTATTAATGGACATAGTCATAGAAAAGATACATAAAAAATTGGTTATACGTGGATGTCCGACACCAACTTCATCACAAAAGAAAAGAAGATGCCAGCATATTAAGATATCTGGATTACACCTTCAAAAGGCATACCTGGAAAATGAATGGTCAGCTTTGTTTCATCACCTGGGCTCTTTTCAGTAACAATCCCTTCCCACCAGCTGAGAATAAAAGCAACCACAAAAATTAGATGAGAACAATTATGATCTGATAATAAAATAAAATGTTTTAGTAAATAAATGTAAAGCAAACATATTCTGATACACACAGAGATACATAAAATCTTAAATGCAAACATAATAATCTCAGTTTTCTTCATAAGTCACGAGACTGGAAATTAAGATCTGAGAAAATCTATATCAAAACAAGGAGAAATAACTGGAAAGGCTTGATCTAACAGAGAAATGACTATTAACAAACATGAAAGGCAAAGAGTTCTTAAATGCCAAAACTCAAAACATGTTGCATTTTTTTGTTGATTAAATGAAAAGTAGGTATCAAAAAATAGAACACCAGTCTTATTACTTGGGTAAATGGAGACTATCTGTTCATCTGATTCAGAAGGGGAAAAGTAAACAACATAAAGAAGAGCGCAAATCCAAATTAGACATTACAAGAAAAAAGAGGACCCTAAAACATTGATGAGTGCATTGCCAGATTTTGAAAGGAAAAAAATTTAATTTTAAAAGCAGGACTTATTCATCTAGATGAGTTGTCCTCATAGATCAATATATAGTCCACTAGCTTTGACTAAATCAGCTCTCTTAAATTGATCAAACTCTTACACGAGGTAACTTTGGGCAAAAGATGGGAGACAGTCACCAAAACCATAAATCATATTGGCAGGTAAAGTTAACTAAGCTAATGGTTATATGTAAGGTCCATTCAACCATAGGAACTGTCCAAGATGCTTGCAAGATGGACAAAGCCTGCATGAAGAGATATAATATAGAAAGCAGGTATTTAGACCTCAAAACAATTAAGGATTGCAACGATGAACGTTGAAAGTTGAGACATGACCACCAACTTCCAATGATCTCCTAGCAATATCTCTTTGGACATCTAAGTTAGCAAAATGAAGAAATACAACAAAGCATGCTCACCCATCCCGCATCCATGCATCTACCCTATCTCCAACAGCCCAAGTATAATTCCCTACAGCCTCTCTACACCGCTTCCTTGTTCCTTCACATTTTGCAGCAGCCATAGGATGAGCAGCACGTATTCTAGGAGCTTTATTGTTTTCACTCTCAAGTGCTATCCATTCCTCCAGTTGACCAATGCCTGCATGCAAGTGGTTTTGCCAAACAACAAACCAATGAGAGGGTAGTCAAGGTAGTCCACTTAATCAAAATGCAGAATGGAGTAGAATTAAGAAACAACATTAAATTGTTAGAAGGTTCCAATGGTCAAAATTTTCTCCCTCAACAAAGATGCATCTGGCGCCACTTAAAAACTGCTGTTTACCTTCATCAGGAAGAAGATCATTGTAGCCGACCAATGCTTTACCATCTTTCACATCAAGAACCCGTGCAGAAAACCAAACCCCTCTAAGACCATCCTCATCAGGCACGACCTGAAACATTTAAACTAAAGGCATTAGGTAATCCTTGTTCAAATTTCAAGGACTAAACTACAAGAACCAGGAGTGATGAAGGAAACATTTTTCCTATGAGTTGCAAAACTCAAAACCAGATCTCAAAAAAACCAAAAGAAAACAAGAAAAAACAAATAGAAGCCAGAACCCTAGCAACCTAAGAAGTGGCCCAGGCTTAGGTGCTCCCTTGCCACATAGGGTCCAACCACCTAGGTGTCCACCCCAGGTAGCCTAGCTTCTTAGCATGCACCCAAGAAAACTGCAGCTACTCAAATATTGAAGGTTATATAACACACTTACCAGTCATGCAAATGTCTTAAAACCTGAACTTAATGTTGACTTGCAGGTTGAAAGTCATACCATTTACTTCCATCTTTTTGTTAATATTATTAATTGTTTAGTAGAGTTGCCAGTTGAACTACTTGAATTATTGAGCATGCATTAGGACAGATAACTACAATTGGTGAATATTTATCTATATTACATCAAAATGAATAACTGGAGCCCATGTGTCTCCTTTCCCCCCAAAAAATTGTATCAAAATCACTCAACTACCTCTCCCATAATTACAACAATCTTATCACGCTCAAAAACTATCACACAGTGCTCAAATGAATGTCTATAGATCTCAAATATTCTGTTGCGCTATGTTCCTATGCACACATCTGCAAATACCTAATGCTATTTTACTAAAACATGTCAAGTTGTGGTGACATAGGTCCTCAAAATAGTATTTGCATTTCCAACGAATTACCCTTCTTTCTCCTGAGGAATTTAAAATTTTCCAATTACTTGGTATACACATATAAGATTAATTGATCTACTCCTTTTTAATATGATCCACCTATGTATTCACAAAGTGGCAATGCAGTCCCTTGACCATCCACTAACAGAAAGCAAATTTTAGAACATCACCTTCAAATTAAAGAAAGAAACACCAATCAGGAAAAGCTAAAAAGATGTAAAGTTTCTATTACATAGCATTACAAACTTAAAATGATGCTGCTTGAAAGAGAAAATTACACTAGTAATGGGCATATACCTCAACAAGAGATCCCTTTTGAATGCTATTTCCTTTAAGATTACTTGCCAGAGAGTCTCTTTCAGTTCCATCAGTTGGAAAAGTTATTGATCTGATTCCTAATTCAAATACAGAAAGGCCAAATGCCAACCAAATAAAAAAAATCTTAAGATATCCATTCTGCAATAATCATTGAAATAACTGCAAGTTTAACATACCTATGTTATTTTCCTCCAACTGCACGACTTGCTCGCTACGGGAAGTAATCCCCTCTTCATTGGTATTTTTCTGTATCTCTCTATGGCCTAATGGTTGCTCGGTAGTTTGTCTAACAGATATGTCATGATCATTAGGTGCATCAACACCCAAATTCTCCTCTTGGTGGAAGCCATTTGTTTTTGCATGTTTCTCAACAGCCATGTGCTGATTTTTCCAAAAACTTTCAGGACCAGCTTCCACCAATTCACTGATGGTAAACGGTAAGGGATCCCCCATTGCGACAATCATCCCTGCTTGCGAAACAGCTTCGGCAGCCAGTTCTGCAGCTTTCAAAATGGCATCTAGGTTCTCGGCTCGCTTTGTCGCAGCAGAAGCTGCTTCCAACCTTCTTCTGGCAGCCTCTCGTGCAGCAGAAATGATTGAACTAGATCCATTGAACTTGTCCTTGCCTATCAAGATTGAAACAGGTGTTAACCTTGCCAAATCCTTTCCCACATCAAGGCCAGTTTCAGAAATTTGCCCAGGATGTCCTGCTCTGGTAGAACTCAGAGCTTCATCTGCCATCAGCTTAGCCCGTAAAGCAGCCTCTGATGCAACCTTAGCAGCTTCTGCAGCTGCTTTTGCAACAGAAGCAGCTGCTGCAGCTGCAACGGCTGCAGAGGCAAGTTTCTCTTCAACTTCTGAAACTGAGCCAGATTTCCTTTGAGTAGCTAATTGACTCCATATTCCTTGACTGTGTCGGACTGCAGCAGCAGCATGAGCAGCAGCATCTTCAGCTTGCAGCTTTGACTGCTCAATTCTACTGCATGTCTCCTCTGAAAGAATGACCCTCTGTCCTGCGTCACCACTGCCAACTATCTGGAAATGTGTAGGAGAGGCCACATGAGATGAAGCTGAAACAAGACCACCAGGTGCAGCTTTACTTAAAGAAGTTGTGGCTGAAGGGAAGACTGCAGAAGCTGGTAGATGCTTAGTAGCAGCCGTAGTGGAAGCGGGTTCACTTTGAGATTGAGAAACTGAAAAGATTGGGCCAGGCTCTTCGGGCGCTGAACCCTTCTTCCTCTTTCTGGATTTCTGAGCAGTAGATGCAGACCTTGTATTTGGAGGAATTGCTGACTTCTTTTGGATTTCAACCTGCACAACAGATGCTGCAGAAACATTCCCAGGAACCTGAGTAGGCAGTAAAGTATTAGGGGGCACAAGTTGCATATTGGATGCACGGGTTGTGGACGACTCTTTAACAGGTGTCACTTGAATTGTTTCACCATTAGCCATTGCTGAATATTGTGGGCTAGATTCCAAAGTTGAACTTTGTGATGAAACAACCCAGGAACCAGGACGAGGACTCTGAGAAAATAAGGGTGTAGCATTGCCTGCATAGTGCCTCATCTGGGAAGATTGATATGGATGCAGGGGAGATACAGCCTGATTGAAGTCCAATTGTGTGCCTCTTTGCACATTAGATGGCAAGGCATCATGAGAAGAAATACTCCACAAAGGTGATGGCAAAGACATTGTGGAATTTGCTATAGTTGACGGCACAACCTTGGTGCCACTTCGGCTAGCAGGGATACTGAGAACCTTGCTTTGAAGTGGACTGGACCTTGTCCCTTGCTCCATAACCCTAACACCTGCAAACGTCCCCCAAGCAATCATCCGGTAATCAGAGATGTTAGTTAACAAAAACAACTTTCAATTCAAAAATAATTACCTGAACGAGAATGCAAAGGGGTTTCGGAATTATTGAGGGGCGATTTCTGATTCTGAAACCTTTCTGCAGCAGCACGCCAAACTCCCTCCCACAAGCTCCTTCCACCATCTGTTTATTCATCGACAATAACCCATCAGAACAATTCAGAACAGGTTAAGATGTCAATTTAAAAAGTAGCATTAATTAAGTTGCACCCAAATTCTTACCAGTTCCTCCAAAGGCTGATATCATACAAGCCTCATCTGGCGGAATACCTTGACTGCAGCAACATATTAAAACACAAATTAATAATAAATTGGTAAAAAAACAAAAACAATCAACAAACAGACCTTAGGACTTACATTAAAGATCCATAAACAAAGATCTGTGCACGCAATTGTACTTGTTGTAGATCTGTGAAAGGTTGGTGAAACAATGCTGAGGTAGAAACTGAAGAATTCAGGTCAGGCAAATTAGATGACTGACCCATTGGAGAACAAGACACCTTCATACTGCTGCTCTCAACAAAGGGGTATTGCCGCACTTCGTCCAACCGCATATTGCTGCTTATAGTTGTATTGCCAAGAGGAGAGGTACTACATGTATTCCTCTCCCTTCCTTTTGACTGCTTTGGTGATGGTGATTCTTTAGCAGCCTTTTTTGAAGTGCTTCCCTTTCCAGCTCCACGGCCTGATGCATGCTTACTTTTATCTTCACTAACTGTCTTGGTCGTGGTCCCATGTGGACTCTTTTCTTCAGAATCTTTAGGGCCGGATTCTTTAGGGCCATGTTGAGAATTCTCTTTCGAAACCTTGGAATTGGATTGCAATAGCCACATTTAGTTGAAGGGTTAGCAGCCATCAAGAAAATATTAAGACGTGAAATATAAGCTATTTAAAGATCCTCTGCTACTTTGAGTGAGTGAGAGAGAGAGAGAGAGAGAGAGAGAGAGAGAGAGAGAGACCAGTTACCTGAGGAAGTTCAAGAGGATGCATACTGGAAAACGGTTTCCAGTTATTGCCAGTGTTCTTTTCAGAAAACTCTGCTAATGATCCAACCTCAAATGTAAAGCTTCTGTCATCTTCAGATGCAGTACCCTCCTTGGAATCACGATCACTGGCTTTGACATTACCAGCACTAACCATTAGATCAGAAGATATACGAGGCGGGTCATCTGGAGTAGGATCAGTACGCTCCCACGACCCTCTACTGCCCTCTTGATGCTCCACTCCGTCTTGAGAAGGTTCAGTGCAGCTGATTACTGTGGGTGAACCACAACTTGGTTCAAATGAACTATGAATACCACTTTCAGGTTCTACCAGATGGGATTCAACGTTGCTTCTAGACATGGTCAATTGGGGAGATTCACTCGCATGACCACCTGAGGCATCACCTGCACCAAGGCAAATGGACCAACCATCGTAATACCAGGTCTTCTTGAACTATACTAAGGAACCAGCATAACAACACATGAAAAATAGAACATCATTTATCTGACTAGCATTGGGATTGTGTGACGCATATGAAAGTGAAAATGAAAAACGATAAAGGAGAGGATGGTCACTTGAGATTGTAGGTGCTCTATTGGTAGATGAGCATAATTGTTTCTTGTTCTCATCTAAATAGATAGAGAGAGAAAGAAACGACTAAGATATAGAATGGATTTCTTCAGGATTGAGGCCAATTTAGAGTTATTTTTCCTTCATTTTTTTTTTTTCTTACAATAGATATAACCTGCATTAAATTGGTTGTATCTACACTGGACTTGCCTAGGATGTCCAAATTTTGGATAGGATGGGCCCAGGGCCCAGCCCAAGCAATATTAAAATTGCTTGAAATCCAGCCAGGTGCATACTTAGCCACCTACATACTAGACTAGTTATATATCACTCAAATATTAACATGAAATCAGGAAGTCATGCAAAAATAGGAGGCTGAGCAATTTAGCTCATGCAAAGGAAATGCATATATCATGTCTACGTATCATCTTCCTACAGTGATATGTTTCATCTATTTTTTGCTTAAAGATAAAAAATTCTAGTTTTTCCTAAAAGGATAAATACAAAATAACCTATGCACATCATCTTTTGACTCCTAAATTTCAAGAAACCGGTATTAGAGGCAACAAAAAGTGCATAAAGAACTCGCATATTCGCTACTTGTAAGAAAAACCAATCAAAAGCTGACTTATCATTTTGTGAAACATTTAAAATGAAGAGGCAACTCACAGCTGGTTTCCACAACAAGATTCTGCCTACCACAGTCATCACCTGGAGTTATATTAGCTTCATTATTTTGCTGCCCATTTCGAATAAAACCAGGAGAAGACTCTCCTTCGGATGGAGGGACAGACATCTGCTGCTTCTCATCTTTCTTAGCAGTTTCTGCTGTAAAGAAAGCCCATTAGATATTCAACCAAAACTTTCAAGATTTATAAATATTCAAGTACTTAAATGAGAGAAAATGAAGCGAAGAATCACACTTCTTGCCACAATATCTAAGACAACTAATTCACCCCCAAAATCCCACAGATCCACCAGATCTAACCAAAAGATTTAAAGCAAAAAATCATTACTTCTACCCAACTATGGGCTGCCAATATCAAACAACATTGTTTCCCCATTCTCTTTACAGAAAAAAGATCAGATAAACTAGACACATACTTTCCCTTGGAGGAAAAGAAGAGAAAAACAAGAGTTCCTTCAAATTGGTTAGCATGTCCATGTATGATTGGGTTAATTATCAAACACAAGTTTACCCCATATTCTATATAAAAAGAACTTTTCACCAGAAAAACAGACTGCCCAAGTACAAGAAGCTGTAGCTTTTATGGAATACAAAGATTAGGTTCATTAGGATCAGACTACAAATGATCTCACGTGATACCTAGGAATTCATGTTACCCTTCACAACTGACAAGACCAGCAACTGCCCCACAAATATATGAATAAACTCCATCATCTGAGAAACTGAATTTCTACATTTATCCCAAATTAATAATTTTAATACAATAATGGTTAAGATCACCTGAATCATTCAAAACAGTTTTCTTTGGTGATGAGCCATGGAGACCTGCATCAGCAACTGTAGTTGGCTCATTTGATATTTGTGAGTCTAAGTTACTCTTTGTAACCGATGCTGAGATTTTCAACTCATTCTCATCAGAGCGGATATGCTCTGATGCAGGTAAAGGTGGCGCTAATGCTTCTTTCTGTTCTACAACCGTGTCCACAGCAAGAGGATCTTCAGAACGTTGCTGGTGGGTAACATTTGAATCATTTAATGAAGTTGACTTTACACCAACTGTAGCAGGATTAGTGACTGATCAAAAGCACAAGCATATCAGTCCACATATGAAGGATTTTGCCTCCAAAATCATACCAAGTATAAGAAAGGCAAAGTATTCAAAATGAAAGGCAAAAAAAAAAAAAAATACCAGATTCATCCTGAATCAGTTTCCTGTTTGATGAACCATCTGTTGCAAGACCATCATTTTGGGATGCAAATGAAGTCGCTTCTATCTTCTCGGTAACATTAGAAGCATCAGTAATTGAGCTTGCACCACATGAATCAATGGATGGTGCTGTGTGTTCCTTTTCAGTAACAGAAATATGCAGAGCAATCAAATTGTCATCATTGGATCCAGCCTCTGAAGTGCTTGCTTTCTTCATCTCAATTGATTTGTCATGAGATGAAGACAAGCCCTTTACTTCCATATCATGCTGCATAGGAGTTGAAGGAGATTTTTCCAAAGCAGCATCTTCTAAAGCATTCAATGTAACACTTGATTTCTCCCTAGCATGTTTAACATCTTCGTCCTCTACACTTTTTTCTATAGCATTGGGTTTGGAATTATGAGAATCATTGTTGTTTTTGTCAGATGACTGGCCTTCAGGATTTTGTTTTTCTTCAATAACTTCCTTAAAAGGAGAAAGTTCTCTTTCCTCTCCAAAATCAGCTACATTCGTGTTTTTAATGGACAGAATACTTGCATGAAGATCATCATCTTTTGGAAGATATTCAGTTTCATCACGGCCAGCATTTTTAGATGTTCCTTTCATTTGAGATACATTAGTGATATTTTCATTGCTGACTTCAAGAGAATGCCTCTCAACTTTCCTGTCTCCCTCCACCTCCAAAGAAGATTTTTCATTCATGTGCATCACAACCTTATCACCTGTCTCATTGTCTTTGTTCAAGGCCTTACCCTGGTAAGCAATAGCTTCCAATAATCCATCAGAATTCTCAGAAAACACAGACTCATTGCACCCTTCATTTAAATATATCAAAGAATCCATTGATGGTTCCAAACGTGAAGAATCATTTATGCTGGAAAAATCATTGTTAAGTGCATGGCCTTCAGAATGCTGATCAATCACTTTACCATCTCTGCATGTAATCTGACTATATGCTTTCTGGAGACTATCATGTTGCAGACCTTCAGATTTCTCAAGTATGCCAACCTCTTTGTTTCCCTCCATTATTTGCTCTGAGAATGATTGCTTGCCAGAAGACATAACAGATTTATCAACGGAAATGGCTGCAGGGTCATCTTGAGTCTTCCTGTATGCAAAAGTTGCTTTTGTACCCGCACTTGGAGGACAACCATGATCATCAGGTGTGCTTTTCCTCATGAATGCGTTGTCCAAAGAAACATCATTCTGAACAGTCTCAAAAAACTCATTAATAACTTCATCATCAGAAGTTCTATCAGTAATGCATTTCTCAGGAACAACTTTTCCATCAAAGCTAAACTTCTCACCAGAAGAACTTGCATCCAAATCTCTTTCAGATTTTTCATCTTTCGACGTTTGAGACATACCTTCAAGCTGAGGCCGACCCCTAAATGCATCCTCAGCTGACCCTGGAAGAATATTAATAGACTTATCAGGCAGTAAGGTGGGATCTGGGTGTACAATATCTCCCATATGAGAGTTCTGGGAATCATCTTGTCTTATCAAGGGATCCATTTGATCATCTATCCCATTCAATTTATCCTGTGCATCTGCCTCTTTAATGTCAACTTTTTTGTTTACCATCTCATCTTCTCCAACAGATTTCAATAGCATCTCCACAGATTCAGAGGAGGTAGCTTCAGACCAGACATTGTTACGCATAGAAATGGTGCAAGATTCAGCAGCACTTGAGCTAAATTCTATTGCACTACTCCCTGGTGAAAAGTCCTCAATCCAATTGTTTTCTTGATCTTGTATGCCAAGTAAAACCTCTGGTTCAACCAAACTGTCAAACCTCAGATGACCCTGGAGATGTTCATCAAAATCAAATTTTGGCAGAGCAAATGACCTCAAACTTGGAGGAAATTTGTTGCTGTCCTCTCCAACTAGTTGAAAATTCTGGCTTCTAAAATCATTGTCATCATAATCCATGGATATATCCCTGCAACATATTCAAATGTACATATTTTGGGTGAAGTGCACATGGTAAATCCAAAAATTAGTTGACCAGATATGGAAAACCTTCTACTTGGAAAATTCAATAACAGCTTTATAACATAAGTTATAAAGGTATAAGTAATTCTTGCAATTTACACAGGTACTAGTTTACTGAGAATGGAATGCATTGTGCTTGTAACAATGTAACAGATTGCTTCATTTTACATGATATACAAGTTAATGGAGTACTTGAGAGAATACAAAATGGAACTGTAAAACCATTAAAAATGCCTAAGCATACAAATATTTACCTGCAAATATCAATTTTTAAAACAGGTCCTTATTTACATTCAACTGTTTCACACCTCATTTATTTGACCATCCAGATCGGTTTCAACAAGACCGTCATCCTACAAACCTCTAGAAAGGCACAGCTCCATGATAATGCTGCATTCATGAGCCATAATTCATCACTTTATCATCCCTTTTATCTCTCTCCCAAACCCGTAACTGATTCATAAACATAAATGTTTATAATTTATGTTTATAAGATTGATTGATATTGTAAAGTGATATGCCACTGAAAAAGAGAGTAGCATGGCAAAATTGATGAAATAATAAGTAGAATGACAACAAGATCCACTTTACAGGGTGCTGGGTTTAGATTAGCCAAAACCAAGCAATTTGTGTTAATCTCCACTAGCACTTTGAACATGGGATAAAATGCTTCCAAATGATAGTAGCAAACCCATACTTAGGTGCAAGACAGAGCTAACAAGAAATTCAAATTATTGTGACAAAACCTGTTAGTTTTATTCATACACAAAAAAACCACATGTTAAGTATACACAAGCTCTGAAATATGTTCTAACATTGCATGTTTTGACTGTGAAATATACAAGCTCAGAAATATGTTCTAACAGTGACATGTTTTGACTGAGAAACCGTAACTTCAGAGGAAGAAGTTCTGCACAAATTTAAGACAAATAGAAACTCAATAGCATCAACATGTTATAACTGTGATAGTCATAGCTACAGAAAGTAAAACTACCAAATTTTGCAAGGAAGACTCATTGTCATAGGCCATTTATGGCCTGCTAAAGGTTTTTCTTTGTAATTTTTTCTCATACTTTTGTGTTGCCCAAAAAACAACACTGTCATTTTTACAAGATCTATGTTCCTTGTTCAAGTTCACACATGCTATTTTCCAATAATGTATTCCTTTGAGTAACTACATGAAATCATCAACAATGTTGTCCGGATATTTCTACAACAGCAGACACATGCTAGCAAACTACTTTAGCCTTATGTATGCCATATGTAGGGGTGGCAATCGGATCAAGTCGGATCATAAAGGGGTCAAATCTAATGCAGATTGGTCATAAAAACCACTAATCCAAACCCAACCCATTTATTAAACAAGTCAGAATTTCAAACCTAAACCTGACCTATTTAATAAATATATAATCCGACCTAATCCGCTTAACCTACTTAACCTATTAACCAATAATAAAAAGATCAAATGTCAACCTGTTTAACCTATTAACCGGATTAGATAAATAGGTCAAGCTAACCGACCCAACTCGACTAGTTATTTAAACAGATTAAATGGATTAAATGGGTTAAGGACATGAAATCTGAACCCGATCCACTTAATATACAGGTCAACACGGATCAACCTGTTTATGACCCAAACCTGTCTAACCTTAAGCCTAACCCATTTATTGTATGTCAAATACAGGTCGAATGAACAGGTCAGGCATAATATTGCCACCACTAGCCCTATGGTAAAATTTACCGCATCTTTTTCAAGATTTTTTTTTTTTTTTTTGGCTTCCATTGTTTTCACCGATTGATCACTCATCAGCCCCACGTTGAAATTAATCCTTTCTGATCCAAAAGGTATCTTCTGAAGGCTGACCAGTTGACCAAAACACAACCTTAATTAAAGCTTCAATTTTTGTTTAAAAGTTAGAATCCCAATTCAGAGCCACTCATTAATGAATTCGAACAGCTTTCTTCTGCCAAGAATCAGCAAGAATGCTAAGGCAATGCAGAATCAATGAACTAAAATTCCAATCACCATGCTCATATGGTAAGGACACCCCTTATGACCTTTGTAATTACTTGGTAATCAGGTTCTATTCATAGTCATAGCACTACACTACAGCCTCTACCATATATAGCCAATAATTGTAACAGCAAAATTACCTTGTGTTTCTTGGGCTATTGAACCAAGCAGAACTAATCAAACAACAATAATTCACATATACTCACTCAAAATGACTTGAGAAAAAATTTGGATGATGATGCTTCTAAGGTTAGAGCATTTGAAGCTATACAAGCATCACCTTTCAAATATGGCTGAAAATGAGTCTTTTCAAAAGGATTAGAGATAAGAGTGCTCCTAGTTGTGGGACATTTGGTGGTTTCACGTTACTAATGTGCACCCAAAAACTTTATCGTGTTGATTTCCCTTAATTTGACCAGAAATTGGCCATGCCTATTAAACAGTATATATTTGGAATAAACAGAACAAACATATCACATATTTGCTCTCTCGAATTCGCTATGCTTTCAGAAGGAGTGACTGGTGCTGATCTCTTCCGCTTAACTAAATTTCAAGGATCAATAAAAGTATTAAGTGGGTGGAAACAGGACAGAACGGGAGCAGCTGGAATCCATTCAAACCCTAAAAAACTTCAAACTTACAAGATTGGATAAAAACTGAGAATTATCATCACCAGATGTCCCTAAAATGAATAAGGTCCGCCGTACTAAGGGCTGGTACCATTTCAGTACTAAACAGATATAAGTCGATATGAGACGTACCATACCAAACCAACAGCATACAGGTTAAATTGACCACGAGGTCCTAAGCCATAAACCGCCCCAAATCGGACCAAACCTGATGGTTCGGTTCGATTCAAAGCAATTCAGTTCGGTTCGGTATGTCAACATAGGTCAGTTCAGGTCTCTCCTTGTAACAAACCAAAAGGCCGAATCATCCCAGTTCCAGACCGGTTTGGTTCACTCTGAACCACCAGCAATTTAATTAATAAGTGCAGAAGATTTTAAACTGAAACATTAAGCCATCTACAGTTCACATTTAACAATTAAAATTAATTAATAACTTCAAAACCTAGCAACCTACCTTGTGCGATGAAGCTCAAGTTATCTGGATCAGCTCAGCAACAAAAAACCTAGAGATCTAAATCTTTCAGCTTGGGTGATGTAAGTGTAATTGGAATCACATTTTGAGGCTAGTTCAGACCAGAAACTTAGTTGTAACTGATCATTCCATGGTTCTTGTACACCAGAGAGCACATAAAATAGAAAGCAAGGGCATTGACCAACTGACTACACGATAATCGCCCATATGTAACCACTAACTAGATCAAACCTTAACCCACATAGTATACTGTTTGATTCAACAAAAAAACATTCTCTGAAGTGAGCCAAGTGTACTTTCTCTCTAATACACCGGATGGTGGCAACCTGTGAAACCAGTAAATATACGTATAAAATGGGCAAAATATCAACAAACAATTTCTTCCTATGTTAATTGGAAAAATAAGGTCATCCGAGACCAAATTAATTGCAATAAACGAAAATCAGATTGCTACATGACCAGAATTACTCAATTAATCATGGGAAACTATGACTCGTAAGATAATGAAACTCTTATCGGCACATGTTAGAAAACCCTATTTTCCAACAGAAAAGCGATCAAGTGAGCGAAAAAGGCAACAACAGAAAAAGCAGTACAGCCATCAGTTCAAGCATTCCATAAAACGAATCACAAACCAAACTTTTGCACGCAATACAGAATAACCCTAAGCCACGAAGATACAAGCTCGATAAACAGCCAAAATCGCACAATTTTCACAAAAACCCTAACTTTCAGAAACGGATGACCGCAAAGGAGAGCAGGGGTAAAGATTCCCGCCACATACCATTCAAATCGAGCACATCAAAAACCCTAATTTTCTTTCCAGGCTAAAAGAGTGAAACAGTAGGCAAGTGGAGTGAAGAGAATGAAGCGGCAAAAAGAGAAAAGGGCACAAGTACCAGAAAGAGAGTGCCTAGGCTTCCGCCACCCTCCATCCGGAGACGAAATCTTGGCCGTCGAGAGTCCGGAACCCAAATCCCACGGCGATTCGCAGGCTCATTTCCCGAGGGACTCGTTTGGCATCGGGAGGCTCCACTCCGGACGGCAAACCCTAGCTCCGCGAACCCCCGACATGGGTTTCCGAGGCGGCGGACGGCAGGCGGGCTCCAAGAATTCTCCGGCGAATTGGAGGACGGTTTCGAGGCAAACGGAGGAAAACGAAGAGGCCCTTCTTTTCTCTCGCTCCTTGCTGCTTCTGTTCCCCACCCTCGCTCGCCCTCTAGCTCGCACGCGTTAGCGAATCGAAGCGATGGGACTGAGATTGGGGGTGAATTTAAGGTCGGTGTTCGGGTTAGGAGCGGGGGCGTCCGGAATGGCTCATGGTTTTACCGGATAATTACGGAAAATGCCACGAAACGGCCCCTTCGCACGTGCGAGATCGTGGAACCGTTTGTTGACTTGGTATGTGGGGTTGGTACAAGCGTAGAACTAAGAAGCCGGAGCGTCGGCTATAATCGTTACACGTGTTACAGGATATATATTCATTTCTTATTTAACAGTCGGGATATATTTGTTATTTCTGATTTTTGTTTAATTTGATGGTTGTCTTAGACTGATTTATATTAAAATGAATGCATGAGAGTAGGTGTGTGTATGTAATGTGTATGCATACATTATGAGAGATGTTAGGAAAGAATTAGTATGCAGTAATGTTGGAGAAAAAGTGGGTGCATGCGTATGTATATATATTATTCACCTACCATTATCCATAAGTGCTTCCTCTAAAATTTAAATATATAGTCACAGTCTGCCAAGAAAAACAAAATATGATACAGTCTAAACTTTTCTAAGAAAAAAAAAAAAAAGCAATATTTAACTATTGAGAGAGAAAAAAAAGTGAAAGATATTTAAGTTTTGTTTACATTATATATTTAAGCTACTATAAGTTAACAGTTATATGAAACAGCTGTTAACTTATAACTGATTAATTCAAATAAAATTTTAAAATAATATTATATGTTAAGATTTTTTATATAGTATAGATAAAGGTATATAGATCGATAAATAATAAATAAAGTAAAAGTTTGCATAATTATGTAATAAAAATTAAAATATAATAAAATCTAGAGTGAAGATTTATATCAGGATGGCTTATATAATATAAATATGGATGAATATATAGAGGGATATTAATAAAATAAAAAGTTTGCAATAAGTGAAACCTAATTAGAGATTAATTGTTAAATCGCAATCAAATGGAGTATCAAAAAGTAATTTATTTGATAATGATATTATGATCATACATTAAAATATGCATAGCATATCTAGTGAAAATTTTCTTCGAAGCATTGATATACGCTACATAAAAGGATAAAGCTAAATGGTTAGTTAAAGTGCAACAGTTTTTAGCTTGAAAGTTGATGGACTATATGAGCTACCAGTAAGAGAGGCCATAAGCTATGTGTAACAGGTTTTAGCTTGAAAGCTAATGGAGTATTTGAGCTAGCAACAAGAGAGGCTACAAGTTATGTGTAATATTTTAAATTTATGTATCAGTTTAATTAATTTTGTTTGTAGATTAAAATTATATGACTTAAAAATTTAAATAAAAATTAATTAATAGTAAATAAAAATGAGTTATATATATATATTTGGTTAATCACGGCGACTTCTTTCGGTTGGGTTGCTGGGCGTTCTCCTCCCTCCACTCGAGCACGGTAAGAGTACGGGAGAACTATAAAAACAATTGATGCACCCAACCTATCAAACACCGCTCCCCTCTTGAATGGCCCCCACGCGTCAACCAGATGGCGTTTGGTTGGGTGCACAACCTCAGGATGGCGTGGATTTTTATTGTCTGGGGCTAAGCAAAGCGCCAATAAGCTGTTTGTGCCGTACTTGTTAAACTTCTCGCAGGTGTAGACCCACCGCATCGTTGGTTCGGCATGTGACGTGGTGGGCGTTGAAGCACCAGCTCTGGAGGTCAGCAGTTGGCCCCTGCGTCCACTTAATTGGCATATTATCATACAACGACAAGAGGTTTCTGGACTTTCCTAGTCCCTTCTGGCTTTTATATGGCACTTGTGTTTGTTTTGGCTAGAACTTTCACAATTCGATGGAGATATTGCACTAGCTTATGCCATGGGGTATGTATACCATGTAGGCTTGCCACTCCAACACAGGCACATTTTTCCAAATCTCTTGGTTTGATTTATTTAAGAAATAGTCTGAGTCAGATGCAACATACCATCCAGTGGAGAGACATGCCATGCCATGCCATGCCCTTTGCGTATTGCACCAGCTCCAGTAGATTAGAGATCAAATGTGAAACAATGAACAGGTTGGGAGATTTTGAATTTTATTGCATTGTTATGATCCTATCATTAAGTTAGTGCAAACATTGAGCTTATAAATGCACTTACATTGGTAACAGATGTGCACGTAATACGAACCATACGCATTCAAGAGAGCAGGGTTGTAGTGGTCCAAGAAAGCCCCAAGATTATTCGTGAAATGATCCAATTTTCGAAACATGAAAATAAACTTTCTTTTGGGAAACATCCATAAAAACAACACATAGCTCAAAATATGCAGTCTATAAATCTAGGATGCATAGATTGACATGGGTATGGATGGAACTTTTGGAGAATGGACAAATATCTATTAGCTGATGGAAGTTGCAGATATATAATTTTCTTGACATCAGTAATAGTCGGGCCATGAAACTGTAACAGGATTAGATAACACATGAATCATTGACAATGAAATCTGGGGCTGTGAGGTAACCCGTCAATAATCAGTGAGGTTTTTATTCTTTTCTTCAAATATATGCATTACTGGATGGACTCCTGCAACTTGTTATCTATGTTCTGGGACACCCAGATGAGAAGATCGTCGAAGGTTATTCAGGTTTCGTTAACATATCCGCCAAGAATCTCTGGTAGAAAAACTTTGCTTGATTTCTTGACCACCACATTTGCTCGAAGGAAGTCCTCATTGGCTTTTCTGCAGCATTTTTCCCAGTGTAGACTCTCATCTGTAGCATGACAGGAGCTGTTTAAGAGATTTGAGAATTTGAAGTCAGTGAAGTTTTTGAGAGAGCAGAAGATTACCATAGGATCAGAAGGAGCTCCAGTACATAGGGCAAAGAGAGCAAGCGGATGTGAATCATTGAGACCAAATTTTGACCCAAGGAGCTGCTTTTCTTCTTCATATTTCTTCCACATTGCAGTTGAGAGCATAGTTTCAAACCACTAACCAAAGAAGTTGGAATAATTAGAGATGTGGACACTGATCTGTCAGTTAAGGACAGATATTTCATTTTCAAGGTCATGATAATTGATAAAGACCGCCATTAAACGTTGCTTGACACAATATAGACAAATGAAGATAAAGCTTGGTGGATGCAGTCTATATTGAAAATGGATCACATCTTCAGTTAATTTAGGTGAAATTAATTTACTGAATATACAAATGAAATAAGTTGAGCTTACATGACCAATTTGAGCTGTGGGGCAGCTCAAAATGGAGTTCTTTATGGAGTTGGCAGTGATGATGTGTCTGTAAGCAGCCTGCAATTGACTGGGGGGAACCAATTGAATGGTTAAAACAAACCAAAACAAAGAGCAAAGAAAAGAAAGAGAAAATCGACATCGAAAAGGATTTTCTAATATGTCTTCAAGTCACAAGCAGCTCATGCAGAGGAGGGGGAAAAAGATTTTCTTTTTATGTTAGAAACTGCAATTGTTCATTGCATAAGATGCACTTGAAAATTGGCTTTGAAGATATTTCAACTGTGGATCTGCCAGACCATTGCTGCTCACATGCAGTACCTCTTTGAGGAAAAGTAACGCTGGCTTTTCAGATGAGTCACTACGTACCCAACAGTATACAGCAGCCGTGCATCCGACCAATTTATCAGAGATTTTACTGAGACAGTGGTACAGATGGTCCTTCAGAGAGTGAGCCAAATAATTCCTCCTGTCAGTCGGGAACTAGTTAAGAACAAAAATGTTAAGAGTTATATTTATTTGAATACATAAATTGTTTAACTGCAGTAGTTACAAGCTGCAATTTCTGAACCCTGAAAATACAATTAGAAAATAAGATTACCCATAAGACCTCTAGCATATTTAGGCTCCCCTCTGATGGGAGATTTTAAACTAGCATTCCATGATGAGGACATTTGAGAAGCATAATTCTTGTTTCTGATATGGAGTGTTTATACGACTTCCAAAAGGGCTTCTGCACTAATAGCATCTACCATGTTTTCACAGTGCCTTGTGGTCTTTCAATAAGGCATTTGCTATCAGCCATTTCATGTGTTATGGAGCCTATAGGTCTCAAAAATGCCCTGCTGGATTACAGATGGAAGAAGTACTGGCAGAGCATGATAAGAGGCTCTGTCCACACCCTTATATTGTATAATGTATTTATATGGATGTGACTTCTCTACAGGCAAGCTGGAAAGTGCGATTTTCATGCATCCTTTGATTTATCTTAACATTCAAAGATATATATCCCCAGATTCAAATTCTTGATCATTAAGCTATCTCACATCAGTATGGTCTTAAAGCTTCCAATTGATACATTGCAATATTATGATGGCTTAACACTAACGCTATGCTCCTACATTGAAGGATAATCGGAGCGCTGGAGTTGATGTCAAGACTTAAGGCCACATCTATTGTTTGGAAGGATGCAACAATGAGCCCATGATTGCAAGCCGGCAACAATGTCTTTATTCAGTTGACAACCAATTACTGTTCAACTGTGTGAACTTAATATCATCATGTTTCTTAAAATGAGAAAGATATTATGCCTCTTATTGCCACAAATTTTCTGTACCTTTTTCTTTGACATTATAACCAGAAGTCCCATGCAAACAGATTGTGATAACATCAACAGCCTGACATCAAATTGATATCAGCGATAAAAATATTTCATCAATCTATGGCATGAGCAGAATGTCTTAAAAAGGATGAGGATAAAGAAAATCCGATGGTTGAAACAATTTATTAAAGAAGTGAGACATAAGAAAAATTGAATTAATATGAGCTGACTGATACAAGCATGATACATGACCATTAGATCTTGCTAAAAATGTTGTATGCATTGAAATATCATAAAAATAAACAGTGGTTGCTTTCTGAATATCCCTAGATACAAGCAGCAGTAGAACATAATATAGTTTTAGACTCATAGACATGTACATTCTTAGGATTTGGGAAGTTGCTACCAACATCATTATTCGAGTTTTCAGACACCGATTCATGTCCGACCTTGGGCTTAAGCAGCAGATTACTTTTCCTAGGCTCTTTTATGGAAGGCAGAAGCTGAAAAGGTTGCAAGGGGAACTTCTTTGGGGAGCAAAATGTGCTTGATGCCATGCTTGGTTGCTTGCTTGCTCCACCCTTTGTGTGAGCAGGAGCAAGCCATGCCTGAACTCTGTGCTGATGATGGCCCACCAATGGAATAGCGGAAGATACTTCTGTAGAGAGAGAACATGTTGCTTGCAATCTGCTAATTCTTCTTCAAGTAGTTCAATCTCTGCAATAAGCTCCCTTTGTCTAGAATGAACCCAAAAAAATTGATTGCTTTCCATCCAAAATCCGCTTGAAGATCAGCAAAGAAAATTGCAAGGTTACCACTGATTATAGAGGTTTTCATATTGCTACAATCTAGGAAGCAATCAAATGGAAATTGAATTACATAGGTGGAAATATGAGTGGAAGGAATGCAAAATTAACAGAAAAAAATCTCTCTTATCAAGAAGATCAAATTAGTTCTTGCTTGATTTTTCGGAAGCACAAAAGTGACAAGAAAAGTATTTGCATGAAAGACTGGACCTTCTGCAAGTATTGTTCTCTATTACAAGCTCTTTACATTGTAGACAATCATCTAGTTGGACTACAATTAATTTTCAATTAGTAGATAGCTCCTAACTAACCAACAAAAACAACTCATCTCTCTCTCTCTCTCTCTCTCTCACACACACACACACACACACACACACACACACACACAAATACAAAGGCATAAACAATCATAGAGAGTGAGGGAGTTGTCAAATGAATATTGTTCAAGAATAACTATAACCATCAAAGTATGATATCTAGTTTGTCCAAAACAACATCTATTTAGAATAGACAAAATGTCCTGATGAATTCACAAAAATTATATGTCAGCTGGACAGCTTGATCCTAGCATGAATCTACACTCAAACCTTATCTCTTGATTTCCAGCACAGTATGGCAGGAACTTATGAGTTGTATTTGATGCTGGTCACATGACCAATCTTCATTTCTCATCTCCCACCCACTGCACATACTGCACGTAAGCACACATGTAGAAAACATCGGATGGAAATTCTATGTTATTCGTAGCTCATCTCTTGAGCAAATCCTCGGAAATGTTTTAGAACCTGAAAATGGAAGGGATATACCTTTCAAGAGGTACTTGTTTTCCAGAATTGTGCAGATGAATTAGCACTCTTTTAGAATTTTAAAATTTCAGATGCAGTTAATATGATGCAGAAAGTCAACATGAACAGTTGACAGTTTCCATTATGGATGAACTTCAGTGTTTATGAGAAGTTAAGCAAACATCAGACCACAGAAGTTGGAAAACAATCCAAAGTAATCAAGGTTTTGCTGATTAAAATCAACACTGCATCCATACTGTCGGTGTGAAGCATCCTGCATAAAAATAGAAAGTTGGAATCCGAATTGAGGTCCAGTTCTGCTATTCTACTTACCATGGAACTTTAATTATACTTACCATTCACACCAATTAAGAACATTCAATACACACCCTTTTTTTAATCATCGTCATGCAATACCACTTCCTGACTCGAATCACCATCTTTCTTATAATGGAATAGGTTATACGTCTATTTGACTTTCAGGAGATTTAGATCATGATGGTTGACGAACTTTCTTTGGATGGTCAGGCAAACATTAGGTTACTCAGCTTTTACTGCACCTGAGAGGGCCACCTAAAGAAGAATCCGGTATCTAATGTGATATAAACAACAGCATGCAGATGTAGGACAGGTGGTAGGAGTTGAAAACTCCTTGAGACAAGAATCAAATATGATGAACTATTTTTAAGTGATAAAACCATAAAGGATTTCATAAAAAACCATAGGACCTCGATCTTGAAGACAATTCTAGAGGTTATTGTAATGTCAAATTAGCAGTCTGATTTTCAGTTGCATTTTAATATCATTTTGAATCTTTATCTTGTACAGCTATATACTGGCCTCCTAAACTAGCAAGAATCAACATTGTTATTTGACCACAAACAAGGAAAGAACAGACATAGTAGATGAGTCTTATCAATCTGAAATGTACTTCCTCTTTCATTTCTTTTCCATCATGCACTTGTCCAGAGTCCACGCATGATCCAAGTTATGGTGCTCAAGATCCAAGTGGTCAAAATATAATATTATCTTCTTGATAGCTTGCAAATGAAGCCCCCTGCCTAGTCAGTCTGAAAAGAATGCAACTCAAGAATCTTCCAAACAAAACTCTCTTCTTCTAATGCTATCTTTTGTAAAATTCTCCATGCTTTCTTCTTCTGGGAGGATTGCTTTCTCAATGAGGCCTCCAAGGAGGCTCATACCCTCTTAAAATCTGTCGTCAATCTTGATCACCCAATGTAAATATTATGTCTGTACATTCTTTCTAAATACACAATAAAAGCTTAGGGGTTTCTCCTCCCCTAATTTACGTCAAAAAAAGATAGCTTGCAAATGGAGACATGAGAACAAAAGGCCAAAGGATGTTTGTGCTGTAACAAGACCAAAAAATGTTCTAACCAGCACAAACATGCTTCTGTTAAAAAAAATGAAAAGAAAATCATGCTCTCACATGTCCATGCTCTTGTTCTGTGTAATATGGTTCCTACAAGGCTATTATCATTTTCTTGTATTTTGTGAGAAATACTGTGGGCTGTGTCAAAAATCTAATCCTACATTTGGTGAATGAGTTTGTTCTTGATGACTCTAAACCACTCTTACACCTACTTAAAACCACTCTAACAAAACAAAAATAAATTACAGTGGTGCATCCATCATACCTGAGCAGAGAAATGTCTATGACTGGGAGATAAAGCACCAGAAGCTCGACCAATTGCCCTCTCAAGCATAAATCAGATAGTCTTTTCCTGATGTAATTGCATCTGTAGTTGTTTGATCTCTGAAAAATTACAAAATAGCTGTAAAAAGGTTTCAAGCAAGGCAGCTTATGCATCATACCAATATTACAGGAGAAATTCACAGAACCCTACATGTTCTTGATTCACTTTTTATAGTTATATACCCATGTAAATATAGGTATGCATGTCTGCATGTATATTTATGCATGGGCATATGCAGGCATCTGTTTCACATGCATTATCACATTTATCTAGCAATGGCTTTATGCATCCTACTTTACTACAACTTTTTATCAATTATCATGTCTACAAGAATGGGAAATATCTTTAGTTCCCTTCTCAATACACCAATGCAACAATTAAAAGATCCCACGACAACCATGAGCACGGAATCTGATTATAATGCACATCAGGGAATCCGAATCAAAAATAATAAAAGCATATATAAGTGCACACATCATCTAATGGTAAACTTCTGCATGAGTAAAGATATCACTCCATTGCAAAAGATTTAGTTTATTGATTTTATGTTCTGAGCATAACTTCACATTTGTGAATGACGTAGTACTGACTTTTAACATGATTGCATCTCTGAGAACCCAACAATGGTCATCATTTTTTGAATGTTTAAAAACAGTACTAAATTATGGCATCAAGTTTGGCCATCAGCTCATTTCCCTGATTATGTTCTTGCACTACTTCCATTCCTTTCGGAACATAGCATCTATTTGCTCTTTTAAGGCAATCCTTCTGTCACCTACTTCCTCTTTATCTGTGATGAGTCGATAACTCCTCTGTTCAGTCAAATCTCTCTCTCTGATTTCAACTAGTGGACTCTCTTGCTCTCTAAAATTTCTCCTAAACATGCAATATAAAAGCTTCACCAGAAACCCCTTTGTGGAATCTTCTCCTAGCATCTTTGGTTATTTATGAGCATCTATGTGTCAATTATAACTTCTTTAAGCTTCAGCACTGCTGATTTACAAGTGTCCTGGTTTGTCACTTTGGGGGAATCCTCTCTTTACCACCAAATTCCTGCTGCATTGCAGAAAGATTTTTTATGGTCAAGGTTAACAGCCTTTCTCGCATCAGGTTGACAAGAACTTCTATACTGTGTTATGAATTTGGTGAGGGCCTCTCTCAACCTTCAGGTATCTTACCTTTCATGCATGTCATGCAAATTACACCTCTTTCCCTGACTTTCACGTAGGCAATTGATAAGTGACAGCAATTTCACTCAAAGCCTCATAAGATTTCTATTCATGGATCGGAGTAAAGAAACTTCAAACCATGAAGATAGTAGTACTATTTTCTATTGTACTTGTTGGTTGCCGTGAGAAGCAAAGAGGACGTACCTCGTTCTCGGCCGGCAGCAGAAGCGGCAGATCGTCGGACGATGGAGGCTACCAGAGTCTTCGGTTTGTCCACACCCCTAAGCCACGATGCCAGAGAGGGAGAAGATCGGAGGTTTTTTTTTTTTTCAGAGTGAGCAGGGAAGCGCAGGCTCTCTGTCTCTTCCCATTCTTTTCCTCTATTCTTACGAACAGAGGTTCCACCGCTTCGCCTTCCCACCATTTCGCAGAGAAGCTCTGGTCACGTGGGAAGGCCTGGGTGGACCCATGACCTGGCACTTAGTGCTAAGTCAGCCAATAATCTCCCACTCGTCCACACAGAAACTATAAACACAATCTCAACTCACCTCTTTCCTCATGCAGTGCAGTGGGGTGTGCGACCCGACGAAACTCACACACAGTGACACATAGTAGAAGTGCTGCGTTGGGTTAACGTATAACTAACGCAGCACACAAGCGAGGCAGTCCAATTTCGTCAGTATCCTAGAAAATCCAATCACACCTAATCAAGCACTCTTAATCCCTCAGGAGATTCACTCTGAGCAGTACTTGAATAATACTAAGTCAAATATCTGTGTCCATAATCGTATGTAACTCATGCACACGATTGCCCGGGCAATGGATTACAAACATAAGGTGTGGTCGCGAATAATCTTCCTTGAACACTCATACCAATCCATCTTTTGTCTAGTCAACTTCCTAGAATTGTCTCATGTGGCCGTATCAATCATGACCCTAGGGGACAAGGCTAAGGAAGTCATTCTAAACTCCAACTTCATGATATAGGTTCAAGTCCAAGGACACTCCATAGTTGTAGGACTATAACGGAGAGGGAATTTATCATGTTACCTTCTACTGGATCGACTTTAGCACATGTAACGTAATGCATGCTACGATGGAGATCCCACTCAATGGGTCATGTCAAACTCAAACACTGTACGAATAGGGGTTCAGACATCACAAAAATGCCTAACCCTAGCATACACGTATGCACTCAGTTCGGCTACAACAGGCTTGGTACGGATTTGCGGACACATCAATGCACATTCTCCGTACTCGACTCTCCTGAGTCTCATCTCAGTCTAAACTGAGGCGACTTTATTTATATTAGCCAATGGCATGAAATCATTTTACAACCTACGCAACCTGCAACTCATGCAATCTGCAACTCATGCAGCATCTCATGCGACCTATGCATTCTTCATAATATCGCTACTCCATAATATCACTACTCAAGCATCTATTATGGTTACTTTATTCTCATCCTGCTCACTACAAAAGTGCCAGAGTGATCACCCATGTGAGTGGACTGATCTAAGCCTGTGACATTCATACACATGTGCCTGCCAATATGAACTCATCATAACAATAATGAAAACAAACATTTCATTTTAACATAAACCATAACACATAATCAATGATGTCCATACAATCTCTATCTATCAAACAAAATACAGATCCAGACTTCTCACATGAGCCTGGAACATATCCCTAGCAATGGGCTTAGTCAACGGATCAGCTAGTATCCTACTAGTAGGGATATGCCTAAGGGTAACCTCTCCTTGTCTGATCATGTCCCGAATGAAGTAATATCTAATATCAATATGCTTGGTCCTACTATGATATTTAGGATCTTTAGCATACTGTAATGCCGCCATGCTATCAGAACATATCTGAATAGCTTCATAAGCACTGGCTGATATCTCGAGTCGTCTCAAGAACCCCCTCAGCCACACGACTCCTGGATAGCAGTGAACAAGCAACATATTCGGCTTCTATAGTGGATAAAGCAGTGCAGTTTTGTTTCTTACTACACCAAGAGACAGATCCACCTTCAAAGATGAACACATATCCTACAAGTAGATCTACGCTCGTCTCTATCGCCAGTCCAATCAGAGTCACAAAAACCCTTTAATCTCAAGTCCCCTCCCTGATAACATAGAGCGAGATTAGTAGTACCATGAAGATAACGAAAGATCCTTTTCACTGCTTCCCAATGAGCATGTCCTGGATTGCTCTGGTATCAGCTAACCAAGCCTACTGCAAAGCTAATGTCAAGACGAGTACACAACATAGCATACATCAGGCTTCCCATAGCACTCGCATAGGGAATTCTGTTCATCTTTTCTCTCTCCTCGTCTGTTTTAGGGCACTAGTTAATACTTAAAGTACAACCCTTCTCTACTGGGGTATCAACGGGTCTCGAATAGTATATTTGGAATCGTTCCAAGATTTTCTCAATATAAATTCCTTGAGACAAACCAAGAAACCTCTTAGAACGATTCCTTAGGATCCTCACTCCTAGCACAAAATTCGCTTCACCCATGTCCTTCATCTCAAAGACAGAGGACAGCCACTCTTTAGTGGTATTGATCACCCTCATAGAACTCCCAGCTATTAGGATGTCATCCACATGTAGCGCTAAAATCAGAATCCCATCATCTGATTTCTTAATGTATACACAGTGATCCTCCTCAATCATGTCTAAGCCAATCGATGTAATGGCTTCATGAAACTTGAGGTATCAATGCCTAAACGACTGCTTGAGACCATATATAGATCTTCTAAGGCGGCACACTTTGCCCTCCTCTCCTTTAACCATGAAGCCCAAAGGTTGATCCATATAAATCTCTTCATCCAGGCTTCCATTAAGAAACGCTGTCTTGACATCCATCTGATGTAACTCCAAATCTAAATGGGCTACAACAGATAAGATCAGGCGAATGGAGGCAAATCTCACCACAGGAGAAAATGTCTCCTTATAATCTACACCCTCTAACTGGGTATAGCCCTTCACCACAAGTTAGGCCTTGTACTTATCAATCGACCCATCAGCCTTGCGCTTTATCTTTAGGACCCACTTATTTCCTACAGATTTGTGACCAGACGAAAGGTCTACCAGGTCCCATACATGGTTCCTGGCCATCGATTCTATCTCATCCTCCATAGCAGCTAGCCACTCATTATGAGCAGGTGAAGCGAGCGCCTCATCAACAGAAGCTGACTCATCTGGGTCCAACGGAGTGCAGAGAAACACATTCCTTGCGACCTCAAAATGTCGACGTGGAATAATTCCATGTTTGCTTCTCCGTAACTGTGGATCTGGACCCTGAGGACCACTCTCTAGTGGTACATCAACCTTCATGGGAGAGCTTCCACTAGGCTCAGCTCGTGCACTCCCACTATTTGGTGCGCCACTCCCACTGGGCCCAGCATTCCCACTATCTGTGGCGATCCTTGGGATATGTCGTAATGCCCCTCCATCGCCAGAGATAGTAAGAGAGTTCTCCTGTAACTCATACAGGGTTAGGTCCTTTTTAATTTCACCAATGCTCGGGAATTCATTCTCTATAAATTCTACATCTCTAGACTCAACTTCAATCAGTCCTCCATCAGAATGTTCACCATACATCACGTAACCCTTAGCACTCTCAGGGTACCTGATGAACACCTTTTTGCTGGCCTTAGGACCCAGCTTTCTCAACCTATGGGAAGTGTTGTGAACATATTCTGCTAAGCCCCATGGACGCAAATTATCCACATAAGGTCTCGCGCCATACCATAGCTCATATGGAGTAGAGGGCACCGTTTTACTAGGTATACGATTAAGGATGTAGGCAGCAGTCAATAGTGCATCACCCCAGAAACTAATTGGGAGATTTGTCTGCGCCATCATCGACCTAACCATATCCAGTAAGGTCCTGTTTCGATGCTCTGTAACCCCGTTTTGCTGCGGTGTTCTAGGAAGAGTAAGCTGCCTGCGTATCCCTTTTTCCTCACAAAGCCTCTGAAAATGCTCAGATAGATACTCGCGGCCTCTATTAGTCTAGAGAGTTTTCAAGGTCCTCTCCTTCTGATTTTCCACCTCAGCTAAAAAGCGTTTGAAACAATCCAGCACTTCATAGCGGTGGGAGATCAGGTACACATACCCGAATCGCGAATAATCATCTATAAATGTGAGGAAATAAGAGGCGCCATGGCGTACCCTGACACTCATGGGTCCACAGATGTCCGAGTGTACTAGTTCTAACGGCTGAGAGGCCCTAAAAGCCTTACCAAAAGGTTTCCTTGATGCCTTTCCTGCTAGACAAGGCTCGCACACAGGGAGACTTATCTTGCTAAGAGGGCCCAATAGCCCTTCTCTAGCCATTCGTGCCATCCGATCTTGGCCCACATGGCCAAGTCTAGCATGCCATATTGAAGAATCATCACATGCAGGAATAGAAGCACAAGCAAACAAGGAGTAAGGGTCACACAAATCAACATGAAGTCTAAAAAACCCTTGCGATAAGTATCCACAAAAGGATAACACACCATCATATACATAGACATCCAATCTTCAGAAAAATAAAAAGTATAGCTAAGAGCCAACAAGGCAAGAACAGAATACAGATTACATCGGATTGTTAGGACATACAAAACATCATGCAGGAGCAACACATGTCCACCATGCAACCTAATGCGATATGCTCCTACTCCCAACACCTGCTCACGCAGACCATTCCCAAGAATAACATACTGGGTGTCTGCTAAAATCCGATGAAAATCTACAAAATCAGCTCGATCTCGCACTATATGTTTGTTCGCTCTCGTATCTACAATCCAATCAGAGAGCGTATCAGCAACTAATGCATATGAACAAACATTGAGAGAGCTTATTGTAGAGTATACCTTCTTTGGCTCAGTGCAATCACGAGCAAAGTGGCCTTTTACTCCATAGTTGTAGTACTTAATCTTTGTCACATTTGTCTTGCCCCTTCGTTGGTCTTTTTTTGGTTTGTCTGCTTTCTTATCCCTGGATCCCTATGCACTTCTGTCACCTGCTTTATCCCTCTTTTTACTCTTGGGCCACGAAATCCCAGAGTGAGCCACATAGACCGAGGAGTGGGAAGTCTTAATACGTTCTGCCTCCAGCTCAAGGTGATGAGATATGTCCTCAAAAGTCTTGATGTGCTCATTATGAGTCATCAAAAGCTTTATCTGACTCCACTGAGGATCAGGCAATGAACGAATCACTGCGAGGACCTGCTGCTCGTCGGTGAGATCGACCTCAGCACTCTTCAGATCCCTAATCATATTCCCCATCACACAAAGGTGGTCGAACATCGAATGATTAGGATCCTTGGTGTACTGCATGAATCTCAGGTTCAAGGCACGTAGCCTCGTTGCTGAGGTCTGTCCATACTTTATCTTGAGCTGGTTCCACATAGCCTGGGCGGTCGGAAACCCCTCAAAATCTCCGATTGGATCGTTGTGCATGCTACTCAACATAGTAAAGCGCGCACAACGGTCCTTCTTCACCCAGTTTTCATAGACTTCCTGATCACTACGATGCTGTGCAGAAGTGTCAGGTTCAGGTGGTGTCATACTGGATGTAAGGGTCTCTAAGACTTCTAGCTCATTCAGTAGATATTGGATCTTTCTATGCCATATATCGTAATTCTGTCCATCTATCTTCTCACCTTTATTGAGGTCAGCCACTATAGATCTGGAGGCCATCACTGCATTCAGTCAAGCAAATTTTTGGACATCAGGCACATAAAAGTGTATATCAGTATCAGGAAAAAATAATTAGATTGCAAATATTCCTACTCATAAATGAGATCGAAAATTTTGCTAAGCTCATAATCATTACTCATTTAATAAGATGGAACATAGAATCCAATATCTTTCCAGAGAACACATCTCTATTGTCCACAAAACTAACATAATATAAAATAAATCCACATAGCCAACACAGGCTTAAACAACTTTATATGTTACATTAAGCATATATGTTATGTCAACTAAAGACATAAAATTTGGCATACACATTACCTATGCACAAAGCATAAATTACTATACTTGCAGAAAAATATATAACAAATGATATAAATATCCTTCATGCACTAAACATAAACAATTATATCAGCAAAAATAACATGCAGAAATATACATAAATCATATTTACACACTAAGCATAAATAATTATGCGGCTAAAAAAATATTCATAGATAAAATACACACAGTATGGACCAATAGGCATTAGTAGCATTCATGCACGAAGCATAAACCACTGTGCCATATCTAAAAAACTTTCAATAAATTTTCTAAAATTTTTTATGAATTTTTCTGAAATTTCTGCAATTTTCTATGAATTTTTCTGATTTTTCTACAAATTTTTAGATTTTTCCTGATTTTTCTATGATTTTTTGGATTTTTTTCTGATTTTTTTGTAATTTTTTGGATTTTTTCAGATTTTTCTATGATTTTTTTGTAAGATTCTGTATTTTTCTAGAATTTTAAAATCCAGAAAACTAGAAAATAAAATAAAATCCTATGTGGCATGCCATGTCAGTTAGGGGCAGACACATGGATTGCCACGTAGACTGCCACATTAACTGGTCCCATGCACGTCAGTATCATAGCCATGTCAGCGTGCCACGTCACCTTCAACACGTGGATTGCAACACAAATAGCCACGCCGATAGGGACCCACTGTCACGCCAGGACTACGAGGTAGACATGTTATCACATAGCTGACGTGTCTGCTACGTCAGTAAAACCGCCTCTGCCTATCCCTTCTTTTTTTTGTTTTTTTGTTTTTGAAAAAGGGACTTAAACATTCGTTGAATTTACAGATGATGCCATCCATAAATCCGACGCCCTTCTTTATGCTCGCCGTCCGTGCGGCGGTGATGGGAGGAGGCAGCCGGCCTCCGACGGTCGGTAAAGGGGCGAAAGAGGGTCTCCGACGGCCGGCGAAGACAACGCGGGTCGCCGTTTGGGGTCCGGTAACCTCGAGATTGGGATCGCCCGCCCCTCTTTCGCGCGTTGTTTATGCGGCCGCGTTCAAGGTGCCGTCCCTGGCCTCTGACGGCCGGGGAAGAGGCAGAGGGGTCCTCGGTGGCCGGTGAAAAAGATATTGGCTGCCGATCCAGTTCTGATGACCCTGTCGATTTTATTTTTTTTTTTTTTTTGACGTTGTGGCTCCTACGGCCGTCGCAAGGGACAGGCAGCGGTGGCCATCCGTCGCGGCCTATTCCTCCACCCTCCCTCGCCGAGCACCAGCCAATAAGCGGCGACGGTCGGTGAGGTGGCTCTGATACCAATTGTTGGTTGCCGTGAGAAGCAAAGAGGATGTACCTCGTTCTCGGCCGACAGCAGAAGCGGCAGATCGTCGGACAATGGAGGCTACCAGAGTCTTCGGTTTGTCCACACCCCTAAGCCGTGCTGCCGGAGAGGGAGAAGGTTGGAGGTTTTTTTTTTTTTTTTTCAAAGTGGGCAAGGAAGCGCAGGCTCTCTGTCTTTTCCCATTCTCTTCCTCTATTCTTACGAACAAAGGTTCCACTGCTTCGCCTTCCCACCGTTTCGGAGAGAAGCCCTGGTAACGTGGGGAGGCTTGGGTGGACGCATGACCTGGCACCTAGTGCCAAGTCAGCCAATAGTACTCATCTACTAATCTCGGTGATAGTCTGAGTAGTGTTAGCACTTCACTAATTCTAAAGCACCTTCTTCCAAAATTTGATTAGTTTAAGCTAGCTCCTGCATTAGAGCACCTTTCACATCCCTAGACACACCTAGCTCAAACACTAATGGAAAGGCCGGTTTCATCCAAATTTTGACCTTAAGAAATTAATGTTACTTCTTGCTTTCTACTCTAGCTCTAATGTTTTCATGACTGTCAAACGCTAGACTGAGGTTTACCACATTGGTACATACCTCATAGCAAAGGGCATACCATATTATACTGGTAACAAACAGACTTAGTATGGGAGACATATTGAGCCTCAATACACCGAGCCGACATCTAGGTTGGGCATACCGACACTATATTAGTTTGGTATCAATATAACGTTACTATGAACCTTGGCTAGCATACATTAAGAGTAGTTAATGAAGTGTACACATACTTAATAAACTTTTTTAGCTAAACTATAGTTTTAACCCCTCAAACTTAGGGAGTTGTATCACTTTGATTCCTGAACTTTAAAAAGTTGCAAAACCGATTCTATATTTTCTTTTTATTCTCCTTTGGTTCCTACTATTAAATAGGATTCTCGTGGCAGCTTACGTGGCATCCACTGTAGCGAAATCAAATGAAAACCTATTAACGACCCATTAACCCGTTAACCTGTTATCCAATAGCTCGTTAATAAAAAATTCTCTTACCCTCCTCCTTCCCCCCTCCAAACCATTCTCCTCCCTACCTGTGAAGCCCTTACCCTCCCTACCCTCCCTCTCGCCTCACCCCCGCTGCTGCACGCGTCTCGCTGCTGGTCGTCGTCTGCCCACCGGCCGCCGTCCGCCTCCCCTATCCTGGTGCCTGCCACCATCCACCTTCCCTTTCCCACCGCTCGCTGTCGCCTCCCGAGGAGACTTGTCCCGCTGCTCACCGTTGCCTCTTGGCTCCGGCGTCCCGGCGCTCCTCGACCACCGTCCGCCTCCCTTGACTCGGTGCTCGTTGCCGTCAGCCTTCCCTTTCCCACAGCTCGCCGCCGAGTCTCGCTGTTTCCTCCGGTCGGCCTGATTTCATCCCGCCACTGCCTCCCTTCTCCCGCCGCAACCGCCTCTCGCCGGTTCCTCCCACGTTCCACTCTCTCGCCTCTACCTCCTGCCTCGCTTGTTCCGCTGTGTGCTTGAAGCCTACTGCCTCCTACTTCTCGCCGCTCACCGCCACCTCCAGCCGGTTCCTCCCATGTCTCGGCAATGCCTCCCGCTGGCCCGGCCGTGTCCCGCCGTTGCCTCCTTTATCCCACCGCCGCCTCTCGCTTCCTGGTTTTGCCGCCACCGGCTCCCACGTCCTGCTGGCCCGATTGCATTCCATCACTGCCTCCCTTGTCCCGCCGACACCTCCCGTGTCTCGGTGATGCCGTTGCCGCTGGTTGAAGGCTTCCACAGTGTCTTCTTTGGCTACTTATAGCAGGTCTCTTTTGGAAAGATCTTAGGTATTTTAAAGTTTTCTATTACTAATTAACGATTCAGTAACAGTAACAATCATTAACACTTTTAGCAGATTGTTATATAGCTTTATCTATGGATTCCTTATCCTTAAATGCTGAAAGCACGAGAAGACGGTGTCACCGTGGAAAAGAAGCAAGAATTTTTATCTCATGAACAACTACTAATACAGGCAGAAGATTTTTCGGATGTAGACGATATGGAAACAGTGGAGTATGTGGCTATTTTGCATGGTATGATCCTCTTCTGACTCCTAAAGGAATGAAATTGATATCTGAATTTTTGAAGAAATTTTCGAAGCTTGAAAATGAAGTAAGCATGCATCAAGCATAAGAGAAGTTGTATTAGTGTGTCATACTAATATTATGGATAGTCATAATTGTCATAGTTCTAGGTATGTACTTAGTAAAGAGCGGAAAAGCTAGGATCATGTATCTTCCATGATATATACATTTTATTATTTTGGTTCGGTCCCGTCATATAAATATTTGTTATTGTAAATGTTGATTACATATTCGAAATGCTTGAGCCATTGGGCCTAAGGATTGTTGGTTTTATAAATTAAACAACTGATATGGCTTTGATGTTGTTGTTGACCTCTTTTGTGCAGATGAGTGATTATGTCTGCATGCTTGCATGTGCGCATGCATGCAGATGCCTGTTTGGGGATGTAGTTTGGACATCTAGGGAGTTGATGTCTCCTGTATTGACTTATAAAACGTCATTCTGTTAGTTATGAATAACATTAAAAAAGAAGAAAGAAAATGTTAGCTTTAAATTCCTGATTTTCTTACTGTTAACCATGACTCCTTTGCTTACATACATAAGTAGAAATTAATTGTACATTACCAAGTTCATGATAACAATCAAAAAAGCTTTTTCCCTACTTTTTCTACTATCTCCTAATTTTTTCAGCTGATCAATTTTTAGCAGAATGTCTCCTGGATTTCTTGGACCTGTCATCTGATCATCATACTCTAGAAATAGCAAATAGGACTGAGACAGCAGTAAATCTATGCATATCTTAGGACATTATCTTGACATCTTCCCAAAACCATGCACAGAAACCTATAAATATTTATCTTCATCACAATTTGAGCTCATCTTGAACTGATCATCACCCCGGGATTTGTCCAAATCAGTATCAGCATCAACATTGTCATCAAATAAATCATCACTGGAACAAACATCTGCATCATGTTCACTGGCCTCGGCCTCGAAATCACTATAATCAAAGCCACTGTAATCACTGTAGCTAAGGTCAAAGTCATCAACATCAATATCATCTCTGACTCAACACCAATATCATCTCTGACAAACTCTTGAGTATCCTCCTCTGTATCATCTTTGACACCCTCCTGAACATGCTCCCTCGCAGGCTCCTTAGTGCCATCCCTGGCACCCTCCTGACCATGCTCCATAGCAGACTGCTGGGTCTCATCCCCGCACACTTGGAACCACCCACATTATGCCCATCATCGACACTCCAACTGAGTAAGGGCACTGATTCCAACAATTCCAGCTCATCAATTAAAGTGTATGGATCATGCTTTACATATACATCGACAATCCCTCCTTCCGAAATGCATGCAATATTGTCCAATATATCCCTGTCACTTTTAAGATTCCTAAGGCCACTATCCATTGATTGACCAGGCATCCAGTAGAACAATCCAATAAAATTAGAGACCCCTAACTCCTCTAGCATACTCTCAATCTTAGGTATAGAAAACCTATCAGGATCACAGTTATCAAAAATATTATGCTGTCCCCCTGCATACTTTCTTTCTTTTCTAGATACGAAGTAGCCACTCTAGTATAGGCCTATGGAGA
Organism: Metroxylon sagu; assembly: GCA_017589505.3. Lineage (NCBI taxonomy): Eukaryota > Viridiplantae > Streptophyta > Magnoliopsida > Arecales > Arecaceae > Metroxylon > Metroxylon sagu. Next base: position 1,782,673 of record JACVBY030000634.1, on the reverse strand, counting down.
AAAATCTAGCAACCATACTACAATAGAAGCATAATTGCATGCCAAATTAAAAATATTAAAATGAATTTATTAGGCATCAGATAGTAACAAGTGAACACAATCAAAAATTGGACGGATTTGAAGCTACACAAACTCATTCAAAACTCAAACACTATACTACAATAGAAGCAAACATATCATTTGATGACATAACAGATAACTCCAAACAGAATTGCATGCAAACATTCTAGTTATGCCAACTTAAAAATACTAAATTAAATTCATCAGGCATCAGACAATAACAAGTGAACACAGTCAAAATTGGACACATTTAGAACTACACAAATTTATTCACATAATTAAAATACCACTCATTAAGTGTATCAAATTATAAAACAATTTACCTTAAGGAGAAGGATGACGGATGGTCGGTGGCGGGACGACGGAATCTGCAGGTGGGATGGTAGAATCCGACGGTGAGAGGGCGAGATCCGGTGTCGGAACGGCCAGATGGGACGATTGGATCGGGCGGTAGAAGGCTCGGATCCAACGGTAGGAGGCCCGGATCGGGCGGTGGGAGCCCTGGATCTGGCTGCAGGTGGTCCGGATCCGGCTGTAGGAGCTCGAAATTCGGCTGCAAGTGGCCCAGATTGAGCAACAGGAGCCCCGAATTCGTGGTGTTGGGAGGCTCGGATCCTGCAGCAGGAAGCCGGGAGGCAGCTGCGAGATGCTGGAGTGGGTAGCGGCGTCGCCGGGACGCGGGAGGCGGTGACTGGGCCGATGGGAGGCGGCGGTGAGCAGTGGGACAAGGGAGGTGGGAGCCGGCGACAAGCAGTGAGAAAGGGAAGATGGACGGCGGCGAGCATTGGAACGGGGGAGGCGAATGGTGGCCGGGGAGCGCCGAGACGCCAGACGCGGGAGGCAGCAGTGTCCGATGAGACAAGTCTCCTCGGGAGGCGGCGACAAACAGTGGAAAAGGGAAGGGGGACGATGGCGGGCATGGGGATGGGGGAGATGGACGGAGGCAGGTACTAGGATGGGGGAGGCGAACAACGGTCGGTAAGTAGCTGGTGACCAGCAGCGAGACGCATGCGGCGGCCAAGGGAGGCAGGAGGGAGGGTAAGGGCTTCACGGGTAGGAAGGAGAATGGTTTTGGGGGGGAGGGGGGGGGAGAAGGGGGGTAAGGGAATTTTTTTTTTATTAACAGGCTATTGGATAACAGATTAATGAGTTAAGGGATCATTAATGAGTTTTCATTTGATTTTGCCATGGTGGATGCCACGTAAGCTACCACGCAGGATAGAATCGAACGAAGTCTTCTCTGTTTAATTGTAGGGACCAAAGGGGAATAAAAAGGAAAGTATAAGATCGATTTTATAACTTTTTAAAGTTCAGGGAACAAAGTGACACAATCCCCTAAGTTTAGCAATTAAAACCGTAGTTTAGCCAACTTTTTTTTATTATTAACTACAAAAATCTTACAAAGATCTATTCTCTAGACTACTTAAAATTTCACCTTGCACACCCTTTCAAATAAATGATGGATGTTATTGTAAAACCAACTCAAACCACTTGATTTGGGGTGTACCATACAGAATCAGTATGAAACTAATTCAATTTGTTGGTTCAGTATAGGAACCTATCCATACCAACTCCTACTGCCTAGTATCAAGTAGTACTGATCGAAACCGAGCAGAATCAGATGATTTCGCTCTATATAGTACCACCCTATACCATCATGATTTTGAGCAGGATCATCATAAAAACATTTGTAGGTTATTTGAAAATAGTGTGCATATAATACATATCATATTGTACTGACGATACCATACCAAACCATTAATATCCAGTATGATACCCACTACTAAATTTGTGGACCCAAAGAAATTTCTTTATAAATTTACCATGAAACTCTTTCTTTAATAAAACTAATTACTTCTAGTGTTTCATTACTTCCATGGATAATACAGTTTAAAGCTATCATCATTTAATGCTGTATGACTAAAATCTTAACTTGCAGCTATATCATCTACCTCTAGATTTCTATTAACATGGATCAAATATGTCCACATCTAGTTTTAGTTATCATGGAAACCCTACAAATCCCCAACTCACTATAAAATTGCAATATTTTTGCATTTTATGTAAAATTTTTAGTGAACATGTTCATATAGCAAGTGCTACGTGCCCAAAAATAAGGAAAGACATCCTTAGTCTAATATCCACAATTATTAATATTTTTCAAACATCTCTATGCCTCCATTGCTTTTGAAGACTTTATCATATCATTTAGCACATGATGCAGTCTTGCACTCAACAAGACAATCTCTCCCCTGCCTCTCATATTTATTGTGCTGTTACAATAGTGTGTTTATGTTATTTAGATCTTAATCACAGATTGTGGACCCATAAGTGGTCATGCAACAGACGTAATGAAGCCTAACAGTGTCTGACCATAATGGTGATACAATTATTTAACAATTAGTCATGCCAGCCAAATTCTATGAATAAAAGGACAAAAGGTATTCTGGTAGAACAGTCAAACAACCCCTTTCTCCTCCTTTTCTTCTCATTCTTCGTTTACTCTCTTCAAGCTACCTGTTCGATTATCCTTGCCTTTATTCACCACTTCCATTTATCTACTTAATATCTTCAAAGATGATTCCATGTCTAATTTCTGAAGGTCTGCCATTACTTTTGCATCATTTGTGAGCCTTTAAAGATTTTAAAGTTCAACTCTCGAGCCACTGTTGATATATATCTCTGCATGACTAATCTAAGGAGCACATGTTACAGTGAATTACCAGTCCTGTTAAAGTGGACAAAGTACATGCACATTGGACTACGCCACACTTTCTACTTCTGACCTAGCATACATACCACATGAATGACCTATGTATGTTTGTTTAGCTTTCAATCCATTGATGGCATGAACCAAATGACAAAAGTAGGTCAATACATGTAAAGATAAAAAAATAAAAAAAAAAAAGGGCACATGATGCAGCCTTATATTCCTTAAGAATTTATTTCTCGAAATATGCCAAACCTTCAAAATTTTTACCATCAATTCGTGTAAATATATTTTATAATATTACAATTTCACCTCAAAAATTATAAATTTTAGTTAAATCATCATTAAGTATGTTCTCATCAAAGGCACTAATTCAATCCTTTAGTAAACAAAAGTCCCATATACATAAATATCCACATAATATTAGTTACTACAAACAACATCATTCTGATTTACAACAACTTTAATTTACAACTCTTCTATATTCAATGTTATATTATATTTTTATATGACAAAACCAACTACTCTTCCTCTAAGTACACACCCCCACAATGACAACATGTCAACCTCTAAGTTACCATATCTGCAAAAATAGAATTAATATTTTAATGAGCACAAGAGCCCAATAAATATCAATATATGCTATCATAATTTAATTTAAAATTACTTACATCCAAACATAAAATAAATTTCATAAATATCCAAAAAAAATTCGGTAATACAATCATATACACATATCACCAATCAGGTTGAAATCAATCAATAGGCCACAATATTTTATTCAATTCCAGTTTAATCATTTTCACATTTCACTAATCACAATTCAATTGATAACCTGGCGTTAGTCACACTTGCGTTGTGATTAGGTTGTTATGTTTCGGTCCATGACAAGATAAAACTCTCATATCACGTTTCAGCCCATGATGGAGCAACCTTTTATGCCACGTTTTACTATCCATGATGAAGTATTTAACGAAGCTAGTTATCACTAGACATGGTCATATTATCAATAGCTTAGCATAATTCAGACCACTCAATCATCACATAGGGATAGAGTTCATATTGCAATTAAATTATCAATTCCTAAATGAAGCACCATCTCAAGCAAAAATAATAATTTCCATAAATATTACAAGATAATTTTATTGAATAGCTAAATTATTATAATAATAATTATGCATACAATCTATTAATTTTTTTAAGCTAAAAATGATACTTCTTGGTACTAATTGAATACATCATAATTCTTTCTGGGTGCTTTGAAGACTCAATGCAACAGTACAAATTTTTAGCTTAAATTTTCACCTCTATTTCAAATATTTATTTTAGGTTCAACTATGGTACATTTTTAAATTTTTTTTAAAATTTAGGCATCAATTTCAACCATTGAAAACTTCTATTATGAGCCTTCAACTTTTTATGCCATATTCTTTGCCTTTGTTTTTCTTTCTATTAGTCACACGTAGCCAAAAGCATTTTTAAAAAAAACCATTGTTTTCGCTTTGATGTGGGCAAAAAAGCAAATGTTGTCCGAGAACACTCAAAAAGATTCGTACCATAATATTAGAGGAACTTGCATCATGATGTCACTTATTATTCCATGGAATAGAAAATAAATAAATCTTGAGCCCTCAAAAATAATGAGATTGCAATGGATTGAAGGGCCCTGCTTTCATATAGCTGTTGCAAATGTTTGGATGGGCAAAACTAACATGAACAATGATTCAATGATAGAGTTGTATCAAAGTTTCTATCAATTTTAATAGGCTTTATGTGTCGAGAATGCACCGTTTACATAATAGGATGAATTAAACTGTGACAATTATAAGTTTGAGAAATAAAATAAATTTTAAGTAAAAATTTAAGAATCAAAAATATATATTTCTACCTAAATATTCATGGTAAAGAAAAAATCAATTACATGCACAACAGACATACCACTTTTAAATTTCTTGTTTAAAATCTCAACAATAATCTGATATGTCTGCTGGGACCGCCTATTACTTTGACAGACCAACTCGAAAAATAGGCTATGTGTGGGCCAAGAGCGATATAGCCGAAGCCATGTTGCTAGCAAGAAACGGACCCAAGTTAAAACACTTGTATTGTATTCAATTAATTTAATCCAATTTCAAGGCTTTGATCTAACAAGAGAAGGGGAAAAAAATTAAAATAATAATAATAATAATAATGCAGCTAATTATTATTACGTTGTTATACATCATGTAACCATTTACCACTCCGATGCCGTAGTTGTCAGTGAAATACACAGGAAACGGGTGGTGTTGCTCAGCACCCAAGGTACGATTTGACCAAATTATTAAGACTGATGAACTTCGTTGTAGGCCCCGTTTGTTACGTGAGCTAATCCAGGCCAAGTTTGTCAAGAAAGGACGTTAACCCAATGCGAGCTAAAATTTAGCCTTCGTCTTACGATGAACACAGAACTAAAACCAATCCAACAAATGATGATCACAGAACATGCACCTGTGTCTTACCAATGGACATATGGCTTAGCATCCAGTGACAGTTCAATCAATACACTCCTTTTTAGTGATGTTGGGGTATAGCAACGCCTTCAACTGAAAATTTGAGAACAGGATGAATTGAATCCACCAGTCTCAACTTGAAAAATCGTAATTTGAATTTATTATCTCAGTAGAGATACCTCTCTATTTAGAGACTACGAAGAAATCCTAAACTAAAATCTGGTGTGTTCTCAATTATTATGACATAGGTATGGCCGGACCCAATCAAGAAGGTACGCTGGCAAGCAAATGCATCAAAAAGACGCAATATAATTTTATCCATCAATTACTATTCTAAACGAAACTGGGAGTATCGATTTTTGGGGCTTTTGGAGGAAGATGTGACCCAAATCAATTTACTAGATATTAGAAAGCATAGGGCAATTTTACCAAATCAGAGGACATAATTAATTATTAAGAAGTTATAAAGAATTGATGCCATACCTAACCCGTGCCATGATCATTAAAGACAAAGCAAGCTAACCACTACCAATGATTCTCCAACTTAAAAGAGTTATCCAAGTGCCAGCAGTTCAAGATTTCAAGTGCAAAAGCCACTCTCCTGCAGGAACTACGGACCCAGGGAACGTGAACATGATAAGCTTCAGCTTTCCAACTGTGTTAATGATACTTTTCCAGGCTTTTTTTATTATTAGTTAATTAAAGTCTGTGAGACTATTTGAACTTCCCATCGCTCTCTAAATAGATAAAATTTTATTTTTTATGAATATATATATATATATATATATATATATTATAATTTTTAATATTTAAATATTTTAAATGTGATAAATTTTCTCTAATAGTTTAAATTATTGGCATAGAAAACTCCATCAACTAATATTGTTATGATCAAATTTAAGTAAAAACCTATTTGAATGTTGCCAAGGTAAGCACACAAAAACTCTCTTCATATAAATATTAGATAAGAAAAGAAAAAATATTACTAGAGTTTGATTAGGTCTGCAGGGCATTCTGATAATTGATTCTCTATGCGTTCTAATGAAATTGATGATGTTGTGTATCATGTTACGAGCAAAAATAAAGAAGTTTATTTGGGGAACCGCAAATATAACTTAATTAGAGCATGAAATCAATTAATAAATGAACAATCTCTGCTTTAATCTCAAATAATTTTGGCTACATAAAATCTCAAATAATCTCAAATAATTTAATCTCAAATGATTAAGAAAACAGCTCGACTTTTTGCGCCTAATCAACAAAAAGGACATATCATAGGACTGTGAATGCATCAATAATCAAATACCATGTCGTCAACGTGTCCCTTGGGGAACAGTTCTCGTCCCCAAAAGAATCAAAATTCCACATCACCTTATCATCGCCACGGCACCCAACAGAACATCCTCTCATCTTCTCTGAACTCCTCGCCAAGCCTCTCTTTGCCCTGGGGCATCTCCAGATTCGATGCCCGTGCATTAAAAATGGAGTCCAGCCGCTGTCCTCACCCCCATTACTCCCATTAAAACTAGACAAGGGCGGTTGGTCGGCCATCAATCTCAGCAGACAACTCTGCTAATCCTCTCGTGATTAGCTCTCACCGTCCGCAATACTCTAAACCCCGAACGGCCACACTTTGTCGTCATTGGGAGGTAATTATGGACCCATGGGCGGCGCCAGTGAGACCCAATTCCCTCGTATATAAAGCCCATAGCTCGCATGGTTCCGGCGTACTAAGCTAAGGCGAGAGCAAGAGAAGAGAGCAGCAGCAGCTCTTCTTCTTCTTCTTCTTCTTCTTCTTCGCACCAAAGATGGTGAAGCTCGCATTTGGAAGCCTCGGTGACTCGTTCAGCGTGGGCTCACTGAAGGCCTACCTGGCCGAGTTCATCGCCACCCTCCTCTTCGTGTTCGCCGGCGTTGGCTCTGCAATCGCTTATGGTAAGGAGACCCGCAATTCCTTTTAGCCAAAGGAAAAAAAAAAAAAAAAAAAAAAAAAACTGCTCCAAGCTGTATAAATTTTATCAATTTAGTACTTAAAGCGCTAAGTGTCAATTATTATTTTAAATAAATATGTATATAATATATGTGTATTAAGCCCTTCTCCTTTATATATATTTTTTTTTTCAATGAACATTCTATCCTTTTTGGTATTTATTTTCTAAAATCTATTTTTGAAAGTTTTGTAAATTTTTTATGTTAGATAAAATAAACACACGACTCTCAGATTTTCATCTTTAATATCATAATCTATCCTTCGAATCATTAACAATACTTTATAAATGTGTGATTCCGATCGTAGTGCAGTACCGCTAACCTAACAAGTTTCCCTACCCGTGGTGGGACTGCAGGGAAGCTGACGGCGGACGCCGCGCTGGACCCGGCCGGGCTGGTGGCGATCGCCGTCGCCCATGGCTTCGCCCTCTTCGTCGGCGTCTCGATGGCGGCCAACATCTCCGGCGGCCACCTCAACCCGGCCGTGACCTTCGGCCTCGCCGTCGGCGGCCACATCACCATCCTCACCGGCATCTTCTACTGGGTCGCCCAGCTCCTCGGCTCCACCGTCGCCTGCCTCCTCCTCAAGTTCGTCACCGGCGGCAAGGTAAAAATAATAACAAAAACATCCATCAAATAGGCAAAAAACCGATCGCAACGGTCTGATCCGTTTCCATTTTAGGCGATACCAACCCACGGGGTGGCGGCGGGGATGAGCGAGGTGGAGGGGGCGGTGATGGAGGTGGTGATCACGTTCGCGCTGGTGTACACGGTGTACGCGACGGCGGCGGACCCAAAGAAGGGCTCACTCGGGACGGTGGCCCCCATGGCCATCGGCTTCATCGTGGGGGCCAACATCCTCGCTGCCGGCCCCTTCAGCGGCGGCTCTATGAACCCGGCCCGCTCCTTCGGACCGGCGGTCGCGGCCGGGAATCTCGCCGGCAACTGGGTGTACTGGGTGGGCCCGCTTATCGGAGGTGGGCTGGCTGGGCTCATATACGGGGACATCTTCATGGGGTCCTCCTACGAGCTGGTTCCGGCCCAAGAATATCCGTAGAGAAAAACTTTCGACTGGATTGGATAATTAATCCCCCCCCCCCCCTTTCGGTTTCCCATCCTTTCTCTCTCGTTGTTGGGTTTTTGCTTATAAAATGTTAATAAACGAAATGTACATGCGGTACATTTTTTTATTACGTGGGTCCTGTGAAGCGTATGTATGTCAAGTGTGATTCCATCAATCAGTACACAACGTTTCTTGTTTTGAGTCAACTGCAGGAATACATAATTAAAACTCTACTGATACCGTCTGAAAAATCTTCTTCTACTGATAATCTCTATGCAGGCACCACGGATCCGTTTCTCGCTTAAAACCGCTTCAATGCTTGAAACCGACAGTAGTATCAAAAACTGAAGCAATATTTATTTGAATTAAACCAAAGAAAATAAGCTAGTCTGAAATTACAGTTACATGCCAGGCTAAGTACAAGAAAGAACCACCCTTTCAAACAACCACAGCTTCTCCAAGCCGGGAATCAGAAGCAGAGGAGAGAGACGGGTACACGAGATTCTGGTGGACGAGCGCTGCCAGGGCCGCGCCGATCAGAGGACCCACCCAGTACACCGCGTGGTTCTTGAAGTCCCCGCTGACGACGGCTGGTCCGAAGGACCGGGCTGGGTTCATGGACCCGCCAGTGAGCGAGCCGGTCGCCAGGACGCACGCGCCCGCCACCATCGCAACCGCCAGGGGCCCCACCACCGACCCGGCGGAACCACCCCTCGCCCCCTTGTCCCTCCGGTCGGACGCCACGTAAACCGTGTACACCAGCGCGAATGTCGTCACGCCTTCCAGTATTGCCCCTCCGAACCCCGTCATCTGAGTCGCTATTCCCGTCGTCGGAATGGCCTGTTGGAAGGGCATTTTAGTCCATCTACTTACAAAATTGATTGCGAAAATACGGAGTTCGTTTTATTGTTCGCTGACCTGGCCGGCGGAGGCGACGCGGAGGACGAGGCAGGCGAGGGTGGAGCCCATCAACTGAGAGATCCAGTAGAAGATGGCGGTGGGGACGCTGAGGTGGCCGGCGACGGTGAGGCCGAAGGTGACGGCGGGGTTGACGTGGCCGCCGGAGGCGTCCGCGGCAATGTACACCGCTGCGAAAAGCGCGAAGGCCTGCGCCACCGCCGTCGCCACCAGAGACGATGCCTCCGATGTCACGTCCGGACTTAGCATCCCTACAAACAGAGAAATGGAGTTTAGAAACAGAGTAAAGCAATTGAAAGAGAGAGAGAGAGAGAGAGAGAGGGGGGCGGGGGGGACTAACGGGCAGACATGGCGGAGCCGACGGCGGCGAAGACGAAGATAAAGGTGGAGATGAACTCGGCAAGATAGGAGCGGAGGGAGGGGAGAGAGACGGACTGCCGGAACTGACTTCGGACAGAGGAAGCCATTTCTCCTTTACTTTGTTTAAGGCGGGAGGAAGATGTGGGTGGATAGATGGGTAGATGCGTGGAAATAGGATAAAGAAGACGGTTGGTGGTGTTTTAAAGACTCGGGTTTTGGGCGAAGGGTTGTGACCGTCCGGGGAAGGACGTTGGTGGTCGTTACCGGCGGTTTTCGTTCCCCTTCGGTACGGTTTCCACGATGGGTTGCGACCTTGGTAACCGCCATGAAAAATACGCTGCCGGAACCGGAGATCTCTCCGGGGCGCCGCAGCCTTAGATCTCATTCCTGGAGGCCCAATTAAAAATGGGCTGGGTCCCTAATTGTTGTAGGTGGGCTTGCGAAAGTTTGGCAAGTCAAGATGGGAGTCCAATTTGGTTTAATTTTGTCCAAAAATCTTTATGCAACGGCCATCATGAATGATACGAATCTGAGCGCTAACGAATCAGAGGGGTTTCAAACTGCATCAATCCACAAATTGTTGTTTGATTGGCAAATTACGGTTAATATAAGAGTTCTATTCGTGTGACTTTTATATAATTAAAAGGAAGCATTATATTCTTAACATTTTATTATATAAAATTAGTTAAAATTAATAAAATAACTAATGTATCATTTTAATACGAACATATAGATTGATAGAATAGTATATCAGTTATTTTATTAATTTTAATTAACCTTATATAATAATATTAAAAATATAGATAATCAAAAGTTTGAGAATTGAAATGAATTTTAAGTAAAAGTATGAGGATCAGAAGTATCAAAATTTGAAATATATATTTTTTTATATTCACATTACTTGCAAACAAGAAGTTATAGTTAGAGTACTAAATTAAAAGGATCTTAGCAATTCAAAAGACTTTGTTGTTATTATTATATATAAAAGTTTTTTTTTTTTTTTGGTTGTTGAGTAATAATTTGAACAGATGATATTAAAAAATTTTTAGTTGCTAATCGTTATTTTCTCTTATAATTAGTGATAAATAATATCTATCAATTTCATTTTCAAATAATCTCAATCTATGTGGCTCTCCACAAATGACAACTATTATAATCATGAATATAATAATGCTCAATAATAATTTCAGAAGGTGATTGCTTCCGAATATTCCGTGTTAGTTCGTTGCCTTTGCGTTGAGCGTGGAGATATCATGTGGATATTGCGATGAGGTTGGGGCATCCAAATACCAAATTATAATGATGCGACGAGCGTTCTTTCGGCCTTCTAAAATCTTTTAACCACACCGCATGTAAGCGTACCGGGGACCGGGGAGTGATCTTTTTACTGCTTGCCAGCTAGAAATAGGTGCGAAGTTTTCCATCTTCATTTGTTACGGTACGGTGGGGAAGCGAAATATCCTTTGGGTGAAAACAGCTGAGCGCGCGATGATCAGCCCGGTTTTCACATCCCAAAGCCGCCCCGTCCGGTACGTAGCCGGCGTTCCGCAGCCTTTGCAAGCAGGGACGGAAAAGGACTGCTCACTGCTATCATAGCGCTCTGTAGACCTGCCGGAATGCCTTGGATTTGGCCTCATGGCAGGCGTTCCTTTTGGCTTTTAATCTTCCCCTCCACTCGATATGCCTCTCCCCCATCTCCAACGGCTTCAAAAAGGCTTCCTGGCCGATAAAAACAGGAGAGATCAAGCTTACCGCATTCCTTCAAAAAATAATTTCATATTAAATCAAAAAAATATTATATATTTTATAATTTAAATTTATTTATTATTAATTAATTTTTATTTGAATTTTTAAATCACATAATTTTGATCTATTAACAAATCAATTGGATTAAAAAAATAAAAATTTATTGGATTAATAGGTGAAGAATAATTAGGCCAACAAATAGATTTGAGATGTTACAAATGCTATAAAAGTTGATTCGAATATACAGAAATTGATGAACATGAGAAATTCGTCATGACGTAAAGCCATCCTTATATTACCAATGATTTTGATTGGAATAAATTTTGGATAGCATGTGACGTGCGATGAGGGCTTCGTATTATAAGAAAGAACATTATAATACGCAAAATTAGTTCTATATTGTATGAAAATAAATAAATAAAAAAATTATATATTATATTATATGTTTATAATTTAAATTTATCTGTTATCAATTAATTTTTACTTAAATTTTTAAATCAAGCGATTTTGATCGAAAGCTATTGTTACCTTGTAACATCAGATTTTAATTTCTAACCCACAATAAAAAGGTTTAATGAACAAACACAAGCTTGCAATTTTGTCCTTTGTTCGGCCTTCAGAGCGAGGAGGAGGCATGCGGGTGAGCCATCCACCGAATCAATACCTGCCAAATTAATGGACTGCCCACGGCCGCTAAGGAGTCACACTACTTCTAGCTTTGACAATGATGTTTTAACCTTGGCTGTATATTATCTTAAACAATAGATATAAAAGGTTTAAGCAAGACGAGCTTTGCGTCCAGGATCAGCTATTCTCTGCAATATGAAATTGAGAAGACTATTATTGGCTGTAAAACCAATCGGTCTTATCTACAGCCGCCTTAAGATTTATTTTAATTAAGTTTAAGATAAAATCTATAATTTAAGTATTATCAAATTATATTTTTATAATATAGAATATTATACTTAATTACTATATATATATATATATATATATATTAAATATAATTAAATCATAACTTGATGATGTTTGAAGTGCTTAAAAAAATTATGATAATTAAGTATAATATTTTATAGTAAAATTTGATAGTACTTAAATTATATGATAGTAATTTATATTTTATCATAAATTTTATTTCAATTTAATGGTTAATATGAACCAATTTTCATTGACTACTGTAGCTAGTCTACTTCCATCAATTAATTGTTTGTAAAATCTTGAAAAAAGAATTCTAAACTTGGATCGCCCTGGTGTTACGTTCACGGCACAAGTAACAAAAAAAAAAAAAGAAATCCTAAATTTGGATCACCCTGGTGTGACGATCATGGCACAAGTCCATACGTTCCATGTCTAGCAAGCGGTCTTATCCACGGATTAAGATGAATCCATTAGCAATTTTTTTTGAGCGATCAAATTATTTTCTAGTTGGTGGAGGTTGCTATCTGCGGCCAACTTGCAATTGTGGGTACTCTCATTTAAAAAGAAGAGTTAGGATATGACCAACACTTCATTGATCTCCAAATCATTTTGCATGCCCAACGATCATTCATAGTTTATTCTTCTCTCGGCCTATGATCCAAAGGTAGCAAAACCATTCATTCAAAAAGGGAGACAAATTATAAATAATTTTCAATGCACAATCTATTTCCTCCTCCGCCACCAACACATGATCTCCAAAGTTACATGTAAATTATTCCAAGAAGAAAGTAACCATCGCCAGCCAAATGCGCTGCTCCACACCGAAGTCTCCATTCCCTCGCCAGCACGAGACGAAGGCAAAGGCCAAAAAAGCGACGCCTTGCGGGCACTCTTCACGTAATATTAAAATAATCAATCAAAGCCCAAAAAAGTGACGCCAACGCTTCACGTAATATTAAAATAATCAATCAACGACAATCCCAGCGATACCCGCGAATTAATCTCCACGAGAACCGCTCGAGCCCACGCCGGTTTACCAGGATTGCATGTCGCCAACGTTTTTCTTTTCTTTCTTTCTTTCTTTCTTTCTTTTTTTTTCTTTTTTTTTTTAAATCCCTCTAGTGTTACCGGTTACTTGCACTCCTCTATTTGCTGTTTAAGGATTCCGAATTAAATTAATCATTATTGGATCACTCAACTAACCCAAATACATAACACAACACCAAACTTAGTTATCAAGCTTTGGGTGGGTGAATAAATTAATATAATTAAGTCTGAACGAATATGATCAATGTCTCTTGTAACTGTGCACAAAAAAAAAAAAAAAAACCAAATTGACTTGTTGAAATATTTTCAGCTGGATTATAGATAATTATATCAACATAAGCACCATAAAATATTTTTTTTTACATATATATTTTTTAAATATAAGTTATTATATATCTATGTTCCGAAAGTTATTATTCACATGTCTGTGTGTCATATATATTAACAAATAATTATTTTGCCTCTAATATGTTATTATTATCTTTTATATTGATATTTAAAAAAAATATATTTTATTTTTATATATTTTTTAAATATTAAAATAAAAAAATAATAAAGCTATTTCGTAGTTAAAATGGTTATTTATTAATACCGCCATCCAAAAAACTCGAGTGGAGAGATACTCATGCAAAAATATAATAATTTAAAAGAAAATATATATAGTGATTTCGGATTATAAAGATGCAACAAGTTATATTTTGTAAGAATTTATATATTAAACAATTTAATATTCTTATCTATTTATTTTCAACCGCACTATCTTTTTTTTTTTTTTTTGACATTATAACATATTTTTTTAAAAAAAATTATTTATAATTATGTAATATGAAATATTTTTTATGATGACTTGAGAATGGGTTCTCAAGGGAATTCGAACGGGTCAAAGCTTCGAGATTTTAAACACTGCTTCCGCCCGATAACTCCACGATGAGCTCGGTCCGGCGTATAGGGACAGGGACGGGGACAGCGACCCTAGGAACCGTAATCGGAGCACGGGAAACCAAGGCTGCTAAGAAAAGCAGAGCAGAGGGCCTGTCCACCCCCTGTCTCCTCCCTTGTGCTCCGCGCGGCCTCCCTCGCTATATATATATATATATTTATAGCCTGCACTAGAAACGTTCCAAACGGCTTGAAGTCTATAATATTAGTAATTGTAGGAGGGATTGATATGGGTTATTTCCGGGGGAGGAGGAAGAAGAGGGGGGAATTACTTCGCCTGGAGAAGGGGGTGGGAAGGGAGGAGGAGGTGGAGGTTGCGAAGATGCCGGATATTCCTCCGCCGCAGACGCCGAGGGAGCCGATGGAGTTCTTGTCGAGGTCGTGGAGCGTGTCGTCGTCCGAGATATCCAAGGCAATCCTCGCCGGCAACAAGAAGAGGAATTTCGCCGTCGATCGCCTGCCGGACACGATGATCCCTGAGAACTTAAATCTCAGTTCTGCTGCTGCTCAGAGTCAGAATAGAGTAAGCTAGTCTTCCACGACTGGTTCCTTCTATTGAGGAAAGTTTCAAGTTTTCCAACCGTCGAGAGACCGTTGGAAGTTGAAACATTCTCTGTTGACTTGGTTCAGATCAATCTAAGAAAGTCTTAGTTACATTGTTTGGACTTCTAGAATTGTCAGTCGGAAAGATTAGGTGATGATTATTGATAAAAGTTTCAGATAATGAACTGATTATTGAAAAAAAGCCTAGTGTAGAATAATTATAATTTTCTTTGAATGAAACTTTAAAATCCAAACAAAGAACCAAACTTTCTTAGAAATTATCGGGATGTCCAAGATGAGTTTATGTCCGACAATTCCCAATTGACATAAGAAGTCATGATTTGAGTGCTAATCTCTCTTTCTTAAGAACGATTTTCCATTCTCAAATAACCTTGTTGTGATGACTCTGCAGTCATGCACCGATATAAACTCGGTCATCACACAACATACAACAATTGGGAAATGGTTTCACCGCAAGGAGACCAACATGTTCAAAGCAAAGAACAAAGAGAAGGTTCGAGCGGAGAAAGCCCGCATCCATGCTGCAGTGTCGATAGCTGGAGTAGCTGCAGCGATTGCTGCTGTGGCCGCCGCAGGCACAAACTCGGAGAATCAGAACTCAAAGATGAGTGCAGCCATGGCCTCTGCAACTGAGCTACTGGCATCTCATTGCATAGAGATTGCAGAACTAGCAGGAGCCAGCCAAGAGCACTTGGCCTCTGCTGTTAGTTCTGCAGTAGATGTTAGAACCCCTGGTGATCTGATGACTCTCACAGCAGCAGCAGCAACAGGTTTGGTGTTATATCCAATCCCTAAGCAAGCACCCGACAGAGCTGTTCTACCATTGCTTTGTTCTTGTCTGCTTACTGGTTTTGAACCATCAGCATTACGAGGAGCTGCGGCATTGAAACTGAGAGTGCAAAGAGAAGCAAGGAACAATGCAGCGGTCACCCCTTATGACAAGGGCCACTTTAGCAGCCCAGATATCTGGTGCAAGGAAGGCGAGCTGCTCAAACGCACAAGAAAGGGTATAATGTTCTCAATCACAGCAAAGAAATTTCTAAGTGCCATAGAAACAACGATAAGATTATGCATTTTATTCCTGTTGCAGGGACTTTACGTCGGAAAAGGGTGTCAGTGTATGTCAACAAGAAGTCACAGGTAAGGAATTCAAATAATGCATTATCAGTATATCACAATTCACTTTGATTTACTATGGGTTCTAATGCAATTCAAATTAATTTCAGGTCATGGTAAAGCTTAAAAGCAAGCACATAGGAGGTGCACTTTCAAAGAAGAAAAAGAGTAAGCTCTAGGATTCATTTGATGCTTAGCACTTGGAACAATTTATTTAGCCTGCAGAATTGAAGGCTTTGGATTATTCTGACAGTGATACGTGATGATCAGGTGTTGTCTATGGTGTGTATGATGAGGTTCCTGCATGGCCAGGGCATGAAAGGAATGGTGCTGAAGAGAGATGCTATTTTGGTCTGAGAACAGCTCAAGGACTAACAGAGTTTGAATGCAAGAACAGGACTAGCAAACAGAAGTGGGTGGATGCAGTACAAAACTTGCTTCGACAAGTAGCTGGTGGTGCAGAGCAAGTAGGGCACCCTCTGGAACTACTAAAACTCAGTTAGTGTAGTCTATCTAGCCAGTTTTAACCACAAAGGCAATATGTAAAACAGCAAGTACATCGATATTAAGCAAAGAAATTTTGTTCTTTCTCCACTCAGAAAGCCCATATCATTGAATCCTCAAACAGGATGATTCCGAAGCAAATAAGAGAGAGACATTCTTCCTCTCACTGATAGAAAATAAAGATTCCGAAGCATGATTCAAGGATACCACAACAATGATGGTAGAAGCCAAATAGGATATCAAAAAGAATAATCTGTATGCAACTGAATTAATAGAGGAGTTGATACAAATTTGTGACAGTTTAAAACAAACATCCTTCAAAATACAACAGTCTTGTTTGATTCATAAGGTAGCACTCGAAGTTCACAGTATGACTTTAATGCCTGTGTCAAGCATTGCCTCTCAAGGTTTTCTGATTTCAGCACAAAGCTTTTTAAGGTATCTCTGTGAGAAACTCTCTCAACCTGCTTCAAAAAAATAAATCACAAGGACTGGCAATTAGTTAATTTGACATGATGTAAGGAGGTAACTTCGTAGAGCAGTAGGAAGCGGATATTGAGAGCAAACGTGACCATATCCCATGCAATGGTTTCCATCTGATGCGATTAACTTGTAGGCATGTTCAGTTTAGGGGGGTGCAACGTGATCTCCTGCCAAAGCACAATAGTTCTAAACATGCAAACTCATTTTGCATGGCTTGGTTAAGAATCTAGACCCTTGGTTGAATGCTTGACTATAGCATGCTTTTGCACCACGGCAAACGGATAAGCGAGCAGCTCACATTTCTTCAGATGGTGTGATGGGTTTGAGTTGTGAGATTATTCCATGGATTTGATTGCCATACATTCATTGATAGAGGGCAGGTTGCACAATGAAGTACGAGGTCACAGAAGCATGGGATTAGCAATGGTGAAGCTGTGAAAATGTGCAGATGAATCATGATAGGCTGTTTTCTCTGACATATACTGGTTTGGGCTGCAGCATTCCTTAGAACATTCGAAGAGAAGTTGGGCAAACTGACTAGGTGATGCTCCCACAAGATATTGTACCCTATTGTAACCAACCCGGCCCTTTTTTCTGAATAAGCAATTCTGTTGATAGAAACACTATATAGCAACATTTACCGACACTTTGAATGTAATAGATTATATACTACTTTATATCAGTTGTCGGTTCATATCTGTTGGAGAAACACTATATAGCATATCCCAATGATATGTTACCAGCCTGAGCACGAACACTTATGTGAAAAAGAGCAAGATAATTGAGTATGACATCAAGATCTTTTCATATTTTAAATTTTGCATTAAATATGTTAGATGTTTAGACATATTTCCACTTTTGGTTGCTAATTTTCTTGCTTCTCCAAAACTAAAAGAGAAAAAAAAGAGCCTATCATACCACAAAGTGGATGCACTTATCAAAATCAGAAAGATATATTTACAAGAATATCCTTTAAAAGGAGGCATGTTTGAAATAATGGTAGAGATGGCTGATTGATGTCTGCTTGGCAGTTTGTAATATAGTAAGTCATGAAATGGTATCTTGACAGACTTAAACTAATCTTTATTCCCCAAGACCTTTTTGCAAGGTCATTTTTCAAGTTAAAAGTGAAAGACTTGACATGATCAGAATAATTTTTTATTTTTGTCAAAACAAGGATTAACCCAACCTCTAATAAAATCAGATTTGGATATTTTGTTTCGGACGATATACCAATATGATGGAATAAAATAAATTTGTCATTTTTTCAATAACTTTGTTGATATTTGATTGAATTAAATGTGATTTAATAGAATTTCAGTTGAAAAAAAAAAAGTTCTCTCTATTTTTTGCCACTCAACTTTACAGGATTTGTTGTCGTTTGATGCATAGCACATCATAAATTTTATATATCTCAATGATTATCATGTTTGGCCTTTTCAATTAAAAATAAAATAAGTAAATCAGCAAATTTTCACCCTACATTTTTTTTTAATTTTAGTGTTAATTATTAACTAGGTGTGTTTAAATAGAATCACACATCCAAGTGGATTTCCTTTCTTTTCCAATTTTTACCACAATAAATGATAAGAATAAGCCAAAATGGCAGGAAAAGAAAAAGAAAAAAAACTAGCATATTTCAGTGTACTTTTCATATATCCTTTTTTGAAGCAACGGATGGCAATTATTAGCAGAGTGACTAAGAAACAAATTGTGGAACCTATTGTTCCCATTTCTAATTTCATGATTGGGTTTATGATGGTTCTCCATGTCAGGACTGATAATTTCTGTAGCTTGAGCTTCTTGTCAAGGGTAAAAAAACTTCAAAGCTTTCTTTACTTTCATAAAATCATCGTTTTAAATAAAATTTTTAAACTTCCACAGCATAATTTTTGAATATAATACCCATTAACCTGTTCATATATTCCTCAATTTAACAAAACCTTCTTAAGGAAGGCTTGATGATTAAGAGGTTAGAGCTTCAAGACAGAAAACAATGCTGGGATCCTTGCCTTGTTGCATTGCCAAACAGAACCTTGAAGATGCTAATGTCTAGTTATAATGATTTTTACACAACTTTTCCCTATCCTGTGAACCTATACCATAGAAAAGAGCAGTTAAGGCTTGATGATTAAGAGGTTAGAGCTTCAAGACAGAAAACAATGCTGGGATCCTTGCCTTGTTGCATTGCCTAACAGAACCTTGAAGATGCTAATGTCTAGTTATAATGATTTTTACACAACTTTTCCCTATCCTGTGAACCTATACCATAGAAAACAGCAGTGCTAATTTGACATTTGAAATCTTCTATCACATGGTATCAAAGCCTTAGGTTTTCCAATCTACTGCTTAAAATTTCATCCATTTTTCCTAAATAAGTTTAGAAAATTGCTCTTGCATTTGATTTGTGAAAGCTGAATAGAAAATCATCTACCTATCACCAATTATGTAAAGGCCATGCTAGTGGTATTCTTCCATATCACTCCACATAAATTTCAGCATATGAATCAAATGATTCCATTTATCGTGAAATACATATACCAATAACTTCTCATGTTATCTAGTTATTTGATGGCACACTTCTAATACCTGCCATCACCCCTAGATAAATATGGTATGATGTAAAATGCTGGAGGGTCATTCATCACTCAGTAATTAACTTTCCATTGGTGAGCTTGCTAATCATGGATGCAATAAACCCAAAACCCTAACATCATTTAGTTAGTTTTCTTTCAACATCTTATGCCATAAAATATGCGGTCAGTTCTGATGGTTGCTTCATTTTTGTTGTAATATCACCCTGTTTATTTGCAATCCAGGTAAATAAGTCTTCTGCCTTCAGGACCATTAATTAGGTTCACATCCTGAAATTTAGATTCTTCCATTGCCTTTCTATGTTGTTACCATAGATAAAAGTACATATCATGAGAAAATATGGAACATACTGTCAGGAATTAGCTATCAAACAATTTGACATGCCACCCACTGGAAAAGATGAGACAGCAAAACATCAGCCGCTGTTGATGCATGGGTGAATGTGCTACGTGCAATATAATGTAGACTGACCCCAGCTAACCACAGATCAACAAACTAAACAAAGCCCTCACTTCAATTGATTTAGGTTTAGGACAATAAACTAGAATTACTGAGAATAAATGTGGGGAGATGATGTTATTATCATGTTAAAACATATAAGTAAGCATCGTGGCATAATCAAATGTCCCAAAAAAAGCCCAATGGTTTACCTAGGCACAATTAAAATACTGTCTTATAATAATCAGGAGCCCATTTCTAATGTCCAGTCTTTGTTCTTTCAGCCACCTGGGGCCCCATCCACTACTATATCTGTAGTTAGACTATCATAGAATATAGCCTTTGTCACTTCACATTCATATTATAATTAGATATATATGACACAGCATTAACCTGTGCTGTTGCAGGGACCACTTCATGATCAAATTCTTTCAATGAAGCAGTACATTTTTATGTGAAAATGGTAACGACAAGTCCATTGCAACTTGTGATTATCTTGAATGTAATCAGAACCTTTATTTGTCCCTTTGTCTGTGTAGCTCTCAAAGGATGGTGTTGCTAAAATCAACAATACCGACATGTCTCTGCTTAGTTGAATCCCATCTGAAAAAAGTAATTTCAACCTGCACCTACTGCAACATTAATAATCTTGCAAACCTGACTATTCCAATGTAATCAGATTCATGTGGGTTCTTAATTGGTTTTTCTTCTTTTATATATATGTTTTGTCAACTTTCTTCTTTTACATGATCTTGTCAGATTTTAAGCATCTCTCTCTCTCTCTCTCTCTCTCTCTCTCTCTCTCTCTCTCTCTCACACACACACACACACACACACACACACACACACACACACACACACACAATACATGGGAGTGAGACTAGCAATGGTGAGGCATGAAATATGCAGTCCATCCTCACTAGTTTGATGAATTCATGATAGAGCAAATAGCAGGACAGACCTTCAGTCATGCTTATTTTGAGGGTTGAAAATGTTTATTCTCCAACACTTAGGTTGACTTTACCAGCAACTTCTCATTTCCTCAGTAACAGATTGCTAAGCACAAGAATTACAAGATTATGCACCAGTTAATGATTAATCTTATTGAAACATGAATTGTTAGGTCTAAAAAGTCTGATTGATGGTTTTCTTAGGAAGGATGCCAAACTATGATACTCATAAATCAAGCACAAGTAAAGGATGATAAGTGATGCAATTAGTAATACAAAGAACATTACCATCTGTTCAATAATTGCGCCTGAGTCAAGTTCTTCTGTTACAAAGTGACTTGTGGCACCAATCAATTTCACTCCAGCATCAAAAGCCTGACAATTATATTGCAATTTAAAAGATTAATTCACAAATGAGACATTAAAAGATAGTTCCAGTTCAAATAATTATAGAACCAAGAATCAAAGACCTGTTTAGAAGGATTCCCACCCTTGAATGATGGAAGAAGGCCATGATGAATGTTAATAATGTCTTTACCATAACTCTCTAAAAACCTTCCAGACAATACCTGCATTTTTTGTAAAATAATGATGAATGTTTTGAATGCCAGATATTATTAAAATTGGCTTAGGTAAATTTCCAACAGAAAAAAGATCCAGAAAGAAAGCTATTGTGGAATGTCTAATAACAAGTCTCCACATTCTATTAATTGCTGGAGAAGATTAATTCCATCAGTTGAAACAACTTAGAAATGCAAAAGTTCATAGACAATCAGGCCAAGGTGAGATGTCAGATGAGTTTTATGCCCCAAATAGTTTTAGAGAGCAGTTGTTTTCAGGATCTTTTCCAGGGTTTGAAACCCTAATGAGAGAGATTTCCATGCAGATGTGTTCTCCACCTAGGTCAGTATGAACTAATGAA
The DNA here is from genome assembly GCA_017589505.3 of Metroxylon sagu. Classification (NCBI taxonomy): domain Eukaryota; kingdom Viridiplantae; phylum Streptophyta; class Magnoliopsida; order Arecales; family Arecaceae; genus Metroxylon; species Metroxylon sagu. The sequence continues at coordinate 1,760,862 of JACVBY030000634.1, read as the reverse complement.
AACATAAAGAGCAAACTCAACCCTTTTGTTTGTGAATATGGGTTCTCCTTCTTAATGGATTTTCTATTCTCTTATCTTCTTTTTACCTTTAAACTAAAACAGAGTATGGTTGACCATAGACATGTTCTCCTTTTGTTTGTGAATATGGTCTAATGTGCTGAAGTTTTTCATGAAAATATCTCTTATTATAACTAAGGGGCATGCGTAATAAAGCAGTCTCCAGTAATTGTTCTGAATCCTTTTTAACCGTCTGGGTTTATGGTAGCAACCATCAAAGTTTATATACATTATGAAAACTATGATATCTTTGACTATCAGCGATTTTTAAAACTCCAATGCTAGGTCACTTAATGGAGATTATTTAGGTGATGTAGGAGTATTTCCAGTTTGGATATGGTGGTCACATGAACTAGAAAATTCCCAAGCTACTAGTACATAATTGGAACAAAAAAGGTACCAATTTTCTAAAGAAGGCAAAGACAGAACTCAAGCATGAAATTTGCATAATACAACATGCTGAACAATTTAGGAAAACCTGATCTTTATTGGCCCCTATCTGTACATTATACCTCTTTAACATATTAGTCTTTATCAAGCAAAATGTCTTTCTGATGCCAAATTTTGACACAGGAGCACCATATTCGAAACAAACCTCGGAGATGGGCAACTTGGAATCTAAACAAGGCACCCAGTATAGAAATCATCAAATCTTTTCCATTGACTATTGTCACAGTTGCATATCACTCATATTTTAAACTTCATAGTTTAATCACACTAACAATCTGAGCAAGAAGGGATCATATCACTATTTTGATCAATTGGATGAAACACTTTCTCAACTTGACATAGATTTACCTCTACTGATCTAATGTTGCATTCATTATGGTAGGTTGGCTTGAAGTTTGCCAAACCATATCTATTGAACAAATAGAGTAGATAATACCCTAAGTTGCCACAAATAGGTATTGCTTTTGATGTTCCACTCTGACCATGACATATTGAGCACTATTCATAAAGTAAAGATTCAATTTCTCACAAGCATAGAAAGCATACTATGGTCGACCACGATTATGTTAAACACTCCCATCTCTTCAACTCTTGCTTCCATACACTTAATCTACTAAGCATCTCATGGAGAATGCCAAAAGGCATCATGATACCATGCACTTTTTATACCTAATCAGCAAACTCTCATCTTATGAACCATCATTAATAAGAGAGGATTAATTTAGACTAATAAATATGAATTGCATATAGATCCTCAGTGGCTCAACTAGTGGATGCATAACATGGTTGCATTATTCCACCATTTGACTCCGAGGTTCAAAAAACTATAAGAGAGAAATATTATTGAACCATCAATAATTATACCATACTTGCTGATCTAAAATAATAGAGAAGCCTCTTCCTCCTTTTGTAGACGTCCCTCCACATGACCAACAGTGCAATTATTTAACAATGGCAAGTTTAAAATTGCTTGCATGAATCAAGAGTACAAATTTGTATATTTATCCCATAATAAGGTTAAAATGTCTCCAAAACAGTACAAGAATGCACTTGTTGATTCTCACTCTTGCTAACTAAAATTTATTTGCTTAGATGCAAAATAAGATGCAATCATTAATTATTAAGCTTTCCACTGCATGATTTGAGAGACTGCAATTCTTCTCACTTATAAGTTGACCACTCCTAAACTGGAAAATGTTACGAAAACATTAAGCCATTCAATTTGAAAAGATTTTACTCTGTAGGTTTCTACTCAAATCCCTTTAAAATGTTGGACAAGATTGATCACTAGTTCCAAAACCTTTTTAATCTCCCTAATAACTTTGATTCTTCTAGGCTCTTGTAGCTTCAATTCCATCCAATGTAAAGGATCTTCAATTCCATCCTTTTTTTTTTAACACTTCCACTAATCCAATGATTTAAATGCCAATGGCACAGGGCTTTTCTCCTGCCAATATGTGTCATATTGACTCAGTACTGGCAGAGGGTTGGCATACCCAGTACTTTATATTGACCCAATGCCAGGTCTTGGTAATTTCCTCGCATGGTACAGGCAGGGAAGTACAAGTTGGCACTTGAAACTATGCTCTCATCATGTCGAAAATCTTTCGCTCATATAACTAGCCATCAAGGTTTTTTCTGTCTTTCCAAGACAACCCTGACCTTTGATATTGCCTTCTTAGTTTCATGACTTGCTGAATGAAACCTTCCCCTCCTCCCTCACAATGCATTGGTTTCAGAAATACAATCCGAATCATTTTAGGCTCCCCAATTTTCAGTATAATCAATCCAATAGTAACTAAAGCTAGTGCAACTTAGTTTCCTAAAGCATTGAATAATAAAATTATCAGCAAACATCCTAGAAACAGTTCACCAAAATGAATAAAGATATAGAAGTGTGCTATTATGCTACCTGCATATATCTTGCAAGCACAAGAAAATCAGTATTTGCAACCAATTTCAAAATCTCATCCTCTCTTTTATTTCCTGGAGTTGTTGGTAGGCAATGATATGGAATCCCATGTCTTTCAAGAAATCGTATGACATGAGTGTTCGGATCTCTAACATGATTGCTGTGACAATGTAATACATATTTCAAAGTTAGTGTCAGAAAAGAATATTACAGCAAAAAGAAAATGCTACCATATATACGTTTCACCTTATGACACAACTGATATCCAGAGGAAGTCTACCCTCCTGCCATCTGTGTAACAAGTCCACCAAGCAATGATCCTAAAAAAGCAAAAAGTTAAGTTGATAAAATAAGTATAAAAGAGCATTATAATTGAAACCAAAGAATTGAGTTTCATTAGAAAGAAGGGGGATAGAAGGGGAAAATAAGAGATCATGAAGATCTCAGCCCCAGCCTCTACCATAGCATACACCATCATTAGTATCAAAGTGAGCAACATTTTTTTTGTTTTCTCACGGAAAAGTAAGTAATTTTTGAGGCTGCTGATAGTTGATCTAGTCATGCATGCTTACATACGGACAATTTTCCTCTAGAAAATTTCAACACAGCATATCACACCTGCTTTGAAGCAAGAACTGCAATCTTGTATTTTGGGTCTAGATAAGGTACTCGCACAACAGATCTTTCTGCATTGAATAACTTGGACAATTTCATGAAATCATTGTTGATCTCATCTCGTGGCCAGCGTGCAGGATCAAAAACAAATTCACTGCCAAGTTGCAGCACTAAGTCCTCTTAGAATTGATTCGATAGCATAAAAAAAATCAAGATATTATGGAACTTTTACGAGCACTCAACAATAGCTAAAAAACTCATCTTTACAATGGTGATACATAAACCTCTGTGTAGACTAGCAGCATATCTAAGTATTATAGACTAATAAGCCTCTAAAAGAACAACTTAGAAATCTGCATATGGTTTTGAAATTGAAGTAATAGTGGAAAAGAAATTTGAGAGCTATGAAAAGTAAAAGCTAGTAGTCTTACTTCATAATCTTGCAAACAAATGTAGAAATTTGAGTTTCTACTATTTTCTATCAGGATAATAAATCATGTTAAGTTAAGCATATCCAAAACTACAATTACTTTGTTTGAGAGAGTAAGAAGTCAATCTTATGGTGCCATAAGAAGAATCTGTTTCTTCCTTTGGAAGTAGAGGCAAATTATGTTATATTATATGATATTATATTATGTCATATATGGAATTTTATAGTAATTATGATGACAATGTGATAATGCTTTGTTTTTTTCTCTTTAGGTTTGTTTTGACTTTGCTAAAAACACTTTTTTAAAGGTGATTTAGGATGTTAAAGGGAATTTGGCATGTGCCAATTTTAGGCTTATTGTCTTAAAATAGGTTCTTGAGAATAAATTTTGTTTTTAATGATTATATGTGATGATTTTTTACTTTTATATTCATTTTATTTACAATGTCTCATATTTCCCATTCTTTGCATTTTTTAAAAAAATATTCTTAAGCTTTTGAAAGAATCAAAAAGTTCTCATGATCCATGAAACCATCCAATCTATTTTTCTGACATTTAACAACTTGATCAGTATCCTAACATCATTGCTTATAGGCTTTATAGATGCTCCACCAACATATCAATGTGATGTCACCCACAAACTTGGAGATTAGTTAGGAGTGGAGGCAAAGAAAGGGGGAAGTAAGAGGGACCAAAAAAGGCCATTAAATTCACAACCTTTAAATTCTCATGATATTGGAATCCATCTAAAATGTGATTTTCAATTCCCTCTAGGACCATGGTATCTCTCCCCTGCATCCACATCCCTTAATATGCTAATATTGCAACCTACGAACACTGGACCAAAAAGAAATCAAATTTGACACATACTCCATTATCTTTTCTTCAGATGCATATGAATATCATCTTCTTTCAAAGCAGTAGTCAGGAAGTATTCGTCCCCTCGAAGCAATGAGATTGTGACTTCTTCATCACCTTCTCATTCATAAAACAAGGCCATTTTTTGGTTTCATCAGTAGAAGTACCACCAGAAAGTAACTATAGTTCACTATGCTTATATACAGATTTTGAGGGTATAGAGAAAGAATAACTCATTAAAGAGGCCAACAACCATTAAAATTGTGGAAACAATATCTTCATCTTCCATGAGAGATGAACCCTATTTTGAATTAACAATGCAACTAGGCAATATCAAAGATTCACTAAATAATATTTCAGATAAAACGAAATTTGAATCAAATGATTAGAGCGAAAGAAAGTAATGACACCCACCACCTGGAGTAGAAGACCTGCTTATTCTCGGGAACAAACACATCCACACTGTGAATGTTTCCCCCTCGCAACGCAATACATTCCGACAGCTTGGCAACAATTCCAACCACATCCTGCTGACAAAAGAACGAGAACCCTAACTCCCATCCCCACCACTTCCTCAAATTAGCCAACAAAAACCAAGAAACGTACCGGGCAGTGGAAGACATGGATTCCGTGGACGGCCGCGGCGGGTCCCGCCGAGATTTTGGCCGAGTGGACCGCCCGGGAGAAGAAGCCCCTCGCGATTCGGAGGAAGCTCGACGAGGATGACGACGAGGCTCCTCCAGCAATCGCCATGGTCCAGGTTTTTGGGACTTGGGGTCCGAGAGTCCGCGGAAGCAGGGAAATTATCATCGGGTCCGCTGTTAGACCGGACACCAGGCCGCCCTCGGTTCAGGCCCTGAACCGGACCAGGCTCGCTGCTCCATATCTCGACCTTGTACATGTGGCCGTGGGTGACCCGATCTCCAATCGATCGCCACCAGCCCCATTCCTCCGTCTACCGTCTCCGCTCGCTGACCGCCTGCTTCCTGCCCTTCTATCTCGTTCGCCATTTCTCTTGAAACGAGGATGCCGGTAAGCCTATCACTCCTCGAATTCTCAGTATTAGGGGTTTTTATAGGGCGATCCATGGAATGAAATTGACGACTAGGGTTTGGCGTTGTGGGGTTCTTCCAGATGATGAGATCGATGGAGGTGGAGCCGCCAGGGCCGCTGAGATATCTGATCGGGGCGGCGATCATGATGGTCGGAGTGGTTCTCCCGCTCGGGTACATGATGTTCCGCAACAAGCGCGTCCCCTCCTCTTCCTCCTCCTCCTCCTCCTCCTCCTCCTCTTCCTCTTTCTCCAAGCAGACGTAGGTGTGCCTTCGATTATGTCGTCCACCCCTCTTTTCTTTAAAAAAATTATTCTTCTTAAGGATTCAATGATGCCAGATCTTGGAGATGGTGATCTGGATTGTCTCCATTCTGATTCTATTTTATTTTTTAATGGGCTTGCAGGAATAAAGGACTGATCTAGAGATGCTAAAAGGAATCGATTCTTCTGCCGATTTATTTCTTTTCAATTGAAGAAATACTGGCCGGCAGGGGGAGGAGGGGAAGGAGTGAGAGCGGGTGGGTACGCTTTTGATGAAGCCACTTTGTTTCATTTTTGCCGGATTTTGTATTCTTGTGTTCGGTTGATAGTTTGATGTAGTTTGTATGCGGTGTGTCATGAGAGTTGCAATGGGTAGCATAAAGCATCTGCTTGCTGTGTATTAGGTGATGGATGTTGGCTTACTTTGATTACTTTTGACATGATAAATGCTTGCTTAGCCATTTCCTTTGATCCGAGCATTGTGAAAGAATGGTAGCCTTGCAGTCTTCTTTTCATTAATTCTATAAGCTTTAAAAGCTGTTTATGAACTTGCAGTGTTCTGGGTGATTAAGGATCATGGCTGGTAGTTACTCTTGATCTCAACTCTTGCGGGACATACTACTTGCCTAGAGATTGTGCTTGTGTTGCTTCTGTTAATTCTGCCAAGAACAATGAAGACCTAATTTTACTTTTTTTTTTTTTTTGATATAGTTGTTACCTCTTGTTTTGAAGATCTCTTGCTTATTGCATCAACTCATCCCAAATTGAAGCAAGACATTCTAATGGCATAGTAGCATGGACATGAGAAAGAATTCATATCAAATTGGTCATTTACCTCTTCCTCTCTAACTGGATTTATTTCGTTACATATTCTTTCCGATAGGACTAATTCATATAAGTGATAAATATCAAGCCATTTAATTCCAAGCATGTACTTCCACATGCCTGTTTATTAATATACACAAATGTGTTTTTTGGATATGGAAAAGCAGAGATTCTATCTGCATCTATAAGTGAGAGAATTAAATTGGTGGATATTAATCAGATCATGCATTTAGAAGACCAAGTGTCTTGGGTTAGTTAGCCTAAGATAAACAATCTCACCTTATTTTTGCGTGACAACAATGTGCCACCACAGAATTTTGTTTGGAAGTCTTGCCTGCACCAGATGTGTAAATCGTGTAAAACTTGTTTGGTTCATTTTGGGCTTTCTGCTCCCAAAAACCTCTACCTTTCTGTGATGGGCAAAGATTAAAAATTGGATATCTGAACTTTAAAAAGTTACTGAAATTTTGTCTGTTTTAGACATTTTTGTGTTTTTTTCCTTCTCTTATATGAACATTTGCCAAACACAACAAAACTTCGATCCCAAATCTTGTTCTAGCAAATTCCTTGCAAATAAATGGTCAACTTAACTTTGTCATATTTAACACCTCCCTTTTTTCTTGCCCTTTTGATGCTTCTCAACTCTTCGGTCCTATTGTAGATTGTCTAACGCATGAAAAATTAAACAAATTAGCAACATCAAGTTTGATTGATTACCTGCTTTACCATAAGTTTCTAAAGTTTAAAACCTGATTAGAAGCTTACCATGAAACCCATGGTGATGCACAGAGAAATCGGTCTCAATATTTTTTTCAGATTTTATTATATATATGAAGTATCAATATGGAAATTCTGGGCTGACAGGCACCAAGGTTTGATTACTACTGTTTGTTTGTGAGCTTGGCATAGCAGGTAGTCAGATGTTGGATACTGACAGGGTGGTAGGTGAAGGAAATTTTTTAGCGATGACTTTGCGTTCATATTTAATACTAAAGAGTGATAGTTAAACTTGTAAATTGAATGACATTGCTGTGCAGTATGTCACCAAGTAGAAGGTATTATTACAAGGTTAAACATATAGTGAGACTTGAGAGTCATGCATATAAAAGATTTATAGACTTGCAGATGTGTTCTTGGAATTGGAAGCAAGGTATCACTGATTAATGATTCGTGGCTTGGTCAAGATCGCTCCTTTTTTTAGTTGCATCATCGTTCTCTGTTCTTATGGTAGTTATTATTGATATACTTTACATCTGCACTTTGTTATGCAGATCTAGTGTGGTTGTCATTATTCCATTCTCCTCTTCTTTCTTTCTTTCTTTTTTTCCCTAGAAAAGCATTCTTGACATTAGAAATAGAATCTTCTTATATTGTTGATGCTAGTTGGGTTTATGGTGCACTGTTATGTTTTCTGATTTAAGATCTTTTATGAAAAGCACTTCAGCTTAAACAACAACAATAATAAAGTCTTAATTCCAAACTACTTAGGATGGATTAAGCTAAGTAAAATTTTGCATGTTCTTATACCGTGTGAATCATTTGTTATTTGTAATCTCTTATGCAAAAAGAAAATTTAGGTTGTGTTTGGTTTTTGAGAATAACCTTGTTTTTCATTTTTATTTTCATAAAAATTAAAAAACACTAATAAAAATGTGTTTAGTGATTAAAAATGAAAACAATTTTTTGAAAAACATAATTCTAAAATAGTAGAAAACTGAAAAGGATTTAAAGATGTTGTCACTATTTTCCATCAAAATATAGAAGAAAATAGAAAACAAAAGCTAGAAAACTAGAAAACATGAGAGTGGATGATATTCTCTTAACTTTTTTTCGCCTACCTTTTTAAAAGTTACCGCTTATAATGGAAAAGAATAGAAAACAATTTTTGTTCTTATTTATCAAATGTATTTTTTAAATATTAGAAAACAGAAAATAAAAATTATTTTTAGAAAATGAAAATAGAAGTGAAAGCAGAAAATATTTTTGAGAACTAAATGCAGCCTTACATTCTGGTTTTGATTGAGTATTTACATATCTAATGTTGTGCTTCTTTGGCAAGTTTGATACATTACATTGCACAATTTGAGATCTTGAGAAAGAGATGATAAATGACATGTAAATTAAGCTATGCTTTGGAGTTTCTTCTTATTATTATTATTATGAAAGATCTCCTGAGGAAATTTCATCAAAAAAGAAAGCATCAGCAACAAACTATGATGTTTGTTGGAAGGTGATGATCATTGCGTCCACAGCAATCTTGTTTCTTCTTCTAATAACACCCTGAAATCAATTTTAGATTCTGCTGCAGTTTGCTTGTAAGATAATTGCCGTTCTTATGGTCCTTTGAAGAGGCAAATCCAGATAGTTTAGGATCGGTGATTACTGATGGGGCCATTATCTAGGGATCTGGCAACTAAGAGACTTCCTTTTTAAAGATGGTTTCTTTCAGTTACTTTATTTATAGCAGTTTGGTACAACTAGATGATATGGTATAGGGTGCTCGTCAAAATGTTACTATGCATTGCCTTTAGAGACACTCAAAGTAACAGTTAGGTGCATTTAGTTTCCAGAATTGATGTCAGGGTGCAACACCAACAAGCAGGCGCATTTAGTAAGGTGCAGTTTTCTTAATGGTGTGGGATCCTATATAATCTTACATTGGATTCTTTTTACGTGAAGGAATGATACGGTTAATAGAGGTAAAAGAATTTCACCATTTGGAGCTGGGGCTTGGAGTGGCTTCTTTTGTTTTTTTGTTTTTTTTCTCTCTCTCGGTTTTTATCTTTATCTTTATTTTTGTTGGGAAAGTTGTCGGCATAGAGTCCTGGTCCATTCCATGGATCCATCATACTGCCATCTAATTTGTGAAGCCTAGAGGATGTGGTTCCATGGGCTGTTTCTGGAGCCCATCCGTGAGAGGTGGCTTGCAGTCGGCTGCTTGCTTCCCTCACCCTAATTTGGGATGGTTTTAAGAATGATGATCTTCTCTTTGATTAGAAATAAAGATTTGGGCACTTTAAGTAGCTGGTCCAGGGTGATGTGTGGGAAATTCTCGCTGCCATTGTCATATACTTCGCTAGCGAAAAGTTCACTCTTTTGATCAAAGATAAACTCTAATAAGATCCATGGATAAACCTTAATAAGATCCATACTGATGGACTGTTGTAACAAATTATCAACAGTTAATGCGGCTGTCCCTAGAGGCCTCGGTCGTATTGTGTGCAACTGACAAGGATACAGACTAGCTCTACGGTGAGCTAAGAGACCATCGAACCTTTGTTCGGATTGTTAAGCAAGAGGCGAGGGGTTTGATTCTAGGTAGTCAAGGTTTCCCTTTCGACCTCGATTAATTTCCCAGCTTGGCGAACAAGGGGCTCAGTCCAGCGGAGATGGAGGTTTTCACCCAAGTGGAAAGGGAGTGCGGGTAGAGAATGCGATATGGCGATGGAACTCCCCTATTCGATAAAGAAAAATTATGAAAAAGAAAAGGACGTACGGCGGTCTGCTGGTTCATTCAAGGCAGCCAGCATGTTGTACCGGGAGGGCTAAAAAAACAAGAAAAGAAAAGAAAAGAAAAGAAAAAAAAAAAAAAAAAGCGTATGCCACGCTTGATAGATAGCAGAATTAGAAAGTAAAGAAAATAATAGTTTTTAAGAATAATACGATGAAAATAAAAAAAATAAAAATAAAGGAATTAATATTTTATAAAAAATAATTAATAATATTAAAAATTATTTATGCTGAATATATTAATATTTATTTCGTAGAACAATTATTTATCATCAATTATTTTTATCATATTTATTTATTATTTATTTATTTTTAATCCTTCTTTTTAAGTAACTAATGATGATAGGTTTTTAAGATTTGCGTAGATTTAATTGTAGGTGGAGTGATTGAATTTGAGCTTGATTGTCCCGTGAATATAATCAAATCTCTTCGCTTTATATATATATATATATATATAGAGAGAGAGAGAGAGAGAGAGAGAGAGTTGAGACTATGTAAATCTAGCTATCCTCTTCATCCATATTTGTATGGATCTAATTCATACAGATTTTAAAGTTATTTTAACTTTTTTATTTTTAAAATTTATGATCCGGTTAGAAAGAATAATTAAATCTGAACTTAGCTATATGCAACATGTAGTTAAACCCATCTCTTTTTCTGCATATGTGTGTGTATGCATATCATGTATAGCCAAGCTCAGTTTTTTCTTTCAATATGTGTACACATACACAAACTTGTGTCGCTCTGGTAAAAGCATAAGTTGGATGAATAAAAGAAACGGCATGAACGGTGCACGATAAAGAATTTATAGGCTAGACATCCTTTTGCTGTTCAGATATGCAGAAAGCTTTTCTATTCGATGAAGCAAAATCCACATTTAGTTTCCTACCTTGATAGGGGATTCAAAAGTCCCAACAGGCTTCAGGACCCAGCCTTTTCTATCACATTGAAGAAATACAGGATACAGATCTATTAACTGAAAGTGCATTATTGTCCATGCTCGCAGTGGCTCAAGAGGTTTGGTCTAGTTCGCAAAACGCAGTAGTCCTTCAAGACGAACACTGGAATCGCCATCAGATACAAATTTTACTGCAGGTGAACCTGTCGTCTGATCTTTGGAAAACAAGGAAAGACATGCATTGTTGCAAGAGCAGATATAATCATCAATACCAATTATCAAAAATTTTGATGGGAACAGATATATCCACTGATATACTAAAATACATATATACATATACATACATTATATATATATATATATATATAAGAAGCTGGCTATAAGCCTAGTTATAAAGGCAGGAAACCATCATCTAACATCATTGCCACCTTTATTTTTTAAAAAAAATTTAAAACAAGAATTTTATTTTTATTTCTTTAATTTTTAATAATAGAAACATATTTCATCATTAATGTGATTTTTTTGTCAAAAAAAAAAAAAATTATGTTGGCGACCAAAAGTTAAAAAATAAATCATAGAGAATGACCCTGTTTCTATCCAACAAGGTGTGCTTGATGTTTAGCCTGTTGAGAGTTTCTTATAGGTGACACCAAGCTCCTCCTCATGGGTGATGCTGTCGCCTTCTATCTTCCTTGCCACTAGCGGGGGCTACCGTTTGAGAATCCATTTCAGCTCCCTGGAAGAGACCATCGATAGTTCCTAAAGGCCTTCTTCACTGAGAAGAGAGAAGAGGATCTGGCGACAAGTAAATAAGGAGGTTAGACATGGTTCTGATGCCAGATTGTTGTAGCCAAGAAGGTGACATAACAACTGTCATGGTAGTTCTTGGAGGCACTGCAGCTGGTGGATTTAGCAAAGGATAGGAGCTCTCCGTATTTGGGTAGGTCAAGATGTTGAACATGATGTAGCCTTAATCACTTGTCACATCGTCCACGTCAAATTTGCTTATTTAAATTAACCCTATCTCCAACTTTCCGTTGAGAAATAAATCTTATTGTATTGCTAAGTGACTTGCACAATGCTGTCCAGACTAAGGCACAGAAACTGAGATATATAGGAACAGAACCTGAGATATTTCCTTAACGTTAGATCTGATATACGGTGAGTTATTGCTACAAGCACAGACCATGCAAATTGTGAAAGCAAGATATTTTCAGTTGACAACAAATTAAAGAAAGCTACACAACACAAAACAAGCAATATATTTAATAGTCAATATTGTTATTTGGCATGGGTATAAATTATCATCATTTCAAGCCTTCCAAGGTCAATTTGGTAGTACAAAAATTATTCGCTGCCCAAGTTGTCCGCTGGCAGCGGGGTCTACCAGACATCTATTCGTTGCATAAAGGACTTTATAGTGTGAGTGAGATGTGATCAGGAATTTAGTTCCCAAAAAGGGCTCCTAGAGTTGCCAGCACGGCATCAACAAAGTAATTACTCCCGCAGGACATCACAAAATCAGGAAGATACATGACGCATTAGAATAACAAGGGAGAAAAAACTCTGCACATCTTTAAACAACTACAAAGCAAATGAACGCCTCAATGCATTTCTGAAGTAAATGAACCTCTTACATTGCTCCTCTAAACATCATCTGCAAGAACTAATCAAAATTCTAAATTTAACAAGTCTCCATCTGGCCCAATGAACCGAGCAAAATGCTCTAAAGCAACATTCCCTATTTTTATTGTTTTACCTTTCACACAATCAGTCCGTTCCCAGGCAAAGATATAACATGACATTTTTAAGCTAAGAACACAAAAAAGAAAGACTGCATAATATAAACCTAATACCCTTTTATCTTGTCTGTGTAGGAGAACAAAGCAGACCCGATGCATCTGCACCCACCACCGCAAGTTCACAAACAGCACAAATCTGCCCCTCTATGGCTGGCACAAAGCGAGCACCACAATATGGGCAGGAAACATCCTTCTGGCCACGGTAGATTGGAACAAAAGTAGACCCACAAACCATGAACGGGTTCCTGAAATCATAATTCAGCTGGTTAGTGTCCTTCTTATCACCGCAAGCCTGCAACACCTGCCTAGCCTTCTTCGCTTGGGCTTCAGGGGGGCTGTTCTCCAGAAGCATTCTAGCAAAATTGGCTGCTGTAGCAAAGCTCCCTCCCCTGTAGCAGCTACCCATTGCATTTGTGAGCGCGAGTCTCATATGAATCTTTTGAAGCTTACAGTTGGTGAAGTAAGCTGCCAACTCCTGCTGCCGAATGGGATTGTCCTTGGTTTCCTTTCTTTTGACTTCAATCTTCAAGCCGAGGACATACTCTCTGGCTATCTCTATAAGCTCCTTTACTTCATCAACTTCCCTCCTTGAGTCCACCACCATAAGTGGGATAGTGTGCAGGATACTGAGAAACTGCCTCAACGCCTCTGGAAATTTTCCCTCTGTTGTGACACGGTAAGCAGCCTTCAGCTTCTCATCCATCTGTGAAAACTTAAAAACAAGTGCTGGTGGGCCCCTTACATTAGGGCTGGCAGACTCACTCCATCCCTTCTCAACAGCAATTGGTATCACAGGTGCTGCAGCAAAAGCACGAAGAAATGTGTGGCTACCCATGTAAAGATCCATAAACAATTGCTTTAGGGGAGCAAAGTTCTTAATTCCCAGTTGCCGGCTAAGCAGGCGCATGGCAGTGTCGAAATTTCCAGCTGCCACATGCTCCCCTGCCAGAGATGATTTCTGAATCCAGATTTGGCTTACTGGCATGCCTGGTGTTGGAGCAACGAACAAAGATGAACGAGCATTGGGGTTAGCTTTTGGTGTTTCCATGTCTGGCGGTAACTCCAAGTCTTCAAGGTCCCACCCTCCTTCCTCATCATTCTCTTCATTAGCTTCACCATCCTCATCTTCTGCTACTATATCACCATTCTGAATCACAGCTTCAACATCAACGATATCCAAATCCTCATCACCCCAGTCAGCACCAGTAGCTTCTTCTTCTTCCTCATTACCTGCCCTCCCAACACTATCCAACCCACCTTCAAAAACACCTCTCATGACCCTTAATAATGGCCAATCCCCACTGCACATAAGCGGTTGAGGTGGCATAAGAAGAGAACTGACTTTTCCTTCAGGTATAGAGGGAACATTATCTCCCAATTCAGCTGCAAGCCTGTCAGCAACTTCGGTAAGCCCATGAGTGGCAGCTGTGACATATGCAAGGGCCAAATGGCCAGCATTCTCCAAGATCTTGACACGTTCCTGAACATCACCTAGATACAAGGCATTGTGGAATTGGCCCATCACATCATTTTTAATCTCAGCTATCCTCAACATTTTGGACAGTTTTTCCATGTTCCCTGTTACAAGATAGAGAAAAGATAGCCTCTCAAAGTTCTTTGTCCTCTGGTATGCATATTCCACAATACTGGTGTTTCCCTGTCGAAGAGCCTCAATGCCCAACCGGTACCAGTAGTCTTTCTCATCTATCTCCTTTGCAGAAGCAACAGCAATCTGGATGTTACCACTCTCGAGGGCCAGGTTGAATTGGGTTCTCTCATCTTTGACAAAATGGAGAGCTACTTCAGGGAAACCTTTCTGTTGCAGATATGAAATCACAGCCTGTCCACATAGTTGTGAATTCCTGATCATGCTCATCACATGATCATATCTTTTTTGCAAAAGGGCAAGCTTGAAGATGTATTCTGTAGCATCAATTGATATAACCCGATTCTTGCCATCACGATCCAAGCAATAGATATTGCTCCCAGAAACCTTGGTTATGTAAACAGGAACATCAAGGGTTCTTACAATTCCGCTGTCTCCATTAGGCAGACAGTACTTAATATGGTTCAAGGTCGTATAAATAAAGACACCATTCTCATCCCAGGCACCACTTTTCACACGGATGGTCTCATGAAGCGTGCAGCGGTGCACAAGTTTCTTGCTAGCAATGACTATAGCATGTTTGCTCAACAAGGCAACAGACTCCATATCACTTGACCAAACAATGTACTTGACAGATGGGGTCTGAAGTTCCCCAAGAACAAGCCTCTGTTGGAGATCAAAGATGACCACCCTATCCTCAGCCCTGCATAACAAATTGCCTGTCCCAGCATAAAATATTGCATCAGTAGCAATAGGAAGAGGACTTTTCTTTACAATCTCATTCTTAAGGCTCTTCACCAATGCTTGATTGTTACTCTTGTCAAGAACTGCAAACCTGTTGCGAGCTACAAAAACAGCTGAACCCCCAGCTCCCTTCTTTGCTTCCTGCATATAATCACCCCTTCCAGCAGAATCCTTAGTGACAATGTAGAGTTCATATGAACCCCCATCCACATCAGAGCACAGCAAGACAGCATTCTCCGTGGGGCTGTAAGACAGTGTTCTGGGCCCCTGATTCAAGCTGACAGAACCAGGCCTTCTGATTGGAACCACTTGATTATCCTTTTGGGATGAAAACTCATAGAACCGCAAGAACCGATCTTTGACATAGAAGAGAGTATCTCCGCTCACAGAGAAAGCAGGACGCTCTCTCTCCAACTTGAAAACAGTCATACCACTGTCATGACCAGCTGCAAGAAGGTTCATTTCTGGATGTGCAGCAAGAATCCAGAACCGGTCATGTTCACGGCGAAATGTCTGAATTCCAGTGCGTTTCGTGGCATCCCAAATGCGAATACTTTTGTCCTCTGAGTTTGACACAATAATATCCTGCTTTGCATGGAACATCACACAAGAGACATTATTCATGTGCCCTCTCAATGTGTCCACTTCCCAAGCCTTTGTATCTGTTTAACAAGACCAGTTACAGTGTTAATGCATTTCTCATTCTAATCGAAGGTCAGAAATTATATTAAAATTTCTTTTTTCTAATTTGTGAATCATCAAATAGAAAAAAAAGAACAACATCAATACTGTTTATTCATTTTGTTTTCATGATACTCAGAAGAAGCCATTCATATTCCCCAAATTCAACATAGATAGTAATAAATCAACTTTTTGTCTTGTTTCACCTTCTTCCCAATTCCCTGGACCCTGAAGGATGACATAGCAATTACAGTACACTCTGGATGCTACTAAAGACATGAAGAAAATTAGAAGGGGCTTTTATAGTTTACCGTTCATTCTCCATAGTTTTACTTGTCGATCATCTGCTCCAGATACAATAAGAGGTAGGCTAGGATGAAATGAGGCCCAGTTAACTCCACGATCATGACCTTCCAAGACATACTTGACAACAGCATCAACTCCACCAAACAGTTCAGTGTTCATCTGGCTCAAGCGCAAAATGTCATCAGCTGGTGACACTGTCTTCTTCCTAAGAGCACTAATGTCCCAAACACGGACTGTCTGATCCAGAGAAGCTGATACAACCAAGTCTTCCTTCGGATGGAAGGAGGCACACATAACATAGTGGTTGTGCCCTGTTAACACTGAAATGCAGGTGCGAGACTGCCAGTTCCAGATTCTAATAGTTTGATCATCACTAGCACTAACAATCCATGGGTACTCATCATGAAATTGGACTGTACGAATGTAATCCAGATGCCCAAGAAGGGTGAATAAGCACCGATGGGTCTTGTAATTCCAGACCTTGATCTTGTAATCATCTCCTACAAAAAAAAAAAATTATCATCAGACATGGTGCAGCCAGTAGAATCTCACACAGAAATTAAGTCCTTTGCACTACTGCACTTACCATAAAACCTAAGAAATCTTAGAAATTAACTTTCCATTTCACAATGTTTTGGATCTCTAAACATCAGATCCAAGCAAAAGCGCGCAAAGTCGGATCTTAATGTATTAACAAACATAATGAGCGGGAAAACAACATCAATCTCAAAAATAATTACGCTAAGCTAAAAATTAGATAAACAAAGAACATATTCCACCATAAACTGTATGCACGATCACCACCTAAATCATTTGCATGCAATTCATATAGAATTGAAAAGAACCGCCCAGATCTACTTGTATTATAATTAAACCCAAGCCAATAAGAATTTCTTTTAAGCCTTGCAGATCTCAAACAAAATTTCACATCACCATCAACTTAGGGAATAGCAAAACTCGATCCGTAAAGAGAAGATTCTGAAGACAAGAAGAGAAGATGAATCACCTCCGGAGACGAAAAGGGGCTGAGATTTATGGAAGTGAACGCCGCGCACGGGTCCATCGTGCTCGTCGAATCGGTCAATGAGGGTGCCCATCCGATAGTCCCATAGCTGGATCACGCCGCTGTGGAGGCTGGCGAGGATCCACGGCCGCTTGCTGTGGAAGCTCAGCCCCTTGACCCGATTGCTCTTTGTCTCGAACTTGGTCAGCATCTCTCTCTCTCTTGCTTCCTCCCTTCGTTCGCCTCCTTAAACCACCAGATCTCCGGAAACCCTAACTACCACAAGCAAGAAGTCTGCGAGATGGAAAGAAAGCAATCGAAAAAATCCAGATTAGATTGGGAGAAATCAGACTCCAGCGTTACGATCAGGGCTCGGAATGAAGAGCGGGATCTGGAACCGAGAAACGGCGAGAGAAGCAGGGATCCGACCTCGCGATCTCAGATCTGGATCTAGAGAGGGAGAGGAGCGATCGTTGGGGGGAGAAGAAAACGAAGAAATATCGAGAAGAAGCGATCTCTGCCAGGGACGAGATCGCCGTCGGCGCGCGCGAGCGAGCGAGAGAGAGAGAGAGAGAGAGAGAGAGAGGAGTGGGAAGGCTTCGCGATGAGATCTCTCCCGTTGTTATACCCTGCCACTCCCTTCTCCCGTTTGCTTTCGTTTTCGGAGAATTAGCAAGATGTCAAGATTTGGGAATGGTGAGTCATACGGCTATTTTAGACCGTTGGATCGGGGCGATCGGTCGTAGGCTTCGCTTGTAAGGTACAGCGATCTAAACTCTTTGGTACCAAGCATACCGGCAGTTGCCACGTAATCTGAAGCACATGTACACATGCAGCTCGTGTTTGCTAGAGCTGATACGTATGATGATCACCGTCCATTGTCTGCCAGTGGTTCGGGTCTGGTTCGGGTCCAATTTGAGCTACGGATGGCCCGGTTTATTTAGTTTCAGCAACGAAGGCTAGATTTAGCTTATTTATTTACTTGGTTGACCGTGTAGCCTCTTTTATGGGTTGCCATCGACCGACATCTATATAAGCGGTAAGAAACCAGTCCAATTAATAACAATTTTGGGGTCCAACTATGAGATTTTTAGCAGGTCGACTTTCAATTTAGGACCATCACAAACTCGTAAGTTTCAGCTTCAGCTCTTTGGTTAGGTGCAAATCAAATCAGTTATGCGGACTTAAATCATGGTCCATCCGATCCATGTGATCGTCTCGGCATATGCATTCGATAATATCTGTGCGTTAATACAGCTATCGAGAAAATTGAACGGCGTATGCAGCCCAACATGAACTAAAACCACCGCATTACGAGCAGAGTTTTTGAGGGGCGTTTGATGGGGCTTGGTTGATGAAGATGGAAGCATGAGGCGAAACTCGATATGCTGTTAGAGCCTCACGAATGATCATCCTATCAAACATTCACTGTTA
The DNA here is from genome assembly GCA_017589505.3 of Metroxylon sagu. NCBI lineage: Eukaryota > Viridiplantae > Streptophyta > Magnoliopsida > Arecales > Arecaceae > Metroxylon > Metroxylon sagu. Next base: position 1,742,416 of record JACVBY030000634.1, on the reverse strand, counting down.
TACGCTCACCAATGACCATCCTACCGAACTTTCACTGTTATAAGCTACTATGTACGTAACAATAGATTGGACTAATCTTAAGGGATATGGGATTTGCAAAATTTAAATCATCAGTCATATTCCTGCAATCCATAACCTGTTATAAGGGCTTGTTCTTGCTATTACTCTTTTTTATTGGCATCGATCAAATTTATTATTATCATTACTATTATTATTATTGGCAATTATTATTGTTGCCATTGCCATCGCTTTTATTTTTACATGAGAGAGAAATAAGTATAATCTCGTACCTACCTACCTACCTAAATTAGAGCCTAAACCCTACATTAGAACTGACAATACTAAGACTTTGCTAATATAAGCTCATGAATATTGAGACTTTTGTAATTCAAGACTAAAGCAAAGACTATCATCGCTCACTTAGTATTACTGAGTCCTCTCCATGGTATCCAAGCAAGTGCTTAATGGTCCAACAAAAAGTCAAACAAAGAAAACTTCAAGATTAAGAAAAGATAAGGTGTCGCTTCAATTTGATTCCTCATCAAAAAGCTTTTGTTATATGATTCCGAATCTAAGTATAGGGTAGTATAAATCAATAGTGAGCATATTAAGAAAAATTCATACCTGAAAAATATGGACAAAAGAGAAGAATCATAATAGGTTGATAATCAATATAAAATTATAGTCATGTCCTATGAATATGAATCCAATAGAAAAAATCATTGGGACGTCCTCTACTTGCAATACATTACATTAGCCTTTGAGTGAGTGGAAAGTCTTGCAAGAGTAGTTAGTTAGGTTCATAGCAGAAAAAAAGGAATGGGCTTGCACAAGCTTGCTTGAATGATTTGGTCTACATTAAGTACAATCGAGCCTTGGATAAATAATATAAATTGCATGACACTTGATCATATTTCTTTAATAGGTATAAATGATAGCAATGAATGGTCGATAGGGAGGATTGAAGAAGAATGTTTTGAGGACGTTCTTGTAATGGATGATGATGATCATTTCATAGGGAGGTGATGTTAATAGAGCTACTAGAGTTCAAGAAGAAAAATTCAATATGAGATTGAGAGTGAGTAGGCTAACAAGAAGGATAATGGGTTTAAGTTCTAAGGCACAATACTTTTTAATGACAGATGAGGAAGATGATGAGGGTTACAATTCATATGATGGTGCTTGATGAAGATGATATAATATCCTTTAGATATTCTATATCAGGAATGCGATAACTATTTTGAATGTTTTGATGCTTCTAATATATCATGGTGGAATATGGTTTGATAAAATAATAACCATTGGTAACATGGTTGGGTATATTTTGTGAGCATAAGAAAAGAGCACAAGAGAAGACTATAAGATATTATGCTTCAATTTTTTATAATTTTGATGGTCATTTTTCTCAACTGATTTGCATTATATTAAATAAAAGTTTTAAGAAATTTAGATAGGTTATGTACGATTTGAACCTACATTTTTGTGCAATAGCACAATACTCTACCATTGAGATAATAGGTTAAATATATTACTATTATTATTATTTTTTAGTTTTTTTCTATTATGTGTTATAAATCTTATTTATATAAATTATTCTAGTATTTATTTTAAAAATATACGTCTTACTTTGTTTAGGGCTCTTTGCGCTTCAAGGCATCTAGCATTTTTAACAACACTGCATAGAATACCTACTAAGTTAAAGGAAAGATTATATAAGATGACTACAAGATTAATTATGCTTTATAATGTAAAATGTTAAGCACAAGATGAATATGACTAAAATGAGAATATTGAGATGGATATGCAGTAATATTAAAAAAGATAGAATAAGAAATAAAGCCATTCGTAAAAATAATAATAATAATAATAAAGATAGCATTAATTGAGGTTAGATTAAGGGAAGAATGGCTTAAACATTTTGGTCATTTGCAATGTAAACTTAGGAATGCACTAGAACGAAGAAGTGATTTAATATATATAGAAAGAAAAAAAGATAGAGGTAAATCGAAAATTACATAGAAGAAAGTGATAAAAAAGTTAATATCTATACATCTTATAAAAAATATGACTTTAAACCTAGTAGAATGGAGAAAAAAGATGCAAGTAGCTAATCTCAATTAGTTTGGGATTCAAACTTTGTTGTTGCTTGAAAGGTATATATGAATCTTCTCATTCTGCTCTTCTTACTGCACTTTTGGCATATAAATGTAGCAGCGTATATCTATATAATTTTAATCCTGTACACATCTTTAGCCAAGCAGGCTATGCTCATCAAAAAGGGGGGAAATATGAAACAAAGAGCTCTTAAATCATTTAATATATGACTATGATCTAACATTGTTTCCAAGGCTTTTGCTACAATATTCCAAACCCTTTTTCTTTTTTTTTTTAATCTGATTTTTTTCTCACCATTTGAAAGGATAACTAATTTGATCGATGGTGCATGTGGTTGGTATGTATGAATAAAATAAAGTTAATCAAATTTTGCTATGGGATGTTGTAGTGAGAATATGGGGATGAGAGAGAGGAGGAATGGTAGTGGGGAATACGGGGATGAGAGAGATGAGGAGTTTAATCCATGAATCCAACCTTATAAGACCCTATTAACGAGGTGGCATTGCACTTAGATAAGAAAAAGTAGGACCTCATCCTAGCCAAACACATGCGTTGCACTTAGATAAGAAAAAGAAGCAGAACCCCATGCAAGCCAAACACATTTAGGTATTCTCTTCCTTTCTTTTTTTATGGTATTGATGCATAGAATAAAGAAGAAGATCTGAAAGGGGACTGTGAAAATAAGGACGGTCTGCTCAAAAGAACCTTAGAGAGGGGATAGCATGTAAAGCCATCGAGGGTTTATTGGGAATAAAAAAATTATCAGATAACAAAAAAAAGATATTTGATGTTAGGGATAATCGATTTATTCATTAAATCTTACATAATCGTATTTTTAAATTAAGCACGACATGCATAAACCCCATTAATTCACATCTACTGATTGTGTTGCACTCCACTTACTGAGCCCAATATCAAAGAATCAAATAGCAAGATGAAAATGCTCTTTAGTTTGGAAAGGCTATGAATTTCAGTGAAAAATTAACTTTCGAGTTCTCTTAAATGGAGAACGCCTATTAAATTTAAATTATGATGCTTTCCTTCTTAAAGATTCAAATAAAATTAAGATTCTATTTAGTACTTCAGTTGCAGATCCAACATATACATATATATATATATATATTTGAAGGTCAAAAGCTCATTTGGATATCTTTGGGATGTTTGGCAAAAAAATTGGCATAAATTTCTATCCCCTCCAAATGTTGAAAAATATTCACAAATAAAAAGCTCCAATTTAGGGCTCCAATTTAGAGCTTTTGAACAAAAGACTAATTTTTTTAAACAATTAAAGATATTTCCATTTTAATGAAAATTTTGCAGAAACAAAAATGTCCATGCAAATTCTACATGATATAACATAACATAATATTATAAAAATTATTATTATATTTTTATAATAAATATAAATTTTATTATTTATTATATTTTTGAATTAAAAGATCAACATAAAGAATTTATCAATTAAAAATACTTAATAATATCAATTTTTGATGGTGCAAATAGTTAAACAATTGAAAATATTATATAATATTCTTTATTTTCATTTCTTGATATTAAAGGTACTTTTTTTTAATTTAGTTATCGAACATATATTAAAGTTCCACAATACTACAATATTTTAAAAGTGTAGCTACCAAATAAAAAACTTAGGGTTTTAGGATTTTAGAGTTTAGGGATTTGGGGTTTGAGATTTTTGGGTTTTTAGGACTTGGCTTAGGGTTTTTGGGTTTTGGTTTTTGGATTTAGAGTTTTCAAATTTTAAGAGTTTACAATTTAAGGGTTTTAGAGTGTGTAAACCCTTCATTATAATTAATTAAAATATAAATTGTGAATCATATGGACTTACGAATTACAGAATTTTATACTATCTAATATTATATGATGAAGTATAGAATATTATGCCACGAAATATTATAATATGAACTTTAATACTGAATTTTGCTACTCAATAGTGAACTGATATATTATTGATATGTTATCATGATTATCAAAGCCGATTTAGTGCATAGAAATTATGAGAAATATATGATATTGATTTAAGATGAGTGAGATTCTAATGTCCCATTACTCCCCCAATAACGGTTTAGGGTTTATGATTTGAAGGGTTTAACCTAATATTTTGTAATTCATAAGTTCATGTGATTCACAATTTATATTTCAATCAGTCATAATTAATTTTATAAAATCTTAAGAGTTTAAGATTTAGGGAAATATCCCATCACTCCCCTAATAACGGTTTAGGGTTTATGATTTGAAGGGTTTAGCCTAATATTTTGTAATTCATAAGTTGATTCATAATTTATATTTCAATCAGTCATAATTAATTTTATAAAATCTTAAGAGTTTAAGATTTAAGGATTAGGTATTTAGGGTTTATAGAGTTTTGGGCTTTAGGTGTTTAGTGTTTGGGTTTAAGGCTTTAGGTGATTGGGGTTTTAAGATTTTGGATTTTTAGGAGGTTTTGTTTTAAGGGTTTAGTGGTTTAAGGCTTAAGGGTTTTAGCATTTTCGGATTTTTAAGGGGTTTAGCTTTTAGGGTTTTAGATTAGGTGTCTAAAGGTTTCTAATTTGGGGCTTTAGGCTTTCGGGTATTGGGAGTTTAGGATTTTTGGGGTTTAAGAGTTTAGAATTTAGATGTTTAATGTTTGAAGGTGTTTAGGGTTTTAGGGGGTTGGGGTTTTACTCAGCGTAATAAACTCAGTCATATCAGTTGTCATGACTTTGTTCTACTTAGCCTCCTTAGCCTTTATGTCCTTCCCTGGACCACTAATCTAGGTGAGTGATGATACCAATTCTCACTACCAGAACTAGTATCATATACCAATAATACACAGTATCCGTCAACCAAGCTATACTATACCACCTCCATACCAAACCACACCATATCACACCATACCATATTCATCATAGTTCCACTCCAATATCTCTCAACCAAGCCATACCATATCACCTTCAGAGTACCAAGCTACACCATACTACCTTCAGAGAACCAAGCCACACCATATTTAGAATACTTAGAACTCAATCTTGAATCAAAACTAAAAACCATTTATATCAAAATAATATACCACCATATATATACAAATCCACAATAATTCATAATACTTAATCAAATCATGCAGAAAAAACCAACAACAAAATATGATATATGCAGACATGCAAGTCATAAAAACATATTGCATAACAATAAGGTATAAAACTCCTATCTTAAATCGTTACTCCAATAATCTCTATAATGCACGATATATAGTCAATGATCACCTATAATCCAACATTAACAATTAATTAATTCCCCAAATATATAATTTAATAAAATTACCATTTTACCCCTTAGCCCAAAATTCATAAATGACCATTTTGACCCTCTAATTCAATAATTACTAACCCTTAATTATTTTTACCCAAGATTTTTTTAATTTTTTAATATTACTAATTTCCAACACTTTATTACATTTACAAAAATGCTCTCGCTAACCTATGCTTAAGCACTTCAAAGTTCAAGCCCAAATAATAGCTGGGCTTTGAATCCTTGTCTGGACTTGGGTTTGATTAACTGGTTAGTCCAACTAGTAGCCAAGTCATCAGCCCAACCCATTTAACATTTAAATATCAGCCCAACCAATACTACCCAACCCATTAACCCATCTGGCCCATGGCCTATCCAGCCCATTGGACCATGACCCACTGGGCTCATTTAGTACTCATTAAAGGCCCAAACCTAAGACCCACCAGGCCAACGACGACAGAGTCAGCCGGCGGTAGCGGCGGTAGCAAAGGTAGAAGAGAGATGACTGATCCTTAATTTTGAAAATCTTTTCAAATCTAAATATTTTTTTTTTTAGATTTGAAGAATCTAGCTAAAACATCATGATTTAGGTTTCACTCTGTAAAGCGTCATCCTGATAACTACTTCTTTAAAATTAGGAATCCTATTAGCAGAGAGAGAGAGAGAGAGAGAGAGCAAGGGAGGGAGTGTCACGAACGAAGATGGAGGCGAGGGAGAGGAAGCGGCGACGGTCGGTGATCGAGGAAAGGCCAGGGCCTACGGTCGTGGTCGCAGCAACGGAAGAGAGGGAGAGGAGGGAAGTCAGCGGCGAGATGGGGGAAGGTGGTGGTCGGGGAAGGAACTCCGACGATGAAGACGAAAGAAGAGGGCGGCAGCACTTCTTGAGAATGACCGTAGAACTCCACGGTGGCAGCGCCAGTGAACCGAGGCGAAGACGAGGAAAAAGGGGCGGAGGGCGGCGATGTGGAGATGAAGAGGAGACGAGAGAAAGGGAGGAGGTGGTCGGGTGGAAGATGAAGGAGATCCGAATATTGGGACGGCGGCGATGGCGGCGGCATCGGTGCTGGTAGACAAAGGAACAGGGAGGAAGAGGGAAGAAGAAGTGGGCGGCAGCAAGCTCTTTGGAACGGCGGACAGCCACATCCTAAGCCCTAACCCTCCTCCTTATAGACTCTCGGCATAAGCCTTGGCATCCGAGCGCAGCGGTAGCAGGAGCTTGTGGATGAGAGGAGCGGCCGGCTGTTGAAGAAGAAGTTCTTCCTTCAAAACTTCAGGTTATTCCAGGAATTCACGAACAGAGATTTTTTTTTTTTTCTTTTCTCGCCGATGAGTACTCTTCCATCCGGCGACATGATCACCAAGGCAGCCGTTCCCCTCCCTCTTTCTCACCATATGCAAGATCAAGAGCCCCTCAGATCACCGTTGGTGATCGCCGGAGTTGGAGAGGCCGGCGGCGTAGGGTCGGCTGCGTTCGGCTGGGGTGGCCGAGGTGAGGAAGAAGAAGACGTGAGTCTTCTGTTGGTTTTGGGAGGAGCCAGCCGGTTCATTGAACCGGCAATAATAATAATAATAACAATAATATATATATATATATATATAAAGAGAAGGGCCCGCTCAATAGGATCTATATTGCTCCTATGGTAGTTGGGTTGGACTAGGGTTTGATCAAGGGAGCATGTTCAATAACATAGAATTAATTACCAAGCCCAGATAATCCATAGGTTTTATTCCTAAGAGGCCATACTAGGATGGGATCCTAAGTCTGGACTCCATTATGAATTACTAAAAATATATAATTAATTAAAGATATCTATCATGTAGGTGAACAATATTTCTAAAACTGCATTTGTGAATTAGCAAGTTGAGATAAATTGACTAAGCATAAATTAATTAATTAAATATTTAGCTATAAATTCTAGCATTTACTTAAAATTATTTCATAGTTATGATTACTAAAAATGCTTTGTATATGTTGATTAAGTATTTTTGAATCATGTTACTATTATTTTTAGCATTAATTACTAAAATTATGAATGTTTTTGATAATATAATTGATGCTAAAGTAAATATATACTAATTATAAATTGCATAACATGTAATTATAAAATTAAATAATAATCATGTTTTAAAGAAAAATTAATTACTATGTTACAACAGTAATAACATTATAATTATAGATTGTTAAATAGATTCATAAAATAATAATATTATTAATAATATAATAAATAAATAATAATCATATTATTAATAATATAATAGTATTCAAAATTTAGTTCAACCCTCAAAAGTGGGGACCAAATGATGGGCGTGAATTTATCAAGTGCACATGATGGAGACACATAATAGAACGAGATAATGACAAACAATAAAATATAATGGCTAGATGAAAAATCTTGTTGAATCCATAAGTTAAGTCCTGATCGGCTAAAATTAATTGATCTAAATTACTCTAACTACTAATCACCAAGATCAAGAAATAATTTTGGACAATTTATTATCAAGGAGCCTAACCCATGGATTAATGTGGTTAATCCACTCCAAATGCTTATAAATAGAGGACCAAAGCTTTATTTAAGGGAGAGGTAAGACCCATTCCCTCTCCTATTTCTCTTATTTTTCATTTATTTTATCTCTTCATCTGCTTGGTTATATTTTTTTTGTTTCTCATTATTGGCTTGAGCATCAAAGGACTTCTTTGAGGTCTTTAATGTTATTCATGTTAAGTGCAGTTGATAAAAAAAAAAGGAAGCATAAGGTGCATCTTGGGCTGAGTTCGTGCTTAACTGGATTCCCTTATAATCAAATTTCATCCATTGGTACAGTAAAGATTTGAAAAAGCATCAATAAATATAATATAATATATTAACTTTATATATTATATTATATATAAATTATTATTTTATATTAAATCAATAAGGTGATTCATAGGATGATCCATCAAAAGGGGGTGATCTTGGATTATCACCACATAGGATCACCCTATTACAAAGAGGATGATCCCATCATCATTCCATAAACCCCATCAGGATCTCATAGATCAATAGTGATCATAGCAGAATCATCATTTTGACCCGAGATTTTGCTTATGAAAGTTTTATAGGGATTTGTAACCTCTTTAAGATTTGGCATATGAAAGCTCTACAAGACTTCGCTGCCATAAAGGGTTGAAACATTTGTGAAAAAATAATAAGAAAAAGAGTTACGGTTGTTAGAGGCAAGCACACGATTCTATATATTATATATTATATAGTATATTATACATTACAATACTAATATAATAAATATAAATAATGATAATATAATATAATATAATATAATATAAATTATATATTAATATAAAATAATTAATAAAAATATTATAATAAATTAAAAATATAATTATTAATATAATATAAATAATATATAATATATTATCATTAATATTATATAATTATAATATATTATTATTTATTATTATGTAATAAAATAATATATATTATTACTTTTCTAAAAAGTTGGCTTAGGTTTCAAAAAAAGGTTCTTTTAAAAATAAAAAGTAAAAATAATGTAACCAAACATTTTTTTATGATAAATTTCATGTTTTAATTTTTAAAATTAGAAAAAAGAAATAAAAGTGATACAAAATAGGTTCTTTATTTTTTTACTATCTTCTTTCTTTTGATGAAAAATAGTGAAAATATTTTTATACTACTTTCAATTTTCTATCATTTTAAAGTTGTATTTTCTAGAAAGCTATTTTCATTTTCATCACCAAATACATTTTTATATGTGTTTCTTATTTTTTCTTAAAAAATAAAAAAAAGGAATTATTCTCAGAAACCAAGTGCACCCTTAAACCAACCATCTAGTGCTCTCTAATCTCTAGCATTTTTCTCTCTCAAACTCTCCCTACCATCTTTTGTCCCTAGCACTCTCTATCTTACTTTCTCTCTGCAACATTATTCTCTCTCTACATTCCCTAATTTTTCATCAGGTAATTCGCAGCCCAATCCCCGAGAGGTCTAGCCTGGGCACTTCCCATTGTTACCTAAAAGATGCAATGTTCTAACCCTTTTATTAGTAATAATATTATTAAATTAATAGATTGCAAATAAATTAGGTTGAAGGTCAATTTCTTTAAAAATTAGGAAATTAGAATTAAGATTTATTTATTTAGAATTTACGATGAGTTAATCATTAGGTTTTATTAATTTAGGATTAATTAGATTGTAATAGGTATTCTTGTGGACCGAAGTGACATTCCTGACCAATGGTATTCTCATTGGAGGTAAGAAATCCTGAACACAATCAATTGCATGATTTTAATATTATTATGAGTTTACTCTATTTTGAATATTTGAGATATGTTATTATCATAAATTATTGAATTGTGAAATTAATTTCTCATTTAAAATGATGATGATGAAGAAATATAAAATAGGTTGAGTGCTTCTGGACTTATCGCTTGAGGGTATCGCTTAATGACATATCGCGTACCGTGATGAGAGTAGTACCTAGTGATGCACTGCATACTATAACAAGGGTATTGCCTAGTAATGCATTGTGTAATATGGTAAGAGTAGTGCCTAGTGATGCACTACGTACTATGGCAAGAGTATGACCTAGTGATGCCTTGCGTACTATGGTCAATGTATTACCTAATGTTACATTTGCGTATGGTAACGAGCATATGATCTAACGACATATTGCATACTATGGTACTCAATATTGAGGCTATCAGATATAGTATGACACTTATGTAGTCGGTAAGTAGTAAAAATATGGTCGTGACTAGTACATATATCAAAATATTGGATCTAATATGTAATAATTAATAATAAGTCTAAACTATCACGGGTTAAGAATATGGAATTGGCATATATGTAAATCATATGTCTAAACCTACTATGGAATAGTATTATCTTTTGCATTATAAAATTATGGTAGAACGATGTCATTAATTAGATTATCAAAATTTAATATGCATGGCATTACTATTGTTATTATGAGCTATGCTATGAGTTGTGATTATAAATATCCTATAATTTGATTAAATCCATAAATTTATATTACTTAATGATTGGCATATGAATTAATTAACACTAGGATATTATTATTTATTTTCTTTATTTATGACTGTAAATCGATATATGTGCATGCTTATTTCATATAAAGTGATTATGAAAGGGGATTTTTTATAGAGCTGTTAGCTCGTATTGTTAGTTTTGTGTTTCTTTTCTAGAGCTATAGGATATCTAGTTTCGGGTTAGAATTTTGAAAGGAACCTAGTTAGTATTTTATATTTGATGTTAGATATGTCTGAACTTTATATTTTGGATTGTTAAATTATTAGTGAAATATTTTGGAGTTGTTATTGTAATTATTTGTGTTAATGTTGGTTCAGGCTTTGCATGCCTCCTAAGGTGATACCTTAGCCGTGTCATGGGCCTAAGGGTTTGGGGCGTGGCAGTGGTTTGCCTATTATTAATAAAATCATTGACTGACCGCTTATTTGTGCGGCAAACTGATCATTAGAGATGTGTTGGGTGGTGAAATTCAATTTGATTTCTATCATCGCTGGTTTGATGTAAATTTTGTCTTGTTTCTGCTTTCTCCACGCTATACTTTCCAGCAAGTAGGCAAGCACCCTATTGGTTGATCTCTTTACGTATGTGTAAATCATTGTTCTATATTCATATTAATTTTGCAAATTTCTTGCCCCTCATGTGTATGTTGTTCAATTTTCACCACCATCAATATCATGTTGATTGGAAAGTTTATGGGTTCACTTGCTATCAGATGACTGGCTTATCTTCAACCGGATGTTTTCTATTACAACATTCATCATTTGATACGGTGGATATCGTTTTATCTGTAGCATAATTGGACGTTGATAATAATCATCTTTTACTTATTATTATTATTATTATTATTATTATTATTATTATTATTTTAATTTATTTTTGATAAAAATGAGGACCGAATATACAAATGTTTATCGTATCTGCCATGGAGCTCTCATTACCTTTGAGCTATTTTATGGCAGCAACTTCTCATATTCGTCAGCCTTAGGTATGTGATCGGTGAAGTTCTTCTTTACGCTGTTATACTTTTTTATTCCTCTGATTTTTTTTTTTTTTTTTCCAAAAACTTAGATTGCGTTTGGTTTTCAAGTGTATTTCTTATTTTTATCTTTATTTTTTAAAAATAATTTTAATTTTATATTGGATAAGTGTAAATAAAAAATATCTTTTATTTTTGTATAAATGATAATTTTTTTAAAAGGTTGGTGAAGGAAATTAAAAGAAAATGCCGTTTATTTTCATATTTTCAAGTTTTTTAATTTTTAATTTTTATTTTCTTCTCTATTTTGATGAAAAAACAATATAGATTTTTTTTAAATTTTTTTATTTTTTTATTTTTTTTTCAATTGTATTCTTCAAAGAAAAAATAGAAAGCTGAAATTTCGGAATTTCCGAATCTTTTTCTACCTACCATTTGATCTCCGTCGCACCCCCAAACATAGGCGTCGCTCACAGCTCTCGAATCAATTGCCTTTTTCTCTTCTCGCGTCGTACAGAGAGATAGAGAGAGCGCGCCTCCGCTCGTGTCCGTTCCGTGTTTCGACCTCAGTGGAGAGAAAGGGGGTGACTGCGGGAAAAAAAAAGGGAAAGCTCAGCAGGAGCAGCAGCGTTGAGGGAGCGAAGGATCAATGGCGGAGCAGCACGAGAACAAAGCGAAAGTGTTCGAGCTAACCAAAGATAAGATCACGGTGAAGATAAGCAACTGGGGCGCGACCATCACATCCCTCCTTGTCCCCGACGCACATGGTGAAGACGAAGACCCCCACAACCGTCTAATTTTGTTGTTACCTTTTTCGCCTTCTATGGTGGTCTCATTCGTTCGTTTTCCTTGGATTTCAGGAAATATCGCCGACGTGGTTCTCGGCTTCGATTCCATGGAGCCATACATTGTAAGCCCCTCTGAATCATCCTTTCTCTCAAAATAGATGTTTATATGCAGACGCGTATGTAAAATAAGTGGTTTCATTTTGATTTTTGATGATGCTAATGTCTGTTTGTGAGAGAAAGCTGTGATCTATATGCTGTTTTGAATTAACTTTTCTATGGATAACGGTTGCATGAAACAATGGACTATTTCTCTTTCCTCTTTTATTTCTGGAATTCCACTGCACAAATATATGACCTTACTGTAAATTTTGGTGTTCAGATTGTCTTCGTTCATCTAATCGATGATAGGGAATGCAACATGTAGATACTATTTGGTTTTGTGAATTCTAGTGTATTTTTTTTTCCCAATAACAATTCTTTTGCCCTCTCCCCCCCCCCTCTATTCCAGAAAGGAATGGCACCTTATTTTGGATGCATTGTTGGCCGAGTTGCAAATAGAATCAAAGATGGGAAGTTCACTCTCAATGGGGTGGAGTACTCCTTGCCCATTAACAAACCACCCAACAGCCTCCATGGTATGATTTGCTACCATCCTGGAATCTAAAAATGTGCCTAATGCATGGGTTAGGTGGTGGTATATGTTAATTTTGATGTAATATTCATGAAAACCTGCATCTTTGTTTCTCAAGAATTGGTCCAATGTTTCATCTGTTTAATTATGTAGTACACTACCATATGGCGAATATAAAATTTCTAACACTCCATAGTCCAAATAGCAGACACATTAAATAGTAAAATGATGGTATTTTTGGTCCAAAGAAATATAGTTGAGTGGGTCAATAGTAATCGAACTAATAATGTTTATCATTTTAATTCAACTTGATTTTTAATAATTATTTACAGATTTTATTTATAGGTAGTGGTGAAAAACAAAGAAAGGGTTTAAGTTATCTCACTCACCTTGTCTCTTCTTCTTCTTCATCATATTATGTTTCTCCTCCTACTTTTCTTTCTTCTCGAAGTTCTTCTTCTCCCAATCCCATCTATTTCATTTATTTTTTCATTATCTTCTTTTGTTTTCTATTCTTTTTGTTCCATTGCTCATCATCATTTCCTCATTCTCATTAGCCTCCTATTTCTCATTTCTCCTGAGAGAGGTTGATACTTTATTTTATTGCTCTTAATAAGGAACAGGATACTTCATTCTTGGTTCTTCATTCTTTCTTACTAATTGCTAACATGGAGTTGAAAAGTACTCAATGTATTTTTTGGGATTCTTATGCCTCCTTGAATTTGCTCATGTAGTTGATTTTCCTTTCTAAATTTGACATTAATATGGTGCTGGAATATGTTTCAATCATCCAAGGTGATGTAGATCCAGTAGAAAAATTTGGGCTACAAAAAATGATTCTGCTGCAGATTAGAGATCAAAAATGGTTCAGTCTGAACTCTGAACTTTATGGCTGGTTTTTGCTCCACTTGTTGGACTAATTGTAGTAACGATTTCAGATCTAAGCAGATCTGAATGTTCAGTGGAAAATCAGCTGTGTAACAGCAGAAACGTTTTACAGAGGATGACTAAGTACAATGCAAATGGATACAGGAGATGGAGTGAAAGAAAAAAATGGCTAGATTAGGATCCTTTTGCTCTAATACTAAATTGATGCAGGGCAGTTTAGGTGATGGCTTGCTTATGCGTAGATGGGCTGAAAACATGAGGAAAATCATGAGAATAGAGAGAAGAGAGAGAGTAGAGAAGAGCAGGGAAAAAAGTCACAAGAGGGAAAAGGAGGAGTGAGTGAGGAGAGAAGGATAAGTGGAAAGAAACAGCTTTCTTTCTCCACAACACAAACTCATGACGCATGTGATTTAATATTAATTTTATGGCAGGTTTTTGCTTCTCCTGTTGGACTAGTTTTTCACAGTAATGATTTCAGATCTGTCTTGATATGAATTTTCAGCAAGATATTTGCTGTGTAACAGCAGATTATTATTATTTTCTTTTTTTGAGAAAAATAGGAAAATTAAATAGAAGGCAGAGGGAAATATGAGAGAATAATAGAGTAACAAGATAAGGAGAAGAAAGAGAGAAGGAAGGAGGTTTGCAGCATTTATTTCAATACTAATTTCTGAATGTGATTGCCTTTAAGCTGCTTGTGCTGCAGGCTGCCTATGCCCTTTATTAGACGTAACTTTCTTGATTAGGATCTAAAACAAATCCCGGAACAGCCAGCCAAAATCACTCCTAATTTTAACAAGTCAGTGATTAATTGCTCCAAATCAAGTTTGTTTTGGTGACTCTACCTGATTAATCTAGATTCTGGAATTCTTTCAGAACTAGACACCTCTGAAAAGGACTCCTAATTGACATATTTCCTAATAGATTCAGATCTTAACTAAACAAGGCCACCTGCATCTCAAGCAAGTGACTTGGCCAAAGATATCTTCAACTGCAATGCTCTGTGAACCAGCGAGGGCCTGATCGAACTAGTTGTGGTCCTTGCTATTTTGGGCTGCACCACAAGGTGGACTTGATTATGATCATTATGTTAAAACAACTTAACCTTGAATATTTTTTCATTGCAAGGATTTAGAACATTTTGCCATTGGAAAAAAAATCAAGGACAAGTTTACTTCTGTGCGAAGGAAAATCAATAAGATCGACACTTTTAGACCAAGTAAATTGTGTGTATATGCAATGAGTGTTCAATTTCTCACACTTTGAGAGGTTGAGAGGTGACTGTGCAATGATATCTATTTTGTGTTATTCTCTTGTCATGAGTCAATAAAGATCATGAAGAAAAGTTCTTAAGTTGCAAGCTATGGTGTTGCTTGGTCGTCTAATAGTTTTATCAAAACAAGAAATCATGAAATATAGTTTCGTATGAAAGGATTTTACGGAAAACAATGTGAGTCCGCCTTTTTATAAAATTCAATTTTCTTTTTTCTTTTTTTGATCTTATCTTTGCTGAAGCACGCTTCATTAAAAGCATTGAAACATGTGCTGGTACAAAAATCATGTATGTAGTGCAAAGATTTATGTCAGATCAATACTGTACCATACTGGTTATCCTAAATTGGTCGATGGTCGACCAGGTCTTGGGATGTCTTGCTTGGTACTGGTCATTACCATCCATAATAGGAGGAAGGACCAACTGCTTCACGTTGAGATCAGTGCGAATATGGTCACAAGACACCTCACTAGCTTTTTACTTCTTTGTGTTGCATCCAAGGGTGGAGGAAAGAGGATGGGAGAAGGAGAGAGAAGAGGAAGGATGCTGAGTACTGGTCTACTTCAACTGCAAATCTAGCATAGCTTTTAGTGGTCTAAGCGAACATTGTTATATATTGGTCACCCTGTTTTAGTTTCCCTCCAATTTTTTTGTAGAAGATTTAAACATTTTCATACTTTTTCGGAGCCTTGTCCTTGACAGAAACTTCTGACCCTCGTGTTGTCTCTCAAAAATTTGGTCCCACATTGGATAAAGATATCTTCTAAAGCCTCTATATATGGAGAGGTGGGAACTCAAACCCATTGGGGGTTTGTAAGAGGGAAATTTTTTAAATACACCCACATGCCTAGCAGAACCAACTTAGGGTATATGAGAAGGTGATAAGATGAATGAGAAAATGAGAAATGGACCTGGGAACTTTTGCAGCACAAGACAACGGCAATTGTTACTTGAACTCAAAAAAAATGAAAAAAAAATTGCATATGGCTCTATCAAAGCAAGCAAATTCCATGATGGTCTAAATTAAAACTGAATTAAGTTATGCAACATGTGAGTAGAACTGTATTAAGGTTCTAAGAGATAATTAACAGCTTCATCTTGTAGCCAAAATCTTGAATTGATCCATTGAATCTTTTGGTAGCATGCATAATTTGCCTCGACAAATTGTTTGACTATAAAACCAAGTTGAAATTTTATGAGCTCTACATGCTTGTTTATCTCCTATAACCTTTTTCTCTTAAATTTTTAAGCTTCAAAGCTGTAAGAGTTACATTGTTATTTATCTTCTATGTCCCTATCAATTCCACTGCATGCAAGGATAAATCATATAAACAGCTTGTGAATGCTTTACTCTCAGAAGGTTTGAGACTCTGATTGTAAGAATAGCATGCCTGAATTTAAGCAAAGCAAACCAATGAAGCAATAACTGAAATGATAAAATAAAGCAAGTAACTATATGCCTGGTTCAATAGATTGTATGGCATGGTTCTTTTGTGAAATTGGACGTAGCATGTTGACCACTCAAAGTGGAGGTTCTTGCTCATTATGCCCTCAAGGAACTTCAGATGTTCATGTGAAGAAATTCAACTGAAAACAATATAGGCAACAAGAGCAGGCTTGTCAATTTTTATGATTTACTTGTGAGAAGTTGTTACCTGAACCAAGGTACAAGAGTGTACAAAATTGTATCCTTTTCTGATTGTAGTTGAGGTATTGCTATTTGCAGAAAGGTGGTGTTGTAACCTTGACTCATATTCATATGTTATGGATAGACATTCATTTGGAGCACTTTGTGTTGCACAGATAAATTTTGTTTGTCATCAAGATGCTCACTAAGGGTTTATGAGAATTAGTTCCCTTGCAATCTGCTTCTTCTTTTTTTTTTTTTTTTGTTGCATGTGCCTTTAGGGCTGTCAGCAGGATGGCAAACTCAAAAGATTATGTGACCTTCTATTTCTTCATGCATCTTTCTTTCCGTTTATAAAACAGAAAGTAAAAAATGAAAATTTGTATAACATATTTTGTTTCCAGTTAAAATCACCCTTTATTTGCTAGACCTTGACAGATGATCTAGTTCATACTCCTGTTTCCTCTTTTATATCTTTTTCAGGCGGGCGTAAGGGCTTTGACAAGGTGCTGTGGGAGGTTGCAGACTATGATAATGGTGAAAACCCATCAATTACTTTCAGATATCACAGCAAAGATGGGGAGGAAGGTAGCATCTGTTATGGTGGATATGGAAGGTAAAAAGTTAATCAAGGAAAATGCTTTGATTTAACTGATCCTTAAACATGCCGCAGGATACCCTGGAGATGTCAGTGTTACAGCTACTTACTCTCTTCCATCAAGCACCTCACTCAAACTAGAAATGGAAGCAGTGCCTGACAAGAAGGCTACTCCAATTAGCTTAGCTCAGCACACCTACTGGAACTTGGCTGGACATAACTCTGGAAACGTGCTAGATCATTCAATCCAGGTATCAGCATCTAAGATAACCCCTGTTGATGCAAACACAGTCCCAACAGGAGAGATAATGCCCGTCAAAGGTACTCCCTTTGATTTCACGACAGAGAACAAGATAGGCAGCAGGATCCAGGAGGTTCCTGGTGGGTATGATCACAACTATGTACTGGATTGTGGAGAAGAAAAGTCTGGCTTGAGGCATGCAGCTAGGCTGAAGGACCCTTCAAGCTCCAGGGTTTTAAATATGTGGACCAATGCACCCGGCATGCAGTTTTACACTGGCAATAACGTAAATGGTATTGTGGGCAAGAGTGGTGCTGTGTATGGAAAGCATGCAGGGCTTTGCTTGGAGACTCAGGGATTTCCAAATGCCATCAATCAGCCTAACTTTCCTTCTGTTGTGGTTCAACCTGGTGAAAAATATAGGCACACAATGCTCTTTGAGTTCTCAGTGGAGTGATGCATTAGACTTGATGTGGTAATAAAACAAACACGCTTGCTGTTGGAGGTGTTTTAACAACAATGAAGAATAATAAAGTTGGTTTGTGGTTGCCTTGTATCCTTGATCATCAGTGTCTTTTTATTGTCTTACTGTTTGGATATATGGATATTTGAATGAGGATGGTATGTGTTTCTCTAGATGCATCGTGCAATCTTGTCCTAATAATATGTTTTGTAGCCTTCAGTGGCAAACCATCAGTTATTTTTCTGTTCGCTTGAATGGTGGTGATGTTACGTGCCGCTTTGTTTAGCTAGAGATCACTAACAAGTTAAGTGATGATGTGAAGAAATACGCATGGTACTCTGCATGCTTGGGATGTTTATCTCATTGTAATTAACCTTGTGAGAAGGCTTGAAATAACATTTAACCTTGTGGTATAGGCCTCAAAATTATCGTTTCTAAATATATATTTACCAGCAATCAGGACCCAAATCGTAGTCAGACTAAAAGATAACTGTTAATTAATAGAAATCCATTCTAAAACTAGTCTTGTTACATATCAAATTTTTAAATATTCATAAGCATTCAGACATTATCATTATAACAAAATAACTAAATAACCCATTTCACCTATTTGTATCTAACAAAATCAAACTAAAATATTCTTTTTGACGGATAAAGTTTCAACATCATGTTCGAGTAACACAATGTATTCCCAATCTATATTTTAAAATCTCTTATGTGCGCTAAAACAAGAAACAATTTTTATTTTTAAATCATTGAATTTTCTATATATATTCTATAAAATATATATTATAGAACTATTATCCTTATTATTTTTCAATACATAAGATATTTAAACATATTAATTTTATAAATCGAAATACAAGTGTCAAAATTAATTGTACATGTTGTATAAAATCAACCACTAATGTGACATAAGTATTTACAAAATGAGAAACTAAAATCTTAAGATTTTTTTTCAATAGAAAGGCTATCCAAAACCTATAATAATTAAACAAAACATCGACACCTCCTAATAGAACTACAAAGTAGGACCTTGTTACCAACCAATTCAATCCTTCCATTATTTTAGGTATAGGAAAGGTCTATGTTGCAAGAACCTTCCGTTCCACAACATTGGGAATTTCTAAATAAGGACATTGGTCCTTCATTTGCAGATCAATAGCTCCACCTTTGGATGGCATCTATGCATCCTTCCCTTAGTCTATTCAAAAATAATCTCCATTATAATACTTATATTGGTCAATGAATCCATCCCCAAGAATCCTATTCAAAATATTAATCTATTATCAATATTGAGCCAAAAAGAGTTCAAAGAGTTTAGACCCTTGAAGGATGCCCCTCAAAGATTGTAAGTCTTAGCATCCTGATCCAAGGAAGAGAAGGATTTGATCATTCATGTGCAAATCTTGAGGTACGAGGAAATGGGCCTCGGACAAGAGGGAGAGACTTAAGGGGATGGGTGCAAAGAAAAGGAAAGAGAGAAGTGGGGCATGAGATAGGGCACTAGAAAAGAGAGATGGAATGTGTCAGTGGTGAGAGAGGCCTAGAGGAGATGGTCGATTGTCCATAACATCAGGCATCAGGCCAAGCAAAAAATAAAGAGGAAAAAATTAACTCTAAATTGGGAAGGGAAGGCCTTAACTGAGTCACTAAAACAATGAGATCTAAAGCTTATAGGTTTGAAGATCTCAATGGCTGGCCACTTCTTTTCAACACTTGAGAGCTTTGACAACTTTGAAGAGGTACTATTTATAATCTGCTTCGAGTTTTCACGTTTACTTCAAAGTTATTCTTTTATAATAAAAATTGTAAGAGAGCATTAGCTCTCTCTACCAGAATTCTATTTGTTGCAGCTCAATCTTGAAAGCTAGACAAAAGTTGGTTCCATAAAGCCAACATTAATAAGAAATTCTAAAACGTTCGAGGTTGAAAAGATCTTAGTATGCTCAAGAATGTTAATTATCTTGGTACGTTCAAGGATACGAAATCCTTGGTACATCCAAGGATTATATAGAAATCCCTGTATATCCAATGGTGGAAAGATCTTGATACACCCAAGGATTATATAGAAACCTTGGTACGTGAAACTGTTGGAAGACCTTGGTACGCCTAAGGATGTTGATTGTCTTGGTACGTCTAAGGATACGAAGACTTTAGAACACCTAAGAAATGTTAATTATCCTTAGTTACCACCGAAGGCGTGAAGACCTCAAGACCTTGGGACACTTAGAAAATGTTAGTAGTCTTAGACTATGGCCAAGGACATGAAAACCTCAATACAATTGAGGAATATACATATATGATCCTCCAATTTCAATTCAAATCTCTTTGATATTCTTTATAAGTTGGATATCATCAAAAATCCTCAATAAACTTTATAAGCGGGATATTATCAAAACTCCTTAGTATTCTATATGAAGGGAGAAGAAGATCTCTCCCTCTCTATATGTGTGTGTGTGTTTTGTATCTTTAATACTCTCCTAGAAAAAAATCTCAATATATATTCTCGATATTTGATGAGAAGAAAATCTCAATACATATTCTTAGTATTCTTTAAGAAGATATAAATGTCAATATTATTGAAGAAGGCTTCTGGTGTGGCATGCAGGAATGGAATCTAACTTAGAAGATTAATTAATTGATTGAGCAATATTACCTATCTACATTAACATTAATTCAGGCATAAGAATGCTAAAAGTAATTCAAAGAAGGGACTACTTAATGAAATAAAATCTACCAGCTATGTAACTCAATCCTGATCCAAAGAAGAAGGGATCTAATGATTGAGGACCCTTAAGACCAAGATGTATACCTTCATATGATCAGACTTAAGAGATTCGGATGAGTTTAATCACCAATGATGAGCACTCACTTTATTGTTGAAAGGTTATTTTCAGCACTCCATTGAACCGCTACTAGACTTAACGATTGTTACTACTAGTATGAGAACTCTATCCATAATGGGTTCCAAGGTAAGGCAACCTCCTCTTTAACTCCGGATTGTAGGGGACCCTTGAGGGCTTGAAGATGATGACATGGAGAGCTGAAATGAAGAAGACGCCCCTTAGTAGACCAAAGCTTGAAAGATACCTAAGTTGAACCTCACGCTCATTCCCTCACGGAAGACATTTGCATCACACAAATGGGAAGAAAAATGGAACTAGAATAGTTTTCATTTTATTCATTCATAATCTCTATTATAAGGGCTATGGAGAGGTATTTATAGTCCCTCTAAACTCATTTGAAAATTCGAAATTCATGAAGACTTACATGGAGAAGATAGTGGGGAGTTGGAGAAAATGGAGGGGAGTTACATGATTTATGAAGAAATATGTGGGTGGGCTAATTTGAATTTGAATTTGAATTTAATTGTTGGCGCCCAAGTGGAGAAGATGGAGGAGAGTTACATGATTTATGGAAAAATATGTGGGTGGGCTAATTTGAATTTGAATTTAATTGTTGGCGCCCAAGTGAAGAAGATGAAGGGGAGTTACATGATTTATGGAGAAATATGTGGGCAGGCTAATTTGAATTTGAATTTAATTGTTGGCGCCCAAGTGGAAGCTGAAATGTTGAAGTAGTATAATCTCTTGAATTAAGTTGGTTCTGGTGCTCGAGTCAAATTTTTGGGTTGTGGTTGAGCTGACTCCTGTGGCTTCAAATGGCCTGCTTTATAATTCAATTCATAATGAATTTGATTGAAAACATTTGTTGGTGTCCGCACCAGCTTCTTTATATACTACTTTGACGCTATAGAAGAAAATAAAAACCTTAATATCTTGAAGAAAATACAATTTCAAAAGGATCAAGGATAACTTCTTCAGACCAATATAAAAGTCTAAGGTAAAAGGATTTATATGTTCAATTTATTACGAATATATTGATTCTTTTTAATTGCATTACTTCAAGCATGCTAAGTTTATTCAATTATATTTCAGTCATTGTTGACCTTAAAAAGGCTAGCCTTAATTCAGCCAACCTCAAAGGACTAACTTTAATATGGCCAACCTAAAATGCTTAAGATTTTCTAAGGCATGGATCATATGTGAGGCAAAACTAATCCTAAGTTAACCATATTTAGCTGAACTCAGATGGCTGACATTATTTGGCCTACCTTAGAAAGTAGACTTACTTTAGCTAACCTAAAAGACTTGAACAAATTTTTAGATGGTAAGTTGACAATAGTAACAAACTCGGCTTTCAACTTTTCTTCGATAATAACTTGATCATAAGCTACAAGATAGCTCAAGTATGAGCTACAAAGTAGCTTGGCTCAAAATAAGCTATGAGATAGCTTGATCCAAGACAGCTTGGCCATGAGCTGCAAAGTAGCCTTTGTGAGATAGCTCATCCATGAGCTGCAAGATAGTTCAAGTATGAGTTACAAAGTAGCTCAATCAAAAATGAGCTATGAGATAACTTGAACATGAGCTGCAAGGCAACTCAGCCATGAGCTATAACGTAGCTCAGCCAAAAATAAGCTATAAGATAGCTCAGTAATGAGCTGCAAGATAGTTAAGTATGAACTACAAACTAGCTTAGCTAAAAATAAGTTATAGGATAGTTCGGTCATGAGCTTGCAAGATAGCTTAGATATGAGCTATAAGATAAACTCAGCCAAAAGTGAGCTGCAAGATAGCTTGGCCATGAGCTATAAGGTAGCTTGGCTAAAATTAAGCAACAAGATAGCTTGACCAAAGTTGAGCTACATGGTAACATATTCACATGATGAAAAGCCAATGGGCCTAGCACAAGTCAACTCAACCAAGAAAAAAAAAAATTACTTTCATGGCCTAAACTTAAAAAGTTTAGTTTAACCCCCATAAGTGGGGGTCAAATGATGAGGATAAATTTATCAAGTGCACATGATGAACACTAATGATAGAATGAGATAATGACAAATGATAAAATATAATGACCAAATGGTTTAATAGATAAGAAAAATCCTGTTGAATCCATGAGCTAAGTCCTGATTGGCCAAAATTGATTGATCTAAATTACTCTAACTACTAATCACCAAGATCAAGAAATAATTTTGGACCATTCATTATCAAGGAGCCCAATCGATGGATTAACATGGTTAACCCACTCCAAATGCCTATAAACATTTGAGGGAAAGGTAAGACCCATTCTCTCTTCTATTTCTCTTATTTTTCATTTATTTTATCTCTTCTTTTGCTTGCTTATATTTTTCTTGCTTCTTATTATTGGCTTGAGCATTAGAGAATTTCTCTGAAGAAAACTCCAAGATCTCTAATGTTATTCTTGTTAAGTGCAGTTGATCAAAAAAAGGAAGCATAAGGCGGATCTTGGGTTGAGTTCATGCGTTACCAGGTTCCTTTATAATCAAATTTCATTCGTTGGTGCAGCAAAGATTTGAAAAAACATCAACAAATATAATATAATATATTATATTATATTTAATATAATAATATAATATATTAACTTTATATATTATGTTATATATAAATTAATATTTTTTATTAAATTAATAAGGTGATTCATAGAATGATCCATTAAGAAGAGATGATCTTGAATCATCACCATATAGGATCATTCTAGTGCAAACAGGGTGATCCCATCATCATCCTATAAATTCCATCAAGGTCCCATAGATCAACGGTGACCCTAATGGAATCATCATTTTTACTCTTGAGATTTTGTTTATGAAAGCTTTATAGGGATTTGTTACCTTTTGAGTTTTAGGATGTGGAAGACGGTTGAAACGTTTGTGAAAAAATAATAAAAAAAAGTTAAGTTTGTTAGAGGCAAGCACACGATCCCAACTTACACTAATTTAATTATATTATATGATAAAAAGATTTAATTCTAAATTAGTTGGGTCTGCTCAAATTTGGGAGAATACGAAGATAGAGGGAAAGGAAAGTAGAAGTAACATGCAAGCGTGCCTCTTGTCCTCAATATGAAGAACAAAATGAGAAGACCTATCCTGATCCGTTGTGGACGTGAAGAAGGAATGGAGAAAGAAAGGAAAAAAAAAAAAAAAAAAAAAAAGAAAAAAAAGAAAAAAAGAAAGGCAACAAAGAAACGAAGAAGAAGGGAGGAAATGGAGGACTCAAGAGGGAATGCACAGAAAAAATAAAATAAAATAAATAAAATAAAAATTTTTAAAAATTATTATTATTATTATTATTATGTTTTGGGGAAAAAAGGCTAAGGAGAAGCTGGCTCGACGTTACGTGGGAGAGGGGAGGGAGAAAGCAAAGAAACGAGGAACGATGACAACAGAGAAGGTGCCCTGGTGTGTCAGGCATATTTTGGTAGGTTAATTAGTGCGGTATGATTTAATGTAAAACATGGGTTGTTGATTTTGATTAGGAAAAGAGAAGGAAAACAAAAAAAGAAAAAAATGCACACTAAATAACACAATCTAAAGGATTTATTTATTTATTTATTTTTGTGAGAGTGTAAATAACTGAAACAGAAGAGTAAAGTATAACTAGTCTTGAAGGCAATCAAATCATATGCAGCATTACAGAAATATAATGATATTTCCCATTTTTAAAGTAGATTATACATTCTTGCAGGCCGCATATGATGTGCTAATAGTTTGTTAGATAAGCACCCATGAATTTTCCAGTCTAATATTGTACAGAATAAACATTGTTTACGCCCCATCACGCACCTTCACTGTTTTCTTATTATTGTTTCTCTATAAATTGATGAAATTCCACATAAAGATTGATGCACAAGACATAGTTTGCACCAAACTTCTGCTATACTTGGCCTCATTTTGGTAGTTTCCAAAAATAATATATTCTTGCTTTCAAAATAGTTTCATCATTGCAATCCAATAATTTTTTTTTCTTTTGATTTTTTGAAAATCAAGATAAAAAATAAAAGCAACACCAAATAGGCCTTTAAAGAATACTTCTTCTCTTATTTATTGGGTACATCAATATTTTTGCCATCACAATAGTACCTAAAAAATTCTAATTGTAGAATGAAAACATAAACAAAGATGACTTCCATCTAAAAATTAAGTTTCAATCATCCTTCCTGAACCTGTCATGGACCATTGGAATAATTTACAAATGTAAGTCTTCGAATACAGCTTCTTCATTGGCAAGGCACAATGGTAGGCTCCATGGGTGTGGAAGTGCTTCTGTCGCACGTGTCAGGACCAATACTTGTCACACTTTCTTCCTGATATAAAATGAAACAAGATCACTGAAGACAATAAACAAACAAGTATGAAGAGACATACAGACAGTGGGACTTAATCAAACTGAGAAAGAAGGGAAGGTCAGGGAAGAGTAATGGACCTTGGCAAGATTTCTGAAATATGTGGTGGTGTAGTTCCCAGTAGGAAAAAACATTTCTATTAGATCAGCTAAAACAAGCTGGGGTTGTGAAATGGCTCCATCAAACCAATCTTACAAATCAAAAGCACTTGTTAGCAATAATTAATTTCTTTCTTTTGAGGGACGCATTAAATAACAATTAGAAAGTATTATATAAAACAATATGTGGGGGCATTATGTGAATTTAATGCAAATTCTAGTATTAGTACAGATAAATGAAATGATGTGTCTCAAGAAGACAAAATATTTTTGTTTTCCAGATTTTCATTCTTCCATAGTATGCTATAAAATCTGCTTTTCCTTCTCTGAGAAAAAAGAAATAGATGCTTTTCTAGTCTCATATAATATGGTAACTCGAGAACATGTGCAGTAGAGTTGTGCATACAAATGATTTAAAAAATTAGCCAACTGATGCATTTATGATGGTGAGCCAATATGTGAAAGTTGAAACAATAGTTATCTTGCTCATTGGTTCAACTGCTTCTTGTTCAAGTTCAGAATTCATAATCTCATCAGAATTTGATTGTAGATGCATTTCAACGCTTAAAGCAGATCACCTCATTTTGCATTTAAATGAAGAATATCTCAATTCAAATGTCTGCAAGGGGAAATAGCTTGAAAATTTAAGACATAAATGGTATGGAAAATAAAACGTAGAGACCATATAGAGAAAAAGATGACATGAAAAATACTTGGCTTCTCAACGTATGAAAATGATCTGATTTGATTAATAATTACAATTAAAATGATGTTTCTGAGTCAGATACAGAGAAACATTTGCATGATAAGATTCTACAAGCAGGAACAACTGCTACTAAGAATCGTGGGATCTGACCTATTGGCATTACAATATCTGTAGACAAAATCTATAGTTTAATGTTTCTGCATACAGTTCTGAGTCAACATGATTTAATTCTATTAAGGTTGCAGATCACTTTTTTTTTTTTTTTTTTCTAGATTTTAATATGAACTGATGAAATTTTGGATTGTGAGAAGGAAGAAGCATTCAGAGATAATTAATATAACCTGTAAAACAATTAATATAACCTATAAACTTGCATGTACTTCCAAAAATAAAACTTGACAGGAGAAATGGAGAACCTGCATTAACAATTATTAAATCGTCTAATTAGTAACCACCGATCTTACCAAGTGTTACAGAATCTCGCACTCTCTTATCATATCTCCACAGGCTCTGATTGGTGATGAAGCCAAAGCAAGAGCTGTCGTCCATATCTATGTATTCAAGGAATGTTGATAGTGTGTACTCTTCTGGCTTTAAAGCATACGTTTGATCAATTACCACATCCACTGTCTGATAACCCACAGGAAACCATTCAGTTCATCAAGCCTTATATGATGTTTATTTAAGTTTCATTAGGGTCACTGGTGAATTTTATTGCATAAAGAATTGCTCATTTGTCAATATGGAACAAGAGAAATGCATTGAACATTAACTTTGAGATTCACTGGTTCAATCCATTGACAAGATCATTGACATCATTTTTCAGCAACATATCTTTAAGTACATTTGTATCTGTTGCCAGTTAAGAGTCCATCCATCTGATGATTAAGTTTGATGGAAAATTTTCATCTGATTCACAGCAGAGCAACCTGCTATCTTTCAAAAAAATATGGGAAAATTTAATTTAAATTTTATGAAAGGCAGGGAGTTCTACATATAGAACCTGTCTTTCAGGTAATAGCAGGGAGGTCTATTCAGAAAACTCATATTATTGTTTACATTAACTGTTAATTTATTTAAAAATGCACTTTATTTCATAAATTTCTACTTTGGTTTCATTCTCATTCAGCTTTGTAGGGCAAAAATCCTGGCCTACTGAAGAAAAAAAAAAGCCCTTGCTGAAAACTTACACAAAGGATGGCATGGAAGTTATCCATATCCTCTGGATCTGAAACATTGTAGCTATTGTTAGTGATGGTATCATCCAATTTCTCACCTCCAGCATCGGTCACATACTGCTCAATAAGCAACATCGGCCTTTTGCCCTTAGAAAGCACAGCACAGCATAACCTACTATTTTGTCTCTACACACATTTGCATGTGTGTGCATATATCTGCATGTAAATACTGTTTAAATTTACAAAGTATCTTACCTGCAACTTGTAAACTTCTTTAGCAAAGGACCATGTACCCTACAAAATATTATGACAAGTAAATACATATGCCTCACCACATGCTACTAAGCATAGTTTTCACTGCTGAAAATTGGAAATACGTTTTGCTTTCAGGTCTGTAAAGCCTAAGTTAAATGTATTGCCATGGTATACCTGGTTATATTCCACCCAAGCTACAATAGGTTTGAATTGGGATTTAAGGTTTGCTGCAGCTTTGCTTAAGCACATGTAGTTTGCTTTAACCTGCAATGGCCAATCAATTAAAGATAAAGATTTTCAAAATTAATTGAAACAGGTAATTTTTGAGATCCATATTAACCTTGTTTCCCAAACAAAAGGACAACATCTATGGGTAACAATTGACTCAATGTAATGCATTACCATTATGAGTTTTCCATCCCTCTATTGCTTTCTAGTGACATGATATTTTTCTATTGAAATGGCATCTGATGGTGCAAAATAAGTGCATTTCTAAGTAAAGAGCATGATGAGTAAATAAAGAATTTTTGGCATTCAATAAAAACCAAAGGAGAAAGTTGAACTAGACTCAACTGCATCATACACTGAATTGGCACGGGCTTCTGAGTTTGTGAAAGTGGCCAAGTACTTGATCCATTCTGCCCTCTTAAGAAATCCATCAGAGAACAGTGTTATTGTTGAATAAAGACTGCTTTACACATAAATGAACATATATGAATCAGAATACACTTTAAGCCTGTGGAAAAGATAATGGTCTTCCGATGCACATATATTCTAATAGATTAATATCTGATATAAATATTGCTGCACATGTAAACATAGAAGATATACTTGTTCTTACCTGCAAAGGAGCGCTCTCATCCATAGGTACAAAGGATGCAAAATTGCAGGCTTGTTCTTCATTTACATTGCTTATAAAGTGTGCAGTGAATTGTGAGAGTTGTTGTATATCTGTTCTGTTAACAAGCTGGGTATTGCCACTTGTTAATGACTTCAATACACATTGTGATGTAACTTCATCTGATGTTATGCCTTTCAAGCTATATAGCAAACCCAGTAACTGCAAATTTCTTAAAGCATATCAGTGGTATAAAAGAGAAAACAAATGGTGAGGAGAAACATCATTTAAAATGTGAAGAGAATTTTTCAGAGCATCAACTTAAAGTGTTCTAAAGCCCTATGGTTGAGAAGTCATTGGCAGGCTGTACAAGGACCAAGCTTAAGAATGGAGATTGTGGTTGTACATTCCAATTTTAACCAATTGTATCATGATATAATTATCACTTTTCGGATGACACAAAAAGATCTCATCTAATAGGCTGGATAATAATCAGGATAATTAAATAATTAATTAGTATGGAAGGCATTAAACTCATGAGCTCTAGGCTCTAATACCATGTTTGGTAACCAATTAACCTCAAAAGCTAAAACTGGTAAAGAAAAAGTCAACAATATATATTAGGCTTAACATGAAGAAAACTTATTTCTAGTAGTTAAATTGCATACAGTGCACTCTTTTGGGTGAAATGAAGAAATATATTTGAACCTATGTGATCTATATAAGAGTAAGAGTGTATAGTTTTGCTAAAAAATTGTCTTATAAAACCACAGGTACAATTTAAATGACCGCCTATTTACTTGGTAAGATATTTCCTTTGTAACTACTGAAAAGTTGACACCAACTAAGAAAGAAACCAATTTGCAAACTTTTGGGGCCAAGAATTAAGAAGAAAAAAATTATAAAATTACAAACTTGGGAAGTGATGAAACTTCAGATTTGTAAGTAAACTGATTGAGCCATCATCATAAAATGGGTCAATTCAGCTATTGGCATTAGAATAGTTAAATACTTGCTCATTCTTGATTTTAAATGAAAGATAAAATATGATAATAAAGACTATGCTCCTATAACCATCAAGAAATCACACATGGGAGTTATAACATAAGAACGCAAATGAAAATCATGAGAGTGATGCTCAAAAGATCAGAAGCAATCCCACAACAATTCCTCAAGGAAAAGAAATGTCTGCTTTGAGAACTGATGGAAACCTCTTCCAAGAAGCCACCTTTTAAGATACAAAGTACTCATTGTTACTTAATATAGCAGCAGTCCTCACCTCGAAGAAAGACACTGTAAAAATCCATCAACAAACAGTAGATTAACATTGTCATGTACTATGTAAATTTACAAAGAAAAATACAAATATATGCGCAAGGCAAACTATCAAAAAGAAAGAGCTGATACATTTTTCAGGTTAGTCAATTGATTGTCATCTTCTGCATACTCCTTTATGCATGTCTATGCATGGATTGGAAAATAAACATAAAATGACCATCAAAATCAAGGATAAAATATAAAATTTTTGGTCAGCAGGGACTGAATGTAAAATCGCAGTCACGTAAGGGGTGGAGTTCAATTTCCCACTTTGGAGGGAAATTGGATTGTCAAGTTGGCCCAGTAGTTCAGCATGCCCATTATTTTACTCCAAACAACAGGGCTAAAAATGGATATGGATCAGATATCAATGTATCTATATTCAAATCCATTTTTGTTTAGCAGATATGGATGTGAATATAAATTATAGCCGGATACAAAAATTGATTTATATTTGTTTTAAATGTGTTGAGTAACCAATTATTCCATCAACTTAAGCTTTCCAGGTTAATTAGTGACTCGACATAATATCGAAGCTAAGGTTTGCTGGAGGTCATAAGTTTGAATATCCTCCATACTAATAATTCATTTAATCATCTTGATTACTCTCTTGACTCAGTTCAGTCATTGCTGTCTATCCACTTGCATGATCTGGGTTACACGGAGGTAGGGTGCTAAAGTTGACATATATTACTGATCCTTTCCCTCTCTGCTCAAGCTTTTGGGGTGAATTGGTTTCTCAACATGACATTAGAGCCAAATTTGATAGATATGGATACAAATCAGATATTGAGCTTGCAATATAAATACAAGATAGAAGTTAAATAGTTAGATTTTGTGATCACCAAATCAAAAATATCACTACATAGAAGATAAAGTAAGTCCATGCCATGTTAACATGATCACTTGTTTTCTTTAAAAGTTCATGACTACCATATAAGATTAAATAAGATTAGAAGTAGATATTTCAATGTAGATTGGATAACTATCCATCCATATCTATATTTCTTTTTCTTTGATGATTATTGATATGTATAAAGATTAGTTGGATGCTAAAATTTCTATCCATATCTAGATAGATTTAGATATGAAAATGGATCCGATCCACTTTCACCCCTACCGAACAAGGTTGAATAAAAAAAGTGATACATAGGCTGGACATGGCTCAAAAATCTTAACCCATTTTAAAAATAAGATAGACCAAATCTTGGATATGGAGTCCAAAGAGCCTTTGATGCATATAAAACATAAGTTTAGGAAAGTTGAAATGGTTCTCTACTCAAGATAAATTGCAAAAAAGATTGTTATATCTACTCGACATCATAACTGGAAAGATACCCTTAAAATAGATAGAGGTCAGTTAGATTAGATTGTTAATACTTGGAGGGTAGTGGATGACTAATCCCTTGGTTAGGGGCCATGTGGGTTTGGGTCTAGTTAAGGACCCCAAGAATGAGCTGGAATGGGATTATGTTTCCACTTTGATTCAGATTATAAATGCATCCTAAAAGGATTGTTGTTTCGAGACTGGAGCTAAGACAGCCATCTCATCTCATCTTCAAGAGATTCTAAAACCAATCTTAGCCATCCTATCTTATTTTGTCTCGATTATAATATATTAAAGTATCAATTTTAAATAGATTTAATTTATCATAAAAATATAGCTTTTGAAATTTAAATATGTTTAAAAGTTGAATAAAATACTAAAGCTTCATAAATAATTTTTTTAAGAAAAAAAGTATCTCAAGCAAGTCCTGGGATGCCTGATGGGGTCGAGTATACAAGGGCAGTTTTCTTTTCTAAAGGATAATAAATTATGGGCTAAACAAATAAAGGCCATTGAAGCAAGAGAGAAAAGCATCATTGTAGGAGTCAAGAAAGAACAATGTACTAGCAAGTACATGAGTGGGAATGTATGAGAACCGGTCCTCAGACAACCCAATTAGGGCCTGTTCAATTCATTCAATTAAATGGAGAGAGGTTGCATACTATCATAATAATCATAATAATAATTATATATTAATTATATTAACAAAAATATTAATGTATATTTATAATATAAAATATGTTATCTTCATAAATATATACTATTTATTATATTATAAAATATATACAATATAAAATAATAATGTAATATAATTTTGATAATTTAATAATATTATTAAATTATATTAATTATATGAAATTTTTAATATTATATTATATTTAATTTTATTAATATATTATTATAAAATTAATATAACTATTATAATAATATAAATATAATTAAATTGAAATAATTAATCATTATATATAATTTAACATAATAAATTTTTTATTATTAATATTAATATATAATTACAAATAATTAAAATTTTAATATTAAACATTAAATTATAAAAATTAATAATATTAATTACATATATGTTTCACAACAATCTTTATGTATAATTAATTTATAATTATGTAGGTTACTTGAAGGGCTTTTTTGTCCAAAAATTTTAGTGTTATATTCTTGCCAAGTGACAATCTTACGTTACCAACCCTTGATCGTAATTACATTACCATATTGTTTGGTAATGTGATTTTCATGGGCATTTCAAATACTCAAGTGGATGCTTGGATTTGCTAAACCAAACGGAGAAATCTTAAAACATTCTCATAGAATGTCTAAGAATCTTTCTAAGATTTCATGAACTAAACATCCCTAGCAGGCCATAGAGAAGTCGACCATATACTATGAGTTAGAAATTGAATTTGGATGAGGGTTAGGCCAACTGGCACTGGGCTTTGAATCAATGGTTAGGACCAGTCCAGCGATACAGGTTGGGCCAGGCTTGCTAATATGATGTGGTTGGTTCTCCATCATATGGGCTAGGTTTCGTTAGATTAAGGCCTGGGCTACTTGAAATCCCCTTCTGTTTCCTCTCCTCTCCCTTTTTTTTAAAAATTTTTTTTCTAAATTATTTTCATTTATTTGCTGTGTGGTTTCATTTCATTGTTAAAGAAATGTGATGTGTCTTACTATTGTTTAGCTTTATATATATATATATATATATATAAACTCTTCAAAGATTTGTTTCAATTTCTAACCCTCCCCAAACACCACCAAAAGGATCGAATTTATTTTTTTCTTTAAAAAAAAAAAGTCAGATTCCTTTCCACCCATCTTTCCTTTCAAGATCGACCATCACATGCGCATCACGGAGTTATCACAAACACGTGTAAGGAAATAAAGTAAAACAAAACAAAAAAAATAGATAGAGTACAATCTTGTATACATACCGGGAAAATTTGCAGTGTCAACGGAGTAATTAGATAGTGGGATCACAAAAGACTTGATCCTCCCGGTGCAGTACTTTGTCCGGGACGCCATCCTCGAATTGTTCTTTGTTTCCAACACAAACACCCAGAGAGTTAACGAGTGAATTTAGTAGTTATCTATCTAAATACTAGCAAGGAAATGAAGAAGGAAGAAGATTTCACCTGCATGAGAAGGTAGCTCTTCCCATCGATGCCGTTCTTGATGACCTTGAAGCTCTGCCCATAGTATATGTGGAATAGCTGGGCGTCGTCCACTTTAGAGATGTTGCCCACCACCGGAACAGTCTTGGCTGCTCCTCTAACTTGCAACACTAAGAAGGCGAAGGAGAGGAAGAGTGCAGAGAAGGAATAAGTCCCCTTCACAAGCCTACAAGATGCCATGGCTTTCTTCTGCGCCTCCGCCCGGTGCGGCGCCGGTGAGAATTTCATCATCCTTTCCTTTGGGTTTTTGGGGTTTTAAGTTATTATTGGGAAAGGCCAACAAATTCATGTGCGCGCCCGTGACTTCGAGTGGATGGCAGGCCCTTTTTGTCTTCATCTGCGTTGGTTTGGATTCTGGGTTGGCCCTGGTGTAGAGTCATGCGTTGTCTCGCCTTGGTTTGGTTGAGGTTTCTCGGGTATCAGGGATGATGGGATGGCATGCCTTGCCCTCGTCCTCTTTGCCTCGAGCTGGGTCCCGGCTTGAATCCGGAGCGGCGCATTCGTCGTGCCATAGCCCCAAAGGAAAGTAGGGAGCGGGTTCACGTGAGAGCGTTGCTGCTAAAGTTGCTGCCAGCTGAGGCCGATCCTTCGAGGTCGGCTGATACCAGTCCTCCAAGGTCTTCAGATTAAAGAAAAGTTACACACCGCACGCGGTGTAGATATGCGGATCATCACCGTTGCCCACGGATACAGCTTCTGGTTAACTGAAGTGCTGAATGGTGAAAAACTTAAAACGGATTAGGAATGAAGGCTCGGCAGCCTTCTGACTCTTTTATTAATTCCTCTTGAGAGTGAAGGGGCGGAGTAAATTTTTATTATAATAAACTATTAAGCAACTTCGTATAAGTTTTGTTTTATTAATATTGTGTAAATTTATGATTAATGATCTCTTATATTTAGAAATAGTTTGCTCATGTTATGGTTTTTTTGAACCAATTTTATTCTATAAATAGATTCTAATATAGAATTAAGTAATAAAATTTTATTTATTTTTTTAATTTGAAGTGATTTCTTACTTAAGTAAAGTAATATCATAAAATTTTTTAAAATGATCAAATATACTGGATCAAAGATCCTTAAAAGAATTGATAAGAGGCTAGTACTTATCCTACAGTACAGCATATCTATCTTATATTTGATATCAAAATGGCTTGCCTCTACCAAATTTAATATAAAAATAATTTTTTTACATCAGAAAAAACTTGTAGGCTCCCACTCACTATAGTTCGGATTAGATTTGATGCTTACAAACATCCCATATTTTTCTTCCACAACCTTGCGAGAGTTGCCTTAGGACAGCACTATTGTGTAGCACTGCCAGCAAAAGTCTGGACCATCTGTGACGTAAAAAATCTTATACTTTTAACAATTAATAGCAAGATTTTTAATTTTATGAGATGTGTTGTCTTTATCATTTTATAGAATGTATTTGTGTCCTAATTCATCCCGATACTTGGGATGAGGAATGTTCAAAGATGCCAGCTAGCATGCAAGGATGATGAAAGAATAATCACGTCCTAATATCTATTCTGAGATGGCAATCTGATACCTTATAAGTATTCCATTAGATCTGAAACGCTAAGTAATAGAAGAACTAAAGTAACTATTATAAAGAGGAATGATGGAAAGTGGGGACATCTTGGCTCATGGGTTCCATGGACTCTCAATTGCAATCGCCTTTTGCTCTCACCGCTTTGCTCTTTGGCAACAATGGGCGATATTGCAAGATGATGTCAAGGTAACGACTACACCTAGTACTTTGAGGGGCAACTTATCCATAGAAGTGACCTCTGATGGCAACATGACTACAGCCGCCCAATCGAATCATGGGATTGAGTCACAAAACGATCATTTGTTGCAGGGCTTGCAACAGATGACCACGGTGATATGATGATGTGCATAGAAAATCTCTTATAGAAGTTTCCAATCTTAAATTATTCAACCATTGGGGATAACTTCTATCCATTGAAAAAAGTTGGCTTTATTGCTTGCTGATTCTAATGGCACTTCCTTATCTGTTTTTTCTTCTTCAATTTTTTATCAATCATTTTAATATTTTTGTCACCTTTCTGTTCCCTTTTTCTCTTTCGTTCTATTTTCCATCTGATTCTCTCTTCAGTGCTTTTTATTTTCTGTGAATCCATTCCATGGATTTCATGTATTATATACATGATTTAGCAATATGTTACATGGATTTGTGAGAATATTTCATGGATTCAAGTTATTTCATGTACGTTATAATTTAACCAGGATCAGTGTGCAATATATTTCCCAACACCATTTATTTTCTCAGATATATATATTTTTTTATGTTTCTCATATTAGACAAATTATTCGGTATCCTATAGATCTATGCGACCAAGGTCATCAAACATTTATCATGGATCATAGGCTTTTTTCGAAGCAACACTGTTTTGGAAAAAAAAAAAAAATCCTAAAGTTTTAATAATAGAGATCCATTTTTTTTTTTGCAAGATCTTGCTTGAATTGGCCCAGTGATAAACTTATTTTAAAACATGCTTGACAACTCTAGATAACAAATTCTTTATATTGATACTGACCATTCTTGTCTGCTACTATTTTTAATAAATTCTTTTATAATATGTTTGTCAATTACCCATTCATTCTAACGAAAATTAATGTTTGTCTAAGCCAACGCTTTAATAATATAAAATAAAAGGACAAAATACATCGTAGCACACTCTACTTCTATTTACTTTTTTTATATTTTAATATTAATATTTTATGGGTTCATATGCTGGTACAATCAATGCTAATTTGTTATTATCCATGTTAGAAAGGAAAAGGGAATACACTTTAATATTTACAATTAGTTTAGTATTTACATTAAAACAGGCAATTCATTAGTAAGGTAAATCATCAAAGTTCAACTTCTAATCATTTTTATTGAATGATTAAAATAGATCATCAATAAATACTTTTTTTATTCACAAATATATATTGTTCAAAAATATTTCACCATTTTTTCCTAAGCCATGATTCTTGTGCTTAAAACTTAAAAGTAAGAGCATAATATGTCTACCACAAAAGTCCCTGCATAACTAACAAATATGTAAACAACAACACAAATAAATAATATATAAAACTTACCATAAGTGGTCTCTATTATTACCTCTAGTGCAAAGGTTTTACGAAAATTAATTCCTCCTTATTAATTGTAACATTTAACCCTATTCTAGCTTTGTTCCTAATGAGTACCCTATATTCATCAAGTTTGTTCTGAAAAATCTATTTTGTTCTAATTATGGGATAATCACTAAGCCTAAAAACTAATGTCCATACTTTGTTTTTTT
This sequence comes from Metroxylon sagu, assembly GCA_017589505.3. Taxonomy (NCBI): domain Eukaryota; kingdom Viridiplantae; phylum Streptophyta; class Magnoliopsida; order Arecales; family Arecaceae; genus Metroxylon; species Metroxylon sagu. The sequence goes on along the minus strand of JACVBY030000634.1, from coordinate 1,706,046 downwards.
GAAATTGGACTAGTTTTTTCTATATAATTAAAACCTAGTGTTCGTAAGTTTTTGACTCTACTTATAAGAGGAATGTTAGATGATTATATAGATTCTTGATGGATTCCTTAATTCTAATACCATGAGATGGATCTCCTATTATCTTCTCTTATGGATGACTATAGGCATACTATTATCTAATATAATATATTAAATTATATTATATATTTAATATATAAATTTATATTATATTATATTATAATTGATAAATTATAACATAATATAGTGTAATATAATAATATCATATATTATATTTTATGTCAAGTCAACAAGACTTGTTAAATCATACCCGTGCTTTTGTCAAGTTACTTATAGGGAGGTCTCTGAATTCAGCCTTATAAGATGTACAATCAATATCAGTCAATAATTTTTTCAGAGTGTGGTTATGTCAAGTTAGCATCATATATCCTCTCATTTTGTTTGGTGAGAGGTACTATCAATATGACTCATCGAATCAATGCCCTAATGTTATCGAGTTAATATTGCTCAACCTCTGAATTTCATCGAGTGAGACGTACAATTGACATCAATTAATAGTCTTCTCATATTGCGGTCATGTCAAATCAACATAATACATCCTCTGAAATTTATCTAATGGAAGGTACAATTAACAAGAATTGTTAAATCACATTTGTAATCTTGTTAAGTCACCATCATGAAGCCTTCTCCTATCACTAGCTAAAGATGGGAAGACATAACTCTTATCATATTTAAGCCAGCATGCTTATCATTTCTCAGTCATCTTAATGTTAGGTCAAATTTTAACTTTCCATTAGCCAAAGATGAGTTCTACATATACCATAGGTGGTATACTTCGTGCTATCGGTCATCATTAGGCACTAGACAATGATTTCTACTATCCATTGGATCCAAATATTCAGAACTTTCTGGAAGTGACAAGTACAATGTTAGAAGAGTGGTCATTTTGTGTACATCAAGCTAATAATCTTAGAGCAAGAGTATGAGCATACAACATTTATGTTGCTCGAGCTGTAGCAGTTAGTATACTACGGAATGATGTTAATTTGCTTCGCAAAGCCCTTTATCGTATTAGAGAAGAAAATAACAACATAAAAATTCATATGAATAGATATTACTTTGTAAACTATGCATACAAGGCAGCTCTGCTCGGAATAGGAGAGAAACACACATATGGGTTGGTTTAAGCAATGAAAACCATTGCCTTTTCGATATAATATGTCCAATGAGTATGGTGATATTTGATTTGTATCCATGTATGAACCCTGAAAGATCTGTAATGTATTTTCATTACTTCATTTTATAAAGCACAAGCACAAAAAGCATAAGTACAAACTTAGTAGCATATTTAGGAGCATAACCATTACAATGAGTCCTTATTAGTCATATATTCATTGAAGAGATATTTTTCATTGCGTAGGACATTATTTACTTCATTTTGTGCCATCTCTTTTCCCATGATTTTGGCTTGTTCACATGCAGGCTTTAGTAAGAAATATCGGCATCAGTGTACCAACATACAACTGTTCTCCTTGTAAATCCTTTTAATAACTGCTTCATAATCTGTCACATTGCGCTTATTCATCATGATTGATTGGCGATGCACAATAGGGACTTTGAGCGCACATATATCTTTAGCGAGTTTCTTGGCCTCTTCCAAGCGATGCGTCCATTCACATTGTGGTTCGACATAATAATCCCTATGGTTAGAATATTTCTTGCTCTCATAGTCATCTTCAAATATAGGCATTAATCATGCTCCCAAACACCAACCTACATTCGAGCTTCTAGTCATATTTCAATTATCGACTTTGGCCTAGTATGCCATCTTTACCATCCTTAGTAGGGCCCATATACACTTATATGTAAACAATTAGACACTTATACATATACACTTACACAGGTACTTTAGTTAAAAAAGGAATGTATCAATCTTTACTTGGGGAACGGGCATTCCGTCATCTCTAGTCATGATTCATGATTCTATTTTGCCACCTCACTACCCAACTTATGTTTTGTTTTAGCTTTGCCTTTATATTATGTTTAGAGGATCATACTACTCCTAATATTAAATTTAATATAACTTATGTCCCATCATCATAAGAAGATTTAATATAATAATTTTTATTATAATATAATATTATATAATAACATATATAATATTAATTTAATATTGTAATGTTATAAAAATATATAACAATTTTCATTATAACAACCTTCATTATAAAATTATAAAAGTTATATTAAATTTTAATATTATAATACTATACAATGATACTAATATTAACATTGTTACCATATTATAATTGCAATATTAATTGTTGTTATACTATAATATTAATAATGTAACTTTAATGTAATATTAATAATACATATTTTAATGTTATGGGATTAAATGTAATTTTATATTCATCAAAACGGAAAAAATAAATATAAAAACTTTCCTTATAATGTTGTATTAAATTATAATATAATATAATATTATAATTAAGATAATACTTATACTAATATTAAATTATAACATCTTTTATTGAATCATAAATAATCATTAAAATAATTTAAAAATATAATATATTTTTAATAAAAATTAAAAATTTTTGATAATTAATATGACATCAGTAAAATTTAAAATCATTTGTTAAATAGATCATTTTAAAATCATTTGTCTAACGCATGCGTCCAGTAAAAAATAATACAAAAATGCCATGCTGGGATCTAACCGGGCATCTCCAATATTATTCGGAAAATATGATCTGCATAACATTACTATTGAATAATGATTTTAAAAGAACATTAAAAATAAGCAAAGATCCCTAACTCGCCCTCCAACTAAAACGCGCGCTAACTTGGCCTTCAACTCGGACGGCCGCTCCAACATTTTCAGTTCTCTTTCAAGGCAGCAGAGATACAGGGTGAGGATATGTTAGGGATTTAAGAGAGTATTTTTTTGGAAGGCGATGTTTCTTGATTCCTAATACTCGACTTCTCCTCCCATCTCGGAGAGAGATGAAGAAAAAAAAAAACGGTGGTAGTGCCTGCGGCTCTACGTATCACCAGGAAGTTCTGACACGTGCTAAGGACGGATCGCTCGATGGCCTCAAATGTTGGCGGTTAACGGGTGGAAAAAAGAGTGGTCAGTTCTTATTATTCAAGAACTGTTTTTGTCCATTAATTAAAGATGAATTCGGTTGTTTTTCTTTTTTTTCCTTCTTCCAATCGTTGATTTTGGTTTTTTCTTTTCCTCGTTTCACTCTTTTTTTTTTTTTTTTTTTGTTTAATCCAAAACTTTTTCTCTTTAGTTTCGTCACATGAATCCGAGGGGAGGTTCGACATCCAGAAACGATGAAACAGCCGAATCTTCTGCTTCGAAGAGGAAATCCAAGAAACCCAAATGTACGTTCCCCTCTAAATCAACGCTATCCTTCTATTTCTATTTCTTTTTTTTTTTTTTTTTCTTCCCCTTCCCTTTAATTTTGCTACATATTGTTTGCCCAAAACATGGATCAATTTCTCATGGTTTTATGCTATACCGATTATAAATTTCTTTCAATGCTTACATTTTCTTCCAATTTGAGGTTGTGAAACCATGCTATTCATTCAATGCATTGTCATATGAATTTTTGATGTCAGGAATTTAATTATTATTTGTCTTCCAATCTCTTCTGGTTGCTCAATTATGAATTTGCGTTGCTATATCTACCTATATCACGTACAAGTTTATATCCGAAAGCAGAACAATTGTTCTTTCATTTGGAGCTGTTTTAAGTTCTTCAGGGTTCTTCTAGCTTCATTTCTCCTTTCTTTTTTCCCTTCTTTTTATTTTTTGACTTCCTTTTCCTCTCCCTCTCCCCCTTTTCCCCCTCATCCTTCGAGAGAATGTCACTTTTTTAATCAATTTGGGTCATACCTATTTCCCATAGAAAAGAACATATTGGACTCATTACTTGTTTGCATTTGTAAGTCTGAATAACGACAAGACATTGGTTTTCTTTTTTAAAAATACGATTCAAACTGCTAACATAAGACATTTAAATGCTTTAATTACTCAATTTAGATATGTGCTGTGCAATTCTACAATTTGGATATGCACAATTTCAAGATTTTGCTTTCATTCTTGTCATTATGACTGCAATGTAGCTGGATTGTAAGTTACTTTTTTGTTTGACTATATTTGCTCCCTCTGAAAGATAACAAGCGAAAAGGCACACGCAATTCACATTAATAATTCACATGAATAAAGAAAATAAGAAACTGAAATATAAGAAGTAAAGAAAAACAAAATGAGGAGGGGAGAGACAATTAACAAACCCAGTGGTGTTTGTTTCCCTGGAATTTCTTGTGACATGAGAAAGAACGAATCTTAATATGTTGAATCACTGATTTATAATGTTAATTTTTTTCTATTCCAGCTCATCATGTCTAGTCCAGGTATTTTTTTTTTTTTAAAAAAAAAAAATTCAAACCTGAATATGTCACTTTGCTTTAATTATTTATGTGTGCTTTTCACTTCTTGCTACAAAAGTCAAGTAATCAATCATTTTTTAAGCGTACATCTCGCAGAATCTTTAAAAGCATCAAATAATAAGAAAATATGCTAATTTTTCAGTTTAAGAGATGAACAGAACGGGCTTTTTATAATTTTTGAATGATAAAAAGTTATCTATGCCAATTTTGGGTATATAGAGGAGCATATACTTTGAGTAACATATATAGAGGAGCGGTTCAAGCTAGGCCACGGCTTACTAACTAGTAATTTTTTTGGGAGATGCTAGGCAACCATGCCTAGTATCTGAAGCTAGTATTGCCATGCTCTTCCATGGGTATTTACATCTAGCTGTGAGAGAATAACTAGTTTGTTTTATTTTCTTATCAAACAAAATGTTATCTCAAAAATACCATCAATAAGCTCTTTATCTCTTTGCATCCAAGCTCCATTAAACACCCAAGCTTCCTTTTCATCCATCTACACTCTCTGTTCTCTGTTCCATATCCACAATTTTGCCTTCCATCTCTCTAACTAATTGACAAAATAAGAGAAAGTAGTAAAGAACAGAAATATTTTGACTCACCATTCTTCCTCCCAAGTTAAATTGTCCAAATGGTTTTCCTATTTTCAGATCATTCCAAGCCATGATTCTCTTTGTGGATCATTGTCAGGGTATTAGTTCACAGCTTCAATACCAGCTCCTTTTTTCTCTAATCCCACCTTAGCACCACAGATTTAATATACAAATTTTGGGTGTTGCATCTCTAAATAATTATACCTAGATAATTATAGTGCAGGTGGTATTTTTTTTTTATAATAAAAAATAGTTTGTGAGCAATGTGAGGAACATCTCAATTGTGAGATGAAGGCACAATGCTTCACCTTCTTAAATCAAGGATATTATTCCCCATAAAAAAAGCACCTAGTGTGACGGTCCTGCCCATGCTTAATATTCTTAGGATTTATTTTTTTCCAAATAAAAAAGCAACCTCACCGACCTTGCAGGCCTATATGAGATCATTATATATCATTCTTCTTGATGGTCATGGTTTGCCGAGGCTTGTGTATTGCCCTTAAAATAAAATGCCGACTAACTTGCCCTTGAACTCGAATATCGATCTGACTTTAACATGCTGCTTGTGATTTATCTTGACCAGCATTCTATTCCAACGTTAGTTTTCATATAAAGAAACATGTGTGAGAATAGTGTGAGGACAATCTTTAACTTGAAAGCAATATAGAATAGAAGATGCGATATATTTAAGAGGGTATATTTGGAAGGATTTTTTGATTGATTCATCCTTGGGTTTGCAACTTCTTCTCTTGTCTTTGGGGAAAAAACAGCTAAATAGTGGTTAGCTCCATGTTTCTACATATCGCTATGTAGTTCATTCATGCATTAAGGAGGAGACCACTCAATTGCCCTTTTATTTTGCCATTAATGGATGGAAGAAGACTGGTCAGCTCTTATTATTCAAATGCTGATTTTTTGCATTAACTAAAAAAGATCCCATTGTTTTTTCCTCCTTACAATCCATGATTTTGTTTTGTTTTTTCTTCTTTTTTGCCTTCCATTTTCTTTTTTCAAGTTTTTCTTCTTTGGTTTTCACATGAATCCAAGGGGAGTTTCAATGTCCATAAATGATGAAACAGTTGAATCTTCTATATGCTATTTAGTTGAAATAACAAAAATTTTTCTCTATAAAACAATCAACTAGCTTGTGAATCTCCATTGCTTTATGATGCCTAGCAAAAGGCATGTAAGATTTTACAAAATCTCTTTTAGTTTGAATCAGTTCAAGTGAATAGCATAATATTCAGGAACCTTATGTTGCCCCTCATGAACTTGCTGCCAAATAAGAGTGTTTTATCTTTTAGTGCAATAATTGTGGTGAATTTATTCAAAACTTGCCAAATTCCAGTTTAATGTTAAGAAAAATGCTTTCTAGAGTTCTAATTTAGGAAAATAAAGCCATCTCAAAGTAGGGCCGTTTGCTTTAAATTTGTCAATTTGCCCCCATAAGTTAATTTTTTGGTAAAATTATTAGTTAGAGCTAGTTTTGAGGTGGTGCCTGCCAAAACAGTAATGTTTCACCTTTAGATTTATGGAGAAAACTTCAAACTGTTATTCTTAGGATTAGGTGTATGCAAGTAATATATTAATTAGATTCATATCAATCTTTCACTCTTTGGAAGTGCTATTTTTCCAAAAATAATAAGAGGAAAGATGCTATTTTGAACTTACATTTGTTGAATTGAAAATTTTTAAGTTTTTGTATACTTTAACTATACTTGACAATGACCATAGATGCTCAACCTGGTTGGCCAATGTTTGCTACTACTTTCAGAATTTCAATTCCATTCTACCAAACACCCAAAATTAAAACAATCTGGGAGCTCATATTTATGGAGTTCACTTCAATGTCTGGGCTATTATGAAATGTGGTCTGGATAGCAAAAAAAGGAAAAAAAAAATATTTTCTTGATGTAAGCACCACCATTGAACAAATTTGATCAGATATTTGCAGTTGTTGTGAAGCTTAAATAAGCGTTGAACTGACATATTTTCATGACTTCAGCATAAGAAACCAAGCAGATTATACTGACTGCTTCACTTTTTCTCAAGCTGATTGTAAGGGACAAGGTTATAACATTCTTTCCTTTTTTCTATCAAAAGGCAATATATCTTCCTAATTTTTAATTAGTTTTTGTATCCTATAATAGATTCATGATAATTTAATTCTATCCCTCAATTAATGTCAAATATTCTCTCATTAAAAATATCCTTTTCAAGCAATTTGTTGAAATATTATACGTTTAATAGTTTTATATGGATCTATTCCATTGCTAATCAAGAAAAACAAGAACTACGATAAAATCCAACCTCTGCTGTCAGCTTACATCCTGGATTTAGACAGAATAAGCATATTAATTGGACAATGTAGTCTTGGTTTGCTGAGGTCTTGTGGCTATCTTCTTTTCTTCTGCCCTTTGTGCATAGCTTCTTTTTAGTTTCCGCCGGACAATTCTCTAAATGCAGGATGTATTAAAGGTGGCTTATAACTTTTGTTCAGTTCCATTTCCGCACTATATTTGTTGCTTTTGGCATATTAGCCCAAAATTGGATTAATTGGAGATTGAGGATCTATAAAATTGACTCCAAATAGTTGGGACAGAGCTCAATGTTATGGTTACAGATTTGTTGCTTTTGGATGAAAAAGGTCCTCTATCAAATTTTTGTATGCATGTCACACCACAATGTACTATCTTTTCTGAAATGGTTGCTTTACTTTTTGATGCATTAATGTCGTGAGGTTGAATGACAAAAATACCACTGTGCATATAAAACTATTTAGTATAATACAAAAGGTATAAACTTGTAATTTGCAGGACCAACTTATAGAGTTGGTACAATAAGAGCATTACTCTCTCTCTCCCCCTCCCTCTCTCTCTAAGATCCTGCTTTAATTTACTTTATATGTTTGAATCTTCAATACTCTTAATCTTTGTCAATAACATTTTTGCAGTTCTACCACAACTACTATATTTTCAATTTTAGATATATCTCTATAATTACCTGCAAATCTTGAAGCATGGTTATGCTGAATATATATATATATATATATATATATATATATATATTTATATTTACATCATAAATAGTAAAAAATTTACTCTATGAAACTTAGGGAACTGTGGTCATATACATCCTGAGAATTTTTAAGTAGTGACTTTTTATCAAAATATCCATACTGAGTCACTACTCTGAAACTTGTCAACATTTTTATTGTGCAATTTTCTTCATTGAAAAAACTCTCCCATCCCATTCTTCTCTGATAACTAGTGATGATGCTTTTTCTTTGATTTTCAGATTCCAAGTTTACACAGCAAGAGCTGCCTGCTTGCAAACCAATACTAACTCCAGCAATTGTAATCCTTATTCAGATTCCATGAAATCTAAAATTGTGATCCTTATTCAAATTCCTTGTATCCCTTAAGATTTTCTGTGGGAAGTTTACTCCTTTTGCATGTGCAGGTTATTGCAGTGTTTGCTTTCATTGGTATTATCTTCATTCCGATTGGGCTTGCTTCCCTGTTTTCATCTGAAAGTGTAATTTAAACTAATTTACCATATTTTGGTTCACCATCTATTCCTGCAATTACTGGTGTTATGTTTTGTAGCTAACTCTTGATTAAAATACAGGTGGTTGAAATTGTAGATCGGTATGATATGGATTGCATCCCTGATCAGCTGCGCAATGACACACTTGCATTTATACAAAGCAGTGAAACTAACAAAACCTGCACAAGGAGTTTGGTTGTGAGTTTATTCCCTTGCCTTAGATGTTCTTTTGTGACATAGTACTTCAAGTTGAATAACTAATTGTAAAGCTTTCAGGTACCAAAGATTATGAAAGGTCCTGTCTATGTTTATTATCAGCTCGATAACTTCTATCAGAACCATCGCCGGTATGCGACTTGTTATTATACTTTACAGCCAGATACATCATTTAGTTTCTCATGTATATATCTTTGTCATACTTATGTGCAACTCCTCAAGCTAATAAAGAGATAATTCATAGTAATTATGAATAAAGTTTTTTACATCCATCTTTAGAATTGAACACCTGTGGGAGGTCTTCATGTTATTCAATGGAATATGACTTTTCACTTCACTTCATGAAAAATTCAATTCACTTGTTTATCTCATTAGGTGGAGGAGCCATGTCTCCTTCCATTTGTGTTGCCATAAATGCATATTTGTCTCAACAATTCTACATTTACTTTTGGAAGGATAACATGTGTTCTCCTATATGCAAAGGAAGCAATTCCTTGGAAGATTATGTTTATAAAATTTCAAGAGGTAGAATTATCTTCATGTTAATTCCAAGAGTTAAACTACTTCACATGCGCAACTGAAAACCTGCAATGGATCACTGTCCTTGTGAGTAGATCGCATCCTTTGGAGAAAATTGCTTGGTGCAGTAGGATAATGGTGGCCTACCCTCAGGATACAACAACCAAACTTTGCAAGCATGCATTTACAAATGCAAAGACACATATGGCTACTTAAACCGGCTCCTCAAGATGAGAAAAGAAAACTGATGGAAAACTGGAAAGGAAAGATGAGAGAAAATCAAACGCTAGCATATAGGAGAAAGTTTGGTTCATGCTCTAAAGTTTAATGCATGAGGGTGTTTATAGGGTTGAGAATAGACTATAAAAGGAATGAAAGATCAATTAAAATAATTGTAATTGATTACAAAATGGAGTTATAAATGGAATGAAGAAACAAGATAGTACTTGATTGACAAATCAAATAATACCTCGATTTTGTCACATGCACAGTTTAAAAATCTACTATATTTATTGTACCAAATTTATTAGTTTATGAAAGAATCAGACTTATAAATCTATCATATTTATTATGTTAAATTTATGAGTCTATATAAAAATCAGGCATATAAACTCTGCTACTTTTAATATGCCAGATTTATTAGTATGCAAAATCAAGCAGGTTTCCAACACAATTTTGATTTTTGAAATATCCTTTACATATACAACAACCCCCCACATATTTCAAAAATCAAAACCAAAAATTTGATCCAAAATTTTGAGGAGATAAGAACATAATGCATTGATAATGGTGCCTTTGGAACTATGAACCATATCTAGGGTATATAAGTTGTGACTTTGCAAGAAACTGATGAAATATAAAATTTTTATGAACCAAAATTCCTTTATGCAAATCAATCAGCTGATAACCCACACTATACTCTTGAAGTTTGAGCAATCAATTATCGGATTGGTACGAATAGGCCATGTACTATACCTAGATGTTCATGAGCACTCTAGAGAACTGCCTTATTCTCATAGGAAGCAGCCCCACTCCCACACTCATATAAGTGGATCCATCAAGTGTGTGTACTGTAGTTGAGACACCATCCAAAAAGGAATATGGTATCCATTAAGAATTAGTACTTAGCCTGTTACTCACAGTTTGCACTATTTATACCATAGGAAGGGACTTTCAATTTATTCTTTCAATAGTGCATCTTTGATCAACCATATGACTTGTTACTCATATGAACCTATTTCATGGGATCTCCACTCATACAGGTTGGGTTTCCATCACTGTTGATCTTGTTATAGGCATAAGTCCCATTCCCCTCGATGTTTCATCCACTAGTTTTCTACTTAGTGGTTTGGTCAGAGGATTGGCCAAATTCAACTTTGACCTCACAAAATCAAGAGAGATGACTTCATTATCTAGTAGCTACCTCACAATAGTATGTCTCAGCCTTATGTGACTATTTTTGCCATTGAAAATTTTATTTTTAGCATTGGCAATTGCTGCCCAGTTATCACAGTGCATAGACGGAAGGAACTGGGCTCATCCATAGAGGGATATCTGCTAAGATGTTTCTAAGCCACTCAGCCTTAGAACTTGCCTTTTCTAAGGCAATAAACTCGGACTCCATAGTGGACCGAGAAGTGCAAGTTTGTTTGGATGATTTACAAGAAACACTACCTCCACCAAGTGTAAAAATATAACCACTAGTGAATTTCATCTCATCTAAATCTGAAATCCAGTTGGCATCGCTATACCCCTCAAGTATAGTAGAAAATCTATTATACATTAGATCATAGTCAATGGTCCCTCTCAAGTACCGAAATACTCTATGAATAGCAATCCAATGGTCCTTATTAGGACTTTATATCTATTCAATTTGCTGATTGCATAAGTAAAGTCAGGTAGGATACAGTTCATCACGTATATAAGACTACCAATAACATGAGCATAATCATGTTATGAGACACTATCTTCTAAATTCTTTTTCAATTGTGAATTAGCAACATAAGGAGTAGAAATGGGTTTGCTATCAAAGTGCTCAAATCTTTTCAACAGCTTTTCTATATAGTGCTTTAATGACAACATGATACCATTAGATGTCCTAAATATTTTAATACCTAAGCTCACATCAGCCTCACCCATATCTTTCATATCAAATTTGAATGATAAAAACCTTTTGGTCATATTGACAATTTCTAAATTGCTACTCATGATAAGCATATCATCTACATATAAACAGATAATCACTACAGCATGATCAATAATTTTACTATAAATGCATTTATCAGCATCACTTATCATAAATCCATCAGCAAGTAGAACTTTATTGAATTTTTCATGCCATTATTGAGGTGCTTGTTTTAATCCATATAAAGATTTGATTAATTTACATACTTTGTGTTTATTTCCTGAAACCACATACCCTTCAGGTTGTTCTACATAAATTTCTTCTTCTAAGTCTTCATTTAAAAATGCAATCTTTACATCCATTTGATGAATTATCAAATTATGAATAGACGCTAATGCAATTAAGATTCTAATGGATGCAATTCAAGTGACAAGAGCCAAGGTGTCAAAATAATCAACATCTTTCTTTTGTGTATATCCTTTAGCCACTAATCTAGCTTTAAATTTATCAATTGAGTCATTTGGTTTTAGCTTTCTTTTAAATATCCATTTACATCCGATTGTCTTGGCACGAGGAGGTAAGTCAACTAGTATCCAAGTATGATTGGACAAAATTGACTCAATCTCACTATTGATCGCCTCCTTCCAGAATGGTGCATCAGGTGAAGTTATAGCTTCTTCATAAGTTGAAGGGTCATTATCAATTAGGAATGTATAAAAATTATTTTTAAAATTTATCTCTTTTCTAACTCTTTTACTCCTTAATTCCAATTCATGTTCTTCATTAGTCTCTTCCTTATGTTTGATATGAGACACACTGATAGATTTCTCTACATTGGTCTTAAAGGGAAAAATATTTTCAAAGAAGTCTACATTCTCAGACTCTACTATAGTATTTGGTTCCATGATTCCATTTTTACTTCTTAATGCTAAAAATCTATATGCAGCACTGTTTTGAGCATAGCCAATAAAGACGCAATCAAAGGTTTTGGGACCTAATTTTCTCCTTTTAGGTTCAAGTAGGAACACCTTTGCTAGACACCCCCACAATTTTAAGTATTTTAAGTTAGGTGCATGACCTTCCCATAACTCATATGGTGTCTTATCATATTTTTTTATAAGGAATTCTATTCTGAATATGATAGGCTGAAAGAATAGCTTCCCTCCACAAGTTCAAGGATGCTCCTGAACCAATTAGAAGTGCATTCATCATATCTTTTAAGGTTCTATTTTATCGTTCAGCTACTCCATTAAACTTAGGTGAGTATAGAGGGGTAATTTCATGTATTATCCCTCTTTCTTCACAGAATTTATTAAAAGGAGTATATTCATATTCTCCTTCTCTATCTGACCTAGGTCTTTAATCTTTTTATTAAATTTGTTTTCCACTTCGGCTATGTACAGTTGAAATTTTTCAAAGGCTTCATCTTTTGACCTAAGAAGATATAATTTAGTAAATCTAGAATAATCATCTATAAAAGTGACATAAAACTGTTTAGCTCCTTTTGTTACTGTATGTTTAAGTCTCCTGATTCTGTGTGGATTAAACTTAGTAATTCAGTTTCTCTTTCAACAGATTTACAACTCAACTCTTTTTAGTGGATTTAGATTCTACACAAGTCTTACTTTTATTAGTGTAAGATGAAGAAATATTATGTAATAAACCTAATTGTTTCATTTTATTAACAAATGAATAATTCACATGTCCTAGTCTAGCATGCCATAAATCATAAGAGTCAATCAAGTAAACAGAAGAATTTGCATTATTATGCATGATTTCAAGAACATTCAAAAGAAACAAACCCTGATTGCAATAACCTTTCCCAATAAAAGTATTATTCTTAGCCATAACAATTTTATTAGACTCAAAAGAGATCTTAACTCCAACCTTTCCTAGCAAGGAAACAGAAACTAAGTTGAAGCGAATATTTTGCACATGCAACATATCATTTAGTTGAAAGATTTTTCCGGAAGTTAGCTTAAGAAGAACTTTTCCTTTGCCGATCATAGGCGAGGGTCTTGAATCACCCATGAACGCTTGCTAATCACCTATCACCTTCACTCAGTGGGAGGTAGGATGCAAAGGCATCTCTATTAGCATAAATGTGCTTGGTGGCCCCAGAGTCTACTACCCAATCCTTCGATCCCATCACCATGTTAGCCTTGAAATGACCGCAGCAATAATATTTGCCTCAACCAAATTGGCCTTAGCAGGATTGTCGTTTCTCTTTCTGTATTTACACTGAGGAGCATGATGTCCTGGTTTGCCACAAACATAGCAGTTTCCTTTCTTTTTGAAGTTAGTGTTTCGGTTCTTTTATTTTGGGTCAAAGGCCTTTTACCTTTGGGTCGAGTTCCGCCTAACTTAGACTCCACCAGATTTGCTTTAGATGCAATCTCCTTTGCCTTGTCTTTCTGATCTCTGATCTGGTTTTGTTCTTCAATCCGAATATGAACGATCACATCTTCAAGGCTCATCTGCCTCCTTTTGTGTTTCATATTGTTTTTATAGTCCCTCCATGAATCTGGAAGCTTTTCAATTAGACAACCTGCAACAAAAGATTCTGATAGTACAAATGTCTTCATTCTTTAGCTCATTCAGTAATTTGTGAAAATCAAGTATCTGCGAAGAAACTTCCTTATTATCATTCATATGAAAGTGTAGAAAAATTCCAATAGCATATCTTTGGACACCCATATCTTCAAGCAAATATTTCTTATGCAAGTGTTCCCAAATCTCATATGCAGTCTTATAGGTGCAAAACACATCAAACAATTCATTTGATAGCATGCTCAAAATAGTATGCCCACAAATCTTATTCCCTTTGTCCCACTCATCCCATTTGATCTCATAATTTTCTGTTCCTATAGGTGGCTCACAGCTTTTTAAAAATTGAGTCATATTCACCATATCAAGTGTACAATAAATCCTCTCTTGCCAACGCCTAAAATGCATTCCATTAAATTGCTCAATCTTAGAGATATCAGGAATTGATTTAGTGGTAACAATTGCAGCGTCCATATCTACTCTTAAGATTCTTGTAATATATCTAAAAAGACTATCAATATGGTTAGCAAGAGATATTTATCAATCGGTTGAGGCGTATCATCATTGTCCTTAAGGGTAGATCATGCCTCTCAGAGAAAATTGCTTGGTCCAGTAGGATAATGGTGGCCTACCCTGCAGATACAACAAATAAACTTTGCAAGTGTGTACTCACAATGCAAAGACACATACGATCGCTCAAACCCGCTCCTCAAGATGAGAAAAGAAAACTGTAGGAAAACTGGAAAGGGAAGATGAGAGAAAACTAAATGCTAGCATATAAGAGAAAGTTTGGTTCATGCTCTAAAGTTTAATGCATGAGGGTATTTATAGGGAATGGACTATAAAAGGAATGAAAGATCAATTAAAATAATTGTGATTGATTACAAAATTGGGCTACAAATGGAATGAAGAATTAATTATAGCAATTAATTGGTCAATCAAATATTACCTCGATTTTATCACATGCACAATTCAAAAATCTGCTATATTTGTCATACCAGATTTGTCTATGAAAGAATCAGGCTTATAAATCTGTCATATTTATCATGCTAAATTTATCAGTCTATATAAAAATCAAGCACACGAAATCTGTCACTTTTAGTATGTCAAATTTATTGGTATGCAAAATCAAGTAGGTTTTCAAAACAATTTTGATTTTTGAAATATCCTTTGCATATGCAACAATCTGTAGCAACTTAGAGGAATGGAAACATTTGTCCTGTAGCAATATATTACATGCCTTTAGCTGTGATGGCAGTGTATCAATCCACTGCCTACTAAGATTTTCTAAAATATGTTTTATTCTTTGTCTAAACTAAAACATTTACAGACTATCTATATGATATCATCCTGTTGCATTTAGTCTAAGTTGTAACTTTTGTAACAAGTTTTTGAACATTGGTTAATCGATAAAACTAGTTGTTGCAGTTACATAAATTCTTCATGCTATTTATGGGAATCCACTGTCTTGCCTTTGGATTTGATTTCTTTTTTTTTTAAAAAAAAAAACTTCTTCTGGGGGTATCATATTATCTTTTTTACTGAATGTTAATATGGAATTGTTGAATCTCAATAGAAATGCTTGATAATATAATGATAAAATTGATTTTAGGTATGTTAAAAGCCGAAGTGACAAGCAGTTGCGAAGTAAGTCAAATGAAAATGAGGTAGCTTCTTGTGATCCAGAAAAAACGGTATCAGATGGATCCCCAATTGTTCCTTGTGGTCTCATTGCTTGGAGCTTGTTCAATGATACTTACAAATTTTCATCAAATAGTGAGACTATAGAGGTGAACAAAAAGAATATAGCTTGGCAGAGCGACAAGGAACATAAATTCGGTGCTGATGTTTATCCCAAGAACTTCCAGAGTGGTCTGATTGGAGGTGCCAAACTTAATGCCAACATACCTGTATGTATTGCACTTTCCTTGATCTGTTGTCACTAATTTTGTTTTCTCATATTCTCTTTCATATTTTTATGTCGTCCTTGCATTTTTCTCCTTATGACCATATAATGGTATGTGCAGCTAAATGAGCAAGAAGACCTGATCGTCTGGATGAGAACAGCTGCCCTGCCAACTTTCAGAAAACTCTATGGGAAAATTGAAGCAGATCTTGAAGCAAATAAGCAAATAACAGTGGTAATTCAGAACAACTATAACACTTACAGCTTTGGAGGCAAGAAGAAACTGGTCCTTTCAACTACCTCTTGGATAGGGGGAAAGAATGATTTTCTAGGTATAGCATATCTAACCGTTGGTGGTTTGTGCCTGTTTCTTGCAATGGGCTTCATACTTCTCTATGTGCTCAAGCCAAGGTGAGCATCTTGATCATTTCCATTGGATAGAATGTTCTGTTTATGTTGATTCTCATAACATAAAGTAAAACTAGAAATAAATCCAACATTGTTGACTCTATATCAAAAAAATGATCTCATTATGGTCTATTATTTGGTAAGTGCAATGGGCGTGATTAATGCAAGAGATGATCATGATCCTGTTATATAATGAAAAATTCTGAGTTTGCTTATCTCCATAAGTTTTTCTTTTGTCAATTGGAAAATGCAACCCTATTTTCAAGTATACCACCTGAAACAATAACCAAATAATAAAAAACGCTACAACTTTGGGGGAGTATAGATTAGCTTGGATCACCTACTGAATGAAGCATGATTTGGGATCAAGGCTTTAAATCTCATATGATAGAGGTGTTCCGGTTTTTCTATGGAGTGAGATGCTTTGCGTCTCGTCCTGTTTTAATTCCCGACTCGGTTAGGCGTCCTAATACTTATTTCGGATGGTTTTTTCTTTGAAAAAATTATTTGTAAAGTTTTAGTGTTTTATTGAATTTTTAAACATATTTGAACTCCAAAAGTTATATCTTTATAATAAATTAGATTTATTTAAAATATTATGATTGAGATGAGATGGCCGAGTTCAGTCTCGGATCTCTTTGGAACGAGATGTCTCGGCTATCTCAGACCCTGTCTTGGCCATCTCGTGAAATTTGAATCGCTGTTTGGGACTATTAACTGAGGCTATAAAAGAATAATAAGCAAAGGCTTTAGTGTCTAGCTTTGTGTGGCCAGATTTTAAAGCCTTTGCATTGTATGGTAGATGGTTTATCGTAATGCAAGCGATGTTAATTATAAACAAACAATGGAGAATTTTCATCAATCTTTGGAAGACAAATTTTTAACTGAGTAGTTGAATTGCTTGTTTAGTTTTTAATTTTTATTGATGTAAAATTACTAAGATATTAAGTTTGTGTGATGTCTGACATAGAGCTCAAATTTCAAAAATATTAGCTTTTCTCGAACATGAATATGTAATGATTAATATTACCCATTTTTCTAAAATGGAAAATTCTAAATGGTGGATGGCATGGTAACTCTTAAATCCACATGGTAGGAAACAGAAAACAAGATTGGATGCTGTCCCTGGTAGTTACCAAGTAATTATAGGTGGTATAGTAAATTCAGGATAAATTAGATCGAAACAACCCATTTAATAGAAAACAGAAAAAAGAAAATAAAATTATGACTAGATCATAATAACTATTGTTTATCATTGTTTCCTTATAATATTATCGGATGCAGGTCAGATAGAAGAATGATATTTTTCTTTTATTCACAATTCTGGTTTCCTCATAGTCATTACATAAATAATTTTTCTGGCTGATTTCTGCAGGACGCTTGGAGATCCCTCATACTTATCATGGAACAAAAACCCGCCAGGAGAATTAAAGTAGGTATATAGCGTTCTAGGTGGTAAAGCTGTTGTGAATTAGCCTTTTGTTTGATCACTGTCTGTTCTTATGTGTACTTTAGCTGTGTACACCTATTTTTCATCAATGATGTCTTCCTTGTTCAGAACACAGGACTACACAACTACAAATTCGATTATTTCACTACATTTGTGTCCTAAATTTGTGAAGTTTTTGTGGTACACCTATGTAATTATTGATTAATTCAATTCTACATCTCATAAATTTTTTTTCCTTTATAGATACCTTCCAACATGGTGATTACATCACTACAATAAAATGTCCTTTTAGAAATGAAAAAAATCATCGGTAAAACCCCTAAAAATATTCCTAACAATTTTCAATGATTAATAGAACTGCTTGCCATAGTCCTGCTATGAATGTTATTAACGATGTCATAATGAGTTGCATAACATCTACCAAAGGCTTGTAATTAGTGGTTTAATGATCATGGTTAAACTATTTTGCTTCTAGGCATAAGTTTGCTCAACTTTTGGCAACCGTAAGGATTGCAACTATAAATGTTGTGACTTTTAGTGGTTGAACTTTTGGCAGTGGCTATGTTCGAGGCTAATTGTTTGCCAGCAGTTTGCTCAAGTTCAGGCAAAAGCTTCCATGGCTAGAACAAAAGAAAATGCCACGGAAACTGGAAAAACTATTGCTCAAGGAAACTGCTGGCTAGGAATCACGAAAGTTAAAAACATTTTCTTCTGTGGTAAAAGTATGCTTTGTTTTCTTCTCTGTAGCACCCTGGGACATATGCAATGATATATAATTGTAGATTTGAACCTAGAAACTATTTTCTATCATCTCATTTGAAAATTAGAAAGTTCTTGCATTCGGCAGCACATTTAATAATTGAGTACCATCTATGTCTCTTTGAAAATATCCAGTCTACAGGATCCAAAGACAATAAAGTAGCATTAACATAGCAGAAAAGAGAAACGTCAACCTTGAGTCAAACCACGTTATAAGACGACATTCAAGGTCAACAACCAGAAAAAAGAAAGTATAATTCGCATAATCCGCATCTCAATTCTTGCCTGTAATCTTTCCAAATATTATCCGAAAGACATCTACGATTAACCACATCCAAGGAAACATTTATTAAGGTCTGCCGAGCTTGGAGCAGAGCATGAGTCCGACCCCATCATGTTCTTTGAGTGCAAAAAATTATAATAAAATGAATAAAAGTTACAAAATCAATTAAATAAGAATATCAAATATTAAAAAGTATATGCAGTTAGTAATGGAACCAAAGTATGAAGGCTACCTAAATAACAAAGAAGATAGGCATAAATTTTTATCAAGTATTTGAGTCATAATGTGTAATAACTCAATGTATCAACATTCAGTGTCACGCCCTAGACCCTAGTGTAAATCTGGATCATGACAATCTACTGCATTTAAGTATGCAAGGCGTTTGTAACACATACATTAACTAAACAACTGGTCCAATTCATTATTAAAAAAAAAAATGTTCATACAGCTAAATAAAAGAAACCTCAAGCTCAAAGGTTTTACTTAAATAAAGTGCTCTATTGATAAAAGAACTAGTAAAACTAGAAAAAAATAGAGAACTAGATAAACTAGGCAATTGGTCTGTTAGGTACTGTATTTATCCATAGTTCCTCTTCAGTTCCTTGCATCTGAAAAAAAATAAAAGATGTTTTATGAGCTTGCACTCAGCAAGGAAACTAATCATGAATTCCATAAGCGATTTATCTAAGTGTATCATTATTAAGGAACTGATATTTACATACCATACTTATGTGATTAAATAGGCATTATTCAGATTCAAATTTTCAGACTTAATTAACCAATATTAGCTTATCATTATTTATTAATTTGTGTGCATGTCGTTACTAGTTAACAGTATCATTATTATCAGTTTTCATGCTATCATTATTCACATTATCAATTTATATGCCATCTTATTCATGAAATCAGTAATTCATGTTATCAGTAATTCATGTTATCAGTAATACATATCATCAGTAATTCATATTATCATTAATTCAGTTATCAGTAGTTTATACTCTACGGTCATAAATTACGATCACATTTTTTCCTATGATAGGGCCAGAAACTATATTTCAACACTGCATATGGGGATGTATCCTTCATATATATTCTTTGTAGAGGTGGATCCTGGTATCAATCATTAACTATTACATAATGGACCAAGAGTTCATGTTAAGCTTATATCATTCATTTTTTTTTTTCACTTGACAGTCAAAACTTTTGCATGTGTTTCAGTAATTTCTATTTTTTTTATTTATTATATTATTAATAGTATTTTATGAATTTATTTATTTGTCTATAATTACAATGTTATCATTATTACCGGCATCGTAATTAATTTTTCCTTTAAAAATATAATTTGATATTCAAATTTGAAATTAAATGTTATGCAATGATATATGATAATTATTTATTTTAGTATCAATTTATGCTAGCAAGGAATTCATAATTTAACAAATAAAGCCGACATAACATTAATAGAATTCAGAGTAATTAATCAAATATTCATATTGTTGAGTATTTTCAGTAATCATAGCTGTAAAATAATTTCAAGTAAATGACATTGACCAGAATTTTTAGATAAATATTTAATTAACTAATTAACTAATTCATACTTAGTCAACTTACCTCAACTTGTTAATCCAAAAATATAGTTTTAGAAATGTTGCTCACCTATATGGCAGATATCTTAATCAATTATATGTTTTCAATAATTCATAATATAGCCCATACTTAGGACCCCATCCTACTATGGCCCATCAGGAATAAAGCCTATAGGTTATCTAGGCTTAGTAATTAATTCCAATTGATTGAACATGCTCCCTTGATCAAATCCTAGAATAAACAACTCTCATTGGGGCAATTTAGATCCAATTGAGTGAGCCCTTTATTATTTTATTTTATTTTATTCTAGGAAACAAAGTTTTTTTTTCAAGAAACGGAGTATTCCTACAGCTTCGTTCCCACCTCCAGTGATAACTGATGGTAACCATAGAGTACTAGAACCCTAGAAGACAATGGAAAGATGTAAGAATAATAGCATCCAGTGAGGGTATTACCTTGCTGATTTCGTCGCCAGAGAGAAAGGTATTCGTTGGTGGATGAAGAATATCCTCAACTCTATTTTCTTTTCTTATGAAACAGAGGGAAACCAGCATGAATCTCATCTTATTCGGTTCGTGGATACAAGCGAAGATAAAGGAATTAAATATTCTTGAGATTACCTAAAAAGGTGGATTTAATCCAATCTGGTTCTTCCTCTCAATTGAATCTCTAACCTAGATTTTACCTTTGCTTTCTTCATTCTTCTAAACTATTGATTTATTATCAAAAGAACTCAATCGAACCCTATTTATAAAGAGATTTTCTATATTCACACTCTTTATAGGATTCTATTTTTCTAAAATCAATAAACTTCCTAATCTTTATAGGATAATAATTTCTTTAAGAAACTAAAGAGATAAATATCTATTAAATATTTAAAAATAGATTCTTAACTCAAAACTAATTTCTAAATCATCCAATATAATTTTAAAATAGAAGAATTTGGATAAAAACGCTAAAATTCATCATTATCTTAATCAATGGCATTTTCATAATTTATTAGAAATTTATCAATTATATATACGTTCATAAAATTACTTCTAACTTCCTCAATTGATCTTAGATACGAGTGATTTAAGATGCGTTAGAAAGTTAACTCAATACCAAATATTATCAATATAGATTCAATCAAAAATTTTAATAATATTATTTTTTATAATTTTTTTAACCTTAATTTAATTAAATTATATCATAATCTAAAGTATGCTAGGCAAAAGAGTTGGTTTTCATGTATAGACACTAAGGCGAAACATATTATATGAGAAAAGGGGCCCGATCCATAATACATCATAGAACCTTAACTAGCACATAAAATGAGCACGAACATACAAGTTAGAAGAACTTACCATCTAAACATCAATTGAAGAAAAATTGAAGAAAAAGTATAATGACATAAATGTTGATTATTAAATCATCATAAAAGGTGCTATAGCATGTTTGATGGGGGCGAGATCCTTAACTAAATTATTGAGAATGGTTTAAGTGTTTTGAGTCTAAGAGGAGGCTCGAAGGGTTTGGGGACGGGGCGGAGTTTGGGGGACAAGGGAGAAAAGATGGTGGCGGTGGGGCCATAGATGAGAGGATAAGATGAAAAACTGTGGATGGAAAAGTAAATTGAAATATGGATGATCTGCTTGGTTAAAGGATAAAGGGTGATGGACAATTAACAATATCATCTAATTAGATAATATGAGAATTTCGACAAAGAGAATTTGATTTGATGAAAGTAGAGATGTCTCTAGAACTAAATTTATCATGTTACGACATGTGCCAACGTTAGGATGGAGATCACAGGACAGGCATGTGGTCAAGCCCCAGCATCCTGAAAAGTAGTTACATCTAGCAATCATGTGAGTAATAGAAATTAATAGTGGGATAAAACAAATGATCAAGTTTAATAACAAAATATGAGAGGAAATGAAAATAATAATAATAATAATAATAATAATAATAATAAAGGAAGGAGATCTCTCTCAGCATACGTGGAGTGTCTTCCCTGGACAAAGTCCAAAGGTAGCAAGCAGTAGCTGAATCCTGCGTGCAGAAATCTTCCATTGCCTAATCGGAATCTGGTACTAATGATGGTGCTACAATTCATTACTTTTTGATGTAAAATAAATTATTATTTCATTTGTGCTCTAATACACTCCTTATTGTTATACTTTGCCGATATCTTTGCTATGGATTTTAAATCCTTGATTTACTGGACAATTGAAACCATGTTGACTTGATTGTATAGCCTACCCAAATCGATCATACCATCTAGTCAACCTGCTTGATTTTGTTTCCCAGGAAACAGAGTGTTAGAAGATATGGAAGCAAGAGCGAGGGATTAAGTTCCAAATTTTGGTGCTTTCCAATGAAAACTACAGTACTGTTGATGCACTTAGCTTCTCTCTGATCATTGATGGCCATCTACCACCAGTTACTGATTAACAATCAGCAGATAATACCTAGCGTCACTAGTTACTAGCTTACAGTCAATAGTTAAAACTATCTTGACAGATTCTGTGATTTTTCTGTTTTCAAGGACTTAAAATTTACCAATATGATCTAGTGTTGCAGTCATAACACAGATCTAAGGCTTTCAGTCATTATCTACGGTAGGCTTCTCTTAAATTCCTCATCAGGGTCAAGGCTTAAGCTCAAATGATTGTAGAATGATTTGAAATCCATGAAAATATCCATTGAACGATCAGAAGATTTGCACTTAAAATGTCATAAATGAATCTAAAAGTACAATAGATAAAAGACTGCAACAACTTAAAGACTGAAACCTACATTTTAATGAAGAAAATGTATAACTACTGCTGAGTATTTACAAGATAATGGGCATAGACACCCAGTCCTATGCTAGAAGATTTATAAAGAAAAATTTAGAAAGAGAAATCGTCATAGGTTCTTTCATGAATAACTACTGCTGAGTAGTTATCTTAGCAATAATATCTTTTGGGTAGTTATCTTCATGGAAAATGGATTTTCTCCAAAATAAACTACTTTCAAATGTCCTCTGCATGGTGTCAAGTGTTAGCTTCTAGAAAGCCAGACAAGTAACCGAAACGCATGTTAACAAAATCGGCAGAGTAGAGCCATGTTCAATAACTGATTAGCTTTAATTAATCATTGATTAGTTAACAAATTCCTGCACTAAAAAGTAGACAACAAATGACCTACACGACTTAATGGAAATGAAAATTTTTGTTGAGATGATAATCAAATAATAATAAATGACCCAAGTTTTTAGGTCAATGGTAAAAGAGCTACGGTTCCAATATTACTGTTCTTCATCATCCACAAGGAGCCTTCAGTCAACCTATGATTCATAACCATATATGCTTTGCTATAAACATAGATTGGTTTGTAGTCGCAGAATTGGATTGTGTTGAATTAGATATAGATTGGATCAGGTTCTATCACAGTTTGACCACGTATATATACCCGAAAAATCTTTCATTTTAAACCTAAATTTAATTTATTAAATAAATTAAAAATTAAAAATTAAAAATTAAATTTTATTATTTTATTAAACAAGTAAACTGACGTGATCTGTAATAGATTAAAATAAGTTAAAAAATAGGCTAAATGTGTTAAGTATTCCCGTCAGCCATAACTTGAGTATTATTTTAGATTTATTCTTTATTTAATAAAAATGTTTTTGAAAATAATATTCTCTGAAAGCTATTTTCAGGACTAATGTTTGCGAAATCACGTAGGATGCCAGCATAGTAGACCCCTTTTTTTTTTTAAAAAAAAAGAACTGGTGGGCTTGTGTTATTATAAATTATGGATAGATGATTTTATTTCAATCGGTGTCGTAGAAAAAAATATTTTGGTCCACCAAGCTGGCATCCTACATGGTTTAGAGGACGGTAGTTCTGAAAATATTTTACAAGGGATACTATTTTTAAAAATATATATATTTTTTATATTAAACAAAGAATAGCCTCCATTATTTCGGTTGATCAAGATTTTTTTTTTTTTTCAAAGAAAAACTATTTATGGCATATAATGCCATGCTATCATAATTTGATGAATCATATATGATTTCAACATAATGTTTCCAATTAATCAATCTATTTTATTATTGGATAAATTACTCTATGTATAAACTGAACAAACTATGTTACGTCAATCAGTCAAAAAAAATTTTCTTATTTTTATTAATCTATTCGATAGGCAGCATATTAATGAATAATTGATAGTTAAATAAATCAGTTAGTTTTGGTTGTTTACAATGTTTGTTTATCCATCTCATTTTCATTCTCAATCAATGCTCACTTACCATTCATCTTATATTCTTCAACAACTTCTAAACAATCTTATATAACTAAATTCAAGATGTGACATGTATATTTTATATAAAATAATTTTTCATCTAAGATGTGTTGTAAGTATTATTTGAGTAACTCAATAGCAATATTATTATTATAAGCATTATCTAAGCTAATTCAAAAAATTATTATGCATATGATATTCACATAATTTATGTATGATTGATTTAGTGATTTCAAAGACATGGTGTAGAAATTTAAATAATTTAAAATTAATAATTTATTTTTACATAATTCAGTTGGAATCAACAAAATGCATGGTAATATAAATACAAGATAACTCAAAATTGGTACGCTAAATATTAAAGGTAAATGTTATTCTACTAACAAAATTTGAAAATAAGAAACTAATTTGTTTTAAAGGTAAGTGATCGACATTTAAAATAAGTGATATTAAAGGTAAGTCCTCATTTTTTTACGCTCAAACTACTTGGCGTAGGCTGATTGATCGTCTTAGCCTGTGTAGGTCGACATTCAGGCTAGATAGAATTTGGTTTGGAGGGTTTTGTTTGAAACAGTTTAACTCTATCAATCGTTTTGTGATCCGGTCGACCGTACATACCTAGTTTTGGATTTTTCTGATAATTTTACTTCAATTATTGATTTAAAAACTAATCTAATTTATTTCTAAGGAATTTGAGCCTTGTATATTTATTTTCCTAATAAATTTTACAATGTGTCCTTAGAAAAAATTAAAATTACAATATGCAAACCATATCCTTGATCACTCTTTAGTCGGATAGTAGTTGATTTGATGTTATTCTCCACTGACTTATACTTTTTTGCATTCTACTTGAGTTTTTTGCATATCGAGTACATGTCAGATGAAATTTTGTACATGTCTTGGTTTGTTCCCATCATGATACTTATTTTATCATCACAAATTCAACATACTTATCTTATCACCGCAAACTTAATATTGCATTAATTCTTTAATTAATATCTTATTATCATCAAAATATGTATTACTAAACCTTTAGGTTCAACAACTCACTTTATCTTGTAGCAAGTAGACTAGATATTATGTTTAATGTTTGCATGTGTACTACATTTTAAGTTAACCTAAAAGAATCATACTTACAAGTTGTTAAGAGCATTTTTAGATATTTAAAGCATACTATAAATATAGTTTATTTTATCCAAAGCATACAAGTTTTGATCTAATTGGTTATTTTGATGTGAAATTTGCTAGATGCAAAGTTGATTGCAAGAGCACTAGTGGCTCATATTATTTTTTAGATCAATCATTAGTTTTTTAGATTAACAAGAAGCAAAATTCAGTTGCACTATCTACGGTCGAGGTTGAATACATTGCAGCTAGAGATTATTGTGCATAAATACTTTGGATGAAGCAAACCTTGAAAGATAATAATTTGTATATAGATAATATTCTTATTAGATGTGACAACACTAATGCTATAAACTTAAATAAAAATTCAATTCAACACTTTAAGACTAAATATATTAAAATTAGACATCACTTCATTAAAGATCATATTAGTAAAGAGGATGTTGTCCTTATGTTCATTGATATTGAATATCGGTGGACTGACATCTTTACTAAACTACTAAGTGATCGACTCTACTCAATTCTGGGTAAAATAGGCATGATTGTGATGAAACTTTATGTTTAAGCTTTCATCTTATGCACAACCTTGATGCGACACATCTTTAGTAGGTTTTAATGATTGATTCATGATATCTTATGCTTGGACTCCATGGTATTGTGCATAATAAATTTTGAAATTAACTGTTACATTTGAAATCCTTGAGCAAAATTGAATATAATTATGGAAGTATTGGATGTGATATTGAGTTAATTAATTTGATATGGATTTTAATCAATCCTTGGGTGTCAATGAACATATTTATGAATTTCTCTTGTGATGGCATAAATTAAATAAGGATGAGATTATTAAATTTTTTTGTTATGCCCTAAATACCCCTAAACCTAAGCATGCAAATTTCCATGTGTTTTATTTGCACAAAGATAATTATAATATGGTCAAAACCCTTCCATATTAATTGAATCTTGGTCAATCAAAGTTTTTGAGCTTTTAAATCCTTTTTATATTGTTTAAAAACTTTTTTTTTTGGCAAAATTCCTTGGATACCCCCACCCTTATGGTCAATTAGCCTAAAGCAAGGATGTTGACCCATTCCCTGGTTTCCTCCCAAAACCATTCTTTATTTGGGGCCAATGGTCAATTGCTATAGGCGAGTGCAAATGATCATCGACCCACAAACACAGTTTTTAAAAAACTGAACCTGTTATATGATTAGCCCTATTTTAAGCTCCTGAATGGATAAAATCTCTCCCATTTCTTTCGTTCAAGCTCTCGACCAGAAGAAGGGGTTGAAGCCGCTGGATCACCTCCTCATTTCCCTCCCTCCAAGCTTGGTAAGCCTCCTTTTTAGTCTCTAATTTCCTAGTTTCCTAGCATTTGGTAATAGGTTTTTTGGTTTTTTCTACTTTGCTCTTAGTTTTTCATCCTACAACCCTAGGTTTAGGCTAATAGCTGATTATCTCTTATTAAACTAAGACTAGGGCTATGCAAAATCCCTCCACTAACCTACATTCTCATCTTTCCTAAGGTTTTTGCTAAAAGAACCCTAAAATCTAGTTAAGGTATCACTCTATTTCTTAACTTAAGGCTATTTCTCTCTAAATTTTTAGGCATTCATCTTTCTTCGTATCTAAATCCAAAAAATCCTCCCATGGTGAATCCTCAAAGAGGAAGAGGGTCTAAACCTCTTCTTAAGATGTAAAGATTAGGAGGAAATCAGCCTTTGAGGACCCCCTATTCAAATCGAGAGAGGCTAAGCATCTCTTTAGAGATGTATTTGAAAAGAAAATTATAATCTTAGGAAGGTGTATCATAGACTTAGCATGTTGCCATGAGCATGGCCTCATTACCCCTTTTGAGCAATTAGGATAAGGTAGTTTACTTACAATGAACCATTCCTACTACCCCAAACTAGTATAGCTCTTTTTTGCCAATCTTGACATAAATGAAGCTAATAGAAAGCTTAACTCTTATATCAAAGGTAAAGAAATTATTTTGGATCCTCCCACCCTAGCTCACATTCTTAATATTTTAGAGGGTGAAGCTTATATCATTTAGAGTTCCTAGTGAAATTCTGGGACTTTGTCTAAGTTAACTCAGCCCCATCTAGTTGTAGCAAATGATTCCATTGATGTAGCATTTAAGCCCTCTACTAGGAGACTCCCTGCCTTATCTAGATCCTACATCACATCGTAACTCATAACATCCTCTTAAGAGATGGCCATAGGGACCATATTTCTTTTGCATATATATATATCCTCTCCCATCTCTTAGCTAATATTCCTTTCAATCTTTGTCGTCTTATGATTTGGCATATAATAGATGTCATTAGAAAGAGGACTTTCCTATGGATTAGCTTTTACTAGGATCTTCCAATTCTTTGACATTGAGCTTATTGGGGAGGGGGGCAAGCAGTTGAGGACACCCGATGACTTCTACTTTGACACTACTTTCAAGAAGATGAAGCTCCTCCTTACTGCTGAGGGTTATTAGAGGAGGAGTCAAGTAATAGATAGTGAGGAGGATTTTGAGAGTTAGGAAGGAGATGATGAGTCTGCTGATACACCTTAGTGAAATGCTTCTTCTCATTGGGAGCATCATCAGCAATTGCAGCTACTGCACTGAGCTTGGATGAGATTTTGGATGGAGTAAATCAGAGGTTTGCTCTATAGTTCATATAGTTGTGGCAGGAGGTTTAGACCCTTCGCCAGGTGTATCTGAGATTTGCCATAACATGTTTGAGATGCGCCAGATTGCTTTTGACTCAATGATGGATTTTCTTCGATAGCAATTTTCTTGAGATTTTATGCAATGACATGTCTTTTTGTGATGTATTTTGGATGACTACTTATCTTTGTTTTGATATATCTCTTTTTATGTACTTATCTTTGTTTTGATGTATCTCTTTTTATGACTCTGTGATTATGTGTCATCACTTGGATGACTATGACTCTTTGATATATATGTTGTGCTATGACTCTTTGATTACATGACTATGATATGTTTTCATGACTATTTGCCCCCATTTAATGTTTGCAAAAGGGAAAGTGGTACCTATGAGCTTATGAATTTTCATTGAGGCTTGACATTGGAAAGTCTAATTTTTTTTTTTGGTTTTTTTCTTTTCTTTATATTTAATAGGTACTCTTAGTTTTTTGTATCATTTTGAGATGGACTTTTAATATGTTCTCATGCTATGACCTATCATTTAAATAAAAGCCATACCTTAATTTAGAACACTTAGATAAGGGGAGAGCAAGGGTTAAGGAAAGCTAAGCACAAAATTTAGTACACTTGATACTTGCATTAAAACTGCTTCATACATTTAAAGTATTAACAAAATTTATTAGCCCATCCCATGCTATATTTCTTAATTGTTAAACACTGGTTTATCATCATCAAAAAGAAAAGAGGGAGATTTTTGAACCTTAGGATTCAATAATACATATTTTGATGATAATAAGACATTGATTAAGGTGCTAATAATATACTTAAATTTGTGATGACTTAGATAGGTGCGCAAAGCCAATCAAGTTGGAGTGATAAAAATTTATCTAGAATGCACTTGATTCAATAAAAGCTTAGGTCTTACCCAAGCATGGAAGTCAAAGAGTGAGAATTGGTGAATTCAAAGAATATCCAACGTGTCAAAGTTCAAAGAAAAAAGATTTTCATATAAACTTTATTTTTTTTGTCAGGAACCTATGTAAAACATGGTAGGAAAGCAAGTACACAAGGCTCAATATATCTTAAAATTGATTTAGATTAGGTTTTAAATCATAATTAAAGTAAAATAATCATAAGAACCTAAAACCGGATGTGTGCAATTGAACAAACTCAGCCATACCACAAAAGACCCCAAAAAACCACTCTTTATCTAGGAAGGTCAACCAAGCTAGGCCTGACCGTCAACCGGCCCTAGCTTGGGTAGTCGACCATAAAGCTTCTAACTACTCAATGGTCATATTTTTAGATGATCGTTGGAGTTGTCTAGAAGCCCCAATAGTTATATTCTTGCTTGTTTATATATTTGGGAAACTTTGGCTAGTATTGGTATGAAATTTTGGATTGATTTTCATTGGGAAATATCTAGAAATTAGCTTGTTGAGCCTTTAGTGCATATCCTTTCTCAATCCAAATTTAGAGCTCCATTGGAAAATATACATCTATTGGGTGTTATTTTGAGTGTTTTCTTTAAGAGAAGAGTGTTTTAAGCGTTGAGTTTTCTTGTGAGGGTTAATCCTTAGTTCGAAGAAAACAAAAAAGTTTAGAAGGGTTTGATCCTTACTCAAGAAGATGATTGGATAGTGTAATACCTAAGTAAAAGACTTGGAGAATAGATATAAATAAGAAGTGCCAAAGCACGGTAAAAACCTCTTACTTCATTTACTTTTCTACACTTTATTTGTCTATCATTGTGTTCATTTTATCTTGTTTTAATTATCTTGCATTGCTTAAATTTTAACTGCATTATCTTTTGTGTTAGCTTTTAAACTTTTTGAAACCTAATTCTCCCCTCCCACTATCCCCCTCTTGGGTTGCCCCCTGGACTCTCTGGCACATAAACCAAATAATCATCTCGATCCTATGTAGATGTTTAGAGAAAACAATTGGCAAATACATTTCGGGCAGAAGCATTTGCACATTCCCTAAATATAGCCCTTGTTATAAGAGCTAAAGCCAATGCCATTGAAGTTGTTGCTTGTAATATCACAAGATATATCATCTCGCACCTTTGTTTCTATCTCTTTTAAGAAGAATAAAAGAAAGCATAGTTAAAAGTCGGACCATTAATCATATAACGATTTCAAATACAACTATGAAA
Organism: Metroxylon sagu; assembly: GCA_017589505.3. Classification (NCBI taxonomy): domain Eukaryota; kingdom Viridiplantae; phylum Streptophyta; class Magnoliopsida; order Arecales; family Arecaceae; genus Metroxylon; species Metroxylon sagu. The sequence continues at coordinate 1,675,396 of JACVBY030000634.1, read as the reverse complement.
CTAAGAAAAACCACTACAATTAGCTATTAAGATATGATAAAGGAGAGAAAAAGAGAGAAAAAGAGAGGGGACGAGAACAGCTACAGGCTATTAGGATTAAGGGCAAGAGCAGGGCATGGATTAGGCCTTGGAATGCTCCGGCTTGATCATTGCTTCCAATGGTGCGACGAAGCCTTGGCCGGAGTTGGACGGGTGGTGGCCGGAGTTTTGAAGAGAAATTAGTTCTCTTCCTTCTTTGAAACTGAACGCCCAAAACCTTGAAACCAGCGTAGATCATCAGGTAATCCAAAGATTTCCTTATCCTTCCTTCTGTGTCTTCCTTGATCCACAATCTACCTAGCATAGAATTGTGTAGGATTTCCATTAGAATATGGGGATTTATTCCAAGATTTTCGGTAACTTTGTTTCAGGAAAAACAGAGTGAATGCCAGGGTCCCTCGCCGGCGTCTTCCTCCTCGCCGGCGTCGTGTTAGAACGTAATGCCTCTTGTTTGAAGCTCTTTTGCCGGTGTTGGTCGGAAGTATCGTGTAACAGGGCATGGACATGCCTTGTTCCTTGATGCTCCGGTACGCGGTGGAGTGAAGGCCGGAATCCACCCTTGTAGCTGTCGGACCTCCTCCGGAGAGGAGACATGGTGCCTCGTTGGAACAAGGCGCCATGCAAGGTCGTCGAAGCCGGCCAAAGGGGGGGGGGGGGGGGGATGGCATTCGGCCCTAGGCATCGGTGTTGGGACGCTTGGGAGGTTGAAGAAGACTCCCTGAGTCCTCCGAGCATGAACCAGCCGGTTCTCTGAATCGGCAATGATAAAATAAATAAATAAATAAATAATATATTATTGTATGAGTTGGGTTGGCCTGAGATTTAATCAAGGGAGCAGGTTCAATTGGCTGGAATGAATTATACTAAGTCCAGAGAATCATAGGCTTTATTTTTGATTAGTTAGGATGGGGTTCTAAGCCTGTATTATAAATTATTAAAAATATAAAATTAATTAAAGATATCTGTCATGTAGATGAACAGTATTTTTAAAATTATATTTTTGAATTAGTTAGTTGAGATAAATATTTCATACTTATGATTATTGAAAATGCTTAGCAATATGAATATTTGGTTGATTATTTCTGAATTCTGTTACTATTATTATTAGCATTATTTGTTAAAATTATGAATTTCGTAGTTATGATTATTGAAAATGCTTAGCAATATGAATATTTGGTTGATTATTTCTGAATTTTGTTACTATTATTATTATCATTATTTGTTAAAATTATGAATTTCTTGATAGCATAGTTGATACTAAAATAAATAGTTATCATTTATTATTTGCATAACATTTAATTATAAATTTGAGTATTAATTATATTTTTTTAAAAAAATTAATTACTATGATGGCAACAATAATAATATTATAATTATAGACAAATAAATATATAATAATATTAATAATAATATAATAAATAAAGAAAAATAATAAAAATTACTTAAACATATGCATAAAATTTGATTGTCAGGTAAAGAATGAATGATATAAGCTTAATATGACGTAAACTCTTACTCCGCTATATAATGACTGATATCAAAACTCATTTTCATAGGTGAAGAATGCACTTTTTATCCACAGGGTTAAATATGGTTTTTAATTCTATCACATGATAAATGTAACTGTAACCATGAAAAATAAATTACTAATAATATGAATTATTGATAATATGAATAAGATGATATATAAACTGATAACATGAATAATGATGACATAAAAATTGAAACATAACACTATTAACCAGTAATGATATGTACACGAATTAATGAATAATAATATGCTAATATGTTGGTTAGTAAAGCCTAAAAATTTTGAATCTAGATAATGTATATTTATACACATATGTATAGTCAGTAAATATCAATACCTTAATAATGATATATCGGGATAATTCACTTATAGTGATTCATAGTTAGTTTTCTTACTGACACGAGCTTATATAACATCTTTCATTTTTTTTCTTACTAACGATATGAGATCATGGAAGATTTTTTCTACCTCATTTTCATCAAACCTTTGTTGCCATCACTGACCATGGGAGATCCATGCCAAGCCTCGCCCCCCACCCCCTCTTCTCTATCTGCCCCATCCATCCTCCATCCCTGCCCATAGTGATTTTTCATTATTGTAGATTTTTTTTTTTTAAGGGAAATGGATGCTTTTTCTTCATGCTTCTTTGTCTCTCCTTCCTTAAAAAAAAATACTTCTCATCCTCTCTTTAAAAAAAAAAAAAAAAAAAGTCCTTTCAATTGATATACGTTTATATTTGCATAGAGCAAGAAAATGCATCAAGTAGGGAATATGATACTTGACATTTGAGTTCTTGATTTTTCTTACCTTATTCTTTTGTCAATGAGCATGGTGTAGTTGAATTAGAGGCATGGTTATTATTGTGGTTCAAATTCCAAGTATTGGACAGGGTTACTTGGAAAAGGATAGAGAAGCAGAGAAAATTAGAAAGAAGATGATTGTTTTAGATGTTTGACCACAAGTGTTTGATTTTAGAGAAAACTATGAAGAAAGAGTGCTTGAAAGAAAATATTGTGAAAAAAGAAGAGGACCTCTGATTGTACTGCACTTTCCTTCATTTCATTTTATATGTTGTCTCATAGCATATTGAATAAGATTTAAAATTTTAGTAGTAAACTTCTAGGCATAAATTTCATAGACTCTTGGTTTTTCTTTTTCTTTTTCATTTTTTTTTCTCCTGGGGGAGGGGGTTGGGTGGGTTGGGGATGGGAGCATACCACATTAGGGAATAAAGAATAATGGTTGATCCATTTTATAAGTTTCTTTAGAGATACAAGTGAAAATTTATTGCCTTGTATTGCTTATGGTTGCTTATGCTTCATATTTACCCATGGTTCTAGTGGTTGATAATTATACTAGTTAAAAGAAAGGTAGAAAGTATGGTCAAATCCATTTTACTTTTTTCTAACCAATCAATAAGCACCAAATTATGGTGCAAGTACTCTATTTGTACTGTGAGGTCTTTTCTTTTAGAATCTAAGTTGATTTCCTATCTTAGATAATGTTGAACCTTAAGAAAAAGTATTATAATTTTATTTTAAAATTTGGTTAGAAGCTAGATATCGAGTCCTATATCAACCTTGCTTCAATTGTGATACCAAATTCCCCTTAGATTAGAAGTTATGGTCTCCTAAAATTTATGTTCATGATTGAATCTTTAATATGATGGATCTTGCTTCAAAGTGGTATAGTGTTATAATAATGTTATAGTGGCCAAAGTGGTCCAAAATAGATCCAATAATACTCTAGATTTAGTCTCCCTTGGGGGAACTAACTCCAACCAAATTAAAATTGAAGTTGGGAAAAATTCTACTTACCTATCTAGATTTTGAGTACTTACAAGTCAAGGGTTCCATCATCTGCTATTGGACCTATTTTAAAACAAGTCACTATACGAGTTGAGTTTCTAATATAATAGGTTTATACCAAGAATCTACTCTAAGTATAGACCTTTTAATACTAGTTATTGATGAACTTATTAGAAGAAAATATATTAGAATTTAAGAGTTTTAGATTAAGTAGGACTAATACAAAATAAATAGAATACAATTTTAATAAAAATAAAAATAAAGATGAAACAGAAGGGGGCATTGAAGAGAGTGTTATTTATAGAATTAAAGCAGGTTAATTGTAAAGAAAAAGGATTCATATAGTAAACCCTAACTAGTTTGAAATTTGGCTACAAAGACTATCATAAGATTCACAAACCAATACATGATCAAATTCCTCATAAGAAATGAACTAGACTAAGCCATGAAATAATTTTGCAAGTCTAAATAGGCTTTGATGAAAATTTACCCAAGTTAAAATTGATTGTATGCATAGTAAGATTTGGGTTTGTTTTCCTTAGTCCCCATACATGTATATCCTAACTTGATCTATACCTAATATTTTACCTATTAACATCATTCATATCAATTATGTCACTTTTTAATTATGCATTGAGTTTGTAATTAGTAAATCATTTTGAAAAGATGAAAGGAATTTAGCTTTATAAATAAGTATAGTTTTATAAACTTGGATCCCCAATCCCTACCGCATGCAACTTGAATTCAAATTTGTTCCAACTTGAACCAAATCTAAATGGATAGGCACATGATCCAAATGGAGACCTGAACTCCCAAATAGGTCGGATTTGGTTAGGTGAACTTAGATATAATGCAATTGATAGCACTGTGATAAGAAAATAGTTTTTTAGTGATATCCTTTAGATATTTTTGATAATATTTATTTCTATATTAAGTGTTGATTTCCTTTATTTGGACTAAGTATTGTTGGATGGTATAGCAAAAGTAAAATCAAAGATCTTCGGGGATAATTTAGAGAGATCCAATCTCCTAATCATAACTAGTAGTCCCTCTTTTTCCCCTAACTTCGATATTGGATTGTTGGGCCACATCTTTCAACCATGGATTAATTATTTAAATAGTCAAACTAAATCATCACAAAAAATAAAGGCTAGCATAGCTAGCTTAGCAAGAACATTTATAACCATAAAATTAATTTGTTCAAGATTAATGATATTTGAAATTTTGCCTCTGATAGGTTCTAAAAGCAAGGCAACAAATTTTATTTTGAAGGCATAGAAACCACATAGTCATCTCTTACAGTGGGGCCTTGATGCAAGGCTTGGCGCAAAGGCATCGAGTCAGCAAAAAGCTTTCACAAAATCTATAAAAGAAGCCCTCTGTCAAGAACACGTATGCACAATTATCATCACTAAGGCAAATGCCTTGGAACTTGCTGCTTGGAGTCTTGCATAGATGTGCATCCACCACCCTTATTGCCATCTCTTTTATGAAGAAACAAACAAAACATAGTTAAAACTCATTCTGTTAGGCATGTGAGCTCCTCATATGTGTACTTAAAATCAAGGAAAACCATTAAAATTATCTATTAAAATGTGAGGAAGAAGATAAGTAGAGAGAAATAGAAAAAAGGAAGAGAAGAATCAGAGGCCATAAGAAGCAATAGCAGGAGCATAGCTGGAAGCATTCGTTGAGAGCACTCCATCATAATACCCTAGCTCATGTACTCTACAAAAGAAGAGATTAGATGAAATGAGAAGAAAGAGAAGGGAACCTAGTAATTCATATAGAAGGAATGGAGCAATTCTCTAGGACAATGATATGGTATACTTGAGAGACAAATGATAATTACCTTTTTTTCCCCCAAATCCATCTATTACTCCAAAAGGCAAATAAAACTGAGTTTGGTCATCCATAGGAAATATTTGTATTGCACCCATACAAATTGATCAATACATCATTGCTTGATTCATAACTAATACATCTGTGTTAACTCAACTCTTAATTAAAATGAATAATGAGTTAAATTTCCATCATCATATCTTCAATTGCATAATTTAAACTACTATCATAATCATCTTTAATTGTTATTTATCAAATCAATTTCCATTTTATTGACTCCATCAAATTAAGATTAATTATATATATTCTAAACTATAACAATCCATTTCACATGATATAATGATATAATTTATAGAAAACTATCACCCTATAAGTGACTTTAAGAAAAAACTCCTAAAAGAAAATAAAAATAGGCTTGGTCAACCTCAAATTTGGTCATCCAAAGGGCAATCTAAATCACAGCCATAAAATTTACTGAATATAATTTCATTTGTTCCATAATTAATTCTATTCTATTCACTCTTAATTAGCATGAATAACATGCTAAATTTCTTCCATTATATCTTCAACTATACATAATTAACATTAATTTTTATTAATTAGACAACTTACCATTTAGTTAACTCCATTATTTTAGGACAAAATTATATATTGTGGATTAATAACTTTCCATTTTATAGGTTATAATGATATAAATGTTTTGACTCCATACATTTCCAATCCTTTCCCTTATATATATTGCCACCCCATATGCTAGCCCTACCTTCTACCTTTGCACAAACCTTTTTGCACTGCTAAATTATACATTTTGGGTTGGGCTAGGTTGGGCCCGATTTAATTTCCTTAAGCTTGAGTTTGGCTTGAAATTTAAGATCAACCCAGCTCTATGGGCTAAAAATCAAGGCTTGAGCCTTGAAATTTGTTGGGCTAAACTCGGGTTGGCCCATGGGCCGCCTAGCCCATGCCCACTCCTATTTGAGGACGAGTTTTGGTTCATTAAAAAGATTTATACCAATAACTCATTCTTCTTTGGCTACTCCTTGTTCATCTCAAGCTCCCTATCCTTATGAAGCTATACATTGACCCTTAATGGAACTTGTTATATAATATGTTTTCAGCATCTCTAGCGGTCTATCTATGTATGCACCACCACCTAGCTAGGATAGGGAACTTAAAAATAGCAAAAAAATTTGCTCTAGTACTTAACTTTTAGGAAACCAATCTTTATTATTTTCATTACAAACTAAATTCCTTTATTAAAATTGTAAAATTTGTTAGAGATTCAAAATCTAGAGATTCGATGCAAAATCTTAATCTATCATGGATATTTCACTAAAAATCATTTCATCAAATATGTGATTTATGTATTTGTAGATACAAGTGCAAAAAAGTAAAAACATGAGTCTAAGATAGATTAAAATTATTAATATTGAATATAGTGTTAAGTGAGTGAAGCCTATCTTACTTTAATGTTAAACCTATATAATTTCTTAATGTCAATTTACATTCTAAAACTTATAATATTTTGAATATCAAAAGCTTATTATTTAAATTACTTTGTATATTAATAAAAATAACATGAAGACTTTTAAATATTTATGATTATATTTTTGGAACTAGGTTGGTAAACTCGATTTTAATTTATAACTAACTAACTTATATGGAATGCATATAAGAGTTGTTAAAAGAAATATAATTTACTTGTTAATATCAACTATAGACTCTATGAAGAGATTGATGATTTTTTTTGTATTTTAGTTATAAATATTATATTTATATTTAGTACTCTCTCATTAAGATCATTTGAAATATAATAAAATATGATCATCATAAAATTATCTACTTATTTATAAGGTATTTATAGGCTAAAATATATTCCACATGCATTTTACTAATATTACTCCTAAAAGCAAATAGCAATGAGCTTTGGTCATAGGAAATTTTGGTCATCGTAATAGATATATCCAAACTAGCTGGCACTTCATTACTCTCCATTAAAATCACATTTAATGACAACTTTGGCATATATTTATGGAGTAACAAATGGTTATCTTATAATAAATTATGTTAGATGTGGGCTATAATAAACTTTCTAAGAAGGTAGGTTTCTATTAGAGGAGACTTGATTAATATAATTAAATAATTTTTATTTACATAAAAATAATTACATTTAAAATTTGATTTTACTCATTATAATATAATTAAACAAATTTATTTTAATTAATTTTAATACTACACAAAATGAGGTATTAGTGGCATAGACATAGTGACATTTCCTAATTAATGTCATATATTTTTCTTATTCAGGGGATTTAGGCTCAAATGCTTTTAGTTGTTAAGGAGCATTATAAAATAAGCAATATTTTGTTATAAATACTACTACAATGTTTATATTTTGCTACATTATTTTAATGGTACTTTAGAAAATGATGAGAAATAATAAGTTGCTTGCTTTTATGATAAATTACTAAAAATCATAGAATCTACATAATTATTTTAATGGAATTTTTTAAAATATTGAAAATAACACTTTGCCCTACATTTTTGTTAAATTGTTAGCAGTCATGGAAATTGCGACATTAATTTAATGGTTTTTAAATCATATCAAATATATATTTATGTTAAATTATTGGTTATAAGTTTGTGGTTTATCTATATTTTTTTATTAATTTGGCCAAGCTTCTCAATAACTAAATGGCTAAAATTTGTATTAAAAATATCTTAAAATTATAGACAATTTAAATTTATGTGTTAAGTGCCTTTATTAATTTTAATTACAACACAAAAAAAATTATCCATATTTTAAGGAACTTGTAAGAAAAGATTGCATATGATGGAGGAACATGTCAAAGCTATTGACATTTTTAAATATTTTAAATAAAATGGTTTTAAAATATCATGAAAATAAAATGAAGTTTCTCATTTTGATTTTTTATCAAAGGGAAAAGGATTGTATTTTTATGAAAAATAATTATTGAAATATGGCTATATTTTATAAATGAATAAGCTTTGAATAAGTATAACCAAATATTATTTTAATAAAGTTTAATGGTGCTATGGTGGTAGAGTGGTTTCTAGTTAAGGAGCAAGGTATTGATTCTCATGTGACATAAAATGTTTTTTCCTTTACATGACATCTATAGCAAATGCCAGCATTAATTATGGATTTAATTGACATTTGTTTAAAATTCCAACAATTAATTATCAACACCATCCTAAATTGATACATAAAAAAATACTATAAAAGTGCTGATAGAAGTACTTGTGATATTTTTTTAAGCTATTAACAACACTTATATATTATGCAAAAAGCTCCTTTGTTGTAGAAATTTGATAGCAGTTGAGCTATGCAAGGGATTATCACAATCCATCTACATGAGGTGCTAAATTCTAATATATAAACATTCTACTTTGATGATTTTTGTTTCACCCTTGCAAGGACAAATGCCCTACCTTCAAGTTATAAAAATGAACTTGCTTTGGAATTCCTATCATGTCATAATTTAAATGCTTCCATACATCATCATCCAATAGCTAGACAACATCCAGGATGCTCTATCAAGCATTATAGACAAGACAACTTCAAATAATGCATGTGTACTTTGAATTCTATCCACATCAGCATTTTTTGGTATATCATTTTGTTTTATATTGAAATCCACTCAAGGTCAGGTATGACTGACTAATTAAGATCTTATATGCATGAACTAGCACTGTGTTGAGAATCTAAAATGTAGTTTCATATTGATATGTTGTGACAATATGGCCTGAGGTAATTAGAACTTGCAAAGATTCCTTCTAAATCAGTTATTTATTATTTTTATCATCGCTTCTAACATCTTGAAGCATGAAATTTTCACTCATCTTGAATAGTATCATAGGCCATTTAAAGGCTACCATTCCAATGTACTTCAACGACTGTAGCTGCAACTCAAATCTAAACTTGATCCAACTTGTATCCTATCAAATTTGGTAGGAACATGATCCAAATGTAGACCAAATCCCCCAAATAGATTGGATTTTGGTTAGTTGATACCTAATCTAATCCAACCAATAACACTTGGGCAAGAAAATAGTTTCTTGATAATATCTTTTTGATTTTTCTATAGCATCTTATATTTTTGCATTGTCGATTTTCTTGATATGGTTTGAGCAATGTTGGATGATGCCACATTGAAAAGATCTAAGATTTTCAAGGATAATCTGGGGATATCTAATCTCCTAAGTATAACTACTATTGTCTCATTTTCTTCTCTTTTTGATATTGGAGTGTTAGGTCTCATCTTTCAATTGCATATTAACTGCTCATTAAATCACAAGATAAAACCTGGTTCATGTGCATTCTCTTTTTCTCCAACATATTCCTTTGAATTTGTGGCTTTGAGATTTCCACTTCCTCTCTTGCACAACCCTCATCCCCAGCTCTTTCAAGAAGATGTTGGAATTTGAACTCCTCCAAAACTTTACCACTTTGATCCTCGTCTTATGGCATTAAAATTCAAACCAAATTGGATCTCCTGGTCTCTGCATAAAAAATGTGTGTAGATGACTTGTCACACCCCAAAGCCTAGGATGGATCTAAATCATGATAATCCACCATATACAAGTATGCTAGATATCTCAAAACACATAAATCAATTAAACAACTTTCCATGTCATGATTAAAAAAATATTTATATAAGAAAAATTAGAGAACTAGAGAAACTAGACAATTGGTCTAGTAGGTGTTGTATCTACCCATAGTCCCTCTTTAGTTCCTTGTATTTGAAAAGAAAATGAAAGATGTTTCATAAGCTTGTGCTCAGTAAAAAACCTAATCATGAATTACCATAAGTGAATTAACCAGATATATCATTATTAATAAACTGATATTTACAAACCATACAATTCAGATTCAAAATTTTTACTTTACTAACCAACATATTAGCATATCATTATTTATTAATTCGTGTATATGTCATTACTGGTTAACATTATCATGTCATCAATCTTCATGTTATCATTGTTGATGTCATCTTTATTCATGTTATCAGTAATTTATGTCATCAGTAATTTATTTTTCATGGTTATAGATTACGGTCACATTTATCCTTATGATAGGACCAGAAATTATATTTAACCCTACAGATAAGGATTTATCATTTATATATATCTCTTATGGAGGTGTGTCTTAGTATCAATAATCAATTATAACATAGTGAACTGAAAGTTCATATCATGTTAAGCTTATATAATTCATTCTTTACTTGTTCGTCAAAGCTTATGCATGTGTTCAAGTAATTTCTATTATTTTTCTTTATTTATTATATTATTATTATTATTATTTATATATAATTATAATGTTATTATTGTTACCAACATAGTAATTAAATTTTCCTTTAAAAATATAATTAATATTCCAATTTATAATTAAATGTTATGCAAATGATAAATAATGATTATTTATTTTAGTATCAATTATGCTATCAAGAAATTCATAATTTTAACAAATAATGCTAACAATAGCAGTAAATGGATTCATAATAATCAATTAAATATTCATATTGCTGAACATTTTCAGTAATCATAGCCATGAAATAATTTTCATTAAATATTGCTAATCAGAATTTACAAAAAAACATTAATTTAACTAATTCATACTTAGCTTATTTACCTCAACTCACTAATCCAAAAATGTAGTTTTAGGGATGCTGTTCACCCACATAATAGATATTTTTAATCAATTTTATATTTTTAATAATTCATAACATAGCCCAAAACCCCATCTATTAGGCCCCACCATGAGTAAAGCCTTTGGGTTATCTGGGCTTAGTAATTAATTCTAACTGATTGAACATGCTCCCTCGATCAAATTGTAGTCCAACCCAACTCATATAATAATATAAATGCATCATAAATGCATTAAAATATCTTAAAAAGGCCTAAACTAACATCAAAAATATTCATAAAATTCTTAGGCTCCTATCAAAGGAGTGGGAGCCAAAGGATATTACTATTATAGAAGCAAAGGACCTATCCAAGCTTAGCAAGAATGATTTCCTTGGGTCACTCTTGACTCATGAACTCACCATGAATCATTGAGAAGAGGAAGAAAAGAAGAAAAAAAGGTGTTGCTTTGAAATCCTCTACTCTAATCCTTGATTATGACATAGGAAGCGAGGATGAAAGTGATAAAGTTGAGAAACTAGCCATGCTCATCTAAAAATTCAAGAGATTTTTAAAGAGCAAAAAAGGATATGGCCAAAGAAGAATGAGAAGAGTATCCATTAAGGGAGAATCGAGCAAAAACGGAACCAACCCCGTTACGTACCATGAGTATAAGAAGTCAAGGCATATAAGAACGAATTATCTATAACTTAAGAAGGCACGTAAGAGACCAAACAATAAGGCCTTCACATAAACTTGAAGCAACAATGAAATTAGTAGCTCCGAGGAAGAGACAAGTGATACCAAGGTAGCAAACTTATGTCTAATGATTAAAGAGGATGAGGCAAGTAATCTTAATCATGATTCTTCTAGTTATGAAGAGTTAGTCAATGCACTTAAAGAACTACATCAAGACTTAAGAAATCTAGGTCATAAAAATGCATTTTTGAAGAAATTAGTTAGTAAACTTGAGAAAGAAATGCATTTCTTGAAAAACAAAAATAGTTCCTTAAAGAAAAAAAAATAATGAATTGAAATCTTCTTGCTCTAATATTGAACTACAAAAAAAAGAAAATGAAACTCTAAAGAAAAAAGTAGAAGATTTGATAAAAACTCTTCATTAATTTACAAAGGAAAGAGAAGATCTTGACATGTTATTGGATAGAAGATAGGACTAGGAAATGCTCCATCAAAACATAAGAAGTATTTTAAAAATTTCTTTGTAAAGGCAACTTCTTCATGATTTATTTATTACTTGCAACTATTGTTAATGCAAGGTGCATATCTTTTGTTCATACCCAATTAGAAGAAACATATACGTGGGAAGAAGGTGTGGGTACCAAAAAAAACCCAAGCCCTAAAAAAAAAAAAAAAAAAAATCAAGTCCTAACCCTATTAGATAAAAAAGATTTGGATACTAGAAGCTCATGATTGATTTTTTTTTTTGTAAGTTTGTCTCAAGGTCAATATGGAAGGGAATCAATGGTACTTAAATAGCATTTACTCGAGACATACGACTGGTGACAAGTCAAAATTCATAAGTATTACACCAATGGATGAAGGATGAGTAACTTTTGGATATAGGAAAGATAATCAATATTAGCAATATTGGTAACAATTCTTTTTATAATATTGAGAATGTATTGCTTGTTAAAAACCTAAAGTATAACTTAGTATTAGTCAATTGTGTAATAAAAGAAATAGAGTAATATTTGAACCCATACATTATTTAGTATAGAAAGTATTTGATGATAATAAAACACCTTTTGTTAAACCAAGACATGAAAATGCATATATTCTTAACTTAGATAACATTATTTCTTCATAATTTCATATCTTTTTGCTATTCATAATGGTGGTTGCATATGGCATAGAAAATTAGGACATGCAAGTATGGATTTAATTTCTAAACAATCAAAGAAGAAACTAGTTATTGGCTCACCTAAAATCAAATATGAAAGAGATTAATTTTGTGTTGCATGCCACAAAGGCAAGCAAACTAAGTTCTCCTCTCAATCCAAAAACAACTTCAACTATTGCATATGGATCTATTTGAAGGTAGAGACCATACACTAGTAATTATAGATGATTGCTCAAAAAGATGAATCCTTATATATCTTTGCCAAATTTTGCAAAAAAATAAAATAATAAAGGTTTTAACATTGCATGCATTAGAAGTGATTATAGGAAGAATTTGATAATCAATCCTTTAAATAATATTGTGGCAAAAATGAAATTGATTATCAATTCTTCGTTCCTAGAAACTTTCCGATAAAATGAAGTTGTTAAGAGAAAAAATATAAAGTTGTTGAGAGAAAAAATAAGACATTAGAAAATATGGCAAGATAAAAACAGTTAACCACTACTTGTAAAAAGGGATATTTCTAATAGAAAGATTCATCAAAAGAGTTAATAAAACCATTGAAAAAAGTTTTTCAGATGAACTTCTTAATTGTCGAAAGATATCGACAAAAGCCTTATCAAGAAAAATTTATAATGGAAACAACTAACCATCCAAAAAAAGCAAACTTTTAATGATGAAGAATTATTTATTAAAAAAAATATTATTTACAATGGACTTTTAACTACCATGAAAGTTTAAACTTTTAGCAATAGTACTCCCACCAACCGAGAATAATTTATAATTATGCCAACGTATAATTTTCATCAAAAAAAATTATATTGAATTGCATGACTAATCATTATTGAAGAAAAAAAAAGTCCAATGAAAAAAAAAATATATATATATTCCTAACAACTAATAACTATTTTTTGTGATAGCTTTCTTTGTAGAAAAAACATATTTCCATCGAATACAACTTATATGTATTCAACTAACTATTACGCAATTCGTTCAAAGAAATTATAAAAACAATAAAAAACAAAGAGAGATTTATAACCAACCATTCATAATGATGTAAGGAACAACACCAAAGAAAAGATCTCTATACATATTGCAGTTTATACATCTCAAAAGAGATTCTTATAATTTCTAACAAAATACAAATAACCTTAAAAAGTTCATATTTACATAAATTCAGATCTTGAGCCCAAGAATTTCCCTCCATGTGCCCCCAGGCCACCTCTGATTAGTCTAGATCTAGCTCCATAGAATGCATTGCCAAATGGGTTTGATTGAGGATTTACTGGGGGTCTCTGCACCCTAACTTGATTGCCCAGACATGCATGGCTGCACATAATAGCGGAAGTAGTTGTCCATCAGATTTAAACAAAATTATAACCAAACAGCACATCTTACATAAAAGAGGGCATAAATACAAAAATTGTTAGTTTTAGTCAAGATTTTTTATTAAAAAATATTATACAACTAAATATCATAAGCAGATTAAAATTAATGTGTGCGCACATGCAGCAAACATTCGTTTGTGTACATGGCCTCCATGCATTCAAGTGCGCACGTAGCCTCATCCCGGATGCATTCAAGCGGTATTGATGTTATGCATGCACACTTCCCTCCCAAAAGCATTTCAATTAAGGCATGCATTCGATAGGTACGTGCATATGGCGGCCTTCCTCCCAAAAGCATTCAAATAGTGTTACTATATATATATATATATATATATATATGTGAAAAGAAAAAGAAAAGCGTTCTCCACCAAAGAAGAGTAAGCTGCATGTGACAATTAAACCGGACAGAGGGACCCAGCATACTACTGAAATTCTTCATCCAGAATAGAAACCAAAGTATAAAAACCGCACCATCCTGCAACTTGCAAGCAGCTATCCCTAACTAAGGTACATACAACACATGCAAAGATATGCATATATTTACATGTTTATGTATTGATTTCTTTGATTTGGCTTCTAAAAACACATATTACCTATGGTCTGAATAATAACAGCAACAACAACAATATTTAATCACATAAAGCCAGAGGTCAAGAAGAAAGCTAAGAATGCTTCAAACAGAACATTGATCACATAATTCAGTCCTAGGTTCCCACAGAAAAGTGATATCCATCATGGTAGATAGACTACAAATAAAACCTTTCTTACTCTTCAAAGTGAGAAACAAAATAAACCGATCAACAGTGCACACATTATCTATTTTCCTACACCAATAACGATTCAAAAATTTTAGCTCATCTATATTTTGAAAAGTCATCACAGAGCTGACCGAAACTAATGTGACCAGAATCCTAAGTACCAGCCTTAATTTTTGTACCATCATCACTGATAGCTGAATCAATCATGCTATTTTGAATAGCAATCGATAGAAGATCAAGCACATATTTTCTGTAACTAGAAAAATTTATCCAAAAAAAAAGTGGGGAAAAAAATGAAAAGCTAAAGGCAAATTCTCTTTTGTGTCAGGATGGCCCATCGTAACTTATCATTCTTATAGTACATCTAAGTAGACACAATCAACAGAGGGCATTGGTGACTCTTCCAGACTTCTAAGAGAGCAACCAAGTTCAATGACCCTTACAAATAAAGATTCTATGTTAGACCTTTTTGGTTCATTCATACTTCAATGGAGCAAATATGCATACCAACTTCGAAAGCATCAGTCCCACAAGAATTACTAAAATTCCCATGAACATAACAACTAATGGGCTGTTAACAGTTGCAAGTAGAAAACCAACTGTTAGGGTAAGAAGATAATGATTTGACTTCCAGTCAAAAGGTAATGAAGTAGTGATCATCAAAGCTAAAGTTCTTCACAATCTTAACTTCTTAATTGCAAGCAAGACCTCCCTCATGATGATGTTCTCAGAACCATCCTGCCCCATCAATGACGGCCGCAGAATCATTCAATAGATTAATGCAGCAACAGTATGATATTAACATTGATGTCATCCAAGTCCCAAAATGAAGAGAGGACATATTTTTCAGCAATATGGCATAAGCATAATGCATCCAAATGAACATTCTGGCCTTACTCACTTTCAACTTGAGATTGCTCATGCCCCAATGATCTCATTCCCATGTTACTTGTGTTTTCCTTCATACCATAACATTCACCAATTACCTCTCATGGGACTAATAACAATGCTCTTTGAATCAACAATGTCACCTACCAGTTTCCTCTTCTCTGGATTTGTTTTGATCAATTACCTGTGCAAGGTTTAAAACTTGGTTTAGGGTTCAGCTAGTATCATGAAATCTCAGCTTAGGCAGTTTTAGTCAGAATTCAAGACAAAGAAATCAGGAATCATTGGGTGTATGGATTTGATGGTTCAGATGGAAAGTGGAAAATTATTAAAAAACAATAATGTTCTATTGAAAACCAGTGAAAACACTAGAAAATCATGTAGACGTCAATTTAAATTATTATACAACCAAAGCATTTCAGGTTCCAAGATTTGATAAACTACCAGAACCTCCAAGTTTCTACAGGTGTCCATCATGAAGATGGTGAAGATAGTACAACTACTATACTCTGACCAAAAAGAAAGTGCAAAAACTGTACATAGATCAGAGTTGCACCAGAGGAGAATCTCTCTAAAAGATTTTTTTTTTTTTCTTCGACATCATGATCAAGCGCATGCAAAGGATATGCAGAAATAAAAAGATCAATTTATGTACATCAAGATAGTAGCTAACATACCAGAGGTTAAGTCATTCATGGGAAGAGACCTGGCTTTGCTATTGTTGCTCAGAAACCAGGGTATCTCCAAAGAACAGAAGTACTCTCTTCATATCAAGCAGAGAATCTCACATATGAATATATCAAATGCCATTATTTATTTGTGACAAAACAAGCCCATCACAACTCCATCAATACCTAACAGCAAAAATTACCTGATGGCTAGAACTCTTATCTACACACCTCGAGATAAAAAAGATATCGAGTTCCATCCTATCAACTCAGCTCTGTTAATATACACTTGTTCCAAACCCAGAACTAACACTTATCGCAGGAATGCAAAACACTCACCCTATGACACAAAGGTGAGACAAAGGCAAACAAGGTAATGATTAAAATGTTTAGAATCATATGGAGAATATTGTATCACATTTGAAATCTTTTCTAAAGTTGACTCTACATCTATAGTAGGGGTGACAATTTGCGTTTCCATGTCATGTTCGTGCCATGTCAAAGCTAATGTATAATAGTATATGGGTCAATATGATCACGAGATGATTAATTAGTCATATAAAAAATCCAAACACGAATATGATCATGAGATGATTAATTAGTCATATAAAAAATCCAAACACGAATACGATATGATTATTATATGGATAACATGATATGACATGCATAACCTAAATTATATTGGATTGACACGATACGACTCGCTCAATACGAATAGACATAACTTGCTTAACACAAATAGACATAACCTGACTTGCTTAATACGATTCACTTAATATGTCATCAACTAAACGAGTCTCTTTCGGGTTGGTTGGTCAACCAGCGATATGATAAAATTATTTTGTGTCAATCATGTCGATACATTTACTATGTGAACCCGCTTAAAGTTAACCCAAAATATTTAAGGTCAATCCGAACCCATTTATTTTCTATTGGGTTCAAGTCGTATTCGCAAGTCATATTCAATCTTATGACTCCTAATCCATAGTGCTTATAAGAAACTGCAAAATTTTGCCGTTGTGCACCTTTTTAGCTTAAAAAGATGATGTTTAAACAAGATAATTGACTTTCCTACTAAATACAAATCTCTGAGAAGAAATTTTACCTAAGATACATTGAAGATTCATTGAAGATGACAAAGATAAATTTGGATATATGTCAGTACGTGTTCAACCATTCAACCCCAAGCTATTATAAAAAAATTGAGGAAAAAAGAGACTTTTCAAGAAAATATTCTCTTTACACTATTCAATGAAACATGAAAGAATTTAAATAAAGCAAACATTGCAAATGTTTAGGGAGGTAGAAAGATCCAGAAGAGATAGTAATAAAAGCAAACTAGTAATGAAGAATTTGTTAAAAGTGTTTAACCTGTATCTGCCCCTCTGCTGAAAAAAAAGGTCAAAACTCGCAAACCCTCGGGGGACCCCAAACATCACATATAATAGTTTTGATAGTACTGCGCTCTTAGAGTTCACAATTGCACATCCAATGGAAGCTAGACAATACAAACTTTAGGAAACACAAAACTCCTTCAAAAATTTCTAACCAAAAGTAACAAGACTTCTAGGAATGGTCCTGCAATCTGAAAAGTGAAACACACCAATTCATATAAAGCAACAAGAGATCCTCAGGTTGTACTTAAAGCACCAGAAAACATTATTTTCCATGAATGGTGACATCTGGATATATGGAAGGTTTTATTTGCATTTCTGCATTGAGTTTCTATCAGAAAAATAGTGGTTTTTTTTCTTAATTAGTCTGATGAGAATAAGCATATTATGGTTTCCTTTGTCACCACTACCAAGCCTTCCATCTTTAACAAGTTCAGCACCATTCTCTGTCACCACAAATCACTTTGACCCATTCTCACCAACCAAAGAGAACAATGTTCAGGATTTCTCCATTCTAGCTATAACTTATAGGACTTTCTTATGCGAGAATCTCAAATAAGTGAGAAGCTCTAGACTGTAGCTTTGCCATCATAATGTAACTTTAGGGGAACGAGACCTCTTTGTCGTTCTTTTTACAAAAAGAAAATAACACCAAAGTGATATAAAAAATTCAAAGTTTACCAATGCAACTCAAGAACTCCTAATAAGAATTACGAAGCATCTCTTTCCCTTTCTGAAGTTTGAAGCTCTTTACTGAAAAACAATTGAAACTCTTTACCGAAAAACAATCTAGCTACCATTCTTCTGGCAGCTTTTAACTTACAAGATAAAGCATTCAAGTTGAATAAAAACATTAAAAATGTTATCACTTTGTGATCTTGAACGATGAGAACATGATTTTCAAAATAAAAGCAGAATATCAAAATTTTCCCAACCAATCAGAAGTGCCATTTGCACAGCCAAGATTATCCAATAAATGAGGGCTTAAATCCTGCATTGCATTCCAAACTAATTTGCAAAATGGATTCACAACTTCAAATATGATCTTGAATACATCTCTTTTCCAATAACACATGTACGGTGAGAGCAAAACTAGAATAAGAGGATAGAGCATGTCTATACTGAAGGAAACATTAAAAACAAAAACTTCATGACTTAAATTTATGTGATTATTCAAATAATGACAAACGTATAAAAGTAGCATATAAAACCTGTTGTCAATAAGGACACTTACCAACTTTTGAATTCCACTAATCATAACAACCTTCTCTTCACTGGCAATGCCTCGAGATACCCATACTTCAAAAGGGCCCGCAGTTCTATCTGTGTGGTTTTTGAGATAAAGTTGGAGCTGAAGAAACATCAAAGTAATTCAAAATGCCATCCAGACAGTAAAAGAACCGCAAGATCTAAAAACTAGTTCAATGATTTTGATTCTACAAATCGAATAGCCAAAATTGAATAAATTCTTTTTCTTTCTCTAACATAGGATTCTCACAGCACCATAGTATATCCTACAAGATAATTGAATTGAGGTTCTCATGCCCTAGTCTTGATCATAAGAACCCTCAAACTCGACAAAAACAAAGTTGCTTTTTCCCTAATTAAAAAATATTTTATTATTGTTAGTTTGGGCCACACCACCCATAACAAGTTTATTTATCATAGCTCTTTGAGAAGATTCAATTATATGCCCCCATTCTTTAAGTAAGGAACATGCAGACTGAGCTTAATGCTTCAATAACAAATACCATAGCAGCATCAAAGCTACTCCAACCTATAATAATCCATCTCATGTCGGGAATAAGCGAACATAAACAACTCCACCTTGCAGCTATGAATCAGAAACCCTAAAAAAATGTTAGAGAAAAACTGCACAGCGATTGATAAGCTTTAGCCAGAAATGCGTGGTTGCAGTGGTTCCTTATTCTAATTACTGAGGAAGAAGGCCCGTAAGTTTTCATCTCTTTCCCAAGAAATATATTCAATATGTCTAATTTCGGCCAATTTCAATCCTATGATTCGGGCCATTTGTTCCATTTCTTTTTTTCACCACTAAAATGAGGAAAAACTTTATACAATACGGTTCCATTCTTGTAAATAAAATGTCACAGACATTTTAACAGATCAACCATCTTATAGTCATATTAAAACATATCACGTTAGACGAATTCCAAAAACACAAAACAATCAGATAATAACAGACCATGATACGCAAAAGATGGCAAGGAGACTCAAAGACTACATCATATAACAAAACCAGGCCACAGAGAGATGCAGATGTACAAAAAGAAAAAAGGAAATCCCAAAATAATACCTTTAGGGGTTTAAGGAAGCATCAACCATAGATGTAAAAATGACCAAAGATCAATTCTACTAGTTCCGGCTCGAAGGGGGCACAATGCCAATCATAGCTCCCTAGCACTGGAATTAGGGTTTGGCAGATGGCAGAGATCAGAGGAGGAGAGAAAAGGGGTTAACTGGCGCTCACACTGGCATCAAAGGAAAGGGCTTGAAATCACGAGAGAAGGATTCCCAATCGCCCGACTCCCTCTTGCGGGTTCGGGAAGCCTCCGCGGTTCCGGCGATGCCTCGACTCCCGCTTAGCCTGTGGGTTTGGTGAGGTGGCGTCAGTTGTTGTTTTTTCTTTTGTTTTGTTTTAAGCTATAAAGTTAACAAATATTTCTGATGCATTATTTTTTTTTTCTCTTCTCGTAGAAAAATTCTTCACCTTGGCACGTACTCCTAGAACTTAAAAGAAAATAATAATAGTAATAATAATTTTAACGCATTTACTTTGTCCAAAAAAAAAAAACCTCTTCTTCCAACGATATTTTCTCATCTATTGGAACTAGAAGCTATGACAACAAGTAAATTTCACAAAAAAATATTTTTCCCTATGATTAATTATCAATCTATTTGGAATGTTTGTTGTAACTACTATATTTTTTTAAAGTAAACATTATTTATTATATTATAAATCATGATCTTATTACACCTGTCCTAAAGGGCAAAAAGCTTAACATCAATTATTTTCATGCTTTTGATTATAAATGCTTTATATTAAAAAATAACAAAGATAACTTATAACAATTTGATTCTAAATCAGATAAAGGTATATTCGTGTTCAAGAGACTCTAATAGTTGAAGAGCCTTTGATGAGACTAACCCCTCATAAAAAAGATCTAAATTTTATGATATATTGATTACATCAATAAGAGTTTAGACGACTTCTCCCCTCATAAAAATCCAAAAGAACTTGAACAACAACAAGAGGACCATAGGTTGAGGAAAATCTTGAAGCTTTTCGAACACTTTCTAAAGAATGGAGGTATGCCTATAGCCATCCCAAAGAATAAATTATAAGAGATCTCTCTTATGGTATTAAAATCAGGGTATTTATTAGAAACTTATGTAATCTTCTAGCTTTTATTTTAGAAGTTGAGTCAAAAACTTATGAAGATGCGTGAATATTAAGTTTTGGCTATGTAGGAAGAACTTATTTAATTTGAAAGGAAAAAAGTTTGGATCCTAGTTCCTTGGCCTAGTAATCATCTCGTGATTGGAACCATAAGGATTTTCAAAAATAAATTTGATGAATTTGAGATAGTTATTAGGAATAAGGCTAGATTGGTCGAAAAAGGTTATAATCAAGAAGTAACAGAAATAGATTTTGATGAGACCTTTGAACCAATAGCTAGATTAGAAGCCATTAAAATTCTACTTGCATTTGCATCTTATATAAATTTCAAACATTTTCAAATGGATCTCAAAAGTGTATTTTTAAATGCTTGTATTTTTGAAAAAGTTTATGTAGATCAACCTCCTAAACTACGTTTACGAACTTTCAAAAGCTTTATATGGTTTAAAATGAGCACTCAGGGCATGGCATAAAAAATGTTGAACCTTAGGGTTTAGTAATACATGTTTTGATAATAATATGATAATGATTAAGTTACTAATAGGATAATCGAATTGTGATGACATAGATATGTGCACGTCTGAGTAAAATTAAATTAATGGAAACTTTATCTGAGATACATTTGATCCTTCAAAAGCTCAAATCTCATCTTAGCATAATAAAAATTTGAAGAATTATCTAACATGCCAAGGTTTAAATTATAAATTTTATTTTTTCCTAAGGACTAAATGTAAAACTTGGTGAGATATTAAGTACACAAGGCTCAATGAATATTAAACATGATTTAGATTAGGTTTTAGATCATAATTAAAATAAAATTATTATAAAAATTTAAAATCGGACTTATGCGATCGACTGACCCCTTAAACAATCGACCGGGCTTGGCACAATCAATAATATCTCGAAATGACTGCTCACTCTTTGTGCTTAGCGATTGACTAGCATAAGCTCGGATGGTCGACCAACCTAGGTCCAGCGGTTGACTAGCCCTAACCTGGATGGTCAATTGCTAGATCTCTAATAGCTCAATGGCCATATTTCATATGGCCATTGGAGTTTCCTAGAAGTCCCAATAGTCATATTTCTCAATGCCTATAAAATAAAAAGATTGTTTCTGGTTTAAACATAAAATTTTGGTTTCAAAATTAGTGAAAAAACTTTAGAAAAATTTTCTTTGAGCCTTTAGTATAGTTAATCTTACAACCTAAGTTTAGAGCTCCATTGGCAAATCTATATCTTTTAGGTATTGTGTTAAGTACTTCTTCAAGAGAAGAGTTTTCAAAAGCCTTGAGTTTGTTTACGAGAGTTACTCCTTAGTCTAATAAAAAGAAGTTGTAGAAGTGTTTGGTCTTCACTCGAGAAGAAGGTCAGATAGTGAAATACCCAAGTAAGAGACTTGGAAAGTGGACATAGGTAAAGAGTGAGGAATCACTATAAAAATCTTCTCGTCTTCTTTACTTTCTTGCTATTTATTTACTTATTATTATCTTACATTGCTTTATATTTGAATTCATTTTTTAGTTTTAAATTTTTTAGAAACTTAATTCACCCCCCTCTTAGGTTGCCCCTTAGGCCTTCAATTAATATCAGAGCCAATATCTCCAATTTCATTAGCTTAATAGTCAAGGAGTAAAGAGATGGCAACACTTAGTATATTTTCCTTTAGTGAGAGGCATTCTAACGATAGGCTTCTCTTATTTAATGGGAGCAATTATTACTATTAGAAAGCTAAAATGAAGATAATT
Organism: Metroxylon sagu; assembly: GCA_017589505.3. Taxonomy (NCBI): domain Eukaryota; kingdom Viridiplantae; phylum Streptophyta; class Magnoliopsida; order Arecales; family Arecaceae; genus Metroxylon; species Metroxylon sagu. The sequence continues at coordinate 1,652,407 of JACVBY030000634.1, read as the reverse complement.
CTTCAATCTATTGACTATGACATTTGGAGAATCACAGTAAATAGATATGAAGCCCCAACCAAAATAGTTAATGGCTCAAGGATATTAAGATTCTTCAAGTAAATGCTAGGGTCATGAATGTTTTGTATTGTGCCCTATATACTATGAATTTAATAGGGTCTTAACTTGTGAAACTGCCAAACAAATTTAGGACCAACTTGAGGTGATTCATAAGGGCACCAATCAAGAAAAGAGTCCAAGATTAATGTACTTGTTCATAGTTATGAATTATTAAAATGAAACTAAAAGAATCTATTTCTAACATGTTTACTAGATTTACTGACATTATTAATTCTTTGAAGTCTCTTGGAAAAGTTTATACTAATGTTGAGAATGTTTGTAAAATTCTAAGGTCTTTGCCAAAGTCTTGGGGGCCAAACGTGATGGTTATCATTAAAGTTAAAAGACTTGACAAAGCTAAGCTTAGATGAGAATTGCTTGGGTCACTCATGAACCATGAGCTCACCATGAAAGGTGAAGAAGATCAAGGTAAGAAAAAAGACATTACACTAAAATCTTCACTAATGAATGATGATGTTAGTAAAGATGAGAATGAAGAAGATAAAGAACTTGCAATGTTCACTTGCAAGTTTAAGAAATTCTTAAAGACAAAGGGAGGAGATGGCAAAAAGAAAGGGAGGGGAGAAGAGAAAGCTCAAAAGGAAAGTCAAGCAAAAAGGAAGAAGCACCGCTCCTTTACTACAAATATAAAAAAGTCGGGGGCACTTCAAGGTGGATTACCCTTAGCTCAAAAAAGAAAACATAAAGTCCAAAAAGAAGGCCCTTGCTACAACATGGAGTAATTTAGCTCATCCGATGATAATTCTAATACAGAGATAACCAACCTTTGTCTCATAGCAAAAGAAGACGAGGTAAGTGATTTGGACTCCTCTCATATGATAAGTTTTAGAAGCTGTTGAAGAAATACATGTTGACATGAAAAAATTGGGACATAAAAATGCTTCCTTAAAGAAACAAGTAAATGTCCTTGAAAATGAGCTTCAAGTGTTGAAAAATGAAAATCATGATTTGAAATTGAAAAAGATAAATTAAAATCATATGTATGCACAAATGAAAACCTTTTGAAGGAAAATGAAGAATTGAAAAACAAAATTGACGATTTGAATGAAATTGTTTACAATTTTATAAAAGAAAAAGAAAGAAAATCTTGATAAGCTTTTGAAAACTCAAAGATATGCTTGCAAAGAATAGGGTTAGGATACAAATCCTCTAAAAATAAGAAATATTTCAAAAATTTCTTTATGAAAGCTACATTCTCATATGATCCTTTTGTCACTTGCTTTTATTATGGATGTAAGAGACATATCTTTATGCCTAATAAGAAAGAATTCATATGTGCATGTAAAGAAGATTTGGATACCCAAGAGAACCCAAGTCCCAAAGAGCTTAGCCCCTAAACCCATTAGACCCAAATTGGTTTGGGTATCAAAATCTCAACCATGATCTTTTTTATAGGTTCATCTCAAGGTCAATATGGATAGTGCTTGTTAAGGCATATGATGGGTGACAAATCAAAATTTGCAAGTGTAATGCTAAAGGATGGAAAACATATGACCTTTAGAGATAATAGCAAAGGAAAGATTATTGGTATCAATAATATCGGTAACAATTCTTTCCATATTATAGAAAATATTTTGCTTGTTAAAAATTTAAAACACAATTTTCTTAGTATTAGCCAACTATATGATAAGGGCAATAGAGTTATATTTGAACCAACTCATTGTTTAGTAAAACATATTAAAAATAAGAAAACTTTGTTTATTGGTCCAAGAGATGAAAATATATATGTTCTTAATTTAAATGAATTATCTTCTTTCTCATTCTCATATTTATTGACTTTATATGATAATAGTTGATTATGACATAGAAGATTAGGACATAAAAGTATGGAATTAATTTCAAAATTATCAAAGAAAGATCTAGTTTTAGGCTTATCCAAAATTAAATTTGAAAAAGATAAGATTTGTGATGCATGTCAAAAGGATAAGCAAACTAGATCCTTCTTTCATTCTAAAAATATTATATCCACTTCTAGGCCTCTCTAATTACTTCATATGGATCTATTGGGACCAACTACAATTGCTAGTTTAGGAGGTAGACATTATGCATTAGTCATCGTAGATGATTTTTCTTGAATTATATGGATATTATTTACCACACATAAGGATGAAGCCTTTTATACCTTTGCTAAATTTTCAAAAAAAAGTCAAAATAAAAGGGTTTTAAAATTGCCTGCATTAGGAGCGATCATGGTGATTAATTTGATAATTAACCCTTCGAGCATTATTGCAATGAAAATAGGATTGATCATCAATTCTCTGCACCTAGGATCCCTCAACAAAATGGAGTTGTTGAGAACAAAAATAGAACCTTAGAAGAAATGGTAAGGATTATACTTAATGAGAATTGTTTGCCTAAGTATTTTTGGGTAAAAGTGGTCAATACCACTTACTATATCTCAAATCGTACTCTTATTAGACTGATACTAAAGAAAACCTCTTATAAATTATGGAAGGGCAAGAAGCCCAACATTAGTTATTTTTATACATTTGGATGTAAATGTTTTCTCTTAAATAACAACAAAGATAACTTAGAGAAATTTAATACTAAATCAAATGCAAGGATCTTTGTTCAATTCTTCAACTAGTAAAGCATATAAAGTCTTTAACAAAAGAACTCTAGTAGTTGAAAAGTCAATCCATGTTACCTTTGATGAAGCTATTTTTTCATTTAAGGTATCTAAGTCTTATAATGATATTGATGATATCAATAAGAAACTTGAGGATCTTTTCCACTATAATGATTCAAAGTCTATCGATGAACCTCAAGTTGAGGAGAATCTTGAAGTTAGTCAAAAATTTCCTAAAGAATGAAGGCGTGCTCATAGTGATCCTAAGGAATTAATTATTGGTGATCCATCCTAAGGCATTAATTAGAAACTTATGCAACTACTTAGCCTTCATCTCATAAGTAGAGCTTAAGACTTGTGAAGAGACCTTGTATGAGGAATATTGGGGCTTTCAGCCATAGAAGAAACTAGTGCAATTTCAAAGAAACAAAGTATGGACACTAGTTTCTAGGCCTAATGATTATTTCGTGATTGAAACTAAATTGGTTTTTTGAAATAAGTTAGATGAATCTGAGATAGTCATTAAAAACAAGGCTAGACTAGTAACTAAAGGTTATAATCAAGAAAAGGGTATTGACTTTAATGAAACCATTGCTCTAGTTGCTAGACTTAAAGTTATTAGGATATTACTTTGATTTGCATCATACATGAATTTTAAATTATTTCAAATGGTTATTAAAAGTGCCTTTTTAAATAATTTTATATCTGAAGAAATTTATGTAGAACAACCCCTTCGTTTTGAAAACAATATTTTATCTAGTTCATGTTTTTAAACTCTCTAAAGTAGTGTATGGTTTGAAATAAGCTCCTAGGGCATGTATGAGAGGCTTTGTAGATTTTTGATTGAAAAAGATTTTTGTAAAGGATAAGTAGACACTACACTTTTCACTAAAACCCTAGGAGAAGATATCATTCTTGTTCAAATATATATAGATGATATAATTTTGGTGCCACTAATGAGGCCCTGTGTCAAGAAATTATTAAGATGATACTTAGAAGAATTTTACTTTGAGAGAAAGAGAAAGCGGATTGCATAAAGAAGCTACTCCATCAAAGAGATGATTCATCTAGAACTCTACTCGGAAAAAGAGAGAACAAGTTGCTGCATGAGGCTGGATCCCCTAGAGGCAGCTCAGAAAAGTCACTTTTTAGAAAAAAAATGTGTCGATCTAATCAAACACACTTAGCAAGCCCAGCTAATCATCAAAACACCATGCATTTCTTCTATGGTGGAAGTTGCGGAAGGCCCTACTTGCATAAAAAAAGCAAGCATACTTTCTACAACGAATACACCATAAAAAATCACTCCAAAAAGGAGAAAGAAAAGGGCTTTCTCATTAACTTCAGAAGATATTATTTCTACAAGTCCATGACACTACCAAAAAAGAAAGAAAAAAAAGAAAAAAGAAGAGGAAAGAAAGAAAAAGAGGAGAGAAAGAAAGAATAGGCTACAAGAAATGATATTCAAGAAAGGCCCTTATTGGGAGGCAGGCTCAACCTCTTCTCTCACGGCATCTATAAACTCTCCTTCGATGTCATCATCCGCTATATTGGTTGCTGGAGGAAGAATACTCTCAAAGAGACAGTGCTTAACCGAAAATTCCTATATGAGGCAATCAAATGGGAATGCGGCAATACAATTTATGATAGTATTATTCACGACTACACCAGGCTAATGGGTTCAAAAGCCAAGGAATAGCATGTATTAGGATAGAAATAGATGCAACCTTTCCTTATCCAGTAAAGCTACTCACACTCAATAATAAATGCTACCCATAGCATAAGTAATAGCTATTTATAAATCCACTTTTATACCAAACCACATCATATATTCTCAACTAACCGATCCATCTTTATATTAGATCACATTATATATTCTCAATCAATCATTTTATCTCATCGTTAGATATGAATGTCTTATATAACTAAAGAAAGTATCCTCAAGCTCTCTGATTTTTTTTTTTCTCATAGATTTCACTTTTTTCTTAGGCTGATTTAAATTCGAGACATTTGAGATATCGCTTAGCCTAGGTACAGCCCCACGTTGGACTATGTTTTCAGAGTAGATGGTGAGCGTGCCAAATAGAGCCAAGGGAGCACCGACTCACCCGAGAATTGAGCCCACAGCTCTCACGTGGGACTTTGGAATCTCGCCCCAGTCGGACACTAAAGAAAACCCGGAATAAGAATACATGCCAAATCCCAGCAGCTGTCTCGCTCACGCTCTTCTTTACTCTTCTTCCATCTCCACTCTGTTGCTCATCAGGCTGTCCGCCTCACCCGCCTTCCTTCCCCAAAATCGAAGGGGAAGAGATCGCCCAAAAATGCCAGAAATAGCGACATCGGAAAATCTCGTTCGTCGATTTCCCTTCACTTTTTTCCAGCTCCTCGTTCTGCTAGTATTACAAGAGTTAGCGCCCGTCGGAGCCCACCAGAGCCCCTCCTCCTACGCGCCGTCGGCCCTGACGGAGTGGCGATCTGCCCACGCCTCCTACTATGCCGCCTTCGACCCTCGCGACACCGTCGGTCCGTCCCTAAATCCCACCACCACAATCCCCTAGATCTATACAAGGAAATCCGGATCGGTCGAGTAAATCTATCTCTTATTTATTTATTTCTTTTGTGGATGGGTGTGTTGCACAGGAGGAGCTTGCGGATATGGGGATCTGGGGAAGAGCGGGTACGGGATGGCGACGGCGGGTCTGAGCGAGACTCTGTTCGCCAAGGGGGAGGCGTGCGGGGGGTGCTACGAGGTGCGGTGCGTGGAGGAGCTGCGGTACTGCCTTCCGGGTACGTCCATCGTGCTGACGGCGACCAACTTCTGCGCCCCCAACTACGGCCTCCCCTCCGACGCCGGCGGGATCTGCAATCCCCCCAACCACCACTTCCTAATGCCCATCGAGGCCTTCGAGAAGATCGCCATCTGGAAGGCCGGCGTCATGCCTATCCAATATCGCCGGTAAGTCTCGCTGGTAACCCAGCTTTTTCTCTTTTACCGTTGGATCTTCTTTTCTTTCTGTTTATAATCGGTAATTTGATTGACGATTCGAATTCGCTCCCAGTCGAGGGAGGGTGAGTGTGTAACTTTGGCAAATGAGAATTGAGAAGGGCGTATTTTTAGGAGACTTTCTTTCGTTGCGTGTTGAAAGCCCGAGAGACGGCCATGGTGCTCCTCAGAATAGGGGAAGAGGAATAGGTCTCGGTTACGGATGCTCGCATGGAAACGTCTATGCTTGGATTGCTAAATTATAAAGTAACTCGGTCTTATTAGTTTTTTTTTTATATATATATTTTAAATAGTAGATATTTTTAAAATATGGTGGGATGTATCTGTTCAGTGGTATTTGAGCTAGGCGACGGTCATCGTAGGAGACTGCAGGATTTGTGGTATTTGTTTCGTTATTGAGAGCGTAGCTCAGCTGTCTCGCGTCAGATAGCAAACAGGCCGCCTGCTAATTTGTCCTGCCCTAATTGAGTGGACTAGTGGTTCCCCACTGACCAGGACCCGTTTGTTTTAAGGCCTGGGGATAGGCCTAGCGCTATTTGAACGAGGCAGGGACGGTGGAGCAACGATTCGACTTGGAAAAGAAACAGTCCCGATAAGTCCTCAGTGGGCATCAACCTATGAGCAGCTCCTGTCATGTGCCTGCCTTGGGCTGTGGGCCATGACATTTTCCGTCAACGGGCAAGAGTCCAGAGGTTTCTCTCTTGAGTCCACAGGGGAATGTGCTTCCCGAACTCACGGCATAAAATTTAGCCCCTCCTGATTTTTTTTTTTAAAAAAAAAAAAAAAAAAAAATCGAATTCTAAATTAGAAATGGGTTGCAGGATCAAGTGCGTCAGGGAAGGGGGCGTGCGATTCACGATGGAGGGCCGGGGGTTCTTCATCACGGTGCTGATCAGCAACGTGGCCGGTGCCGGAGACGTGACGGCGGTGAAGGTGAAGGGGACGAGGATCGGGTGGCTGTCCATGGCCCGGAACTGGGGCCAGAACTGGCACATCAGTGCCGACCTCAAGGGCCAGGCCCTCTCCTTCGAGCTCACCACCAGCGACGGCGTCACTCTCCCCTCCTACAGCGTCGCCCCCAAGGACTGGGCCTTTGGCCAGACCTATGTCGGCAAGCAGTTCGCTTTCTAATAATTATTAATTACTGCCCAACCATTTATTCTTATAAAAATTTTTGTTGTTGGTTACTTTTGTATTACTATGATGCAAACTGTGTCCCATGTAGAGAGGTGATTAATCCCAGAAAGCCCAGAAAACAATAGGAAAGTTCATATTTTGTCTTCGTTTGGAATGGTGACTGGATGATTGTGAAAGTTCCCAGCTTGACTCTTTCCCCCTTTTTTTTTTGACCTTTTTATCTCCTCTTCAAATTCTTTTGGTGGATGGCTGGACCGTGCTGCTTTTAACGTAGGGAGGAACTTTGCTTCCATATGGTGCCCACTTATGATGTTACGTTTTTTTTTTTTTTTGGTTTTTTTCCATGGGAGCTCCATTGTCGTAATGTGGTATTATATTTGTTATCAAGAAAATTTGTGTTTGCTTGTGATTTCATGGCACGATGGCCTCCTAGATCTCTTCTCTTCTGAAGCTGGACGAATACAAAAAGCCATCCAACGGAGATTGCTATAATGGTCAAATAGGCGGATCCTACATCTAATTATCCAAGATAATGAATCTAATCTATCTAATCCACTCCAAAGGGAAAAGAGTGGAAGCAATCTTTGGAACTTTGTTAATTTTGATCGGGTCGCATTGAAGCTGAACAGAAGTTTTTAGGAAGATTCTTTTTTGCAAATGGTTAGTTGAGGTTTTTTGGGAAAAATTTCTAAAAATTATCTCTTCATCAGTCTGTTTTAGAGATTTTGAAATTAAATGTTATAATTTAATGATTTTAATAATTTTAATTTTAATTATATTATAATTTAAACTATTTTAATGATTTTAGATAGCTTAATGAAAGTTCTTATATTAATTGTTTTTAATAAATATAAAATTAAATTTAATATTGTAACGTTAAAATATAATAGCATTCATATTATTAATATTACATTAAAGTTGCATTATTAATTTTATAGTATAACAACAATTAATATTATAATTATAATATGATAACAATTTTAATATTATTATGATAGCATAGTATTGTAATATTAAAATTTAATAAAACTTTATTATTTTATAATGAAAGCAGTTATAATGAAAGTTATTATATAATTTTTATAATGTAATGTAACATAATACATTAAAGTTGTTATAATGAATATTGTTATATATTTTTTATAGTATTATCATGTTAAATTTAATATTATATTAACTAGAGTATATGTGTAAGTGTATATGTATAAGTATCTAATTATTTATGTAAAAGTGTATATAGGCGTTACTATCCATCTATAAAAGGATAATGAAGATGGCATATTAGGTTGAAGTTAATAAAATTCAACTTTCGCTAAAATGTCAAACATAAGGTGGTGTTCAAGAGTATGGTTACTATTTAGGTTTTAAGGTAACTATAAAAGTGAAAGATATTTTGATCATAGAGAGTATTATGCACGACTACACAAATGGATGCATCGCTTGGAAGAGGATTGAAAATCTACGTACGCTCGAAGTCCCGATTGTGCATTATTGGCTAGTTATAATGAACAAGCGCAATGTGACAGATTATGAAGTAATTAATAAAAGGATTCACAAGGAGAACAACCATATGGTGGTGCTTCGATATCAATATTTCTTAATAAAGTTTGCATGTGAACAAATCGAAGTCATGGGAATAGAGATGGCGTAAAATGATGTAGATAATGTTCTATGCAATAAAAAATATATTTCTAATGAGTATATGACCGATGAGGACTAACTATAATGACTATGCCTCTGTATATACTACCAAATTTGTACTCATATTTTATGAAATGAAGTGATGAAAATGCATGATAGATCTTTCACTGTTCATACATAAATATAGATTAAGTACCATCATCTTCATCAAACATGTTTATTATCAGAAAAACAATCATTTTCTTTGCTTAAATGAACCTAGATGCATTTTTCTCTTTTATTCCAGGCATGAGCTATCTTGTGTGCGTGGTTTATAAAGTACTATTTATTCATATAGATTTTTATATAATTATTTTTCTCTCTAACATGGTAAAGGGCTTTGGAAGCAAATTAGCATCATTCATTGGGAGCATATCAATGTTCTAGCGACAAACCAATCACCGTCAGATCAATTTTGATATCAGCATAGCTATCGTTCGATTTATCCTAACAGCAATATGTCTGCATCATAATGAAATCATTTCTCGAAGCATGAACTTTGTGAGTCCTACTTAGTCTTGGTCTTTTAAGCTTTTGATTTTGATTCCTACAGGAAGCTCCAATGGACCTCACAAATTTCTTTCAATGTGAGGGCCTTGAAAATTGCAATTGCACCCTTATATGTACCTCTTTTCATCTTTGAAGGATGGAATAAATTTTCTTTAAGATTCTTCTTAATTTTCTTGGGTGGCAAAGGCCTCTTAAGAGCTTTGAGAGAAGACTGTGTCGAGAGACTCGAGATCTTTGCTTACAAACACTCCTAAAGAATGGGTAATAATGCAATCGAAGGAGGGTTTGGAATTGCCACTGATTCTTTTAAGAGATTCGAAAAACCTAAAGGAAGAAGGGGTTGATAAGATTGACGAATGGAACTTGAGTCACTATAAAAAAAATGTTTTTTGCTGGCCTTCAAAAAATTCTGAAAAAAAAGTAAAAAATGCTTGCCTTTTCAAAGCCGGCATTTTTATCAAATGCTAGAAAAATTCCACATAAAGTTATATCAGAAATTATTTTTTGATATTTTTATTAAATGCCAATAAAAGTGTGATCTTTTATGACATATTTGTTAGGCTCTCCTGATTTTTCAAGAATGTCATGGCTACAATTTGGGGGCACTTATAAATGCTAGGAATACTACTGCAACAATAATATTAATTAAATTTAAAATATTTTTTAGCATTTATGGTTGCCAAGAAAGTATTATAAAAATCATTTGAATTAAATTTGAAATATTTTGCCTATCATTTTTATTCTCAATAGAAGCTTTTTTTTCTTGCATTTAAAAATGACATGTAAATTGTAGTGGTTACTAGCAAATAAATTTTGGTGATACTTAAAATTGCTAGAAAATAGGCGGTATATATTTTTAGACTTCTTTTTTTTCTTTTTTGTAGCATTTGAAACTGCCAGTAAATACCTTTGTTTTTTTTAAAAAGTAGTATATATTGTGCTAGATATATGACACAAAATATTTGCACAAATACAACTTGCATGAATAATTATTTATAGGTATTACATTCTGTAACAAATTTTAGACATATGGACTATATTTATATGGTTATAATTTTAAGGCTAATACACCCCATCACATAATTTATGATGTAAAATTTATGACATAAAAGGTTTGAAACTAGCGTCCACAAATATATTCAAATTTCGTATAGTTTTTGATCAATTGGCATTCAAATGATAATTTTCTAGCACATGAACTCCATGTTATTTTTTATAACAATTATGTATGTAAGTTATTCATTATCTTAACACATAAATTCCACATAGTCTTGTGTGAATCAAACTACATGAAGTTCCACCTACAAAATTATTACAGTAAATAATTAGTTTATAATTGAAAAATAAATTTTGTTCAACATAAATTGAAGTCTACATTAAATATATAAAATAAAATAAATATCTAAAATATTATATAAGCTCCTTATCAATGTTTGAATAAAATTATCAAGTTTGACATTCACGGAAATGGCAATTAGCAACTTCAGAAGTTCCAAGAATTAGATGAATATCCCTATTCTAAATTTGATAGGTCTCTCCCATAATAATGATTAGACAGGGATGAGGTAGGGTTGGTTGGTTTATTTAACTAAGTAAAAGTGGATGTTAATGGATGTAGCAGGGTCAAAGTGACAAGGGGAGGGAATCTATCTGATAGGCAAATATGTCGTGGGGATTGGAAGGACTTGCAAAGAACAACTTCTCACCAATTAAGCAAATGAATAATTGGACTAAAAAAAAGACTAATGGTGATTTTGGCACTATTTGTTCAGGTATAATATTTAAATCTGATGTTAGAAGAACATATTCTTCTATATCTTTGGGCCAGTTAAGATTATTGAAAAGGCATTATCTATAATATTTTGTGAAGCTTCTATGTGGGTCATGCGTAAAGTGCAGGCAACAGAGAGCATGCCAGTACATCCCCATATAGGTAGCAGCAAATCTATTATCTATATATAAAAGCGGAAGCTGAGAGAAGGTTTCCAGCTTCCATATATATATATATATATATATATATATATATATATATATATATATATATATATATAGAGAGAGAGAGAGAGAGAGAGAGAGAGAGAGAGAGAGAGAGAGAGAGAGAGAGTTCAATTATCTCTTTTATCCTTAAATCTATATAAATTTTGAAAACATCATTCTTTTCTTCTTTTTTTTTTCATTTTTAGGATTCGTAAACAATATGGATTCAAAAATAGGGGATGTAATCCACATAAATTCCAAAGTCATTCTTTTTTTTACTTTTTTATCTTTAAAATTTGTGAACTATATAGATGCAAAAGTGAAGGACGTGATTGGATCTAGACTTGATTACATTCAAATATAACCAAATTTGCCCCTCCAACCCTCTCTCTCTACACACAAAAAAAAAATAAAAGTTGAGAACTATTTTGTTTTTGTTAAGCTTTTCTCTACTTATATATATTTAAAAGCAAAAGCAAAAATCAGAGATGGGGATAGAAATTGGGATCTCCGACCCTGCTTCGCCCCATTACCATCCTTAGGAAGGGGGGGCATTATGGATACCTAATTAGGAAGGAAGGACATTATGTAGTAGTTCATCTGCAATGTTTAAATAAGCTTCTAGAGAGATGTTAAGAGTTGTTAGAGTTTCTTAGAAGTTTGAATTATTCTAATTTTTTCTTTGAGAGATGTTAGGGATTGTTTAGAGTTTTTTTCCTTAAAAAAAAAAAATTGTTTAGAGTTTTTAAAAGTTTGAATCATTCTAAGTTGTTCCAAGCTTTAGGAGATTTCCTCGGCTATCGATCACTATGTTTTAGGAGGCATTTTTTTGCATCATCCTTTTTTATCCGTGATAGGGCCAAAAACAGCCCCTTATGCTTCCCATGTGGGCTAGACTTCTCAATCAAAACCGAGAAGCACCGGTCAATGGGTAGCTGTAGATTAGATTTACTACAACGTCGAAATTCATTTTGGGCCTGCCTACCATTTCAATATGCCGCTGAGCGTATGAAGATCAACGCAGATATCAAATACATGGCATCTAAATAAATTAACAAACTATGGTTCTACGAGTGTGATGCAGCAGAATAGAGAATAGAAAGTCAACAGCTCCATTGTGGGTTAAGAAGTAGCCATAAACATGGACTGAATGACGAAACCGATGCTGAATGATGCTAAGAAAGCCTCATCAATTTTTGCTTAATCAGAGTTTCAGTGCATGCGGAAAAATGGAAGAATCAATTCTCAGTTCATCAACTACTTTCTTTCTAATGCTTTGTACAACAAGAACCAGCAGTAGCCCATAGCCAAAAGCACAAACAACTCTTTACAAGAAATAACGACACCACCATGCATCAGTTGGAAAGCTACAGAACCAAGATTTGATGACAGAACGAGACACCTCTCACTGAACACCATGGTACTCAAGCTGCTGCCCGGCCAAAATCAATTCTTTTTATGTTCTTCTGATTTCTTTATGCTTCATTTTGCTTCTGCACTCCATTGTGCGAAGAATTAGAACTAACAAGAAAAGTTGTAAAACATCAATCAGCAGATCAAGCAAAGTGTGTTACAAGAGTAGAGCATCTGTGACAGCTCATTTTCTAATTCTCTTGTTGGTTCCTGGTGTTAGTTGAAAATCATAAAGGAAATTAACAAGAACATGTAGTCAAGTCCTAAGTCAACACACGTCAACCACAATAAAATGAGGGATGGAAACCAGGTGATACCTACTAAATTCTGATTCCTAGATGACTAACTTATAGTAAAAGGGCCACGGTCTGTCTGTTAGGCTGACAAGCAACAGTTTGGTTGGATTAGGTGAGCATAACAAGCAAAAGACAACGAACACGTCTAGCCTATAAGCATAAAGGATGAATGTAGATGGATGATAAAACATGCATCAAAAAAGAAACTCAATTTTCACTAAAATTTTATAGTGTGCAAGTATTAGAAGGACTCAAACCATGACCATGTGATGTGACACTCAGAGACGCTATGCATGCCAGATGAGAAACAAATATAGATGTGACAATATTACAAGGTGGCTACTTAGTTGGAGAGAGGACTTAGTTGGAGAGAGGTCATGTTAAAAGAAACTGGAATCACTGCTCTGAATCCAATAAACATTACCACAGATGATTATCAACCTGCAGCCATTTCCAGGTGTCTGGCAGCCTAAATGTTAGCATCCAGTAACTCCATCTATAACCAAGATGTGAATCATAGATGCATGAAGAAGGTAATTTAAAATTCTTAATCAAACAGCTAATTAAAGCTGTTAAGTATAATTTTTTTTCCAACTTCAAAGCACTAGAAGAACTTGCCTACAGATCCCTCATGGTACTTTTATAGACCAAAACTTCCTCATCATAGTTCTTATTATCTTCAGTATTACTTAACAACCATGGCATAGCTCTTTTTGTCCCAAGGCAGTGGCGTGACATTTAAAAAAATAAACATTTAAGTCTATGTTCATTAAAAGGATACAAAAAGAAGAGTTGTTCCATCTGCATACCTCTTCCTCAGCTCTCTTGAAATTGATCATCATGCTTTCTAAGTCCAGTTTCAAGGATGCAAACTCAGCAGCCAATTTTCTTGTCTGGATAATGCACAAATTTCCAGCAAAACAAGTTTTAAGAAACACAAGCTATAGCAGGAAGGGGGAAAGAAATGATAGTTAAGAACATAAGCAAACATTGCTAAAGTTCCATTCTTTAATGCCAAAAGTACAACTGAAAAAAATATGATAATATATCCAAAGGAAAAAATCTTCAATGGAAATGAAGAAACACTATATCTTATAACTTCGGTAAAATATAGTGGAAAGAAACAAACTCGTCTCCTATAAATCATTCAGAATGGACAAAGAAACAGGCTCATCTCCTATAAATTTTGTGACCCGATATTAATCCAGGACAAAGTCGAGGTAACTTTCAAACACAAACGAGTGGGCAATTTGTTAGAAACTCAATCTTCAATACAACTTTCTCTAGAAGCTATAAATTTGCTTCCAACATCCTAGCAACAGAAATAAAACACAACTTTTTTCAAAATCAATCTAGATCCTTTTCAGATTCAGGCCATTAAGGACCAAGTTCAATGCATTTCCAGGATTAATATCAGTCATCCGATATGGGAACAGGTAGACCCATGCATGTTAGCATTAAGTCAAATGCCATTGTAGGATAAAAGAAGGCATACTCAACCCTGATCAATAACTGAAAAAAACCAAGAAATCCTCTAACCATAAACTACATTCTATAGCACAGAGCTCATCTAGTAGAGAGTATGAAAAGTCTTTCAAATTATTAACAATAAAAAAATCAGGTTTCTTGGTTCTGAACATCTAAGAGTTACTATAGAATGAGAATCCTCTGGGCATACAAGATTCCAAAACCAAGACTTGAATTTAGAGTAAAGACATAAGAGGTGCAAATTTGAATGAAGAACCACTGAACCCTATCACCAGACAACTAAACAAAGGATTTAAAGGCCCTGATTGACTTAGTCCACTGGTATAAATAAAATACCAAATGTAGTTGACAGATATAAGACAAAAATGATAGTAGATGTGCTGATTGGTATCATCTCATAATATCATAAATCAACTATAGATAGAAGATAAGGAAAATATAAAACTTAATAAAGGTCCGGCTCTGTAAAGATATGTTGGTGGTGTTGGAGACAGACAAGGAAAGACAAGCTATCTCTACAAAGGAAGAAAACCTCCTCACGTTGAAAGAATTGAGAAAGGTGGTACTACCAAGCTAAAAGGAGAGCATGTGAGTAGAGACCTATGCTTGAAAGGCAAGTTCTTTGTTCTTACGAAAAGTGCAATGTTGCATAAAAGAGTCTTTTTTGAAGATTATCCTTGCCTTCTCTGTACCAAATACAGAATATCTAATAATATTGTATTATCCATGAATATCATTTACAATGACTGGTGGAGCACCTGTGGCCTAGACAATAAACGTTTCTATCAAAATTAGGAAAAAAAAAAAAGGAATACAAATTTGTTAACAAAAAGTGACATCAGGAAATTCAAGCTGGTGTTGTTGAAAAATTTTACTCAACATGCATATTGTCACCCTCATACCAAAAAGAACAATATAATATATTAACAAAACAATGACCGACTACTCTGCCCATTTTGTCCTGGTATTCTTTTCTCAAATTAAACATTCTTGTTTACACCATTTTCTTGGTCTTTAATTTTAGTCCAAGAATTTCTCAATAAAGATGATAAAATTGCAAATAATTGGTATCAAATTTTAATAAAGAACTAGACCAAGAGAATTTATCAAATACATTTGCCATCAAATTCTCTAGCTGGATGCTTGCTGATGCTACCATGCTCTTCTTCTTATTGTAGTCCTTCAACTCGTCAGTGCCCATGCTCACTTCAGTCTATAAAATTTATAATGGAATTAGAAATACCATTAAAGATTTTCAGCAATTAGATAGACAACAATTTATAACATTGTATGAATTATACATTAGGGTATCTGAAAAATTGGAAGACCAACTGCCCAATCAAATAGCAAATGGTTCTAACTGAAAACACCACATGAAAAAGCAAAAACTTGAAGAGCTGAAACATCAGCAGTGGCATCAGGGCATCCAAACTAATGTTATTGCACAATTAAAATCTACTCTCAGAGCATTAATCTTTCAAAAAAAGAAAGAAAAAGGTAATTCTACCCTCTTAGCAATCAAAATCCAAGAATTCTAAATCCCAACTAGTTAGAGAAAATCTTATAATCTTATATCGACTCCTGGATATCATACTGACAAATTAGTGGAGCATCCATTACCTAATCAAATATCAAATGGTTTTACGGGAAAGCATCATTAAGCAAACAAGTTTGAACAGTCAACATATCAGAAGCAGCATCAAATATATGCAAGCTTGTGTTTTTGCATCATTTTACTCAAAACTCTAAATAATTAAACAATCATAATCTGAGAATTTCATATTGCCACCATCATGTCCAAAATAAGGGTATAACATGTGAGAAAAGCAATGAATACTTTCATCTCCGAATGCATTCTGCTCAATCTGAGCATTTCTATGATCAAGATATAAAATATAATCAAACCATTATGTCATATTCCAACAAATTAGAAACAAATCAGAAAGTCAATCTCAAACCTGCCCCAGTGGTTTATCCAGTTTGACACGCTTCAATGCCATCAGTTCATCGGTTCCTGTGCTTTCTTCAGTCTACAGCAATTAGAATAGAATCAAGACTGCCATAAGTTAAATTCCATAAACTAGTTAAGGAACATCTCAAAAATCTTGTATGAATATGTAAATATCATCTGAAAAAATTGGGAAAGTTGAGATAGCAACAGTCACAAACAAGACATTTAAGATGGTGTTGTTGCAAAATTTAACTTTACTCCAAGACTATGCAAACAATCACAACCCAATAATTCTGTATTCTAGATTAGATGGACAACAACATATAATCTTGTATTGGTACAAGAACTTGATCCAAAAAGAAATGGTACAGCATCCATTGTCTAATCAAATAACAAATAGTTACTAGCCAAAAAAAATCCCACCCAGCATACAAGTCTAAAGCATTAACATACTAAAACTGGCATCAGGACATCCAAAATTCAGAATGTCAATGATCACAACCCAAAGATTCCATATTCTTCCCAATTTAAGCATCATTTTCACTATTTTCTTGATTCTTTTTCTTTAGTCTGAGCATTTCTACAGTCAAGAAAAATCATTTGCATTTTGATGTCATTACTTCCACTTTGATGAACTTCTTGAAACTGTCACACTCATTCTCTCTTCAATCCAGAACAATTATAATAGAGTCAAAACAACCATAATATATTCTATGAACCGAATAGACAGTATCTTATAATCTTGATTCAATATATGAACATCAGCAAAAACAAGAACTGGTGGAGCATTTACCGCCTAATCGAATGATAAATGGATCTACCAGAAATATAACTCAAGCACCCAAATTTGAAATTTCAATTAAAAATACTAGTTTCAACACCCAGAAAATGTTCGCGATCTTTCTTTTTCTTTTCTCAAGAAACGAGCTAGCGATCAAGAATCAAGACCCAAGAATGCTATACGTTACACTCAAAATTCGTTGTTATTTCAAATGATAATCGATTTAAATCGGATCAAGAAGCCCTCTATCTTATACCTTCATCGATTCTTCATAGGGTATCTTCAATTTCATCATTTCATTCTCCAGCTTCGCGCATTTCCTTGCCACCGCCGCCTTGTCCTTATTACACTTCTTCAGCCCGGTGTCGAAGTTGGAAGCTTCCATCTATAACAATTGCAACGTAATCAAAGCTACAATTAAAAGAAAAAAGAAACCCTAAAGATCGGAAAAGACGTCGAGGGGCAAGCAAGAGAAAAGAATCAGAAGGGAACCTTGTGGTGCTCCAAGAGCACTTTCTTGTAGGTGAGGCTGTCCTCGAGAGCGGCGGCGCGTTCTTGGAGGCCCCGGCGAGCGGCCTGGCATTTCTGGAGGATCATCCCCTCGGACAACGCGGATGAGGGGATACCCGAAGAGCGATCGGTGGATTCTTCCATTCTATGATAGTTGGAAGCCAAGAAGACCCCTCCAAGAATCAATCCCGTTGCTATCTACCGATGATCAAATGGCGATCTTCTGAACCCCAAGAAGGGATTTTGGATTGGGCGAAGCGAGAAGAGAGATCGGGAAAGGGCAAAAAGCCTGGGAAAAATACCACTTGGAAACACTAGAACAACAAGCTCTGTGCTGAAGAAGAGAAGGGAGAGGAGACGAGCCAGAGAGCGGGAGGAAGGGGAGAAGTTTCATAGGGAGTAACGGTGCGAGCTATACACGTGGCGGGGTATTTCTGGTCGTTATCTTTGTGGGGGCCACATCAGGGTATCATATCACAGCGCGATTTCGCCGCGGCCGGAGCAACTCGGTCACCTGGCGATAGCGTAGAAGATAGGGATCAAATTTTTGACATAAATCTCCATTTGAGGCTGATATATTGTATTATTTGCTATGGGCATAAAATTCATAGCATATGCGTTGATGACCGAATAATTTTAATTCTTTCTAAAATACGTTATACGAGGTTAAAAAAATTATTATTTTCAATAAATTTTAAGATTATTTGCAATGAATTGAAAATTCCTTATTTGAGTCTAATTCATGTTTCAGAAAAGCGTCCAGTGACAGCCACATCCGTACACTTGAGCGATCGGACCATAGCTTTCTACGCTCTCTTGATCGATCACCCCAGAAGATCTAAGGCATCGCGATAACACCATCTCGAACCAAGATATTTGCGATCCCTATTATACCAGTGCACCACATCGCAATCCCTGGCACCGCGCTTGACCCCTCTCAGTTGCTCCCCTTCATCGCCTGCCATGTCTCACCGCTCGCTGCTCCCCTCCGTCGCTTGCCATATCCCACCGCCCACAATCGGGATCAAGAAGCGGATTGCCAGCCATATCTCGCCGCCCACAATCGAGATCGAGAAGAGGAGGTAAGAGAGACCACCGTTAGAAACACGTCGACTGCGATCGTCGGCCCTCTGGAGTCACTGCCCTCTGGAGACGAGGAGGTAAGAGAGATCACCATTAGAAACACGTCGACTGAGATCGAGAAGAGGAGGTGAGAGAGACGACCATTAGAAACACGTCGACTGCGATCATCGGCCCTCTGAAGTCACTGTCCCAATCCATTGCCGCCCCCCAAAAGCCCTAGATCCCAACCATGGACAAGCGAAGTCCTTGAAGCCAGAACGAAGCCAAACTATGGACAAGCGAAGTCCTTGAAGCCGGAAACGAAGCCTAGAACGTGGGCCCAAGCAGAGGAGATCAAATCGATTGAGGCCTCTTCACAGTATGCCTATCTTCGGGTGGACGTTTGCTACTGAAAGTCCAATCAGATTGAAGCCCAATCCACTGGTTCTATTTACATATTGGTTCAAATTATCTTAAAATCACAAGTCTGATTAGCCCACTCTGACTCAATTTAAATTAAAATTCTTTATTTCAGCTAATTAATCATGCCTAGTAGGCTAGTTATGAATGAATTAGCTAAAGTAGAGAAATTAAATGGATCTAATTTTGCTATGTGGAAACAAGAAATGGAACACATGTCAACTCAAGATAGGCTGTTATATGTCTTGAGAAGTGGTAAATCTAAACTTAGTGATGACCCATCTAAAAATGATAAAAAGGAGATTAGAAAAATTTGAAAAAGATGATTTAATTGCTAAGATATCACTATATAACTTTTATGCTAGATGACCTCATTAGAGTTGTTGAAGAGTATGAAACAATAAAATTAATGATGGAGGCTATAGATAAAAAATATGACACTTATTCTGAAATGTATGTTCAACTTCTTCTTGAAAAATATAACTCATAAAATGGAAGGAGATAGTGTAGTAAAACATGTAAATAAAATATTAATTATGGCCAAAAACCTTGCAGTACTAGAAAATAAATTCTCTAAAAAATTGTAGGTCCCGACCATCCTAAATAGCTTGCCTTCCTCATGGAAAATGGTCATTATAGCCTTAAGGTTAAATGCGAGATTTTTAAATTTAATCGACCTACCTATGCAATTAGAACTTGAACAAAAACACATGAACAAAGATAAGAAGGATGAATTGATTGTTGCTCAAGAAATCCCTAAATAAAATATAAATAAAAACTTTAACAATGATAAGTTTAAAGGGAAATTTAATAAAATGGAGGAAATTTTAAAAATAAAGGTAAAAAATCATTTTCTATGAGACCTCTTCCTGATCAACCAAAGAAATATTACTTTATTTGTGGAAGCCCAAATCATTTGAAACGTAATTGCCCTTAGAATCAAAATAAAATTAAGCAAGAAAAAATAAACCAAATAATAGAAAAAAATTTGTCTGCATTATTTCCAAATGTCTATTTATAGACTAAGATGTCAAAAGCTAGTGGATTGATTCAAGGGCAAATCACCATATTAAATGATCCCAAGATCTCTTTGAGAATATTTAGGAGTTTCAGACACCTAAAAAGAAAACCTACATGGGAAATAGCAGATTGAATGTTAGGTAAGTTGACTTTGTATTGACTCATGTATATTTTGTACCTAACATGAGAAAAAATATTATTTCTGTCCCTATATTAGTCTACAAGGGCTTTAATATATACTTCCAATTAGTCAAAGTAACCATCAAAAAGCATGGTCGCATTTATGCAGGGGGTTGACTTGTTGATGGCCATAATTTGTTTATGCTCAATGTAGTCAACAATAATGATAATGCATTTTCTATTGATTGCGCACTATTTGTTAACTCATATTGTAGCATTTAAGACTCGGTCATATAGACAAAGGTAAAATGAAAAGATTGATTAATAAAGGATTAATACCTAATTTGGATAGTGTCGAATTTAAAACATATAAACATTGTTTATCCGGTGAAATGTCTGCACTTTCTTTTTCTAAAGGAATTAAAGCAAAAGATTTACTTGATGTCATTCATTTTGATATTTGTGCCCTCTAAATGTGAAAACACAAAGAAATAAAAAATATTTTCTTACATTTATTGATGATTTTTCTGAATTTAGTTATGTTTATTTCATAACTAGAAAATCAGAAACCTTAGAATTATTCAAAAAATATAAAAAGGAGGTAGAAACCCAACTAGGTAGATAAATTAAAGTCCTTATGATGGAGGTGGCAAATTTAACTCCATAGAGTTGGAACAATTCTGTAAAGAAAATGGAATAATACATCAAACCACAATACCCTATTCTTCTCAACAAAATGGTATTGCTGAAAGAAGAAATAGAACCATTTTAAATATGACTAGATTCATGTTAGCTCGTGCTTCTTTATCTAAAATTTTTTAGAATGAAGCATTAAGTACTGCAAGGTATATATTAAATAGAGTTCCTACCAAAGCCGTACAATATAATCATATGAATTATGGACAAATAGAAAACCCAACCTAAATAATTTAAGAAAGTGGGGTTCACCGGCTTATGTGTTAGTCCCACAGCTTTTAGAAAATAAGTTAGATCCTAAATTAGAAAAATATTTTTTCATTGGTTATTCTGAAAATTCTAAAGGACAGATTTTATAACAAAGAAAAATCCTAGTAGAAAGTAGAGATGCAATATTTCTAGAAGAATCTAATGAGGACAACAAATTTATAGTAGACTATCCTTTAGAAAGTATTAAAGAAATAGGACCAATGAATTTGAACAATGGATATCAATGAAAGTAGTAAAGCTCCTTTAAATTAATTTTATAGTAAGAAAAGACCTAAAGAATCACCATCATATCTAAATGATTATTTTGTTTATTTTAGTGAAGAAATAGAGAATTCTATAAACTTAGATGAGATTGACGAATCTATTAACTTAAAAAATGCAATAAACTCACATGAATCTAATGAATGGCTAAAGGCTATGAGTGAAGAAATTAAATCAATAGAGGAAAATCATATATAGAAACTTTGTGATTCCCAAAAGATAGAAAAGCTATAGGTTGTAAATGGGTGGTGAAAAAGAAATTTAGATTTGATAGTTCTCTAGATAAATATAAAGTTAGATTAGTAGCTAAAGCTTTTACTCAAAAGAAAGGCATAGATTTTTCTAATACCTATTCTCCTGTAACAAAATATACATCTATTAGAATAATTTTAGTTTATGATTTAAAACTAAAATAATTAGATGCGAAAACTACTTTTCTAAATGGTAAATTAAATGAAACAATATACATGCAACAACATGAAGGCTTTATAATAAAAGAACAAGAAGATAAAGTATATTATTTAAAGAAATTTTATATAGATTGAAACATTCATCTCGTCAATAGTATTTCACTTTTCATAATGTAATTTTAAAATTAAAATTTATTGCTAATAAATTAGATCATTATGTATATATTATAAAGAATAAGAGTTATTTCACAATACTTGCTTTATATGTTGACGATATATTGTTTGCTGGAAATAATTTAGACATGATTGAGAAAATAAAATCATGGCTAAGTTCTCAATTTGAAATGAGAGATATGGAAGAAGCATCTTATATTTTAGGTATCAAAATTATTAGAGATAGAAAATCTAAAATGCTATGTCTAAGTCAAGAAAGATATCTTGATCATGTTCTTGATAGATTTAAAATGGATTTGTAAACCATTATCTACACCTATTGAAAAAAGTTCAAAATTAAGTAAAAAGAATGTTCAAATGAAGAACTAGGAAAATTGAATGTTTGTTATGCACAGGTAGTAGGAAGTTTAATACATGTTATGCTTTATACTAGGCTAGATATATGTTATACTAAAGCTCTAGTCCTTAGATATTAAAATAATCCTAGTGTATCCCATTGGAAAGCAGTGAAAAAGAATTCTTAGATACATCAAAGGAACTAATAATTTTAAATTATGTTACCAGACTAATGAATTAAAAGTAGTTGGTTCTTCTGATGCCGATTTTCTAGTGACCTAGATTAACATCTGATCATGTATTCACTTTTGGTGGGACTACCATTTTCTGGTCCAGTAAAAAATAAGGTTGTATTGCTAAGCATCACAAAAAGCTGAATTTCACATGTAGTACAGCTTCTACTTATGTTGTTTGGATACAAAGATTCATAAATAATATGAAATTAAGTATTCCTACTAGACCTTCTCATATATATTGTGATAGTCAAGTAGCAATTGCACTGATTGATAGTGGATCAAATAGTTCAAGAGATAAACATATTAGAGTTGAATGTCATTATATACAAGATGATGTTGAAAATAAAAAAATTAATATAAGTTATTTACATTCGATTGACATAATTGCCGACCCTCTAACAAAAGGTGTTAGTAATGAAGTAGTTTTTAAACATGCTAAAATGATAGGACTTAATAATATCTAAGTTAAAAATTAATTCTTGGAGGTACATAAGCTAAATGTGTAAAACCTCAAGCCTAATATGACTATGATAGGTAAATCAGTCTAAGCCTATAAAACTCCAATGCACTTTATATATCACATTTAAAAAAGTGGGAGATATTTTAGCTTTTATGTTCAAGTGGGAGATGTTATCTGTTATGGCCATAAAACCTATAACATATAGTCCAAGTCAATTGTAACATTGAAGAACTATACGTTACATGAAACTGAAAAATCCATTGAAAGCTAAAACTGAAACACCTGTTGATGACTGAATAATCCTAACTTTCCTCAAAATATGTTATCCAAATGTTGGGAAATTGTTATTTAAGACTCTAAGATCATTTGCAATGAATTGAAAATTCCTTTCTCGAGTCCAATTTTTGTTTTGAAAAAGTATCTTTGAGTGATCACAGTCCCACGACACATTAATCATTGATCTATTTCTTTTCTTTTATTTTTTTTCTATCAGTATTCCACACTGACTCAGATATTTTCCTTCTAAACATGCATTATAGTTTAATTTGTTATCATTTTTATTTGGCCAAAATCTAGATCCAGTATTTGATTTGGGATTGAGTCATGTTTGATCCACCCCAGCTCAAATGATTAAACAGGTCAAGCAAGACTTAAGCCACTTCATCAAGGTATAGTATTGGTCTAATTCAGCTCATGTCATACTCGACTTGCCTGCGACCAAGTTTCCATAGATAATTCCTTTAGGTTAACTTGCTTTGCATGTTATCCATCCTATTCTATCTTTGGATTACATATTTATACAAAAAAGAACAAAAGGTTAAATAAATTTTATATTTGTTTGGATAGCTGCTGCACCATGAATGGATACATGGACTTTTTTTAACAAAAATAGATAATTAGCATCTACATATTAAATAATGATAATTTTGATTTTTTTGAAATGAATTAAGTATAATAAAATGTTCTAATATGGGAACAACCTATTAGCAAAAATGTTACTCATCTATAAGAAAATGTTGATAGTGGCTATCAAGCAACTAAGTTATTTATGAGCAATGTATGGTTGGTAGAAATTCAAATTAAAGTGTGCTTGCTTGATTAGCAAACAAGTTAAGCATAATCTAGGATTTCGAGCTTCAAAATATGAATGGGTGGTTCATAAGATAGTTCTAGCTTGTAGTTTTTTTAACCCTTTATCCAAGATCTATTCATTCATAAAATTGCCTTCAAAAATTATCATATAAAGCCATATATTTTTCTAGTCACAAGTGTAAGCTATTCTAATTTTTCATGTTGCATCTTTTTTTTGGTAAGATTAGGGTTGAGTTCCATATAGTTAGCTTAGATTTGATTAGATAATTTGTTTAGTGTATAATGCATAAATTCCATACAAACTATTGTTTCTAAAGTTGAATAGAGTATTGACACATTGATTTTGAGCTACACTTGAGAGTTAAATAGCATAGCTATTTTGATTTATTGCCCATATATCATAGCGATTCACTAAAGAATCAAGTAGATCATAATCATTATAGTTATCAAGTGTATGTTTTGTTTAAGCCATGCAAGGACTAAATTATTTTATTAATTATTAAAGTAATTAAACTAACTAACTTGGATGATTTCAAGGCAACATGATCTTAAGCTAGCTAAAGCAAATTCTATGGATGTATGATCTCTACAAATCAAACATTCTTTGCTAACTTAGAAATAGATGAAAAAAAGACTAAAATTACACTCTTATGTTAAAAGAAGGAAAGTTGAGTTAGACCCCTCTATGTTTGCTCATATTCTTGATATTCTAGAAGGGAGAGGCTACATTTGCCATGTAGCCTAGTAGAACATTGGAGCTATGTCTGCTTTAAATCAATCTCGACTAGTGCTAAAGGATGAACACCTAAGGGAACCTTATAGACCCTCTGCCAAAGAGCTTCCAGCCACTTCTAGAGTCTATCATTACATCATTTCTCATAATATTGTTCCAACAGATGGACATTATGATCATGTATCATTTACTGATATGTATGTCATCTCTCATCTCCTAGCTAACCTACCTTTTAACCTACCCCATCTCATGATCTATCAAATCATTGATGTAACCAAGAGGAAATCCTACATCCCATATGTTTTGGTATTCATCAAGATCTTTCAACATTTAAAGTAGACCTATTGAGTAAGGAAATCAAATGCCTAAGAAACCTTTATGACTCGTGGATTGCTTCTTCTTTTTCAAAGAATAGAGATCATTCTTACTTATGAGGGTTATCAAAGGAGGAGAAATTATGAGATAGAGACTGAACCTAAAGAGGAAGAGAAGCCAGATGATTTTCCTATACCTGAGCCTAGTCCATCTATGAATGTTGCACCATCACCTTTAGTATATGAGCCTGCCACACTAGAATTTGATGCACCCATGCCCAAGGTACCTATCCCACCTCCATTTGGATAGATCATAAGTAAGATTTCTGGGAGGACGGATGGGTTGCCACAGAGGATGGATGGGCTAGAGTTGAATGTCAGCTCGATGAACTAGAGGATTGAGGGGATGCAGCATGCAATGTGGCATATGATTGAGTTACAAGTTGCCTTGACTCCATGTTTAACTTCTTTAAGCAATAGTTTTCTTGAGTCCATGTCACTATCATGCATGAGATGTGGATTCTTTTTGTTGTAGTGACCTCACTGGATGTTCTATCTCTATTTGTATGTAAGTTTGTATTGTGTTTTGACTATGTTTTGCATGGCATGATGTCTAATACCTATGTTTGGACCCTTGCTATATATGTATTACATCACTACTCTTGATATTATATATGTTTGGTGTTTCTTTATATTTTAGCCTCCATTTGATGATGCCTAGAGGGGGAGTAGTTGGATTGATAGATTGATTGATTATTGATGGTTAATTGTCATGTTTCATATAGTTATGGTTTATACCTATTTAAAGAGCCTCAATTTAATAGAAAACAATTCGATAGGGCGAGAAAAGATAAGTTAAAATTGAGTCAAATTTGCTTACCTTCTTTCCCATTCTAAAATTTGATAATTTTGCTAAAGGAGAAAGCATAATTTAGGATGAGCATGATAGTCAAAATTAAGCATTTTGATACTAGCACTAGCTATATTCACACACCTTAAGTATCAAAATGCATATACATATTTATGTCATATTATAATCAATAGTTTGTCATCATAAAAAAGAGGAAGATTATTAAAACTTAGGGTTTAATAATGTATATTTTGATGATAACAAAATATTGATTAAAGAACTAATGATACACTTGAGTCTATGATGATAGACATGTGTAATAGCCTACTTAGTTCAAATTACAAACACATCTTTTGATGTGTACCCAAGTTGAAGCTCAAGTTATGAGTAGAATTCGAAGTTGGAAGGAGGACATGGAAAATTCAACTATAAGATCATTCAAAGGCAAACTTCTTAAGATTGCAATTTTTTATGTTGTTACAAACAAACATTATAAAACTTAGTAAATAAGGTGTGCACAAGACTCATGATCCACTTAAAATGAATTAAAGTAAGTTTTTGGATCAAAAGTTAATGAAAATCATAATTAAAGATCCTGAATTAGGGTTAGAACAGTCAACTAGCATAAAGCCAAGTCAATTAAATTAGCCTATCTTAGGCTGGACCTAAAGGTCCAGTCGATAGCCTAAAGAACGGTCTGTCAAACTTTCCTAAAAAGCCTAAGCATAGAGAGGTTGACTATCTTAGGGTAGTGGTCTTAAGATGGTCGATCGATTGGTAGCTAACAGTCGACTAACTCTATGTAAGTGCTCAACTAGAGGAGCTTTGACAGCCTCCACTAGTCAATTTCAAATGATAATTGAAGGCCGGCTTGACTCTCTAATAGCTAGATTTCAGAACTTCTATAAATTCAGGGCTTTAGGCCTATTTTTGCCAAGGCTTTAGGCCTATTTTTGGCATAAAAATTTAGGCTGAAAATTATTGAAAAATGATTGTAAAAAGGATTTCTTAAGCTTTAAGTGCACAATCCTACTTTCCTAAGTGTAAAGTTACCGTTAGTAAATTGACATTTTTTTGGGAGTATTATTCTTTACTTGCTTCTTTAAAAGAAGTATTTGAAGCTTGTTAAAAAGCTTGTCAAAAGTAATTCCTCAGCTTGATAAAAGGAAGTGTGTAAGGATTTGATCCTTACCTGATTTAAGAGGATTGATATAGTAAAAATTTTAAGAAAGTATCTTAAATAGTAGATGTAAGCAAGGCATACTGAACCACTATAAAACTTCTGTGCCTCCTTTTATTTTCTTACTTAGTTATTTTTATTAAACACAATTTATCCCCCCCCCCTCCCCCCGCTAGGTTGCCCTCAAGCCAACAATATTAAGTATACATAAGTTATTAAAGGTTGCCAAGGTCTTGTTATGGTCAATCAATGGAAAACCATATAAATGAGGATCTTCGTATGCATAACCAATATCCTTAGAGCCCTAAAAGCATGATAATTAGCATAGAGTTGTGATGCTAATGATAGATATCATATACTCAATTGGAAAGAAGATTTATAAAATACCTTTTGGAAGCATGTGATGTATTTTATCAAGATTTTTTTTGATTGGGATTGCTTACTTTGGACTCTTCATTGTATTTTTGATTGCCTTCTTCCACTTAATTGCATGAATGACATGATTTTATGGCTGAAATTTCATTTGTAAATGAAATGAAGTTATTGATGGCAAAGGGAGATGGTAGGGGAAGGTTCTCCTTATGTTGATTCTCTCTTTTTTTTTATCCCCTCTATTTAAGAGAGTTATAGGTAGTTAAGAGAGTTATAAGGAGTTAATTTTGTCTATAAAGTGTTGTGATAACTAGCAAATAATTATCAACCTCTTTCTAACAGACATTAACATGCCTTCATGGTTTCTCTAGCCCTAATCTCAGCATTTACTTAATTCTTTTGCCTTTTCCTAAGCAAATCTTATTCCCTATAAAAGATGATAAGGGGACATATTTTGTCAAAACCATGGAGGCATATCTGAAAATCTATCCTGACTTTTTTCTTTAAACAAAGGGAATGTACTATCTTAGCCATGGATGGTCCTGAATTCTAGAAAGATGTAGAAAATATTTTGCTCCTCCAAGATAGTGAATGACAAATAATGTAATGAAGTCCTATAATGGTTTAATCACGAGATAGTAAGTGGTTGGTGTTTCCAATGAAAAGACAAGTTTTTAGGAGTTAGGAGAAGCTCAACTCTTTCTTGAGAAAAAACCATCCTAGTTCTTGAAATATCAAATGATATATGGAGGAGATTCCTATCAGTATTTCTCATATAAAGTTTAAAACCTTTGCATTTCTTGGCTATCAGGTATGTTATTATCCTATTTAGCATTTTACTTTACAGTGTTTCAAGTTGTTTGAGAAATTATAGTACCTTGTTTAATGATATTGTATTAGCCTTCGGTTTTGAATCATAAAATGTATCTCTATAGTCATCTCATTTTACTCCTCACCTCATCCTTTGTCCAGCATCTATTAAAGAAGCATTTGTCTGTTTATCTAACTATATTTTATTTTTGAGCCGTACATGTCACTGACAAGGATGAACAAATAGCAACAGCCTTCATGCTAATGTTGTTTATAATATTTAACAAGAGATTCATAATATTTAACAAGAGATAATAACATGCCCCCTCTAGTTCATAACATCAATTAATTTTTAACATTAATCATTTAACTTAGACTATGTCGTAGATTCACTTGTCAATTTCTTCATTGGTGCCTTAGCATTCCATTCCCAGTGAATATAGAGGCAACTAGTATCAAAAGAGATGAGTAGTAGAGCATTGAACTGGATTAAGGAAAACAAACATGGGAATTTTAAATAATGTCAGGCTAAATGGGAGTTCGATGATTTTTTGTTTCTTTATTATGAGCTGAAAAAAAAAAAAAGAAATATGAAATCATCACACATGGACAACCATAGAGAGTCTAGTGAGGACTTTCTCCTTTTAAATGTTGCTGAGCAATCTTCCATAAGGCCGCAAATGGGTTGGGTCGGATACCTGACTCGGTTCCAACCCAACTAGACTTGATCCGATCTATATTTAGAGACCTGTAGGTTAGATCGAATGTCCGATTCAGTTTCAACCCGATTAAATCCAACCCGATCCATATTTAGAGACCTGTAGGTCGGGTAAGATACCCAACCCAGTTCCAAACCGATTAGATCTGATCTGATTTATATTTAAAGACCTATGGGTCAGGTTGAATTTAAAAATTAGACCCGATCTAAATTCTATATCATATTTAAATTTTATATTTTTTTAATCCGATTCAACCGAAACCGAATTTATTCTGATCCATAAACCTTAATTATATAAATCATGTTCTCCTTTACTTTAATTATCTTTATAAATTCATTAAATGAACTCTAATTTAAACCAATTCTTTTCGTCTTAGCAACTAGATCTCCTCTCATAATTTTTCTCTAAATATATCTAAATATTTCTATTTTATTATTTATTTTGGTGGAATCTTATTTATATTATCTTTAAGTATATCAATAAATATTTTAAATATCATAATTTATAAATATAAAGATAATCATTTACTTGAATACAATTAAGAGTTTTAGGACAAAAATTTAAGCTTAAATTGATTTTTTTAATCTAATTTAAATTTTTTAATGGATCTATATTTATTTACCAATTGCTAGATTTTAGTTATAAAAATAAAGTTAGATGCTTGATTCAAATACAATATTTTGGGTTTGATATGAATGATCCGTTGGAACCAAAATTTCTTCCCTATACTTGACCCGCTTAACAAATGAGGTTGGATTTGGATTTAAAATCAAAACCTGAATATAAAATCGAAATCAAATTGGGATCAAGCATGACCCAACCCAATCTGATCTCTTCGCAGCCCTAATTTTCCTACTAATTGTTTACTTATCTGAAAGTGGTTAAAGGCATATTTTTGACAGGTTAACATAAAATTGCATTCTGAAGATGGCATGCTTTCCAAGTTTATGATCTCATTACTTTATTTCTTAATAGGCTGATACTTCTTTAACTATTCCAAACTTGTTATAATGAAATCAGATAACAAGTTTCCAGGAGTGATCACGGCGAGCATATTGAAGTTCTAAAATGGATCGAACTCCTTTAGGTTTGTTATTCAGCATCCCCCGTCCGTCTGCCGATCCATTTTCATGTTGTGTAGGATACCACACTTATTGACAGAAATCATGGCTGGTAATGACCTAGAATCTAGGATGTAGAATTAGACGCTGATGAGAGCATCTTCGCTCTAGTCTTACCGATTATATTCACCTTTGCGCAAGCCGGGTCATCAATGCCACCCATGGCTTCCGGACAGAAATCAGGTCCAACGTGCTTAAAGTTTTCTACAAAGGCCAGCTCTTTGACAAGAGCCTCATTGTTGTCAAGGAGATCAAAACATAGAACACAGAGAAAGTGAGTATTCCGCACCAAAATTGTCGTCATCAGCAACATCAACCACATCAAGAAGATCAATATTTATCCCTACCATGGCAGGGGAAAAGGGAAAAGGTTCTGTCATGCATCTTCATGACAGGCCCATTTGTCGTCCACATGGTTGAAGTCGGAGATCAGCGAAAAATGCTATTTACTATGAAGTAGCAAGAATTCTAGCCTGAAATTTGAGGTAGGAGCTCTAATAGATTCAAATTTCTTAAAGACATGAATGGGTATCAAACCCATCAGGACAGCCAATTACTCTTGACACAACATATAAATCAACAAAGTATCTCCTTTAGGAAACAGGGATAAATGATGAGAAGTTGATATCAATATGACTCATAGTTCATTTTGATTTATCAGTGTGGATTGAAGAATGTATTGAACAAATATTGTGTCCACCTACGCATGAGACAGGTACAAAGTATTTTCTTTTTAATGCTTTGCACAACAGGAACTATTACTGAAGCTGAACATAAAGCGCATTACAAGTAGTAGTAACACAATCAAATTATCAGTTTGTGAGTTTCATAACCGATATTCCAAGACGAGACACAGCAAGACACTACTCAGTAAACCAGTGACACCTCATGATACATCAGGAGAATTCTGTCACACAGATGACAGTGGCTCTCTGCTGGGCTGCTATCAATATCCCTGCATAACAGTAGAACAGAATGAAAACTAAACAAGTCAATGTCACACAAAGCATGTTACAAGAGAAGACAGATCACAAAATATCAACCCCCCTGCATCTCTCTAACCCTATTCTTGATTCCTGATATTAGTTAAACATTGGTATGTATTTATGAGAAAATTAAAGTTGTATCGGATATGAAGTCAAGAGACATTAATAATGAAAACAGAGCATGAAAACTAGAACAAACTTCATAGAGTCATCCAAAATGATTTTTGAAAGGCCACAATAGGAAAGTCTAAATGGGCGGTTGGCTCTGATTTTGATCTAAGATCAGGTGCAGCTAATTCTTAACATGAAAAAAATCTACTTATTCTTCTAGACTGGAAACTTGTTACTCCAAAAATTATTACTGCTAGTGATTATCAATAAGTTATTCCTAAGTATCTAATTGTTTAACTTTCACATGAAAAGTCATCCATCTAAATGTATGGAGAGTAAGATATGAGTTCTAGATGTACTAACAATAAAAACTCTTAATTAAATTCACAGATAAAAAAGGACTTCAAATACATTATGTCTAGAATGATTCTCACTTAAGCAGAAGTGCCTGTGGAGTGCTTGCTTTTATCTCCTGACAATATGTTTCTCTTTTTCAGAGGAAGCAAGCGGTCGCTTCCTTCCATCATTGCCTGCAAGTTTCTATTCTCTTCACCGAGTACCTTGGCCTTGAATAAAATTTATAATAAATTTAGATTTGTCTGATTTCTAAGAAAAGAAGGAAAGAAAAAAAAAAAAGAAAAAAAAAAAAAGGAAAAAACTTAGTTGTTTTGATTGGTCAGATGAGGCAAAAATTCTATAACTTTCTTACCTCCTGATCAGCACTCTGAATCTTGCTGCTTATGCTTTCACTCGCTGTCTGCAGGGCTTCAAATTGCGCAGCCAAGTCTGTAACCTAAAGAACTAGCAAATTCTTATTTAAAAAAAAAAAAAAAATTGTAGATGCACAAAGTTATGTTAAAACAGAGAACGACTAAGGAACACAATCCTATAACTGAGAAAATAGAACCATATAATTTATTCAAAACCAATTGAAGAAAAATCTAAATTTTTTTATAAAATTTTAGAAAAAAATAAATACATCCTATAATTCATTGTTGATGGTGTTATTGCCGAAACATATTTCAAACACGGCATGCAGCTATAAACTTGCATTCAGTATACCAGTGACCCAAATACAACAAAGACATAGTGCATCAGAACCGAACTGCGCTGCTGACCATCAGTGATCAAGAAAGTTGATCATCAATCATAGAATCTTTTTGTCTATTGGGAATTACATATATCTTATATTTACTTAGCGGGGAAGAAGAAATGAGGAATAAAGGAGGATCAGATGAATTTCTTGAAAATTGTAAAAACTCAATGCCTTATTGGAGGAAGGAAATCATGTAATTTAATTATACATGACCATGCATAGGTTCAGAGGCATTGATAAGAAGAATATCCAAGAACCTGCATTAAAAGGTACCTTTCCATTAACTCAAGCAATCTTGATACATCTCCTAAGGAAAAGATAAGCCTCATTGAAGATAAGTAGCATTGGAGCCCAGTGGCACCCAATAAGCAGAGAAAAAAGATGAGAAGCTCCCCATATGGAAGGGAGATAAATAGAGCGAGCATCTGATTAGAAATCAGTCAATGATCAGAAGTAACCCATACAAGATCCCAGAATGCAATGCGAGCATCGGTTTTATCAATTGCTTCACTTGAACATTCAAGATTGGAGAGTTGGGACACCATTTTCTCTGATGTCGTGTAATGGAGAAAAGAATATCAAAACATGTTAACAAAGAAAAGATTACTCTGCCTTAGTGTTTTTGTTCCCAATTCAAGCAGTCCTTTTTTACCATTTTCTTGATACTTCTTCATAATTAGATGGGAATTTATATGCTCAGCATACCAAAAATTCGATCAAGAAAACCAAAAGGTAACCTTATTTCGAGTCTCCATCAAGAAGATTCATCGTCTTTTACCTCTTCCTCTTGAATATTTTCAACTGTCTTCAAATCGTCATAATGTTCCGTCAAATCATCCTCTTTCTTCCTTAGTTTGGTCAATTTCATTTCCATCTTCGCCTTCCTGGCAAGGCACTTGGTTAGCCCGCTGGCACTCAGGCTCGCTTCACCCTGAAAGAGTTACAATGGAATTCGACGCTGCCATGAAGGAAAAGAAAAAAAAAAAGAACCCTATAGATATGGAGAGCAGAGGAGATCGGAAGAAGGACAGACCTGGAGTCCTTTCACGTGGTTGTCAGCCCTCTCGATGGAGCGACCGAGGTCACGGATTTGATCTTGGAGGAGTTGGCATTCCTCCTGGCAGGCCTTGAGGGCATGCATCTGGTTTTTGCCGTCAAGGTCGAAGACTTTTGCAGTGGGATCCGAGGAGCTGCTGGCGGCGGAGTCTCGGATGCTCTTCGGACCCAATGGAGACAGCCTCTTCTCGCGATCGATGGGTCGAGAGCGCTCCACGGTGGGAGGGAGGCTGCGGACGGATTCTCGGAATCTCCTCACCTTGGGGGACAGCGTCGTATCAATATCGACGGGTGGAGGGAGCTCCATGGTACAACAAACAGAGGTGGATCTTGAAACAGGTATCAAGAAACCCTGTGCCAGAGAACCTGACACAGAGAAAAAGAGGAGTGCAGAAGGGGGACGATGCGGAGGGAGGCGGGGATACAATGGTTTAATAAACGATGAACCGCCAAACAGCCGTTGGTGCACAACTGTACATTGTACACGTGCCACTTTTCGATTGGACCTTGAAAATATCTCGCTTTCTAGTTTTTGTTTTAATTTTACATGATCATAAGGTTTATTGGCTTTTTTTTCTTTTTTTTTTCTTTGTTGATTATTTCTTCTCCAGCCTCTCTCTCTCTCTCTCTCTCTCTCTCTTTTTTTATTTTTTATTTTTTTAAGCAAATTCCCTGCATCCTTAGTTTCATGTTTAATGAATTTCTGAGTGATGCCTACAAAAAAAAACTTTCATTGATTCTATTCTTTAATAATTGGCACAAGGTTGGATGATTATGTTTGCGTACAAGCCCCCGACTTGCAAATAAATAAGCTGGTGTTATAAATACTTTCATTAGTAATCATTTTACGATAAATTTTTAACAGTAACCCGTGAACCTTTGCTCTGTTTGTATGATCGTTTTTATAAATCATCATATATTTCTATGAAGGACTAGGAAATCTTATAACATGGTTTGCAGAAACTCTATCGTTGCTAACAGGAACCATAGCATTCACAATGTGTTTGGCTTTGAATCAAAGAAACTTGTACTGAATGATGAACAAATAGAACTGAGAGCTGTGGCATGAACCACTGTATATAATTCAGTGGTCCTGTTTTGTGGGATTTTACTTCTGTGAGAACGAGATGCAGCCAAGACATTAGATATAAAAAATAATAGTACTGTATATTTTTTTTTAAGTGTTTTCCACCCTTCGCTTGGAGGATTGCTACAATATTTATTTTGCCAAATATTAGCTAAATGTTACACAGTCAGCAGCATCCATACATGGTGATTTCTTTGCCATATGTATTTGAAATGTTGGTTTCAAATTTTGAATGGGTAAGTAAAGATGTAGGATAGTGGTTACTGGGGTTTTAAGAGGGTCTGCACAAGCACAATATGCATCAATTGGCACACTGAGTCTCCACATGAATGATGGCCTGATATATAATGATAGCATTTAATATATCAACATTCTTTGATATATAATGATAGCATTTAATATATCAACATTCTTGATCATTGCAACTATGCAGTCAACTTGGTATATGGTTTAGGAAAAGGCATCTTGTCCTTTTTGAGTTGTTTCTTCCATTGAGATAGCAGTACGTATTAGAGAAACCCACTACTCAAATTTCAATAATTTTCAAGTTTTGCTGCAAATTTTAGTCTTTTGGATTTGACTTTGCTTCAAGATATGGAAAATGATGCTTCAATTAAAATAATTTATGTACCATTCACTATGTGGATAAAATATAAAAGAACACAGAATAAGCAGAATACATCCTTTTGATTAGAATAAAATAGATCAGGATTCTTGGCATTACAAATCTGATTACATCTTTTTCATCATCCCTAGTAAAAAGAGGTTTCTTAGGAAAACTAATGGAGAAAGATTGATTCCTCACTGAAGATAACATACATAATTTTCAATGATCAGAAATAGTCAGCCTCATTCTCAATTTAAAAAAATAATTAGATATAAGTCTTAGTCTCACAAAACTAGATCTCTTTGATCACTTCATAGTTATCCCCTTCATGATTATTTAGATAGAAACTTTTATTACTTCATAATTATCCTACATAGATAATCGTTAAATACTAATGTAGACATTCGTTACAATACATTGCAATGCAATGTGCATTACTCAAACAGTACTGGACCTAAAGTAATAAATTTCAATGTATGATCACGTCTTCCACTGCAATTTTAGCTCCCTTCCATGACACTTCTATTTTCTTGGATCCTATCCTTCTTAGTATAAAATTCAATGCAAATCCATTCTTTTCTTATATGATCCATATCTAACCTTTGTTCCAAAAGGGCAACTACTAAGTCAATTAGTTCTAGATTACTATGTCCTTTATGAAGATTGATATAAAACAAATTGATTTGAGACTTTGACATCAGGTTGAAAGCAGCCATGAAACATTTTTCACACTTTTACAGATGCTAGTTTGATTATGAATCAAGTTTTGTCAACAACAATCTCAGCATATCCTTACTTTCTATAACTTTTATTTAATCTCTTCTTTATTGTACCAGTAAGGTGCTAGAACTATTATGTCCCTCAAACCAACTAATATTGACACATGGAGCATCACCTCTTGTTTACTAATGTCTTCTCTCTCTTTTTCTTTTTATTTGTTTGGAGGGTGTATGGCCTAGCTTTTTAAATTTTATGATACCTATCTAAATGTATCTAAATCAAGATAATAAATTTTTAGGGAAGATTCTACCAAAAATTATTATAAATTTTGCCTATACTTTTTATATTCTTATACGGATTTTCTCTTTTTACAGGTTATTGAAGGTGAAGACATTGAGCAAGAAAGATTCTTAACTCTACCATCCATTTTGTTGATATATTAGACTCTTATTTAGATTCAATAATTATATATTTATATAAATATTTTGGTGAAAAATGTACTGTCTTCATATTATGAAGACATTTTTACTTGGATAACTATATTGAGTGAATGTTATTATGTATCTATAAAGCTTTTAAAGGAATTAGTGATCCACATTTCTTTTTTTAATGTCTTGTTTCATATTTTCCTCTTTATATGTATGTGCTTCAAATAGAAATACAAAGTATTTGACTAAAATAATGACCAAGAAAGTGCTATTATATAGTTTTAACCAAATTTAGTTGCTATTTATAGTTTCTTTAACTTATTAACGACAAACAAATCTATCGCTAAATTTAGTGTTAAAATTATTAATAATGGCAAAAGTGGTTGTGGAAGCATTTTTCATATGTATGAATTCACGTATCAATAGTGATGAAATTTATCATCATTAATAGTTTTGAATTTATTAATAATGACTTTACTAGTCGTTAATGGTTTTCTTTTCTTGGATTTTGATTGCTAGCAATAACAGTTCTTCCATCGTTATAACTTTTAATTCTGCTGTTAATAATAGAATTTTAATGAAGGGATAAGCATCAGCCATTGCTAACTTTTAACGATAATCATAACTGTCCCATTGTTAATTCTTTAATGACAAAGCTTATAATGATGGGGGGCAATGGGATTTTCTTCCATTGTTAATAAATATTAACGACAAGATTGGAACTTTTTATGATGAAATTTCCCTTTGTTAAAAATCATTTTTCCTTGTAGTACTTGTAATTAGCTTAATTGGTGAGTTTGATCCAATTTACATCAATTAGGTTCTAATTGATGCTAAGAGTGTCATAGATTAAACTAGGTAGTTGAATTCATGTACTGATTTTAACCCAATGTATAATTAGATTGTTGAAAATTGAACAAAATGGCCAAAATTAGGGTATTAGGGTCAGCCTAAACCATGGAATTTGAGCCTAATGTCTAAATCATGGCCTTAATTATTCCTTTTATCTTGGTCTAAAAATGAAATTTATGAGACTCAGTCCTTTTAGCTAGCTTACTTTAAATTAAGATGCAATTTAACTAGATTGAGTTTAAAAAAATAAAATTATATATAATTAGAATTTTTTATTGAATCTACATTCATGATGTTCGTATTAGTTAGTTTTCTAATGCATCTTGAATCACTCAAATCGGAGGTCAATTAAGGAAGTTAGAAATAATTTAATGAATATATATCGTTGGCTTAACAAAAATAAACAAATAGCAACAGTCTTGATGCTAATGTTGTTAATTATATTTAATAAGAGGTAACAACATGCCTCTATAGTTCATAACATCAATTAATTTTTAGCACTAATCATTTAACTTTTGAACTTATGCTAGGCCGAAAATATTCCCTCTCCAATTTCTTCACCTTCATATTGGCACCTTCGCATTCCATTCCTAGTGAATATAGAGGGAGTTGGTGCCAAAAGAAATGAATAGTAGAGCATTGAGCTGCATCAAGGAAGTCAAACTTGAGAATTTAAATATTGTGAGGCTAAGTTGGAATTCTAATATATATTTTTTTTCTTACGAGCAGGAAATAGACGTGGAATATAAAATCATCACACATGAACCATCCTATAGAATTTAGTGCAATAGGGACATTAGGACTTTCCCTTTTCAAATATTGCTGAGTGATCTTTCCATTAATTGTTTAGGTATTTGAAACTAGCTGAAGGCATATTTTTGACAGGTTGACATAAAATTTCATTCTAGAGATGGCGTGCTTTACAAGTTTATGATCTTATTATTTTATTTCTTAACAAGTCGATACTTCTTAATTGTTCCAGAGTTATCATAGTGAAATTAGGTAATAAGTCCCCAAGAGTGATCATTGCATTATCATAGTGAAATTAGGTAATAAGTCCCCAAGAGTGATCATCATGCAATAGGTATGTAACGCCCCAACTCCACCCGCTAGCCCAATTAACTTCTAGCGGGTCGAAACCATGTGGCCCAAAAACTCGAGTAGAAGTTAATAGGTAGCAAGTGGACTTGAGTTATAAGCACATCACCCATTTCTCTCCCATCCAATGTGGGACTAAATTTGGGGTCTCACAATCTCCCCACCTTATAATGCATGCACGCCACAAGCTAGCCAGAATCTACCTCGAGTCGGGTCATTGGTGCTGCAAGGGTGGCTCCACGCCATGGCGGGACTCCACCACCGCCCCATGGGTAGCCCTTTCCTCATGCCCACCAACTTCCGCACACTCGGATCGGCTCTGATACCATTTGTAACGCCCTAAGCCTACCCGCTAGCCCAATTAACTTCTAGCGGGTCGAAACCACATTGCCCAAAAACTCGAGTGGAAGTTAATGGGTAGCAAGTGGACTTGAGTTATAAGCACATCACTCATTTCTCTCCCATCTAATGTGGGACTAAATTTGGGGTCTCACAATCTCCCCACCTTATAATGCGTGCACACCATAAGCTAGCCAGAATCTACTTCGAGTCGGGCCATTTGTGCTGCAAGGGTGGCTCCACGCCATGGCGGGACTCCACCACCGCCCCATGGGTATCCCTTTCCTTATGCCCACCAACTTCCGCACACTCGGGTCGGCTCTGATACCATTTGTAACGCCCCAAGCCCACCTGCTAGCCCAATTAACTTCTAACGGGCCGAAACCACGTGGCCCACCAGGGGAAGGGCCGGCGGCGGCCCTAGGCCGCCGGCAATTTTTCCCCTGGTTCGGGTGAACCAGGGGCTGAAAGAGAGTGAGGGGGACTAGGCCCGGGTTCGGCCCAGTCCAGCGAGCCCGTTTGGACCCAATTTTTGGGCCCTATAATGGGCTGGGCCCAACAAGAGGAGTGTGGGGTTTGGATAATCTTTAATCCTAGTTTGTCGAAGAATTTTTATTTCCTCATTTGGGCTTCTATATTTAAAAATATTCAAGCCCCAAGTTGGGCCCAGAATTAGATTGGATAGAGTATAGGAGTCATTTTAACATCCTGATTTTGAAGATTAAAAATTAAAAAAATTATGTTGTAGGTACCCAGGAGCCCAATTAGCTGATTTGCATTCTTGGAATAGCATTAGGAGGTAAGTAAGTCATTTATCATGATTTTATGAATTATTAAAATATGCAAATTGTGGATTTAAATGTTACATTATTTTATATGTACATTATTTGAAAAATGAGAAAAATAAATTTGGTATCCCATATATGCAAATGACTATTTTACATGATTATGTTGAAATTGCTACGTTCTGAAAAATATTTGGTATACTATATATGCAATTGATTATGTGACTTAGCTTTTGATATTGCAAATTTTGCAAAGTATATGTTACCCTATGCATGCAAATGATTAATAGACATGGTTATTTTGACGTTGCTAATTTCTGCAAAATATTGGGTATATTAAAACTATTTGCAAGTGTTCATGTATTTTGACATGTCAAATCATTGCAAACATGAAAAACATATAGAGTGTTTTTACTACAATAACTGTGAGCATGCAAATATGACATGAAAATGGAGTTTTGTGAATATAAAATATGCCACACACGGTCCGCTATATTATGACATGATGATATGATAACACAATGACATGATATGATTTCTGACTCCGGGACCCACCTCCACAGGGGATATATGTGGAGGATACACCCATGGGGTGCTCTGTTCTGTGATATGTCATAACTTTTGATATGAATCTGGTACCAGGACCCTTCCTCCACAGGAGAGTTATATATGGAGGATACACCTATGTGGTGTTCTGACCCTGCTATAGGGGTATTTGTGGGCATAGTGTGTGATCGTGGCGTATTTGTAACAAGACAAAACATCAATGCTAATGATAGTGGATTTTAAATTTAAAAATAGTATCTGATTTCAATTGATTTTGGCATATTTATAACAGAATGAATATCTTGGATAATCAGATGATATGTATTTTTGAAATACTACATAGCATTGGCTTCCAAATTGCATTGAGCATATATTATGCATACTTTGATAACATGATGAAATGTTTTTGAATTGTGGAAGCTTGGCATATTTTTGGATGTATGAAAACATGATTTGTTAAACATTGAAATGACTATGTTATGTTATAGTAGGCTTACTTACTGAGTGTGAGCTCATTTAAATCTCACAATATTTTTTAGAGCCACAAAACTGAAGAAGTAATTATTGGGGTAGTTTTGAAGCTTCCACCTGTGACATTTTGTTCATGTAACCCCAATTCTGATCTTGTGATTTGGGATATTGCCAAACATTATATGGCTTGTATTAAGGATAATTCGGATCTTAAATAATATGTAGTTTATTATTCCTTCTTGTATTATTTGTTATGTTCTGGATGCCTTGCATGCCCAGCATGCGGCAGGTTGCCACCCCTGGATCCATCACCGAGTCTGGGGTGTGACAAGGTAACTCTACATAGTGATCATATTGAAGAAGATCTTAAAAGGACCGAACTCCTTGAGTATTGTTATATTCACCTTGAATTAGGAGCTCTAATAGATCTAAATTTCTTAAAGACATGAATGGGTATCAAACCCATCAGGACAGCCAATTACTCTTGACACAACATATAAATCAACAAAGTATCTCCTGCAGTAAACAGGGATAAATGATGAGAGGTTGATATCAAGATAAAGTTCCTTTTGATTTATCACTGTGGATTGAAGAATGTATTGAACAAGTATTATATCCAGCTTTGTACAACAAGAACTATTACTGAAGCTGAACATAAAACACAGTACAAGTAGTAGTAACGCAATCGAATTATCAGTTTGTGAGTTTCATAACCGAGATTCCAAGATGAGACACAGCCAGACACTACTCAGTAAACCAGTGACACCTCATGATACATCAGGAGAATTCTGTCACACAGATGACAGTGGCTCTCTGCTGGGCTGCTATCAATTTCCCTGCATAACAGTAGGATAAATAATGAAAACTAAACAAGACAAAGTCACACGAAGCATGTTACAAGAGAAGACAGATCGCAAAATATCAACCCCCCTGCCTCTCTCTAACCCGATTCTTGGTTCCTGATATTAGTTAAGCATTGGTATGTATTTATGAAAAAATTGAAGTTGTATCAGATATGAAGTCAAAAGACTTTAATAATGAAATCGGAGCACGAAAACTAGAACAAACTTCATAGAGTCATCCAAAATGATTTCTGAAAGGAAGGCCACAATAGGAAAGTCTAAATGGGTGATTGGCTCTGATTTTGATCTACAATCAAGTGCAGATAACGCTTAGCATGAAGAAATTCTACTTATTCTTCTGTACTGGAAACTTGTTGGTCCAATAATTATTACCTCTGGTGATTATCAATAAGTTAGTCCCATGTAAATAATGGTTTAACTTTCACCTGAAAAGCCATCAAACTAAATGTATGAAGAGTAAGACATGAGTTCCAGATGCACTGACAATAGAAACTCTTAATTAAATTCACAGATAACGAAGGCTTCAAATGCATTATGTCTAGAATGATTCTCACTTCAGCAGAAGCGCTTATGGAGTCCCTGCTTTCATAGCCTGACATTATGTCTCTCTTTTCAATGGGTTCGATGTGGTCTTTTCCTTCTATCATTGTCCGCAAGTATCTATTCTCTTCATCGAGTTTGTTGACCTTGAATAAAATTTGTAATAAATTTAGATTTGTATGATTTCTAAAGAAAAAATAAAAAAGAGAGAGAGAGAACTTAGATGTTTTTGATTGCTCAGATGAGGCAAACATTCTTCAACCTTCTTACCTCCTGATCAGCTCTTTGAAGCATGTTGCTTATGTTTTCCCTGTCTATCTTCAGCATTTCAACTTTGGCAGTCAAGCCTCTAACCTAGAGAAATAGCAAATTCTTATTAAAAAAAAATGTCGATGCACAAGGTTATGTTAAAACAGAGAAAGACTGAGGGGCATGAGTAACTGAGAAAATAGAACCATATAATTTATTCAAAAGCAGTTGAAGCAAAATCTATATTTTTTTATAAAATTTTGGAAAAAATAAATATATCCTATAATTCATTGTTGATGGTGTTATTGTGGAGACATAATTCAAATACAGCATGCAGCTATAAACTTGCATTAAGCATGCTAGTGACCCAAATATAATAAAGACATTGTATCAGAACCAAACTATGCTGCTGAACAATCAGTGATCAAGAAAGCCAATCATGGATCATAGATCACAACATGCATAGAAATGTTTTGTCTATTGGGAATTACATATATCGTAGGAGGCATTTGGTGGGCGATGATCTACATGGGTAAAAAATTATGCTTTTTGACTTTCATATAAGGTAGCATTTAGTTAGTAGTAATATAATATTATTAGAAATCTTACATTTTGTGACTGTTTGATTCATGGTAATCTACCTTGATAATTAGATTACCATGCAAATTAATATTTTTGGTAATTAGGCATAATAATTTAAGTAGTAATATTTGATTCTCAATACTATATGATTACTATAAATCATGATAATTTATTTCCTATCTAAAATATAGGTACCTAAGATTACCAAAGTCTAATAATCTTAAATTACACTCTTAACTAAGATTACGAAAGTCTAATAATCTTAAATTACACTCTTAACTTTCATATAAATATTTAATAATATTTAATCTAATTATATATTTAATTCACACTAGATAATATTTATATATTTAATATTATATTAATATTAAATATTAAATATAATATTTTATATTAATATTAATTTAATATTAATATAATATTTAATATTTCAAACACTATTATATATTTATATAATATATAAATTTTAAATTTTAAATTATTAATATTTATGACCTTCTTACATATTTAACTATTTTATGATATATTATTAAATCTTTATATATTATATATTAATATATAATATAATGAAATATTTAATAATATTATAATATATATTATATAGTATATATTGTATATTATATTGTATATATTATATATTATATATTTATAATATTTAAATATATAATGTTTCTAAAATTAGTTTACAAAGAATCTTGATTTTTATCAAAATATTTTATATTCTAGCAAAAAGAAAAGAGGGTCACTTAAAAGAAAAAAAAGATTTACAATAAATTTTAAATAAAATTTAAAAATATGGTAATCTGATTACCATATTTTGTTAATATGAACCAAATACGGTAATCTTGCATTTCTAAGAATCTAATCACCAAGTATAAGGTTAACAAGAATATAAGAATTTTTGTAATATTACATTACCACGAACTAAATATCACCTCTTGGTAATCTTGTACTTAGTAAT
Source organism: Metroxylon sagu (assembly GCA_017589505.3). Taxonomy (NCBI): domain Eukaryota; kingdom Viridiplantae; phylum Streptophyta; class Magnoliopsida; order Arecales; family Arecaceae; genus Metroxylon; species Metroxylon sagu. Next base: position 1,608,935 of record JACVBY030000634.1, on the reverse strand, counting down.
CAGATCACTAGTAATGCATGATTATTGTACTTGATTTGTCTTTATAACATTAGCTCAAATTCTCAAGAATACAAATATTTCTTTTACTTTTTAAATAGTTGCCTTTTTTCCCACTAGAATATGAAATAATCTAGTAAAAAATAAGAAGTCTTTGTAAAATTACTTTTGTAATTATTTAAATAATATAAATATTTAATATATATCATAAATTATTGTTATTATATATTATGTAAATATGAAATAATATTTATAATCCAAATAAAATTAAAATATATTATTTATATTATTAAATTATTTAAGATTATAAAATAAATAATATTATATAAATATTATTTATTATTATAATTTTAAATTTAATATTTTCATATTCTTATATAAATATATTATATAAATTATATTAATATTAAATTTATTTTTTTAATATAATATATTGTATTATATATTTAATATTAAATAAAAATATAATATCAAATATTTAAATATTGGTAGGTGCTTATTAAATATATAAAATATTATTAAATATTTATATGAAAGTCAAAAATATAATTTAAGATGATTGAACATTGCTAATCTCAAGTACCCACATTTTAGATAGAAATCGGATTACTATGGTTCTTGATATTCTTAAATTACTTGAAATTGACTATTATTGCCAAGATAACTATATTTAATAGCCAGGCATGGTTATTTTTATGGTAATCTTAGATTATCAAGATAGATTAGCACTAACCAAATAGCATATAAATATTTGGTCTTTTGTTTTTGCTCTTTGTTTTTCTATTACTAATCTTGATGATGATGTCTTCCCTTATAAGGTGCTCTTTTCTTTAAGGCCTTAGGCCTCCTTATTGTAACAAAAAAAAATAGCCCCTAAATATTTATTAATATTTAATATGATTATATATTTAATTTACACTTGATAATATTCAAATATTTAATATTATATCTATATTTAATATTAAATATATAATATAATATTTAATATTTTAGAGACTATTATATATTTATATAATAATATATAATTATTAAATAAAAAAATATTAATATATATGACCTTCTTGCATATTAAATTTTTATATATAAATAATCTATAATATATATTTAATATTATTTATATTATAAAATTATTTAATATCTAAACAATATAATATATAATATATATTAAATATTTATATATTAGACATTTATATATTATATATTATATATTGTTTCATATATAACATTTCTAAAATGATTTTACAAAGAATTCTTGCTTGGAACATTTCATTTTTTAGCTGCAAATAAAGCCACTTAAAAGATAAAAAAGTTTATAACACAATATAAAAATAAACTTAAGAATGTAGTAATCTAATAAAACTTGCATTCTTGCCAATCTAAGTTAACATTAGCAAAGTAAACCAAACACAGTAATCTTGTATTCCTGATAATTCGATTACTTTTGCAAAATTATCAGGAATATTATGTCATCATGAACCAAGTGCAATCTTAATGTATTTAGCAGGGAAGAAGAAATGAAGAATAAAGAAGGATTAGATGAATTTCTTGAAACTTGTACAAGCTCAATGCCTTGGTGGAGGAAGGAAATTATGTAATCATACATGACAATATAAAGATTCAGAGGCATTAATAAGAAGAATATCCAAGAAGCTGCATCAAAAGTACCTTTCTGTTAACTCATAAGTAATCTTGATACATCTTCAAAGGAAAAGACAAGCCTCATTAAAGATAAGAAGCATTTGAGCCCAGTAGCACCCAATGAGCAGAGAAAACCAAAAAAAAAAAAAAAAAAAAGGGAAGGAGATGAAATGGAGCATCTGACTAGAAATCAATCAATGATCAGAATGCAATGCTAGCATCGGTTCTATCAATTGCTTCACTTGAACATTCAATATTGGAGGGAGGGTTGGGACGCGAACAGTGGAGAAAAGAATATTATAACATGTTACCAAAGAAGCTATTACTCTGCCAAAGTGTTTTGTTCCCAATTCAAGCATTCCTTTTTACCATTTTCTTGATACTTCTCTATATTTAGAAGACAATTTCTACGTTCAGCACACCAAAAATTCGATCAAGAAAACCAAAACGTAACCTTACTTCGAGTTTCAATCAAGAAGAATGACATCGAATCGAGGAGTTCATCGTCTTTTACCATATCATCTTGAAAGCTTTGATCTTCCTTGAAATCGCTATAGAGTTTGGCCACATCGTCCTTTTCCTTCTTTAGTGTGGCCAACCTCTGCTCCTTCTTCTCCTTCTCGTAGTGGCACTTGGGCAGCAATTTGACATTGAACCTCACGTCTTGCTGAAACAGTTAAAATGGAATTCGACGCTGCCATGAAGAAAAAAAACAACCCTATAGAGATGGAGAGGAGAAGAGATCAAAAGGTGGACAGACCCGGAGTTCTTTCAAGTACTCCTCAGCCTCCTGGATTTGGCGATCGAGGTTACGGACTTGATCTTGGAGGAGTCGGCATTCCCCCTTGCAGGCCTTGAGTTTTTCGCGGCCAGGGTCGAACAGTTTTGTGATGGGCCGCCGCCAACCCGAGGAGCTGCAGGAGGCTTCTGAGCTGATCATCGCCCGCAATGGGGACAGCTCCGTATTGCGATCGACGGGTGGGGAGAGCGCCATGGTACAAGAAACAGAGGTGGATCTTGAAAGAGGTATCAACAAGCTCTGTGCCAGAGAGAGAGACAGCGACGGGGATGGAGAAGTGGAGGCAGAATGCTTTAATAAACGCCGAACAGCCAAACGTCCGTCGGAGCCCAACCTTCGCCACACACGTGCCAACTTTCAATCGGAGAAACGGTTATACAAGCCATTATGAAATTGATTTAGAATTAAAATAAATTCTACAATGAAGTGAATTTGTAAATGAATTGTTTTGTTTGGCCTATTGAATATAATATTATGAAATTAAAATAAATTCTTATATTTGAAACAAATAAAATTTGATCCAACAGTTTCCTTTTCTAAATTATCCCTATTAATAATTAATTAAAGAATGAAAATAGTTAGTGCTTAATAACATGACTATATTACATGAATTCTTTCCAACAGTTTGCTACAAACCTTTCTTTGGAGCTTGAGTTGAAGATCTTTGGGATCAATGGATCCTTCTACAATTAGTAGTGATGAATTCTCTTCTCTGTAAAAATTACTAGGGCCTACCCCAAGAAAAAATTTGATAATATTAATATTAATTACGCTATGACACATCAATTCTCTAGTCAAAGCATCTTTTAGTATTCTTGATTTGAAGTAGATCCTTCCCGGCCAAGTAAATTTTAAGTCAAAATTGCATGCAGCTAATATGTTCATTATGGGTATTCCTTTCCTTCCCCTATATCTTGGAACCTTTGCTTTTGGAACCTTAACACGAATGTATGTTCCATCAATGGCACTAATGCAATTCTATGCAATAAAATTAAATTCATGAGACTATTAGTAGAATGTTATATATTGTTTATATATTGTTAGGATCCACCCTGCACCTTTTTCATTAATAATCCAGTGCAGATCATAAAAGAAAAAATAAGAAGGGTAGAATCGCAGCTTCAGCTTAATAATTATACAAAAATCACAAACTAATACTAGCAAATAAGAAGGACTATAATATAGTTGAAGGATAATTTTTTTCTCTCATCCATGTTACTCTTTCATGAAAATAATCATGCAAATTTATAGATAGGAATCATAAAAAAGATTATAGATACTTAACAGACAAACCTAATATGATTGTAGGTGGATGATTTGAGAAGTATGAAGGGTAGCATCTCAACTTTAGCTCAAAATTATACAAAAACAACAAACTAACTCTAACAAATAAGAAGGGCTATAATATAGTTGAAGGATAATTTTTTTCCCTCATTCATTTCACTCTTTCATGAAAACAATCATGAAAATTCATTGATAGAAATCACAAAAAAGATAATAGATAGTTAAAAAACAAATCTAATATGATCGTAGGTGGATGATTTGAGAAGTAAGAAGGGTAGTATCACAACTTGAGCTCCCAATTATATAAAAACCATAAACTAACAACAGCAAATAAGAGAGGCTATAATATAGTTGAAGAAGAATTTTTTCCCCTCATCTATTTTGCTCTTTCATGGAAACAATCAAAAAAATTCATAGATACGAATCATAAAAGAGAGTATAGGTAGTTAAAAAACAAACCTAATATAAATGTAGGTGGATAATTTGAGAGACGCAAAGGCAGCAATCGCTGGAGATGATGATTTATAGTGCTGCCAAACATGACAAATCATGGAATTGTAAATGAATTCCATAAAAATCATGGAATTCAATCATTTCAAACAAGGTGCAACTTTTTTTTTCTTTTTCTTTTCTTTTAAGACTTATAAGTTTTTTCTATTATTATAACTAATCATGGATTTGTGCAAATATAAATATTAATATGGCAACATAAAATATAATACCAAAATATGTTACTAATCTAAATATGGTTACAATTTATTCAACCAAATATCTACCTTAAATTCATAGAATAAAAAATAAAAAACATTCAAATACATACATGCCTCCTTCAAAGTTTTGGCTATTTCTTAAGTCAGTATTTGACTCTTGCCAATTTGAATTAGCATGTTTGGTGACTTTAGTCACTTGTGCGACTCTCAAATCAGTGTTTAGGACTTGAAGAGAGCTTTCGTAGATTAGCTTACAGAATAATTGTTGAAGGTGACTTCTTCTATTGTCAAACCTCTAGGTCAACACCTGGGACTTGATGAAATGTTGTCAATCGAGTTAGCATCGAGGATCAAGAATGCTCTACTGATCAAGGTCAAGTCTATTGATTAGGTTCAACACTTAGACTTAAGAAGGCTTTACTAATCGAGGTTGGCATTAATTCAACTTCTTCATCAATTGAGGTCAACTTAGGGCTATTATGAACACATTAGATCATCTTCTTATCGTTCGACCTTATGTTTTCTTTTAGGTTTTGGCCAAGTCGGCCTTGAGACTTAGGTTCTTGCCAATTTAATTTGGCATGCCCAGTGACTTTAGTCACTTGAGTCTTTCAAGTCAATGCCTAGCACTCACTCACTCGATGCCTCTTAGGTTGGTGCTTGGGACTTGAACTTTTACCAACTAGTGTCAGTTTTTTAGTGACTTTGGTCACTCAATGTCTTTCAGGTTGGTGCTCGAGACTTCATACTTTATAAGGTATCTTATTCGATCAAGTTCCAATTCATCCTTGACAAACCTAATCATTTGAGCTACCTTTAGGCCTTCAATCAATTTATCTTTTGAAGATCAAATCGAGGAGCATTGGTCGAATTCAGAGCCGATTCGAGTTTTATTCAGTAAAGTTTTTTAGTGGCTGCTATAACCGATTAATCAGGTTAGGTGTCATCACTCCCCCACTAAGCCTAACATTGTTAGGTCTTAGGTTGATTGTAAGAAATCATTTGTTTCTCATCGAGTTGAGGTCATCTTCGAGGTCGGTCTTATGGAACTGAATCGAGGTCATCTTCGGGGTTGGTTTTATGGAGTTAGTCTAAGGTCGCCTTTGGGGTCCATTTTATGGAACTACCCTAAGGTCCTCTTTTCTTAGTCAAGCTGAGATCTTCTTTTGGGTCGGCCAACTTTAATCCAGTCGACCTTAATTATTTTGGTCTACGGATAGATTTGTCCTTCTACTTTAGACATGCTTCATAACTGCCTTTAGTGGAATAGCTTATTTGAAATACTTATTCCATCCATTTTGAATTTATTCTAGATTTATTCCTAGCTTATTCCAAGCTAGAATAAGCCTCTCTCTTTCTCTCTCTTCTTTTCTTATTTCTTTCTTTCTTCTTCTTCATTGCATCTGTAGCCGATCAAAAGGCTTCACCGGACTCTTCTCTCCCGTCAGGTTGTAGCCACCTATGGAGTTCCTCGCTGGCCGAATCTTGGTCAGATCCATCAACTAGAAGTGGGTTGTCTTCTTCGGTGATGCCTAGGCCCTTAATCCTCTTCATAGCAATGACAAGAACATGGGACTCACTTCTTTTCGTTGGAGACGTTGCTTCTTCCGATGGGGTAAAGGTGGACGAGTGAACTGGCCTAGTAAGTTGAGACCCGATCGGATCAGGCACTAGTTGACCTAGCTTCAAACCATTCTATGGCCTTCAAGCAACGAAGGGTGATGACTCTTAGGCTTTTTACTCCTACCAGTGGGTGTAATACCCTAAAAATAGTTTCACATCAGATGAAAAAAAAAAGATTTAAGTATTAATAATTCAAATTCACTTGCTATCAATGAACTTCCAAGAGTTTTTAGGGCCACTTGATTTTGGCCTGCTAATAAGTTAATTGAAGGAAAGAGCTACCTATGGGATGGTAGTGTAATTTTGCTACCAATGATCCGGTTCAGAGTAGATTCTGGCTATAGCTTATGGCGTGCGAGAAGGATGCCATATTATAAGTGATGGGCGATGAGAATGTTGCATTATAAGAAGGAAAGATTATAATATCCTAAAAATAGTTGTAGAAAAGAGAAAATGTTTAAGTGCTTATAATTTAAGTTTATCCGTTATTAATTAACTTTTACTTAATTTTTTGGATCATATAATTTTGGTCTACTAAGGAGTTAATTGGGCCTGCGAATGATCTTGAGTCGTTACAAGGAGAGGAGGCGTAAAGGTCGGCAGCCAGAATAGCTGGGGCAGCCGACAATGGTCGAGGCGGCGCCAATGTTGAATTAGGAGTAGCATGCTGCAATGCTCGACCGTGCATGACCGGAATTTGGCCATGGTTTGGCCTGGGTCCGAGGCAGAAGAAGAAAGACCCGCTTGGGCGGAGGAGAATTGGGCTCTGATCACGGATGAGACGAGGCCAGAGGTCGGCTGGCTGAGGATGATGCCGACCAGGGGGAAGAGGGTTTGGGGCCCTTGCTTCGCCGAGCTCGGCTTGACCTGGTCACTGTGGTGGCGGTTGCGGTCAGCTGTGGCAGTGGATGCAGCTGCCAGAGATGAGGGTGGGTAGGCTGGTGACTTTCTCTGCTTTACGGAAGAAGAATGTCGGTGATGGATCGCACCAGGACGCATTGCAAAGGATGGCGTCGCTGCAGACGGGGCCTTATCCCTTATTTCATGGAGACGGATGGGTTGCTCGGGCTCGGATGGCCGAGTCGTTGGTGAGGACGGCCATAGGCGCGACACTTCACGAGGAGCTCCTAGATAGCCTCCTGAGCGAGGCAGCTCTTCCTTGGAAACCTCATCGTCGTTGGCGTAGGGGCGAGGGCGATAGGACGGTAGTGCTAGACCTAGAGGAGTTGGATTCGAAGGAGGAGGCTGGGTTGAGCATCGAGGAGTGTAGGATGGAGTGGACGTCCTGGTCGTGGCAAGTGAGCTTTTCAGTAGAATCCAGACGAGGAAGGATGAGTTGCTTGGACTCGGAGGCGGCGGTGATGGCGAGGCAGGGGGAAAACACCCTTGTTTCGTGCTTGGGATGCAATTACACCTAGGTGGCGAGATGGATCCTGTAGCGATTTAGGTTTGGTGGAGAAGAAGACATCTAGGTCCGGCGGCGGCCTGGATCTGTCTTGAAGATCGGCCATGAACAATGCTCAGACTGCAGTGATGCTCGATTGTGATGGATCGTGTGCTGTGCAGCCAATGTCGGCAACTGCTAGAGAATCACGGCTTCCTTCGAACCGTCATCCAATTAGCCAAATAACCTACAATCTTAGTAACCTCCCTGGAAACATGAATATAGGTGAGCCATGGAATAGAAGATATGGCATCCAAAATATCTCTGAAAAAATGATGAAGATAGATAGAATGCCCCTCGAAGAATTTATTTTCAAGATCATATTAGAGCACTGAAACTTCATTATTGCTTCTTTCAAACCAACCTAAACAGTTGTCAGTAAGTTTTTTTTTTTTTTTTTTAACAAGCATGACAAAGAATATCATCCTAACGGTGTGACTACTCTCCAAACATGACAAAAAACATCATTCTAGCAATGTAACTACTCTCCTACAAACGTGATAAGGAACCTTCAGTGGAAAGGCCTAGGCTTGAGCAAAAAGGAAGAAAGAATTAGGAATTAGTTTGTCCTACTTAGACTACATTTATATTGTTCAAAGTCTTTAATCCTAAAGGAGATGATATCCTGATAGAAATCTTTTGGCTAATTTCATTATGGGATAGGCCTTATTATTTATGGGGGAAAGTCCTAATAAACTTGGACAAAGTGGCTATCCGGCTATCCGATAGGGAGTTCTTTTTTTATCAGAATTTGCCTCTTTGGGTGGATACTTGATATTACCATATGTTACTATAGAATTAACCAACCAAACCAACCCACATCATGTAGTAATATCATTAATCCAATTTGGTATTAAAATAATTTATAAAATTTTGAAATCCTTTAATAATACTATAAACATATATATTCAAGATTAAAGCAATTAAAGCACTCTAATTAGGATAAAGTTACCTACACGCAATAAACAATTTTTTTAGTTCAATCAAATCTTTTCAAACTATTATCCAATACATTAATTCATCATTATTAAAATAATTTCTAAAATTTTCCAAGGTTCTGAATTAAAAAAATTATTTATTTCTTATTTTTCACTTGACTAGATCACAACCCTGGCTAATCAAATTGAAAAAAAAGAGACTATTTTCTTATTTTAGTTTCATAACAAGTGGGGATAGACATTGATCAAACCTTCTTTAGATCAGTTTGTGGTCTAACCACACAAATCAAATCAATTTTAATAAGGTTAGGTGGTACAAGGATTAAAGCCTGCCATGGCGGTCGATCCCACCATGACGGCTAGGGCCTCCACCACGCTAAGAGAGCAAAACGGCCCTTGATTGGGTCCAATTCATCGGAGACAACAAGCGAAGGAGAAATAAATCAGGAGAGAGAGAAGTAGTAGAGAGAAGAAAAAAGGAGAGAGAAAATTCAAAAATATATATATATAGAAGAAAGAAGAAGAGAAGATGGAAGAGGAGGAAGGAGACGCCCTCAGCTGGCCCGAGGCAGCGCTCAACTAATCAGGAAGGATGCTATCAATGTCGCCAATTTATGTCAACCCTTCAATTTGGTGACTAATTGGACTACCCAATATCTTAGCCGCAAACCCTACTCAAAAGAAAGCTAAAAACAAGACCACGATTGAGTATTTTTAGTTTTTTGCAACCATTAGTGCCTTGCCGACATTATAGAAAGGCAAGAGAGACAAGAAGAAAAGAGAGAAGGTAGGGCTTGTTTAGTTGCGAAAAACTAATAATATTTCTCGAAAAAAAAAATTCATGAAGAGAAAAAAATAAGATCTTTTGTTTAAATATAATATTTTTTTATATAAAAAAATAAAAAAAATTTATATTTTCTAATTTTTCAAATATATGTGAGGTCTAAAAAATATCTTTTAATTATTTTCTTTTTTTCAAAATGAGCATATTTTTTCTACATTTTTCTTACTCATTACTATTTCTATCATTTGCCACTCTTCACCATCCGTCACCATCACTACCACCATCCTACCACTACCTCCTACTATCCTCCACCATCACTATCAGACCTCTATCACTCACCACTAGCACTATCATGGCTACCACAATCATACATCTGCCATCGCAACTTACCACCATACCTCGATCATTGTTCACCATCACCATTACCATACCACTACTACATCCACTAGACACTACTACTTCCACTATTGCCGTACTTCAACCTTCCACCATCATTGTTCCTATCACCATCATCATCTTACCTCCACTATCCATCACTGTCGCTATCATACATGTACCATTCTCCCCCGACCACTAACCATTATACTTCTACCACCAACTACACTCCACAGCCCATCTTTTCTTGATTTTTTAAAATAAGAAAATGACTTCTTATTTTTTATGAATGAACACTTTTTTAAAATTTTTTATAGAAAAAAAATTGAAAATAGAGATAAAAACTAAATACAAAATGCAAAATTGATTTCTATAACTAAACAAACTCTAAATTAAAGCTTGACTAGAGAAGAAGATGATGAAAAGAGAAGGCAGTCGGTGAGTCAAATCTAGGGACACATCATTGAAGTTTTGACAAACAAAGAGAGAAGAGAAAAGAGGTTAAATAGAGTAGGAGGAGATCTTGAATTACGATCCAACTTCCCCTCAAACTCTTATGAAATCAGCCTTCCCCTTCTTCAATCAATCGAAATTCAAAAAAAAAAAAACTAGAATTATTAACATTTGCAAAGCTAAATGAAAATTAAAAATGGATCCCTTTTTCTCTTGTAGAGGAGACTCTTATAGAGATTAAACCTATCAGGAGAGCGAATCGTAGGAGGACCGCTATGTAGATATCGTAGTGGCCGGGTGAGATACCTTGAGACAATGGGAAGGCTGAGAAGGTAAAGACATTGAAGCAACAGAGAGGAAAAAGATAGCAGAGGACTCACCCAAGAAAGAGAAGACGCTAGATACGCCGAAGGACTCATTGGAGAAGATAGAGATGGTAGAGAAGAGGGAGCAACGGAGAAGGTAATGATAAAGGTAAAAGTTTGAGTCAGTAGCATTATATATTAGGATGTGTTTGGTATAATATTAAAAGGATGACAAGTTATTTTTATATATATTTTTTCTTTTATTGATGGTTGGGAGAGGATTAATTTTTAAAAAATAATTTTCTTCTTTTTTACCTCTAAATTATAAATTTAGGCAGAAAGCAAATATTATTTAAAAATTTTAAAAAAAAATTAAAACATTAGAACTAACAAAATATTAAATAATAATCAATCTCTTTCATTTTATTTTTTTATATTAATGGCATTAATAAAATATTAAAAATATTTTTACTTCTTTCATATTAATCTTATTTCAAGCAAAGCAGCAATTACACTAGTAATATTTCATCCTTTATTTGTAAATATAATTAAACATAGTTAATAAAAATATTATACATTTTTAAAATTTGTATCAAAAAATATTACTTTTATATTTTGATTTCATTTTTTTAACCTCATATCCAAAGCACCCTTAGCGTGCTTTTAAATACGAGAGGGTGCTTTTAAATATGATAGGAAAAGTGATGTGCTGTTCTACATTGGTTTCAGACTAGCGCAATATGTGATACCCAGGTTACGACTATTTATTTACACACTATATGCAAGGATACGGCATTTGTGATAGAGGTGTCAAACTAACCTTCCTCTGGAAGACAACTAGGTTGGATTACAGAAGCTTAAACAGTGTTGTTTTTAAAAATAATCCCTTCATGAAGAGAGAGAGAGAGTCTGCCTCAAGTCCTGAGCCGGTTCTCTAAGATAACGGCCAGCCTGCGGTCCATTTAAGACTGGTTTTACCTCCTACCTCATCAACGTCTCTCCCCGCCCTCTCCGTTGTCTTCTCTACCTCCCTCTTCACCTTCGTTATTTCATGCAGAGCCTCTTGTTCTAGTGATCTTCGCACTTCTAACTTTCTCTCCGCCCTTTTCCCTTCCCTGATTCCTCTTCTTGGGCTCTGGAAGATCGATCCCTACCTTTGAGCAGGATTCAAGTCTCTTGACGATTCCTGGGATTTCTTTGTTCCCAAACATCACATATGGAACTCCCCTTTTGAATGGATAAGTAAAGATGTAGGATGGTGGTTACTGGGGTTTAAAGAGGTCTGCACAAGCACAATATGCATCAATTGGCACACTGAGCCTCCACACGAATGATGGCCTGATATATAATGATAGCATTTAATACATCAACATTCTTGATCATTGCAACTATGCAGTTAACTTGGTATATGGTTTACGAAAAGCCATCTTGTCCTTTCTGAGTTGTTTCTTCCATTGAGATAGCAGTACGTATTAGAGAAACCCACTACTCAAATTTCAATAATTTTCAAGTTTTGCTGCAAATTTTAGTCTTTTGGATTCGGCTTTGCTTCAAGATATGGAAAATGATGCTTCAATTAAAATAATTTATGTACCATTCACTATGTGGATAAAATATAAAAGAACAACAGAATAAGCAGAATACATCCTTTTGATTTGAATAAAATAGATCAGGATTCTTAGCATTACAAATCTGATTACATCTTTTTCATCATCCCTAGCAAAAAGAGGTTTCTTAGGAAAACTAATGGAGAAAGATCGATTCCTCATTAAAGATAACATACATAATTTTCAATGATCAGAAATAGTCAGCCTCATCCTCAATTTAAAAAGATAATTAGATATAAGTCCTAGTCTCACAAAGCTAGATCTCTTTGACCACTTCATAGTTATCCTCTTCATGATTATTTAGATAGAAACTTTTATTACTTCATAATTATCCTATATAGATAATCATTAAATACCAATGTAGACGTTCGTTACAATACATTGCAATGCAATGTACATTACTCAAACAGTACTGGACCTAAAGTAATAAATTTCAATGTACGATCACGTCTTCCACTGCAATCTTAGCCCCCTTCCATGTCACTTCTATTTTCTTGGATCCTATCCTTCTTAGTATAAAATTCAATGCAAATCCATTCTTTTCTTATATGATCCATATCTAACCATTGTTCCAAAAGGGCAACTACTAAGTCAATTAGTTCTAGATTACTATGTCCTTGATGAAGATTGATATAAAACAAATTGATTTGAGACTTTGACATCAGGTTGAAAGTAGCCATGAAACATTTTCGCACTTTTACATAGATGCTAGTTTGATTATGAATCGAGTTTCATCAACCAACAATCTCAATATATCCTTACTTTCTATAACTTTTATTTAATATCTTCTTTGTTGCACCAATAAGGTGCTAGAACTATTATGTCCCTCAAACCAACTAATATTGACACATGGAGCATCACCTCTTGTTTACTAATGTCTTCTCTCTCTCCTTTTTTTTTTTTTATTTGTTTGGAGGGTGTACGGCCTAGCTTTTTAAATTTTTTGATACCTATCTAAATGTATCTAAATCAAGATAATAAATTTTTATGGAAGATTCTACCAAAAATTTTTATAAATTTTGCCTATACTTTTTATATTCTTATATGGATTTTCTCTTTTTGTAGGTTATTGAAGGTGAAGACATTGAGCAAGAAAAATTCTTGACTCTACCATCCATTTTGTTGATATATTAGACTCTTATTTGGATTCAATAATTATATATTTATGTAAATATTTTGGTGAAAAGTGTATTGTCTTCATATAATGAAGACATTTTTACTTGGATAACTATATTGAGTGAATGTTATTATGTATCTATAAAGCTTTTAAAGGAATTAGTGATCCACATTTCTTTTTTTAATGTCTTGTTTCATATTTTCCTCTTTATATGTATGTGCTTCAAATAGAAATACAAAGTATTTGACTAAAATAATGACCAAGAAAGTGCTATTATATAGTTTTAACCAAATTTGGTTGCTATTTATAGTTTCTTTAACTTATTAACGACAAACAAATCTATTGCTAAATTTAGTGTTAAAATTATTAATAATGGCAAAAGTGGTTGTGGAAGCATTTTTCATCTGCATGAATTCACGTATCAATAGTGATGAAATTTATCATCATTAATAGTTTTGAATTTATTAATAATGACTTTACTAGTCGTTAATGGTTTTCTTTTCTTAGATTTTGATTGGTAGCAATAACAGTTCTTCCATCGTTATAACTTCTAATTCTGTTGTTAATAATAGAATTTTAATGAAGGGATAAGCATCAGCCATTGCTAACTTTTAACGATAATCATAACTATCCCATTGTTAATTCTTTAATGACAAAGCCTATAATGATAGGGGGCAACGGGCTTTTCTCCCATTGTTAATAAATATTAACGACAAGATTGGAACTTTTTATGATGAAATTTCCCTTTGTTAAAAATTATTTTTCCTTGTAGTGCTTGTAATTAGCTGAATTGGTGAGTTTGATCCAATTTACATCAATTAGGTTCTAATTGATGCTAAGAGTGTCATAGATTAGACTAGGTAGTTGAATTCATGTACTGATTTTAACCCAATGTATAATTAGATTGTTGAAAATTGAACAAAATGGCCAAAATTAGGGTATTAGGGTCAGCCTAAACCATGGAATTTGAACCTAATGTCTAAATCATGGCCTTAATTATTCCTTTTATCTTGGTCTAAAAATGAAAATTGTGAGACTCAGTCCTTTTAGCTAGCTTTCTTTAAATTAAGATGCAATTTAACTAGATTGAGTTTAAAAAAATAAAAATATATATAATTAAAATTTTTTATTGAATCTACATTCATGATGTTCGTATTAGTTAGTTTTCTAATGCATCTTGAATCACTCAAATCGGACGTCGATTGAGAAAGTTGGAAATAATTTAATGAATATATATCACTGGCTTAACAAAAATAAACAAATAGCAATAGTCTTGATGCTAATGTTGTCAATTATATTTAATAAGAGGTAACAACATGCCTCTATAGTTCATAACATCAATTAATTTTTAGCACTAATCATTTAACTTTTGAACTTATGCTAGGCCAAAAATATTCCCTCCCCAATTTCTTCACCTTCATATTGGCATCTTCGCATTCCATTCCTAGTGAATATAGAGGCAGTTGGTGCCAAAAGAAATCAATAGTAGAGCATTGAGCTGCATCAAGGAAGTTAAACTCGAGAATTTAAATATTGTGAGGCTAAGTTGGAATTCAAATTTTTTTTTTTCTTATGAGCAGGAAATAGACGTGGAATATAAAATCATCACACATGAACCATCCTATAGAATTTAGTGCAATAGGGACATTAGGACTTTACCTTTTCAAATATTGCTGAGTGATCTTCCCATTAATTGTTTAGGAATTTGAAACTGGTTGAAGGCTTATTTTTGACAGGTTGACACAAAATTTCATTCTAGAGATGGCGTGCTTTACAAGTTTATGATCTTATTATTTTATTTCTTAACAAGTCGATACTTCTTAATTGTTCCAGAGCTATTATGGTGAAATTAGGTAATAAGTTCCCAAGAGTGATCATCATGCAATAGGTAACTCTACATGGTGATCATATTGAAGATGATCTTAAAAGGACCGAACTCCTTGAGTGTTGATATATTCACCTTGAATTAGGAGCTCTAATAGATCCAAATTTCTTAAAGACATGAATGGGTATCAAACCCATCAGCACAGCCAATTACTCTTGACACAACATATAAATCAACAAAGTATCTCCTGCAGTAAACAGGGATAAATGATGAGAGGTTGATATCAAGATAAAGTTCCTTTTGATTTATCACTGTGGATTGAAGAATGTATTGAACAAGCATTATATCCAGCTTTGTACAACAAGAACCATTACTGAAGCTGAACATAAAACACAGTACAAGTAGTAGTAACGCAATCGAATTATCAGTTTGTGAGTTTCATAACCGAGATTCCAAGATGAGACACAGCCAGACACTACTCAGTAAACCAGTGACACCTCATGATACATCAGGAGAATTCCGTCACACAGATGACAGTGGCTTTCTGCTGGGTTGCTATCAACTTTCCTGCATAGCAGTAGGACAAAGAATGAAAACTAAACAAGACAATGTCACACGAAGCATGTTACAAGAGAAGACAGATCGCAAAATATCAACACCCCTGCCTCTCTCTAACCCGATTCTTGGTTCCTGATATTAGTTAGACATTGGTATGTATTTATGAAAAAATTGAAGTTGTATCAGATATGAAGTCAAAAGACATTAATAATGAAATCCGAGCATGAAAACTAGAACAAACTTCATAGAGTCATCCAAAATGATTTCTGAAAGGAAGGCCACAATAGGAAAGTCTAAATGGGTGATTGGCTAATGCTTAGCATGAAGAAATTCTACTTATTCTTCTGTACTGGAAACTTGTTGGTCCAATAATTATTACCTCTGGTGATTATCAATAAGTTATTCCCAAGTAAATAATGGTTTAACTTTCACCTGAAAAGCCATCAAACTAAATGTATGAAGAGTAAGACATGAGTTCCAGATGCACTGACAATAGAAACTCTTAATTAAATTCACAGATAACGAAGGCTTCAAATGCATTATGTCTAGAATGATTCTCACTTCAGCAGAAGCGCTTATGGAGTCCCTGCTTTCATAGCCTGACATTATGTCTCTCTTTTCAATGGGTTCGATGTGGTCTTTTCCTTCTATCATTGTCCGCAAGATTCTATTCTCTTCATCGAGTTCATTGACCTTGAATAAAATTTGTAATAAATTTAGATTTGTATGATTTCTAAAGAAAAAATAAAAGAGAGAGAGAGAGAACTTAGATGTTTTTGATTGCTCAGATGAGGCAAACATTCTTCAACCTTCTTACCTCCTGATCAGCTCTTTGAAGCATGTTGCTTATGTTTTCCCTGTCTATCTTCAGCATTTCAACTTGAGCAGTCAAGCCTCTAACCTAGAGAAATAGCAAATTCTTATTAAAAAAAAATGTAGATGCACAAGGTTATGTTAAAACAGAGAAAGACTGAGGGGCATGAGTAACTGAGAAAATAGAACCATATAATTTATTCAAAAGCAGTTGAAGCAAAATCTATATTTTTTTATAAAATTTAGGAAAAAATAAATATATCCTATAATTCATTGTTGATGGTGTTATTGTGGAGACATAATTCAAATACAGCATGCAGCTATAAACTTGCATTAAGCATGATAGTGACCCAAATATAATAAAGACATTGTATCAGAACCAAACTATGCTGCTGACCAATCAGTGATCAAGAAAGCCAATCATGGATCATAGATCACAACATGCATAGAAATGTTTTGTCTATTGGGAATTACATATATCGTAGGAGGCATTTGGTGGGCGATGATCTACATGGGTAAAAAATTATGCTTTTTGACTTTCATATAAGGTAGCATTTAGTTAGTAGTAATATAATATTATTAGAAATCTTACATTTTGTGACTGTTTGATTCATGGTAATCTACCTTGATAATTAGATTACCATGCAAATTAATATTTTTGGTAATTAGGCATAATAATTTAAGTAGTAATATTTGATTCTCAATACTATATGATTACTATAAATCATGGTAATTTATTTTCTATCTAAAATATAGGTACCTAAGATTACCAAAGTCTAATAATCTTAAATTACACTCTTAACTAAGATTACGAAAGTCTAATAATCTTAAATTACACTCTTAACTTTCATATAAATATTTAATAATATTTAATCTAATTATATATTTAATTCACACTAGATAATATTTATATATTTAATATTATATTAATATTAAATATTAAATATAATATTTTATATTAATATAATATTTAATATTTCAAACACTATTATATATTTATATAATATATAAATTTTAAATTTTAAATTATTAATATTTATGACCTTCTTACATATTTAACTATTTTATGATATATTATTAAATCTTTATATATTATATATTAATATATAATATAATGAAATATTTAATAATATTATAATATATATTATATAGTATATATTGTATATTGTATTGTATATATTATATATTATATATTTATAATATTTAAATATATAATGTTTCTAAAATTAGTTTACAAAGAATCTTGATTTTTATCAAAATATTTTATATTCTAGCAAAAAGAAAAGAGGGTCACTTAAAAGAAAAAAAAAGATTAATAATAAATTTTAAATAAAATTTAAAAACATGGTAATCTAATTACCATATTTTGTTAATATGAACCAAATACGGTAATCTTGCATTTCTAAGAATCTAATTACTAAGTATAAGGTTAACAAGAATATAAGATTCTCTGTAATATTACATTACCACGAACTAAACATCACCTCTTGGTAATCTTATACTTAGTAATCAGATCACTGGAAATGCAAGATTATTGTACTTGATTTGTCTTTATAACATTAGCTCAAATTCTCAAGAATGCAAATATTTCTTTTACTTTTTAAATGGTTATCTTTTTTCCCACTAGAATATGAAATAATCTAGTAAAAAATAAGAAGTCTTTGTAAAACTACTTCTCTAATTATTTAAATAATATAAATATTTAATATATATTACATATAATATATAAATGTATGATAAAACATTATTATAGAATTATTTAATAATATATATTTAATAATATCTAAATATTATAAATTTTTATTATATTATTATAAATTATTGTTATTATATATTATGTAAATATGAAATAATATTTATAATCCAAATAAAATTGAAATATATTATTTATATTATTAAATTATTTAAGATTATAACATAAATAATATTATATAAATATTATTTATTATTATTATTTTAAATTTAATATTTTCATATTCTTATATAAATATATTATATTAATTATATTAATATTAAATTTATTTTTTAATATAATATATTGTATTATATATTTAATATTAAATATAAATATAATATCAAATATTTAAATATTGGTAGGTGCTTATTAAATATATAAAATATTATTAAATATTTATATGAAAGTCAAAAATATAATTTAAGATGATTGAACATTGCTAATCTCAAGTACCCACATTTTAGATAGAAATCGGATTACTATGGTTCTTGGTATTCTTAAATTACTTGAAATTGACTATTATTGCCAAGATAACTATATTTAATAGCCAGGCATGGTTATTTTTATGGTAATCTTAGATTATCAAGATACATTAGCACTAACCAGATAGCATATAAATATTTGGTCCTTTGTTTTTGCTCTTTGTTTTTCTATTACTAATCTTGATGATGATGTCTTCCCTTATAAGGTGCTCTTTTCTTTGAGGCCTTGGGCCTCCTTATTGTAACAAAAAAAAATAGCCCCTAAATATTTATTAATATTTAATATGATTATATATTTAATTTACACTTGATAATATTCAAATATTTAATATTATATCTATATTTAATATTAAATATATAATATAATATTTAATATTTTAGAGACAATTATATATTTATATAATAATATATAATTATTAAATAAAAAAATATTAATATATATGACCTTCTTGCATATTAAATTTTTATATATAAATAATCTATAATATATATTTAATATTATTTATATTATAAAATTATTTAATATCTAAACAATATAATATATAATATATATTAAATATTTATATATTAGACATTTATATATTATATATTATATATTATATATTGTTTCATATATAACATTTCTAAAATGATTTTACAAAGAATTCTTGCTTTTTACTGGAACATTTTATTTTTTAGCTGCAAATAAAGTCACTTAAAAGATAAAAAAGTTTATAACACAAT
The DNA here is from genome assembly GCA_017589505.3 of Metroxylon sagu. Lineage (NCBI taxonomy): Eukaryota > Viridiplantae > Streptophyta > Magnoliopsida > Arecales > Arecaceae > Metroxylon > Metroxylon sagu. Next base: position 1,589,725 of record JACVBY030000634.1, on the reverse strand, counting down.
ATAAAAATAAACTTAAGAATGTAGTAATCTAATAAAACTTGCATTCTTGCCAATCTAAGTTACCATTAGCAAAGTAAACCAAACATAGTAATCTTGTATTCCTGATAATTCGATTACTTTTGCAAAATTATCAGGAATATTATGTCATCATGAACCAAGTGCAATCTTAATGTATTTAGCAGGGAAGAAGAAATGAAGAATAAAGAAGGATTAGATGAATTTCTTGAAACTTGTACAAGCTCAATGCCTTGGTGGAGGAAGGAAATTATGTAATCATACATGACAATATAAAGATTCAGAGGCATTAATAAGAAGAATATCCAAGAAGCTGCATCAAAAGTACCTTTCTGTTAACTCATAAGTAATCTTGATACATCTTCAAAGGAAAAGACAAGCCTCATTAAAGATAAGAAGCATTTGAGCCCAGTAGCACCCAATGAGCAGAGAAAACCAAAAAAAAAAAAAAAAAAAAAGGGAAGGAGATGAAATGGAGCATCTGACTAGAAATCAATCAATGATCAGAATGCAATGCTAGCATCGGTTCTATCAATTGCTTCACTTGAACATTCAATATTGGAGGGAGGGTTGGGACGCGAACAGTGGAGAAAAGAATATTATAACATGTTAACAAAGAAGCTATTACTCTGCCAAAGTGTTTTGTTCCCAATTCAAGCATTCCTTTTTACCATTTTCTTGATACTTCTCTATATTTAGAAGACAATTTCTACGTTCAGCACACCAAAAATTCGATCAAGAAAACCAAAACGTAACCTTACTTCGAGTTTCAATCAAGAAGAATGACATCGAATCGAGGAGTTCATCGTCTTTTACCATATCATCTTGAAAGCTTTGATCTTCCTTGAAATCGCTATAGAGTTTGGCCACATCGTCCTTTTCCTTCTTTAGTGTGGCCAACCTCTGCTCCTTGTTCTCCTTCTCGTAGTGGCACTTGGGCAGCAATTTGACATTGAACCTCACGTCTTTCTGAAACAGTTAAAATGGAATTCGACGCTGCCATGAAGAAAAAAAACAACCCTATAGAGATGGAGAGGAGAAGAGATCAAAAGGTGGACAGACCCGGAGTTCTCTCAAGTAGTCGTCAGCCTCCCGGATTTGGCGATCGAGGTTACGGACTTGATCTTGGAGGAGCCGGCATTCCCCCCTGCAGGCCTTGAGTTTTTCTTGGTCAGGGTCGAACAGTTTTGTGATGGGCCGCCGCCGACCCGAGGAGTTGCGGGAGGATTCTGAGATGCTCCTCGCCCACAATGGGGACAGCTTCGTATTGCGATCGCCGGGTGGGGAGAGCGCCATGGTACAAGAAACAGAGGTGGATCTTGAAAGAGGTATCAAGAAGCTCTGTGCCAGAGAGACCCAGCGACGGGGATGGAGAAGCGGAGGCAGAATGCTTTAATAAATGCTGAACAGCCAAACGTCCGTCGGAGCCCAGCCTGCACCATACACGTGCCAACTTTCAATTGGAGAAAAGGTTATACAAGCCATTATGAAGTTTATTTAGAATTGAAATGAATGCTACAATGAAGTTAATTTATAAATAAATTCTTTTGTTTGGCCTACTAAATATAATATTATGAAATTAAAATAAATTTTTATATTTGAAAAAAATAAAATTTGATTCAACAGTTTATTTTTCTAAATTATTCCTATTAATAATTAATTAAAGAATAAAAATAGATAGTGCTTAATAACATGACTATATTACATGAATCCTTCCCAATAGTTTGCTACAAACCTTTCTTTGGAGCTTGAGTTGAAGATATTTGGGACTAATGGATCGTTCTACAATTAGTAGTGATGAATTCTCTTCTCTGCATAACTTACTAGGGCCTACCCCAAGAAAAAATTTGATAATATTAATATCAATTATGCTATGACACATCAATTCTTTAGTCAAAGCATCTTCTAGTATTCTTGATTTGAAGTCGATCCTTCCCAACCAGGTAAATTTTAAGTCAAAATTGCATGCAGCTAATATGTTCATTATGGGTATTCCTTTCCTTCCCCTATATCTTGGAATATTTGCTTTTGGAACCTTAACATGAATGTATGTTCCATCAATGGCATTAATGCAATTCTATGCAATAAAATTAAATTCATAAGGCTATTAGTAGAATATTATATATTGTTTATATATTGTTAGGATCCACCCTGCACCTTTTTCATTAATAATCTAATGTAGATCATAAAAGAAAAAATAAGAAGGGTAGAATCACAACTTCAGCTTAATATTATACAAAAATCACAAATAATATTAGCAAATAAGAAGGACTATAATATAGTTGAAGGATAATTTTTTCCTCCCATCCATTTTACTCTTTCATAAAAATAATCATGCAAATTTATAGATAGGAACCATAAAAAAGATTATAGATACTTAACAGACAAACCTAATATGATTGTAGGTGGATGATTTGAAAAGTATGAAGGGTAGCATCTCAACTTTAGCTTAAAATTATACAGAAACCACAAACTAACTCTAACAAATAAGGACTATAATATAGTTGAAGGATAATTTTTTTCCCTTATTCATTTCACTCTTTCATGAAAACAATCATGAAAATTCATAGATAGAAATCACAAAAAAGATAATAGATAGTTAAAAAAACAAACCTAATATGATCATAGGTGGATGCTTTGAGAAGTAAGAAGGGTGGTATCACAACTTCAACTCCAAATTATACAAGAACCATAAACTAATGCCAACAAATAAGAAAGGCTATAATATAGTTGAAGGAGAATTTTGTTTCCTTCATCTATTTCACTCTTTCATGGAAACAATCAGGAAAATTTATAGATATGAATCATAAAAAAGAGTATAGGTATTAAAAAACAAACCTAATATAAATATAGGTGGATGATTTAAGAGACACGAAGGCAGCAATTGCTGGAGACGATGATTTATAGTGCTGCCAAATAGGATGAATCATGGAATTGCAAATGAATTCCATAAAAATCATGGAATTCATTCGTTCCAAACAAGGTGTAACTTTTTTTTTTCTTTTTCTTTTCTTTTAAGACTTATAAGTTTTTTCTATTATTATAACTAATCATGGATTTGTGCAAATATAAATAATAATATGGCAACATAAAATATAATACCAAAATATGTTACTAATCTAAATATGGTTACAGTTTATTCAACCAAATATCTACCTTAAATTCATAGAATAAAAAATAAAAAACATTCAAATACATACATGCCTCCTTCAAAGTTTTGGCTATTTCTTAAGTCAATATTTGGCTCTTGTAAATTTGAATTAGCATGTTTGGTGACTTTAGTCACTTGTGCGACTCTCAAATTAGTGTTTAGGACTTGAAGAGAGCTTTCGTTGATTAGCTTATAGAATAATTGTTGAAGGTGACTTCTTCTGCTGTCAAACCTCTAGGTCAACACCTGGGACTTGATGAAATGTTGTCAATCGAGTTAACATCCAGGATCAAGACTGCTGTACCAATCAAGGTCAAGTCTACTGATTAGGTTCAACACTTAGACTTAAGAAGGCTTTACTAATCGAGGTTGTCATTAATTCAACTTCTCCATTGATCGAGGTCAGCTTAGGGCTATTATGAACACATTAGATCGACTTCTTATCGTTTGACCTTATGTTTTTTTTAAAGTTTTGACCAAGTCAGTCTTAAGACTTAGGTTCTTGCCAATTTAAATTGGCATGCCCAGTGACTTTAGTCACTTGAGTCTTTCAAGTCAGTGCTTAGAACTTGGGTCACTCAATATCTGCTTGGGACTCAAGCCTTTACCGACTAGTGTATTTTTTTTGGTGACCTTAGTCACCCAATGTTTCTCAAGTCAATGCCTAGCACTCACTCACTCGGTGTCTCTTAGGTTGGTGCTTGGGACTTGAGCTTTTACCAACTAATGTCGGTTTTTTAGTGACCTTGGTTACTCAATGTCTTTCAGGTTGGTGCTTGAGACTTCATGCCTTATAAGGTATCTTATTCGATCAAGTTCCAATTCATCCTTGATAGACCTAATCTTTTGAGCTACCTTCAGGCCTTCAATCAATTTATCTTTCAAAGATCAAACCAAGGAGCATTGGTTGAATTTAGAGCGGATTCGAGTTTTATTCAGTAAAGCTTTTTAGTGGCTGCTATAGCCGGTTGATCAAGGTAGGTGTCATCACTCCCCCACTAAGCCTAACGTTGTTAGGTCTTAGGTTGATTTTAAGAAATCATTTGTTTCTCAATCGAGTTGAGGTCATCTTTGAGGTTGGTCTTATGGAACTGAACCGAGGTCATCTTCGGGGTTGGTTTTATGGAACTAGTCTAAGGTTGCCTTCGAGGTCTATTTTATGGAATTGCCCTAAGGACTTCTTTTCTTAGTCAAGCTGAGATCTTCTTTTGGGTCGGCCAACTCTAATCTAGTCAACCTTAATTATTTTGGTCTACGAATAGATTTGCCCTTCTACTTTGGACATACTTCATAACTGCCTTAAGTGGAATAGTTATTCCATCCATTTTTAGTTTATTCTAGATTTATTCTTAGCTTATTCCAAGCTAGAATAAGCCTCTCTCTCTCTCTTCTTTTCTTATTTCTTTCTTTCTTCTTCTTCGTTGCATCTGTAGTTGATCAAAGGGTTTCATCGGACTCTTCTCTCCCGTCAGGCTGCGGCCACCTATGAAGTTCCTTGCCAGCCAGATCTTGGTCGGATACATTAACTAGAAGTGGGTTGTCTTCTCTGGTGATGCCTAGGCCCCTGATCCTCTTCATAGCAGTGATAAGAACATGGGACTTGCTTCTTTTTGTTGGAGATGTTGCTTCTTCCGATGGGGTAAAGGTGGACGAGTGAATTGGCCTGGTGAACCGAGACCCGACCGGATTGAGCACCAATCAACCCAGCTTCAGACCATTCTACGGCCTTTAAGTGACAAAGAGTGGTGACTCCCGGGCTTCCTACTCAAACCAGTGGGTGTAATACCCAAAAAATAATTTCACATCGGATGGAAAAGAAAAGGTTTAAATACTAATAACTCAAGTTTACTTGCTACCAATAAACTTCCACTAGAGTTTTTAGGGCCACTTGGTTTCAGTCCACTAATAAGTTAGTTGGAGAAAAGGGCTATCTATGGGATGGTAGTGCAATCCTGCCATGCTGTTAAGCCATCTTGTAGCATTAACAATCTGGTTTAAAGTAGATTCTTGCTATAGCTTATGGTGTGCAATTAGCACGTCACATTATAAGTGGTGTACGACGATAATATCGTATTATAAGGAGGAAAGATTGTAATACCTTAAAAATAGTTTCACAATAGATAGGAGAGAAACGGTTTAAATACTTATAATTCAAGTTTATCTGCTACCAATTAACTTTTACTTAATTTTTTAAGCTTCCTGATTTCAACCTACTAATTAGTTAATTGGGCTAAGTGTTAGAGTGACAGGTCGGCAGCGAGAATAGCTGGGGCAGCGGACAATGGTCGAGGCGGCGCTAATGTTGAATCAGGACTGGCATGCTGCAATGCTCGACCGTGCATGACTGGAATTTGGCCATGGTTTGGCCTGGGTCCGAGGCAAAAGAAGAAAGACCCGCTTGGGCGGAGCAGAATCGTGCTCTGATCACGGATGATGATACCGCCCAGGGGGAAGAGGGTTTGGGGCCCTTGCTTCGCCGAGCTCGGCTTGACCTGGTCACTGTGGTGGTGGTGGCGGTTGCGGTCAGCTGTGGCAGTGGATGCAGCTGCTAGAGATGAAGGCGGGGGTAGGACGCATTGCAGAGGATGGCGTCACTGCAGACGGGGCCTTATCCCTTATTTCATGGAGACGGATGGGTTGCTCGGGCTCGGATGGCCGAGTCGTTGGTGAGGACGGCCATAGGCGCGACATTTCACGAGGAGCTCCTAGAGGGCCTCCTGAGCGAGGCAGCTCTTCCTCGAAAACCTCATCGTCATTGGCGTAGGGGCGAGGGCGACAAGACGGTAGTGCTAGACTCAGAGGAGTTGGATTCGAAGGAGGAGGCTGGGTTGAGCATCGAGGAGCGTGGGATGGAGTGGACGTCCTGGTCGTGGCGAGTGAGCTTTTCAGTAGAATCCAGACGAGGAAGGATGAGTTGCTCGGACTCGGAGGCGGCGGTGATGGCGAGAGGCAGGGGGAAAGCACCCCTGTTTCGTGCTTGGGATGCAATTACACCTAGGTGGCGAGACGGATCCTGTAGCGATTTGGGTTTGGTGGAGAAGAAGACATCTAGGTCTGGCGGCGGCCTAGATCTGTCTTGAAGATCGGCCATGAACAATGCTCAGACTACAGTATTGCTCGATTGTGACGGATCGAGTGCTGTGCGGCCAATGGCGGCAGCTGCTGGAGAATCACGGCTTCCTTCGAACCGTCATCCAATTAGCCAAACAACCTACAATCTTATTAACCTCGCTATAGGCATGAATATAGGTCAACTATGGAATAAAAGATATAACATCCAAAATATCTATGAGAAAACGATGAAGACAGCTAGAATGCCCCTCAGAAAAATTTCTTTTCAAGATCACCGAAACTTCATTATTGCTTCTTTCAAACCAACTCAAGCTGTTGTCAGTAATATATATATATATATATATTTTTAACAAACATGACAAAGATCAGCATCCTAGCGGTGTGACTACTTTCCAAACATGACAAAGATCATTCTAGCGATGTAACTACTCTCCTACAAACGTGACAAAGAAGGGAGAAAGAATTAGGGATTAGTATATCCTACTTAGACTACTTTTATATTGTTCGAGTCTTTAATTCTAAAGGAGATGATATCCTGATAGAAATCTTTTGGCTAATTTCATTATGAGATAGGCCAATGGGAGAAAGTCCTAATAAACTTAGACAAAGTGGCTATCCGAGAGAGAGTTCTTTTTTTTATTAGAATTTACCTCTTTAAGTGGATACTTGATATTATCATGTGTTACTGTAGGATTAACCAACCAAACCAACCCATATAGTAATATCATTAATCCAATTTAGCATTAAAATAATTTATAAAATTTTGAAATCCTTTAATAATACTATAAACATATATATTCGAGATTAAAGCAATTAAAGTACTCTAATTAAGATAAAGTTACCTACACGCAATAAACAATTTTTTTAGTTCAATCAAATCTTTTCAAACTATTATCCAATACATTAATTCATCATTATTAAAATAATTTCTAAAATTTTCCAAGGTTCTGAATTAAAAAAATTATTTATTTCTTATTTTTCACTTGACTATATCACAACCCTGGCTAATCAAATTGAAAAAAAAGAGACTATTTTCTTATTTTAGTTTCATAACAAGTGGGGATAGACATTGATCAAACCTTCTTTAGATCAATTTGTGGTCTAACCACACAAATCAAATCAATTTTAATAAGGTTAGGTGGTACAAGGATTAAAGCCTGCCATGGCGGTCGATCCCACCATGACAGCTAGGGCCTCCACCACGCTAAGAGAGCAAAACGACCCTTGATTGGGTCCAATTCATCGGAGACAACAAGCGAAGGAGAAATAAATCAGGAGAGAGAGAAGTAGTAGAGAGAAGAAAAAAGGAGAGAGAAAATTCAAATATATATATATATATATATATATATATATATAGAAGAAAGAAGAAGAGAAGATGGAAGAGGAGGAAGGAGACGCCCTCAGCTGGCCCGAGGCAGCGCTCAACTAATCAGGAAGGATGCTATCAATGTCGTCAATTTATGTCAGCCTTTCAATTTGATGACTAATTGGACTACCCAATATCTTAGCCACAAACCCTACTCAAAAGAAAGCTAAAAACAAGCCCACGATTGAGTATTTTTAGTTTTTTGCAACCATCGGTGCCTTGCCGACATTATAGAAAGGCAAGAGAGACAGGAAGAAAAGAGAGAAGGTAGGGCTTATTTAGTTGCGAAAAACTAATAATATTTCTCGAAAAAAAAAATTCATGAAGAGAAAAAAATAAGATCTTTTGTTTAAATATAATATTTTTTTCATATAAAAAAATAAAAAAAATTATATTTTCTAATTTTTCAAATATACATGAGGTCTAAAAAATATCTTTTAATTATTTTCTTTTTTTCAAAATGAGCATATTTTTTCTACATTTTTCTTACTCATTACTATTTCTATCATTTGCTACTCTTCACCATCCGTCACCATCACTACCACCATCCTACCACTACCTCCTACTATCCTCCACCATCACTATCAGACCTCTATCACTCACCACTAGCACTATCATGGCTACCACAATCATACATCTACCATCGCAACTTACCACCATACCTCGATCATTGTTCACCATCACCATTACCATACCACTACTACATCCATTAGACACTACTACTTCCACTATTGCCGTACTTCAACCTTCCACCATCATTGTTCCTATCACCATCATCATCTTACCTCCACTATCCATCACCGTCGCTATCATACATGTACCATTCTCCCCCGACCACTAACCATTATACTTCTACCACCAACTACACTCCACAGCCCATCTTTTCTTGATTTTTTAAAATAAGAAAATGACTTCTTATTTTTTATGAATGAACACTTTTTTAAAATTTTTTATAGAAAAAAAATTGAAAATAGAGATAAAAACTAAATACAAAATGCAAAATTGATTTCTATAACTAAACAAACTCTAAATTAAAGCTTGACTACAGAAAAAGATGATGAAAAGAGAAGGCAGTCGGTGAGTCAAATCTGGGGACACATCATTGAAGTTTTGACAAACAAAGAGAGAAGAGAAAAGAGGTTAAATAGAGTAGGAGGAGATCTTGAATTACGATCCAACTTCCCCTCAAACTCATATGAAATCAGCCTTCCCCTTCTTCAATCAATCGAAATTCAAAAAAAAAAAAACTAGAATTATTAACATTTGCAAAGCTAAATGAAAATTAAAAATGGATCCCTTTTTCTCTTGTAGAGGAGACTCTTATAGAGATTAAACCTATCAGGAGAGCGAATCGTAGGAGGACCGCCATGTAGATATCGTAGTGGCCGGGTGAGATACTTTGAGACAATGGGAAGGCTGAGAAGGTAAAGACATTGAAGCAATAGAGAGGAAAAATATAGCAGAGGACTCACCCAAGAAAGAGAAGACGCTAGATACGCCGAAGGACTCATTGGAGAAGATAGAGATGGTAGAGAAGAGGGAGCAACGGAGAAGGTAATGATAAAGGTAAAAGTTTGAGTCAGTAGCATTATATATTAGGATGTGTTTGGTATAATATTAAAAGGATGAAAAGTTATTTTTATAATTTTTCTTTCCTTCTAATGATGTTTGGTAGAAGATTAATTTTTTAAAAAATAATTTTTTTCTTTTTTACCTCTAAATTATAAATTTAGGCAAAAAGAAAATATTATTTAGAAAATTAAAAAAATTAAAATATTAGAACTAACAAAATATTAAATAATAATCACTCTTTTTTATTTTTTTATATTAATGATATTAATAAAATATTAAAAATATTTTTAGTTCTTTCATATTAATCTTATTTCAAGCACAGCAGCAATTACACTGGTAATATTTCATCCTTTATTTATAAATATAATTAAACATAGTTAATAAAAAAATTATACATTTTAAAATTTTGTATCAAAAAATATTACTTTTATATTTTGATTCCATTTTTTTAACCTCATATCTAACGCACTCTTAGCGTGCTTTTAAATACGCGAGGGTGCCTTTAAATATGAGAGGTAAAGTGATGTACTGTTCTACATTGGTTTTAGACTAGGACGATATGTGACACCTAGGTCACGACTATTTATTTACACACTATATGCAAGGATACGGCATTTGTGATAGAGCTGTCAAACTAACCTTTCTCTAGAAGACAACTAGGTTGGATTACAGAAGCTTAAACAGTGTTGTTTTGAAAAATAATCCCTTCATGAAGAGAGAGAGAGAGAGAGTGTGCCCGCATGCAGACCAAGGTCTGCCTCAAATCCTGAGCCGGTTCTCTAAGATAACGGCCAGCCTGCGGTCCATTTAAGACTGGTTTTACCTCCTACCTCATCAACGTCTCTCCCCGCCCTCTCCGTTGTCTTCTCTACCTCCCTCCTCACCTTCGTTATTTCATGCAGAGGCTCTTGTTCTAGTGATCTTCGCGCTTCTAACTTTCTCTCCGCCCTTTTCCCTTCCCTGATTCCTCCTCTTCGGCTCTGGAAGATCGATCCCTACCTTTGAGCAGGATTCTTGAGTCTCTTGACCATTTCTTCGGCTTTCTTTGTTTCCAAACATCACATATGGAACTCCCCTCAGCTTCTCAAAAGGCCACCGACAAGGACATCAAAGATTCCTCTATGTTGTAATATATCTAACAAGACTATCAATATGATTAGCAAGTGCGGCCGGCCTGGGGTTGGTCATCGGCGGCCGGCCTGGGGCTAGTGATCAGTCTAGTGTGACGGCTGTAGTTTCAATCAGAATTTTTTCTCAGAAAAAAAAAAGAAAAAAGTGGAACATCAGAATTCTAATTTTTCATTTTGAAATCATACTTATCTATCCAACCATACGTTACCCACACATAATTAATTACATTTGACTTAACTCAACAAACTACCAGAATTACTAATAAATACTAATCGCATAATAAGGATAACAATAAGGAATTAAATTTTAACACAGTGAGAGGCCGGCGGCCTAGAATCCCCATCTCTCCCTTGGTTCGGGTGAACCAGGGATGAAGAAGATGAGAGGCTGCAGGCTGGGACCGGGTTTGGCCCAACCTAGCGAGCCCGCTTGGACCCAATTTTTGGGCCCCATAATGGGCTGGGCCCAACAAGAGGAGTATGGGGTTTGGATCATCTTTAATCCTAGTTTGTTGAAAAATTTTTATTTCCTCATTTGGGCTAATATATTTGGAGATATTAAAGCCTAAAGTTGGGCCTAGAATTAGATTGGATAGAGTTTAGGTGTCATGTTAACACCCTGATTTTGGAGATTTAAAATTTAAAAATTTTGTTGTAGGTACCCAGGAGCTCAAATTGCTGATTTGCATTCTTGAAATAGCGTTAGGAGGTAAGTAAGCTAATTATCATGATTTTCATGAATTATTAAAGTATGCAAACTATGGATTTAAATGTTACATTGTTTTACATGTGCATTATTTGAAAAATGAAAAAAATGAATTTGGTATCCATATATATGCAAATGACTATTTTACATGATTATGTTGAAATTGCTACGTTCTAAAAAATATTTGGTACACCATTTATGCCATTGATTATGTGACATAGCTATTGAAATTGCTAATTTTGCAAAGTATATGGTACCCCATGCATGCAAAGGATTATTTGACATGGTTATTTTGATATTGCTGCTAATTTTGCAAAGTATATGGTACCCCATGCATGCAAATAATTATTTGACATGATTGTTTTGATATTGCTAATTTCTGCAAAATATTGGGTACATTAAAATTATTTGCAAGTGTTCATGTATTTTGACATGTCAAACCATTGCAACATGAAAAACATATGGAGTATGTTTTTGCAACAATAACTATGAGCATGCAAATATGACATGACAATGAGGTTTTGTGAATATAAAATATGCCACCCACGGTTCGCTTATTATGACATGATGACATGATATGATTTCTGACTCCGGAACCCACCTTCACAGGAGATATATGTGGAGGACACACCCATGTGGTGCTTTGTTCTGTGATATGTCATGATTTTTTATATGATTCTGGTACCAGAACCCTTCCTCCACAGAGGAGATATATGGAGGATACACCTATATGGTGTTCTGACTCTTTTATAGGGGTATATATGGGCATAGTGTGTGACCGTGGCGTATTTATAACAAGACAGAACATCAATGTTAATGATAGTGGATTTTGATTTGAAAACGGTATCTGTCTTCAGTTGATTTCAAGCAAGTGAATATGATTTTGGTATATTTATAAAAGAATAAATATCTTGGATAATCAGATGATATGTATTTTTGAAATACTACATAATATTGGCTTCCAAATTGCATTGAGCATATATTATGCATACTTTGATAATATGATGAAATGTATTTGAATTATGGAAGCTTGGCATGTTTTTGAATATATGAAAACTTGAATTGTTAAACCTTGAAATGACTATGTTATATTATAGTAGGCTTATCTACTGAGTATGAGCTCATTTAAATCTCACAATATTTTTCAGAGCCACAAAATTAAGGAGAATTATTAGGGTAGTTTTGGAGCTTCCACCTATGTAAACAGATCACATTATATTCATGTAACCCCAATTATGATCTTATAATTTTGGAATGTTGCCCAAACATTATATGGCTTGTATTAATGATACTTTGGACCTTAAATGATATGTAATTTATTATCCCTCCTTATATTATTTATTATGTTTTGGATGCCTTGCATGCCTAGCATGTGGCGGGTTGCCACCCCTGGATCCATCACCGAGTCTGGGGCGTGACAACTTAAGTGGTATCAGAGCTAGGCATGCAAGGTGGGTTGCCACCCCTGGATCCATCACCGAGTCTAGGGCGTAACAACTTAAGTGGTATCAAAGTCGATCCGAGTGTGCGGAAGTTAGTGGGCATGAGGAAAGGGCTACCCATGGGGCGTGGTAGAATCCTGCCATGGCGTGGAGCCACCTTTGCAGCACCAATGATCCAACTCAGGTAGATTCTCTCTAGTTTGTGGCGTGCGACGAGAACATCGCATTATAAGGTGGGGAGATTGTGATACCCTAAATTTAGTCCCACATTGGATAGAAAAAAATGTTCTATATGCTTATAACTCAAGACCACTTGCTATCCATTAACTTCCACTCGAGTTTTTGAGCAACGTAGTTTCGGCCCACTAACGAAGTTAATTGGGTCGTATGTGGGCTTGGGGCGTTACAGCAAGAGATAGTTATCAATTGATTAAGACATGTGATCAATGTCCTTAAAAGTAGATTGTGTCCTTCGAAGATAATTGCTCGGTGCAGTAGGATGATGGCAGCCTACCTTGCAAGATATAACAAGCGGACTTTGCAAGCATGCACTCACAATACAAAGCCTACCTTGCAAGATATAACAAGTGGACTTTGCAAGCACATACGACTCCTTAAAACCCCTTCTCAAGATGAAAAAAAATAATTGATGGAAAGCTGAAAAGAGAAGAGAGAAGACCAAAATCTAGCACATAAAAGAGTTTGGTTCATAAATCTAGCACATGAAAGAGTTTGGTTCATACTCCTAATGCTTAATACATGTGATCTAGCATATAAAAGAGTTTGGTTCATACTCCTAATGCTTAATACATGTGGGTATTTATAGAATTGAGACTAGACTGTAAAAGGAATAAAAGATTAATTAAAATAATTGTAATTGAATATAAAATTAGGATACAAATGGAATGAAAAATCAATGATAACAATTGATAAGCAAATCAAATAATACATCGATTTTATCACATGCACAAAGTTTAAAGTTTACAAATCTATCATACTTGCTATGCTAGATTTGATAATCTATGCAAGATCAAGCTCATAAATCTATCATATTTATATTACTAAATTTATCAGTCTTATGGAAGAACATGAAATCTGCCACTTTTGATATGCTAGATTTATTGTATGCAAAAATCAAGTAGGTTTCCAAATCAAGTTTAATTTTTGAAATATTTTTTACATATACAACAATCTTCCACAAAATCTAACAAGACTATCCAAATGGTTACTAAGAGATACTTATCAATCGAGGCATGTGATCTTTGTTCTTAAGAGTAGATTGCGCCCCTTGAAAATAATTAGTTGGTGCAACAGGATAATAGCGGCCTACCCTCCAGAATACAACAATTGGACTTTGTACGCATGCACTCACAATGTAAAGATATATATGATTGCTCAAACCTACTCCTCAAGATGAGAAAAGACAATTGAGGGAAAGTTAAGGGAAGATAAAAGAAAACCAAAATCTAGCATATAAGAGAGTTTGGTTCATACTTCTAATGCTTAATATATGTGGGTACTTATAAGATTGAGACTAGACTATAAAAGGAATGAAAGATCAATTGAAATAATTGTAATTAATTACAAAATCAAGGTACAAATGGAATGAAAAATCAATGATTGTAATTGATTAATTGATCGACAAATCAAATAATGCCTTAATTTGTCACATGCACAAAGTTTAAAATTCCAAAATCTATCATATTTCTCATGCTAGATTTAACAGACTATGCAAGAATCAAGCTCATAAATCTATTATATATATCATGCTAAATTTATCAGTCTTATGCAAGAATCAAGCACATGAAATTTATCATGCCAAATTTATTCATATGCAAAAATCAAGCAGATTTTCAAAATAAGTTTGATTTTTGAAATATTCTTTACATATACAATATTCCCCCACATATTTCAAAAATCAAAACCAAAAATTTGATTAAAAATTTTGAGGAGTATAAGAACATAATGCATTGATAATAGTGCCTTTGGGGCTATGAATTATATCTAGGGTATATAAGTTGAAACTTTGCAGGAAACTAGTGAAATATAAAATTTTTATGAACCAAGATTCCTTTATGAAAACCAATCAACTCATAATCCATACTATATTCTTAAGGTTTGAGCAATCAATTATCGATTTGGCACGAATAGGCCATGCGCTATACCTAGATGTTCATGAGTACTCTAGAGAACTACCTTATTCTTGTAGGAAGTGGCCCTACTCCACTCATATAGATGGATTCATCAAGTGTGTGCTATGGTTGACATACCATCCAAGAAGTACTATGGTATCTATTAAGTAAAATAAGATAACATTATGACATGCTATGTACTAGAAATTTTTTAATGATATGTTTATATTAAGCTTACTTATTGAGTATGAGCTCATTAAATTCCCTTTGATGTTTTTTAGAGCTGAAAAAATGAAGAGAAACATGGGTAGAATGAAGCTTTTGCTAGCCTAGTTTAAACATTATTAAGTTTTTAGTTTTTTATATAGCCTGAACATTTGCTTTATTTGAAATTGTAATAAAAGAGTTATTTTATTTTATATGTATGTTAGTTAATTGCTTTTCTAAATGATGGTTGCTTCTGTTACTAGATGCCTCGTATGCCTAACGTGCGGTGGGTTGCTACTTCCCAGATCTATCCTAGGGTTTGGAGTGTGACAATAGGTAGGCATGAAAAAAGCTTATGCTTTGTTAGCTTAGGAAGTGATTATCTAGGTATTCTCTAGGATGAGGTTGCCACAGCAATAGATAAGTTAGATATCTGCTTCTTTATTTTGATATAAGCTACCTAGTGGCTTAAGGTAAAATGAGTCATTCAATAAGGATAGCTGCCCAGCGACTTAAGGTGAAATGAGGCATCCAACAAGGTGACCCTTTATCTTGCATTATCAACTTCTATCTTCCTTGTTTAACAAGGAAATAGATACATAGTAAAAGTGCGAGGCCACTTGGATGCAATGCTCCATTTGTACATTTGTTAAGGGAGGGCTTTCTAACCTATATAGGGAGTCTTTCTCTCTCATAGGCAAATTTTATGATATTTTTGACTTTTTGTGAGTAGTGCCATAAATATTTCAACACTAAAGACAGGATATAAAGACTTAAAGGTGCTATATGATGAAGTCTTTCGGTTGTAATTGAAGTCTTGCTTTTAAAATAATTATAAAAAAAGCATGATAACTAAAGTTAAGAAGATAACAGCCATGCCTAACAAAATCTTAGGTTATTTGAATTATCTCTTGAACAACCGTGCGGAACAAAATCTTAAGTTATTTGAATGATCTCATGATGCTGTTAATCTATGCTCAATTTGTAAGTTAATGAACGAGTCCATTGCTCATATGTTAGATGACAGTAGACATGCCTAATGGTTGATTTCTTCGGATCCATGATTACAGGCAGGTGAGGCTTGATCGGCCGCTGTTTCTGGTGATTGTATATAAATAATGCACAACAACGTGCCGGCGACTCCTATACCGCGTCATACTAATCATTTGTTAATGAAAAAAAAAAAAAAAAAAAAGCCCACATGTTTCTTCTTTGGTTCTACATAAATAAAATGCAGCGAAACAGGGGCTAAAGCTTCCTGGAATTTCCATAATATAATTGCGCACAAGAACAAATGGCTTGTTTTCGTAAACGGAATTCTCTAATTAAGAGTTCTATCAAACAAGTTGGCCTGGTTTCCGAGCTCACTTTTATTTCATACTTGGTCTACTAAGGAATCAGATTACGGCCCAATTAATCATACAAAGCGGATCCGTACGGGCCCAACTCCTACCCGTACGGATCCGCTTTGTAGCCGGAATCGGAGCCCAACTAAAGTCCGACTCGCCACGTCACCGATCCAGACCTCCACATTTCTTCCCAATCCAGCCGTCGATCCAAAATGCAACCGTCCAAAACCTCCTATGACGAGGGTCCGGCATCATTCTTCTTGCCAAATCCCCGCCCGCCAAAATTCCAAAATTTCCATGCGCCAAGAGCAAAATCCCTCCACAAAATCACCCCCAATTCTCTTCTATATAAACCCCCGTTCCCTCCCGATCCCTCTCATCGCCGCCGCACGAATCTCTTCTTCTTCTTCTTCTTCTTCTATCGATTTCAAGTCCGCTATGTCCGGCCGCGGGAAGGGTGGAAAGGGGCTTGGTAAGGGCGGGGCGAAGCGCCACCGCAAGGTCCTCCGCGATAACATCCAGGGCATCACGAAGCCGGCGATCCGCCGCCTGGCTCGCCGGGGCGGCGTGAAGCGTATCAGTGGCCTGATCTACGAGGAGACGCGTGGCGTGCTCAAGATCTTCCTCGAGAACGTCATCCGCGACGCTGTCACCTACACCGAACACTCTCGCCGCAAGACCGTCACCGCCATGGACGTAGTCTACGCTCTCAAGCGCCAGGGCCGCACTCTTTACGGCTTCGGCGGTTGAGCTCATCCCTCTCTTCTCTTGGCTTTAATGGCCCGGGCTGTGATGGTTAGGGTTTGAGTTGGGGTTGGCGTTTGCTAGGGTTTCCGTCGGCTTTCGTTCGTTATGTTTTGGTTATGTAAATTTCTTTCCATGTGAATTTTTTCAATCAGATGAGGAAGAAGTTTGAATCATACTCCTTTCACTTCAGAGGGGCTTAAAAATGATTGCCAATAAAAATAATCAAAGTACGCATAAATTATGTACTGCTCCAAACTCAAATATATTACGATCTCAGCTACTTGTTCGACGCCGTAATTGTCGGATACAAATCAGGGACATAAATGCGTTGCAAATGAATATGGCAGCGTCACGATTGGTCCACCATATCGACGCGGAGGAGCGGCGCATGATAGTCTCGTCGTGCTGTGCACGCTAAACTGAGCCGCCACATTTCTGTTGTCCCGTTGCTATCGCCCATCGCGGTGATGGTTCCTCCCCACCGAGAGCGTGTAGTTGCCCGACCGCCTCTCGCTTCATAACGCCGTCTCGCTTCCCACCATCGTCCCGTTCGCCGAAGTCTCCTTCCCGTTATCAATCTCCACCACGCTTGCGTTCTCCCCGCCGCAAGTTAGCCCAGCCCCCTTTTTTTTTTTGCACTAAACTGCGCCGTTCTCCTCGTCGATGGGCCGCCAGTAGATCTGACGGCCGGGAGGGAAGGAGGCTGCGAGATCGATCGATCGATCCGGCATTCCCATGGTGGGGCCGGCGCAGGTGGGTGTTCTCGCGGCGTGCGTGGTGCTGTTCGTGCCGATGGGGATGGCCGGTTGGCACCTGAGCCGGAATAAGATGCTCTTCTTCAGCGGTGCCCTCTTCATCACCCTCGCCGTCGGCGTCCACCTCACTCCCTACTTCCCCTCCCTCTCCCACCTCCTCCTCTCCTCTCTCTCCTCTTCCCCCCTCCCTCGTCATCCCCTATCTTTACCCCTTCCCTCCTCCTGCCTGCCCTTCCTCCACCGCCTCTCCTGGCTCCCCTCCTCGCCCGCCGACTCCTCCCCCGCCCTCTGGCAGTGGGCCCCTTCCGCGCCCACCCTCTCCTGCGGCTTCCAGCGCGTCTCCCGCGCCGACGCCTCCGACCTCCTCAACGGCTCCTGGGTCCTCGTCGCCGGCGACTCCCAGGCCCGCCTCTTCGTTCTCGCCCTCCTCCGCCTCCTCCTCGACCCCGCCGCCATGGAGCCCGTCGAGGCCGACCTCTTCCGCCGCCACAGCGACTACCACCTCGCCGTCGCCGACCACGGCATCAAGCTCGACTTCCTCTGGGCTCCCTTCGAGCCCAACCTCACCGCCGTTCTCAGCGATCTCCGCTCCGGGCCCCGCTATCCCGACGTCATCGTCCTCGGCTCCGGTCTCTGGCACATGCTCCATTTCACCAATTCGTCGGAGTACGGCGAATCCCTGGCCGCCGTTAAGACGGCGGCGCGGTCTTTGCTTGCGCCCGTCTCGTTGGACGTCGGGCTCGAGGGCATCTCGGCCTCCTCGATCCAGCCGCCGCACATGTTCTGGCTGGGCTTGCCGACGCTGGTGACCTCGATGCTCAACACGGAGGAGAAGAGGGAGAGGATGAATCGGACGGTGTGGGAGGCGTACGATCGGGAGGTGAACGAGAGCAAGATCTTGCAGAGATTCGGTGGGCCGTTTCTTTTGCTGGACATCGGATTGCTGAGTCGGGGCTGCGGCCGCCGGTGCACGGTCGATGGGATGCATTACAGTGGGGTCGTCTACGACGCCGCCCTCCATATCATGCTAAATGCTCTGCTGATCGAGTCTCAGCAGCGTTTTTGAAGGCGATGAACGATTGATTTGAGGGTTCTCTTACATTTGATTCTTGTTGGAAGATGGAAGAGGTGCGCCCTTAACTATCAAATGTGCTATTCTTGTGAAACGATGAGTATAGTATTTTTCTTTTTTTCCTATATTTTTACCCCCTCAAGCAGAGCTCGGATTGTAATGCCATGAAATTAGAGCCATACTGATAGAGATTATACCGTTTCTCTGTTTTCTTTTCAGCACGTTGAGGTGTATCCTGTATTTTTTTCTAAAATAATGGTTGTCAAAAGAAGATACATGGTAGAAAATATAGATTTTGATGGTGTCTAACTATGAGAGATGATAACTGTCAGAAAAATATTTACAATATCTCAAATGTCAAGTTGATGAGAAGTGTTTATATGCTGATTAGTCTATGTGAACAGAGATGATTTAATGTTTGGAGTGACTTGACTGCTCAAGTGATGGAGATCCCACTTCTGAAGCTACTAGTTTATTATAAAAATCTGGAGTGACTTCCAAACCTTAATGTGGATCAGTCAAAAAATAATTCTACCATCTATTTAATATCTACATTGTTTTGAAGTGGATGTTTACAAAACTTATGTCAGGTGGCATCGATCACCTATTCCAGCCTAATATTAAATCATAATTGAAGTTGTGATTTATAGCTCTTGTGGTCTTTGCAAGTCATCGGATGAAAAATTTGTTCTTGCAAGGGGTTCTTTAAGATATTACCAAAATATATTAAATAACATAAATAATTGTATTGCAAAAACATCTTTTACTGAGCTTTGATGCAAGCTTGTTGAGAAAAAGTATAATTTGATAGTGATTGGGCTGTAGGATCACATATATTCATTTGTACTAGATATTAATGGTTTGTTGGAGTTATGGGGAAGTTATGATGGGAGAAGGAACTCACAGTCACTTGAAGAAGGGATTTTAACCCACGTCTCTGGTACAACTATCAAGAGACTTTAATAGCTGACCTCATCCTGATTAGAATTTTGTTTCTGGCTTTCTTTTGTGTTGATCCTTCATTGCAAAAAGCTAATACCATTACTTTTTTGCTGGTGAACATGCTACTAGTGAGGTTGAAACCATTTTTTAGCATTGCAGTTTATTAAATGTGCCTGATACCCAGCAATAAAATAAACTAAAAAACTTTTGCAATGGCATTATGTGAACTAGTTGTTCTATTAGCAATTTCTGGACTTATTAAACTGCTCTTTTTAATTAGATCTAGAACTTTAGCTACAGTGAGAAATTGATTGCAGATGCTTCATTAAAATCTATTTTAATCTTTCTTTTGTTTTACAAGTGCTTGATTCTTTACTTTGTGCTGAATTTCAAAAAAAGCTGTTAATTATCTAATAATTATTTAGGACACCATTATAATTATGAGTGATAGTTCAATTTGAAATTTTTTGTCAGCTGCTTCTATTTGTGATAAATGCCAGAGTCCTTCATAACTACTCAATGTCATGGATCTCATTCTTGTGACGCTACCCTTGGAGCGGTAACCTTTTCTAAAAATTTCATAACCCAGGCTAGCTATATGAGATTCCTTATTATTGAAGGAGATATATTTTGTTGGCATTGCTATTTGCTATATCTTTGCTATTTTACTATTTACAATGTTCATCTGAAACTCTCTGGGGGGAAAAGGATATGCGGAGGGAGGTACTATAGACTATTGGACAGCTGACATTTTGCGAGTATTTTGCCAAAATTTGTTTGCCATTCTTTGCCAACACAATCTTAGGAGTGCTATTGTCTTTATTTTTTATGTTTTTTAGGTTCTGTTTGGATTACCTTTAAGTAGCTGTTGGCAGTTGTGGGCCAACAGCTGGGCCATCTAATCCAAACAGGCCCTTAGTCATCCTATGTTACTCATGTTAGTTTTATGAGGAAGCAGTAACATTGGAATGTGGTGTTTGTTTTTAGAAAGGTTAGTAGCATTTGCCATTTTCTTAAAATTGTCTTGATTTATGGGGAAGCCAAATGTTTTGACTACCAGTGTGCATTGATGCAAAATATTCTCCTTTATGGATGATGATTTAACTTATGCTAATGTTGTACTTTTTTGTTTAACTGCGACAAAATACTTGTCCTCTCTTTCTATCTTATGGAGCTTTTTTGCTTATCATCCAGTCCTACCACAATTTTGTGCTAATACCATTTATGCTTAATTTGGTGCCAGCTATGGCTTTGAGTTCTTTTTTGTTTGAATCATCACTAGTTGTCAATAGAGTTTTCTAATTGTTGCTTGTTCCAGTAATGGCTTCTTCCATTCCACTCTGCCTAGATTTTCATCCAGTTCCCTTTGTCCTGTCTTGGATTCTTAAGGATCGAATTCATTGTGTTTCATGATATTGGTATATCTCCTATGTTTTTCATGTTACATTTAGTTGAAGTATATGCCTTTGTCTGTATGATTGCTCAGTTTTGTATCAGTTGCTGTAGGAGGACAGACTAAGACCACCATATCACTGTATTGGTCTCTGAATTGAGGCAGATAAGTGACATATATCTATTATGTTATACAACCTCCTCTTTTCTGTCTCTTGACAGATCCTATTATTGAAAAAGTCTGCAGGGCGATCTATGCTATTAGACCCTATATAACCTAATCTGGGTTCTCTTAAATTATGGACCTTTTCTGAGCAGATAAGAATGGCTATGCTTAATGGTATGAAATATTGGACGGTTAAAAAATTACATGTATAAAAAATGAATGTGATTGAAATAAGAATGTTGAGATGAATGTGTGATATACAAAAAAAAGATAGAATAAGAAATGAAATTATTCATAAAAAGGTGAAGATATCATCAATTGAGGATAAAATGAGAAAAGAACAACTTAGATGGTTTGAACATTTGTAACATAGACATAGGGGCATCATTAGTGCATTTGATGTATATATAAGGAAAAAGAGTTAGAGGTAAATTAAAAATTATGTGAAAGAAAGTAATAAAGAAAGATTTGAAATCTTTGCATTTTACTAAAAATATGACTCAAAACTGTAGAATGGAGTAAATGGATTTATGTAGCTGACCCCAACCAGTTGGGAATTAAGGTTTTGTTGTTATTGTTGTTGTTTCTGAGCACATAGAGTTAGATGAGAAGATCTCCTTGTATTATTTGAACATGTTTTTTTAGATTCTGCAATGCTTGTTTGTCAGAATTTATGTTTCATGGTAGAGCCTTATGCCAATCTGGCCTAATTTCTTCATCTAAGTGACAGTATCGATGCATGCATTGTTAATATCCAAACAATCCTTGTATTTGTAGAATGGAACACTCCCATGGGCATGTGATTCTGCAAAATCTAGAGCAGCTTATGGTTGAAGAAAGTCAATATCATGTGTTTATCTTTTATGTCACAGCCATAATGATCTCTTGGGGCTAATATATGTCCTTGTCCTTCTAATAGCAAGATAACAAGTCCACTGATGAATGTTCAACCCTTGGTAACATGAATATGAAAGCACCCAATGCCTTTAAGAGCCTTTCTCAGCAATTGGAAGAATTTCTGTATAGGTCTAAAATCAACTAGGCTGTTGTTTATAATAACCATTGGAAAAACCCCTTTTTATGTAACTTTAGTTTTGTTTGGGAAAAATGGGAATTTTAAAACTTGTGGTTGAACAATCCAGGTCTGATTTGGGAGAGGAATGATAAGAGTTGAGGTTAGAGAGTGAGAGGCACATGAAGCAGAGACCTGCGGAATAAGAAACATTATTTCAGAAGGCAACTGTGGTATGCAGGTGGTCAAGTGATCACATAAGGTATATCCATTTTGAGGGCTACATATAGAGGTGCCTATGTGGATAATGTTTTAGATGCTTAAATAAATAAAGCATATTATATACCATAATAATAGTAATATATATATATATATTTAAAATAATAGTAATATGGATAACAATAACTAGTAATATGGATAACAATAACATGTAATAGTTAGTGCTTACTATGCAAAAACCCAGTTCTTAGCAGCAGTAATTATAGCATTGCATATCCAGCCCTCCTGAAATCCATGTCCAGTATAACCATTAGCTTGAACATTCCTTGTTTACATAGGCCTGTGAAAGAGTGGCATATATATGGTCACGTACGGTCCTAGAATGATTAGCAGGCTGCATATGCAGCTGCACAATGCCAATCCTACTGAGTGTGTTCACAAAGTGCTAAGAAAATCGATTTTTGAGCCCATATATAGCTTGATTGCATATGATAGTTGCATATAGGGTATGTGATGCAGTTGGGGGACTTCATGTGCATCTGTGGCCTTATTCTCTGGCATTTTAAAATAGTGATGAGAAAAGTGTTTTGGAACACATTTTGTAATTGTACTGGAGTTTAGCTTTCTGCTAGCTGTTCAGTGGAGGGAAAAGTGTCTCAAACATTCAAGGATTTATACCGTGGGATCAGCAAATGCCATGAAACTCATCTTCTCCCATCCAATCCAAATAGAGAATTAGTAGTACAAACCTGTGGGTTGTTACTTGTCAGGACAGATACAACTGGATACTTATGATCTTTTATGTGCAGTGTTTCAAATTCACTAAAAAGACACAATATAACTAGTGAAAAGAAAGATTGGGAAAAGAAAAAGGGAAACACAGTCATTGGTAAAACTTGAGTTCTCATTTTCAAGTTGCAATGCATTGCCCATTGTTACATTTATCAGTACTCACTTTTTTGACTTGAAGATCATATTATTTCCTGTCTGAGTTTTACTTTTTTTTTTTTTTTTGGATTCTTCAACGAGAAAAATAGACAGTTGATCAAGTAATTTTATAACTGCTCTGACATGCAGTCGATAAGGGTTAGTAGATAAGCCTGTTGCAGTTTATCATGTTTCAGTATGATTCTATCCAGTAATTGTTCGTAATAAGAATCTCTATAATATTATATAACAGGATGTGGCTGAAAATTTACTGCATGTTGTGGACCTACTCCTCACTATTGTGATATTTTACCATCATTCCTAGTAACCTCATCTAAGTAGGATAGAACTCTTTTTTGACCATGACATGTACCAGCATATATTGTTATCTGGACATTGTGTAAATTTGTGGAAAAGACCTGTTTATATGAGTGATGGCTGGTTTATACAAACCATTTATTTGACCGAAAATAGTACTGAAAACTGCTGTGATATCATTTCAGTTTTCACTGTTCTGGCTTCAAAGAACACTGTGATGGGAAGATTATACTTAATATATCAGTTTTGATTTGTGCTGTTTTATTTTCAGTGTAAAACACTAAAGTGATGAATGAATACTACAAGTGATAAGATCTGGAAGTATCCAAATAAAAAGGAGAGTAATATGGGATATCTTGGTAATAATTTTGTGGTTTGTAAAGGAAGTTCTCATTGCAGAAGTTTTGAGGTGCAAGGTGACACAAGTTGAGGACTCCTAGTTGTGGAAATTGTGACACAATAGAAGGTTTTGGAGAGCTAGATACCTTATTTGTAAGACATGGCACTGCTCTTTCAAAGATGGTCTTGCATATATATGTGCTTCCATGCCTATTATAATAATAAAGTAGCCATTCATGAGACTAACCAACATGCTAACCTGCAAGATTTTTTATCCAAAATATCTTTAAGTTTTGTCAAGCGAATTGAGGACAACGTTGTCCTCATGTAACCCTTTTGAATTGAAACCATATTCTTTGCCAAGGCAACTTTAGGCAAGAAGGGGGGCACTTATGAACCTAGAATTCCTGATGGTGGCTATGGTTACGTAGCTTATTATTGATGTAGTTTGAGCTCCTGCATCCCGGGAATACCACTCCCAACTTTCTAGCATTTCCTTGATCTTGGAGAGGGTCTAGACATAGAGGGAAGATGGCAGTGTTTGACATGGGCAATTAGTTCATCCCCAAAGCACAATTTGCAGGCAAGAGTCAATGTCCGACCCACTTAATTATAAAAATAGTTGTCACAATCAATTCTTTTTAAGGAGGTTATGAAGTAGTGAGGGTTCCTTTACCTTCTTACTAAGAAAGCAGTAGGATCACGATGTATTTTGATATGATGCTCCACTTGGGTAAATGGATATAGAGATGAAACTTATATAAAATAGGACTTAAAGAAACATAAAATTTGTAATGCCCAAAAGAATTGTCATAGTGTTTGCCCACATATGCCTAGCTTGTTCTTTTTATAATTCCATTTATGGTGTGTAAACTACTTGTTGCTATTGATAATTCCACCTTGCTTTTGGAGGAAATGCTAGTCTATTGAATTTCTTTTGTTGAGTTCCTCTTCTTGACACTCAGTTGTGAAATAGCTAAGTGGTTTTATTTTGTCCATTGTCCAATGCTATGAATGAACTGTATAAGAATTTTTTTTAATTCTTAGTTTATTGACCTTAGCAAATGAGGATATAAGAAAGTAGAAATTGATATCTTCTTAGCTGAACCTCTTTTTGATTTCTTGGCTGACAAGGTGATGGAGACAAAACATGAATTTAAAACTTATTATTGGCATTGAAATTGAAAACAAAATCTATGGGTTGAAGATAAAGCTATAAACAGCTGATTGGGAGCTTTCATGGACAGTGAAAACTGAAATTGAAGTTCTTAAATCTTACTGCTGAGTTATTAAATCATCCCTCTAATTTTTTTTTTATAATTATCTTTCCATTTTCTTTATTTTATTCACTGTCACTTGTGTGCCAACTAAGTCTTATTTTATTTAATGTTACTTGGCCTGGAATTTATCCCACAGGGCCACTTGCTTGAGTAGCAAACAAGATTTACTGGATTTTAATATTACTTATTCTAGAAGACACCATGCTTGGCCATTATGGTCACCTGGGCATGTACTAAGGGCTGGCTTGTAATTTTCTTTTAGTGGGGGGCCATATTTGTTATAAGCCACTTTTATATTATCTATAACTAGTGGCTGCCTTCCTCCTTTCGTTTTCATGTAAGAGTGATGAATGAAATCAATTTTCTTATGCTAGTTTCCTTCATGCGGTGTGAAGTCGGTGTGAGGCCCTCTGGTGTGATTCCAGGTTCTCTATCTCTTTCTTCTTTCCTCTCCTACTTCTCCCTTCTTTTCTGTTTTGAGCTACTTTAACCATCTTTTCTACAGAAACCCTGATACCTGGTCACTAAATCTATCAAGATCCTATGGATAACCATTCTACCTTGAACCTCTACTGCTCCTACTCGCTCGGCTCCAAAACAGTCCCATCTATCCAAAACCCATCTAAACCCTAGATTTTAGGGGCTTTTCTGATTCTTCACAGCCTCAGCCTTGTTCAAGCTTTTATCCACTTTTTGGTTCACTACAACAAGACTGCTGCAAGCTTCCTAGGTCACTGTTTAAAGGTGGCCATTGTGCTTCACTGCTGATTGAATTAGGAGAGGCTTTTGACACTTAAAGGTGCCTAGAAGGTGACAAACAAACCACATCTTATCGTTACTTTCGTGAGTAACATTCTTGTTTTGGTTTTCTATCAACAAGATAGTGTTTTATTTGCTTAAATTTCAAAAATCTGGTTGCCATATTATTCTGAAGCATCATTTTTGGTCTTAAGGCCCTAGGTCTCGTTGCATGCTAGGAACTTAAAATAGAAAGTGTTTAAGGTCTTTTATTTCCAATTATGCTGAAGGTTTCAAGTTCTAGCAAGATGAGGGGTGGCTCAGTCATCTTATCCTGTTCTTGTAGGAAAATAGGACTGAGATGGGGCAGGATTCCAAAACTGATCTATGGAAAGAAAAAGTAAGAGGAAATAAAGAAAGGGATGAATGAAGCAAAGGAAATAGAGAAAGGAAGAAAAGGGAAAGAAAAGAAATGAAGGGAGAGGTAAAAGAAATAATGAAGGAAAGAAAGAAGTTAAAAAAAAAGGGGAAAAAAAAGAAAGGAAGGGAGAAGAAAAAGAAAAAAAAGAAGGAAGAAAAGTAGAAAGAAAATAAAGGATAAAAAGAAAATAAATAAAGGAAATATAAAGGGAGAGAGATTGGGAGTGTAATGGGACACTCTATTGGTGGCCATCAGATAGGATAGGACCTTTTTGGGGGGGGGGGGGGGGGGGGGTCTCCATGTCACGGAATTTAAAACCTTGATTATGATATCACTAATATAAAGACTTTGTTTCCTTTACACTGTCCTATGCCATGAAGAATAATATGCATAAGCTTTCAAACAGCATTATGCAGGCAATCTCCTTTCAAAATCATTACTTTGTGACATAGACATGACATAGATCCTATATCTTTATAACATCATGGACATTGTACTAGATGTGAGAGAGACTGCATAAGGGAGTTGAGACATGAGGAACCTTGCTTCCTATGTAAGGTTGTGAAGGAATTTTTATTTTTTATTTGATTTACCTTTGAGTTATGAGAGTTTGGTGCTTTTGTTCTTGCTAATTTTCATAGATGTGAGTGTTAGTTGGCACATGACACAGAATGAAATATGTATCATGTTACTGCTGCTGCATGCCTGTTCTTTACACAACATCATGCCTATTAATGCCAAGATTTGACATGATGCAGCACAACACAATATGTACCATGCTGGTCTGACCTAGTGCCTTTCTAGTATAGGACTGGTTGCATGCCAATACTCACAGCATGCTGTCATGCTAATGTATGCCAGGAATTGACATGACGCAGCACAACATGATATGTAGTTATGTACTATGCTAGTTCTAGTTTGCTCTGCCACTGAGAGGTGATACTTCAATGAATTATATTTCTTGCATCATAGTTCTCTATGGTGCATCAAAGTCTATTTTATTCCTTTTCTTATGGTATTTCCCAAGATATTATAATGCAAGCTTGGTAGACATTAGAACACGAGCAAGATTGACTTTTGTAGCCGTCAATCTATTTCCATGTGATTGAACTTGGTGCTTTGGCATCACCTGAAACAAACAGGACTGTGATATAGCTATATGTCTTTATGTAGTTTTGATGCTTTGGTATTTCATTGATCAACAGAAGTTTTAAGTGTATTTCATCCTAAATGATATGCTTGGAAGAATCCTTGTTCCTCTTTAACCCGAACTTGCTCTTGACCTATCAAAATGTTTTATGAATTACTGAAGCAACTCTCACTAAATCTGAACTATCTCATTTTATTTAGATATCTCAGTTTTGTTGGTTTTACTGATAACAAACTGTTTGAAGCAAGGGCCTTCTCTGATTCTTGTATCACCCTTACTATAGGCATAGTTGAACTTATTGTTAATTATATTTAAGACATTTTGGTCTTTGGAACCAGTGACACTTGGGTCTTAAATTATTAGAAAGCTCTGAAATCCTTGGCTTTAAGTTACCTCAACATCTAGTTGATTATTGTTGTGGCAAATCTGAAGTATTAAAAAAAGGGGAAAGATTGGTTATTTGAATCTCTGTACACAATACAGTTTCAAGACCCATGATTTAGGGATACTTTGAAGCCTAGTTAATCTTATATTGTGAGACATCTTGATTATAAAACAGAATTGGTTATTTGATTCCTAGTACAACTTAGAGTTGGGTGGATTAACTGAAGATATTCAGAATTTTTAGGCTTGGAATGTTATAGAGGAAGCATACAATTATAAGTGTAGTGGAGATCAGAGTGCAGAGATAGAGGTGTAGTAAACTTAGGAGTGATAAAGTTATAAATGAGGAAATTAGAGGAAGACCATGTAAAATGTAAAAGAGACATGCTATGAGACTGCATCAATGCACAACTAAAATTGAATTCACCATTCCTAGTCATATTAAAAAAGAAATGTATTATTTTAACATTGTCATATTATGTAAGGTACCTGTATTCAAGCCATGAAGTCTTTATTGCTTTTTCTATATGTACACGGTGATGATCAAGTTATGCTTACTCTGACATACACCCTTTCTGAATTGAATGATTGGGGTTTCATATCGATGATAGGCGCTCTTGGATGTAATTTAGTATCTCTAAACTACTTACACAACAAAAATTATATGTTTTGGAGATCCTATGCTTATGCATCAAGTGATGTGGTTTTGTTTTTAATTGATGCTAAAACATCACAGGTCAAAAAAACTCATTGAAAAGAGTGAAGATTGTAATTTACAGATTACGTACTGATACAATGCTTCTTGAACCATGCAGTGTTGTAGAATCATTTAGAAAGACTCAGTAGATTGAAGATTCTAGGGATATGATGGTATGATTTAGAGAATCGATGTTTTACATAAAAGTACTTTATGGTTTATTTGCACATAATTTTGTTTCTTGGAAAATTGCATTGAATTGATTTGCTGTTTATGTGGTGATTGGCTAACAAAATTTGAAGGAAGAAAATTTATGTTCTGAAGTAATTTATTTATATATTATTTCCTTTTGCTTCGGTTTATTACCCATTAAACTTTTTGACCTGTTAATTTTGCATATACTTGTTATTGTTTGGCTAACACTACCAATGCACTGGTCCCAAGTCCATGTATCTTTACTATAGTCACTGTTGAACTCAAGAAGATGTACAATCTATATTATTAGTATACATTAACTAGAAGAGGGCAGGATCAAAGTATAAATTGGAATTATGAAGGAAAAAATTGTCCTAAAACTTAGAAGTAAAAATAATATAGGATATGGGTATTGAAAACGTGTAACCAGTCTCAATATTGATGTCTAGTTGATGACATAATATGAATAGTATGCTATGTGGCATTGCTCATCCAAAGAACAGAGAATAGATTAAGACATGTTATATAAACATAGAATTTGGTTGATAAAAGTGGCAAAATGCTTCTTGTTTGATGCAATCTTTGAGTTTTGTTGACTTTAGAAGAATTTTTGAAACAACAATATTTCATAGTACAGAATGTTGAGAAACAAAAATGCTTCAAGTTTACATGATGAACTTGGTTGAAATGGGAACATAGTGATGCAAAATTGGTTGAGATGATGTGCTCATATGGGCATCGATGGTTGGGATCTATCAAAACCCAATGGGAAGATCCTCCAATCTATGCTGGAGGTCATAGGAAGATGAGAGGAAACCTAGACTATCATGAATGGAAGTTTGAGAGAGCATATGGAAAAGTAGGTTATAATCTATAGTAGGAACAATTAACAAGTGAGCGCCGATCCCAATTACTTGGGACAAGGGCTGAGTATCATGGTATATTAATTATTAAGGCCCTTATTGGGATTTAAATACATAAGGAGCTGGTCTAGACCTTTTGCAACATTTAAGTTGTGATTGGTATTCTAACCACATCTTGGCAGTAGTTTCTCACTATTTGAGTTGCTAATTTGGTATTTGAGAATTCATATGTTTAGTTAACTTTATATTTGGTATATATGCAACACAACTAGGAAGGATGGTGTTTCTTTTGGTAAACAAAAGATGGTGTTTGAAATAGGTAAGTTGTAAGAAATTTTGTAGTTTCACCAATTGATAATAAAATAGGTCAGGCTGGTTCAATGTTGTGGACAAGTTAAATAATCATGATACGTTTCCTTGATAAGAAGAGATTTTCAAATTTGAAGCTAAGACAAAGGGTAGGGCTGTTTACATTTGACCCTCCCAGACCATGCAATTGTGGTAACCTCATACATTGGATTGCCTCTTTTTTTTTGTTTTTTTGATGGAATCTAAGGCTGGAAGAGTTAAGGATTGTGCATGTTATTTGTGAAAGGGTTTGATGTATATACATATGAAGTTAATAGTGATGAAGGAATTAAAGCGTCTACTCTAAAGAATTGGATCTGGCTTGATCATGTTATCATATTGATACAGAACAGAAGCTGCCACGGAAGCTCTAAATCTCATCCAAGGCTAGTATTTAGTGGTCTGAGTTCCCGTACTTAGTCTTATTGTCAGTGCTTCTTGGGCAACTAATTATTTTTCCCTTACATTTGTCAGTGCTTCTTATGTGACTGATCAATTTTCTCTTATTTTATCATTTGTCTATATGCTTGTTGTGCACATATTCGTAAAGTTAATGAGCAGTGTCTGTAGTTTTGCTTTGTTACTAGTGAATTTATTCATCTGAACTTAGACATGACTGTAGGATTGATTGTTGTCCTAGATGCAAAGACAGCGCCAAGTTACGAAGAGTCAACAACTTTATCATCTGGACATGTGGGCTCACATAGACAGAAGATAAACACTTCTAGTGAATGTTTGAGACCTACCTAAGATTCTTGTTCTTTGTGGTTGGCGTACTTTATTGGGACGGGCATAATATGATAGAGGATAGTGAGATGCAATTTTGATGATGCAAGGATTAATAAAATGAAGTCTCAACATGGAGCCAATAAAATAAATGGAGGCTTTTTGAAATAATTTATAATTGACATGGCTTAAGAAAAATCTTCACCATGGAGCATTTCTTGAGTTAAAAGGATGTGAATACTTGAAAATTGAGGTGGACCATGCAAAGGATCTATTAGAAGTACTAACAAGATATGAAGTATGAAGGTACCTTTTATTTAATAACATAGCCCTCAACAATTATCGATGGTGAAATAGTATAGTATTTATTAGTTAATTATTATGAGACTTGTTACCTGCAATATTTACGTCTTATTAGTCTGTTGAGCTATCTTTTTAGCTCCAAATTGTTGATTTATTGTTATATCATGGGCTTCACTGAGAGCTGGTTTTGTGACAGTCCACATCAATCCATATTTGAATCAGGTCAGAAATTTGAATCCAAGCCTGATCTATTACATTTAGATCATGTTGGATTGATTTTTGATTTATTTTATTGAACCATTGGGTTCTGCTTGAATTGATCTAGAACAACTCAAATGTAAAACTTGAGAAACCTGTATAAATTTGTTAGTCAATTAATTACTGAACATATTATGTAAGAAAATGACAATTGGAAAATATGTAGACCGGCTCACAACCCAATCTGTGTTTGACTGTTAACTACAAATAGACATAAATCGATGATCAAATGCATAAAATCTATTATAAATGCATATTAATTTCTTAATTTCAAAGGGGCTTATGCAATATGGAAAGTTTGAGTTTATTCAGTTCCGAGTTAGTTCATTTAGTGATCCATATCCTATCTTTTTTCATATTTTTGATCTAAGCCTGCTCTAAATAAATGAGCTTTGGGTTGGAAGGGTTTATTTTTTTTGTTCTGTTCTGGATTAGCAGCAGTCAACCGGATCCACTTGCAAGTCTAGTTCGGCTAAAAGATGTCGGACAACTGTAGGAGTTTGTGCTTATTGTTCTGGATAATTGTTTTACTTATGGTTCACACTAGTTGGATCTATAGGATTATAATATGCAGCATTTTATACCCACTCATTCTCACCACTTTCAGACTCTCTCTGGAATCTTATTCTTTAGCCAGTCTCTGGTGCTATGTGCTTCCTAGTTCTAGTTCTTTTGAGAATTTTTTTTCCCTATTGTCTTGGACCATTGCATGCTCGTTCTCCTATTTCAGGTTAAGAAGTATTGGACTTGAAAGGTAATTCGTTGTTAAGAAATTTTGTTCTTTAAACTTCATTAAGTTTGCTATGTGTGAGATTTAAAGGTGTTATTGTACATCATTCAATTAACTAAATTTTAATTCTAGAATAATTGAGGTCAATGGATCCTTCCCTTGTTCCACTTGGTTTAGGGTCATTGAGATATTTTCTATTTACTATTTTATTTTATGTGATTTTTATTTATTAAAACTTTTTTTTTTTTTTTGTATTCAACAATTCACTCTTTTATATTAATATATTTCATAGATTATATTGTACATATATAAACCATGTAAATCATATTTCTTTTAATTTATTCTCGGTTGATGCGAGTTCTACTATTTTACATATTATTATACATATTTTTGACTGTCAGTACTTTACTATGCTTGCATAGTTGGTGTTTAGTTGGTGTATCACTATCACTCGATAATTCGGCATTTGGTAGTCGATTTAGGAATAGGGAAAAAAAAAGCCCGAACCAGATATTTTCCCTTGCCTCCTGAGCTTAATTTCCATCTTTAATTCCCTCTTTGAAGATTCTTTGTCCTCCTGCAACTTTCTGCCATGAACTCAAATTCTTTCTTTCCATTTTGGCCGATAGAATCTGTTAGGGAGAAAAAGTAGCGCGGAAGTCAAAAGATAGACAATTATAGGGAAGGCCCAGCTTTGGCATTCCGGTTCTATAGCCGTGGCTCCCATCATAACCATCGTTGTTAAGTCCGGAGCCTCCTCGGTCACGTCAACCTCAAGCATGACGAGGGGCCTGTTTGACACAATTGTTAGCCCCTTGCAACTGCAGTTGTTAGCCCCTTGCTGCAGCTCAATTGGTGACTAAATGATAAAATATTATTGTCCCTCTACAAAAAAAAAAAAAAAAAAAAAGATCAATAAAAATAATAAAATATTGTTGTCCTCTCAAACATGATGAAACCTAAGTCATCGATATAAAATACTAAATTTGCTTAATTGATGAATTTGATCTAATTTACTTCAATTGATTCCTAACCGACACTAAGAGTATTGTGGATTAGATTGGATAGATGAACCCTTTTTGATCTTAACCTGTATACAATCAGATTATTGAAAATTGGATCAAATAACCAAATTAGAATGGTGGAATTGGTCTAAACTATGGAAATTAGACCAAATGTCAAGACTATAGAACCTTAATTGATCCTTTTGTTGCGATTCAGATATAGAAACTTTTGGATCGATGCTTGAATATACCCATTTTACAAATTTTTTAATGATGATTCTTTCAACATCCATGTTATAAGTGTTACTTACCTATTTTGTCATATTTCAAATATGAAATTTTTTTTTGCTGGAACTTAAGTTAATCCTTTCTATAGTTTTCTTAAAGATGATGCTTCTAATATCCAAATTATAGGCCTTACTTGTTCATTTTGTCATATTTCAAATATAAAAATTTTTTGTGTTGGTGTCGCAGTCAACTCATTTTATAGTTTTTTCAAAAATAATGCTTCCTATGGTCAGACTATAAGATCTACTTATGCATTTTGTCATAATTTAAATATAAAAACTTTTATGTTAGTGCCCAAGTTAATCTATTTTATAGTTTTCTTAAAGATAATGCTCTCTTCATCATTGCTATTTGCTCATGCTTTATGATGATGACTAAAATCATCTCAAACAATCACCATCCCCTATTATTACAATAAAGATAAACCATTAAAGTCTTATAATAACTTGTTCACCAATGGTGAATTTCCACCATCATTTAGTTAATAGAGACGTGGAAGATTCTTACTCTAGTAACCCCTTGACTATTTGCCTTTCATATTTTGCAATTTACCAAACATATCTGCTATTAACTGAACTTTCTTTCCACAAGAATGACTTAATATAATTAAGGCTTCATTTTTAGTGAAAAAATTTTATGAAAAAGTTGATCAACTTTTTTATTGACTAACTTATCCATGTTCTTTTGCTTCGGTCAAAAAAGCCAAAAGGATAAGTTACATTCTCAAGTTATCATTTATCAAATTGGGGATAATACTTAACAATACGGAAGAAGTCTAAATTGGTTTTCAATGGATTAAGTATATATATATATATATATATATATATATATATATATATATATATATATATATATTTATCTTCTTCAAATATTCTTTTAGATTGTAATTCTTTCTTTAATTAATACTTCTACATTTTTTCTTTCATCTGCCTTTTACTCTTGATACATTTCGAAAAAAAAAAAAAAAAGTAAAAAGAGAACGTTGGAGAAAGATTATATAATTGAAATAAAAATATTTTCTTATGTTATAATTTATGTTTTATAAAGAGATATAATATTATTATTTAATAAGTAAATAGTAACTATAAATTTTTATTTAAAAAGTTAAATTTATATATAATTATTATATATATTGAAGGTATGGTTGAATATATAATTTGGTAAGAGAAAATTGGACGTGGCCACCCTCTCAACCTCTAGAAAATCAAATCAGTGACCAACCTCTTCTGTCGAGTTTGCCTGGCCAAAGAGCGAGAGCGAAAAATTGAATAGGAAAAGAAGATTGCTTGCAATTTAGAATAGTCGGACCAACTCCAAACTAATAATTCTCTCCCATACGGACAACCAAAGAGGATTCTGTCAAAATTCTACATAACTAGATTATATTTTTAAGGTTGCGTAGCTTTTCAATACTAGAGCAAGAGAAATCAATGTATATCATCTAAGAGAGGTGGTCTTTCAATCCTCCATTGGTCCCAAACCTTTTATCAAGCTAGTAGATGCAAAAAAAATTCAGTAATCTAGGCAAAATATCTGCCATCAATATAATTCAATAAAGGAGACAATGGTTTCAGACTGCTCTTAATCTTTATCCATCTTCCAGGAATGTCATTAGAAATAATAATAGTTTAACATAGCGTAAAATACCTTTGCTCCCAGAAAACCATATACTACCAAAGCCCCTTAACCTGCGTTATTTTGAATAAAAAAAAAAGACTCATCCACCATCTAACTTCAAGACAACCGCCTTTCTTTGTTCCATATAAAAAAAAACCAAGAAATGACTCCCTGAGTAAATGGACAAAGCTTACTCTCTGAATTTGTCTAGAAAATCAAAGCTAATGATGACTATATATTCACTTGGTTTTCTACTCGCAATTGCACAATAGTGTTAATCGAGTCCGTGTAAATACTTATAAAAAAAAAAAAAAAAGGTTGGTGTAAATGGACACAGCCAGACTTGAATTGGACCATGCTTTCAGATGAGAGGCTGAAGCCATGTCCCCAAAACCACCAGCGCGCTCGCTGCAACAGTAACGGCTAAACTGCGATTTATTTTATTTAAAGCCTTCTACCCTTTCCACCCCGCGTCCCGTCCCAAACTCTTCTCCCTCCCCTCTTCCACTCCCTCTCCCCGGTTCTTCTTGTTGAACCCCCCCCCCCCCCAACCTTTCCATTTTGTTCTTGGATATTAGAAGATCTTTCTTGAACTTTCTTGGTTACCAACCATCACGGTAATGGAGGTCTCTGCAAATAGATCATTCACAGAATACATGCAGTCGAAGCTCCTCGCCTGCGAGCACGCCCGTGCCGGCCTCGAACGTGAGCTCTCTGCTCTCGAGGAACGCTGGCGGCCAAGACGCCGGGACATCGAAGAGCTCAAGGTTGCCTTTCCCTCTCCCTACGACCTTCTGATCTTTTTATCCAATCTAAGACTGTAGTTATTTTCTTTTGGATCCGTAATAGGCTGAAGCGACCGCGGCCCACAAGGCGTTGAAGACGTGCATCAAGGAGGATAATAAGCTGGCAAAATTATGTGACAACCTTGAGATCGAAACACAGGAATTAGAAGACTCCTGCAATGACTTGGAGATGAACAACCTAGATACTAAGTATCAGGTACGTGATGAATCTTCTTGATTTTATCCTTCCTGACTGAATCTTGAACCGATGATGAACTGGTTCTTCTTTGCAGAATTTTGTGTCATCTCAAACATAGAAATGTGAAAGTTAAAGGGGAAAAAAAAAAAAAAATCAAGAAAATGCTTAAGCAAATTTTTAAGTTGGCAGGAAGCAACAAGCACACGATGCTGCTAGTCATTGATTTGTTAACATCTAATATCGTTCCTCCTGATGAAAAGACATGTTGTGTTCATGTTCCAACTTCTTGCACTGTTAAGTTCTTGATAGAATCATTAGTTTATTTGGCATCATTGATATTCTTGTGTTCTTGTTTCTATACAGATTAGTGAAATATTATTATATGGATATTGATACCGAAGATGGCATTTGCACAAGACTTCTGCTATCCTTGCTTTTGTTTTCATCTTTCGAAAGCAATAGATCTTTGCTTCCAAGATCTCTCAAGAATTTACAAACAATTTGAAAGAACAAAAAGCTTTCATCATATATGTTGTCCACTCTGGTTCATTTTTCTTGGGTTTTCTGGAAATAAAAAAAGAAAAAAAAAAGACCAATGGCAAATGGGCCCTGAGATTCTGAAATGATCTTTTTATTAGTAACAAGTTGACTTCTGATAATGGTGTTTACTTGTATGCCCTGCTTTTATTAGCTATAGTTAGTCTACTTGCTTTTTAATTTTTCTTCCATTAAAGGGTCTTTCTGTCCTCCAATGAAGAGCAGGTTTTCTATGCTATTATAATTTTCAACTGAAACCACTAAGACTGCTGAATCAAAACTCATTTGGTTCTATAGTAATTGAAGTTGTAACAGTTTCAAACCTTGGCCAGGAATTAGAAATGCCCTCACAAATGAGCGGCATAAGCTATCTAATAAAGGTTTTTGTACTCATTAGACAGATATTTGTCTTGATGAAACATGCTTGCTGTGACTGATGATTGAATAAACTATGGTTGGAAGTGTTAGGAAGCAGACAACTCAGTGAAAGAGTTCTATAATAGGGTTGACTCCTCATGTACAGGACATTGACCATCTAGAGATTGACCATGTATACTATTTGGAGAGATTTTTTTTGTTGACATTGGTTTACACAATGAGCTATTTGGACTGTATATAATATGAGATTATATACAAGTTTTTTGATAGAAACAAAGCAATTAGTACATTGATTTCTTTCTCATTCAGGTTGCACCTCATGTTTATGCTGTTAGTTTTCATTATTTCTAGGAGATACATGACTTCCTCTGATAATTATATTTCTTTTCTTTTATTTTCTTTTTTTCTTAATAATATAGGGAGATTTACTTTCTATTGCATAATACCTACCTTTCTGTATCTATGAGTCCTTTTAAATACTTTTTCTGCTCTATGTAGAATAAAAGAAAAGGATCACAGTCTCTGAGAGGCTAAACAAAGATGAGGCAACATTCTGATCCTACCTAAAATTGTTATAATAAGTAAGCAGTCTCAACATTTATGTTCTTTTCTAAAAAAAAGAAAGAAAACCAAAGCCCAAGATGAGTAAGCTAGCTGTTAACTAAATAAATATTAAGTTTGCCTACTCTTGTTCCTAGATGCAAATTAAGGTGCTCTAGTTTGGAAAAAGTTACCAACTCAAAGCAAAGTTTTTTGGGCCTTCATACAACTGTGTCGAAATGCTAAAAGTAGCCAAAAATTCATTAGGCCTACCGAGATGAATTCTGATCTATTTCCACTGCTTTGTTTTAACACAAAACCCTCTATTGCACAAATATCTATTAAAGCAAAATTAATGTTTTAGAACACATATTATCTATATGTATATATAAATCGAGACTTCTTTCACCACATTCAACAGATCTGATAAGGTACCTTACAATTTTTGTTTGAATTTGAAATATTTTGATGGATTTTTATGGATTACTCACAAATTTTTACAAACTGAGGTGAGTAAGTGCGCTTTGAATTATGTCTTCAAGCATATCTTCCTTTCACAAAAATATTTTGATGATTTTAAGGCTTAATAAAATTTAAAATTCAAATTTAATGCTTGTCTTGAATTGAAGACCAAATTTCCAAATTGCATACATTACGTCGGTCAATCTGGTGAAAATGAACTTCAAAAGATGCAAAATTTCGATGATTTTTGAATAAAAATCTAAGTAAAATAGATTCTTGAATCCTCGTCTTCGCCTCTTTCCTTGTATCCTATCATTTTCCTCCTTTTTTTCCTAAGCATCTCATGTCAAATGAAGGATCAAATGGGTAATATGTCATAATAGACTCAAACAGAGCTTACCTCATGTGGGTTAAATGCTACTTTCCAAACTACAGGTAAGTCAAATGAAATTGGGCTATACCTCAAGTAGGTAAAGCATAGTTATCCCTTATAAAATATCTTAGATAGTTAGTTGCCACTAGGGTGGAAAAGCAACCAATTTGATGTTATCTGGTTGGAATTTTCCAGCCTAGGTGATTAAAGCAGCAATCTTTGCACTGCGACAAAGGGTAATTTCTAATGGCCAACTATTTTATAAACAAGTAGCTCTGTAAAAATCTTTTAGTTCTGTCATGCTTTCAATGAATAAAGAAGGTTGATGAGCTTGGCTTGAGCAATTCCACAATGTCATCCAGAAGAAATAAATGACCACACTCCTTTTTTTGTTGTACTTTTACATGTAACAAACAAGTCATACCTATTGTAGTAATGCATGATTATGTTATTACACTTCTTTAGTAATTGTATACAACTATTATTACTTGAACCAAGAATAGTTTTCAGGGTAGGATTGTGAAAATAGGCTCACAAATATAAATGTAAGGAAGTTAGTGTGGGAGCACTACTTTGGAGAAGCAGGTCTATCACCCTAGGTAGAAGATTTTGATTATTAGTCTATTATTATTGTTATCATCCTATCTTGCTTTTCATCATTCATGCTATTAAAAACAGGCTAATTTCTAG
The DNA here is from genome assembly GCA_017589505.3 of Metroxylon sagu. Classification (NCBI taxonomy): domain Eukaryota; kingdom Viridiplantae; phylum Streptophyta; class Magnoliopsida; order Arecales; family Arecaceae; genus Metroxylon; species Metroxylon sagu. The sequence goes on along the minus strand of JACVBY030000634.1, from coordinate 1,550,728 downwards.
CATTTATTTAAGAGTCTTCCTAGGATATTTGCCTAAACCATTATAAATTCCACCTATGAAAACCTTGTCATACGAAGCCAAATTTTTTGGACCATTCTCAGCTGGTTGACTGCAAATGCGATTGCCAAATTCTCAGTGGAATCTGGAGTTTTGTGTCAGAATCTCCTGTTTATTTTATTTATTCTGGTAACAAAAGTTGGACTCCTATAAATAAGAAACCCCTTGTCCCTGTTTGCTAAGAGTTCATGCGAAGATTATTTCTTTGTTTCTTTAATGCCTAGGCCAGAAAATGACAACCTTGATCAGCTATGATTTAAATGGCTACTCTGTTAGTGGTGGTCTGTGACATTCATGAAACCTGCCACAATCAAAATCTTAGTGGTGATAGCATAAGAAATAAGCCAAAAGTTTTTTGAACATGGTTTTCGTTTTCATGTCTATTTATACATGATATGAGACATCACTAATTTAGTTTGTATAGGTGACCCAAAATGTACAATTATAAAAGGATGGTCTTCTCATATCATGTGCAAACATTTTGATAAAAAACAATGTATCAATATATTTCCATATAAAAAACAGTATGTATGCTAATTAAATAATTAGTCAGGAAATGGAATTCTGAATGTTTTGACCTGTCTGTGGTTAGCTTAGATTTCACTTATACAATTCATAGCTTTACTGAGGCAGGGATTACTAAATGAATAGATTCTCTGTTTATAGTACATTTACTGAAAATCTAAAAGGAAATTGTATACATGCTTGCAGAGTATTTTTAGAGTTTGAGATTTTTGTTAATACTGGGTTGAAGTCCTCTATCTGAAATTATTCTTGAAAAATAATACGATTTTGACATGGATTATTGGGGATGTTAGCGTTTCAAAGAAAGCCATTTCATTATATATCAGTTTCCAATTGTTTAGCTATAATAGTTATCTGTAGGCATCGAACTATACTGTTGATCACTCATCTTCAAGAATCTCACTCTTGTTTTCTATTATAACTTTGTGATCTCTTAAAACTTGTTCATTTATCTGAATACTTCTGCATTCTCTAGATTGAAGCATACATTACTACAATTGAAGAAGTGAAAAAAAACAATGAGAAAATGAGTCTTTGCCTTCATCAAGCTGAAGAGAAGGTATGAACGTAGAATAACCTCTTCTATTTATAATTTCTTGCATCCTACCAATCATTAACATATTCATTTATGTTATTCAAGGTCATGGAATTATCCGAAATGAACAGGAGCTTGTCACAGCAGTTAAGTGGTTTGAAGGTATCACCAGAAAGCTGAGAGTAAGCACTCTACAAGTACTTCTGCTAATACGAGAAAATTTTCAGATTCAATATATATTTTAGTTGGTTGTTGGCTATGAATTTGAATGGTAAATGTAAGGTATTTTTTTAATGCATCTATGAACTCATAACTTAGTCATACACATACATGGGGTGCCTTTAAGGTGAAAGTTGAGCTGTTTGACACTTGGAAAATGTATTGATAATACAGACAGTAACAACTTTTGGAGTCAGATTTGTGACTTGAATTTCTGACTTTTCCAACATGGCACCTCATGTTCTTCCCTCTAAGCAGCATACTTCTTTACCCTGCCACATTTCCACATGGTTCCCAATTGGCCCAAGAGAGGTGATTGTATCATTTTGAATGCTTAGGCTTTGGATTCCTGCTTGCATTGCTCAATTATTAGACCCAATTAAATCGAAATGCTATTCTTAGAAAAATATTTATGGTTTTGAGTACCTCATAAATGGAGCTAAGTCATCTTTCCTCCAAGCACTGGCTACACAATGACATCTAGAAATTGATCCTCATGGCTTGGTATCCATCGGAGTTCTTATTAACTGTGCTTTGATGTTTAACCAATACCCTGAAGCATATCTTGGATTAGAAATGTTTATTTACTATGCTTGATTTTGTTGGTCAGTAAGTCAGACTTTTCTCTTCTAGTTTTAATTATTTGTCCATCCATGATGCAGGGAAAGTAAATGAAGCTTAAAAAGAGAATGCAGTCCAACTGAAAGGATAGTTGATATCATAGGGACAGCAGATTCTTCAAGAGAGCCACTTTCACCACTGTGACAGAACTATCCTCAAGTAGCACGGATTTTTTACCAAGGGTGTGACTGCTACATTTGAGTCATTCAGTGTTATTGGTAGTTCCTACTGTAAAAAGACATTAGGAAGAACTCAGAATGAAAAATTAGTTCAACTGATGGAAAATAGGTTTCAACACCTTTACATTTGAGTACCTAATAATAATTCTGATGGAGCAAAACTAATAATAAATTTTCTCAGTATCAGTTCTCTCGTTACAATCTGTCCACCGTATGAATTGGACTTTGCTTTTACTTTTTCTCCTTGTTTAGTTTAATGCTTAAATTATTAGATCTTCAGCTTCAAATTTCAAGCAAGACTTCTTTGTGGTGGTTAAGAAAATAACAAGGTGAATGCTCCAACTTCGATCCTTGAACAGTGAATGGTGACCTGTTTTGAGGTTGGGCGGAATCATTTTCTCTGCCTTTTGACCATAAGAATATGTGATGAGTCTAAATGATTCAATAAGCCGTCGATTGCTGCAACTGCTTGTGCCCCAAATTATGGGTTAATAAACGATAGTGGAGACAAGTTCACATTGAGTACATGGTTCAGTGAGTCTCTAGTAGTAGAGAATTATGGTTCAACGAGTGCTCAGTTTTAAGGGAAATTATAGGAGAGGCAGGTAGAAAGGAGGGGTGGTAGGAGGATCCCAAGGAGAGAACAAAGGATTTGGGGTTGACATTGGAGAGGCTCTCAGAAAAATTAGAATCATTCAAAATTACATTACAAAATATACAGACTCTTCCTGTGCTAGGATGATAGCATCAATGCCCATGATAACCTAAAAAATTGCATGGAAGAGAATGAAAATCTAATTTATTTTTAACATACGGATAGAGACAAAGGAAAGCATAAGCAGCCAAAAACACTAAAAACACTATAATTTGATTTTTGATGAAATAGCTTTTCCCATGGAGATATAAAATCTAAAGAACGTGCAGGAAGCCTATTGATTAAGTAAATCGCAGTTTCAAATGCTGTGTCCTAAAATTTTGGAGGAAGGCATGATTAAGTAAGTAGGGCAAGGCCAGTTTCAATAATATGTTGATGTTTACATTCAACAGTACTATTTTGTTGTGAGGTGTAGGGACAAGAAAAATGATGACCAGCACAACATTGATTAAGTTCTTTTTGAAAAGTAGTAGATTGAAATTCACAAACATAATCATTTCGCAAAAATTTAATATTACATTATAAGATATTTTCCACATGAGTACGAAAAGTACAAGTGATACTATACATTTCAGAATAATTATTGAATAGATAGAACCAAAAAAATTTACTATAATCATCTAGAAAATAATACAGTATTTATAACCAGAAAAAGCACTCAACTGGGCCTGAGCCCCAAACATCAGCATGCATAAATTCAGAGGACTATAATATTTGAAATGAGAGACAGAGAAGGGCAATGCATGAGCCTTGCTTATTTGACATAAAGAGCAACTAGACGTTATACTAGCTTTATTAAAAGATAATCCAGAGTTATTAAGTGCTTTAAACATAATGGACATAATAGGGTGACCCAGCCATTGATGCCAAAGAGAATTAGAAATATAGGAGGAAGTAGTAAATGTAGCAGAACCATTAGCAATTGTAACTTGCTCAGGTTTATTATAGGAAGATTGAATATGAACATTTGATATGTCAGAAGCATATGATGTGAAGTACAGGAATCAGTATAAAATTTGTTATCAATAGCAACAACATTTGCTTGCGGATGGTTAGACTTAAGTTGGTAGGTCTGATCAAATTCATGGTAGCTCAATCGTTGTTATTGGTGAATGAAGCGGTTCGAGGATGAGGTCTGAATGAATGATGCAACTTTGGATGGAAAATTATGAATGTTACCTTGGAGAGGACGTGAATATGCTTGTGATGGTCGTGGGTATGGTCCTCTTGTAGTGCTTTTTTGATTGCAGTGTGTCCTTGGAGGAATGCCACCCATGATCAGAGGATTCTTTGTTGCCTGAAGTTTCATGCGTGCGTTGAGTAAAACTCCATGAAGTTCATCAACGGTTGTAGCAAATCACATGGTAAGAAGTATAGAGACAACATGTTCATAGTCGGAATCAAGGTCCAATAGAATTTGATGCTGAAGATCAACAATAGAGATTGGCTGATTGACCACTATCAAATTATCATAGATACCTTTTGCCTCTTGTAAATAATCCTTCAGGGAATGGGACCCTTTATATAAGGCATGAAACTCAATCATTGACGTGCTATACCTTTTGCTTCTCTTTGAGTAGCGTACAAATACTCAAGGGCACTCCAAACATCACCAGAATGAGATAAACTGGCAACATTTGTCATTATTGGAGTAGGAGATGTTGTTGAGTATCTATGCAAGGCCTGTTTGATCTCAAAAAAGCTATGCCTCATACGCTGGGTTCGCTATGGTTGTGATGATTTTTTCATTGTTAGAGATTGAGATAATTGTTTTTGCTGCTAGTGGAGGAGAGGACCCGTTGACAATTTTCCATGATCAGTTTGTTAACAGTAACGGTGGCATCTTGGCTTTTCATGTGACAAACTTGTCACGGTTCAGTTGGATTGCTACATTAGGAATTGAAGTTGTAGAATAAATAGCAGAATTTGATAAGGAGGCTGTGAGCAAGTTATTTAGGTTTCCAATAACAAAGGAGGAGGAGGTTTGGGTTGAAAGGAGGCAGTTGGATTTTGAGAAGAAAAAGAAAAATACAAAGGCTCAAATACCATCTAAGACAATATACAAGAATTGCAATTCTTTCGCGCACACAATTGATAAGCATGTCTCTCAAGAATTAGATAATTACTAAAGATATAGATGTGTAGCAAAATTATGCACTTGACGAATAATTTGATCAATAATAAAAAGCACTTGCTGTGCAATTTTAATTAGCATTTCATTAATAATGAAAGGTGATTGTCATGCAATCTCAAGAATCAAGTAAATATAGATTTAATCAACAACGAAGAGTGCTCGCTGTATTTTCAGTTATACCAATCAACTTACATGTCTTCTAGCACAGATATGAGCTGATCATGGACCTTTATTGCATCATAACATGCATGATGTTCCCACAAATTCTAGAGTGTTGCTAGCACACTTTAGAAAGACTATATGAAATAATTTTGAGGCATTTATAGCATCATGGCAAGCATGATGTTCCCATAATGAAAACGTTAACATAATAATCATAGTAGTTAATTTGATCATCACATTAATGGCAAAGTATAAGATTAGTTTTAGTGAATGTACATATCATGTTACGTTAATAGCTTGCTTTGGTTTTCCGATTTTAGTGCGTCAAATATCGTCAGTTTTCTTGCGAAACCTTGATCGATAAATATCGTTAGCTTTGATAAACCCTTCTTTCCCACCACCGCCTTGCGTTCTTAAACCAACCGAGAATTCTTTTCTTTTTCTCCGTCACTCCTCGCTCCCTCCATTCTGTTCTTGGAGCGTAGGAGATCCATTCATTCTCTGTGGATTTCTTTGGTTTTCTTGCTTTCCAACCATAACGGCAATGTCGCAACCTCCACCAGGATCGTTCAACCCATACCTGCTGTCAAAGCGCCTCGCCTGCGAGAAAGCCCGTGGCAGGCTCAAAGATCAGCTCTCTGCTCTCGAGGAACGCTGGCAGCCAATCAGCGAGAGCATTGAACAGCACCAGGTTCGCATTTCTTTCGCCCCAACGCCCTCGAATTCTTTTCTTGTCTTTTGATTTCCTTTCTTGTCCCACATCTCCGGTTCGTGCTCGTATAGATCTTTTGTTTTGTTGGCACCGTGATAGGTTGAAGCCACTGACACCCACAAGAGGTTGAAGGACTGCATTAGGGAGGAGAACGAGTTGGCAGAGTCCTGTGTCATGACCGAGACTGCGATAAAGATGTTCAGAGATGGCAGTGCTAAGTTGAAGCAGAGAAACGAAGATTCTGAAGAACAGGCAAGAGATGAAGTTTCTTGATTTTATCCTTCTTGACTAAATCTTGAAACAATGACGGATTGTTCCTTCTTGATGGAATTTTGTGTTTCTTGAACATAGAAATGCGACAGGTAAATAAAAAGATCAAGAAAATTATGAAAATAATGCCTAAGTTGGCAAGAAACAACAAAGACATGATGCTGGTTGTCTTTTCTTTGTCAATGTGTGATTAATTCAACTTCTTGCATTCTTGAGTATTTTTATCGAAAGATCAGTTATTTTGATTAATCAATGGATGCTCAACCAATTCTTTTGGGATTGATAAGGTGTTCTTTTTTTAATGTTTGCGTAATATAGATTGTGATTTTTTTTTTTTTTTCTTTAAATTCTATGCTGGATTCTTTTATTAGTAACGAGAGAACTGAGACCATGGTATTTAGTAAATTTTTATTCTTTAATTTTCATCAGTTTGAGGAGGTTTCTGTCGTTTAATAAACACTGATTTTATCTTCAATTATGGTAGTCACCTAAAGCCATCAACATGCCGAATCAAAACTCATTTGGTTCTCATGTAACTGAAACGGAAACAGAGTATCAAACATTGCTTACAAAGTAAACATACCTTCACAAATGAGCAATATAGACTGTTTAACAAAGGGTGTTGTAGTCACTGGACAGAGAACTGACTTGATGAAACATGTTTGCTGCGAGTGAAGTTAAACAAATTCTAGAGTTGGAAGTGTTAGAAAGAAGATGATTCAGTGGAAGAGTTCCATAAAAGGACAGATTCTGTAGGTACAAACTTCTATATTTAAATTATGACCATTTATATCACTTGGAGAGCTTGTTGTGATAGATGCATTTTCCTGCACAGCCATCTCAGACACCAGTTTTTCTAACTTCTAGTTGGTAACAGTTGGAACTAAATATACAATATAGATTATTAATATTATCTGGAAGGTCAAAAGAAAATGAGAACCTATGAGTGGTAAAGCCCAATCTAAGTATATCATTGGAATTCACAGAAGATATTGAAGATATTTGCTTGATGAGAGGGTTGTACGAATCCAGCAGTTTGTGGATTGGATCTTCATGCAATTCATCACTGATTTATTGAGGATTTGATAAGTAGTTACACTTGCTCTGTGTTGGTAAAGTGAGGTCGAATTTACCATATTGAAATGATATGACAATTATTGTTGTTGTTGTTTTGACAATTCAAACAGTGAACTGAATTGTTTTTTAAGTGAATAAGAAAGTGATTACTATTTGGGATGAGAAACATTGGCTGAAGATATTATTCAAAAGAAAGTTCATGAAGTGACTAAATTCAATAACTTTTTTCTTTCCTGAGAAAGAAAATAAGTACCATTTGAAACCTTATGGATTAGATCTATTGGTGAAGATAGTTGTAAATGCATATGTGAGGTATTATTAAGGGGATCAATTTTGAAGAGTTGTTATACGTGAGAAACTAGTAATTTTGCAAATATCTTGCAGCTTGTTGGAGAAAGACACTTGAGAAAAAACTTGCAATCGAATGTTTCCATAACATCCAAATGACATTCAGATTATTGATTCAAAAATAATGTAGACTTATTCATGTGCATGTCCACACACACACACACACACACACACACAATATTTTTATAAGATATCTGAGGGGGGAGGAGGTGGAGGTTGCTAGGCAGATGCCATATGGCTTCATCATGAGAATTGTGTCATTCATCCTCTTGTCAATTTTTAAATTCTGAGTAGTAAAAAAATTGAAACACACCAAATTCTTTTTAAACAAGGTTTCATTTTTCATGTCTATTTTTAGGTGGATCTGAGATATCACTGGTTTAGTTACTATAGGATGCTCTAAACGTATACTCGCAAAAAGCTATGGTCTTCTCATATCATGTGCAAGCATTTTACATGGAAAAATAATGTAAATGTATTTTTACAAAGAATGATAATATGTATGTTAATGTAATAGTTGGTAGGTAACAGGAAGTGAAGTTCAGAATGTTTTGATCTTGCTGCAGTTTGTTTACCATAGTTTTATACATGCATACTGCATAGCTTTCCTAGTACAGGGAAAACTATATGAACCAGTTCTCTATTGCTAGTACTGAAAATTTATAGTTGCTGGGGAAAAATGTATTTATATTTTCAGGGTCTTTTTGGACTTTGAGATTTATGGGTTACTGTCTTCAATTCAAAATTAATTTTGAAAATGAATACAGCCTTTCAAAGTAATTCCTTAGTTAAAGTGTCATTTTCCAGTTGTTTAGGCAAAGTTGTTATCTTTAGACATGGAACTTGCTGTTGTCTACTAATGTTCCTGAATCTCTTTCTTGTTTTCTTTATAACTTTGTTATTCCTTAAAATTTCTTCACTTTTCTACTGCATTATCTAGATTGACGAATTATTTCACACTGCTGAGAAGTTAAAAGAGGATATTAGGGGCAAGAATATTCGTCTTATGGAAGCTGAAGAGAAGGTATGAAGATAGAAGATTCTCTTCTTTTTATAATTTGCAGCATCCTACTGATCATTGACATATTAAATTATTTTACTCAAGGTCAAGGTACTCTCTGAAATCAACAAGAGCCTGTTGATGCGTTTAAGTGGACAAGGAGAACTCCAGGGAGCAGAGAGCAAGAACTCCCCACGTGCTTCTGCTGAAGTGAGAAAACTTTTAGATTTCACATATATTAGAATTTATTGTTTGCCGTGTGAATTTGACTAATAAATGTCAAATATTTTTCTAATGCGTTTTCATGCCCACAACTTATTCATGCATGTAGATGGCATGCCTGTCATGCGAAATTTAAGTTGTTAGACACTTGAAATGCTGTTGATAATGCAGTAATAAATTTTATAGTGACATTTCTGACTTGAATGTCTCCTTGGACACGGCACCCCTCACCTCTCTGTGCCTCCCACAGAGCAATATACCTCTTTATTCTGCCACATTTCCATGTGGATCCCATTTCGTCCACATGTGATGACTCATTTTGAATACTTAGGATTTGAGTTCCTGCTTGCATTGCTCAATTATCATATCCAATATGGTGTTAGTCTCAGCAATATGTGCACAAGCGTACTTGTGATGGATATCGTCCTTCATGTTCTCATAAAATGAAAGAATATGTCTTTCATCAAGTATCGGCCATATCTCGACTTCTTGAAATTTGTACCCATAACTTGGTACCAGATACAACTTCATGTTTTCCTCAATCCAAGTTTTTTTAATTTGTGTTTTGCTGTTTAGCTAATGCAGAATCAAATCGAAGATTGGAAATGTAACGATTACATTCTCTGACGTTTTTGTTCTTGTAATATGCTTTGTTCTATTTGTTGGTCAGTAAGGCAAACTTTTCTCTGATAGTTCTTTTTTCCCCCCTCCTTGGGTGAACCAGGGCAAAGAGAAAGTAGATGCAGCATAGAGGGGAATATAGTCCGACTGAAAGGACAATTGATATCACTGGGATAGCAGATTGGCCAGAAGAATCATTTTGACACATGTGACAGCATCATTCCAAGTAGCATGTATTCACTTAGAGTGTGACTGGTATATTTGAATAGATCAGCATTATTGCTTGTTGTTGTCACAGAAAGCGCTGGAATAGCTTAATATGAAATTGTTTCATGGCAAATCCAATACCACTTCACATTTTAATATCAGTAGTTATTCTGATGGAGCAAAATTAATAAGAAATTTTCTTAGATTCATTTCTCTAATTGTACAATTCTTATCGACCTTCTGTGCTCTGTACCAAAATTGCTTTTTGCTTGTTTGGTTTCCCCATGGATGGGCCTGAGAACTCTAATTTATTAGAGGTCCAGCTTCAATTTTCAAGTCATACTTCTTTACCCTTGGTTGTTAAGTAAATAGTACCATGACTGCACCAACTTAAATTTTCCCATCCCTCACCATTCTTTTTTTTTCTTTTGATTAATTAGGAAAGTTAATCTCTAATTTTCATTCGTTATCCCCATCCCTCCCTTTTAGGGTGAGTCCAACTGGAATCAAATACTTGACCTTTTGCCCAAGTGGCCTGTATTGGAGTTTGGAGAAAGTCTTTCTGCCTTTTGACCATTAACATGAGTTACTTATTAGTCCAGATGGTTTGGCACATTGTTGGTTGCTACAACTGAACATAGTCCTATATATACTGAGTTCTTAGCAGTCTCCAAGCTCAGATAATTGCCCTCAAGTACTGCCTCAGGGGGCATGTTCAAGATATTAAAACAATAAGGATTTCTCTCTGATTTTATGATTTTATTTCATTTAGAAATAGCTAGCTGAAGCAAGCTTGAGTGATAGGGCATTCAAGGTTTGCATCAGCTAGGAGGTGATGGCATCAAAGTAACCCAATCCTGTGAGTGGTTGTGGCAAAACTGTTGAAAGAAAACCTGCTGTTTGAGGAGGAGAACATCGAGAATTTGTAATGACATCATAATAAGTTGGTGGATCTGCAACTGTTGAATCAAATAAACTGATGTTGATTCACGATTCTGTTATAAGATTTACTCAACAACAGAAGTTTGACGCATTGGAACATCAAAAATTTCAGCTGTTGCTAGTGTTGCAATTCTGTTCTCCTCAACCTACTGGCACGAACATATTCGAACTCAGTTTGAACCAGGGGAGCCCATTTGGAGCATTCGGTTGGCCCAAAGTGGAGCTGAATCCAATTCCTGCCGGGACTAATTTAAGGGAGATAAGGCTCAAACCGGTTTAAACCCACGAAGCTGAGGCCACTCCAAGAAGGGGGGCTTCGTGGTTGGCTCTTTTACACCTAACCAAACAGGACCCAAGTATGATAACCGAAATTTTAAAAAAGAAATCATCGCATTATTGTTTCTTGTTAAAAAACCAAAAAAAAAAAAAAAAAAAATAGAGAGAGAGAGAGAGAGAGAGAGAGATGAAAAAATAGAGGCAAAAAAAGAGTAAAAAAAAGTGTGAGAAAAGTGGAAGAGAGACAGAGAGTTGAAGAGAGAGAGAGAGAGAGAGAGAGAGAAAGTGAAAAAAAAAAAAACATAGTAGATAGAACTTTTGCAAAAAGTGAACAAAAACATACTAGATAGAACTTCTTCTACCAAGCCGGTAGGCCCAATCCAAGCCCACCAGTCCAGCTCCTCTAGTGTCGGATCTTCGGTCGTAGGACTTATCCCAAACATCGAAGCCACCCGTCAGGCCTCACTTCCTCTCGCAGTCTATTGCCCAAGCTGTGGTTTTCCTTGTAGTCTAGAGGCTGGAGCAGGGGTTGTAGCCCCTAGCCTCTCCATAGCACAACCATCTGATCAATCTCTTCTGTGTCGAGGCCCTCTAAGCAAGGGCACCCTCTAGCTCCATCCCCTTTTTCTTATCTATAGCGACCATGCCCTAGCCCATTCGCCTTGGCACCCAATCGGCTAAAAGCCACCACATTTGTCACTGCTACCATGATCTTTTGACCATTCCTTGCCAATGGTGAAGATAGAGCCTGGTTGATCCATCCATGAGCTAAGGTCTTGGACACCAATCTATCGCATCCTTTTAGTCCATTCAGGCCACACCATCAAGCATAGAGACGAACCTAACTCCACCCAATCACCACTAGCATCCTCCCCTTCCTGTTGCTGGCAATCATCAATTGGGTGACAAACACCCAAATTTTCTTTCCACTTTTAGATGAAGAAAACAAAGGGAATAACTTTGAAATAAGCTTGAATAGCTTTGGAATAAGTGGAATAACTATTCTATTTTTACTCTAATCTGAAATAATAATTCCAAAAAAAAGAGGCTTTCTCTCATATTCAGAAGGCTTCCTCGATTTATTGTGTCCTTCACCCTTATTTAAATTTGGAATAAGTATTCCAAAAAGAGAGGCTTCCTCTCAAATTCAGGAGGCTTTCTACTCAAGTTGTTACGGTCTTCATCGGTAAAGAGTGTTGATGCAGCTCAAATCAATAAGTATTCTCATATCTGACATTTTGTATGCAATTGCACAGCGATCATGCACTATCATCTCTATTAATATGGAAGATCATATTATCTAGGTAGAGCAATGATTTTATAATCATACTACTCAATTAGAGCAATTTTTTTAATTTTGGAATAGCAGATGGATGAGATACTGGCTAACAATCCGAAAAGGCAGTTTAATTTAATGTCTACGAGTATATCAACCCTATTCTACTACAATGATGCAACGGAATTATAGAAATTCCTCAGCTACTAAAGGCTCAACCAAGAACTCCTGACATTGATGATAATATCTACAGAAGAGTTTAAGTTGAAGCATTTGATTTCCAAGGCAAGTTGGACCTTAAAACTTTCACAAACTGGCTTTCATCTATTGAAAAGTATCTCAACTATTATAAGTTGACTGGTCAAAGAAGTATTAAGTTTATTCAAAACAAGCTTAAGAAGGAAGCTAGAATTTGGTAGAAGGAAGTTTGACTATGCTACTCATAATCGTGATAAACCTATTAATACTTAGATGGCATGTGCATAAAATTGAAAGAAAAGTATTTGCCTTTTGACTATCGTAGATACCTCAAGAGTTTTACTTATAAGCTAACTTTTCAAAAAATAAAGTGCTATACTAAAGTTTCTTATCCTCCTTATATTAGAGCCAAGGTCTACATATGATTTACACCTTCAAAGAACTTTTCTACTGACATTGAAATATGGAAGATTCTTGCAATTACTAAAGAGAAATCAATAAGAAGATAATGATGATCGTAGAATCCCATCAGTTAAAAAGTTTAGCAAAGAAAGATAAGAAGAGTATTATAGTTAAAGAAGTAAAAAGAAAAACCAAATTCAAGCTGCTACAATGTGGAAGAGCCATGATTAAGGTATTCAATGACACTATTGATGAAAAACTTATAGAAGAACTTATTGAATCTACAACCTCAGTTGATTAATTAGCTTATGAAAAAAAAGAAAATGATGATACGATGGTAGATGAATTAATTGAAGAATAAAAAAAGTGAATCTAATGAAGAAGGAAAGATTGAAGCCCATAAATTAAGCCCATAAAATTTATCTAACTCATTATGTAGATAAATTTGAAGACCTTACCCTCCATTGATTCATCTGAAGCTGAATCTTTCAAGGAATTGATGCAACTAGGGATCCTTATATCTCCCCACATATAAATTAAACATACTGATTCCTAAAAAAAGGGTTCATCAAAAAAACTCATGTGATCGAGGAACATCAAAGAAAGCATATGATGGAGCACTATTAAAGTATAGAAAGAAAGTATGGTTACATTGCAAGCTTTGTTAAGAGTGATCCCATGAGATATTTATTAATTTGCAATGGTGGGACAGAATATACTCTAAAAGATTATCAGATTGATGCACTTATTTACAAAATAATAAAGGTCACATTTTGTCTAATCTTAAATTTATCAGAAGCCAAATTCTTGGAGCTCGGGAGAGTAGATGTAGCCCAAAGAAGCAAGAATATGAAGAATTTTAGCTAAGAAGGAAACTTTAATAAGTGTCTCTTCAAGAGTCTTATTTTTATTAATAAGTTTTATTTTTGTTAACGTTAAATAAGTTTATAATTAGTGGTCTTTTATTTTTGGAAATGCTTTAATTCTAGTCTTTTATTTTTGGTAGTATTTTAATTCTAGTCAAATTTCTTTTGGTTCACTCTCGCTTTATAAATTGGTTCCTAGTGTATTCCATTAAATTAATTAATTGAATTATGATATTTTTCTCTTCTTCTAGCTTAAAGTGATTCCTTGTTTGAGTTGTGCAAGGTCATAAATTTTTCAAAGTGGTTTGAGATGCTGAATCGAAAAGCCCTTAAGGAGCTGATACAAGACCAGTAGTTATTCTGTCCTGTAACCTACCTATCTTAGATTTGGTATCGTAGCTAGGCTTACTTGCATTAGATTTGGAATCAAAGCCAGGGTTGTTTGCATTACCCTTGTCGGTTATCTTCTCAATGTTGAAATGCTGCCAGGCTCTAGAGGCCTTGGGTTTAGCTTTGCAGCTGGTGTCGATGCGGCATCAGTGACATTACTAGGCTTAGGAACACTGATTCCAGTCTATGATTATGATGTACCAAGACTGGCATCATATCAACCATATTAGTATCGAACCCAAAGATCTTATAGGGTGGGCAAGAGCAACTAGTACGGCTATTGTAGAGAGTAGAGACTAGAAAAAAAGATTAAACTAGCTAACTTGTAGAGAGAGATTAAGAAAGCTTATAAGGAGGAAGGCCTATAGAAAGATGAGAAGGGCTTAAAAGAGCTTAAGAGAGCTTAAAAGAGCTTGTGATCTAGTATGGGATAAGAGAAAAGGGTTAGAGGCTATTTATAGAGGTTAAAGAGCTTCCAAATATCCTAAATAATCTTGAAAACTAGTCGTTTATGGTTATTGGGAAGGACAAATAGGTCTTTTTGAGCAAAAGATGAAAGTACCCTTGAAAACTATGCTTTTGATTGTTAAAAGGGCAAAAGGTCTTTTTTTTTTTTTCTTAAGAAATAAAATGGCCCCAAATAAGCATTTATGATTGTTAGAGGAGGCATTTCGGTCCTTGTCCTAGCGGGCCGAGCTTGTAAGCCACTCTAGCGGGTTGGGCCTATTGGCCACCTTAGCGGGCCCGATAGGCTAAGCTTGCAGGTTATGCCAACAAGCCACCTGATGGGACATGCTATGGGTTAGCCCATTAGTCCCTAGTGAGCAACTTTGGCATACTTGAGCTATGTCATGCTAGCCCATCTTTGGTCATCATACCAGCATAGCCCACGGGCCACAAAGGCAACTTGCCCTATTCCGAGGGGTGTACCATACGAGGCCATAGGCATTGTAGCATGCAGGCCATGCCAAGCATGGCCCACCTCATGCCAAGCTAGACTATGCCATAGGTTGCTTAGCCCATTTAACATCTTTACCCATAGATGAAATATAATAAATAATAAAATAATATATTATGTAAATATGCATGACTTAGTGCAACACTTGTGATTGTTCTCCATTCTAATTTCTATTTCTATTTAGGGCTGCAAACAGTTTAGATCAGATTGGGTCATGCTTGATCCAAATTCGATTTGATTTTATATTCAGGTTTTGATTTTGGATCTGGATCCAAACCATTACCTTATCGGATCAGATTGAGTTTATGGAAAGAATTTTAAACTTAATGGGGTTATTTGAATCTATTCGGATTCAATCCAAAATATTGCATTTGAATCAAGCATCTAACTATTACTTTATTACTAAAATTTAGTAATTGATAATCAAATATATACATCAACTAAAAAATTTAGATAAGGTAAAAAAGAATCCATGTAAACCTAAATTTTATTTAAAATATTTAATTTTATTTAAATAAATAATTATTCTTTATAAAATATATTTAAAATATTTATGGATATACTTGAGGAGCGCCGAAGATACTATATATTTCTTTGGTATTCTCGGTTTCCAACCATCGCGGCAATCATGCGATCTCCACGTAGATCGTCGAGGCCATCCACGCAGCTGAAGCTCCTCGCCTGCCAGGAAGCCCGTGCGAGCCTCAAAGATCAGCTGTCTGCTCTCGAGGAACGCTGGCAGCCAATCAGCCAGCGCGTGCAACAGCACCAGGTTCGCATTCCTTCGCCCCAACGCCCTAGGATTCTGTTCGTCCTCTGATTTCTTTTCTTGTCCCACGTCCACGGTTCTTGCTCATATAGATCTTCTGTTTTGTTGGAACCGTGATAGGCTGAAGCCACCGACAAGCACAGGAGCTTGAGGAACTGCATTAGGGAGCAGAATGAAATGACAAAGTCCTGTACCATTATTGAGAATAATATAAAGATATTGACAGATGCCAATGATAGGTTAAAGAAGAGCAGCAAAGATTCTGAAGAACGGGCAAGTTTCTTGATTTTTCCCTTCTTGATAGAATTTTGTATTTGTTGAACATAGAAATGTGGAACTATGAGAATAATGTTTAAGTTGGCAAGAAACAACAAGAATATGATTCCAGTTGTCTTTTCTTTGTCAATATCTAATACAACTTCTTGCATTCTTGAGTTTTTCTTTTTTTTTTGACCAAAAGATCAGTTATTTTGATTATTCAATGGATACTCAACCAACCAATTCTTTCAAGATAGATCAGGCGTTCCATTTTACTGTTGACATAATATAGATTGTGATTTTTTTTTTTAATATATATTCTGTGCTGCATCCTTTTATTAGTAACATGACAACTTAGACCATGGTATTTAGTAATTTTTTATTCTTTAATTTTCTTCAGTTTGAGAAGGTTTCTGTCATTTAATAAACATTGGTTTTATCTTCAACTAGTCATGGATCTGCACAATGCACGAGGCATACAAAATTGATATCAAAATCTATGACTTTCAATTGATTAAGCATAGCTACAAAATTAGTTCAGCAAATCAAATTTCACACTCTAAACATGTTACTGCTTATTCAATGAAATATATAATACAAATTCATAGGAAAAAAATTATTTAAGTACATAACTGCTTCAATCTAATCAGAAATCATCTCATCTTCTCCCTCCTCTGGCTCACCTTAGATTTAGAATTTCAAATGATAAATTACTACATACCATCCTAGCCAATTCTTCGGCATGTTTAGCCGGATGACCTTTGGAAGCAGAGAGGTTTCTCTCTGCTTCTGTTATGCTGTGACTTTTACTCTACTTTCATTACTCTCACATTCATTAAATCTGCTTTTTTTTTTTTTTATTTGTTGATGTCAAAGTATCATTACACTGCAAACATGATGGGCACCATGAGCTGGGGTGAAAGGTCTTCCGCTTCATGGAATGAATGAAAGTGAAGCAGAGAGGGTCTCTCTTTACTTCCACTTCATCTCCGACTTCATAAAATGACTAAAAAATGATGTGCCTCATCATCTTCCACTTCACGAAATGACTAAAACCTGATGTTGTTTAACATGAAAATAGAGCAAAACTTTCTCTTCATCTCCCCAAAATGACACTTCCACAGATGCTTTTTCCTTTAGAGCCATCTCAAACACTCAAACACCTGTTTTTTCTAACTTCCAGTAGGCAAAAGTTGGAACTGAATGTGCAATAGAGATTAAAGACATATCTTGAAGGTCAAATCTAAGTACAGAATTGGAATTGACAGAAGATGCTGAAGATATTTGCTTGATGAGAGGGTTGTAAGAATCCAGCAGTTTGTGGATTGTAGCCTATGGGTTTGGAACTTCATGCAATTTCATCACTGATTTATTATGGATTTGATTAGTTGTTACACTTGCTCTGGGTTCGTAAAGTGAGTTCAAGTTTACCATATTGAAATGAGATGACTGTTATTATTATTATTATTATTATTATTTTGACAACTCAAGTAGCGAACTGAATTGTTTTTTAAATGGATAAGAAAATTATTACTATTTGGTATGAGAAACATTGGCTGAAGATATTATTCAAAAGAAAGTTCATGAAGAGACTATAATCAATAGCTTTTCTTTTTTCTTTTTTTTTTTTTTCCTGAGAAAGAAAATCAGTAACATTTGAAACCTTATGGATTTGACTGGAGGATCCATTGGTGAAGATAGTTGTAAATGCATATGTGAGGTATTATTAAGGGGATCAATTTTGAAGTGTTGTTATATGTGAGAAACTGGTAATTTTGCCAATAACTTGCAGCTTGTTGGAGGAAGACACTTGAGAGAAAATATGTAACTGAATTTTTCCATAAGATCCAAGTGATCATTCAGATTATTAATTTGAAAATAATATACAGTTATTCTTGTGTTTGTACATCCTCTTTTTAATGTTTGACTAACTATAAAATGTGGTAGCTTCTGATATTGCTAAGCTATCAATTATTTGGCCATTAAATTTATAGCAACATATATTGGAAGTTACAAATCCCTGATTTGGAATGTATATAATATGAGGCCATATGGAGGGGCATATTATTTTGGGAAAAAGGAGAAGCAATTAGGATATTGAGTTTCTTTTCTTCAGGTTGCACCTCGTATACACACTGTTAATTTCTATTATTAACTAAAAGATATAGGACTTCTCTGCTATTTTTCTTTTTTTTTTTTTATTTTCTTCTTCTTAATAAAGTGGGAGGGATAACTTATATTTGCCTCATACCCACCACTTTGTATTCATCATTCTTTCAAATACAATTTCATCTCTATTTGGAAAAGAAAAAGTGGAGAGTAATGGATAACAGTCTCTCAGAGACAGACAGATTTCAGATCCCATACCTTGTTTTTATTAAATAGCTCTAGACCCTATATAACTGGTTATTTTTACATTATTCTATTCTTTCCACAATGCCAAGTTCAGTGCAAGAAGCTGCTTTGGAGCAGATGGACTTATTCTGAATGATTGAAATTTCATTATTTTCTTCTTTACTTTTCCTTTTTCCCTTTTTAGCTGCTTGCATGCAGTATTCACTGTCACAAGGATGGACGTTCTATATTGAACTCAATTTTTTTTTTAAAAAAAATGTAGTATTAGAATTCAGAGGGTGATCATTTACACACTTGATTCGGAGTATTTGTTTTTGTGGCAAAGATGGTATTATTGGATCTTTTTCGGTAATTATATAATTTCTCAACATTGAATTGTTGCATTGATGTCATGTCCAACTTTCTGAGTTCAAAATGGAAATTTGGCTTATGTACTTTTAGGTTAAAATCATCTAGAAGTCCATAAATGACAAAAAGAAAAATTCAGGAGTATATTTAGAAAGTGTTAAACTTAGTGAAAAAGAAAGGAGCTTCTTTGCAGTAAAAATTAATATTTGAATATGATCTATTTATGTACAAGGTGCAGGCAAAGCTGGAATTAGCAGACCTGATTTTAGTCCCAGTTAAAACTTGAAATCATCTTGTCTCTAGGAAGCTTTCAAATTTCAGCATAAAAACAATGCCTTTTTATGAAATCTCTAGAAATTTTTTTTCCTTGTTGAGAAGAAATAGGAAGTCTCTAAAATTTGGAGTTCCAATGTTCATTAAAAAAAAAAAAAATTCAAGTTTTGGAACTTTGGCATACTTGGAGTTGTTGAACAAGTGGGTAGGCATCATCCACTCCTAGTTTAGAAATGTCCAGTGCATAATTTGATCTCCAACTACACCGATAAACTTGCACATAGAGGATTGATCTCCATTTCTCACTCCTTGTGATGACCTTAGCAAAATAGCAGTTTCAGTAAAAAAACCATTAGCATGGATTCATCTTGTAATTTTTCTGAAGATAAGGTTGGAGAAAAGACCTTGCAGGAGAGGGAGGGATGAGGAAACAATTTTATTGTTGCTGAAATCGATCATTGCAATATCCAAAAGGGGGCTTGCATATAATGCTCCTAGTACGTTTGGTAAGATCCAACTCTCACCACATATCACAACCTACTTGTATCCTAGACAAAAAGATAATTCTACCTGAAGTTGCTGAAGCATTCTCACCATTTATGTTCTTGTCAGTATAACAACCAAAGCACAAGACAAACAAGCTGGCTATTAATAAAACAAATATCAACTTTGTGTCTTCTTGTACTTAGACTCAATTCAAAGTCCTCAGGTGTAACGTTGCAACATGACATGAACTCTTTGGGTCTTTAGTCTCATGATGTGTCTATATATGTGAGTTGGACTTGGCTACACTTGCGTTTAGCCAAACCCTAGATCTAGTCGCCTTTTTATCCTTGGATCCATATGAATCTCGAAGTTACCCCATCTTTTTCATCTTTTCTATTTTTGAGATCTATGATCCATCCATATAGATCCATGGGTGAAAAGGGCGATCGGATCGGACTTTGATATATGTGAGCATAACCAAGTCTACCTAAATATATAGATAGAGAGGGAGACGATTACATTCACATGCGGACAAGCTCAAATCCAATCATTGCCCCCACCACTAAATCCATGCGGATCTTAAAGCCAAAAAAACCACTTGCTAGCAATCATTAGGTGCTTTTAAAAAAAATTCTAATAGAACAAATAGATATAGTTAATGAATAAACACTAATATAATCAAAATAGACAATTAGCCTAAATCAATAAATACCTCTCCTGTGGTTATAATTAGAAATGCTATAAAAATAAACAGAAACTATCAGACATGTGGCACATCTGGAGCAACGAAGTGCATGTATGGAAACAGGATATATTTTTATTTACTATCACAGGTGTTTATCGATTCAGGTAACTATTTATTTTGAATATATTAGTATTTATTATGTGAGATAAATATTTTCTATCACCTCAAAAGAGTTAGTGCTTATTTCAATCATGTCTGTATTTATTAATTATCTATTTCTCTTTATTCTATCAAATTTTTTTTTTAAAGCAACCGATGGTGGATAACAAATAGTTTTTATTTTTGAGATGTGTGTTGATCTAATGGTGGGGGCAATGATATGATTTAGGCTTGGCTACATGCAAATGTTTCCTCCCCTCTCTCTTACTCTCTCTCTCTCTCTAATATATATATATATAGACAGAGAGAGAGACTTATTTATCAATATTGAATTTAAACTTCATGTTGCCTTCCACCTTCTCAAGGCAGGTAGGGTGGCCTGAGAGATAAATAATTTTCACAGGAACTTTTCTCAAATAGGGACAAGGTGTTTCTTATTTTCTAAAGTCTAATTTTCCTTAGCTGAACAAATAATAGGACATTTTGTCTCAAAACCCCAGACTTCTGTTAGGATTTGGCAATAGTGGCCGCTGTAAAGTGGTCAACAATGGTCCAAAATTAGGTTCTGATTTGGCTTCATATGACAGGAAGGGCTTTCATTGGTCAAAATTGATAGTGGGTTAGGTTAATCTTCTAGACACAGTCTTAAATCAATGCTAGAGAATAGCCTGTATTTAATAACAGGATAGCTGAAAAGAAAATTGGGCATAGCCCCAAAATCTTCTACCTAGGGTATTAAAAATCTGCTTCTCAGAAATTATGCTACCACACCAACTTACTTTTTTTATTTTTGAGAGCCTCACTTCATGCAATAAGAGTCGAATACTATTACTAATAAGGTGCAATGAGATCAATCATACATTATACAACACGTATGATTTCCGCTATATTTTAATATTTTACATGCAAAAATATACTAGTACAACTAGCAAAGACTTTGGTTATCATATCTCCATGATGACCTTGTAGAATTGCTCGACCAAGCCCATAAGCCTTCCTGATCCCACAAAAGCATAACAGAACTGAAAAAAGATTATTCTCAGAGCCTGTTGTTTATATAATAGCAGCCATATGTTGAAATTTCAGTGACTACACTGAGTGGTGATCTAGTACATGCATGAAACTTCACTATTAAATTCTGAGTAGTAGTAAAACATTTGAAATATGCAAGTTCTTTTTTAGCAAAGTTTCCATTTTTCTTGTTTATTTTTAGCTGGATGTGAGATATCACTAGTTTAGTTACTATAGAAGGCTCTAAATGTATAATTATAAAAAGCTATGGTCTTCTCATGACACGTTAATGATCTACCAATATGTTAGTTTAGTTTAGTTTAGTTTGTTTGTTCACCACAGTATTCTGCTTGCATATCGCATAGCTTTAATTCCAAGTACAGGGAAAACTATATGAACCAGTTCTCTGTTGCTAGTACTGAAAATTTATGATCACTAGGGAAAAATGCCTATATATTTTCAGGGTCTTTTCTAAGGTTGAGATTTATGGGTTGATGTCTTCAATTCGAAATTAATTTTGAAAGTGAATACTGCCTTTCAAAGTAATTCCTTTAGTTAAGTGTCATTTTCCAGTTGTTTAGACAATGTTGTTATCTTTAGACATGGAACTTACCGTTGTCCACTCATGTTCCTGAATCTGTTTCTTGTTTTCTTTTACAATTTTGTTATTCCTTAAAATTTATTTCCTTTTGTATTGCATTATCTAGGCTGAAAAATTAGTTGATATGATTGTGGAGGTAAAAAAGGATATTATGACCAAGAGTACTAGTCTTAAAGAAGCTGAAGAGAAGGTATGAAGATAGAAGATTCTCTTCTTTTTATCATTTGCAGCACTCTGCTGGTCGTTGACATATTAAATTATGTTACTCAAGGTCAAGGCACTCACTGAAATGAACAAGAGCTTGTCGATGCAGTTAAATGGACAAGAATACCACCAGGGTGCTGAGAGCAAGAACTCCACATGTGCCTCTGCTAAAGTGAGAAAATTTCTAGATTTCATATGCATTAGAATTTATAGTTAGTCGCGAATTTGACTAATATATGCCAAAAATTTTTCTAATGCATCTATGGGTCCGCAACTTAGTCATACATGTAGATGAAATGCTTTCCATGTGAAAGTTAAGTTGTTAAACACTTGGAATTCTGCAGATAATGAAGTAATAAATTTGATAGTCATATTTCTGACTTGAATGTCTTTCTCAACATGGCACCTCACCTCTCTGTGTCTCTCGGCACAGGCATACTTGTGATGGATACTGTCCTTCATGTTTGTGATTGTATCTCATAAAATGAAAGAATTCATCTTTCATCCTGTATGGGCTATACCTAGACTTTTTGAAATTTGTGCTTATGACTTCGAACCAGATACAACTTCATGTTTTCCTCAATCTGAGTTTTTTTAATTTCTGTTTTGATGTTTAGCTAATGCACAGAATCAAATCTAAGATAAAAAATGTAACCATTACATTCTCTGATTTTTTTGTTCTTGTCATAAACTTTGTTTGTTTTGTTGGTGGTAAGGCAAACTTTTCTCTGATAGTTCTTTTTTACCCCCTCTTTCGGTGAACCAGGGTAAAGAGAAAGTAGATGCAGCATAGAGGGGAATGTAGTCCAACTGAAAGGACAATTGATATCACTGGGATAGCAGATTCGCCAGAAGAATCATTTTGACAAATGGGACAGCATCATTCCAAGTAGCATGTATTCACTCAAGGTGTGACTGGCACATTTGAATAGATCAGCATTATTGCTTGTTCTTGTTATAGAAAGCATTGGAATAACTTAATATGAAATTGTTTCAACTGTTGGCAAATTCAGTACTACTATACATTTTAATATCAATAGTTATTCTGATGAAGCAAAATTAATGAGAAATTTTCTTAGATTCATTTTTCTAATTATACAATTCTTATTGACCTTCTGTGCTCTATATCAAAATTGCTTTTTGCTTGGGCTTGAGAACTCTAATTTATTAGGCGTCCAGCTCCAATTTTCAAGCCATGCTTCTTTACCGTTGGTTAGTAAATAGTATCATGACTGTTCCAACTTAAATTCCCCATTCCTCACCATTCTTTTTTTAAGTTAATTTCTAATTTTCAATCGTTATCCCCATCCCACCCTTTTAGGGTGACTCCCAACTGGAATCGAACACTTAATGTTTAGCCCAAGTGGCCAAGTGGCAGTGCTGCCTCAGGGGCATGTTCAAGCTATTAAAACAGTAAGGATTTTGCTGCACCCAGTCTCTCTGATTCAATGACAAGCTTGAGCGACGGGGCATTCAAAGTTTACATCAGCTAGGAGGTGATGGCATCAAACCATCCCAATCTTGTGAGTGATTGTGCCAAACTATTGCAAGAAAACCTGCTGTTTGAGGAGAACATTGACCCAATAACAGAAGTTTGATTGATGCATTGGAATATCAAAAATTTCAGCAGTCGCTAGTGTTGCACAATTTTGTTCTTCTTAACGTGCTAGCGTGAAAGAGTGTCTGGTTGGCCTAGGTTTACTCGAACTCAGTTTGCACCAGAGGAGCCCATTTTGAGCTCCTGCCGGAACTAATTGAAGGGAGGTAAGGTTCAAAGCGGATTAAGCCCCGGGGAACTGAGGCCACTCCAAGAATGGGTTTCCTCCTTGGCTCCCTACACCTAAACAAACATGACCTAAGTATGATGACCGAAATTTGATGATACCCTAGCAGGAGGAATGGTGCTACATGAAAGCAGACCACAGCCTTAATGTCTTTTGCCTGCTGTTCTCAGTTTAGGCATTACTTTTCACACTTTGCTCCATCATTTCCTTCATTTTATTCAACCTATTCTAGAATCAATGCATGCACCAAATAGGATACTAGAGTGTTTGCATATGTTTCGACCTATTTGTATTGCTTATTGGAGTTTATAAAGAGCTTATTTTTTTCCTCCTTCTCGTACCTCGAACTGCTCATACTTTTCTGGATCATAACGAAGATCAAGTCGAAGTATGGTGGTCCGAACAATTAATTACTTTCACTTTAAAAGTTGAGAAACTTTTTATTAAGAGATCGTAGTTCATGTTAGTCTACCTATTATGGATGTATACATATATAAAAATGATGCTTTTATTTATTATCACTTATTTTTATTTTGTTGCAAA
Source organism: Metroxylon sagu (assembly GCA_017589505.3). Lineage (NCBI taxonomy): Eukaryota > Viridiplantae > Streptophyta > Magnoliopsida > Arecales > Arecaceae > Metroxylon > Metroxylon sagu. The sequence continues at coordinate 1,526,400 of JACVBY030000634.1, read as the reverse complement.
GGTTAAAAGTAATATTATCATTCTTTTTTTTATTGTTCAAATCTAATGCCTCAAATTTGTCCTTTTTTTTCTCTTGTTTGTCCTTCTTCTGAAATGAAAGCTTTAGCCTTAATTGGGCAAGTTTTGTTTACATTATCCCTATTTTGAGAACACTCTAAGATAGTAATGGTCATCCATTATGACTTCGGTAAGCTATCATTAAAGGTGTAAGGCTTCAATCTTCAAGAGAGCAAGGCTCTAAGTCTTGAGTGGAGCAGAACTTCAGAATTTTAATGGAGCAAGGCTCCTATGTTTTCTCAATGAAGTAGAACTTGAGCACTTGAACATTAAAGCAAGGCTCAAAGCTTTATTAATAGACCAAGGCTCTAAAACTTGAATATTAGTGTATGGCTTCAAGCTTTATCAATAGAGTAGGTCTTCAGGTCTTGATTATTGAAGTAAGGCTCCAGGCTTCATCAATGAAGTAAGACTCTAGGACTTAGACATTCGAGCAAGGCTCCAAGCTTTATCAATAGAGTAGGCTTCAAGACTTGATCAGTGGAATAAGGCGTTAGGTTTCATTAATGGAGTAGGGCGCTAGACTTCATCAATGAAGTAAGTTTCCAAGTTTCATCAATGGAGCAAAGCTTCAGATCTTGAACTTTAGAGCAACGCTCTAGGCTTCATCAATGAAGCAAGGTTTTAAGACTTGATCATTGGAGCAAGTCTCTAGATATCATCAATGGAATGAGGCTTCAAGTTTTTAGTGGAGTAGAGCTTAAGTTTTTAGTGGAGTAGGGCTCTAGATCTTTAATGAAGGAAGGCTCCAATATTTTGATAGAGCACTGCTTCGTTTTGGATTGACTTAAGCTTGATCTAAAAGTAGGATTCCCCTTTGGGTTGGAAGCCTTTTCTTTGGGTTGACTTGAACTCGATCTAGAAACAAGATCTTCCTTACTTGATCTATGAACAAGGCTCTCCTTCGGGTTAACTTAGGCTCCATCTAAGAGCAAGACTCTCCTTTGGACTACCTTGAACTTGATCTAGGAGTAAGGCAATTCTTTAGGTTAACTTGAGCTCAATCTAAGAGTAAGGCTTCCCTTTGAGTTGACTTGAGCTAATTCTAGAAGTAAGTCTCTCTTTTGGGATGACTTGAGCTTGATCTGGATCTAGAAACAAAGCTCCCCTTAGGCTTGATTTGTGCTCGATTTAAAAGCAAGGCTCCTATTTGGATTCATTCTAAGGCCACTCTAGGCTTAATTTATAGCAAGGCTCTCCTTTAGGCTGACTTCGACTTAATCTGAGAACAATACTCGCTTTTGGGCTGACTTAAGTTTGGTTTGAGAGCAAGGCTCCCCTTAAGTTCTATCAATCTAAAAGCAAGGCTCCCCTTTGGACTAAATTTGAGGCCACTTTTGTGCTTGATTTAGGAGTAAGGCTTTCCTTTGGGCCGATTTAGGTTCGATTTGAGAGCAAGACTCTTCTTTAGGCCGCTTCAAGCCTGATTTAGGAGCAAAACTCTCCTTTGGGTTGACTTGGGCTCTTTTTGGATTTGGGCTTGGGCCACTTCTAGGCTTGACCCATTTTTAGACTAGGGCTCAAGTCGATTTTGGGCTTGGGTCCTTTCTGGACATAGGCTTAGATCACTTGTAGGTTTGGGCTAAAGCAACTTCTGGACTAGGTTTTGGTCTACTTTTGAATTAGGAGTTGGGTAGCTTCAGAGCCAGAGTCACTAGCCTTGCTGTGAGCCACTCGAACTAGTTCAAGATTAGATCCACCTAGCTTGCAATAGACTACTCAGGCTAGGCTTATAGAACTTAGGTCGATGTGGGTTAGTTCAAGCTGCTTTAGGGCTTGGGTCACCAAGGCTATTATGGGCTTCTTAATTTGGCTTGGAGCTTGAGTTCACATGGAAGTAGAGGGCTACTCTCTCCCATCATTGAGCTTGAACATGATGTTGAAGAAGTTTTGAGGGTCATCGTTTTGAATGTTGCCATCCTATGATAGGCTAGTAGGATCCTGCCTCTCCTCCAACCTTATCTTAGGCCTAGGGTTTTAAGGGTGCCATGATAGTGAGTTTGATGATGATGAGCTCCTTAGTCGATAGAGAGTTAGAGGTATATTTTTTTTGGGTAGATAGTTGGACATGAAGGACTATAGGACTAGGCTTTAGTGGACTTGTAGGGTCAATGATACTATGCTAATGTCATACTATAGACCATATAGAGTATAAAATGGGGACATAGAGGCATTGTTTAAGGTTTTTGAACTTGGGATTTGAGGACATTTACTAAGGAGTTAAGGAATTAGGTAGCATATATTAGGGAATGAAGGAGTTTCTAGCGATCAATGGTAGGAATTTTAGCAAAGTCTAGGCTTAGCTCTCTATTTTTTTTTCCTCTTCTTTTTTTGTTTCTCTCATGGGGTTTAAGTAAAACCCTTCATTTCATATTAGGGCCATCAAATGTCCCTAAATCCATCCTTATGAATTGTCTTTTCTTATTGGAGGATAGCTAGACTCTTGATAGTTTCTAAAAGAGATGCAAGAGAGGTGTTTTTGATATGTTGAAAGCCAAGATGCAAAAGATAGTAATGGTTAGAATTTTCAATACAGTTAAGGTGTGGTTTAAGGAATCTTATTATCTTGAGGTGTTCAAGGGTGCCACGCTAGCTAAGAACCATGTGGGGAATTATGGTGACTGAGATAGGTAGATAAGGCAGCAAAGGGCATCTTCTCTATCCTGAACACATGCTAGGAGGTGCACCAAGAGAGATTCAGAAAAGTCCTAATCTCTTGGGGCATTATTCGCGCATCCAACTATCTTTTTGCTGGTTGGGAGTCCTTAGGAGGCTTCAAAAGGGGCACACGAGACCCTAAAGACGAAAAAGCAACTTGGTGGGCACACATCTTATGCATTTACTATGTTGTTGGTCTAATCATGCATCAATCAGAGCTTTAGCAAGGATTCTGATTTCACAAGACTTCCAGCCACATTTCTAATGGGTGAAAATTTTTCAAACAATAGGAAAGTATTTTGTGGCACTCTAAAAGGGAAAGGAAATAGACAGAAAGGAAAGGAAAATGCATTGAAGGGTGCTTATTCTACCTAGATGCTTGGATAATCAAGCGATGCATTTTTAATACATATGACCATGTATTTATGAAAATTCTCTATATTTTGGATATTTATGGGTTTCTTTCATTAGCTGAGACTCTTAATTAGCATTCAAAGGCTAGTGAATAGGCTAGAGGGTGTTGAATGCACCCCAACGCATGCATCTTATAAGGGAATGCATTGTTGGGTTCCTAGTGAGGGTTGGCTTCCTCGCTGGTTTTCAAACAAGGCTTGGCATCTTTGGGGTGTTATTGGTAGAACTATGTCTCTCCAAGGCATCTTGGAATGCATTAGCCTATGGGGATTTTTAGATAAATGCAAGAGTCTTTGTAAAGGCCCAAAGTGGTGCATGATTTGTGGGCGTGTATGCATGAAGGAGAGAGATGCATGACTGACCTTTAGGGCATTATCTTAAGGAACCTAGGTGATATGGAACTTTCTTTATAGTTACCTCCTATCCTAAAGCTCCTTTAAAAGCTTTAAATGCTAGAGTTACCTACGGGATAGAGTTTAATCTAGTCTAGTCTTGGGGAAAGAAGAAATTGTACAATAATTGTCTCAAGTGTTTCTTCTTGACGGGCACCTAATCACACAATGCCACACCTTTAAAGGGTCAAATCCCATTCAAAACACCCAAATGAGGTATGAAGGGTGCTGATCATATTTAAAATATTAAAGGCTTAATTTTAGAAGTCAATTTGAATCTAACTTAGCCTTTTTCAAACCTAATCCGATCATTGTGTGATCATGTTAGATTCAAGAAAATCAAGTCCAACTAATAAATCAACGCAAAGTAGTGTAACCCAATTTAAGATCCTTAGGCTACAACTAGAGGCTCAACTTGGTTTGAATTGATTTAGACCACCTCTAATTTGGATCAAACCTAACTGAGTGTGGGTCAATATTAAGTTGGTTTAGCTAGAGATTGGGTCAAATGATTGAATCAAGAATTATACTAAGCCTAAACCCAAGAGAATTAAACCTAATTATTGGAGGGCTAGGAATTGAGCTCCATGGCTAAGCTAGAATGTTACATCTTAACCGCATTTGAGACGATTGAGTTTAGCCCAACATAATGGCCAAACCAAGGGGCCAAATTTGATTTGATTGGCTGTTACTAGACCCAATTGAAATGATAGAATCAGTGTTTTGATTTTGACTTGATTCATGGAGTCTGGACTTAATCAGGCTAGATAACTGAGCTCAGGTATTGCATTCGACCTAATCCATAGGGATTGGACCCAATCAGGCAAATGAATTGAATTAGGATGATGATTTGGTCTCAAATCCTAGAAATTAGGCTTGACTAGGTTAAATAGCTGAGTCAGGGTGCCACATTTGACTTAACCCATGATAATTGGGCCTAATTAGTAGAGTAATCAAGCTTTATCAACAAGAATAATGCATCAGAACTCTTCAATAATGAGTAATACAGTAGGACTCTTCAATGTAGAGTAATGCTTTAGGACTCTCAATTGTTGAGTAATATGCCATAACTCTTTAACAGTCAATTAATACATTAGAACTCTTTAACAATTCAATAATGCACTAAAACTCTTCAATAATTGAGTAATGTGCCAAGACTCTTCAATAGAAGAGTAATGCACTAGAACTCTTTAACAATTAAGTAATGTGTTACGATTCTTCTACAGTTAAATAATGCACTGAAACTCTTCAATAGTTAAGTAATGCACTATGACTCTTTAATAATTGTTGAGAACTTGAGCCCACTTATTGATGACTTGTTGGTAGGTTTTGAGCATTGAATCAGACACAATCATCGATAATTAGGCCTATTAACCAAGCTTGAGTGTTAAATTGGACCCAATTATTAGAAATCAAGCTCATTAACCAAACCTGAATTCTAAGTTTGGATCAAATTATTGATAAACAATTCTATTAATTGAGCCTAAATGCTAATTTGACGCAATTGCTGGTAATTGGTCCACTAATCAAGCCTAAATATTGAAATTAACTCAATTTAATGTTAATTAGGCCTAACACCTCCTAGGCCTAGCACTTAAAGTAATAGCTTGCTGGGAGCATTACTCCTTCAAAATTGAATCCTTGGAGTATTGCTCCATAATTCTTGTTAGGAGCATGGTTCCTTCAAAAGTTGAAGCCTTGGAGTATTACTCCATTATCCTCACTAGGAGTATTGCTTTTTCAGGGAATTGACGCTTTAGGGCATTACTTCATATTACTATCAGAAGCATTACTCCTTCAAGATCGATGTCTTGGAGCATTACTCCATTTTCCTATCAGAAGCATTACTCCTTTACTATGGAAGCATTGCTTCCCAAAAGATGACTTATTTGAGTCATACCAGTGGTAATTCATCCAAATAAACCTGGCACTAGGTGATTAACCCAAGCTAGAAGCTCCCCTCCAACCCATCATTGAATGAGCATTGCTCTATTGGGTAGGAGTTAAAGTTCATTCTCCTCCATCAACAAACTAAAATCAAAGCTTTGGAGCATTTTTCCATGTTTCTAAAATTGATCGTTCATAATGGAAACACCACTTCCTCCACATGTAAAATAATGGAAACACCATTTCCTCCACATGTAAAAAAAGCCTATTGTTGCCCGTAGCAATTCTCAATCTAAAGGACTAGCATCCAAACCTCCAGAATGGGTATGTAAGCCCAATTCTCTTCTACCCCATCATCGAAAGGAGCATTGGTCCATGGGATAAATTAAAGTATCCTTCTTTCATCGACAAGTTCAAGAAAATCAAGCCTTAGAGTATTGCTCCATATTTTTATCAAGAGAATTGCTCCTTAATTTCAGAAGCATTGCTTTCTCCCAAGATGACTCATTCGAGTCATGTTAATGGTGGCTCACCCAACTCAAGTGATGACCCAAACAATCCTGGTGCTTTAAAATACATGCAAAGAGCTCAATTTAAGCCAGTCTAACTAAGTTTTAAAGCACCATGATGTTGCTGAAGAACTTGGTGTACCTCAGACTTTCTAAAATCATGAATATTGTTCCATAATCAAAGGAGCATTGCTCCTCAATTATAAGGTTATTACTCTCTTGGGGATCACCTTTAGGCCATCATATGAGCACCATTCTACTGACAGCTGCTTAAGAGATCTCTATACATGGGTGTCAAAAAATTTATTATTCTATAATTTCATTAAAAAAAAGAAGCATTCTTGGATAATGTAATAAGGGCTCATCATTCTAACTCTAAGAGACAGAGAACATGAGAGATTAAACCTAAATCCTGGCAAGAAAATATCACTTTGTACCCTTATAACAAAAACAAAAGAAAAACTAAGTGATAATAATGAAGAAAGATTTTTATGTTTATGCATCTACACTATCAAGCTAACAATGATTGCAATCTTTTAATCATAAGTTTTTTGCATCTTAAAGTAAGAGTAATTAACATTGGATGCTTGTGTCTACTAGAAATTTAGGCCTCATATAACCTAACTAGAAGTCACAATTGATAAGGCAAAATGAAATAAATTTGCTCTTGCCTTCATACCTCCAACCTAGGTGATTCATCAATGATGCATTGAAGGAAAGGAGGGTATAGAGGTTGACAAGTTCTAGCATACAAGGTATACATATTTAGGCTACTCAAGATGCTAGACCCTAACACTTAGGATGCACATCTTGGTTGACCATGTTACATTGCTCCTCATTACTTTAGAACCATTGTGGTGGGCTTTTCAAATAGATGCCCACTATGTTGTAGGGGAGCTACTATCATAATAGTGCTACAACGCTTATTATCCATGATCCTATGGAGGATTTGTTGTGGTTGCCGTCTTAATAAAGACCATCATTCTTCCATTTGATCCTGTAACCATCATGCATGGCTAGACCCTAGCAGCAATTACATGCATTGTGGCATAAGCACTGGCAAGCGTACATAGGATGTATGCCATATTTTTCTTCTACTCATGTCTCATTCAAATGAAACACAAATTTTGACCAATCGAGTTTGCAATGTTCCTTGATACTTTGGAACTTCAAGGGTGGTCTATAAATGGATGGCTTGCTAGGTCATATGGTTCAATGCTGTTACAGAATCTACCATGCCAATGCCTAGTACCTGTAGTCGTGTAGTGACATGCAACATTCATTCCCCTAATCATGCACCCTCCTAGCTATCAAGGTCTTTCCCGTCCCCTTTGGCTGATATCTAGCTGCACATGGAATCATAATGACATCCGTTGATCATCGAGTTCACTCTTGACCCTGGGCTCTATTCTATCCCCTTTACCTAAAGTTGTGATTGCATGCATGGAGTCATTATAGGGTTTGTCTATTCCATCAAGCTCATTCCTAGCCCATGCATGTTGTCCCCACAATTGGAGTAGTTGGTGACTCTAGGATGTAGCTCACTAGTCTGATCAAGCTTATTCTTAGGTTGTGAGCTCTATTCTATCCCCTTTGGTAAGTCATGGTAGTGCACTATGTTATGGTAAAGTCCATCATTGTGGTCAAGTTGATTCATAATCCTCTCATATCATTCTTATCTCATTCAATGCAATGTGTGCGAAAAGTGTGATGATGTTTGTCAATCTGAGTTCAGCTAAATCTCAAACCATGTTTGTTCATAGTCTTCACGTGCCACGGTCATGGCCTCATGCCCGATTCCCTCTCTTTTACTCTCCAACCAAGCCAAGTTGCTTAATTCCTTTGTTCACTTGGAGTGACTCCCATCACATTATCACCCCCCCCTCCCCCGGCAATCTATGTGCTGCAATCATTGGCCATCCTCTTTAAAGGCGATGCATCATCTTCAGTTCTATGGCTTTATCTATCTAAGACATCTTTTACTATCTTATGCTAACTTTGCTTATTTATGAGTTTTTTATATATAATCGATCCCAAGTTCAGATAAAGAAGGAGGGTTGCAGTAGGTTGATGGTTAGTATAAAATTATAGTCACATCGTGTAAATATGAATCTAATAAAAAAAATCGATAAAATTAACGCTTTCAGATAAAATTAAAGGCTTGAGAAGGATTTTAACTTTTAAGTTTTTCATTTATGAGTGGCCCACCTAAAATCATTACTTGAAGAGACGATTTTAAATGGCTAAATTTTTTAAATTAAAAATTAATCGTTAATAAGATGGTTTCAAAATTTTTTCTGTAACGATTTCGATGGGTCAGCCTTTTGAGTATTTAGTTAATATTTGAAAGGATCATGATGGTTTTAAAATTATCTTTTTAACAAATAAATAATTTCAAGCGTGTTGTGGTTATAAAAAATAAAAAAAGGAACAGGTTTAGCATGCCTGCCCATCATCATTATCGAGGGGCGTTATTTAAAAGAGATCCAAACTCTAACCGGGCAGGTGCCAACCGACTCTAGTCACGGGAGTAGACGTTACAAGGAGAAGGGGTCACGCATTCCATCAGGCCCTGTCCAGGTGCATCCATCCCACGCGGCGACGCGTGTATTTAGATCCCTGCTGGGTGAAGAAATCATCGCCATCTCCACCTCAGAGGTGCCTTAGAGGGCACGGCACCGCTCGGCCACGAAAGAAGAAGGCAAGCTAAGCTCCTGCGGAGACAACGAGAATCCCCAATCGTTTTTAGATCCAGAAAAGAAAAGAAGATCGGTTTGAAGCCCTACTAGGAGAAGGAATTATCAGATCGGCTCAGTTCTCTCGGAGTCGGCAGGTTTGGTGTTTGTTTTTCTAAGATAAGATCTTTTTGATGGTTCTTTAGGAGGCTCATGTATTCATTCCATCATGTGTGAATATTTTTTATTATGTTGACTTTGAAATCGGTACCATCCTTTTAACACGATTTATTGGATTCAGAAATTGTTTGAGAATGAATGGATTCGAAAAAGTCAATGTCAGGACTGCTGGCGTAACCCCCCATGTATGATGATAAAAAATCCTTTATATCGATCGGTCTATATGGATCAGATCATACGAAAATCGCCTGATTTACTGATTAATCGATGGTTTGAGTTTGTGGAATCTGTGGATTGGTCTCTTCTTGGCGTCTTTGTTTGTTTTGAGTTTATATCACATTGTCGTAAATTAGTTTGCTGCATTTGTACCCTCTAAAACTACTATTGGATTCCAAAATCTTGTGAAATTCATGGATTGTTGGATTTGCTAGGTAAACTGACCACTTGCATTGGTTATTTTGTAGCAAAAAAACTTTTGTCAAGTCCTGACCTAGACATATTAAGAGTTGTTTGATCGAGGATCTGTACGCAAGCTTAAAAACTTAAAAGCTTTGCATACGTGCAGTGCTACACCTGCTATGTTTTGAATTTTTAAAAACTCAAATACATCACATGTATGCACTGATGGCTAATGATTATGACTGGTGGCTAATTGACAAACTAATGATGTGACAACAACTGTTGTTTAAGGAATGGGATGCTAGTCATATCCTTGTTTAAAGAAATCTAGATATGAACCAGATAATAGTGAAGAAATTTCAAGAAATTAAAAGGCAAGTTTCACTGCTTCATTAGCATTTTAGTGTTACAATTAGCCGGAGATGAAAAGGTTTATGGTAATTAAATTTAGAGAATTTTGAAAGTTAATACCATCTTCGCATGTAAAGAACTATGAGATCCATGTAATCAAATCAACAATGCTGAAGAAATAAATTTAGTAATCTTTTATCAAATGAAACTCGATGATTTAAGAATGAACTAAGGCATGGTGTCATATATGATTAGAAATAGGTGTAAATCATGATGTATGGTCAACTGTGGCAAAAGACAAAGGGTATTGTTTAAGATAGTATGGATAAAAACAGAATGATGTGCAATGTATGGCTTGCTTTGGGATTAATGCATGATAGTTGATTGCTTTTGCATGTCATGCCAACAACTTTTCCCACATCGTTTGCCAGATGAATCTCATTGTCCTCACATCACGCCTAACTCCAGTAAAAACAATATTTCTACTGCATATGGGGGGGGGGTCAATGAATGAAATGAAGGTTTTGGAGTTGGTGCATGGAACTTATTCACTAGAATCGGAAGTAGGTGCGATCATGGAAGTAAACATTTGGTAACAATATTAAGAACTACTTCTATAAATAGAAAAGCTAGAAAGCATCATAAAATGAAGCTAGAAAACCTAGATTTCACCCTTTTTTGTAAGAACTTTTTTAAAAAGCAGAAGGAACAGAAAACATGCCTCAAAAACGCTTCTAATAAGGAATAACTTAGGAATTGAGTGCGGTTTTGAAAATTTGGGAAAATTTCGAAATGGATTATTTGAAGTAGAAGATTATGGTTACTAAGGTATGGAACCTAGATCAACTAATGGAAGTTAGGAGGAGAGGAGAAGAAATTTTGAACATCTTATTTTATTTAACTAGAGTGTGGCAGGTGCGATGACTGGAAAGTGTTAGTGACCTTTTCTCTTTCCTTTTTTCATTCTTCTTTTTTTTTTTCCTGTTCCTTTTGCCTTCTTTCTATATCTTTCTCTTTTTTATTTTTGGGCACCAAAGTTCATCTAAGGCTTCTTAATTTAGTGCTAGTCTTCTCTTTGACTTGAATAAGTTGGGGGTTTCCTACAATAAGCACTTAAACCACAAGATGTCACCATAACCCAAGCCTTATTGTCAGTCCATCAGACACCCCAATCATGGATTTTAGCCCCTCAAGACATAAAATGACGATGAAAGGTCCTTTGAGAGTGAAATATCGACCCTAAGACTCAAAAGAGAAAATGTAACATAAAAAATTAGAAACCTCTAAAAGTAAAATTACCTATATTGAAACCTAAATTAAGGATGAATTCATGAATAGCATGTTCAAGTACATTTCAATGGGTCAAGAGAGCTATTGAGAAGACTAGATCAATGGCATTGTTCTATCTTGGGATCCATTTGTTTCTCAAGAAACCACCCTTTCATAAGATCTGAAAACTCAATTTTGGTGTTGGTCTCAAGTGGATTTAGCTTCCATTTTGCAGTTTTCATGGTTTGAGCCTTTCAAATGTGTTATCAGTAGATTTGTCTAAAAACTGTAAAGAAATCCAAATCATGTGAATTAAAATTATTAAAGTTGATTTTGTTGTACAAAACTTGTCATTTAGCTAGGGTACATGGTTGTGCAATATTTGGCTATTTGATTCATAAATTCCAGCACTATTATTTTTATATGCCATGATTGCTGGTGAATATTCCTATTTCTTATGCATTTAATTGCAAGATATATGTTATGCTCATATATATGCATATACTTGTTTTACTTTTTTTCACTTTTCTGGTCAATGGTAGACTGATGTAGTTGGAAAGAAGCTTTTGTACTTTCAAATCTACAAATATAACCTATTTCTCCAAGATTTTCTTCTAGAAGAGATAGAGTTGTCAAGATAAAACTCTTGTTTGAGAACCTTGATTTTTCATTATTTTCTCTTTTGTGTACTCTGACTTTCCTTTTATTACAAAATAATCATTATTGTGACATGTCGTATATGCACCTGTCTCTAGGCAAAATGCAGCCTTATTAGTTTTCATCATTTTTTATCATATTTCCTGTTGGTCACAATTCTTGCTATATATGTGAAGGTCATTATTATTACTATATATTAACTATATCCTATTGAATATGTGCATCTTAAATAATTTTTATCATATGACATGCTAGTTACAATCACTGCTATATATGTAATGGTCATTATTATTAATATATATATATATATATATTAACTATATCCTATTGAATATGTGCATCTTAGTAAAAACTTCTTAATAACAATGACTATTTAATTTATGAAATTTGAAAAATTAAATCTACAATATTTTGTCATGAAGTTGGCAGATAACACAGTCACTTTGATTTCAACTAGAATGTCAGTTTTGTATGGCAAAGCCTTGATATATTATTACAAGAAGTGATTTAAGTTTTGACGGAACGAGAGTCGAGACGGCTAAAACGTCTCATCTCAGAGAGATTTGAATATCGATCTCGACCGTCATGTCCCATCTTCTCTTGGCCATAATATATTATTAGTATCAATTTTAAATAGATCTAATTTTTAAAATTCAAATATGTTTAAAAATTGAATAAAACAATAAAGCTTCACAAATAATTTTTGTTAAAGAAAAAAAGCATCCCAAGCTAGGGATCGCGATGGAACGGGATGTAGGGCGTCTCATTTTGTAGAAAAACTGAAACACCTATTTTCCACAAGATTTAAAACCTTGATTACAAGGATATTTATTTCCTTGATTACAAGGATATTTATTTCCTTAGTTCTCTCACCATTCCACTTTGGAAAACTTTCATGATATTATGCCATATTGATGCTATGCATTATGGTATTTATTTTTACCTGAATACTGAAATCTGATGGAGTGGTTTTTAAAATCTATGCTGTAGTTTTGGATCTTCTTTCATGTTTTTTTTTCGACGACACATCTTTACAGCTTAATGATGATCCGAACCTTCATCTCATTGTTGTGGCCTTGTTCATGGGATTGGTGTAGAGGAGTAATTTGAGACCAAACAAATTATCTCTTTCTTTTCTTCTAACTTGTATTTTAGATATTTCATTTTTAGGGAACAAATATAATAAATATGCATGAGGAATATCTACAAGCTTGTGGTCCTGTTGCAGATATTGGTCTAAATTCAATGGCTGAAATATGGAGAGGTAGGCCTCCAGATCTTATTGAAGGCACCATTTCAAATGGATGCAATTTGAAGCTCAGAGTTCGATCCCAATGCACCAATATCTAGAAAGGTAAGATCTGGCAATTAGCATAGGACTTTTTGTCCTTCTAGCATATCTTAGTAAACTGAAAATAGATTTTATTGCTACCTTTGCATGTTTGATTTCCAATAGTCAAATCATAAGCCATGGATAATAATTCATTGGAACAAAGTGTGTTTTTGTTTGATTTTTATAATTTAAAAATTGTTACGGTACATACTTACATACATCTATACATAGATACATACGTATGTATCTAGTCAGGTTTCAAGTTTTTGCTTTTGGATTCTATATTCAATCCCATGTTGATAAGGCTTCAAATCTGACTTTGAGACCCAAACCCAACCTAGTATTGGCCAATTTTTTAGACCCAAACCTATATCTCACATGGGTGATAAAGTTAGCAGGTTGTTGGTCTCCATTGACATTCTTACATGTACCCTTTACTACAATTTATTTTTACTCTGACAAACATTCATTTCATTTCATTTACTGTTATGTTGCAATAATTTCAAGAATATTTAAAATTATAAATTGCCCTTCTGAAAACGTGTGATGTATTAACACCTACTTTGATAAGAGTTAATTTATTTCTTTTCTTCTCTGCCATAATCAATGTGTGTACAAATTATGATGCTTTTTTTTCTTAATGGACGGAGAACTGTTTAATATTTATGCTAATACAGGAGTAACTCTTTATTCTTTATGTCCATGATGTGGCATTTCCACATCCATTTCATGCAAATGCTTACAATTTGCTGTATCTGCTATGGTAATAGTTGTCCTTTTTTTAACAGAATCCACTAATTTTCATGCATTTGAGAATCCTGGGTATGCCCTTCATGTGGTACGTAAGGGAGAAATGCTAGCATGACAAAGTGCATCGCGTGTTGCAGGTGAGCACATTGACATTCTATTCCCTCTACACACTATTCTGTCTACCAAAATCATGGAAAATTATATAATATATCTCAGTTCCTACCACCATAGAAATTGTTGGAAGGTGACTATTTATGTATCACTAATTGTGACAAAAGTCATACTGCTTTAAAAGAGTACCTCCCTTTGTAGCAGAGTCCTCTTGTCACCTAGTTTTAGTTGTCATAAAGATAAATATTGAGAGAAGAGGTTCATAGATCGAGACAAATGCTAGATAAGATGGAAATTTATACTTGGTGAATCTTCTTCTGCGAATATTGCATTAATTCTTTCCAACGCGTTGTCTATTTTTTACTAAGTACTTCTTAAGGAACCAAAATTGTAATTTATTGCTGCAATTGTTTGTTAGAATAGAACTACCTAACGTTTGAATGGCCCCTGACTATTTAAACTGTTATCACTCTGAAGTTAAATTTCATATTAGAATATAATAGGAGTTACCAAATTGAATTAGCTATATAAATGCAGTAGGAAAATTGGAACTTTTCCCTTGGAAAGTAATGAGCATTCACTGAAAAATTTATATGTTAGATATCCTTTGTGAGATGACCTGCATTTACCTATATAAAAAATATTTGCTAAAATTTGTTGTGTATTTGTTAGTTGACATAAACTAGGTTTAGGTCATTTGCGCCCATTTTGGTGGAGTGATATACGTACTCAGATGTTCACTTTCTATCCTTATTGATATGGAAGTTAGATTGGTTGTTCTTTATATTAAGATGCGTAGTAGTAAAATACACAGATGAAAATGTTGAACAAGTTCTACTTTGTTTGAGTTGCCCTTTGAAATTTTTTCAGGTTCAATCCACTGTGTTTGGACAGATACTAGATTATTAGGTGAGTTTCAAGAGAGTTACTCTGATCAGTAATCCCGTTCCTGTCCTCCTCCCATCCGAGGCTAGTGGAACCCCACCCTCCTCAGTCTTGCTCTCAGCCTAGTCCACCATCGTGGAGTGTGATTGGAACATGATATATTATCTCTTATATATACAACAATAACAACAAAGCCTTAATCATCTCTTATATATATATATATAATTTTATTTCATTACCCTCTATTACTACTCCATAAATGCGTGCAATAGATCTCTTTTAAGACAGTTTTGTTTTGTTATCATTGCTTAATTTGATTTTGTTCACTATCTTTGATTTGTACACATCCTTTCAAGCAGGTAGTCAGGAAACATCGATCAGTGGTTCCCAAAATTCTAAGCCTAGGGCTTCTGAGGCATCCAAGCTTCTTTGCCAAGAGAATCAACCATGTCTTCATCTCAAGCCCAATGACAAATATCTTTGTTCTTTGCTCTTTACACAAAGGCATGGAAGGTTTGACATTGACTTTCATATTCTATAGAAGCAAAGTTTTCTTAAGCTTGTATTTGATATTTATGTCTCAATTCTTCCGTAGACATAATATATAAAAAAAATATGTAAAAAGAACGAATTCGGCTAGGTCGGCCCGGCCCTGGGCTGACAATAATAGGCCCAAATTCGGGCCGGGCCAAGCCCAGCTCGATGCTTCAGGCCTTCCTTTTGCCCCTGGCCTGACCCGGGCCCGGCCCATGCCCACCCCTAATTGCATGGGATTGGTGTAGAGGGAACATATATAATCAATATGCATGAGGAATACCTACAAGCTTGTGGTTTTGTTGCAGATATTGGTCTAAGTTCAATGGTTGAAATATGGAGACGTAGGCGTTCAGATCTTATTGGAGGCACCATTTCAAATGGATGCAAATTTGAAGCTCAGAGTCTGATCCCAATGCACCATTATTTGGAAATGTAAGATCTGGCAATTAGCATAGGATTTTTTGTTCTTCTAGCATATCTTAAGAAACTAAAAATGGATTTTATTCCTAGCTTTGCATGTTTGATTTCCAATAGTCAAATCATATGCTATGGATGATTATTCATTGGAACAAAGTGTGTTCATGTTTGATTTTTTATAATTTAAAAATTGTAATGATAAATACATATGTATCTAGTCAGGTTTCGAGTTTTTGGGTTTGGATTCTAAATTCAATCCCCCTGTTTGTAAAGGTTTCCAATCTGATTCTGAGACCCAACCCCAACCTAGAATTGACCAATTTTTTAGACCGAAACCTATATTTCACATGGGTTTTGGATAAAGTTAGCAGGTTATTGGTCTCCATTGACACTCGTTCATGTACACTTTACTACAATTTATTTTTACTCTATCAAACATTTGGTTCATTTCATTTAGTGTTATGTTGCAATAATTTCAAGAATATTCAAAATCATAAATTGCTCTTCTGAATATGTCATGCATTAACACCTACTTTGACAAGAGCTAATTTTTTTTTTTTTTTCTTCTCTGCCATAATCAATGTGCGTACAAATTATAATACCTTTTTTAATAGATGGAGAATTGTTTAATATTTATGCTAATACAAGAGTAACTTTTTATGTCCAAGTTGTGGCATTTCCACATCCATTTCATGCAAGTACTTTTGGTGAATGAATGCTTAGTATCTGTTGTATTTGCTATGGTAATAGATGTCCCTTTTTTAATAGAATCTACAGATTTTCAGACATTTGAGAATCCTGGCTTTGCCCATTCTGCGGGATTAAATGGGGAAATGCTAGCCCATTCTGTAGGATGCAAAGGGGAAATGCTAGTATGACAGAGCATCATGTGTTGTGCTTAAAAGGCATGGGTGATTTGCAGGTGACAACATTTACATTCTATTCCCTGTATACACTATTCTATCTATCAAAATCATGAGAAATTATATAATATAACTCAATTCTTACTACCACAGAAATTGCTGGATGGTGACTAGTTTTGTATCACTAATTGTGTCAAAAGTCAATACTTCTTTAAAAGAATGCGTCCTCATGTAGCAGAGTCCTCTTTATCACCTAGTTTAGATGTCATAAAGATAAATATTGAGGAAAAAGGTTTGTAGATTGATGCAAATGGTACATAAAATGGAAATTTGTACGTGGTGAATCTTCTGCTGATACTGCATTAATTCTTTCCATCGCATTCTCTGTTTTTTACTAAGTGCTTGTCTTCTTAAGGAACCAAAATTGATTGACAATTTGCAATTTATTGCGGCATTTGTTTGTTAGAATAGAACTACCTAATGTTTTAATGGCCTTTGACTATTTAAATTGTTATTACTCTGGAACTAAATTTCATTATAGAATATAATAGGAGTCACCAAATTGAGTTACCTATATAAATGCAGTAGGAAAATTGGAACTCTTCCCCTGTAAAGTAATGAGCATCCACTTAAAAATTTATATATTAGCTATCCTTTGTGAGATGACCTGCATTTACCTATATAAAAAATATTTGCTAAATTTTGTCGCGTATTTGTTAATAGACATAAACTATGTCTAGATCTTTTGTGCCCATTTTGGTGGAGTGATATGCATACTCCGATGTTCACTTTCTATCCTTACTGATATGGAAGTTAGATTGGTTGTTCTTTATATTGAGAAAAGTAGTAGTAAAATATATGGATGAAAATATTGAACAAGTTCTTTTACTTTATGTGAGTTTTCTTTCGCTTTTGATGAGTTACCCTTTGAGATTTTTTCAAGTTCAATCTACTATGTTAGAAAAGATACTGGATTATCAGGTGAGTTTCAAGAGAGGTACTCCGATCGGTAATTAGCTTAAAGGACTTTGTACGGTTAACCTCCATTTATAAACTATTCTAAGAGCATTCATTTTGCAGCATCAGATATCATTTTCAATAAGCTTTTATGTCATGCACTGGCATAGTAATAATCTTAATTTTTATCTCATGTTTGTGCTTGGAATTGATGTACAAGAGTAATTTAAATTACATATTTATCTTTTTACTTTGTGACAAATTATTGCTTCTTGATTTTTAGGATTCAAGTTACAAAAAGTATGCTATGAATATCATTGAAGACTCAAATGTTGATTTATGCAGAAGGAATTTTTATTGCTGGCACATTATCAGACAGCAGTTTGAAGATTCAGCGTTCAATCCCTACTCATCTCCATTTGAAGTTAGAATATGGAAATTAACATTAACTTATTAAGGTTTTCATATTTCTTCAAGGAGCTTTTTTTTTTTTTTTTTTTGGTGATATTTGACTTCATTCTTAGTAGTCTCTAATGGATGGAAAACTATCTGATGTACTATCATCTATTTTGTTGCAAGAGGTGCTCCAATTCAATCCTTGAACAACACAGAGTGGCCTGTATTGGAGTTGGACGTATTTTTTTTGCCTTTTGACCATTAACATGTGTTATTAGTCTAGATTGTTTGGCACCTTGTTGATTTCTACAACTGATCATAGTCCACTATATATCGAGTTGTCAGCAGTCTCCAAGCTTAGATGGTTGCCCTCAAGTGCTGCCTCAGGGGCATGTTCAAGCTATTAAAATAGCAAGGATTTTGCTGCACCCAATCTCTCTGATTCAACGACAAGCTTGAGCGATGGGGCATTCAGAGTTTGCATCAGCTAGGAGGTGATGGCATCAAACCATCCCAATCTTGTGAGTGATTGTGCCAAACTGTTGCAAGAAAACCTGCTGTTTGAGGAGAACGTTGACTCAATAACAGAAGTTTGATTGATGCATTGGAGTATCAAAAATTTCAGCAGTCTCTTGTGTCGCACAATTTTGTTCTTCTCAACGTGCTAGTGTGAAAGAGTGTTTGGTTGGCCTAGGTTTACTGGAACTCGGTTTGCACCAGAGGAGCCCATTTTGAGCTCCTGCCTGAACTAATTTAAGGGAGGTAAGTCTCAAGGCGGATTATGCCCATTTGAGCTCCTGCCTGAACTAATTTAAGGGAGGTAAGTCTCAAGGCGGATTATGCCCAGGGGATTCGAGGCCACTTCAAGGAGGGGGTTCCTCCTTGGCTCCCTGCACCTAACCAAATAGGACTTAAGTATGATGACTGAAATTTGATGATACCCTAGCAGGAGGAATGGTGTTACATGAAAGCAGACTACAGCCTTAATGTCTTTTGCCTGCTGTGTTTAGGCAGTACTTTTTTCACTTTCTTCATCATTTCGTTTATTTTGTGCATTTAATGTTTAAGATACTTGTAATCTGACCAAGATGAATCAATCAAATTCTACCTTAGTTAAGATTCCAATTCATCTCATGCATGCATTTTTAGAATTTCCTTTGTCTAACTGGGGACTCTTCGTTGAAGTCCATGGTTCTCAATTTCCTCGCCTCTGTGATCATTGAGGCTCTTGCTTGGGAAAAGGAGTCACCGCCTAAGGGGCACATTCCATCACCTAACTCTGCAAGAAGTTCAATGATGCCAAGAAGAAGCTATCCTATTTATAACGTTGGATTCTATCTCTTGTACAAATCTGGAAGCACTATGTAGCATTTGTGCATTATGCAAATTGTAAGGCCCTCTACTTGATCTCTCAAAGAAAGATGAATTTCAAGTATAGCAAATAAAATAATTTCTTATGGGAATATGTGTAATTTTATTGATATTCATAAGGCATGTTTTAAAATTTAGGAGGCTGTTGTTGTAATGCCCCAAGACTAACCTACCTACTTGTTTAATCAATTTGCACTCAAATTTTTAAGGTTACGAGGCCATATGGATTCGGCTGGTTAATAGGTTAATCAAGCCAATGGATAACTTAGAATGTTACAAGGTTAATCAAGCCAATGGATAACTTAGAATGTTACAGATATCCTCAACAATTGTATCACTTCTACCATAATTGTATCCTCAACAATTGGGCCCACCTATACTTCTTTGTGAACAAAGAAGGTGGAAATTCCCCTATACCTAGCTACCACAGGAGGTATTTCTTTGAGTAGAAGGCCTATAGGTTCTATTCTACCCTTTCAAGTCAATCAATTTTAGCGACCGAGAAGGAATTATGGGTCTTAGCTTGGAAGATGAGGACCTTTTTTCTGGTTGGTAGTTGATGACAAAATTTAAACTATTATGTAATTATGTGGAAGAAATTGGAATAGCAATTCATCCTTTCACTTTTTGTAGCTCTAATCATTTTATTTTATGCCCCTATGAGAAAGCTATTCAGAGCTGGTTGTAAAAGTCATCAGTGCACTTCTAAAGCACGGAATGTTAAGAAGAATGGCTCAGCTACCACAACAAAATTATAGGATTATCATTTAAGACTTCAAATTGCTAGACGAGATGCTTTTTATGATCAAGTATAATTTCTATTATGTGATGCATCAGAAGAAAAAAGAAAGTCACCGCAGAATCCTTCAAGAATCTCTTCTATTAAACACAGACGATTGTCTATCTTGATCATGCGAGCCAATTTTTTTTTTTTTTGGCTAAAGGTTGTTTTAGGACTTCCACTTTTTATGAAGTTTTAGGATGAAAGTTTCTGAAATTCTACTTTAAGGCATATACTACTTTAAATGGTTTCATTCAAGAAATTTGGTTAGCTTCTGTTCAATTTAGCTCCTGCAGGATCACACATATGATGTACATGACTTTTTTTTACTGACTTGTCTTCAACTCTCATCTCATTAGGCATTTCCTGCCTATTTTAGAGCATGTGACCCGCATGTAATGAAATATTATGTTTGTTAGGTGAGATATTAGGGTTTTAATATGAAAAAAGCACGGCAGAGTACATTGAGAGATCTCATCCTAAGATGATCAAGAGCAGCACATTCTTCACCTTAGGTTTTCATTTTCTTTATGCTTAATTGAATTATACAGTTAATATAGATATTGACTGATGAGGCATCATTGAGAAGCAGTGAGTTAAACAATGGCATGTGTAGGTATGGTGTCAGATGTTGCATGTATACAAGCTAGAAACCTTGGAGCATTAGAAGGACCAAAAATACACTCCATTTCTTATCGATTACACCAACTAGAGTCTTATTCTTCACTCAATAAACCTTCTTTGATAGATTACAACCTCTCTTGCTCACAAATTCATCACAAATTCACCTTTCAGTCAATTAAATATTATACTCTCTCAATAGTTCATTTTGAACAGAAGAAAATAGGGGTGATTGTTTAGATTCTTTTTTAACTCAATATGACTTACATGTGTGAAAAATAAAGGCATTGGCGAGAATTGCCAGTCAAATGAGTATCCAAGTAAAGTCAACAAAAAAGAGTCATAAGCATGTCAAATGATAGTTCTCAATTAGCTAAATTGGACGAAAATTAACAAATTCCTTAAATAGAATTAGTTAAAAAAGTATGAGTCCTAAAATCAAAAGGTGAAAAGTTCATGTCCCAGAATGCAACTTTATAAAAAGTTGGATTCCTAAAGTCACCTTGTGGCCTATATTTTTCTCTAATCTAGATATAGTACAAAGGTATTGTTGCTTTAAATTGGTGCCCTGACAATGTCATGATTTTGTATAGGACACACATGTTGAGGTATAAATTGAAAAAAAAAATCTTCAAGCATAATTTTGCATAAATTTTAATAGTATTTGATATCTATTCGACATTAAATACTTAAGACTCACTAGAACAATGTACAGGATTTAGTCAATTAATTGGTTAATCAGAGAAAAACAATGATTTCAGTATGGTATGAAAATTATGATTTTGGCTTTTTCTTCTTTAAATTGTCATGGCTAAGGATGAGGTCGGGAGGCTACATTTTATATGGATGTTAATGGTGGATGATGACCATAAGATGGAGGCAAACCCTTTTTAGTTGCTGGAGTAGGGACTTCACATCAACACACAAGTGTGTTATGCCATACAGATGAGTTAGCATAAGAATTTATCTAGGGAAGAAAACACTCTATTGATGTGTCTGTAGTTTTGTTATGTGCTAGCATTTATATTTTACTTGAATCAAGGGGTTTAAATATTTTTGATGGCTGTGTAAGACTTACCTCGTGAATGTTAAAGCTATTATCAACTGCATAGACCAAGATAAGAGTCTATTTTCAACTATTTATTGGCTATGTAAGACTTACCTTGTGAATGCCAGAGCTAACTAACAATGAATCCACCACTTGAAAGAGAACATAACAAGCTTAGAGAAATTGGGTTGATTGAACAAAATAAAATCCACCAGTGGTACTATCAAAATTGTTATGATAAATTATTTTGAATAATTAAATAAATGAATATTAGTATTCTTGCAAAATATTCTTAGGGAAATAGTTTCTTAGGTCTAACTAATCTAGACCTAATGGACAAATCCAGTTATGGGTTGATATTGTTATAATATTTTTTAAAAATCAACATGGCTAATGGTTATAGTGGAGGGACACAATTATAGAACGCAATATTACCTCATAGAGAAATTATTACGGACTTGCCCACTCTCCTAATACAATTGCTAGTGTCAACAAGCTTCACATAAAATAGCACTAACAATTTAATAATACAAACTCAAATGTTATGTGAAATCGGAGATCAAAGTTGCGAAACTAACTTCAAGAACAACATAATTATGATTCACCCACATGAGCAAGCTAGCAAGTGAATATTTTACTATTAAGATGATGGAAAAGTATAAGATGAGAGTTACCCCTTTCTCTTTACAAACTTATTGTAAAACCACCAATAAATTCTTCTTTCCTTTACAAGAATATGCTCTCTCTCACTATATCCTCTAATACCCAAAAGAAATACAATGCAAAGAAAGCTCCTAATGATTTTGGTGAAACCCCTTGTACAAGAGAATGAAAGAAAATCCCTTTATAGAGAAAACCTTAACTCTCTTTCTGTTTTCCTTTTTTGCGCCTCGATGCCTTTTTTTTTTTATGTCTTCTTACTTTAACTATCCACTTCCTTCTTAATGCCAAAGTCAATTTTCAGATATGACCATGTGTAAATAATTATATCCCAACTACAGCATGAGAAAGTGACTTGGTGATTTTATATCACTTATTTTTTTAAAAAAAATATCTCATAATGTCTAGTTTTAAGGGTTATCTTGCATACTATTTTCCTAAGTCACTTATAGTCATAGGTGTAAAAGTTACGCATGATGCAATGAGTCTAATAAGGTCAA
This sequence comes from Metroxylon sagu, assembly GCA_017589505.3. Classification (NCBI taxonomy): domain Eukaryota; kingdom Viridiplantae; phylum Streptophyta; class Magnoliopsida; order Arecales; family Arecaceae; genus Metroxylon; species Metroxylon sagu. The sequence continues at coordinate 1,503,722 of JACVBY030000634.1, read as the reverse complement.
ATGTTAATTAATGATACAACTATTACCTTATATACACCTATTTTCTTTTAATTAGAATCTCAAATTTGGCTTACTAGCATAGCTCCGCATCCATACATTTTACTTAACCTATTCTATAATCAATGCATGCACCAAATAGGATACTAGAGTGCTTGCATATGTTTGAACCTATTTGCATTGCTTATTGGAGTTTATAAAGAGCCTATTTTTTTTCCTTCTTCTCATACCTCGAAGTGCTCACACCTTTTTGATCGTGACAATAAGGATTAGGTCGGAGTGTGGTGGCCTGAACAATTAATTACTTTCACTTTAAGAGTTGAAAATTTTTTTATTAAGAGATCATAGTCCATATTAGTCTAACTATCATGGATGCATACATATGTAAAAAAGATTTTTTTATTTATTATCACTTATTTTTATTTTGTTGCAAAGGTTTAAAGTAATATTATCATTCTTTTTCTTATTGTTCAGATTTAATACCTCAAATTTGTCGTTCTTTTGCCCATTGTTTGTCATCCTTCTGAAATGAAAGTTTTAGCCTTATTTGGGTAGGTTTTATTTACATTGTCCCTATTTTGACAATATTCTAGGATAATAAAAGTCATCCATCATGACTCCAGAAAGCCATCTTTAAAGGAGTAAAGCTTTGATCTTCAAGAGAGCAAGGCTCTGAGTCTTGAGTAGAGTAGGGCTTTAGAATTTTATTGAAACAAGGCTTCAATGTTTTCTCAATGAAGTAGAACTTGAGAATTTATGGACTCGATTTAGAAGCAAGGCTCCCATTTGGTTTCGATTTAAGGCCCCTCCAGGCTTAATCTATAGTAAGGCTCTCCTTTAGGTTGACTTTGACTTAATCTAAAAACAATACTCCCCTTTGGGCTGAATTGAGCTTGGTTTGGGAGCAAGGCTTCTCTTAGACTCTATTTGAGCTCGATCTAAAAGCAAAGCTCCCCTTTGGGCTAGATTTGAGGCCATTTTTGTGTTTGATTTAGGAGCAAGGCTCTCCTTTGGACCGATTTGGGCTTGATTTGAGAACATGACTCTTCTTTAGGTTAATTTGACCCTGATTTGGGAGCAAACTCCCCTTTGGGTTGACTAGGGCTCTTTTTGGATTTGAGCTTGGGCCACTTCTATGCTTGACACCTTTTTGGACTTGGCCTCAAGTCGATTTTGGGCTTGGGTCCTTTGTGGACATAGGCTTATATCACTTCTAAGCTTGGGCTCAAGCAACTTCTGGACTAAGTTTTGATCTTCTTCTAGATTAGAACTTGGTAGCTTCAGAGCCAGAGTCACTAACCTTGCTGTGAGCCGCTCGGACTGGTTTAGGATTAGATCCACCTAGCTTGCTATAGACTACTCGGGCTAGGCCTATGGAACTCGGGCTAGGCTGATGTAGGTTAGCTCAAGCTGTTTTAAGGCTTTGGCTGCCAAGGCTATTGTGGGCTTCTTAATTTAGCTTAGAGCTTGAGTTCACATGAAAGTAGAGGGCTACTCTCTCCCATCATTGAGCTCGAATATGATGTTGAAGAAGCTTTTGAGGGTCGTTGTTTTGAATATTGTTATCCTACAGCAGGCTAGTAAGGACCCTGCCTCTCCTCCAACATTACCTTGAGCCTAGAGTTTTAAGGGTGCCATGATGGTGAGTTTGATGATGATGAGCTCCTTAGTCAATAGAGAGTTAGAGGTATATTTTTTTAAATAGATAGTTGGACATAAAGGATTATAGGTGTAGGCTTTGGCAAACTTATAGGGTTAATGATACGATGCTAATGTCATGCTATAGACCCTATGGAGATTGAAAGGGGGACATAGAGTCATAATTTAAGGTTTTTGAAGTTGGGATTTGAGGACACTTACAAAGGGGTTAAGGAATTGGACACTATATATCAGGGAATGGAGGAGTTTCTAGCGGTCAGTGGTAAGAATTTCAGTAGAGTCTAGGCTTGGCTCTCTTTTTTTTTCCTCTTGTTTTTTTTGTTTCTCTCATGGGGTTTAAGTAAACCCCTTCATTTCATATTAGGGCCATCAAATGTCCCCTAGGATAGCTAGACTCTTGATAGCTTCTAAAATAGATGCAAGAGAAGTGCTTTTGATATGTTGAAAACCAAGATGCAGAAGATAGTGCTAGCTAGAATTTTCAATACATGTTAGGATATGGCTTAAGGAATCTTATTGTGTTAGGGCGTTCAAGGGTGCCACCCTAGCTAAGAACCATGTGGGGAATTATGGTGACTGAGATGGATAGATAAGGCAGCAAAATGCATCTTCTCTACCCTGAATGCATGCTAAGAGATGTACTAAAAGAGATTCAAAAAAGTCCTAATCTCCTGGGGTGTTATTTGAACATCCAATTATATTTTTACTAGTTGGGAGTCCTCAAGAGGCTTCAATGGGGGCACACAAGACCTTGAAAAAGAAATAGCAATTAGGTGGGCATGCATCCTATGTATTTACTATGTTGTTAGCCTAATCATTCATCAATCAGAGATTTAGTGAGGATTCTGATTTCATAAGGCATCTAGCCACATTCCAAATGGGTGAGTATTTCATGCAGCAATCAGAGATTCAGTGAGGGTTCTGATTTCACAAGGCACTTAACCATATTTCTAATGGGTTGGCATTTTCAAAACAATAGGAGAGTATTATGTGGCACTCTAAAAGAGGAGGGACATAGTCAAAAAGGGAAGCAAAATGCATTGAAGTGTGGTTATTCTACCTAAATGCTTAGATAATCAAGCGATGCATTTTCAGTATATATGACTATATATTTCTAAAAATTCTCTCTATTTTGGATATTTATGGGGGTTTTTCACTAGCTGGGACTCCTAATTAGCATTGAAAGACTAGTGAATAGGCTATAGGGTGTTAAACACACCCTAATGCATGTGTCTTAAAAGGGAATGCATTGTTGGGTTCCTAGTGAGGGTTAGCTTCTTTGCTAGTTTCCTAACAAGGCCTAGCATCCTTTGGGGTGTTATTGGCAGAAGTTTGGGTCTCCAAGGCATTTTGGAATGTATTAGCCTGTAGGGTTCTTAGATAAATGCAAGAAAGTTTTCGTAAAGGCACAAAATGGTGCATGATTTGTGGGTGTGTACATATGAAGGAGAGAGATGCACGGCTGGCCTTTAGGGCATTACCTTAAGGAACCTAGATGATATGGAACCTAGGTGACATAGAACTTCCTTATCCAAATGTCTTATAACCTTTAGATGATAGAGAAACTATATTGATGACCCCTGATATGAAGTTCTTCTCATGGACGTCAGCTATATTATGCTAGACCATTCGTGAATTAATAATAAGGATGTCATCCATCATAGAAAAAAAAAATCTTATATTTTCAAGATAAGTGGGTTTAAAAAAGGTTTTAACTTTTAAGTTTTTTTTTAAAAAAATGATTCGTTTTAAATCGTTCATTGAAGAGACGACTTTAAGCAGCTAAAACTTTTTAATTAAAAATTATTTATTAATAAAATGATTTCAAAATTATTTATGCAGTAACTCAATCAGATTGAAGAAATTTATTTTTGAATACTTAGTCAAAATTTGGAAGCATCTTGATGATTTTAAAATTATCTTTTCAACAAAAAAATATATATATAATTTCAAGTGTGTTGTGGTTATAAAAAATAAAAAATAAAAAATAAAAATAGGGAAGGATAGGGGAGGTTAAGCGTGCCTGCCCATCATCGTTATGGAGGCGCATTATTTAAAAGGGATCCAAACTAGAGCCGGGCAGGTGGCAACCGACTCTAGTCACGGGAGTAGACGTTACAAGGAAGGGGAAGGGGTCACGCGTTCCTTCAGGCCCCGTCCAGATGCATCCATCCCACGCGGCGACGCGTGTATTTAGATCCCTGCTGGGGGAAGAAATCATCGCCATCTCCACCTCAGAGGTGCCTTAGAGGGCACGGCACCGCTCGGCCACGAAAGAAGAAGGCAAGCTAAGCTCCTGCGGAGACAACGAGAATCCCCAATCGTTTTTAGATCCAGAAAAGAAAAGAAGATCGGTTTGAAGCCCTACTAGGAGAAGGAATTATCAGATCGGCTCAGTTCTCTCGGAGTCGGCAGGTTTGGTGTTTGTTTTTCTAAGATAAGATCTTTTTGATGGTTCTTTAGGAGGCTCATGTATTCATTCCATCATGTGTGAATATTTTTTATTATGTTGACTTTGAAATCGGTACCATCCTTTTAACACGATTTATTGGATTCAGAAATTGTTTGAGAATGAATGGATTCGAAAAAGTCAATGTCAGGACTGCTGGCGTAACCCCCCATGTATGATGATAAAAAATCCTTTATATCGATCGGTCTATATGGATCGAAAATCGCCTGATTTACTGATTAATCGATGGTTTGAGTTTGTGGAATCTGTGGATTGGTCTCTTCTTGGCGTCTTTGTTTGTTTTGAGTTTATATCACATTGTCGTAAATTAGTTTGCTGCATTTGTACCCTCTAAAACTACTATTGGATTCCAAAATCTTGTGAAATTCATGGATTGTTGGATTTGCTAGGTAAACTGACCACTTGCATTGGTTATTTTGTAGCAAAAAAACTTTTGTCAAGTCCTGACCTAGACATATTAAGAGTTGTTTGATCGAGGATCTGTACGCAAGCTTAAAAACTTAAAAGCTTTGCATACGTGCAGTGCTACACCTGCTATGTTTTGAATTTTTAAAAACTCAAATACATCACATGTATGCACTGATGGCTAATGATTATGACTGGTGGCTAATTGGCAAACTAATGATGTGACAACAACTGTTGTTTAAGGAATGGGATGCTAGTCATATCCTTGTTTAAAGAAATCTAGATATGAACCAGATAATAGTGAAGAAATTTCAAGAAATTAAAAGGCAAGTTTCACTGCTTCATTAGCATTTTAGTGTTACAATTAGCCGGCGATGAAAAGGTTTATGGTAATTAAATTTAGAGAAAATGAATTAAAACTCAAGAAGTCTATGTGGTTTTGAAAGTTAATACCATCTTCGCATGTAAAGAACTATGAGATCTATGTAATCAAATCAACAATGCTTAAGAAATAAATTAAGTAATCTTTTATCAAATGAAACTCGATGATTTAAGAATGAACTAAGGCATGGTGTCATATATGATTTGAAATTGGTGTAAATCATGATGTATGGTCAACTGTGGCAAAAGACAAAGGGTATTGTTTAAGATAGTATGGATAAAAACAGAATGATGTGCAATGTATGGCTTGCTTTGGGATTAATGCATGATAGTTGATTGCTTTTGCATGTCATGCCAACAACTTTTCCCACATCGTTTGCTAGATGAATCTCATTGTCCTCACATCACGCCTAACTCCAGTAAAAACAATATTTCTACTGCATATGGGGGGGGTCAATGAATGAAATGAAGGTTTTGGAGTTGGTGCATGGAACTTATTCACTTGAATCGGAAGTAGGTGCGATCATGGAAGTAAACATTTGGTAACAATATTAAGAACTACTTCTATAAATAGAAAAGCTAGAAAGCATCATAAAATGAAGCTAGAAAACCTAGATTTCACCCTTTTTTGTAAGAACTTTTTTAAAAAGCAGAAGGAACAGAAAACATGCCTCAAAAACGCTTCTAATAAGGAATAACTTAGGAATTGAGTGCGGTTTTGAAAATTTGGGAAAATTTCGAAATGGATTATTTGAAGTAGAAGATTATGGTTACTAAGGTATGGAACCTAGATCAACTAATGGAAGTTAGGAGGAGAGGAGAAGAAATTTTGAACATCTTATTTTATTTAACTAGAGTGTGGCAGGTGCGATGACTGGAAAGTGTTAGTGACCTTTTCTCTTTCCTTTTTTCATTCTTCTTTTTTTTTTCCTGTTCCTTTTGCCTTCTTTCTATATCTTTCTCTTTTTTATTTTTGGGCACCAAAGTTCATCTAAGGCTTCTTAATTTAGTGCTAGTCTTCTCTTTGACTTGAATAAGTTGGGGGTTTCCTACAATAAGCACTTAAACCACAAGATGTCACCATAACCCAAGCCTTATTGTCAGTCCATCAGACACCCCAATCATGGATTTTAGCCCCTCAAGACATAAAATGACGATGAAAGGTCCTTTGAGAGTGAAATATCGACCCTAAGACTCAAAAGAGAAAATGTAACATAAAAAATTAGAAACCTCTAAAAGTAAAATTACCTATATTGAAACCTAAATTAAGGATGAATTCATGAATAGCATGTTCAAGTACATTTCAATGGGTCAAGAGAGCTATTGAGAAGACTAGATCAATGGCATTGTTCTATCTTGGGATCCATTTGTTTCTCAAGAAACCACCCTTTCATAAGATCTGAAAACTCAATTTTGGTGTTGGTCTCAAGTGGATTTAGCTTCCATTTTGCAGTTTTCATGGTTTGAGCCTTTCAAATGTGTTATCAGTAGATTTGTCTAAAAACTGTAAAGAAATCCAAATCATGTGAATTAAAATTATTAAAGTTGATTTTGTTGTACAAAACTTGTCATTTAGCTAGGGTACATGGTTGTGCAATATTTGGCTATTTGATTCATAAATTCCAGCACTATTATTTTTATATGCCATGATTGCTGGTGAATATTCCTATTTCTTATGCATTTAATTGCAAGATATATGTTATGCTCATATATATGCATATACTTGTTTTACTTTTTTTCACTTTTCTGGTCAATGGTAGACTGATGTAGTTGGAAAGAAGCTTTTGTACTTTCAAATCTACAAATATAACCTATTTCTCCAAGATTTTCTTCTAGAAGAGATAGAGTTGTCAAGATAAAACTCTTGTTTGAGAACCTTGATTTTTCATTATTTTCTCTTTTGTGTACTCTGACTTTCCTTTTATTACAAAATAATCATTATTGTGACATGTCGTATATGCACCTGTCTCTAGGCAAAATGCAGCCTTATTAGTTTTCATCATTTTTTATCATATTTCGTGTTGGTCACAATTCTTGCTATATATGTGAAGGTCATTATTATTACTATATATTAACTATATCCTATTGAATATGTGCATCTTAAATAATTTTTATCATATGACATGCTAGTTACAATCACTGCTATATATGTAATGGTCATTATTATTAATATATATATATATATATTAACTATATCCTATTGAATATGTGCATCTTAGTAAAAACTTCTTAATAACAATGACTATTTAATTTATGAAATTTGAAAACATTAAATCTACAATATTTTGTCATGAAGTTGGCAGATAACACAGTCACTTTGTTTTCAACTAGAATGTCAGTTTTGTATGGCAAAGCCTTGATATATTATTACAAGAAGTGATTTAAGTTTTGGCGGAACGAGAGTCGAGACGGCTAAAATGTCTCATCTCAGAGAGATTTGAATATCGATCTCGACCGTCATGTCCCATCTTCTCTTGGCCATAATATATTATTAGTATCAATTTTAAATAGATCTAATTTTTAAAATTCAAATATGTTTAAAAATTGAATAAAACAATAAAGCTTCACAAATAATTTTTGTTAAAGAAAAAAAGCATCCCAAGCTAGGGATCGCGATGGAACGGGATGTAGGGCGTCTCATTTTGTAGAAAAACTGAAACACCTATTTTCCACGAGATTTAAAACCTTGATTACAAGGATATTTATTTCCTTGATTTCAAGGATATTTATTTCCTTAGTTCTCTCACCATTCCACTTTGGAAAACTTTCATGATATTATGCCATATTGATGCTATGCATTATGGTATTTATTTTTACCTGAATACTGAAATCTGATGGAGTGGTTTTTAAAATCTATGCTGTAGTTTTGGATCTTCTTTCATGTTTTTTTTTCGACGACACATCTTTACAGCTTAATGATGATCCGAACCTTCATCTCATTGTTGTGGCCTTGTTCATGGGATTGGTGTAGAGGAGTAATTTGAGACCAAACAAATTATCTCTTTCTTTTCTTCTAACTTGTATTTTAGATATTTCATTTTTAAGGAACAAATATAATAAATATGCATGAGGAATATCTACAAGCTTGTGGTCCTGTTGCAGATATTGGTCTAAATTCAATGGCTGAAATATGGAGAGGTAGGCCTCCAGATCTTATTGAAGGCACCATTTCAAATGGATGCAATTTGAAGCTCAGAGTTCGATCCCAATGCACCAATATCTAGAAAGGTAAGATCTGGCAATTAGCATAGGACTTTTTGTCCTTCTAGCATATCTTAGTAAACTGAAAATAGATTTTATTGCTACCTTTGCATGTTTGATTTCCAATAGTCAAATCATAAGCCATGGATAATAATTCATTGGAACAAAGTGTGTTTTTGTTTGATTTTTATAATTTAAAAATTGTTACGGTACATACTTACATACATCTATACATAGATACATACGTATGTATCTAGTCAGGTTTCAAGTTTTTGCTTTTGGATTCTATATTCAATCCCATGTTGATAAGGCTTCAAATCTGACTTTGAGACCCAAACCCAACCTAGTATTGGCCAATTTTTTAGACCCAAACCTATATCTCACATGGGTGATAAAGTTAGCAGGTTGTTGGTCTCCATTGACATTCTTACATGTACCCTTTACTACAATTTATTTTTACTCTGACAAACATTCATTTCATTTCATTTACTGTTATGTTGCAATAATTTCAAGAATATTTAAAATTATAAATTGCCCTTCTGAAAACGTGTGATGTATTAACACCTACTTTGATAAGAGTTAATTTATTTCTTTTCTTCTCTGCCATAATCAATGTGTGTACAAATTATGATGCTTTTTTTTCTTAATGGACGGAGAACTGTTTAATATTTATGCTAATACAGGAGTAACTCTTTATTCTTTATGTCCATGATGTGGCATTTCCACATCCATTTCATGCAAATGCTTACAATTTGCTGTATCTGCTATGGTAATAGTTGTCCTTTTTTTAACAGAATCCACTGATTTTCATTAATTTGAGAATCCTGGGTATGCCCTTCATGCGGTACGTAAGGGAGAAATGCTAGCATGACAAAGTGCATCGCGTGTTGCAGGTGAGCACATTGACATTCTATTCCCTCTACACACTATTCTGTCTACCAAAATCATGGAAAATTATATAATATATCTCAGTTCCTACCACCATAGAAATTGTTGGAAGGTGACTATTTATGCATCACTAATTGTGACAAAAGTCATACTGCTTTAAAAGAGTACCTCCCTTTGTAGCAGAGTCCTCTTGTCACCTAGTTTTAGTTGTCATAAAGATAAATATTGAGAGAAGAGGTTCATAGATCGAGACAAATGCTAGATAAGATGGAAATTTATACTTGGTGAATCTTCTTCTGCGAATATTGCATTAATTCTTTCCAACGCGTTGTCTATTTTTTATTAAGTACTCCTTGTCTTAAGGAACCAAAATTGATTGACAATTGTAATTTATTGCTGCATTTGTTTGTTAGAATAGAACTACCTAATGTTTTAATGGTCCCTGCCTTTTCATATATATTTATTTATATTTATCTTAAATGAAATTAAGATAAAGATACACTCAAGAATATATATATATATATATATATATATATATATTAATGTTTAATATTTATAGCTGTTGTCTTTTGTCCTTCCTCTTTAACTCCGTCTATGTATAATGTTATTATTATTATTATTTTAATATATAGCCAAACTCAAGGCTGGGTAAAGAACGGTTGTGGTAGATTGACAGCCAGCGTAAAACTATAGTCACATCTTATGCAATAGAGAAAATTTTTAAATTTAGAGCGTTCCCCGAAAGTAATGTGCTACATATTGTATGGAATTAACAAATACAATGACTAAAAGGAGAATTAACATAGCTTGTTTGTAAGAGACTAAGTGGATAAGAAAAAAACAAAAGAGATTGATGGTTTTAAACTTTGGTACACAGGTAAAAAATAAGAATAAAAATGAAGTAAAAATTATTATAAATAAAAACCTAAAAGATGAAGTTATGGATATTAAGAAGATAGGAGATAAAATAATTTTGACTAAATTAGTGCTAGATAACGAGTTAATTAATATTTAGTATTTATGCTTTTTAAGTAGGTTTACATGGTGCAACAAAGCAAAGTTTTTGGAAGGATATGGATAGATTAATTCAAAAGATTCCTATTGAAGAAAAAATATTTATTGAAGGAGATTTGAATGGACATATAACAATTATAGTTTAGGTTTTTAAAGAGTACATGGAGGTTATGGATTCAGAGATAGAAATGAAGTTGGAAATACTATTTTAGAGTTTGCAATGACATATGATTTAGTATTAGCCAACATATACTTTAAAAAGAGAGACTTTCATTTAATAACTTTTAAAAGTGGATGTAATAATAATCAAATAGATTTCTTCTTTATTAGAAAGATTAATCAAATGCCTTATAAAAATTGTAAGGTTATATTGGGTGAGAGTCTAACTATACGATATGGATGATGATTATAAATGTATGTATTGAAAAATAGAGGAGGACTAAAAAGTATAAAAATTCGAGGATTAGGTGGTAGAATTTAAAAGAAGAGAAACTATTGGCTTTTAAAGATAGAGCGATGAATGAGGAAAATGGAGTATAGCTAGAGAAATCAATAACATAGGGGAAGAAATGACTAATTGTATTAGAAAAATAGCTATAGAGGTGTTAATAGAGTCAAATGGAAAAAGATATGAGAAAACTTATGATGAAATGAGAAAGTTCAATTAACAATTAAGGTTAAAAGAGAGTGCTATAAAAAACTATCTAAATGTAGAAATGAAGTAGCACATGAAAACTATAAAATGACTAAGAAAAAAGTTAAAAAGGCAATACGAAAGGCTAGGTAAAAGGTATATAGGGAATTATATCATAAACTAAAAATTAAATCTGAAGAGAAATATATATATATATATATATATATATATAATTACAAGAGTAAGAGACAAAAAGAGACAAAAAAACTAGAGATATGTTTTAGGTTAAATGCATTAAAAGTAATGATAAAAAAGTTTTGGTTAAGAAGGAAGCGATCAAAGGAGGATGGAGGATGGAAAAGCTATTTTAATAAATTATTAAATAAAAATTATATAAATAATGTATTATGCTTTACTAGCTCCATTGAGGATAAAGTTATGGTGTATACTCATAGAATTTGGATATTTGAGGTAAAAGAGGCTATGAAAATGATGAAAATAGGAAAAGCTGTGGGCCCTAATATGATTTGTATGGAAGTTTAGAAATTTAAAGTGATGCTGGCGTGAGTGTCAAATTTATTTAATAAAATTTTAGAATGCCTAATGAATAAGTAACTTGATACTACGATAGTTAAAACAGTTTTGAATATCTCTTTTATTCTTATAAATTGGTACTATAGTGCTCATGAGCCATACTATACAACTTTGGAAGAGTAATATACTTATCTCTAATAGGGCAATGTTAAACATATTTTACTTGCTCAATAAGTTGGTAAAATAGTTGATTGTATTGCATGCAGCGCATGCACGTCAAGTTGCATTGCGGCTTATGAATCCTACCACTCTTTGTGTATGTACTATGTTATCAGACATGCAATTGTTAATGTCTTTCTTATTGTTTGTCAGGGCCTATAAAAGTATATAATGTTATGCTTTATTTAGATGTAACAAGCATTCAACATTACCTTCATAAAATTTGTAATATCAGAACCTGGATTAATATCCCTTCACCTTTGTGAAGCTTTGAGGATCACATGTGATTGGGTAATCCTTTACTAGCCTTTAGCATCTGATTGAAACACTGTGTTGTGCTTAGTTGCACATAGAACATCTGCAGCAATCATCTCTGAATCAAACAAAATATAGGAGTTTTGTTTGCATAATACTTTTCTCATTCACGGTCTTTGTTCATTGTTGCCTCCAGGGAAAAAAAAAAAGGACTACATTTTATATTACTTCTGAGTGCTACTATTTAAAGTTAGTGATTTTGAGATTGTTTGTGCGCTATGATCGCTCATGTTTGCTAATCTATTCTTTACCATATATAGTTTTTAGATTTTAGAATCTTTTTCCATATAAATGTTTCTGTTTTCTTTTTTCCTTCTGGCTGCTGGTACCACTTTGACTCCAATGAGTGGAGTACAGTTTATAAGCACGCTCTTTGCAAGAAACTGAAACTGAAAGCCAGTTATGATTCTGGAGGGAGACTTGAATGGGCATCTCTTTGGGTATGTTCACTGTAGCTTGGTACCTCTAAAATTAGTATATAATAGTAGATGAAATGGGAGTAAATAGTTAATATTCTTGATCAAAAGATAGCTTGACCTTATGTGACTTTAACAGATTGTATAGAACAAGCTTGCATATATTTTCAATTGCATAGAAGGAATGAATGAACTATTGCTTGACTGCAATTTTGTGTTCAGGATGGAGATTAAGATGGCAAAGCAAAAACAGCCCCTATGAAGATGAAAGTACAATTCATGATCCAAGTCCCTCAAGATGATATTGGTAACTCAGTTTTCATGTTCCTGGTGAACAAAAGGTGGGACTTCTAGTTCTTCCATCCTTGTTTTAACAAGATGAGGTTTGCATATTAGGCACTGGGCCTTCATTGTATCAATTGTTGGGGCTACAACATGTGACTGGTTTCTAAATGTCTGTCATTGCAGTGTTTCGTGGCCAAACTCCTTTTTGATTATAAATCTATACCTAGTCTGAAACCTCATATTAGGAAACTTAGGTCCAATCAAATGGCACTGAATGACTGGTACACATGCTAAATGCTCTTCAAAAAGCTTCCAATTAGCAACATCTTATTTTGAGGTATCAATATGACTCATTTTGCTGTGTCATCATAATTGATTATCCTGTTATCTTACACTTTATGGTTGCAAACAGATATGGTAAGCAAAGGTCTATTGAAGACAGATATGTCTCAATTTTTTCAAATAGAAATCACAATAGAGTTTGAATGTAAATTGAGATCTATTACAAAAATATCAGAGAATCAATTTGGTTTTATGCTAGGAAGGTCGATGATAGAAGCTATTTTCTTTATTAGGAGGTTGATGGAGAAGTATAGAGAAAAGAGACAAGATCTTCATATAGTTTTTATTAATTTAGAGAAAGCATATAAGAGAGTCCTTAGAAAAATTTTATGGTAGGTGCTAGAAAAGAAAGGGGTATTTGTTAGATATATTAACATAATAAAAAATATATATGATGGAGTAGTTGCTAGTGTAAGAACTACTGGTGGTAATACTAATGAATTTTCTATTATATTAGGTTTACATCAGGGATTTGCTCTTATTTTCTATCTTTTTGTTTTAGTTATATATGAGCTTACTAGACATATTTAGGATAATATTTCATTATGCATGCTATTTGCGGATGATATAATATTAGGCTGGGGTTAATCGTAAGCTAGAACTATGGAGAAATCTATTAGAATTTAAAGATTTTAGGTTAAGTAGGACAAAGATAGAATATATGGAATGTAATTTTAGTACAATTAGAAATAAAATAAATGTAGAATAAAAATTGAGGACCATTAAGTTTTCAAAAATGATTATTTTCAATATTTAGGATCGATTAATCATTAGGAAGTAGAGATTAAGGATGATGTTGTCCATAGGATTAAAAGATGGCTGGATGAAATGAAAATCTGTATCTGGAATATTATGTAATCGCACAATACTTGCCAAGTTGAAGAGAAATTTTATAGGATAGCTATAAGACCAGCTATGCTTTATTGTACAGAATATTAGGCAGTTAGAAAAATATAAGTACATAAGATGAATATGGCAGTTAGAAAAATACAAGTATTTATTTCTTCGTTCTATCACCATTCCACCGGGGAAAAATTTCGTGATATTATGTCATATTGATGCTATGCATTATGGTATTAATTTTTACCTGAATAATGGAATCTAACATGGGGTTTTTTTAAAATCTATGCTGTAGTTTGGGCCTTCTTTCACGTTTTCTTCTTAGTGACACTTCTTTACCATTTAATGATGATCCTAACCTTCATCTCATTATTGTGGCCTTGTGCATGGGATTGGTGTAGGGGAGTAATCTGAGACTAAACAAATTATTTCTTTCTTTTCTTCTAACTAGTATTTTAGATATTTCATTTTTACAGAACAGATATAATCAATATGCATGAGGAATACCTACAAGCTTGTGGTTTTGTTGCAGATATTGGTCTAAGTTCAATGACTGAAATATGGAGATGTAGGCCTCCAGATCTTATTGGAGGCACCATTTCAAATGGATGCAAATTTGAAGCTCAGAGTCCGATCCCAATGCACCATTATTTGGAAATGTAAGATCCGGCAATTAGCATAGGATTTTTTGTTCTTCTAGCATATCTTAAGAAACTAAAAATGAATTTTATTGCTAGCTTTGCATGTTTGATTTCCAATAGTCAAATCATATGCTATGGATGATTATTCATTGGAACAAAGTGGGTTCTTGTTTGATTTTTATAATTTAAAAATTGTAATGATACATACATATGTATCTAGTCAGGTTTTGAGTTTTTGGGTTTGGATTCTAAATTCAATCCTCTGTTTGATAAAGGCTTCAAATCTGATTCTGAGACCCAAACCCAACCTAGAATTGGCCAATTTTTTAAGACCCAAACCTGTATCTCACATGGGTTTTGGATAAAGTTTGCAGGTTATTGGTCTCCATTGACACTCTTACATGTACCCTTTACTATAATTTATTTTTACTCTGTCAAACATTCAGTTCATTTCATTTACTGTTATGTAGCAATAATTTCAAGAATATTTAAAATCATAAATTGCCCTTTTGAACGTGTCATGTATTAACACCTACTTTGACAAGAGTTAATTTATTTTTTTTCTTCTCTGCCATAATCAATGTGTGTACAAATTATGATACTTTTTTTAATGGATGGAGAACTGTTTAATATTTATGCTAATACAAGAGTAACTTTTTATGTCCACGTTGTGGCATTTCCACATCCATTTCATGCAAATACTTTTGGTGAATGAATGCTTATAATTTTCTGTATCTGCTATGGTAATAGATGTCCCTTTTTTAACAGAATCTGCTGATTTTCATGCATTTGAGAATCCTGGCTGTGCCCTTTCTGCGGCATGTAAGGAGGAAATGCTAGCCCATTCTGCAGGATGCAAAGGGGAAATGCTAGTATGACAGAGCATCATGTGTCATGCTTAAAAAGCATGGATGATTTGCAGGTGACCACATTTACATTCTAGTCCCTCTTAACACTATTCTATCTATCAAAATCAAGAGATATTATATAATATAACACAATTCCTACCACCACAGAAATTGCTGGATGATGACTAGTTTTGATCACTAATTGTGGCAAAAATCATACTGCTTTAAAAGAGTGCGTCCTCATGTAGCAGTCTCCTCTTTGTCACCTAGTTTAGATGCCATAAAGATAAATATTGAAGAAAAAGGTTCGTAAATTGATGCAAATGCTACATAAGATAGAAATTTGTACTTGGTAAATCTTCTGCTGATACTGCTTTAATTCTTCCATCACATTCTCTACTTTTGTTAAAATGCTTCTTGTCTTAACGAACCAAAATTGATTGACAATTGCAATTTATTGCTGCATTTGTTTGTAAGAACAGAACTACCTAATGTTTTAATGGCCCTTGACTATTTAAATTGTTATTGCTTTGGTACTAAATTTCATAATAGAATATAATAGGAGTCACCAAATTGAACTACCTATATAAAATGCATTAGGAAAATTGGAACTCTTCCCTGGGAAAGTAATGAGCATCCATGGAAAAATTTATATATTAGCTATCCTTTATGAGATGACCTGCATTTACCTATATAAAAAATATTTGTTGTGTATTTGTTAGTTGACATAAATCTTTTCTGCCCATTTTGGTGGAGTGATATGCATACTCAGATGTTCAATTTCTATCCTTACTGATATGGAAGTTAGATTTGTTGTTCTTTATATTGAGAAATGTAGTAGTAAAATACACAGATGAAAATGTTGAACAAGTTCTTTTACTTTATATGAGTTTTCTTTAACTTTTTATGAGTTACCCTTTGAAATTTTTTCAAGTTCAATCCACTATGTTTGAACAGATACTGAATTATCAGGTGAGTTTCAAGAGAAGTACTCTAATCGGTAATTAGCTTCAAGGACTTTGTACGGTTAACCTCCATTTATCAACTATTCCAAGAGCATTCATTTCTGTAATGACTTCTTTCCACTGGGTATTAAAGTATTTATGCTACTTGAATAATAAAACAAAAAGGTTATCAAAATCTATGTTGCAATATCAGATATCATTTTCAATAAGCTTTTATGTCGTACACTGGCAATACACTTTTACCGAACAGTAATAATCTTAATTTTTATCTCATGTTTATGATTGGGATTGATGTACAGGAGTAATTTAAGATTACATATTTATCTTTTTTCTTCTTCGTGACTAAAATTATTGCTGTTTGATTTTTAGGATTCAAGTTACAAAAAGTATGCTATGAATATCATTGAAGACTCAAATGTTGATTGATGCAGAAGGAATTTTATTGCTGGCACTTTATCAGACAGCAGTTCGAAGATCCAGCCTTCAATCCCTGCTCATCTCCGTTTGAAGTTAGAATATGGCAGTTAACATTATAACTTATTAAGCTTTTCATATTTCCTCAAGGAGCTTTTTCTTTTTTTTTTTTGGTGATATTTGACTTCATTATAAGTAGTCTCTAATGGATAGAAAACTATCTGATGTACTATCGCCATGGGGCTTCTGAATACGGCAATATAGAAACATATGTCATTATGAATATATTTTTTGTATGGAAAGCTACAATATCAAATGTTTGGTTGAACTATAGTTTTCATGACTAAAAGATATAAAATACGGTGTGGCTTCTGCAGTTGGGAAGTTTGGGAAAGGTCAAACTTAAGTAGAGCCTTGCTCTACGTGTGGAAAGACTACTTTCATATTTCAAGTCTATCACATCCTCTTGCAAAGGACTATTTAATTTAAAACTAAAAGATATATTGAGTATATTATTTTTTGATCATTCAATAAGTTCGCACACTTTGAATTATGTTGTTCAAGTCTATCTTTTAGTCAAAATTGATCACTTTCTAAATGAATGTTTTTCTAAAATCATTTCTTGGGTTTGGCTAGCAAGAAAGCATGCTCACCTTGGTAAAGTTTAGATGTTTCAAAGCAATCAACCGTTCAATCGCACATGTCTACCACCTTTTGTTCGAATCATTTTGTCTACCGTACAAAATGATGGGAATACATTTTACTTGGGTTCAAAGTAGGATTGTTGAAGGAATAACATAGTTTTATGGTAATTTTTAGAGATATCATATTGCTCAAAAAAAAAAAATTAAAAAAAAGGCATCAATGAGAAAATGGATTACCTCGACATATAGACTACACTTGATATCTATATTATGCATAAAAATAACAGCTATAAAATCAAATTATTTTCTTTTTTGATTCTAACATTTTGTATGCAACAATATCCTTATTATTCATCTTAAAAAATATGTTAGTTGCTCCACTAGCTCTCTTATGGTCAACTATAATGTTTTCTTTTGATCAAACATATTTTATAAGACTTCAAACAAATTGAACTTTATGGTCAATGACAATAATAATAACAAAGTCTTAATCCTAAACTATCTGCGGTTAGCTACATGAATCATTTTTCTCTATTCAACTAGGTTTTAAGTCATATTTTCTATAATTAAACAAATTGGACTCAGCCTATTTCTTTAATTCAACTCTCAAATTGATTAGATTCTTGAATTGTTTTGTACTCTACCACTTGCTCTTTCCTATATCTTCTATCAAACATGCATTGCATTTTCATGGCTATTAGTTCTATTACATGGAGAGATTATACTATTGTTGCCCATGTTCCTTCTCTTTCTACTCGTTCCTTGCATTTAATGTAGGACTACCTAATGTTGCCAGGTACTTGCTTTGTATTTTTCTCATCTTTTAAGCACTATTTATGCATAGCATTAAAAATGAAAAAAGAAAAAAGGGGACTTACTATAACAAAGATTTCACAGTTGGAATATCAATATTGGTAATTATATCAATACCTTACAATGTGATATGATACTGCATTGATACATGATGATCCTCCTTGTCTCGGTCTAATAAAACAGATATGTGATGCTATATAAGGATACCAGCGTCATTGTAATTTAATGTCTCGCTAATATTTGCTCATATTTATCCTTTAGAGGCATGATTTTATACGATAACTTTCTTAATCTACTTAATCTATTTAATGAACTGCCTTTTCATATATATCTATTTATATTTATCTTAAAGGAAATTAAGATAAAGATGCACTCAAGAATAGAGGGATTAATGTTTAATATTTATGGTTGCTGTCTTTTGTTCTTCCGCTTTGATCACTTTCTGATTTTTTTGTTTTGATGAACAGCAATTAAAATGCAACTGCAAAATTGAACTCAAAGATTTAATTGCAAACTTTAAATTGTAAAAGGTGATTTTAGCTATGTTTGATTCATATTTTGGTTTTTGGCAGAGGAGGATTAACTGGGACTTTCCTTGTATCAATATCATATGACTTCTTTTAGTATTGAGTTATCATTTCACTTCAAGTTATGGTAAGAAATGCTCAGTGCCAATCCACATTTCAAACCAATCCATATTTCGAACAATTTGTTTTGGTCCATGAGAAAAATAAAATTTTAAGAATTTGTTAGTAGTTGCCAAAAAGTATCAGTCAAAATTGTGTTTGTAAATTATCATGGGGACACCACTACCAGGGTTGGAAACATGGATCTCTCCCAAGTAAAAAAAAGGGTGTCAAACAACCAAGCCAAAGCTAGTTGTTGGATTCATTAAATCTTAACCAATATTATCGAAGGCGCATGTAAGGCATTAGGCACTAGGTGCCTAGGGTTAGACACTTATACCCTAGGCAATGCATTTTTATCTAGATGTATAAGGTGAAAAAAACATATGTTTTTAATTTGCAAGAAATGCGTAAGAAAAGTAAGTCTTTCTTAAAAAGGCTATATTTGTAATTATTTTTAAGTCTATCATATTTATTAGATAGTATTGACTTTAAGATGGACTATTCTATACATAATTATTTTTTTTATCTTATAAAAAAATTAAAAATTAGAAGACAGAGATGAAACATTAAAACTTATGCTATCATCTAAAAAGAAGATGAGAGACATCAAGGGACTACAAATTTTAGCTAAGAAAAAAAAAACTTTTTATTAAATTAATGGGCTAAATATGTTACTATTATGATTTTTTTAACTTTTCTTATTCTATGTTTTAAATCTTGCTTATCTAAATTTTTTTATCATTTATTTTAAAAATATGCACCTTTGCTCAGGCATGGTTTGTGCTTTGTGCCTAAGCTCTTAGAGTTCTTTGCAGTTAAATGTGCATAGCACTTTTAATAATACTGATCTTGAAATCCATGTCACTAAGATATTGAGCTACTTGTTGGTAGCTAAGGATCAATGTTTTAGCAAATAGAAAAATTGGTATGAGGTTTCTATAGTAATAATTGGATTAAAAGGTATCATCCTTTTTTTTATTATTATTTTGCTTGAAGTTACAATTTGCATCACTCACACACATAAGTACTGCTTCACTCAAGAATATAGAGATTAATGTTTAATATTAATAAATGCTATCTTTTGTCCTTCTTTGATCACTTTTTAATTTCTTGTTTTGATGAGCAACAACTGAGATGCAAGTGCAAAATTGAACCTGAATATTTAATTGCAAATTTTTAATTGTAAAAGGATACCATTAGTGATTTTTGCTATGTTTGATTTATTTTTTAGTTTTTGGCAAAAGCAGATTAACTAGGTCTTTCCTTGTGTTAGTATCATATGACTTCTTTTAGTATTGAGTTATCATCTCATTTTAGGTTATGGTAAGAGATGCTAAATGGCAATCCACATTTCGAACACTTCATTGTAGTCCATGGAAGAAATATAATTTTAAGAATTTGTTATTAGTCGTCAAAAATATCTATCAAATCTCTTTTCAGAAATTATTTATGGGGACACCACCATTAGAGTTTAAAACATGAATCTCTCCCAAGTAAAAAGGGGTGTGAAACAACTAAGCCTTGAATCTTGAACAATATTGTCAAGGGCATGCTTAAGATGCAAAGTATAAGGCACCAAGGATTAAGAGTACAAAGCATTAGATGTCAAAAATTAGACACTTCTTATATTCTAGACGAGGCGCCTTCATCTAGGAATACATGAGGCTAAAAACATATATACTTTTAATCTGATTTGAAGCATAAGAAAAATATGTCTTTGTTAATAATCTATCTTTGTAATTTTTTTTTAAGTCTATCATATCTATTAGACTATGTTGGTTATATGATGCACCATCTTATACATAATTATTTCTTCTATCCAATAAAAAAAGTCAAAAATTGGAAGATAAAAATATGGAATATAAAAAATTATGCTATTATCTAAGAAAGAGAAGGAAAAACATTAAGAGACTATAGATTTCAACTAAGAAAGAGGATGTTTGCTATTCAGCTAATAGACCAAATATATTACTATTGTGATTTTTTAAAGCTTTTTTATATTATATTTTAAGCCTTACTTATATAAATTATTCAATCATTTATTTTAAAAATGTGCGTCTTTGTTCAGATACGCTTTACACCTTTTACCTAACTGTGCCTAGCATTTCGAGCAATACTAATCTTTAAATTGTTATCTCTAAGATATTGAGCTACTTGTTCATAGCTAAGGATCAAAGTTTTAACAAATAGAAAAATTGGTATGAAGTTTCTACAGTCAAGGCATCATCCTTTTTTTTCTTTTATTTTGCTTCAAGCTACAATTTGTATCACTTGCGCACATAAGGACTCATCATCACTTCTTACTCCATGTCAATGGCCACTTCCCTTTTAATATTTGAAGAAAAATCATATCAAGAAGCAATGTAAATAGCCCTGGTCATGGACAACGAGAGTAACAAATCGTTTGCCAAGCTATATAAACTTTTCTTGGTTTTCCAAGGTACTATTATATGCCAGCACAAGTAACAAAAAGTTATAAAGCGCTATATATGGAATTTTTGATGCACTGCTTCTATGCTTTAGCGCTTAGAACCATTGACTGCATCTGTACTTGAATAGGGTGTACCACCTTAATAGTTTTCTGAACATTCTTATCTGTATTATCTTTGGACTTATTATTGCCTTTGGTCTTGTTTCAAATGTTACAGAAAATCTTTTTGTTGTTCTTATGACACAAGTTCTAGAGGACCTAAATCAAAACAACAATAATAGCAACTGCAGCAAAATTTTTATTTCAAACTAATTTGGATTGACTATATGAATTCTTTTTTATTCTACTCAACTTTAAATCATGATTTTTATAAAATATAAAGATTTTAAGGATGCATTTGGTCCTAAGAATAGACCTATTTTTATTTTTATTTTTATAAAAAATAGAAAACACTTATAAAAGCACAGCTGATGAATAAAAATGAAAATAATTTTTTAAAAAACATAACTCCAAAATGAGAGAGAACTAAAATCAATCTAAAAAATTTTTTCACTATTTTTCATCAAAAAAAAGAAGAAAGTGAAAAAACAAAAAATCTAACTTGCATTACTTTTATTTCTTATTTTTATTTTTAAAATAAACATATGAAATTTATTTAAAAAATATGTTTGATTACACTATTTTTACTTCTTATTTTTAAAAGTAATTTTTTGGGGAACCAAGGACAACTTTTTAGAAAAGCAATAATACATATTAATAATATAATATAGTAGGTATTGATATATTACAACTATATAATATTAATTATTATAATAGATAATTAATATTATATTATTATTTATATTTATTATATTAATTTTAATCATGTATTGGATATAAATGATATTAATAATATAACAGTAATATATAATTAATATTATATTGTTATTTATATTTATTATATATAAGAAATATGTAATTTATGTCTAATACATTATAATAATATATTTTATATGATATAATAATAGTTTATTATAAGATTATAATATTATAATATATTATAATATTTTTTTACTTACCAAATGTATTTTCTAGAGATTTAGAAATAAAAAATAAAAATAAAAAATGTTTTTGAAAGTCAAACGCAGCCTATATAAGTTTGGGCTAGTGAGATCAATAGTTGCATAGGATGATCTTGCACTAGTTTTCTTAAGCTTTCTACATGCTGCCTAACATTGGTATATAAAAGCTGAGAAAATTGGTTGGATGACTGGCAACTAATGGCAATAACTCCAAAGACGCAAACTTGAAAAAGTTTTTAGCTTTATAATAATAATAATAATAGTATTATTATTATTATTATTATTATTATTATACTAATAATAATAATTTAGATTAATATAATATAACATACTTATGCAAGTATTTTTGCAAAGTGCATCGTACCTGTATTTTAGGGATGACATTGCACGATTCAATAACTGATATCTCTGCAAAGAAAATTATTATCTTTTCAGTCTTGGATTGTAAATATTATCATTGATACTTCTTAATTGTATCCTCTAGGTTCAGCTTATTTACTGTAATTCAAAAGATTTACAGTTGATAGAATCCAGTCAACACGGATGAATTGAATGGCATTGGCTTTTAGCTCACAAAATAGAAAAACTATTTGGATGCCCATCCTACGGTGCCATTGCTGGTACTCCAACGTCTGTCGGTCTTCGACGTTCCATCCACGCAAACCGTGATCGGTGACCGAAGCAATCTTGGTCCGGCCGTCCACTCTTTCCACATGAAAGCGATCGAAGAAATTTTTTTCCCGCAGCGCGTGCCTGACTGAAGGTGGCGACAATTGTGAGCTGTAGTCCACTCCCATCTTCTACGGCACAACATGGCTATATTTTCCACAAGGGATGAGGTCTAGTGGCTGGCCGAACGATTTTATGCTTGACCGTCCGCTCCTTCCACATGAAAGCGATCAAAGAAATTTTTTTCCGCAGCACGTGCTTGACTGAAGGTGGCGACAATTGTGAGCTGTAGTCACTCCCATCTTCTACGGCACAACATGGCTATATTTTCCACAAGGAATGAGGTCCAGTGGCCGAACGATTTTTATGCTCGACCGACTTCAGTTTGGGAGGCCGTTGGTATTTTCCGTCGACTGACTTCAGCCTGAGAGGTTGTTTGTCTTCTCCATTAACTGATTTCTTTTTTTTTTTATTTTTTGGATTGGAATCGGGAGGAAACAGAGTTCCCCAAGTTTGTTAACAGTTGTTGACTGACTTCGGTCTTTGTTCTAGACACTGAGCTAGAAGGAAAGCTTTCGCTGTGCGTAAGGGAGGGGCTGCCTTTTTTACCTCCGCCATTGTGAGATTTCTCAAGTTGCGATTCCACGGAGATAGGTCTCATCGTTATTCACGGATCTCGATCACTTTACCATGACCGAGGGCATAACGCTAGGCTGCAAAGCCACTGGGTATTGAAAATTAGGATCATTTTATTTAATTATATTTTGGAACAATTCTACATTGAGCATTTATTTAAGTTAGTGGGTGGACAAACTTGACATTATACGACAGGCATAATACACAAGGAGGTAAATTGAAGTTGTACAATATTTATTGGGTGTGGCCAAATCCTCTATCAAGTGCTATGATAATTTAACTTTGTACCCTGAATCATTTTGGTAAAAAATTCTTAGATAATACTGTATTTATTTTAATTGAAATATGTTGTCCACGTGAGGCATTTTCTAAATTTCATATGCAAAAACATGAAATCTATCGTCCACGTGTGGCACTTCTCTATGTCTTTCTTTTTATTGTCAGCAGCCACCGGTGAGAGCATGGCACTTCTTTATTTCTTTATGTAGCTGATCATTAGTTAAAGTGTGGCACATCTCTATTTCTTCATGTAGCTGATGTTAAAGTGTGGCGCTTCTCTTTCTCTTCCTATAACCAACCATTGGCTGAAGTGATACTTTTTTTACCTCTTTCTCTCTATAGCTAGCCATGGCGAGAGTGTTATACTTCTCTATCTCTCTCTTTATGTAGTTGGCAACAAGAGTATCACACTTCTCTATCTCTTTCTCTTTGTAGCCAGCCATTTGTAGAAGTGTGGCACGAGTAGTTTGAAGGTCATGTATTATAGATGGAAATGTGTTGTGATTAGTTCATTGCCAAAACATAATGAGTTAATTAAATAAATATAATAATAATAATAATAAAGATGTTGGACTCGTCATGTGAGATTATATCCAACCATTGGTGAGATTGCAGATGTTGAAATGCTAAATATGAAATTATAATAAATTAATATTATTATTTGAATTATAAAATGTGGCATAGGTGGCATCTTTATTTTATCATGAGCTATGATGGTGGACATCATGCTATTTTCATGGAATGCTCCGGATGGTAAAGCTCTTTGGTGCATTTGGAATCAAAAATCGAGCTCATTCTTCCATGCATGCATGAATGAATGGGATTGGTGTATGACTCACAAAACAGACAGACTACTTGGATGTTTATCCTACAAGGTGCTATTGCTATTCCAACATCTGTCGGTCTTCGACCCTCCGTCCACGCAAACCGTGATCGGTCCATTCTTTCCACATGAAAGCGATGGAAGATTTTTTTTTCCTCAGCGTGTGCTTCCACTCCCATCTTTTACATTATGACATGGCCAAATTTTCCACAAGAGATGAAGTTTAGTTGGATCATGACATGGCCAAATTTTCCACAAATCTTCTACATTGAAGATTTGGCCCCTTTGTGCGAAGACCATTTCAACACAAGGCCTAGATATGTCTATATAACACCAGGAAAGCAAGGACGTTTCAGTAGAAGAACAAGGAAAAAGGAAGTCATCATGGCTTCAAAATATACCATACTTGTGGTGCTACTACTATCTCTGATCTCCCTCCAACTCATCAAACTCGGCTATGGCAGTGGAGTTCACACCAGCATCCATTGCCTGGAGTTCGAGAGAGAAGCTCTTCTGGGGTTCGCAAGAGACTTCAACCAAACAGAATATGCATTCTCATCATGGATCGGAAAAGATTGCTGTCAATGGGATGGTGTGCACTGCGACAACAAGACAGGACACGTCACTAGATTAGAAATTTGGCTGTTGTCTAATGGTAAGATGAATCAATCTTTGCTCAGTCTTAAACACCTAAATTACTTGGCTTTGGGTGGGAATATAAGCATTCCACCATTTATTGGTGATTTCAAGAAATTGAGGTCTCTCGAACTCAAAATGTGCAGGTTACCGTGCAACTATACCCCAAGAGCTTGGAAATCTCTCCAGCCTGCAATCTTTTCATCTTTATCGTTAAGATGACATTGGTGAGCCACCAGCACTTATTATTGTAGACAATGCTCACTGGCTTTCTCGTCTCACTTCCTTGCAAGAACTTACAATGGGATACGTGAGTTTTGATAAGGCATTTGGCTGGCTAGATGCACTAAACATGCTTCCTTCCTTACGCTCTATAGAATTCTCAGATTGTGTATTCGGTAGCTTTCCCCTCTTCCTTGCACACGTTAACTTCACATTTGTTTCAGATCTTTCTCTTTCTTCATCCTCGACCAAATCCAGAATACCCAGCTGGTTGTTTCAGTTGTCGAACCTCCAAAATCTCGATCTGAGCTATACCGACTTCCAAGGTCCCATTCCAGCTGCCATTGGGAACCTGACCTCTCTTGAGTCCCTCAGTTTCTATGGTACTTCTCTTCTTTCAGCTGGGATGCCACAAACCTTGAGCAATCTCTGCAAGCTACATATGCTGGATTTCTCTGTATCCAGTTTTAATCAAAGGTTAGATGATCTTGGAAGATGTTTTTCAGGTTGCATAAGAAATAGTTTAATTGTATTATATTTATGGGATGCTTCGCTTAGTGGCAACTTGCCAGATTGGATAGCAGGCTTAGAGAATCTCACACATCTTTATCTTTCAATGAACTCACTCTCTGGCAACTTGCCAGATTCAATAGCAGGCCTCAAGAATCTCATGCATCTTGATCTTTCAATGAACTCACTTTCTGGCAACTTGCCAGATTCAATAGCAGGCCTCAAGAATCTTACAATTCTTGATCTTTCAATGAACTCACTTTCGGGCAACTTGCCAGATTCGATAGCAGGCCTCAAGAATCTCATGTATCTTGATCTTTCAAGGAACTCGCTTTCTGGTCCTCTTCCTAAAAGTCTCGGACAAGTCTCTCAACTAGCCGATTTGGAACTCTCTCATAACTCCTTGGAGGGTGAACTGACAGAAGAACATTTTGCTAACCTTACAGGTTTGAAGTACTTGGCAGTAGATTTCAACTTATTGGTTCTAAATGTTAGGTCTGACTGGGTCCCTCCCTTTCAACTCTATTATATCAGCATGAGCTCTTGTCGTGTGGGCCCAAAATTCCCTTCATGGCTCCAAACTCAATGGACGTTAGTTGAATTATATTTATCCAATTCTGGAATCTTGGGTTCTGTTCCTGAATGGTTGTGGAACCTCACCTCTCTTGAAACACTAGATCTCTCCCATAATGTCATCAGTAACACCATTCCACATGTTCCATCAAACATACTGAGTCTGGATTTGACAAACACTTCATTTCAGGGACCAATTCCTCCTAATATCAGCAAAATATTTCCTAATCTAGAAGCTCTTGTTCTGTCCACAAATAGCATAAATGGTAGCATTCCCTTATCTTTATGTGACTGTGTGGACTTAAGAAAGCTTGATATTTCAAATAATAATCTATCAGGAGAACTCCCACCTTGTGAGAAGCATTTCCCAAAATACCTAAGTTTTCTCTTGTTATCAAACAATAACATTATGGGAGGTATTCCTAACTGGCTCTGTTCTTCCTCTAGTCTACTTTTCTTACACTTGAGCAACAATAATATGTCCGGGGATTTCTCTCCAACTTTGAAGAGTTGTGAGGAATTGAAGGGCCTTGATCTTGGTGGCAATAGATTCAGTGGTAGCATACCAACTTGGGTAGCAAAAAGCCTGCTAAATTTGGAACGGCTTGGCATACAATCAAACATGTTTGTGGGTGAAATTCCACAAGAGCTGCCTCAGATTAAAAATCTACAAGTTGTGGATCTCTCACATAACAAATTCTCTGGATCCATACCAAGGAGCTTTGGCGATTTTTCCCTCATGCAGACTCCTTATCTAAAGCGTTTGCCTTTGGATTTCGAATCAGTTACATACGCTTATGTTCCTTAGCAGGCAATTACAAAATACATAGATAAAATGATACTGGACACCAGAGGAAGAGAAGACCTCTATGAAAGTCGACCACTTACACTAATTACAATCATGGACCTCTCAGAGAATAATTTGTCTAGAAGTATTTCTGAGGAGCTACTTAGTCTTCCTGCATTGATGAGCTTAAACCTATCTGGTAATCATCTAACGGGAGAAATATCAAGAAAGATTGGCAATATGCAATTACTAGACTCTCTTGATTTATCAAGGAATGAGCTCTCTGGTGCAATTCCTTCTACATTGACCAACTTAAGTTTTTTGAGCTCCTTGAATTTATCCTACAACAATTTATCAGGAAGAATTCCAACTGGCAGACAACTCGATACTATTAATAGTCCTTCTAATTACATTGGTAATCCTTTTCTTTGTGGATTACCTCTAACAAAGATATGTGAAGGTGATGGGACGACAGATCAAGTTCCAAAAGATGCAGATGGTGATGGCAACACCCAAGCTCCAGACACCTCTAGTGAAGGTGAGGACGAGATGGTTTGGTTTTACCTTGGAATAGCACTAGGATATGCAGTTGGGTTTTGGACAATCCTTAGCATGTTACTTCTCAACAAGACTTGGAGGATTGTGTATTTTCAATTTGTAGATAACTCATATGATAGGATTTATGTGGCTATCCTATTAAGCTTCAAAAGACTAAAGAGGAGATTTCTTCAAGGATGAAGTCATGATCAATAAGCATTGATCTGGTGTAGTTGAAGTGATATGAGGACTATAGTAGTATAATTCACCTTGTTGATCATGGTGCAATTTCTCTTCTAGTATGTCTTGGCTCAATAGAGCTTGAATATAGCTTCATTTTAATTTGGCAAGTTTGATATATTCAAGTGTTATTGTTGTTCATTTTGATGATGACCATATCAGGCAGGTTAAGATATGGTTCATTATTTGTGGAGTTTCTTTTCATGTAATCCCTTCTTGTATTGGTTAATTGAATTTAACTAACCTGGTAGAGAGGTCAAAAGAAGCATCTCTCTCACCTTGAATGGTAGAAGAAGACATAAAGCGAGGTCTTCTATCCTGTTTTATTCCAAGAATATCTTTTCATCTTTTTCAAGAGCAGCACGTAACACGTATCTCTCCCAAAGTGGTGTTATCCCACTTGGACCCAGAGATCTTACAAGCATTTGGCTAGATCTGAACTCAAGGACCTTCTCATCCCAAAATCTACCCTAGATGTGAATTTCTTAAAATTTGCAAAGTTGAATTCCATCTAATCTTCCATAGGGATTTTTTTTTTAGAAAAATAATGGTCCATAGGGAATTAAGCAATGTAATGGCAAACTACAAAAAGCTATGCTGATTTTATGATTTTTCGTATGTTCTTTTCCTACTACATTTATCTACATTAATAAATTCCAAGAGGTAACTCCCTAATTTATAGTTCAAAAAAAATTTTGTAACTTTTCTGTCTGACGATACTGTGAGTGACCGGTCTGAGAAGTTGGCTCATAGGTCACTAAAAAATAATTGTATTTGAAATTTTTAGAGATCAAAGTTGTAAGATAGATTGATCAAATATTAAAACTTCTAAGGATTTCAGGTAGGTCAATCTTTGCTTAGTCTTAGGCACCAAAATTACTTGGATCCGTACAAGAATGATTTTGGGGGAATTGATATTCCACCATTCCTTGGATTGTAAACACCCTCTCCCATATGCCAATGGAACCATACCCCCAAGCCTTCAATATATTGGTCTTTCATTTAATTCACTTGCACAATGGTAGCTGAGTTTCTCGTCCATTTCATTTGAATAAATTGATGAACCTTGTGAGCTCTGCGAAAGCATCTAATTGGCTAAATGCATTGGACAAGTTCACTAAATATATCTTTTGCTCCATGATCTTTCATACATCGACCATATCCAGACTAACCAGCTAGTTACTTAATTTGATAAA
Source organism: Metroxylon sagu (assembly GCA_017589505.3). Classification (NCBI taxonomy): domain Eukaryota; kingdom Viridiplantae; phylum Streptophyta; class Magnoliopsida; order Arecales; family Arecaceae; genus Metroxylon; species Metroxylon sagu. The sequence goes on along the minus strand of JACVBY030000634.1, from coordinate 1,474,568 downwards.
ACTACAAAATCTTGTTTTTTTTAACTGAATCTCTCTTTCAACATATTTTCCCTGTATCTCATTACACATGGGTGCAATTTAATAGAACTTAAAATACATAGTAGTTAAGTGTAGCAGTTGAAACCATATGGATACAATTTGATAATGCTTAAATCTCGTAGTAGTAATTTGTATTTTACCTAATAAATAATGAAATATGAATATTTAGCTATAATTAAGTGAAAATAAATGAGAGGAGTTCTAGTTGTTAAATTGAAAAAGAGAATTAATTTTAATGAAAATTCATTCAATGATTTGGTAAAAATAATGAGAGCGAAGAAAATTAAGATTTAAATCATTAAAATTTATGGATCAATTGGAATTAGATCAGGTATGTTGTCCAGCTAAGCAACCCAAGAGGGAGGGTGAATTGGGTTCCTTTTAAAAATTTTCAATTATGTGCAATATTTTCAAAACTATAAGAATGTATGAGAGAGAAGTGTCAAACTTAACACCAACAGCAATAACAGTGGAAGGCACACACGCAAACACAAGGATTTATAGTGGTTCGGTGTTATCCCTTGCACCTACATCCACTCCCCAAGAACTCCTTGAAAATTTTCACCGCTAATCATTCTCCAACGATTACAACCTAGCTTACTCAGCTAGCTTCTTGTTTTTAGGCACAAGGGAGCCTTTACAAACCACCAATTAAGGGTTTGGCACACCTTACATAAGTTTCAACCAAGTTGAAACTCAACAGTTTACAAGATGAAATAAGTTTAGTAAGTATATTTCCTTAATGAGCAAATAAAGATAATAAAGAGCACTTTACAGATTTGAAGCTTTTCTCCTTTGAATGAGCTTCACTTCTTTGAATGCTTGAGTTAAGACCACTTGATGAAGCTTTTGGAGTGGTTGGTGGGAGCTTTGAATAGGCTTCAAAGGATTTTCAAACTTCAGTAACAGTGATTTTTGAAAACTGGAGCAGGCTGAAATTTCACTGGATTTGACTTGATAAATCTCTCTTTTTCTCACTTGTAATCCTTCAAAAGTCTACTTAATCTCTTGCTAATCCATCCCATTAACTTGTATTTATAGTTGGTTGAGGGAATGGACCATTGAAGTAGCCATTTCTGACCGTTGGAATGTCAGAACTAGCCGTTATTAAATCTCCCAGGACGTTAGTAAGCTCCAAAGCCGACTAACCTGGGATTTTTCCCATCCCAGACAAGGTTAGTTGGCTTTAGAGCCGACTAACATGGGTAAACCCACTGTAGTTGCCACAGTAGTCGGCTCTAGAGCTGACTACCTTGTAGAAACCCACTGTATGGTCACAGTAGTCGGCTCTAGAGCTGACTAACCCATGATTTTTCTCTGTAATACCTTCTGTGACACATTTTTGACTTGATAGCTTGCATATGGGTCAGCTAATGGCTTCAATCTTCCATTCCAAGTTCCAGTAGTTACCGTGGGAGTTGACTAATGTCTTCAAAACTTGAAAAATTGTTCAACAGATTAGGAAACTCATTAAATCAAGGAAACTTGGTACCATAACTCTCACAACTTGGATTTTCTTCATTTGAGAACATTGCAAAACATCTGAGATTCACTTAATTTGACCTTGAATCATCCTTCTCAAATCTTGGGACTCTCTCTCTTGAACCAAATACTCATTTTAAAGCTTGAAATTCATTTAGATACTCTTGGTGACTCTTGTATGCATGCATGTCACATTGATCTATATCAAAATCATCAGTAACCTACTTAATTATTTTGTGACCATCAAAATCAATGCAGGGTCAACAAGGTCTATTTTCTATTGACCAAAATTAGATTTGAATGATGTTTTGGTTGAATCAGGTTAAAAAATATAAGACTTGAACTTGACCCAAAATTTAGATTAAATCTAATTTTTAAGCCTGATCAAACCCATGGATCTTTAAATATGAATCAAGTCGAGTCTAATAAGATCAGGATCGGGTCAGATCATGGGTCTACCTCTGACCATACTCATTTCCAACCTTAGTAATAGCTATAATAGCATTTTATGGCATCAGGAAGTTTAACATTTTCAAACACAATTAAAAAAATTGTTAAGGATCATTTCTCATCCTAATTTTATTAAAAAAATTTATTTGCTTATTTTATTTATATTTTTACATTATTTTCTAGTTATTCTAATATTGCCTAACTAGAATATAAGCTTTAATTGAGTGGATATAGTAAAGTTATAGTAAAATTTTTATCCAATTTCAAATAGGACTTCTATGAGGTTCCATGCTGATGAGTGTTTTGTAGTACATCGATGATGCACTAATTAAAAATTATACTAAAGTTTGGAGCCAAAATAACACTTTTTTTGCTAGCTTTTTTAGATAAGATTTTTAGTTGTTATAAATGATATTAGTAAACACAACTTATGGCATAGGTTGACTAAAGGGGCATTACAAATGGGTTCTATTGGAGCTGAATGGGATTGAATATTTTGTCCCATATCAACTATACACTAGATACATCTTAAATACTTATATAGAATCGAGGAGTATAAATAACATCTTTTTGGCTAGGGTGAGATCCAAAGTTATTAAAACTGTGAATTTATACATCCTCAATAATAAATGGCATGTTATCCCATACGATCATACCATGAGATTTTTTAATTTTTATTCATACATACTTGGTTCTAAACAAGATAACTTTTGAAAAATAAAGTTATATATATATTTTATTTTATCAATAAAAATCGATCAAAAGGTAAGGCAACTTAGCCCTGAACCGATGAGTTGTTATGTCCTGCATGACCCCCCTCGATTTTGACATACTATTTTACCCAAGGATGGGTAGGCTTCCATCCCAACAACAACAACAAAAGTAGCAAAAATCGATGGATTCATGGCAAATTCAGCTCTTTGCACCAAAAAAAAAAAAGAAATGATTAATGATAAAATCACTCCCAATGGATTATTATTTAATTTTTTATCATTTTCTTTTAGGTCAATCTTTTAAACTGTTGTTGAGTTCATAACCAGCAAAGAGACAACCTAGGGAACTAAAACATCTAAGTTTTATATTCTGTTAAATTTTACTCTTTCTAGTGAGCATTCCAGCTGCCAATTGAAAATAAGACCAACATCCGGAGATCAAAAGACATCTACTGAGCCAAATTGAAGCGCCTACCTGCATAGTGGTGGTGGACATACTGAAAGGATCAACCTAACATAAGATGGTTCAGCCATCCATATAAGCCATTTTCAATCAAGCCAGCACCCAGGCAAATAGTGCACCATGCTATAAGCACTTCTAGAGTTGTTTGTAGAATTGTCAATCACCCATTAAGAAGTTTTTGCATCATCATCTATTATCTTACCTGTAGAAAACAATGCCTAGACCTCATTTGACATTGTCAGCCTAGAATCAATTCAAATCATACGATGTGTCTGTTTTTTACAACATAAACTAGCCCTATTAAAGGCATTCTATGAAAAATGAGAAGTAGAAGCAAAAAAATCATGTTTGAAAAGAGATTGTCAAATCTGATGAAAAGTGTCAGCTTCATTTCTCAAGAACAAGAGGGCTATAGATACATACCCCGCTATGGGGTACCACATGTTGCAAGATACATACTCCACTATCTCCTCCTGAAACAAAATATAGGAAAGGAAAATTACTTGACCATCTTGATGGTAAGTCAAATGTCAGTGTAGTTTAAGGAACCAACTAAATAAAAATATTAAAATAGAATAAGCATATTTGAGAATCCTTTGACATATGCGTTAGCTCTTTGAGATTCACATCACCATATCCTTCAGCAAGATCTTCAGCAATAGCTACATGAACTACAGCAGCTCCAACGTGCGTTGTAATATGTCTTATACTGCATGGTATGCTCAGTTTTAGCAGTAACATTTGAAGTTCCTTACTAGGTAATTTGTGAACATATATTGTTCTCTTGGATTAAACTTCAAAGCTGGTATTTATATATTACTTTACAACTTGAAGGGGTTATATTTTATTGCAAATACATTTTTCTCTGCTAGAATAAACTTCTAATATTGGCCTTTTAGACATATTACTCTTTTAAGCCAAAAAAATTTAAAAAAAAAAAAAAAATACATAGCTTTTCATAGCATAAATGTGTAATAACTAGGTTCATTTATGTCCTCTGATGTCAGGTTTTAAGCAGAATTCCTTATCCAGCTTTACGATTTTACATATAGTGAAGCTTAGATGTATGGGCATGCAACGCAAGGATAGCATGCAACGTAACCAGAAAGCTGGCTAAAAGTTAATGGGCTGAGAAAAAGGGGACAAAAGAGAGAAGCTTGAAGATTGGAAGAGGGAACAGATTGTACAGTCTTAAACAATTTGGGATACCACCAATCAACTTGTGAAATGATTTTCATTTCATGAAAGAAGATGAAGCTGGAGCTCTTGCTCAAACTAAATTAACAACAAAAAATCTCTTTCAGTAAACTTCCCATCTAAATCTGGTGATTCATTTAAGCTATCATTTTATGTTACATGTGAACTTTATGCATTGGCTTTTAATGTACAGCAGCTTTTTATCCTAATAAACCAAAAATATATGAACATCACTTGATCTCAATTTTTTTATCTAACTGTAAAATATAAATTGGGTGGTTCTATAGTTATAAAACTCGGATCAAACCAACTGATCCAACCGGTGAACTAGACTACAGACCAATCTGGTTCATCCCATGCTGCCATTTACCTATCGACTGCTAAAATGGCTGGCTTGAAAATTGAAACTGAAGCCCAGAAAAATATTTCACTGTGTTAGTCAGATTCATAGCCAACAATCAATTAAAATAAACGCTACATGTAATACTTCTATTAATTTGGCAGAAGCACTTGTGAGTGCTTGCTCTCAGCCTTTTGGTAGCACCTCAGCCCGCTCAACTGCATCGTACATGCTCTTCCTCAGCCCATATTAACTTAGGTCATGAGAAATGAACTGATCAAAACCATTAGAAACATCTAGAGGCACCACATATCCAAGATAGAAATCAAGGCAAAAATGTACTTCTGATCCTCAAACTTTCAGCCAAAATTCATTTTGATCCTTAAATTTCGAATTGCTATTGTTTAATCCCTCATCATTTAACAATGTTGCATTCCCAACATCGCGCTACATAGGATCAATTAAAATTGTCTAAATAGGTGGCGTATCATCATATAGACAGTCTATATGTTCGTGTCAGGATATCATATCAGCTATTTCATCAATTTTAATTAATCTTATGCAATAAGACATCAGAAATTAGAGATGGCAATCGGGTCAGATCAGATCATTTTGGATTTAGATTATTTTCGAGTCTAGGTAATTGAAGTTAAATCCTAACACTAAATGATCGGATTAGGATTAACTCGTGGGTCATTTTGGATTGATTTAACTTTTTTAAAAATTTTAAGAATCTAATATACATTTTTTTACTTGTTCTTATTAACTAATATCAGTGATTAATTCAATCCTTTCTTTTATTCTTTTACTTCTTTGTTGCTCAAAATGCTAGAATAAATAGACACAAAATTATAGTATAATTAGACACTAATAAAAATAATAATTATAAACTTATAAAATATAAAATTAGTATAATTAAGTAATAGTTTATAAAAATATATTTTTAAAATTAAATAAATATGAATGTTAAATAATTAATAAGATTACAAAATAACATGTACAATAATACAAATATCACTAAAAATTTGTTTCTCAAATACTATTATTTATTATTAAGCAAATACAACGATGCAGGATATTGGTCCCTCCATGCTCTCTTTTTCTCTCTCTCTTCCCGCAGAGTTTCTTGATTCCTCTGGATTTCTAGACCCACCTTCGTTCGTGTTTCGTCGTTTTTGGGGGGTTTTCTTGGTTTCCAAACAATGGAGCTCTCTCCAAGGTCCTCAAGGAGCATCCAAGGGTCCAGCAGTAGCTCATCGGCGCCGCTGCCCATGGATTTGGACGACCACAGCACCCTCCAAGTCCAAAATCAGATCTCTGCTCTCGACCAGCCGCGCTCCGATTCCGAGAAGAAACGGATCCGCCCCGACGATGAAGTCGGCGTCCTCCCGGAGTCCATCGAACAACTAGAGGTTTGCGCTCCTTTACCTTATTCTTGCTTCTTCTTTTTTTTTTTTTTTTTTTTTTTTTTAATTTTGTTTCCAGCGTCGATCATATTGCATGGCAATTCTAACAGGCTGAGATGATGATAAGCGCCACGCAGCTGAGGACGTGCCTCGAGGAGAAGGAGAACACGGAAAGGAATATTGCTGAACTAGAATGTTGGATAAAGGATCTTGTCGCACGCCATGAGAATCTTGAGACAGAAGGAAGACTTAAAAAGGAGCAGGTACGAGATGAACCTTCTTGCCTGGATTCTTCCTGATCCATACTTTCTCTGAATTTTCTCGTTTTAAACTTCGTTATGCTGAAGATGTTGAAAGAACGAAGACAATAATCTTTTCTTGATCGACATGTTAATACCATTCCTTTTGAGATGAGAGCAACAACATTATGGAGTTCTTGGCATTGTTATATCATTCATGCTCTCACCATTTCCTTCTTTTCAGATACCAATGTCGGTTTACAACTCTCCAATCTTGAATGTTCGAAGCATTTGATAGAATAGTTTGTCATTTACGTTCTGTAATCGTTTCACATACAGCATTACGTTCTGCAATCTTGTATGGGTTAGTCATGACCATTGATTGTTCTCCTGTTAGACGCCCTGCTTCAGTTATAGTTAGTATTCATTTAGGGGGCTCTTCACTTCTCTCTTTCCTTTAGCTTCTTGGAATTTTTTTCTCTCTGTTGCATGTCTTTTTTCCTCTAGAATGCTTGATGGGAGCTCACAGCGGCTACAGAGAAGTCATATATCTATGCTGGATTTGAAATAGGTCTTTCCTCTAGATGTTATAGGAAAGTTAATTTTCTCTCAACTTTCTTTTTTTTTTTTTGGTTGAATTATAGCCCTCAACATGCGGAAATGGAGATGTAGTGTCATTCACTGACGTTCCTTAGCCCTTTCTCAGCATAATATTGTGCGTCCATAAAAATTATCTGGTTATAAGATGTTGCCATTTCTCCAGATGGCAAGGCTATCTGCTCAGTTTCAATCCCTGGAACCATTGAACGGAAGCGTAACCATGGAGCTTCGAAGAGCAGATCAGGAGGTAAGAAGATGGAATAGTTTTTTCCTTATTTTATCAATCATAAACATCTAATTTTCTTTTCCCCTTAGAAAACATAAATATCTAATAAGCTTCTTAATTTTTATTCCAGGTCAACGCACTAAAACAAGAGGTTAGACGCCTGGAGTTGCTGCTATCGGACGAGAGCGACCTCCATTATAAGGGGACACACATCCACAAGTGCTGCTAAGGTGAGATATTTTCTGGACATAATGGATAATGTATTATTTGAAGTCCTTGTTAGCCATGAATTTGTATGGAGAGTTGTACTTATTAATGCATTTGGGGCTCATTTCTTAGTCTTCATACATTTAGATGGACTCCTTTTCATGTGCAAAATTAAAATCATTAGATACTTGGGAAAATTAAAATAATTGTTATTGGAGTCACCACTTTTAAGCATAGCATAGAATAATAAATAGATTTCCTTCATGCGAAACATTAGTTGCATCTGTGATCAGACTACCAACAATCACACATTCAGACTTTTCTCAGGTGGTTAATTACTCTTAGTTTTGTATATGATAAGATATTGGATGATTAACTGAAGTACCCTCTTATTTTCTCCTCCAGATTTCATTGCCAATAACTCTTCACTTCATAAATATGAGTTATAATGTCTTACTAATATCAGGAATCAAAATGAGGACTAGAAAAGGGGGATATAATATTTTGTGATTGCTTTTCCCTAAAATGCTTTTTACTTCATCTGTTGAGGAGTATGACTTTGTTGTATAATTTTAATTCTTTGTCTAATTGGTATGCAGGGGATGTGAACTCAAGCGTTAAGTAGAAAGCCCAAAGGGCGATTTATAGCAATGCAGTAGAGAGATACTTTCATCTCTGTAAAAGATTTCACCTGAAATGTCATGGTGTTATGCTGAGAAGTGACACTGGTTCTTTGAATAACTGATACCTGAAATGTTTGTACTTCATGTAATGTTTTCTACATTCAGATTCGTTGCTACTTCTTGATGTACAAAGCATTAGGAAGAATTCAGGACATTGAAACTTGTCTCATGCCTATCTGTTCTCAGTACTTGTGCTTTCTCAGTCTTGAATCTGCAGTTGACAAATCAAAATGAATAATATCATGTTAATGTCAATGTCTCATCATTTGTTCCAAGTTTATCAATATGATGTGTGATGAACGCACCTAATTGCTCTGTTTGGTTTGATTTGCCATTGATCTTTGATCTAAGCCTTAGTTGTACCAAAACTGGTCACACCCCAGACCATATCCACATGCCTTTTAACAGGCCTGTCCTCAACCAACAGCCATGACATTGAATTGGCTTTATATGGTGTCAAACATAAAATGCTAACCATCGCTCTCACCAAAATCACAGATCAAAACCCTGAAGCAAGGCTTCCTGTGGAATTAAAAACAAAAAGGATGAAACAATAATGTGAACTAACAGCCTACCAGAGTATTGCTATTAAGCTTTTAACAATACAAACAAGTCACTAGAATGGTAACAAAATACTGCCAGCGTGCCATAATTAAAAGTATTTACGGCACATTAGTACATGCCTCATATAAATAACACCTCAGCAACAATATCATATATCACCAATTTAGCAATTTTGTTACACATATATATCACATAATTTCTAATTAAATGGTTCATCTCTATAGTGAGTTCGAATAGATGATTTATTTTTCCATCAACATAGAGACAACATTGGTACCCTAGTATTTGGAATAGCCACAGTCCATGACTAGCCACTGTGATGTTTCTGCTTATTGTGAGACCATCTATACTGTCATGTTCTAGTTCATGATTAGCAAACCATAATACCATGTTCCTGTCATAGAAAGGCCATCCACTCCAATCCATAGCTTGCAAAGCATAATACCACAATATTTCATTTTTGGGAGCCATCCATAATATTATGACTAGTCTAAATGGACCATTTTTTTAAATATTCAATTATCTCATTTTCTTTATAGATTATTTATTTACAAGTTTACTATAATTTAATATGATAAGGAATCAAAATAAATAATAACATGACATAATCCAAATCATGGAGATGATCGCGTACAAGGAGTTCTTAACTCTATTGATAGTGCTACTAACCAAATAGACAACTTAATCCACAACCCTATGTATGATCTAAGGAGTTGAGGGTAGTTAACTCTTATCTCATTCTCGAGCTCTAAAGTAACCTCTATTTAGAGTTGTTGCTTCACTAAATTTTGGCATATTGGATGGTATAACATATCAAGACTTGCTTTTTTCAATTCTAAGTAAGATCCTTGCGAAGTTGTAAAGGTTTAAACCCAATTATATGGCTAGGATTTCGCACATATTTCCTTAGTATTGATATGTGAAATATATTATGTATGTCCAAGAAGTTAGGTGGGGGTGCTAATCTATATTCAACTTTCTATACTCTATCTAAAATCTCAAAAAGAAACCATATATCTAGATTGAATTTGTTATGAATGTCAAAACTTCATCACACTCTTAGTTGGAGGCAATCTCAAAAGAGCATAATCCTCTACTTAAAATTCTAGCGCTCTTCTTCTACCATCAACGTAGCTTTTCTACCTACTTTGAACATTCCCCATCCATTATCTAATAATCTTGATATTTTCCACAATATGTTGCACAATCTAAAGGCCTAACAACTACCTTTCTCCAATATTATCCTACTACACTTCCTATTACAAAATGTTTCGAAATAAGCCATTTGAATTCTAGCTTAATATCTATCTTTGTAAGCAAACTAAGGCGACTATCCCATGTACCAGCCAAATCTAGGACATAGATCCTCAATATGTCCTTTAGAATTAGAATTTTCTTAGATTATCTATTGGTTAGTGGCTAGAAAGATATACAAAATTTTGTTTTGGTCCTCATGGCTTTAGATAGGCTCTTCTAGAGCTAAGGCACGAACCTAATGTCCTTGTAGGATATGATGGAGATTGAAACTTCATGGATTCTTACAACATGCTTATTGTAGATACTTACTTAATTTTCTAAGAGTAGATCAACTTTAAAGGGCAAGAAATATGCTGACTTTGTTAATTTATCCAAAATTACCCATACAATATTGCTACTTTAGGAGTTTTGGATATGCCAACCATAAAATCTATGGTTACATGAACCCTTCCTCCTAGTACTTTAAAGTGTTTGCATTTTTTTGGGTCATGACGAGCATCGGGATGGAGTATGGTAGTTATAACATTTGATTTTAGTGAGGTTTATGCCTTATTGACAACTTCTGTTAGGTTTTGTAAAGTTCAGATTTTTAATGGGTGCAAGCACCACCTGTTAATTACTATCATATTAGGGACTGCAAAACTTCTAATTAAGATATTGCAATCATGGTTAGTCTATTTAGTGCACATGCATACTCATAAGAAAGAGTTCTTTATTATTATTACATAATGTTTTCTTACTACAAGAGTATAAAGCGATATTTAAGGTTCAGGTTTAATCCCTTATGTTTGTCCTCCCTAGATTTGAACCTCTTATGGGCATGCTTGGAAAACCTTTGATTTAGAGGTAATACTCCAATTTTGACAACACTCTATGGTGATGATTTTTTGTGAGCTCATCAGGAGAGAGTAATACTCCTATAATTGAGGAGCAACACTTCTTTAATTATGGAACAATATTCAAGATTCTTCAGCAGTAGTTTATATTGAATTCTTGATATAGGCATCAAAGGAAGATTGTCTTCTATCTATTTGTGAATGTGATAAGTTTTATACAGGAGCATGCTATGGTGGATACATGATTGCTCGTTATGAATGTCATATATATTTTACATATATACATTATGTATAAGAAAGATCAAAATTCAGATAATATATAAAATAATAAGCCAAATTTTTAATGACAAATTTAATTGTCATTATATAAAAGCAATGCCAACGATTTTTGACTGTTAACATAGGGTATAAATTTTATTTAGCCATGCTTTATTAAATATTTATAGCAAAATTAAAAGTGTTACAAGCTATACCTATAGTGATAGATATAAATATTGCAATATAATGGAAGTAGTAGCGGTTTATCATCACCATTATAAAAGATGTATTCTATTTACCTGCAATTCATAACTTATCTATAGTGGCAGTTAAATTCATTGCGACAAGTCAAACTTATAGTAACTCTTATAAATATCACAATATTGTAGCACTACTAGCGGTTATTGAACCATCACTAAAGATATTGTCCATTATTGTCATACTTAAATATATATGTGTAGTGATGTTTACAAATATTACAAGTTATACCAATAGTTACAAACTATCACGCCATGGCCATAGAGTTACTTATATCAATCATCACCAAAACTATGACTATAGCGACGCCACTTGTTGTTATGGATTATCAACTATTGGTATAGATTTTGCTGACCAATTGTTGTATTTATTGCTATGGTTTGGACCACTACTACAACAACAATATTGGTGGTTGTCTAACTATCATTAAATATTATTTATTATTGTCACACTTAAATATGCATTTATAGTGATGCTTAATACCGCTACAACAAGTTATTCTGACAATTGCAAACCATCGCTGCAAGATAATTCAAAACCATGGCCATAGAGTTACTTATACCAACACCAAAACCGTGATTATAGCTTTTAGCGATGCTACCCATTGCCATGGATCATCAACCGTTGGTATAGATTTTGCCGATAGTTCATTAGATCTATTGCCACAATTTTAACTGATACTACAGACCTTTCTTGTTGTAGTGTTTGTTGAACAATATCTCAGCTACCATAAGTTAATTGGCCAAGAAGTGTTGAGTTTGTTAAAAATAAGTTCAAAGGAATAGGTAGAACTTAATGGAAGGTAGTTGAATATGCAGCTCAAAATCATTTTGAACCTATTACCACTTGGGATGCCATGCATGTAAAATTGAAAAAAAAGTTTCTATCTCTTGATTATCGCAAATATCTTAAGAGTTTTACTTATAAGCAAAGTTTTCAAGCAAAAAGATACTATACTCTAGTCTCCTATCTCACTCTTATTGAAGTCATGGTTTATGATTCTACACCGTAAAAAAAAAAGTCTTTTCCACTAAAATTGTAGCACAAAAGGTTCTTGCAACTATTGAAGAAGAAATTGAGGAGAAGAAAATAATGATACCAAAATCCAATTAGTTAAAAAATCGAGTTAAAAAAAATAAGAAGAGTATTATAGTTGAAGAACTAAAAGAAGAGCCAATCCAAGCTACTGCAATGTCGAAGAGCCTATCATTAAGGTATTCAATGATATTGCTGAAGAAAAAGTTGTGAAAGAATTTGATGAATCTACAACCTCAATTGATCAACTAGCATATGAAGAAAAAAAAAAAAAAAAGATATGATGATAGGTGAATTAGTTGAAGGAGATATTTCTATTCTCAAGGAAGATGAATCTAAAATTCATCTTACTTATTATATAGATAAATTTGAAAGCTACTATATTTTACCCTACATTAATTCATTTGGAATCGAATCTTTGAAGATAAGGAGAATTTATGTAGTGAGAATTCACCATATCTTTCAATGATCTAAATCGAAGATACTAATTTCTAAAAAGAGAGCTTATCAAGGAAATTTATATAAAAGAGGATCATCAAATAAAGAATATGATGGAGCACCATGGAAGCATAAAAAGAAAGCAAGCTATTTTTGAATAAACTTAAAAAGCAATCTTATGATATTCATGTTAAGTTGCGATGGTGGGATGGAACATATCCTCGAAGACCACTAGATTGATGCACTAATTTATAGAAGAATAAAGGTCACATTTAGCTTGACCTTCAATTCGTTAGGAGCTGAATTTTTTAAGTCAAGGAAAGTTGATGCAGTCTAAAAAAGAAAAAATAAGAAAGTTTTAGTTTGTAAGAAAACTTCATTATGAGTTTTTTTAGGAATCTTATTTTATTTCTAGTCTCTATAGGAGACTTATTTTATTATCTTTAGGAGTTCTATTTTGTTCTCTTTTAGGAGTCTTATTTTTGTTAGTATCAAATCAATTAATGATTCTATTATCTTATTTTTGAAAGTATTTTAAATCTTAGACTTATTAAGAATTCTAATTGTAGTCAGACTTCTATTATGCCAGTTTTGCTCTATAAATAGGACCCTAGTGTACCCCATTAAATAAATGAATAATTAGAGTAATAAAATTATGAGAGATTATTCTCTTCTTCTAACTTGGAATTATTTCTAGCTTGAGTGGTACAAGGCCAGAACTTTTCCCAAGATGGTTAGAGGTGATTAATCAAAGACCTTCAAGGAGCTGATGTGCGAGACTAATAGTTATCCCCTTTCCGCCTGCATAGTTATCCATTTTCCGCCTGCTTGCATCAGATGTACACCTACTACTCCTTGTATAGGTTCAAATTTAGCCATTGTACTTCTTTAGTAGTTATTCATAATCTCTTGGACTGACTTAGATGTTTCCTATGATCTCTGAGACTTAGGAACAAAAAAAAGGGGATCTATTTTAGGTTAGCGTGATCTAATTGTCAAGGATAGCCTCAAGTTCTTGTTTCTTCTTATTTGGAATGAGTGGCAGTTGTACATCATAAATTTTATCAATGTTTCTTAATTGTTGAAGAGATCAACAATATTAAAAATAAAGCAGAAGAAGATGTCCTTTGGAAGGTCAAACTTATATGCATTCTTCCCAACTCCTTCATTACTTTGGTATGGTCCAAAATGTCTTGACCACAATTTCCTAAAGGATCTAGGCAGATGTCACCCTAGCTAGTTATGAATAAGATTTTTCTTTTTTTCTTTTTTTTATTTTTTCAGCTTAAGGTGAATGCTTAGACATCTTTGATTTCCATGGTCTTTGTATGTCTTATTGCTTTCAATAATCTTCTTCTTACTTTCCATGTGGATTTGTTAGTGATGTGGTGGAAGGACCTCATCTCTACCACATGCTAGAGCTAGGAGTCCATTCCTTCAAAAGGAGGTCTCATAAGGGTAAGATGAGTGATGAAATGCTATCAAATCTTAAGAGGATTTCATAGCTACATCCAAAGATATGTTTAAGATAATCCCTAAGATTCATGCTAAGATCTATTAGCAGGATGGAATACACTATGGATGGTTAGTAAACATCTAGCATAGTTCCAAAGGAAGACACAAATTGACATTTGAGTTATAAGTGTCTAATAAACTTAAATTTTGTAGGCTAAGTTAAACTCTAGTGAAAGAAGTAGCTTTCATGCACATCAATTAAAAAAAAAAAAAAAAAAGACCACCAATACTAGTAAATATAGAATTTTAATATGGGACATCTTTTATTATATTCAATATTGAGTTAGCTTTCAACACATCTAGAATTATTGAAATTAAAGATTGGATGACACAACATTTAGTATCAAAGATTTATTGCTTTTAGGAACGGGTGAAAACAAAAGCATGCATGGTAGAAGTTCTATATAAAAGCTATCTTCAACATCAATGTCCCTTTAGTATTCGGCTAATTTGGAAAAGAAACAAAAATATAAGAACAAAAACAATGTGAAGCCTAACTTATGAACCCTTCCACATGTCTTGCTTTTCCATCCTCTAAGCATCATTGGTTTTATCTCCAGTCCGTTGACTATGTTTTACACATAAATCTTCTTTTTCTTTGGGTTGCATTTGGGCTTCCTTTCTTACCATACCCATAAGCTATGCCATATTGGACTTCTTTCCTATAGCAACCTCACTCAGAAAGGAAAAAATGCTGGACTTAAGGAGCGTTGCAACTAAGTTGAGCTTGATTGAACTTAGGTTTGTTCAAGCTTGGTTAATTAATTTTGAGTTTGAATGCTAAGACTAGACTTGGTTTGTTCTTTGTTTGATTGATGCAATTCAAGTTTAATTTTTGAATTGAGCCAAATTCTAGCCTATTTCGGGCATCTTAATAATTTATTGACTTGAAATCATTCTTGATTTGGCATGCAATTCAATAGTGGATTTAATATTAATTAAACCAAAAATAGTTGTTAGGTTAGATCTAATGCTTGATTTTATGCTAAGTTGCCTCCAAGTTTGGATTGAAATAAATTTCAAGTCTATGGTATAGCTAGTTATCTTAAAATAAAGCTAGATATATTAGAGATTATTTTGAGTTGATGCTGATCTAGTTGACAGCTATATTTAGGGGTTAGCTGGAGTTCTACAATTAAAGTTGTACTACATGTTGAGTTGTAGTACAATTTATCTCACTGATTTAGAGTGCAATAATTTAAATATATTGCAAATCAAGTTATACTCGCCATTGCAAGTGTGATCAAAAGAAAATATGCATATCAATTGAGTCACTCATATACAATTTCAAAATACAAGAATAATCAAATTTAATATAATAATATAGTAATAATATTATAACATAAGATGAATAATATGATATGATATAATAAAATATCACTATATTATATCATACTATATCATATTAAAAAATTGTTATTATAATACTATGATATGGTATGATATAATATAATAGTTGTATTATATCAATACTATGTAGTGTAAAATAAGATAATACAATAATATAATATACCATAATGTTATAATATAGTTTTCAGTTATAATATTATTATACTATATTATGTTATAATTTTATAATATTACTGAAATAATGCATCATAGTATTTAATATTATAATATTATAATAATGATATTATAGTTACTAACCAATAATAAATATTATATTATAACAATATTATATTATCATTATATTATAGCAATCATAATATAATACTATTCTATAATATCATGATAATAATTAATAAATTAAGAATAATTTATTATAGCAACTTTTTTCAATTGTACAGTGACTTAGAGTTACATTGTAATTCACCTCCAAGATTTCAAATGACCTTCTAGAGTATCTTCTCATGTCTTAAAACAGCACATAACTCGGTTTGTTTTGGATGGGTTCAAACGGAAGGCGGGTCCAGGCCGGAAATTGGCCGCCGCTTAGAGAAGGAGGAAAGTAGAGCCGAGGCAGAGCGAGCCCAAGAGCGCGGGAGATCGCCATGATTTTAGGGCTGCAGCACTTCGTCGAGCGGGTTGGGGACGGGATCGGGCAGCCCCGCCTGGAGGCTGATGCCGGCGAGGAGCTGATGCACGTCCAGCCCGGCGTGGCCATCGCCTTTGGCGGCCATCCGCCGGAGTCCCCCGGGACGCTCTATATCTCCACCAAGTACTCCCTTAATCTCTCAAGCACCCGCCTTCTTTTTGAATCCCTTTTACCGCCTTTTGAGATTTCTTCTCGTGTTCTTATGCGATGCTAAAGGAGGTTGATGTGGCTGAGCGACGCGGATAGAGACAAAGGCTATGCGGTGGATTTCTTGTCGGTTTCCCTTCATGCGGTGTCGAGGGACCCGGAGGCGTATCCCCAGCCCTGTATCTACGCTCAGGTATCTCCCTTGCACTCTTCTTAGGATCAAGGTTTGGTTTTTTCCGGTGTTAAACCGAGTAAAAGTTGCATCGAAACTTAAGACGGAAAAAGAAGAATCTTGAATTGTGAAATATGCCGTAAAAAGCCAATAAGCCGGGTTGAACTTCTTTTGAGACAGATAAACGAGATGTAGCATCTATATAACTGAGGACTTTGTGCAGAAATAATTCTCCCCTTTGCAAAAGCATGATTTATAAATATTTATTATTTTATTTGACATCTAATAGAAAATTGAGCTCAAGACTAGGATGGTGTTGATTCTTTTCAAATGATGATCTATTAGTTTTGATATCTGATAGCACTTTTCTTTTTCAACTGCGACAATTTCCTTTGTGATAAGTTTGTTTGTGCTTTATAATCATTTGTTTTCCATCATCCAAGATATTTTAGCCAATCTCTAAAACTCATTGTCCTTGCCATTAGATGGTATTTCTTAAATTGCCTTTTAGTTAGTTCTTGTTAGCCCTTAGATGGTATTTCTTAAATTGCCTTTGAGTTAGTTCTGTTAGTGAACTTTTGATATTCCTTCATCACACTAGTTCAGTTTAATTGTTTTGTTTAAGGAAGGAGCCTTAGTCATGTCTGGAAACTATTTCTTTGGAGATCAAACCTTCATGTTCAGGGATTAATTTCCAATAAATACCTGATTGTTCTTTCCATAATTCATGATTTATTTCTTCGTCTTTTTTGAAATCCATTCTGACAGGAGGATATATTTTGTGTTCTACTTTAAAGTCATTTCAACTTGGAACATAGTCTCAGTTTTATTTTTCCTCATCCTAATGCTTTCAAACTTTGTGTTCCAAAATAATTGATCCATTCATAGGCTTTGATATCTAGCTGATGGCCAATGATGAGTTCATTAACTTCTTAAAGTGCTTTTGCCTTTCCTCACCCTTCAAGCATTTTGGGGTTCCATAGCTTCTTCTTTACAAGTATTTTCAGCCCTGTTCACATTAAGTTGGTGCAAGGGCATGCTGCCTTTTTTCCCCATCAAAGGAGGCCATCTTTTTAATATTGAGCTCCTGATGTAGTTTGGTCGTGAAGATGCTGGTTTTAAGGAGTATTTGTGGTCAAAGATAACATGGTTGCTAAAACATGTAACATGGCTGCTAAAACATGTACTGTAGGCAGTCTTATGTCTTGAAACTGTGTACCTAAGGTGCATCAAAGATGAACTGCTAAGGACTAGGGGTAGATGCAACAGGGGCACGAATCTCCTCTAGAAGGGGAATTTCGATGGGAGGTTTTGTTTGGATCAATGCTAGGTTGGGGCCCTGTATAGCTGCTACAAGCATATACAGAGCATTGAAAAATATCATATTTTGTCCAAGGAAGAATCTTCTTTTTGAAGTCTTTAGGGAGAATTCTTGACCAAAAAAAGGGCATTAAATTTTTGAGTCTCTTTAGAGTGCTTTGAATTTTGAAATTATGATCTCTCTTTTTTCTTTTATTTTGGTTCTCGTTTTGGAAATTTTGAATGGACTGTAGTCTTAGGTTAGTTAGGAGTCCTTTTTGGTGTTAAATTATGTTGAAGGACTTCTGTGTGATAATAAGTAGTTGTAGAGCCCCTTTAGGAACAGGGGACATTGTCTCTTTGTTGTTTAGGCTCTCTCAATAAAGATTTTTGTATAAGGAGGAGTTCCAAAGAATTTTGAGTTATTTTATTCAAATAAAAAAATATGAAGTCAAATTTTCACTGTTCTGGTATCTCTTTTTAACTATTATCGCTGTTTTAAAATATGTAGGGAGGAGATGTGTGGGCCCAGGTGGGGACTGCTGAGCACCTAGTTGCTAGGCAGGCACCTAGAGTTCTAGGTGGTCTATAAATAAAAAAAATTAAAAAATTACAAGTATAAGGGTACAATGAAGAGATTTACTGGAAACTTGGAACAGTAGTTCGCCGAACAATTTCATGTATCCACTAAAAAAAGATAAAAAAGGAAAAACACAAAGCATTAAAACCATGAAATTGAATAGTTGACAGTATGCTAAACTGATAGATGATATTTTTTATCAACACTCGAAGAAAAATGGTGCAGTACTTAATAGAAACCTTAAAATTTTAAAAGCATGTACAGAAAAATAATGTGATACATAGTAGATGAGTTGGATAAAACTAGTCCTTATATTTGTTATGCTTTTATCTGATAAGAGGTTAATACCCTTGCCCGACTGTTAGGGCTGCTCCGTCAGCACCGGTGGCAGTGCCTTCATCAGAAGCAGCAGAAGCTGTTATTGTTAGCTGCACCAGTGGTAGCTGCTGCTAGCCCTAGGATGTGATGCTATGGTAGTCCCAATCAAAGCAACCACTGCTGTTGATGGTAATCCTGAACTACTGATAGAAACAGCCACTGCTAGTGGCAGCCCCACTACCATGACTAGGGTAGCAGCACAGAACACAAGAAAAAGGACAAAGAAAGACTGGGATGAAGGAGAAACTTGAGTGGCTATGAACTTCTGACCAACTGCCAAGGGGCACTGTCATACCTCCCTCCTCCCTTCTCTCCTTTTCTTCTTTCACCACTATAGTATTTAGGGCTTTGTTTGGTTGAGAGTTAAAAGAAGTGGATGGTAGAGTTAATTTATGGGTTAAGTTCTAACCTGACTCAATGATGTCTAACCAGCGGGTTGAGGTGCCCAAGTGCTCGACTTAGCAACTGTTTTAGGTTCAAGTAGCCACTTGAGACCAAAGAACCTATTCAGGCAGCCCTTCCCCAGGCAAGCCACTTGGAAGGCCTATCTCAGGGGATTCCAACATGGGTACTAGCACATTTGTTAGAATAATGACTATTCTCTTATCTCTCTTTCCTTTTTCCCCTCCTCCTCTCATTGCATGTTGTTGTTTTAATCTTCATTTTGGATGAAGTATATATGTTTGCATTTAAAATCAAACTTATTTTGTTCCTTCTTGATTCTTTAAGCACGCTAGAGGTTATGAAATAAAACAAAATTCTTAAAATCCTAGAGTAGGAAACTTAAGCTTAGTATTACCTGTGTTTTGATTCAATTTCAAGGTTAACACATAAGCCTTTGATTTGGACTTAACCCATGAGCCTTTCATAGGTTTTAGGACTTACTTTCCTAATGTTGCGAAACTTGTTTCTTTATCTATTTTTGACTGCCTCCTCTCGGATGTTTTCTAGATTAGGATTGGATCTTAATCTGGAATCTTTGATACTGTTTTGAACTCCCAACTTAGATAAAGATAGATTTCTTTGTTTGACTTGTCGAAGTCAATCTCTAGCTCCATAATATGATTTTGCCCACCTCTAGTCCCAATGTGATTGGGATATCTAAATAATATGGCCCTCCAAACACTTGTATGACATCTTAAAGCACTCCTAATTAGATCAACAAAATGATAGAGCCATGAGAAATTAAAATTAATAAGTCTCCTTGGAATCCTAGTGGGATTAGGACTCTAGTAGACTTAATCCTTTTGAGATTATACTTGTGCACTGTTGATTCCATGGTATGTCGTATTAGTGTGTACCACCCCATACACTAGTACCAAGTCTCGGTATGTTGAATTGACTCATGTATCGGATGTATTGACATTGTACCAGTGTGATACTGGTACGGGGTTTGGTATTGAGACGGCCCAAAGGCATGTGAGGTTATCAATTTATAAGGGTACCAAGCGTAGAGGCACCAAATTAGTGTGATGCATGATCTTATTTTTATTTTAAGGAAGAATTCTATTTATATTTAAATACATGTTGTACAGGCATCAAATTGCTGTTAGATCTATGCATACATTTCTGGATTATGCTAGAATGTTCCAAGTCGCAGCATTTATATAGATCAACTTTGGTCCTCTTAATATCAGAAAAGAATCTCATCATATCAAGTTTTCCACCATTGGATTTGACATGGTAGATGATGCAAGCTTATGGTTTATCTGTCATGTAGAAGAACTCCATGCCATGATTTTTATTATGATGCTCATCTCTCACCTTTTTGTCTTCATTCTTAACCTCGCCACCTCCGGACCCATGCATGCACTCTGTGACTATTGGTGCTCTTCACTCTTGCTCCACCAGCCAACAACTTTGACAACCTCATCTGCCTTTTGCTTTTACTGACCTGCCCTGGTGCCTAGGTGCTTAGGCATCACCTAGGCAAGCAGGGTTCCATACTAGAGATTGTCTGGCTCCTTTGAGACCTATGCCCATAAGAGATGTTGGTAGAATGTTGATGGAGAAGGAGAATAGTGTCAGTTAAGAGGAGCAAAGGACATGTTGGGAAGTAAGAGACAAAGGGCATTCGGCATAGAGAAGGAAGAGGATGGGGTTAAAAATTTATTCTTTTGTTTGTTTATTTATTGATTTTTGACACTCGTCCAGCAGATCTGATTTGCCTATGTCTAAACCAGTGGTTCAAAAGTTGGTGATGCCTTTTGCTCTCAAAGAGGAAAAAACCCTATCTTGGATATACCTAATAGAAGGAAATGAAAATCCAGTTCCAATTAAGTAAACTAATCGCTCATGAGTTTTTGATTTATCTTTGATCTTCTCAATTATATTAATTTCCTAATTTTTACATTTTCTAGGCTTGAAACTGTGCTCTTTCTGGTGTTATTGGATTACACTTTCTTATGATACTGATATTGGTATTCGAACCTTGGCATATAGGTGAATGAATAATTTTTTAAATGATTGCTATATCCGTTACTAACTAGAATTTCATTGTCATTAAAAGCCACATATTAGGAGTCCTAGACTTTTTCCAAGGCTCCAAGGCTCTGATGTTAGCAAGATTTCTCCATGATGACCTTAATGTTTTTCAACAAACTCACTGTTGGGGCTTTGTTTTTCTCGTCACTTTGTTTCTGTTGACTGTGAGTTGATTTAATAAAATCAAAACTTTGAATGACTCATCCATCTGTTAATATTCACCTCAAGGTCTTAAGTTGACAACATGCACTCCTCTCTTTTTATTTTTTCGTCTGCTTTTTAGAGGATGCAAAGGATGTTACTTTGATAAATGCAATCCAACTTTTTTGTTGCACTTCCTTTGCCCCTGTTCCTCATAAGAGCAAGATGTGAACTGAGTTGTCTTGTAAAAATAGAAGTAACTATTGGAGTTGTTAAAGAGTGGAGATGCAAACTATGCCTGGTGGCCATTTTAATGAGACAAAGGCTTTTGCATTATAATACTAGAGATGTTTCTGATGAAAAACTTCGTTTTTGTTTTGATGAGCGATAAGCTTGTTGTGTCATTTAATGTCAAGTG
Organism: Metroxylon sagu; assembly: GCA_017589505.3. NCBI lineage: Eukaryota > Viridiplantae > Streptophyta > Magnoliopsida > Arecales > Arecaceae > Metroxylon > Metroxylon sagu. The sequence goes on along the minus strand of JACVBY030000634.1, from coordinate 1,452,708 downwards.
ACCACTTCTTCAGACATGGTAAATTTGGAAGATATTCAAGTTTAAAAGAGATTCAAATGGTCAAAAAACCTTAATATACCTATGCCAATTAAGCATAGATTCTTCTTTCTATTTGGACATGTTTTCTGTTCTTAATCTGTAATTTAATGCTGTGAAATTTTCTCTTTTAAGATTGAAACTGAAGTTGCTGAGGATGAGGAGTCTGAAGGCTCAGATTCAGAATGTGGTCCAGATGTAGAGCTGTCAAAAGTCATTGAAATGAGGCTTGTGCCGTCGGATCCTAGTCAGTGTATCCTTTTACTCTATGGCTTGTGCTGAAATTTTAATCTAACATATTTTTTATGATAAGTCATATTCTTGCCTTTTTTGTGTTGCATACATGTTATGTTTTAGATATTGTCATTTCTACATGCTGATCAAACCTGTGCTTCTATATCTTACGGTGCCATATTCTCACATAAGTTTTTGTTGTTGGTACTTGCAAAGATAGCCTACCATTGAGTGCATATTCATGAGCTCATTTGTGCTCCCTATTTGTTTAGCATATTTTTATGATTGAACACTGACATCTAGGAATTATGGGGTCTTGTGCATGTGTATATTGTGGCCAGACAGTTGGCTGATGACCAATTTATATTACTTATTCAGTGTGGTACCACATTTCCAATCTGCTATTAGTGTCTATAATGAATCTTCAGGAAATAAAAAAAATGAGTGACATATACTTATTATTGTGGTTGGTCATTTAGGATGATATGTCCAAATCGTCCAAATATTGCACACATCAGATGACCTGTCAATAAGAAAATTAAATTGATCAATGATTTTTCACTGTCCGATAGAATTTTGGCAAGTGCTCATGAAAAGCATGCTGTTTTTAGTTTGGGATTAAAGCTTTATTGTTGTCGTTGTTGCTGCTGCTGCTGCTTATGAAAACTCTCCTATATTCAGTTACGAAAACTCTCTTTAATCATAGTTTGCAACCAGCAAATTGCATTCATAATGGATTATCTGAGGCCTAGGGAGTCCTGTTATGGAGAGGTTCTTCCCTGATTGTTAAAACAGGGAGCATCTACTGAATAGGGAAAATTCTGCTACTAACCGTTGACAGGAAATCATTATAGTTAATTTGGTTTGCAATTTGGAAATCATCATAGTTAATTTGGTTTCCAATTTATCATTTGAAGAGCTTAACCTTTTTTTGGGTGCTATGGGATTTGTTTTGGTATTATTGAGGTAATCAAAAGGTCTTATAGAAGCAAAAACAGTCCAAACTACTACACCAACCACCAAGGGTCTGGTTTGATAAATGTAATTGAGCTCTGCAATCTTTTATTTTTAGTGCCTCTTTTGTTTGCATATTTGCTAAATGCAGAACCTTTTAAAATGAAGCTTCAGTAGCAGCTCGTACTAGTGTGACCAAACACAACAGAAGGCCTGATGACTGGAGGCTGCATTAAAATATGAGGGTAGTTATTGCAATTTATTAGAGTTATCCTGAACTCGAGTATAGCTGGGGTTGTTTTATTTTTAGTTACATTTACTGCTGCTTCATGCAATGTTAGTTAGTTAGCATCCCAGTATTTTAGATTATCTTTGGGTATGATGGTTTTGATCTGAAGTTCAATGTGTTTCCTTGGTTCTTGAGCACCTTTAGTAGGCTTAGGAGCTAATGTACTTTATTTACACTTTAATGCAATGTCTTAATATTTGCATCCTTGACTAAGCTTGATAGTGGATGCTCTCTTTGACATTTTCTGTCAATGCGCTGAACTGAACCCCGAGCCTCATGAAGGTCAGTAATTGTTCATAGTTGCTTTATTTTTAGATAATGAATTCATTCTTAATGTCTTTATAAATTTAAGCTTGGTTATTCTTTCAGAGGGAGATGAAGAAAATATCTGGGTTTTTGGTGATGAAGAGATGGCTGATGATGGTACTTGCTTTGGGATATGATAATGATTTCATTAGGCTCATCTTCATCCTTGTTGTCATGTCATTAAAAATAATTGATTTTTAAGCTGCTTCTTTACACTGGCAGGAAGTGATTCTGAGTGGCAACCTTCAGAAAATCTTGCCGGCCCTATTGGTTATGGAAATGGTAGTCATGACCTGGCTCGTCATGTCCTTGAGGTATGTATATTGTTGATTATTACCTGACAATTTATAAACTTGAAACCATGAAACTTGCTGATTGTGGTTTTAGTAATAATAATCTGACAGTATCCTTTGTGTCAAATATTTTGGTTTAACCCTTCATTTGCAGAGCATTATGAAGCCAAAGTTAGATATTAAAAAGATATACAAGAAAAATTAGTATTGCAAAGATATTCATACAACAGTTGATTCTCATTCATATGAAGTTTTAAGAAACCCTATTTGTTAATGATTATATCCTAATGCCTTATGGTCTGAAAAGACACATCATCCATGTATTGCTTGTCTATGAAGATACCTGACAGCTTATAACGTCAGCATTACCCTTGGACATGAAATTAGATGCAAATGCATATCTATTGACAGTGATTTTTCTATTGGCATGACAATTTTATGGCTAAAACCTGTTTCTTCTTTAGCATTCCAAAGTAATCTACATTGAGGACATCTCAAAGTGTAATCCAATGGTTAGAAAGTGAAAGATGTATGTAATTTTCTTATTTGTAAAATGAAAATAAAATTATTGTGGGGCAATATGCCAATGTATGAATTCTAACAATAACTTGTTAACTTCAGTTAACTGTATTTTGTAATGTTTGTTCATTTAGATATGTTGATTGGATTATCTGTAGACTCACTTTTACTCTTAGAAATCAAGAACAAGTAGAGAGGGCATCAAATAATCAGGAAATTTTATATTATTGACAGTCCAATGCAGCATAGGGTATAAAAGTGGCAGGTTGTCACTGTTTAAGATCATTCTGCTCAAAAGAAAATAATACTATTGCACAAAATTTAAGAAACTAAATGCAAATATATTTTTTTTTTTTTCAGAAAAAGGCTGGGGGAACATATTATTATGGGATAGTTGTTAGCACTAGGGCTACACACAGGATCAACCTGACGACCAAACCGAACTGATGTAATTGTGTTGGTCTTTTTCAGGTTTTAGCATATATTGGTTAAGATTTTGGTTGTTTTGAAAAACCGGTTTGAATTGGTTTAGTTCAGGTTCAAGAGGTTGGGTAACCTGAGCCAACCTGAACGTAGTTGATCAATATTACAATATTGTGCATATAAAGTTAATTGTATAATTTACATATCATACATATCACCTCATGGTTCATTATATCTTAGATCCAGATTGACATTGTCCAAGATCTTTAGTTTATTTTTTTGATTTTTAATTGTATGTTCTTGTCAGTAGATTGTTTGTTGGTTTTTGTTGTTCGCTACATTCTAAGTGGACTTTTCTTGAATAGAATCGATAAGTTATTATACTAAAATTTATTTTCTTTTACTTTGGGTAACCCAAGAACCAATGCAAACCAAAATATTGGTTGTTGTAGGTTGGTTTAATTCTAAAATTGATTGGTTTGTTTCTGGTTCCTAAAGATTGAGATCTGATTGGGATTGCATTGGTTTTGGATTGACTGTTGACCTGAACCTACCCAAGCCATGTGCACCCTTGGCAAGCACAGTGATGAATACTGTTTCAACATACTCAATTTGCCCTGAAAGTTCGATAGTTATTTTCCTCTATAATTGTGCTTTTGATGAGATCTACATATGCAGGAAAAAATGTCCTAAGATCCGCTACTGCAGTTGTGCTATTCTTAGCACCTTGTAGGATGGCATCTATGAGCATTTAGACAGTTTGACCAAGCCTACTTTGGACCATATTATCCCCATATTACTGATCTGAAGAAGTCAATGATTTTTCAGGTCCAGACATGCTGCAATATAAAAATCTTGATGGGCTGAAAATTTGATCTGTGTTCTTCTGCATTGACTATTTCTTGCTTTTCAACTTATAATATTAAAGGTTAATGTCAAGTAGTGGAACAGTGCAAAAAAATGGACTGACTCAACAAAAGGAGGAAACCGTATTGAATCACTGGTTCAAGGTGTACTAGATTGAACTGGCTGAGAATCGGGATGGTTCGCCATTTTGCAATGGTACAGGGCTGTTCGAGGATTTAAGCTATTCATTGCTTTAAAATGTGGTGCATGTGGCCACACGTGCCTACATGTGTATGCAGTCTCTTGATCACATGGCATTGCCTGTTTGTGGTTACTGCATGTTGTCATTACTCATTACCACATGGAGGCTTAAATTGTGATCCATTGTGCATTATATCTGCATATGTGGGCCACTTAATATTGTAGGACGCATTTCAATTGATGCATCTTGAGATATTCCCGATTCTAAATGTGGGATATGTTATTCCAAGGGAAAAAAAATTGGGACAACTCCATCCTGCAGGATTTAAGACCTTGGTAGAGAGTCTAATTTAAAATGAGTTGATTGATAACTTTCCTCAATTATGTAATTGTGAAATCTCAAATGTCCACTTTTGGTGACTACTGGTAACTGATGCAAATTCTGTCCCCTTGCTTCTCCATTCCTAATCGGATGAGCATTCTCTGTCTTGGCAATAATTTTGCATCATTATCATGCTTGCGATGCATGATTATGAAATGCTTTTGGACAAGTTAACATATTATATCAATTGCTTGTCGCTGTTTAAAATGTGTGTGATCCTTTTAAAGTCTCTTTCCTCATTTTGTTTTTCCTCATGTGTGTTGAGTCCGGTTGTTGTGTATTCATGCTGAGCAACAGAGAAGTCCTCTAAGCCTAAAATGTTAAATTTATAATTAGGATTTTAATCATGACAACTATGCTATTTTTTGAGAGGCTCTTTTCCATCATCACAAAGATTTTAAGTCTTATAAATGAGCATTGCCTCTTATAGATGCAGAGGTGCTGTACTATTTTTCTAGTGCAGCTAATTTGTTGTACATTAACTTCATTGCAGCTCCAAATCAATGATCAGTGCTTTGACGATGCAGAACACGAGTCACATGATGATCGTCAGTAGGCAGAGTATGCATGCAAATTTCTTCGTCTTCTGCAGTATGTTGTATCAGCTAGATAACTACTTCCGATGCATCTTATGGAGGTGTGTTTTGCTGCTAGCTTACCAAACATCACTTCTCTCAATCAAGCGAAACTAGGTTAGCTTCACCTATTAGCATGCTGCAGAACGTCTTGTAGAGTAGTTGCATCATGGTTATTTTTCGTGAAAAGGTCTTGCTGTTGGTCAAGAATGTGAGTTAGGTTGATTGTCTTGGATAATTTGAACTGGGTACTGATACTGTAAATCTGACCATCCAGAAGTAGGCCTTGCCCCAAAGCTGAAGTAAGCTTTGAGGATTTTGGGATACCACCAAATTTCATATTTAAGTTCACAGTAGGCCAATCAGGAGTCGGAGTTAGCATGTTTAGTGCAAACTGATCTTTTTTTATTTCGTGTTGAGGTGACGGCATCTTGTCAAGATTTTTTTTTTTTTTCATGTTATTATCTGTGTATAGCTAGAACACAGAAGACTGTAGTTTTATTTATTAATGTTTTGGCCATTTATGGCAAAAGTGCATGCATTGTCGAGCAAACAGTGGATGCAAGTGATTCCATCAGTAATGCCTCAGACGTACGAGTGGCTGCAAATGAAAGACCCATGACCTTCCATTTGCTCTCCCTCCCACCTACTGCTTCTCTATTGATTTCACATGAATTTTGCTAATTATTAGATCTCGCAGAAGAATTACTCAAATTATGATGGAGAAAAGTAATTTTGCTAAGTTCAAAGATCACATGAATCGCACCTAATTATCCAAATGAAAGTCCCAAAGTATTAGCACATGAAAGATCTTGCAGCCAATGAGAAAAATCATTTAACAACAAATTAGAAGCATATAATCTTGAATAAAACTTAGATGTGATTCATTAGGTGCAAATTATGCGGTTTTTCACTTTTTTTTACAGTGAGGCTTAAGTGGAGGCTTAGATGGTTATAAAAAAATAGGAGAAAAATAGAGAGAAACAGCATTGTTCGCATCTAACGAACTGTACCTTAGTTCAGTCCAATAATCTTTGATCCTCACAAGATGATTGGCACATTGATTTCCTTCTTAATAAATGTAAGAACATATCCAAATCAATGTCTTGATTCCAAGGAAACGTTAGACCTAAGGTACTGGATCAGAGTTGCTTTAACTAAGGGGATTGCTCTAGTTGGTTCATCTTCAATCCAATTGGAAAGCATTAGCAATCTTGATAATCAATTTACAGGCCTTGGTAAGCCCATAAACTTCAACTTCTGGCACTGAATTCATAAAGCAATGAAAATGTCTAATAGCCTGCAGATAACCAGTCCAGTTTTGAATCAGAGAGCTAGTTTTTCTCCTTGTCACTGACACTAATCCATCAAAATTCACTCTTGACATAACAAACTAGGGATGAGGATCTAAGAAAGGGGTAACAAATTAACAGGAGGGCTAATTATTAGCTTGATCTTCTAGTTAGATATATATTTGAATTTTAATCCCTAGCCTGTGCTTGTTTTTCTTTTTCTTTTTTTAATGGAAAATGATTCTGAAAAATTTATGGGCAAAGGGAATGAGATGCATCATGTCTAATATACAAGGTAGAAAACATTCCATCCAAGCTAGCATCACACCGACTCATCCTCTGTTTAATATACAAAAAAGCTGCAAATTTGAAATCCATCTCCCATCAATAACCCAAATGAGGGAAAGGTATCCTTGCCTTGTGCTAAAATAATGGCTTCTAAGAAATCCCTTCTAATCCTTATTTTTTCTAGCAATTTCTAGTGAAGGAAAATTAGTCCTCAGAATGTATCTAACATGCCTCCATCATGGTTTGTTTTCTATTCTTATTTTAATGTTCGTTATCTTGATTTATGATTATTATTTGTGAAAGATTTCTAGCAAACTCTAAGCTTTGCTTCCAACACCTGGGATGTTACTAAATCTTTTAGATGGAGCAGCTATCATGTCTCTTTGAATCTTGCAGCACTTATCCAACACTAGCCACATCTTGTTGGAAAATGGCAGACCAAGATATTTTGATAGCTTTGCTTGCATGGTTTGAAGCTTCCAATAATGATGCAAAATGTTAGCAAGACACGAGAGCTTTTTTCTTCAATGTGCTTCAGGAATGGGTTTTAGCTGTAATGAATAAATATTTTTTGCATTTTCTCTAATCTCTATCATCAAATAGGCTTGGAGAATAGGTTTTCAGTTGTAAAGGGATTGATGTTGGTTCTTTTGGAGAGACAGAAAGGAGAGCCTTTCAATGGACAGGAGCATCATAGCATACGAATTATCAAGAATAAAGCAAAGGAGTGGTTCCAAGTTACAAACTGGAAGACTATAGAGACAATTGGGAGTCTACTTAGAGAATTAGGTTTGCTGGTTGATTACTGCTGATTGACCCATATGGTGTTTGATAAATCAAAAGGATTCAAAGTTAACTCACTATATCAAATGATCATTCAAAGAGTTCTAGCTCTAGAACCTAAAAAAGGTAAAGATCTTTATATGGCTTGCCAATGAGAACTAGTTATATACCATTAGGGATGCAATTGGATTGGGCCAGATTAGATCATTTTAACCTTCACCTGATCTGATTTTATATTTGGATTTTAATTTTGGATTCAAATCCAACCATTTGCTGAGTGAGGCAACTCGGGTCAGGTCTTTGAAAGAAATTTTAAACCCAACAGATCATTTGGATCTATTCGAGACTAATACAAAATATTACATTTAAGTCAAGCATTTAACTATTTTTTAATTACTAAAATTTAGTAATTGATAATTAAATGTAGATTCATTAAAATATTTAAATGAGATTAAAAAGAATTAACTTGAACTTAAACTTTTATTCAAAAACTCTTAATTCGATTTAAGTAAATGATTATCCTTAGTTTATAAATTATGATATTTAAAATATTTATTAATATACTTAAAGATATTATAAATAAAAATTTATTAAAATATATAATAAAATATAAATATTTACATATAATTAGAGGAAAAAAATGTGGGGGGAGGTTTAGTTGTTGAGATGAAAAAGAAGAATTAGTTTAAATTAGAGTTTATTCAATGAATTTATGAAGATAATTAGAGTAAAGAAAAATAAAATTTTTATAATTATGATTATGAATCAAGATAAAACAAGTTCGAATCGGATTGAATCAAAATATATAAGATTCAAATCCGACCTGAAAATTAGATTGGGTTTAATTTTTAAACCCGATTCAGCCCACGTACCGATCAGGTTAGATCTAATTGGGTTGGGTCAGGTCACATGCCGATCCAACTCATTTTTAGCCTTATATACTACAAAGGATATGGTGAATAAAGGATGGAGAGAGCTAGGTGGATATAATTCCCATGGCTACCTTAAAAAAATAGTGAATCATATCTATATTAGTCGTCTTTGCTAAAGAGTTTGGGAGGATAAATTCAGAGCACTTGACATTAGGAGGAGACCAGTTTCACTGGTTGCGTTATGGATGCAGTTTAGATCAGTTTCAGGGGTCCAAACTAACATTGTCCTTCATAGCATAAGCCATTTCAAGCTAGAACAAGCATTGAATAAATAAACAAGGAAATTAGAAAGCAAAGGAGAACTCTCTCTCAAGCCGGTCTATACGAAGTCAGCGAGTCCTTCCAACATCCTCCACATATTGCAGGGCCGTGTGAGAGAGAGAGAAAGAGAGGAGAAGGTTGGGGTCACATGTTTCAAGGCAGTCCATGAAGTCCCCGCTATTAATTATTATTTCCACCTCAGCAACATTTTCTAGATGCTTATAGTTTGGTCCAAGGCACCACAAGTCTTCAAGCCTATCTCAGCCAAAAAAAAACACATTATAAAAAGAAACCATATACTTTTCTTTAATATTATCTTTTAATAAAATAGGATTTATTCCAATGGTCATGCCATTATGTTTATCAACTAGAGGCCCTGAGTTTAGATCTTGGATGATGCATTTCCAAGTATTTAGGCCTGAGTTTTGGGTGTGCAAGGCTAGATGGTTATGGTTATATAAAGAATATTTTCTCATAGAATTAATTTAAAACACATCCTTTCTTACCAAGGATCCTTCATCTAAGGAACTCACTCATCATTAAGAAATTTTTCCAAGATCATCTAGCAAGATGTAGAAGTATGGTTGGTGTAGCCTGAAGATGTTGGATCCTATGCTTTACATGAGCCTAGACCCTCTTACACCTAATTTCATAATCAAAAGCCTTAAAAAATGAATAAATATGGTCATTTCGAATCACTTCACTGTCATAAGAGTCTTGTGTGATTTCTAGACTTTTTTGAAACTAATTAGAAGAGGCGGAATGACACTTGATTTATAAGTATCTAAATAACTTAAATTTAATAATATAAATCATGTTGCAGTATAGGAATATTCCAATGCATATTAACTCTAAAGATGACACTACCATAATTAGTACCAATAGAATTTATGATTACATCATGATTCATCAAAAAAAAAAAAAAACTTTTAATTATTTAGAGCCCATGATCTAAGAGAATGAGCATTGCTCATTTCAAGTTCTTCCTTACTTTGTGTAATTGTATAAATTATTCTATAAAGAATATATATCACATTTATATGCACAAGACTATAAAAGATTATAACCTTCACCTAATATATGTATTATCCTTTCATATAACAAAGTCCAACTCTTCGTTTAGATTTTTTCCTTTTATAAACTAACTATACTTCTATTTAACCAAATATATCCATAGATAGCCATAAAAATATCCATTATTTATGAAGATGGAATAGATTATTTGTTTGCTAAATATTTAAAGAAATATTTAATAGACATCATGTCTCTTTTTTTTCAATCAAGATGTTGTGCAATACCTTTTATCGTCGTAGAATCAAAAGTTTTTATATACTAAGTTTTTCTAAAAATAAAAAATAATGTTAAAAAATATTATCACATACTCTTCATGAGATCAAGGTGACAATTTAAATACATCTCAACGTGTTTCACCTTTCTTAGAATTAACATGTAATATAATATAATATAATTATATACATACATATCTCAATTGAGAAAAATAATGATCTTTAATTTGACATACATCCATTGGTGTCAATCAAGATGGTTGACGTCCGGTGAGCCCTTGGATCAGAATCACCAGATCTCCTCCTCCTCCTCCTCCTCCTCCTCAGCCGAAAAACACGTGATGCGATGCGTGGGGTCCGCCCAAGTGGCACGATTGCATCACCCAAATAAAACCCTAATCGCACCGGCTCGCCTCCATCCCTCGAGAGGACCTGCAGCGGCGCCGCCCCTTCAAACCCTTGGCTAGTCTCGGGTAAGCCAGCTCTCTCTCTCTCTCTCTCTCTCTCTCTCTCTCTCGGCGACGAACCACCCGCTCGGCCTAGGGTTTAGGGTTTAGGGTTTATCTTCTTCGTCTATCGTTTCTTCGTCTCATTGTATCCTTGGGTTGTAGCAGAATTGTGAAGGGAAAAGAGGAGGCATGGCGACGGCGTACGCTCCACCTCCGATGAAGTCGGCAGCAGGGAAGCTGGGGATGGAGGAGCCCCAGGAGCAGCTCCACCGCATCCGGATCACCCTTTCCTCCAAGAACGTCAAGAATCTCGAGAAAGGTATGTCTATATATATATTTATATATTTATTTTATTTTATTTTATTTTTTTCTTTTGCTCGTTCTGATCTTTTCTTATTAAATATCGTCGCAGTTTGTGCGGATCTAGTGAGGGGAGCTAAGGACAAGAGGCTGAGGGTCAAGGGACCGGTGAGGATGCCCACTAAGGTCCTTCATATCACCACCCGCAAGTCCCCTTGCGGCGAAGGTATCATCCAATCCGAACGAGTCGCCCTCTCTCTCTCTCTCTCTCTCTCTCTCTCTCTCTCTCTCTCTCGTCTCTTCTCTCCTTCTATCATCGCTTGAGTGTTTATTCTTGTCTATCTTGTTATTAAGGTGGTTTTATGCGTAAGAAGTTTTATAAGTTTAATTTTTGAGGACTGAAGTCTCCTCGCTTGAGGAAGAATTTGTTTCCCCAGTAAAGATTGAAAACTGTAAATCAACTAATTTATAGTATTTAATGTATATATCATAAAAATGAATGCATGAGTCTCTGTTTGGGATTTTTCATCTTTAGTAGAACTTGGTTGGGTTGCCATGTATCAAATAATAAATCTTAGTTGCTTTCATTTGTTTTTTAACATACTACTCAGTCACTAAATATCTTGAAGGCTAGTTGCCTCCTTTGTCATTTAGGCACTTGGCACCATTTTGTAAAAGCTGCCTCAGTACATGATACTAAGATTATGATCTTAAGATTTGTCTATGATGCTAAGATTTTGAAAAGAATTTGTTGACTGAGCAAATGATGTTAACTATGCATGATTCTGAGATTTTATTTCTGTGAATGTCAAAAACATTCAAGCTTTTTAAAACTTGATGCTCAGCCTGATATCGCAATGTTTTTCTTTTCTAGAGTAAGACTTTTGAAGATTTTGTAAAAAACTAAATATGCAATGTCATGGCTTGTTAGAAAGGTGCTTATAGAGTAATAACCTCTACCCAATGTAACAGTGTTTTGGTTGGTACACCTAAGATGAAATTTGGCTGGTTTATATCATGCACTTTTGAGCATTCCTTTTCCTACACATTTGATTCAATTATGCAAGAAAACTTATTATATTTTTAAAAAGTGAGAACATATGACTTGACTAAGTAGTCCCATTAAACCACTCCCATTTAAACAACTTATACAACCAAAAGTTCTGATCAAAAGGTGTACATCTCATTTCAGCACTTCTGGTCAGCTGATTGAAAGTTCTGATAGCTAGTGATTAGTCTTTGTCATATTAATCAATATATCAGACTCATACCAGTGGCCTTATGTATCCTTTATTGAAAAATTAAAGGAAATGACCAATTTCGGTTGCATATTGAATCGATACAAAACTTCTACCATGTGCTTTTGGCAAATTGAGGACTTAACTCTTTCAACCAAGTCCAGATTAAATCTTTTCTTCTAGGAAAAAAAAAAAGATAATTGGAGTTAATTTTATGCCATATTGGAGTACATGTATTGAGTTTCTTAAATAACTGAATTTTCAACCCTCAAAGCCTTCGATACTAAGATGATTATTTATCATATTCTCCTTGACCTTGTAACCCATGCAGAGCAAATGAGGGATCCAAACTTTAGATATATATTTTGCCACCCAAACTAAATTAAGTACATGCTGGACCATGCATCATGTGATGGTAAATCTCAACTTGGCAATGCAGTGGAAATTAGTTCATAGTAATACAACATTATTTGGATGTTAGACTAAATAGAGCGGAGTGCAACGTTAGTGGAGATATCTATGCGATCATGGTGCAACAGGACTGTTGATTATCCCAAGCCACAACTTTTTCTATCTCAGTCCTATAAGTAAAAAAAACATGGAGGATGAATTGAAAGTTCTCCAATAGAATCGAAACAAAATGCATGTCAGTGAAAATGCATGTCTGAAGGATGCATTGAACAAATGGTGAAGAAGATTCAGGGGCAAAAGTTTACCCAAACCAAAAGCATGACACATGATGGATGTGGATGCTTCAAAATAGGTTAAAACAAAGGGATGAGAGCATTCTTCGGTGATCCGTTACAATATAGACCAACAAGACATCTTTGTTACAAGTAATATACTAATGCTGAAAGAATCAGAATGTACTGCAATTAAGGAGAATTGTCATGTTTAAATATTAGAGTATGGATCAAAATTTTTTCATGTTAAGCAACTTGGAAATAGAGTAATTCTTACTGCTATTTTTGACTACTTTAACATGCTGACTGTGTATGAGTTATCATTAGGGAGCTGCCTTTTGATTCACATTCCAGCTCACATTGTTTCTGTATTCAGGGTTAAACTTACATAGCTATGTTTAAAAGCAAGTAAAATTAGAATTTTAAAAATAGCAAAGATGCTGTATAAACTGTTATGATATTAGAGCATTGTTCATGCTCTGCTATATTACTGGTTTTGTGTGACTGGTATATGAGAATTTTGTTCAATACAGTATTTGGGCAAAGCTTGGCCTTCTGGTATGTCCTGAAGTCAGGGGATTGATACCACATGGTATTGCTAATGAAGAAAATTATTGCAATGTTTTTTTTTTTTTTTCTTGTGAAACGGCATGGTTTGAGAAACAATTTTGATATCATGCAATTTTCAGAAAGCCAAGTACTTGAAGAATTTAAGAAACATACCATGTTTTCATATTATTTGGTAATCACTCAATATACTGAGTCTGTATATAGCTATGCTTTGCAACCTGCAAGTCCATAAAAATTATTAATTATGGAATAAAGCTTGGAAAATACATCATACTTGAATTTCAAAAACAGTTATGAATTGTTCAGGAATGTTCCTTTTTTAACAACTACCTGATTCATATGGATGGGTAAATAAACAGAATAGATGTATATTGACCTAGATAAAGTTAGCTGTAAGATTTTAGAAAATAGCTTGCTAGATTTAGTCCAATTGGACCAGCAAGTCCAACTCAGTACTTTGCTCTTTCTAAATCTTGCTTCTAAATGCTTCTAAGCTTTATTCTTTTTGAATTTACTAGTTGTCTATCACAATCACACTTTTGCAGTTTCCACTAAACAACATTCTAAATATTTCTTAAATTTTTGGCTTATTGACCTGTTGGTGCTAAGGAAGCTTTAGTGTGGTCTCCATCATATGTCTGTTTGCTGCAATGCGCAAGAAACCTGTTTTCTCAATGTGATTATATAATCTTAAATGGGCAAAAAACCTGTTTTCTCAATGTGATTATATAATCTTAAATGGGCAAAAAACCTGTTTTCTCAATGTGATTATATCATCTTAAATGCATGAACAAATAGCAATCAACTAAGCTGAGAGTAGCTCAATGCAAGTTGAAAGATATTACATGCTGAATTGAGGAGGTTTGTGAGTAGAGCAGGGTTTAGGTTTTATACTGGTGGGAGAAAACCAAATTCTCACCAGAGGAATTTGATATATGGGAGCAAAAAATTTAGAGTCCATGAAGGACCAGTCTGCTCTCAAGTAGTAACTTTACATTGGCAAGATATTGATGGTGCCTGCTTCAAGTTTCCTATTTCTTGTTGCATATCTCACAATTATATTTTTGGCACATGTGAAATTTGTTATTGATTATTCATCTTTGTTACTTGTCAGAAGCTTTTAAGAGTAAAATTGCAAGGCAAAATATTTCCCTGTTACAATTATGCCTTTTCTTAACTTTCTTATTTAACATAATTTTTCCCTGTTTGAAACAAAGCTTTCTGAGAGACTGTCTCGTGTGGTTAAAGCTATAATAACTATTAGTATTAGCCATGTAATTTCAGATTGGTCAACTCTTTTTCTCAGCCATGACACAACTGCTCTTAAGCTAGCTGTAGAGAGCTGTTTTCTTTGTTCAATTTTTTTTTTCCTTCTTTCATAAGTTGGCACCTTTGTTTCTTTTTCCATATATTATCTTGGTTGTTCGTATATTTAATGGAAAGTAGTTAAACTTTTTCTTATTCCTTAAGAAACAGGATACGTGACATGGACAGAAAGGCCCTTCTTTTTTAAACTTTAGGAAATGATGTCTTTGCTGCTGCAGAAGAGCCCACTCCAAGAATAATGCTTTGCTATAATGGCAATGTTAGAAAATTTGATAAAGATGAGAAGTACCGTACTATTTACTAATGAACCTTAAGACTTACGATTGTTGTTTTATTTTTTCCAGGAACCAACACATGGGATCGGTTTGAGCTTCGTGTACACAAGAGGGTGATTGATCTTATCAGTTCCCCTGAAGTGGTGAAGCAGATTACCTCAATCACCATTGAACCTGGCGTGGAGGTTGAAGTGACGATTGCAGACCCATGATTCTGCCAAAAAAATTGATGCAGTTATATAGAGAGTTGGTGTTTTGTCGTCATCTGGAATGAGCACAACAGCATCTAGTTTAAGATATCGACCAATCTTTTTCATTATAATTTCCTTAGGAAATCTTTATCCTTGTTTATTTTTAGTATGAGAATTTTGCTAAAACATTAGTTTGTGCCCGTGGAGGAATAGCGTGCGCTTTCAGTATTGCCACTGCATCTTTATGTCGTGCCTATGCTTGCAATTGAATACTGATTCAATTTGGTGGTGAATCGTTATATCTCATGCCTATGATTGCAATTGATTACTGATTCAGTTTGGTGGTGATTGAATTTATTGGCTGGCGGATGAAATAATAAGGGTATGGGTATGAGATTGGTGTTTGGATAAAATTTTATTCTCTCAAAATGCCAGAGAAAAATTCCGCTCCCTTTTTTTTTTTTTCCGGCCTGTGTTTAGTCTCTTATTATGGTTTCCCCATCTGGTTCCTCCTATTAACGTCAGCCATTTCTCATCGTTCATTGGGGCCCAAGATTAGGTTTGAACTTATTTCATATTTATGTGCGAGCGCAGACCACTTCACGTCCTCTCTTACAATTTCTCTCTAAATTGGATTTTTTTTCCCCCTTTGTTTGTCGATGACTTTCACGTCAGAATTATTACCGTTTTGTAAAATTTAATATCAGACGGGTAAAACATTCGACTTGGTCATCTGTGTATGATACGGACAGGTTGTCCTTCTGGCCACCACTACTGAATTTTTTTTTTTTTAATTTTTTTTTTTTATTTTGGTTGATATGGTTCATTCTTTCTGGGTGATCTTTCACACAAAGTTATGGTCCCTTCAAAATTTTGAGGAATCGGTGCGTTCTGATTCTGCTGAGTAAATTTTGATGAATTAGTATATTGTAGTTGTGCTAAGCTCTGCTTAGCACCAGTGCATATTATGATGGGGCTAATTGGAGCATACCCTTTGGTACGGATTATGAGCAACTATCCTGATATGAATTACGGACAGCAACACTCGAATATTATTTTAGAAGATGATTCAAGGTAGTGATTTTTAGATTTGAGACAACGCTGTCTGCCTACACTCATATATATCAGATTTCTTTTCGTTAATCTGTGCCAGGGTTCCTTTGTATACACTGTACAAAGAAATAAATCAGACAGCGTCAATCTGTGCCAGAGTTCCTCTGTACACATTGCACAGAGAAACAAATCAGACAGCCAATTTTATGACGAATTTGGCAGTAACATGGGAGGAGCACATTCAAATCCTCTACTGAATTCCATCCTAAACCATCCCAACTAACCGTAGCTAATGCTAGTAGAACGATATTTATACAAGGGTAACACCTTCATTGTTATCCCAATATATATATAATGGGATAGTTTTGCTTAAAATATAATGGTGTAAATTGATGTTGCTTAATTTTTATCCACGCATCCAAACAGCAAATACTAAAAACAATACAGAGATGCTTTCCTTCGAATCCTATTGCAGCATCAACATATTCCAACATATATTTTTGAAATTCTATAGTAATTTTTATCAGCAAACTCCGTTCAATCAGTATTATTAATTATCCTATACTCCAGCACCCTCGTATACCATCGTCATCGTCAATCTAATCCATTGTCCTCACCTTGGCTCTCGGCTGGCTGGCTCCTGCATTTCGTGGCGCTGGGCCTGTAAGTCATTTTACTAATCCATTGTCCTAACCTTGGCTCTCGGCTGGCTGGCTCCTGCATTTCGTGGCGCTGGGCCTGTAGGTCATTTTACTTTCTGAGGTCCATCTTTATCCATTGTTTTAGTGGTATCCATTGTTTTAGTGGTGATGCCAAAACTTGAAACAATATAAACAAATAGAAATTAAAAATCAATAAAACATCAACCAGCAAGGCTGAGAAACAAAATTAGATTTCAAACCACCAGTAGCATGACCAAATTCTAAGGTACACAGACATGTTGGTCAGGCAAAATAGCTTGAGTTATTTAGTCAGCCTCAGCTTTTAACCAATCAGCTAGTTGCAAGTCGGTTGCATACGATAACGCAAATCATGGCAGCCTTATGATTATTGACTTAAGGGGTTTCTCAAGAATTTATTAAAACATGGAAAGTTACTAGTGACCTGCTGGTCATCTTTCATAAACAGGATTCCACTTCATGCCAAAATCCATTTCACAAGCATAATGTACTCCTTTCATGAGATTGCAATATGGCCCATGTCAACAGAGTGAACTTTGGAGGAAGCAGATGTCTTTCAAGGATTTCACTTCTTGAACACACATAGAATATTTAGACTCATGCAGTATACAGACAATAAGTTGATGTGCTGATTTGAAACGGAAAGCAGGTATTGAGAAAATCAGAAGATGAAAGTTGTTGCAAGGATGTACATGGCATATCTGTTGGTCTTTGTGGAAGAGAACTGTCACAGATTAAGGGGTTGCTGAAGTGCTTGGGCAATGGATGAAGGGGTTGGAGATGCAAACATAGTGCGTTTGAATATTCACTTATCATTGCCAATCACTCGTACCTCTGACTACTTAGAGTCTACCTTCGTGAAAAACATTTACACCAAGGATGCAAACCATTATTATTATGAAAGCATTGGTCATGAAAGCTTGGAAAGCCTTGGCATCAAAATATGAGTAGTGCTGAGGAAGTAAAATATTCACACACTAAATTACATTAGTTTAAGCAAAACATTTCAAGCATCAGCTTAACACCAACGTTGAGGAAAATATGTACATTAAATTTGCATTGGTGCCATTAAACATTACACTTACATTTACAAACTGCAACAAAAAGGGACAGCAAAGAAAAAAAAAGAACATTTTTCAGAGAAACAATGTCTACAGTAGTTGCATTTTGACAAATTAGTGTTCAATAAGTATCAACTCCTATAACCATGTTAAAATTTATGGCAACACTCCTTGACTACCCAATAAATTTTATTTTGGGACCCATATTTTCTTATTTTCTATTATAGGTGCCAAACAGATAAGCTTAAGCCCATCACAAGGAATGAGCTTCATGAAGGTTTAATGTAAAGAGCTGCATTCTACCTACCCATCAAAACCTAGATTCCTCCTCTGGGTTCTACTAGAAAATATATTAAATCACTTTTCTAGGATGCATCCGCTGAAACCAATAACTTGGATTGCACAACACATCTTATGATCCAAATTTGTTTGTGCATCAAGTCTGTGTCAGTTTACTTAAAACCCTGTTTACTTTGAAGTCAATTGCTAATTTGATTTAATTGTTGTTTTGCTTTTCAAGTCATTATTTTACTAGGATATAAATATAGAGGCTTTGGAAAGCTAAAAGACAGTATTGTAGCTCAATTGCATGAAAGATTTATCGTCAAGAAAGAGAGGTTCTCTTTGGCCTTGGCATCTTATACTTCTCTAGTCTTCTTTTCTCCTCTTTTTTCTTGCTATATTTTCTCTTTTCCATTTCCTCCTATAATCTTCTCTCCTGAACAGCTGAAATTGTTGTGGTTTCCTAAAATTTTACCTCAGGTTAACAATGCATCTTTTACTTTAACCTTTAAATGCTGAGAAAACTGACTCTAAAACTAAACT
Source organism: Metroxylon sagu (assembly GCA_017589505.3). Lineage (NCBI taxonomy): Eukaryota > Viridiplantae > Streptophyta > Magnoliopsida > Arecales > Arecaceae > Metroxylon > Metroxylon sagu. Next base: position 1,434,157 of record JACVBY030000634.1, on the reverse strand, counting down.
CTATACTTTGAACCCTAGTGCTGGCTTCAAAAGCTAATCTACTTCCTTCAATCACCAAAACCTTTCACTTTTGTGCTGTTTTCCAGGGATGGACAATAAGCACTAGAAGCATGGATTCAAAACTTCCAAAACAGGATGGTACAAATGGTCTCATACTATTCTGATGAGAAATTGACAACAATACTAGTATCAAGATGCCAAAACCATGCTACCCTACTTGCCTATCAGTCTGCACTAGTGCGTGCCAACCATACTAGTTAGAACCAGTGGTTTTTCGCTTTTTTGATAATTTCAATTTTGATATGTACTGTTGGCATCAATATTGTACTAGCCTTAAAGAGGGATTGCAATACCTATGCAGGTAGTTTAGGTTTATCATAATATTGTGGAGCGCATGGATCACATGAGATGACATTGGATGAGGTAATTTCAATATATAAGCATTCCATAAAACTGATAGTGTGTGCACAAATATAACATGTCTAGTCTTGGACATAGTCATACATCACCTATAATATTTTTCACATAATTCAAGCCTATTTGTGTTTCTGATGTATAAAGATAGCTGTGAAACATTAGTTTGCATGATAGATTCCATCAAGCTATGCAACATAAACATTCAAACAACAACAAGCATGCATACATTAATAATCCTACATTACCATGAATTAGTCAAGTACTACACTTATATGCCCAGAACAAGTCTATATATTATATACCAGCAAAAATTGGTTTATTGGTATTTGGTTCAAGTTATATATATATATATATATATAACAAATGAAAAAAAAAATCATGTTAGCTACAAATGATGGATTTGATTTCTTTCTATAGCAGACTACATATCAAGTGTCCACATTGTTTAGCACAATCCTGATATCATGTGGACCCATAGCTTAGCAAATGTGCAATGAGCAATAGTTGAGGAATAGTTAACCTTTTTCAGTAAAAACCAGTGTTTTGAACCTGATGACCCATACCGACCCATGATAGTGGCCAGGTTACAGGTTCCTAGTTGGATCGTAGCTCAATTGTCAGTCAATGGGATATTTGTTTTCCCTTAATTATCCATATCTCCCTTCCCAATTCCTTAGTTCAGTCCTGATCATATCTTCTAAGCATTGATTTCTCTCTACTTCTCAAATCCGTTTTAAAATTGAGAAGAAGAAGAAGTAAAGGAGGGAGAGATCAAATCAAAGTCTTTCCCGACCCAAACCATAAGAAGATGAAAAACAAGAGAAGAAGAAGAAGAGGTACATATAACGGCTCTCCCCTAATTCCCATCATTGTTGGTTGTATCGCCCTTTGCTCACAAAAGATTTGGTCAAAAACCCCCCTGTTGCCAGCTGCACCCAATAAATCCCACCAAATCTAACGTTGCAGCTCTGTTCCTAATGAATCGATGGAGAGAGATGGGAAAAGAGGAGGTGGAGAATTTACAATCTAGTTGGACGGCTTCCTTTCCCATCCCACACTCCCCCTTCCTTGGTGCTTCCAATAGGCAAGATAGAAAAAGAAGAGAGTGCATAGATCATGAAGCTTCTTTTCTCTCACTATTTTAACCTCTTTTATATCTCTGACTTGACTGGTTGCATTCATTTGATTGGGGTGGTACAAGTGATTGAACTGTCCATGTCATTGGGTTGAACAAGTTTAATATGATTTTCAGATTTTTAATTGGTCTGACTTGTATTTGGTGTCCAGTGACAGTTAAAACAGGTTGACCCAGCCAGCTTTCTAAACATTGGTGAAAACACCCCCATACTTAATGTAAAGATTTCTGTTCCACTTTCAGAATAAATTTAGAATCAAAATACACAAGCACATCTGCAAAACAACGGAATGTGTGAACATGCTTACATGTGTTCTTGAAACAGATTTCTTACTAGTCTGAAAACATACAAAACCCTGTACATATTAATCTTTATGATATCAGCAAACATAGTAGCAAGAAGCGCCTTCGAGTTAGTCCACCATTAAACTTTCAAGGCTAATCCTAAAGCAAACAATCATATCAAAAAAGAATGCATCAACAAACTATTTGTCGCAAAATAGTTTCTACATTTTCAACATAAAGCCGATGGAGCTAGGAAGTTTTTTTTTCTTCTTTAGTCTTCGTTATTTTGTGGTTCTTGGAATTTTTCTAGCTATCTTTGAGAAGCCTAGAAAAGTCAATTCAATGGCATAAGTAATGAGGAGGAAAATTCTTTTGGATTGTCTTTTCTTTCTTTCATTTTGTTTCTTTTAGATAATGAGCTCCTCCTTACTATGATCAGAATTAGATCTTCCCTCGCAAATAATTGGAAATTTTGCAAGTAAATCCATTATTTTCATACTTGCTAAAATGAGGCACTTTTATTTTTTAGCAAAACTCATTCGTTTAGAGCTTTACTAGACCATCATACTCTTGCCTAATGATTACTTGGAAGACTATTTTTATATTTGCATTGACAAGTGTGTGCATCCATAATCAATAGACTTTTACTATTTTCATACCCAACATCATTATAGTACATACATGCACAAATCCATAGAAAAAGGCATATATCCATACATTAGTCATATAAATATACATGTCACATGCATATATATGTAACAATATATGCATGTTTATATAATTGTATGCATAAATGTAATATATACATGCACACAAACAGATGCACACAAAAATGTACATATGTACCATACATGTGATATATATATATATATAATGCCTGGATCCTATCAAGGGAGTATGGATGTATTAAATGAGCCATAATAACAGTTCAAATTATACTTAAAGTACAAAGTTTTCATTCAAAACCCTAAGCAAGCTCTAACATCTAGTAGACAATTGAGAAAGCTTGGCAATCTCTCCCTAATGAGGTCGGTTTAGAAGTATGTCTATGCTTCAATGATGTGTTTAAAAATGTATTGGAAATTTTACTAAAATATATCTTGAAAGAGTACTTGGTTGTAACATTCATTATATATGCTTCCAAGTATGTTAAAATATCAATTAATTAAAATAGTGCAAACGCTTTATTTTATTATAAAGTAGTTAAATCAAATAATGATTTAGTTATATTTTATCCCAAAGCCATCATCTATGTCTCTTAGTTGCTAGGCAACCACCAATGCAGTCGGCTGGATCCATCAGAGAGCATCATGTGGACTGTTGGTCAACCATATCTGTTTGCATTGACTAAAAAAATGTGTGAATTCTTTAATTGTAAAGGAATAACTGTCCATTCAGTCCAAAACAGAGCATTTCTGGAAAAAAAAAAAAAAAAAACCTTATTTTGCAAGTATGGAAATTAATTGGCTTTTTTATGCAAAATTCTCTTAGATAAATTGGGACAAGGGTAAAAAAAATTGTGCCATAAGTATGTTGATCTAGCACTAGGCATGTCTAGCACAATGCTTGTGTTGCATGCTAACATGGCACCAGCATGATGCATGCTATGTCATGTCAATCTTGCTGATTGTCACTTCTACCCATGAATCAATATCCTTTTCCAAATTGGAAAGTAAAATGAACAGCAAGGCTTGTGTCGATATAGCACTAGCATGTCTGGCAAAATGCTTGTGTTGGATGCCACTAAGGCACCAGCACGATACATGCTATGTCATGTCAATTGTCACTTTAATCCATGAATCAAGATTCTTTTCCAATTAGTAAGTCCGAAGGAAAAGTACAGTAATTGACCATGATGCCTCTACAAATCATTCTTTGTGACATAAATATGCAAAAGTTTAAAACAATGTTTAATTTAATTTCATAAAACATGGATTCAATGTGATTATCACCATCTCTTCATCATTTTCTCTCTTCATATAGAAATGTCAATGCTTTTGGGGTTTAGACACTCGGATACAGCATGACATGGCAGGAAATTTTAATTGGAATACCCTACTTATGTCAAAACAAAACAGAGTGTCCTCATTTGTCACAGGCTTCTAGAGTGCCCAACCAAAGGATGATACAAAACAAACATGTTTTAGCTCTCAACCATTCCATGTGCTAGGCAATATTGACCTAAGATGTCCAAACACTTCGAATAAGTGCCAGGTGTCTTGTTAAAACTACTTAAGTACTATACACAAGGTAGGTTAAACCAACAACCGGTATCAGATCGGTTTGGTTCAATATTGGACCGACAATGTACTAACCAACGACAATTCAGGCCGATTCATCATTTTTTGTAATTTTTTTCTTTTTTTTCATAGATTTTCCTTTTTTATATGATATATGAGGCTAAGAGCTTTCAGTGAGCTCCCATTCTCTCTCCTCTTTCTTCTTTTCTTTCCATTTATTAACGATCTCAATTCAACAAAATATAAAAATCAAATTCCTTAAAAATAAAAAATCAACTCGTCCTCTCAAAAATAAATTCATAAAATTTCAAGAAATCTTTTTATTATTAAAGAATTTTATTTTTTGTTATTTTTGTTGAATTCAAATGAAGGTATTTTTCTCATTTTTATGAGAAATCTTAAGCAAATAAATATTTGTATAAATGATTTTGAATAAAAATAAAAGAGAGAAGAGAGGATATGAGCGCACAAGAGCCCATATAATGCCACCCACCCCATTCCACACCCGAACTGGGCAGTTCGACAAGGTTCGGACCACTTCGCACCGGTTCGAGATCCATACTGACCAAAATTGAAAAATGAACTCGCTTCCAACTGATTCAAATTAGTTCAAACCAAATCAACTAGTTCAATTCAGTTCTACTTAACATGACAACACATATAGGTGTCAAAGTAAATTGTTTATATTATGAATTTGTTATCAACATACACAGCCATTCTTGCGAACACATTCATCAAACTAGTGCATTCAACAAAACAAAAAATTAAGTTGCAATGACCTTATTTAGAGGCAATCAAGTGAACAACAAATTGATGGTAAATATACGCCACTTTTGAGCATTGTTGTACCATAATTTGAAGGCCATGTAGCTTCATGAAACATAGAAATTTTTTGTTTGATTGTTTGTTTGTTTGTCAATAGTGCCAACCAACATTTATTAGACAAAAAAGGACCAATACAATTATGACTCAGAATAATTAGAGTGGCCAAAGGGCACAATCATTATTTACTTATTTGCTTTAAATGAAGAAGGAAATAGACTGGATTTACAAGAAAAACTTTTACTGTACATTATTGACAGTGTAACAAGGCAGTTATCTTGAGATGTGATTTTTTTTTTTCTTTTCTTCATTATGTTTTTTTTCAAGGAAAATAATTCCTCTTCTTTCTTATTTATCTTCTTCTTCTCATCAAATTCTCATGTTACCGTGCCTGTCCACAAATCCATGTGAAGAAACAAATAATCCATTTTCCAAATAATGAAACCTGAATTGTGACTTTTAATAACCCAGCCCAGAAACATCTAGTTCCTGTCACCCTAGTAAAATATTCAGTCATATACTCTAGTGAACAGATTTGATCTCATCCGCAAAAAGCAACAATTCTTCTCTAATGACCCCTATTCACCTTGTTACCTCATATTGCCTTTAAATCCTTCATCCCCAACTCATAGGAACCCTATGTCTCTTAAAGTCCTAATTTCCATCTTTATATTTTTTTTGCTTTTGACTTTTTGTCAGATTTGTTCAGACGTTGGCTAAACATAAGTCACTTTTACTCTAATAAAAAAATGATCCACATTTTATCCTTCTAGAGCCCTTTGTGTGAAGCACTAAGAAGGCAACGCAGAACTACGTTTCAGAACTTCATTTTCATTAGGTCCTTTTAACTTTTAATTTCTGGTTCAGGACTATTGGAAGTATCAATCAAATGCCTATGAAACTGTGGTCAAAATTACAGTATATGAAAATTGATGACTGTTTCAATGCAGACCAGAGGCTAAAAACAGGCTGAGTTTTTTTGGTTGAAACTGTTTACTGAAAACAGTGTCAGCCTCATGAAGAGCATGAGAAAAGAAACATCATAAACAGTGGCTAGATCTGCTAAAGATGAAGATTTAATTCTTTTTATCCAATTATGATAACTGAAATAGCTTCACATGACAAATTAAAAAAAAAAAAAAGAAAGAGATTATTACTGATTTATGGATTGGATTTCATTCAACCCATGGTTGGGAACTAATGATTGGTTCAGTCTACAAAATGGAAAAATACAACACCCGCACCACATATGAAAGAACATAAAGAAAATACAATAACAACAACACATCAGATTGGAAAGAATGAAGGCACAAGGTTTCTTCAAAGCGATAATTACAAGCATAAAGAATTTGTAATCTCATGATTGATGACAGTTGAAATCATGTTCACTTATCATTAAGCAACTGAAACTTAAATTAAAGCAGCAGGATCTGCTCTATCAGGCATAATTAAAAGGCAGAGAAGACAAATAAAGGGCAGAAGCATGGACAACTTTTGTATCAAGAACCACTTTGTTGAAGAGTAAATCTGTGATGTAGTTACCCTATATCAGTTAAAGGCAATGGGCAACCATGGTTATATGACTAAATTATGTCAAAATTCACACTTTCTCCTTTCACCACATAAAATAGATTGTCAAATTAGCACCAAGATGTGGGAAGAAAACCAACAAAACTTAAAATCTCAAGTAACCAAAAAAGTGCCATCTGCATGAAAACTACACTTCTTCCTAACCCAAAATGTGTGGTCTCACTTGAATCCTTGATGTAGCCCATTAAGCCTCCAAGCATATAGGTTTTTTGTTTCTTCTTAATACAGAAATTGAACCATTGCTAAGCATAATTAAGGTTATTGATATCTTGAGTGAAAAAAAGAATCAAGGCAATCATGAATGGTGAATATACTTTTTCCTTTGCTTTCTCTAATTAGAGATATTTTAAGATTTAGAAGGAAAAAAATTTGCAAACCCAAAAGGAAATTGGAAGGCTTAAAGGCAGTTGGACTCTCAATGTAAAGATAGGAATGGCCAACCACAAAAGTACACAAACAATAAAAATTCTGGTTTCGTTGCTTGCTGCTTCTACTCTACCTCAACTTGTCCTTCTTTTCTTCTGGTCACCCTCATCTTTCTTCTTATTTACACTCTTTCATTTTATCTATTGCAACATTAGGTTTTGCAATGGTTAGATTTGTTACAACAACTAAAGTAGTATCAATCAAGTTCTCATAAGGAACAAGCAAAAGATTATATTTCAAAATAGCATACAATTATTGCACTTTTCTTCATTAAGTTGTTAAGCATTGAACATTACTTCTTAAATAAAGTTAACGCAAAATCTGGTAAATGCACAATCTCAGCAACAGAATATAAGAATACAGGAATCAGCTGATGGTTAGTTACTAGGTCTCCATTGGTGTTGCTTTCCCTTTCTTGCACCATGATAAACAACGTGTGTTATGCCACACCAAATGCCACAAATAAGAGTCCATGCCCAGCAAAAAGAATAAAGGGTCTGCAACAACATGTGAATCTAAATTTGAGAAAGATATAGCATTAGTATCAGTGTTTGTATTTAACAACTAGCCAACATGTAAGCATGGGTCTAATATTAGGGATTAAAAATAGGACTTGAGAAAGTTTATATCATAAACCAGTGCAGGAAATTATGTCTAGGGTTTGATAAGGGTTTAGGAGAATAAAAGCTATGAATAAGAGTTGCTAAAATTTTAAGTTGGATCTGAATTTAGTTACCACGTTTAGACTACCAAAGTTGGAAACCTATGGAAAATTCAAAAGGGATGAGAAAATCCATGTAGGACTTGTGAACTTGAAAGAACCAAAATAGGTCATGATGGAAGTTCTTATGAGAAAAGGAAAATCTAAATAGCAGATTTGCTAGAATCTGCCAGAAAACCTGAAAAATTATGGCATGTGAGATGATACATTTGGAGTTGAAGCTTACAAATACAATTCAATATTTGCTAATTTATGCAAGAAAATAAAGCAATTAGGGTATGTCAAGAAAAAGATATTGGACCAAGTAGAAATAAAGAGGATAAGCGCAAATTCGATGGTCAATTACATATGACACCCATGAATCATCACCTAGTCCAAAAGGATCACATCTTCTGAAATGGATCAACAAAATCAAAGAAGCCGAATTTGAAACAAAAAACTTAATGGCTAAGGACCACATATTATAGAGGCTGTGTTAGATATTCTCCATAGGTTTATCAACACAAAATAGAGAAACGGGGGAAAACCTTTCTTCCTGGACACAATAGAAGCTTATTGAAGAAAGAAAGAAAGGAATGAAGAACAGAGAAACTTCAAAAAATATAATGAATTCTTCGAGATAAAACTCTAAACCAACCCTACAAATTGAACTATAACCATTTCTAAACAATAACTGAAACTATAATGGCCTCTTGGCTTGATTTTTTACATAAACTAAGAGCATGATGGAAAAAGGAATGCTACTTAAATTAATATTTCTTGGTGAACTGAGAAAACCTGACTTGATTTGTGAAACTTCAAGATGACCAATAAAACACTTTAAATGAATCGACCTTCTCATATTCTTGCCTTTTTCTTCTCTAGCATTTGTACCTAAAAGATTTGAAATTGACCGTTCCGTTCAGCTGAATTGATTAAAAAATTTGTTTGGGTTCATGTCATCATGATATAGTGGTTAACAGGTGATTTTTGATGTTTTCTTCAACTACTTTACCTACTGCCACTTTTTTCCCCAACATCACCATGGATTAAAAAAAATCAAGGTCCATAGCTGGCTGTTGTAAATTAAGGAGCATGAAAGGTTAGAACTTTTAATTACTTCAGCCAATAGTGGACTAAATCTGCAAGCTGCAACATATGATGCATCAAGAACAGTAATTATCAACTAATTTATGTCCTTTGTAACGAACTTCCATCATCATCAACTGAAGAACCTGAGATTTTTTTGGGACACGATGAGACGGCAACCACTTGACAGATTATATGCTTAGGCATCAAGCACTAAAGGTATAATTGAAATGCTAAATAACAAATCTCTGATTTTTGGATATTGAATGGTATCTTTCACTTCAATATTTATGTCAATCATATATTTGTCTTCACTCCAAGAAGTATGCATCATTCTTCTCAGATGCTGCTTCCAAATTCATTGAATTCAAGATTGTCTTTTTGGCTCAAACATGAAAAAATCACCTACCTATCAACATAAACTTCCTAATAAATTTCTACAACCAAGGGTTGCTTAGAAGAATGTAAGAGACCTCACTGGTATGATGGCACGCTAAGGGATGCCAATTATTATCCATCTTAAAGATAACCATGCAATGCTTTCTGATCTTTTAAGGCACTGTTCACCAGCATAGACTCGTACGCATGAAGGCTATTCTAACATGATGAGATTGTCAATGGTAAGATTAAATATCTTCTATCACCTAAATAGCTGGGTATCAAGTTGGCATGCAACAAATACTCAGCCTTGAGATTATCAACATCCCCTGCACAATGAAAAAACCATCTTTGTAATTATGGATAGTTTTTTCACCTGCTCCATCAAGCTTGTGCTCATTCTCATTTTTAGGATATTTTTGTATTCCCTGTCATATTAGTAACATATGAAGCATTTTAGAAAACATAGACACATAAGACCCATTGATGCTGCGTCTAGAGCAATCCATGTCATGGTTTTCCAATGTGGAGAGCTCATAACAACAATCATGCCTTAGTTCTCACCAGGTAGATGGAGCATAGAAATCAAACAATAATCAGGAGAAAAATAAAAATAAAGATCTAATTGACAATTACACTCTCTACTAGTTCAAAGATTTTCGAAATGTTAGTATCATCAAGGAATTGTGTTGATTAGAAATCCTTTCATATTTTAAGGCATAAATTTTGTTTTTCTATTACTCATTATAATTAACAAAAGAAACCTCAAAATGCAACCCAAAATTCATGCCTTTAAGAAAACAATACCCTCATTTTTCTAGTTCCTTGCTCCTCCTTGTTGTTTTTCTCATACTTTATAGCTTTCAAATTATTTTCATTTGTCTGCTCGTTTAGAAAATTGAAATTACGAATAGGAAAATAACTAAACTTAAAAATTGATAACTTTACAACTAATTTAGCAAAAGTTAACAGTCAGATTACATTAAGCATAAATGTTCCATTTCAGCTTCAACACCTACAACAATTTCAAAATAAGAGGCAGAACTGAGAATGACACAACAAAAGGAGACAGACAACAAAATAATCTTTCAACCATTCTTTGTTACAAAAAGCTAATAACAAACCCAAAGCCAAGGGTTCTGTTCTTTATTAAAATTGCACCAATGACAAGTAGGACCCCTTTAATTAGCATATCCCCTAATAAATTCATCAGAGTACAATGCTAAAACTACGTTTGACTGCCAGACAGAAATGCAGCAATGCAAAACGTGGAGAACAAACGATGAAGACAACAGTTAGGAATAACGAAAGGAAGAAATGGCGTGCTTTCGTTTCTTTGGTAGCACAGATCGTGCGAGCGTCCTGCAAAAACTAAAGGCCACCACCGAAGCAAAGCCCCTCGCCACATGACTCCCATTGATCGATTCCCTTCTTCTTTCTCTTCTTCTAGCAATTATAATATAATAAAGTGGCGCCGAGGACAAGCAAAAATAAACTAACTGACTGAGAATTCAAAGAAGAAGAAAGAGGGGAAAAAACTGCGTACGAGCATCAATGAGAAGATGATAAACTCGAAGAAGCGAACCATCCTGACAGCCTCAATAAGGATAGAAGAAATAAACTCGGCAATCTCAGCCGCTACTGCTCTTGTCGTCGTCATCAGCTACTACTGCTGCCGCTCTTCCTGACCGAGTTAGGGTGATAGTACTGGAGGTACCACCGGACAAAGCGCTTGAGCCCGGTGCGGAGGTCGGTGGTGGGGTGGTAACCGAGCTCGCGCTGGGCGAGGCTGATGTTGGCGTGGGTGAACTGCACGTCCCCGTTGCGGGGCATCTTGACGACCTTGCGGACGGCCTTGACACCAAGGAGCTTTTCAAGGATGGAGACAAGGTCGGCAACGGGGACGGGAGAGGTGTTGCCCAGGTTATAGACGCGGAAAGGGGCAGAGCCGCGCTTCTTGCCCCCGCTGCCGGTGCTCTTCCCCGCTGTGTCGAGGGCGGCGATGCAGCCCTGGACGATGTCGTCGATGTAGGTGAAGTCACGAGCGACGGTGGCGTGGCCGGGCCCCTCGAAAATGGAGATGGGCTTGCCGCGGAGGATGTCGCGAGTGAAGAAGAAGTAGGCCATGTCGGGGCGTCCCCAGGGGCCGTAGACAGTGAAGAAGCGGAGACCGGTGATGGAGAGGCCGTAGATGTGGTTGTAGACGTGGGCGATCTCCTCGCCAGCCTTCTTGGTGGCGGCATAGAGGGAGGCGGGCCGGTCGGTGCGGTCGGACTCGGAGAAGGGGACCTTGGAGTTGAGGCCGTAGACGGAGGAGGAGGAGGCCCAGACCAGGGCCGGCTGGGGATCGGCGGACTTGGCGGCCTCGAGGAGGGAGACCAGGCCGGCGACGTTGGAATGGACGTAGGAGGACGGGTTGGTCATGGCATAGCGGACGCCGGCCTGGGCGGCGAGGTGCATGACGTGGGAGAAGGGGACGACGTCGAACAGCTTGCGGAGGAGGAGGGCGTCGTTGATGTCGCCTTCGACGACGAAGACCCCCGCGCGCTCGAGGAGAGCCTGGCGGGCGCGCTTGAGGGAGGGGTCGTAGTAGTCGTTGAAGCAGTCGAGGCCGAGGACCCCGTCGCCGCGTTTCTTGAGCGCGATGGCGACGTGGGTGCCGACGAAGCCGGCGGCGCCGGTGACGAGGACGGAGAAGCCGCCGGGCTCGCGGCGGATGCGGGCGGAGGAGCGGACGCGCTTCTCCCAGGCGGGGCCGCCCCAGGAGGCGGTGCGGAGGGATCGGCGATGCTCGCCGCCGGTACCGCCGAAGAAGCTGGATGAAGAGGCAGAGTCTGATTCAGCGGAAGGGGGGCGGGGGGAGAGGAGGAAAATGGCGGCGAAGACAGCGACGGCGAAGAAGGCCCAGAAGGCGTTCCTAGATAAGGGGGGGTAGTGGTGCCAGCGAAGATGGAGGCGGGCGGTGGAGGGGTGGTGGTGGAAGTGGTGGTGGTGGTGGGGCTTCTCCATCTTTAACTTGCCCGGGGTGGAGGGAGCGTCGTCTACCATCGATGATAGATCCTAGGCAAGAAAAGAATCCTCGCTTGCCACCACCCCTCTCCCTCCCTTCTTTCCTTTTGTCTTGGCCCTCCCCTCCCCTCCCCTCCCCTCCCTCAAAAGAACAAAATCCTTCACGCTTCTTATTTAATCTCCCTTACCTCCCGCAATAATCTGGACTCTAAAACAGAGAATTTCTATGTTTTAGGGATTTACAAGGGAGAGGGGGGCTGTTTTCTTCGACGGGCGGAGAGGGGAAGATAAGAGACGATAAACTCCCCCTTTATAGCTTGAGCGTGGCTTTCGCTCTTCTTTCTTTGATTACTGTAATTCTACTAGATTCCATTGGATCGGTGTGAAGAAAATCTTTCTTTGCCATTAGATGGAGAAGAGAAGAAGAGGGAGAGAGAGATGGGTGTTAAAATGAGGGAGAAGAAAGGAGAAAAAGGTTGAACAGGGTCAATGTCTGGGAAATGGTAACAATGAAATACGAGCTTCTTCCCTTTTTTTTTTTTTTTTTTTTTTTTTACCTTTCTTTCTATCGAAAGACTCGGGGAAGGTAAATGGGGGGCGTGGTATATTCGGATGGAAGCCCTTGAATGTCTCTTCTCGCCTTTCTTTCTGTTTTTGTTTCTATTTATGAACCGAGTGAGCAGATTGAGAGGGGATGAGGTCCTTCAGTTAGGATTTGCCATCAGAGCTACCAACTAAAAGTCTAAAACTAATGAATTCTCGTCTTATCTAAAAACTAAATCAAATCATAACTTGGACAACAGCCACAAGATCAGGGCAATTGGGTGGTAAGACTCCTCCTCCTCCTCCTCCTCCTCCTCCTCCTCGGCCAATAAAGTAAGTGCTCTCTCTATTTGATCTAATCGGTATATGAAATAAAGTACTCCTGCTACGTCTACTACTACATTGCCATCCAACCCCTCTCTTCTCGCCATCTACCCCAATCCGGAGTCAAGCTCTTGCACCCAATAGGTTTCAATTTAAACCTCACCTTCCCTGCTTAGCCAATACCAAACTAAGGTGGTACTTTCTTTTCCTCGGCTTGGGGCTCCTAGAGTAGGGTTGGGTGGCCCACTTGTTAGGAACTCCGATTGTCTCTACCCACAAGGTCCCTTTGATTTTAAACTTGCTTCATTAAAGACCTCTTGATCAAAGACCTTTTGAAAAGTAAGAAATTCTTGAGTTTAAAATGAGGGGTAAATTGAAGCCTTACTTTATGCTTAGACTTCTAATTAAGGTAAAATCTTTGCGATTTATTCTTTTAATTAGGGTTAGCTTTGAACATAAAGATTTTGGGATTAGGAACCTTAGTGATGAGTGGTCAATAATCAATTAGGTATGTTATGCTTGGGGGAGTGATTGTTTGTATTGATTTTAGCCATTTGCTTAGGTCCTTGAATTTCATGAAAGCATTCAAATAATTATAATCTTGCTAAATATTAATATTAAATTAATACTAAATTAACATTGATGTGTTTAGCTACATCACTAAGTTAATCGACATATCTTGATTGGTTAGCTTTTGCATATTAAAGGTAAGTATACATTTTTTATTATGAGTATGAATCCTCATATTAATTGTTTTTATAATGTAAATACTTGGGATTTTTGTGCTTTGAAGATTTGGTAATGGTGGGTAGGCGGGGGTAGGGTTTGAAGGGAGGAATCAAGGTTTTGGATGCTTTGAGAGAGGAAGGGGACTCAATGGTCAAGAATAGATTTCTCCTAAGGACTGGCGTAAGAGAGAGGCTAGATCAGAGATCATCTTGATTTTCTTCTTCTCTTCACACTCATTCAAAGTTGGAGATTGGAGATCATCTTGACGAAAAGGAAATAAGGTCACTAAAGAAGAGTTAAAGAAGAACTCTAGAAAAGACTCTAGAATGCCTATTAAAAAAGGAAAAAGAAAATAGGTTGCATATAAAACCTAGCTTCGGCTAAATAATCAGGCTTGATTCAAGCTTTGTAATTGAGCCTGATTCGAGCTTGAGCACAAGAGGAGCCAATGTTCTACTCAAGCCTGACTCGAAATTGAAAAGAAACTTAAATTTGAGCTCAAGCATAACTGAAATACAAAATATTTCGCCCATATCCCGATCCGACAAACCTTAGGTTGGTCCGAGCTCATTCTAGCCCTAATTATACATAAACTTTATAAAAATACTTTATCCTTGCATGACATAAATTTTTTGCATGAACTCTATTATTGCCCTAAGAAAATGATTTCTTCTCTTAAACATGAGCACAAAACCATAAAAAATGAAAGCCTTGCCTTGAGAAATGAAGTTCAAAATTTATCGTCTATTTCTTATTCTTCAACCTCCAATGACTTAGTTGTTGAAAATAAATCTTTGAAAGAAAAGATTAAAGACATGAACAAAATTCTTGCAAAATTCACTCAAGGCAAAGAAAATTTAAATAAATTATTAGAATATCAAAGGTATGCTCTAGAAAAGGTAAGCCTAAGATATGACTCTTCAAAAGAAATACTTTAAAAATGAAAAGAAATATTTTAACAATTTCTTTGTAAGCAACCTCATTATGCGATTGTTCAAATGAAAAGAGATACTCCAAAAAAAATTTTCATAAAAGTTAGTTTTTCATATAATTCATTAAAATAAAAGAAATACTTTAAAAATATGTTTGTAAAGGAAACATCATCTTATATTCTATTTATTGTTTGCCACTATTGTGGATGCAAAGGACACATCCTTTACTTATACCTAATTAGAAGGAATATTCATATGGGTATAAAGAAAGTATGGGTACTGAAAGAACTCAAATCAAAAAGAGTCCGAGCACTAATACCATTGAACCTAAAAGGATTTGGGTATCAAAAATATAATAATAATTTTTTTTATATGTATCTCAGGGTCAAAGCAAATTGGAGAATATGTGACCTTTGGAGACATAATTAAAGGAAAGATTATCAATTTTGGTAACTCTAGCGATCTTTTCCATAGAAAATATTGTGTGATTCAAATTGGATGGATGTTGCATACTTTTTTTTTTTTGTGCACATGCTTGATTATAAATACATGCTTAAATTTGATGATAATTACATGATATACAATTAAATTTACTAATGAATACATGTTTTGGTAACTTGGACTTCATGTGTTTGGTGTTTAAATCTTCATTAAAAATCTTAATGGCCAAGCTATATACATGTTTTGATGTGATATGCTATTCATATTAGTATCATTTGGTTCATATCAATTTCATGTGATTAATCTTTGGTGAGAAATCTTAAAGTTGTTCATTAAGAATTATTAAATCCATAAACTAATTTGAGCAATGATTATGTTATGAAATTCATGATGCCTTGGAACTTAATTGAAAAAATCATTATGAAATTCAAGATGTTTTTGAGAAATTCATTATGAAACCCTTAATATCCTTTTTTTACATATTGTGTAACTTTTGATAATTAAAAAAAAAATCTAACTTTAATACCTTACCCACAATTACTAAAATTTAATTATGACTACATACTTTGATTGATGATGCATGCTTGGATTAATTAATGTATACATGTTTTGATGATCCTTGATAATGAATTATGATTGGAAATGAATGGTACTTAAAAATTCTTACTTTCCATTTAGATATCGATATCCTTGATGCACTCAAAAACATGTGTACA
Source organism: Metroxylon sagu (assembly GCA_017589505.3). Lineage (NCBI taxonomy): Eukaryota > Viridiplantae > Streptophyta > Magnoliopsida > Arecales > Arecaceae > Metroxylon > Metroxylon sagu. Next base: position 1,418,381 of record JACVBY030000634.1, on the reverse strand, counting down.
AATGTTAATGGTTAATTGATTCTTTATTTTTAGCATGCTTTGTACTTGATTAATTCATAACTACATATTACATGTTTTGATACATACTTTGATATTTGCATCTATTATGATTCTATCATTTGAAATATGCAATGAGTTATTATTTGGATACAAACCTAATATCTTTCTCTCTACATTTTATATATGCCTTATCCTTCATGATGCTAAAAGGAGACAAAACAAAGCCTTGATGCAGGGATCTAAAGTCATATATTTTTATGAGATCTTGATATGTTAAAATTATGTTGTGGCTCTACATCCTAATTTAATAGTTGTATATATGCATTGACTCTATATATTGAAAATTTTTGGAATGATATTATTGATATTTCAAATGACTCCCCTATGATAAAATGCAATCCATATTATTTTTTTCTCTCCTTATCTAATGATACATATATCAAGTTTTTCTTAATGCTAAAAGGGAAAAGATACATTTGATAGATCTTACAAAATTGATTAGTACATTGTTGAATGTTTAATTTTTTTTTGGGACATAAATTTTCAAAGGAACCTTTTAAATTTAAAGTCTATGATATTATATATTATGAAATGATCTTTTGAACCATAATACTTTTTAAGTATCCCATTTTGAAAGTACCCTCAATTTTTTTTAATTGGTCCCTTATAAATACCATCCTCCTTGTTTTGAAATGTTATATCTTTTTAATAATGCAAAAAAGGAAAGAGAAATTCTTGTGAGCTTATGGATTCTTTCTTCTTTTTTTTTTTTGAGATTAAGTTTTATTGATTTTTTGGAACTATACCGAAAGTCTGAACTTTTCTGAATATTTTTGAATTTCTTAGTATTTTACCAATACTCTTCTGATACTCTAGGTTTTTTGCATTAATTTGAAATGAGCTTTTAATATGTTCTCATGCTATGACCTATCTTTCAATTAAAAGCTATATCTTGATTAGAAACACCTAGATAAGGGAAGAGAAAGGATCCAGGGAGAGCTCAATATTAAATTTCTGCATTTTTGAGACTTGTATTAAATTATTTATATACCTTCAAATATGAAAATGTATGCATTGTCTTATATTATGACTCATATCTTATCAACAATGTACACACATTTTTTTTATGTTCTAAAAAGAGGGGAAAGAATTATTGCCTATGAACATGTAACAATTGGTATCATCCTTTAGTATCATAATATATATAACTTAATATTTATATCTATAGATAACTTTTGTCATGGCCTCTTATGTCATCATTTGATTCAATGCTAATTAATTAAATACTATCATACTTCTATCCTTAATTAAATGCATTCTTTGTATAATTCACTTTTGATGATGTCAAACGAGGGAGATGTAAAATTGATTATGATTACTATTGATTGATAACATTGTTTATGCATTTATTTGGTTTATAAAAATTATTGATTTATACATAAAAAATTGATTATGATGTCAAAAGGAGATTAAATGAAATTATTACATAAGAAATAAGGAGGGTAGAATAGAAATTGGTATACACCTTTGATGTGTTGAATATTAGATTTTTTATTCGACATCAATGGTATATTATTTGAGAACAATAACTTAAAGGGAGCATATTTGTACCAAATATGTATATGTTCATTATGAGTCTATGATATTTTGTATTTGATATATTTGGTAAATACATGATTGATTAATTTTTTATATTCCCCATTATATCTTATAATCAATAGTTTGCTATTATCAAAAAGGAGGAGATTCTTGAACCTAAGAGTTCAATATTATATGTTTTGATGATAATAAAATATTAATAAATAATTAATATAATACTTGAGTTTGTCATGATAAGATGGTACCATAAGCAGAACAAATCATGACATGAGCAAAATTTTATTCGGCATGTATTCAATTTATAAGGAACTTAAGTAGAATGCAAGAAGTCTAAGTCGGAAGAGAATAATGTCAAATCAAGTATCATCCAACTCAAGAGTGTCTAAAGGAATGGTTTGCATATTATAATTTTATTTTTTCTAAGGGCATATTGTAAAACTTGGTAGGAAAATAAATGTACAAAGTTCAAACCCTTTTAAAATGAATTAAATTAGGTTTTGAATCAATAATTAAAGTAAAATAATCATGAAAATCTAAAATTGGGAGTGGACGATCGATCGGACCTAAGACGATCAACCAAACTTGACCACAACTGAGAACTGCCCAAAGGTAACTCTCTGTTTGGCCTGATGGTCAAACACTGCAGAATGGGTGATCGATCAACCTAAAGTGGGAGCTCGACCAACTCTAAGCTAGCAGTCAATCGCTAGGGCTCTGATAGCCCAATGATCATATTTTTATTTAACCGTTGGAGATACCCTTGAGCCAAGCATTTATATTTTTTCACCCTTATAAAATGGAGACTTGTGAGCTAGTTTAAACATAGAAATATAAATTAAAAATCATTAGAAAACCTTTGTGAAAAGGGGTTTGTGAGCCTAATATGCATATTCATTCTCTTCCTAAGTTTAGTGTTGCAATTAAAAATTTACCTTCCTTATGAGAGTCTTGTTTCTTCCTTCTTTTGTAAAAGAGTTTAAGGATTCCTTCAAAGTCCATAGAAAGGAGAAAGCAGATTCATCCTTAGCTCAAAAATGGATTGTAAGGGTTTCTTCTAAGCCTGATAAAAGGAGTACATAAAGGTTTGATCCTCACCCAATTAAGAGGATTGGTATAGTAAAAATCCTAAGGAGTCTTGGATAGTGAATGTAGGTAAAGGTATCGAACTGCTATAAAAATCTTGGTGCATCATTTATTTATTTATTTATTTATATTCTTGCAATTAGTTTCACGATATCCATGTTGACCTCTATTCTCCAACCTCCCTTTCAAGCCATTAGAGGTAAGGCTTGCTGTAGGCCTTCATCAGGATCTGCCACCTTATGGCAGTTGGGGAGTAGAACCTCTCCCATGCCTGGCTAGCTCCTTCGGCCTTCAAAGCTTGAGGTTACATCGTGGCTTCTTCTCATCCTCCCTATGGTCCCCTTGGCTAGCAGAATTTCCTCTCGAGAGGAATGCCTTAAACTCTTTTTTCTTGGAAAGTTCCTTCGGCTCCAACATACTTTTTGGCTTACCCGACTTTATTGTTTCTTATGACAATCCTAAGGTGCTCATCCAGGATTTTGAGTTGTCATCTTAAATTGAAGTCTTCAAACCTCACCTCTAAGGGAGAGCTCTACTATGTCAACCCCACTCATAAGTTGTCTTGCTTCCTCTTTACTGACCCTCACATTTAGAGTGTCTGTGAAGTCTACACCCTAAGGGCTCTACTGCGGTAACTCAATGATCATCACTTTCAAGAGAATCACAGGCAGGGAGGATCTGGTCCCCGACCCAGTCTGAGTAGAGTCACTATTGCTGGTGAGAGCCTTTTGTTGAATTTAGGTGGCATGGCTTTCATCTCATTTGTCACATATGACACAAATGAAGCCAATTTAATGGTAGCGGGACCCTTCGCACCAACAATAATGATGATATGGATGATGAGTTGGGAATGAGGCAGTAGTTGATCCAGCAAGGAAAAGTCTTACATCCGAGACAAAGCTCCTGCGGGGATAGAAGGTGAGAGTGAGGGATGTCATAGGCTATCAGATTAAGTTCCTTTGATGCTCAAATCAGTTAGGGAAGGAGGCCAAGGGCATGCTTTGTAGTTGCTCAAATAGAGGCAAAAAAATAGAGAGGAACTAGGAATGTTGAGGCTTACTATCAATAGAGCAAAGGAGAGAGAAAGAGAGGGAGGGAAAAAAAAAGCCCTCCTATTTTGGAATGGGATCTCTTTTATAAGTGGGCTTGAAACCAAACGCTAAGATTGCTCATATGACAGTAATATGCCTTGTCATGGTAGAGCTGGTTAGCAAATAAGACTATTCTAATTACAATGAGCCACAACCTTTGCCATAAAGACGTGTACATCCAATCTTGCCGTGTGTATGTGATTTGTTGCTTTGCTAGGTGGAGTAGCTAATAACTTTATCGGCTATATCTTTCTGATACTGCCTTATCGTTATAGCCATAATAGACGAGGTCTGACGGTCACGTATCACCTAGTTGGATGCTAACGAAATTTCGCTATTTCAGATATTATTCCAGACTATTTGATTAAAGTAAGTACTACTCTTCAACATCAAAACATATAATCAGAGATACTTTATATGAATTATTTTAAATATAAAATATAATTATCGATGATCCAAGTAAAAGTAATGAAATCACCACATTTGGTTGCTCTCTTGTGATTTTATATGGTGATAATTCCATATCATCTTCACATCTAGATTCACTATCCAATATAATGATTCCTTATCCATTCTCAATGACAGGTATCCTAAATATCCCTCCAAAGAGTGTCCTTATCTCGAAATTTAGGAGTAAAATGCCCCTTATTCATAGAAAAATGCACTTAGTATTATTTTCATATTGATATAATATAATTTAATATTTATAAAATTATAATATATGTAATTATAATATCATAGTATACTAATATAATAATACAATATTATAAAATAATATATAATTAATCTAAATATTATAATATAAAATAATATAAAATAATGATAAATTCTTGTAATAGATGCAAAATATAGGAGGATGATTTAGGTACCTTAAATTTTTATGGTATATTAAATGATTTAATTATAAATATTTAAAAAAATTTATTATTGGGATAGAGCGTATTAAATACGATGAGTTTAGGTTTCTGGACGTAAGATTACTTCAAAAGTAAGAATCATCGCGATCGCTTCAAAGTAATTCTAATCCCATCGTTACAAGAAGGTATGCCAGACACCTGCTCGAAAGGCTCCAAATTCGCATCCTGGTCGTTTGAACTCCAGGTGAAAACTTAACCAAACACTTTGTGGGCCGTTACTCATCATTCACGACGCCCGTCTCAAAGTCACGATGCCTCTCCGGCGATGGCATTCGACGGCCATATAAATTAGAAATCTCCGACCACTTTCTCATCTCCCTCCCGACATGTCTTATCGAAGCCTCTCCCCCTCCCTGCGGCACCCCAGCTCCGACCTCCTCGCTTCCCTCCTCTCCTTCCTCCACTACTCGTCCCCCTCCTTCTCCAACCTCCGTCGCGCCCACTCTCTCCTGGTCGTCTCCGGCGTCGCCCTCGAGAAGCTTGTCGCCCGCCGCCTCGTCGCCCTCTACTGCCGCCACTCCGCCGGCGCCCTCGACCACGCCCTCCTCCTCCACTCCCATCTCGGCCAGCCCGACCCCCTCGCGTCCAACCTCATCCTCAAATCCCTCGTCCGCCGTTCCCAACCATCCGATGTCATCTCCTTCTACTGCCGGCAGGCCCATCGTGCCGGCTGCCGCCCCAGCCGGTGTACCTTCCCCCTCCTTATCACTGCTGCGAAACTCCGCGATTCGATCAACCAAGGCGAGTCCTTTCACTGCTTCGCCCTAAAGCTGGGATTTTTAAGCCATCTGCCAATTCCCAACGCTATACTCCACATGTACGCGTCCTGTGACGGTCTGACCCTCGCGAGGCAGCTGTTTGATGAAATGCCGGAGAGGGACAGCGTCTCGTACAATTCCATGATCGATGGGTATGTTAAGAGCGGCGATGTGGAGGAAGCCGAGCGGCTGTTCTGCAGCATGCCGGATCGGAATGTTGTGTCCTGGTCCACGCTTTTTAATGGGTACGTCCGGAACCAGATGTTTCGAAAATCTCTCGTGTTCTTCCACCAAATGCAGGAGGTTGGCGTGGAGGCTGATGACTGCTCTGTCGTTTCGTTGCTGTCTATATTTGCGCTTTTCAAATCAGCCCTGCAGGGCAAATCAGTTCATGGGCTTGTGGTTAGGAGATGGTTGCAAATACCAACTCACGTCGGCACTGCATTGATTGATTTTTACTGCAAATGTGGCTTGTTGGATGCAGCTCTTGCACTGTTTGAGAGAACCCTGAAGAAGGATTTGATTTGTTGGAACGCATTGATCTCTGGTTTAGGGAGCTGTGGCAAGGGTGAGGAAGCTCTCGGATTCTTTTCACAGATGCTGCAAGAGGGAGTTAAACCAGACGATGTCACTTTCATTGGTGTTTTGGTTGCCTGCTCTCATTCAGGGTTGGTTGATGAAGCGCATCGTTATTTTGGAATGATGAAATCATCATTTGGTATCAAGCCAAGCTTTGCTCATTACTGGTGTTTGGTTGATCTTTTTGTTCGAGCCCAGAATCCTCATGATGCACTGAAAATTATCCAGCACATGCCGTTGGACAACCAGTCAGCCATATGGGGGGCGGTTATCTGGCTTGCCAAGGTTCGTGGTGATATTAGCGTGGGGGAATTTTTGGGGAAACGTTTGATTGAGTTGGAGCCAGATAATAGCAGAAGGTATGTGCCTCTTGTGAATCTTTATGCTGCTGCATCAAGATGGGATAAGTATAATGAGTTGCAGGAACTGATGAAGGCAAGGGGTCTAAAGAAGTTGCCAGACTGTACTTTGATAGATTTGAATGTTGTGGTTCATAAGTTTTCAGTAGGTGACAGATCCCAAAATGAAATTGAGAAAATTTATGAGGTTCTGGAGGAGATTGCAGAGCAGCTGAAATTGCGGCCTCCTGGGGCTGCTGAGAATGTTTTGGTTGAGTCCATGTAGGGACAAGAAACTTACACTGTTTGTGGATTCTGGAGTCTTTATCTGTTAAGAGGTATGCTCCTTAACTTGAGTTGGTCAAGGGAGTGGTGACTTCTGTACAAGAAACTGGCCGTGCAACATGCGCTAAAGTGGAATCATCCGGATTTTGGAAGCTAAATTTGGTGGGAACTTTTTAGAAGACCAGCAAATGAGTAGTGTATGGTGATGTTGCAATAGAAGTATTTGCCTTGTCTTCATCAGCTAGTATAGCATCCAAAGCTTTGATGGCATCTTTATCGCTAAGGCCCATGGCAATGGTGATTTGAATAGCATCATGGAGCGTGAAAGTTGGAAGACCTCGATGGGAATATAACCACAAACAAATTATAACTGGGGATATTTCTTGTTCGGGAGTATAAGTCACACTCCTAAACATTCTCCAAAGTACTAAGAAGTGGAACTTCTGAGATCTTTTCCTCCGTCCGCTGGATCAGGGAGGAAGGACTCATGAAGTACTGACGAGTGAAATTTTAACGGGCAAGAAAGGATTAGGGTGGATTTTGCAGGTCATTGTAATCCTTCTTGAGTTGTTGCTGATTGCGGTTTTTTGCTTCAGTTTTGTTTCAAGGTTTAATGTAAGCTTCATTTCAATATATCCCCATCTTGCAGAAAGACATCGTTATGCAATATACTTATTTTTTATGCATTTAATGATTTGTAACTGAAGATGTTGAAATCTCTCTCTCTCTCTGTCTCTGTGTGTGTGTATGTGTGTGTATATAAAGAGACTCTGTGTGTATGTGTGTATAGAAAGAGAGAGATTTGGCTTTATTTGAATATAGCAAAGTTCAGAATCTGATCATTTTCACATAGTTTATGAATTCCAAAGATAAAAAAAGGTGAGGTGGCTTCAATATCCGTATGAATCTAAGGAAGAAAAAAGTAATTGGATTCTAAACTTGGCTATATTTGAATGTACCAAACCATGATAAATCGAGAAAAGAAAGGAAGGAGGCCAAAAAGAGCCAATAGGCCAGAGAGAAGGGAAGAAGGAGAGGGAGGAGAGAGAATGAGGAGAGAGTAGACATCTACAACGATCAGCGATCGATGAAAATGACTGCAACAAACAATAGATGACGGGTGAGTGGCAAAGAGTGGGTTCTACAAAATATGAGGGATGGTGGATGATGGATGGTGGCTAATAGCGAGAGTTGTGATGGAGGGAAGAGAGTGATAGGCGACAGGGAAGGTGATGATACAGAAAGAGGGCAATGAATGAGTATCAGGCAAATAAGTTAGGATTTTTTTGCACATAGAGGAGATGCCGGTGAAAGGGCCGAGCCGAAGATGAGCCTTTTTATAGTTATTAAACATGTGGAACCGAATCGAATCCAAACCCATTCACTATCGTGTGAACTATTTCATAATGCTGAATTGCATCGGTTTTGGGCTAATACGATCCAGTATGCCCTATACTAGGTGGTTTGGCATGGTTGGAAAAACTTTAATATTTCATGAATAGCATGGAGCACCCTAAAGCAAGCCTCTAGATTTAATCAAATAAGGCCTTATCTAATAGCTCCTAGAATTACTTCTTCAGCTCATTTAGCTTAGTTGTAGCCATACAATAGGAGTCTTACAAATTGGACCAATGTTGGGCTCCTAAGGGAGAATTTTATCTCCTATTTGGAGATGACCATACACATCTTTTAGAGGAATATTTGGGAACTCCTTTATAATGGGGATATTCTTCTATTGAGCAAAATATCTCTTACATCTTTTCTTCAATAGTCTTCCAATCTGCAATGCTAAAATCACCTTGAGTAAGTATCTCATTCTACTATTCATAAAAGTAAGGTACGCTGAATCATTTTGAACCGTTTAGCTTGAGGTGTATTTATCTGAATTAGTATGGAATCAAGAATGGTTTATCATTTTGATATGGTACAGAGCCCGTATCATCTATACTGTCCATATCGCTTTGTACCACCCATCTATTGCCTCAAAATAGTGCCAAAACAATATCAAGATAATATAGTATGCCTTATATCATATCGTACCCTATACTATATTTAATTGATTGCATATGGTATTAGAATAGACCTAGCTTATGGCCCATGTACACCAAGGCACTGCAATACAAGCTTGTTTAGTATTGATCTTAGGTCTATTATGATATTGTGATTGGATTTGGATTTTAAACTTGGTGAAAATATTGGGATGTAAATGGAGAGGGAAGGGGGAGAGGGGGACGGTGCATATTTAATCTCACATCAATCATGCATTAGGCTCATAGAGTACTTATATAAAGCTAAAGAATTCAAATTATATCTTTTGACTAACTTTTAGATAAAGGCATGGGTTGTTATGCAAAGACCATAACCTTATATAATCATGGAGCCCTTACAGTGCTTTGCAACCTAAGGCTGTAAGCTAACAAAAACAACACCAATTGGCAGTTCCAAGCGATGGAAAATTGGCTGCATGGTGACACGGTGCTGAAAAACAACTTTGGTACATGTCTTCCTAAACAAATAGGAAATTGCATAAAATTTCCCTCATTGAAATCAATTGCATAAAATTTACCAGATGGTAACCAATGAGATGAAACCCAAGCCAGATATGCATGGAGGCTACTTATTAAGAGCTTACGCATGAAATTTAATAATATAGTATTCAATTTGTATCTTATGTGCGATTTCCAGGCAGTTCAAGCCTCTAGTCCTTCGTTTCTTACCTTGGTTGTGATCTTTAGGTGGCTAAGGCCTTTAGTCCTCCATTCATTTGAGACGAGAAACCGTAACTTCTTGATTTGAGAAAAAAAGAGAAGGGAAAGCTAGAGGATGCATGCGCAAAAGAGAGCAAAATGAAGAGAGAAAGAGAGCAATAGAGAAGAGATGGGAAGAGTAGGGAGAAAGGCTTGCTAGAGATTGCTAGAGAGTGCCAGAGAGCGAGATTACATTAAGGGGAAGAGAGAGAGAGAGAGAGAGAGAATGTGGAGTGATGGATAAAACAAGAGAGAGGGCGACTATAAGAGAGAGAGTTTGGATATCCTTTGTCGCCTTGCGTTTTTTATTCTTTGTTCTGAGAAGTTATATTGAGCGCCCAATTCACAACTCAGATATGGCAATTTCTATGGATACAGGCCTTTGAAGGAATGCAATTGTGATCTCACTTGTTTTTTGGGCAGATGACTGTTTTCTGGTTTCAAGGTTCAGAGATAGGGACTGCTCCATCCTTAAGAAGGTGGTTTGAGATCATCACGAGCAATCAGGGAAATTAGTTCCTGCGGTGGTCACAAGTCCTTTTCATCCCACAGATTTGATCTGATCACAGTTGCTCTGAAATGGAAGTCAGCTTTGTTGCTATCGCAATACATTTCCTCTCTTGCTACCATATTCTTGCAACCTTTTTCTCACGCAGAACAAGGCTTACTTGAAGCTTTATTTGGGCCATGATATGGAACGAAAAAATATATATAAAAAAAAAAAAAAAAAAAAAAATAACCCTCTCATCGCCTAAGAGAATCTATATACATTAGTTAAGAACAAGGTTTGTTGGTCAAAAAAATCGATATTATTTCAGTACCAAATCGGTACGATTCAATACGACATACTGAATTAATAGATTTGGTATGAAACATATCGAACTATACCAGTGGCATACCAGTTAGGTAGAATAAAGGGTTTTCATGAACCTTTTCAAATCAGACTAAACCAGACAGTTCAATTTGTTTCAAGATGATTCGGATTGGTTTGGTACGACCAATTTAGTCGATTTGGGGTTGATTTAGTTAGTTCTCCCCTTGTACCGAACTAATAGACAAACCATCTTAATTCTGAACTGGTTTGATTTGATTCGCTTCGAACTGTCCAGTTCAAAATGGTTACCAAGACTGAGAAAATGGGCTGAGGCTTACTAGAGCAGAACCGAAATGGAAAACTCTAATGAGTAAATAAGCTGTTCAGATGGTTTTACAACTTCAAAGTGTGTGGAGTGCAATTTTAGAGAGAACTGAATTTGATTGCATTGTGTTACTTATAATCCTCTTTCTAGCAGCTTAGTATGTTGGAAGGCATTGTGTCGAAGCAGTAATAGTCTTGTAACACTCTTAAGTGATCTATTGTAGATGGAACGTCCATTACATCGTTGGATGACCTTTGGTTTTCAAGTTTGACTATTACTAGAATGGCCTGTCCTGTTTATGTTGGGACTCTGGACCCACATATGAAGGTGAATCAATTGCTACTACTAAATGGAGAATGGAATAGGGCTTTAATGTTGTGAATCTCCTATGGAGATTGTCACAGTGGTGGCTCATATCCCTTCTGCTACATCAGATAGTATTGATGTGTGATGTCAGGGAACTGGATACAGAAATGAGATCATTGTACAGGTCTATAGAGAAGTTGTGAAAGATTTCAGTCAGTCAAACTCTTAGAAATGGATATGGAAACTTAAACCTTACCACAGATTTGAAGTGTTCATCTGAGGGCATCTGAGGGCTGGCATAGGAGGGGATTCCTTGCGCCAAAATCCTGAGTGCTTGATCTGTGTCTTCCCCTACTGATATTGAACATGCTCTATTTACATGACTGAAGATCATTGGGGTGTCGCAGTGTCACCCTGGGTGGATCACAGACTCATCAACATCATCAACTTGGAGACAACAGGAGTAGCAACCATGCTCATTGAATACTGACATTTAGGACAAATTAATCTCTTTTGGTTTACTTGTGGCATCTATGGAATGGCAGGAACTTGGAACTTTTCTAAGGTATCTTTGTCAACTCAAGCAACTAATCGTAGTGGTGTTGAATCTAGTTCATGAGTTCAGGTGCTAGAATCATCCAGTCACTGCATCAAGGTCAACTTTGATGGTTCACCGTATCAACATGTAGTTGGAGCAGGCTTCATTGCCAGGGTTGTGGGGCATAGCTTTTATGGCTGACTGTATTCCATCAGGTGCTAGTTCTCTTCCCATGATCAAACTCACTACAGGTTAGTGTGGATGTATGGAAGTGAACATCTTGTGGCAATGACAATCTAGCCTGAGGGGGGCCTCTGAAGCAATGGTAACATGGCTCAATGAATCTTCCTCTTGTTCCTGCCCTTATTTATCTCATATATCTTTGCTCTCTCAAATCCTCTCACTTTTTACTGGATTTCTCATTATTTTACAGAAGCTGACCAAGATGCTGATTTCCTAGCTATTCTTTCCCCCTCAGGATCCCTCTCTGTTCCTACTTTCTGGATGAATAACTTCCCCCATGGTTTTGTGTACTCCACTGAGGCTGATGCTGCTGGCATATCTTTCCACAGACTGTAGCGTTCTTATCTTTGCTTTTCAGTATATTTCTTAAATTCTGTCTGGATTTGTATCCCTAGTGTGATCATGATAAAGAACCAAGCATTCATTCAACACATTGATCTATCCCAGCGAAGATGTTTTCAAAGAGAGCTTTGTTTTATTGAATAAATGGTTTAGGCAAAGAGCTTAAAGAGAGCATTGGTATAATGTCATTACTGATTCTTTTAGGTCTTATGCCTGATGCTTTGCTTGATGGATGCAACTAGTGGCATGATATTGGCACAAAACTTTATGGTGGATGGGTGACCTTTGCAAGATATCAAGATATATACATGCTATTTGGAACAGGTAAACCTGAACTGATTCAACCCATGGATATCTCTGTTTCTGCATCCTTTAACTCTCTATTCTATGCATTTCTTCTTCACTTCATTCTCTCTTTTCTCTTCCCTTCTATTATGCTCCCTGTCAGGTGTAATCATTATTTTTTTACTCTTATCAATAAATTTGGGGGAATTCTTAAGCTTCCTCCAGTTGCTCATCACACAAAAATAATAATAATAAAAAATAAAAAATCAACCCATGGATCTCATGCATCTAGCATAGGTCAAATGTTGTCCAACCAATTTCAAGTAATGTCAGAATTTTTTGGAATGTTTGATTTGACCAAATTGGTACAATCGGAATATATGCAATGGAATATATAACTTGGATGAGTTCAAATTAAACTATTGACTTATGACTTGATATGTATATGGGTTGAAAAACTTGCAGTGGAATTGAGTTTGTCTCTGGGTGGCTGGGTTTAATGTCAAATTTGTATAAATTAGAATTAAGTTTTTCTTTTTGGTTGTGATGGGTGGAAGTTGGCCTTAACCTGCCCATTCTAGCCAATTTGCAACTACATTTGATGAACCTTTTTCGTGTCTCTGTCTGAAAAATCCCTGATTTTGATGTCTCAATGTATATTTGCATTAGGCTATGGAGCAATACCTATAAAAGGATGACCATCAAGAAAAGTGAGTATAGGTGCATATATTACTGAATAAAAAAAAAGGATTTATGTAGCTAACCCCAACTACTTTGACATTAAAGTTTTGTTATCGTTGTTGTTGTCATCGTTGAAGGGCCATCTCTATGTTTGAGTTCTGTGAGGATGAAATTCATGAAAGCAAGCTAAAACTATTTGGTTTCTTAGCTTAATGAGCTGTCACAGAGGATAAATGTAATGGTTGTTCACCACAGCAGGTTTTCTTCAATGGAACAGTTGTTCACCATAACAGGTTTTCTTCATTGCACAGAGACTCAGTTGTGCTTTATTCAGCCTTATTTTTTCTCGATAATGCTGAATGAAGAAAATAGATAGATCATGCACGCAATCTTTGATAGAGTGTGCACTTTATGGGAGACTGTAAACCTTTTATTCCCACTTAGGTTTTGTTTTAGTAACCAGTGGATCCTTAATATTGTTAATAAGATTTTTATTATTACAGAATATTAGATCTGTCTCAGCCCCCTCTCCAAACCTATATTCATTGGGAAAAAAAAAAAAAAAAGGACCTGCTGAGTTTTTTTTTCCTTCCTGTGGTGTTTGAGCCCAACCTTTGTCCTCTTCTCTCCCTTGCCCTCTCTTTCTCTCAGATCTGAAGTTGCCAATCTCATGAATCTTTTTGGATTCTACAGGATTATCTGAACAGGCTTTTAATTGCTTTACAATAATGCACATTTTTTTTCATTGAGAAAGTATTCTTGGCTGCATGATGATGCATTATTATGTCTTTGCATATATCATCTAGGTTGAACAGAGTTATAATTATAGATGTTTACAACAAATAAAACAACTTTAGTATGTAATGACATCAACAACATGGCCACCAACAACTAAGTATAAAAACATCATTAAGGTGACAATAATTTCTACAGATATTATTCTTCTTATCAAATATATATTTACATAAATTTCATGCTTATAGTCTGCCATTATGCAGTCCACATTTACAATTTTACTGTGAAAATTTTGCAATACTTGGAATAACAATGGCAGTTTTGCAATGTGGATTGTATTGTGGCCTATAGGTGATGATTGACTGCCATTTCAGTGACATAAAGGGTGTTTGGCTGGACCAAGTCAGCTGAATACCAACTCTTTCTCTGAATACCAACTCCTTGCAGAACTAATTTCTGTTCCCTTTCATAAAATTCTTTTTTTTTTTCGGATCTCATGGCTGCTTTAGGGTTAATTTGTTATCTCCATCTCAGCCTACAGTTATATGCATTATAATATCAGCTCATTTCTGACAGAAATGTACTTCTTTTGAAGTTCCAGGCTATTGATGTTCCCATCCTATTTAATAAAATCTTGCATTGTCTGCTGATCCCTATTGTACATTTACTATTGTAGCATTTCTTAGATGATAAATTTACATGAGAAATCTCTATTAATTGTTCTGGTCCACAAAGTCATGCCTATTATATTGACAAATTCTGGGCCGCAAAATTTCTATTTAAGCATTACATTATTAAGTTTGAATTGTGTAATCAAATGCATTTTGAAGATTATGCTCGAGGATTAGACACTTGTCCAGTTTCTTATATTGATTATTTGCCAAGTTTTAAAATTATAGTATGTTAGAAAGTATATGTATGAAAGTGAATTCCCGAGAATTAAATTTCAGAGAAAATGATCTTGTTATATTTGGTTGGTCATAAGAAAAAAAAATAAAAAAAGTTTGGGAAGACACTTTCTCAAATGGCCTACGTTTGATTGGCTATCACTATCTTGAGAGGTGAGGATAGAAAAACATATATGCCCCTAAATATAGATGTATGTTTCATTAGCTCAGACAAGCTACGTATAATTATTGAAAATCATATTAAAATTTATTGATAGTGAACGTTAACATTTAGCATTATAATTAATAGTAAAGATTATTATATTATTATTTTATAAGCTTATATAATCAATAAACAGATAATCATAAGGGAGCTTAATGATGTAGATAAAGGTAATGGGATCATCATGTTTAATTACATCTCAACATTATTTTCATATTAGTATAATATAATTTAATATTATAAAATTATATAATAATAGAATATAATATTATATAGCAATATTATAATAATTATATTATAATGCTACATATTATATTATAATTTAGTTATAATATAATATGTTAGAATTTTTGTATGAAAAATTATTTTGTTTTATTTTCATGTCCTTTTGGGTAGCTACTTCTTGCATGGATATAACCAATAAGTTTTAAGAAAAAATGCTCTCTATTACAAATTTGATAAGGGAGGAAACTTAGATACGATGCGCTATGTATTTGCCCTTCGATTCTGTCTATCTCTCTCCTCTTTTTCTAGCATCAAGTGATGGTATAAAGAAAAAAGAAGAGAGAGATAGGAAGGGAATCGGAGGGCGCACACACAGAGCACTGCACTTAAGTTTCATCCTTTAAAAATTCAACCCATTCAAAGGCATTTTTTTTCATTTTTTTGATGATTTTTATTTTCAATGGCTATGTGTTCGTGAGGCCGAGCATGCCACCTAAGGGGTTGTTTGGGATGTTGTGATCTTTCAAAGATCATTGGTGATCCTGATGATAAAATCATCTCATTTGATATTTTTATTTGGACAGTGATGTGCCTTCAGTATGGGATTATGATAACTGCTTGATGAGGGTGATCCTAATCCCATTAAAGTGGTGGGAATATTGAATCATCATGGTGATGGTGATCTTCACAAAAAAAAAAAAAATAATAACTTTATCCTTATATTTATCAGTTTCTCTCTTCATACTATAATAATATAATATAATATATTATTTATAATATATAAAAATTATAAAATAATATAATAATATTTGTTAAAATGATATAATATTAATAATAAAAATTATATTAATATTATTATATTAATATGCAAGTATTATTCTATTATTATCTATATTTATAAATATATAATAAATATGTATAGTATATATTATTATAATATTAATTATTATTATATATTTGTAAAACTATAAATAATGTTATTAATTTTATATTATAATATATGATTTTATATATAATATATTATATAATATAATAATATAATTATTATATAAATATATAAAATATATTATGTAAATAAAATTTTAAGAGTGATATTGATATTGTATGTATGATGATTTTATATTTTCATAATATATCAAATATAATGATGGTGCTCCATCATCGGTGATCTGGTGATCCCATCCAAACGGCCCCTGAATTCTGTTGCTGTGTTATTAAGAAGGAAAAGAAAATTGAGACAAATAATCCCCATTTGGTGCATCTTCTTGCTTTTCTGGGCCTCGTATTGGCGATGGCGTCATCTTCCGAGGGAAGTCCAAAAGGATCGCAACCCCCATGGTCCCAACTCCAGCCGGATCTCTTGGAGATCATCGCCAAGAAGGCCATCGGCAACATCTCCGATCACATCCAATTTCGCTCCGTGTGCAGGGCATGGCGGTCCGTCGCGGACCCGCACCTGGTGAAGCTTCCGCCGCTGCTGATGCTGTGCTACGACCCCTCCGTCGACGACCGGGCCTTCTTCAGCCTCTCCTCCAAGTCCGTCCTCGCCGTCTCCCTCCCTGAAGCCCAAGGCAAGCTGATCCTCACCTCGTCACACGGTTGGCTTGTCATGCTCGATCCCGCGAAAGTCCGACTCTCCTTGTTCAATCCCGTCACCAGAGCTGAAATCCCCCTCCCTCCCACCACCGCTCTCGCCCCCAGAAATCTTAGATTCTTCCCCACGTCTGCCTTCTTGTCCTCAGAGCCCGATTCAGCCAATGCTGACTGCGTCGTGATCATCGACAGGAGAAGTTCTCGGAACATCATCTTCTGTAGACCGCGGGACGAGGGATGGACAGTGTTCCATACCGATTTGGCTAAGCTACCTCACTCCATTCTCTACCGTCAGGGCCGTTTCTATGCGATGGACGATAAAGATATGTTTTACGTCTACAATGCCGATTCTGATCCTCTGAGGCCCGAGCTGATCTACACGATTGAGGCGCCCTTTTCTGGCAACTTGGGCTTCTTGGAGAAGACCACTGGAGCAGAGTTCTTCCTGTTCGTCGACGATAGTAAGTATATTCTTGTGGGAGCGGCGCACTCGTACTATTATAGGTTAGATATGAGCAAGGAGCCGCCCGAATGGTCTCCGGTCGATGACATAGGTGATCGGGCACTGTTTTGGACGGCGGAACCGAGCGTTTCTTTACATTCTTGGGATTTTTCTGAATGCAGAGCCAATTGCATTTACTATAGTACTCCTTATGACTCTTGGCGTCGACGCAGAGCGCATGTAGTTCATCAGATAAAGGTGTTCGACATAATGACAGGCAAGTTTGAGTTCTTGTCCTGCGGCTGGAAGGAGTCTCCGGGACATGTCAAGCCGGCGATGTGGTTTACCCCCAGTCTCAGGAAGATGGAGGATGCGAGTGCAGTTTAGGAGATGCCTGGTTTTCTTTCTCGTAGGAGGACTCTTTTTTCTGCTTTCAGGCTGTGTCATTCGGCAAGATGCCTGAGGATTCTCTTTTCTGTTTTGATTTCCATTCTCACGATTGCCGCCAACAACTGATTCCATCTTCCAAATGAATGCTTACTGTTCGATATAGCGCCTGTCTAAGGATTTAGAAACTGCATTGTAAATAACCTTGTCAATAGATCCAAGTTTATACCATAAAAATGTTTTGATGTCCATTGCATAGCTTTATGAGTTTCTGATCCATATGCTTCCTTTCTTTCAAGAGAACATGCTTTTATATGTTGGAGATGTCAATCATCTTCTCCCTCAATAGGATTAATCAGAAAGATTCTTTTACAGTCTAGTTCTCTTGCATTTAGAATTGTATTTTTTCGAATTTCCTTGCATCGGAGAATGAAATTTTATTCTAGTTTGAGGACTCCTGCCTGTCTAATAGATAAGATAGGTTTCTAGAATTTATTAATTCTGAAAAATGTATTCATGAAGCTTTTTTTTTTTTTTTTTTCCTTCCCTTATGTTAGACAAATTTTCAGGAAGGAAAGAAGTTGAGTTTCCCCGGAAATTATGATCCAATATGTTCTATCTTCTCAAGAAAACTTGGTCTTTGCCCTCCATTGTCTTTTCTTTTGAAAAATAAGGTAAACAACCGTGTAATTGCTGGGAGAAGAAGGTGCAGTAAAAGATCGATCTCACGGCATCAATCATATGCCTTTCTTCCTCCCATTCGATCACTGAGGAAAAGAAAAAAAAGTCAACTGTCGTGGCTACAATGGTGAAAAAAAGTAACTGTCGTGGCTACAATGGTGCAGCAATGGTTATAGCAGTAATAATAGTAACAGTAATAATAGTGATAGCAAAGATAATAACCATGATGGCAGTTACAATAAGTATATTTACGATATTGATATAGTTGTAGCAACTATAATAATGACAAGATAGGAGTGACAAAAATGATGGTAATGACGAGGAAAATGGTATTAATAATATGGTAAAAAATATGAGTTTTTTATTTTTAAAAATAATAAAAATATTTTTTAAAAAAAATAAAAAAAAATAGTATAAATATGTTTTTACTTTGATTTTCTGAATCTATTTTTTTAAAAAAATAAAAGTGGTGCCAAGATGCCATCTCGTTAGTGAGAATGCAAATCCATAGTTAGTTAATGAGCTTTTGACGTCGAGGTGCTTCCTTCTTGATAAAGCCCATGTTGGAAACATGTGCACCGAGTGATTTAAGCTCCTCCAACAAATATAAATGTCTCCATATCAGTAGGAAGATGGAGCGTAGAGTGCAAAAAAATTTCACAAGCATGCATCCTTGTTGGAAGATGGAACGTCGTGTTAAAAAGCTAGTTACGAGCCACAATACAACCATAAAATGCTATGTGATTTTGTTATGTCTGTGCTCTTTTAGCTTCAACCTCATGTATTGGTAGATTTGTATAATTTCTATGCACATCCTTCTTTATTGGTAACACTAGTGGTTGGAGGCTATCAATATGCTCTAATCCTCTATGTCCATGTAGGATTGGAAGTCAACTGGGCTAGATTGTGCCACACCCTAACTCAAGTCCTACTCAAAATTTTTTTCAGAGTTTTGACCGAGCTTAAGCCCAAAATTTGTAAAATCTAGTGCTGGGCCTGAGCCCAAGCCTCAGCTAGCCTAAACCTAATTGGGTCGACCATAGCTTACCTGTTTGAGCCAAAGACTAGGATGATAAGTTAATTTTCATATTTTAGATATCATGACCACCACTTTTTAAAGATTTGAGGATTAGATCTGGGTTGGATTTGAGTTTCATTAAAGGCTATTATTTCAAACCATCTTTGGACTTAAGCTTTAGGCTGAGACAAGTAATGACCCAAGCTTGGCTCAAAATTTTTTTAGGCCCTAACTTTAACCCCAAACTAAACCTAAATTAACTCAGGCCTAGCTCATAGCGCAACTCAAAAACAAGCTAGCCTGATGGGCCATAAGCCAACCCAAGCTCACTTCTAGCCTACATCTATGACCTTGACACTTAATTGTTGTCGTCCTCTATATTGCCTAACTGAAGGCTCCTAGATATGCGTATCTTTCTATGTCACTACCTCTTCTAAAGACTCATGGATGGGGACCTTTTCATCTTCTCCTAGTTACGGCGGTGACTACGCATTGGAGGAGGATGGGTTTAATGGCATTTTGAATGCTGGCTGTAATGATATAGACACTACTATTGGTTGTATTTAAGAGTACATGGTTCTTGTTGCTCTACGAGGATGATGATTGCGATGATACTGGCATACAGCTTTTGATAAGTCTATGTATCCACATCCCACCCTTAGAACTTTACGGTCTAACATGTATATCATCTCAGCCTAGCGTATCTATAAGTGTTTATATAGGTACACCTGATAGCACTACAATAATCAACCATGCCTAAAAGTATCATGCAAGTCTGTCAAATCTCAGGAAGTATACATACATTTGACTATCCTCTTAGATAGTATATGATCCTACATATAGTTGGCTAGCATGAGCCGTTGCAGCCTAAACTAATGCATTACTTGATTTTGTTGATATTACTCTGTAATTAAAAAACATATGAAGGAAATGATAGTAGCCAAAATATCCTGACCAATAAAGCAATACTCAGATAAAGCTGGCAATGACATCATTAATATAGTGCTGCCAAATCATTTACACATAATGGAATATAATTATATTATTAACTATTCAACATTATAACCATAATATTCTAATGGTTTGTAATTATAAAATATTATCTAGTCAAGGGTTTGCTAGTCAAACTAATATCTCAATCCAATTTGATTTCATATTTAGATTATAATTTTAGACTCGGTTCTAACCTATTTATTGATCAGATTAGATTGGGTAGGGTCTATGAAATAGAGCTCAAAGAGCAGCAGCGCGGAGGGGTGCATGACAATAAGCGAAGTGGCAATTGACCTAGGGTTGAGTGGAGAATGTAGGGAGGGCAATTGAGTATGCTTAGGTGAAGGAAAACAAGGGTTACAAAATGTGAGAGTGAAGGAAAAGTTCTCTCAGTCTCGTGGATCAATGCTTTATTGAACAAAATTGTTTCTTGAGTAGGTGATTTATGATGAAGTTGACAATTAGGTTGTTGATTTTAGTAGCACCATTGAAATAGTATCATCACTTGAAGTGACGGCCTCTGACAAAGTCTGTGATTGGATTATCAACTTCAATTTGTTCAAATACTATGGTCCCCATGTGGTAACACTATGTTGTCACTTGGAGTGGCTTTTCTGATGAAATCGGCGATTGAATTTCTAACTTCACTGGAATTCTTCAACATCACTTGAGTCATAATGTCCTCCATATGGTTATAATAAATCATCAGGAGTGACCGTTTTAGTGATCTGAAATCATCACTTTAAGTGATCATTTCAAACTAAAGAAATAGTCACTCCACACCTGGTAGATATTGTAAATAGGATTTCTAGTATTACAGAATACGAGATCTATCTCCACCCCTTCTCCCAACCTATTTTCATTGGAAAAAAAAAAAAAAGAAAGACCTACTGAATTTTTTTTTTCCCTACTTCCTGTGGCGTTTGAGCTCAACCTTTGTCCTCTTCTCCTCTCCCTTGCCCTCGCTTTCTCCCTGATCTGAAGTCACTAATCTCATGAATCTTTTTGGATTGAACAAGATTATCTAAATAAGCTTTTAGTTGCTTTGCAATAATGCTTTTTTTTTCATTGAAAAAATATTCTTTGCATGTATCATCCAGAGAATAAACTCATAATTATCGATGCTCACAACAAAGAAAACGATTTTAGCAAGTAAAGGCAGCAACATGGACACCAACAATGAAGTACAAAAACATCATTAAGGTAACAATAATTTCTGAGGATACTCTTTTTATCAAATATATATTTACATAAATTTCACGTTTGAATTTTGCCATTATGTTGTCTGTATATGTAATTTACCATGAAAATTCTGCCATATTTTGAATAACAATGATGGCTTTGCATTGTTGATAATACCAAGGCTTAGTGTATTGGGTTGTGGCCAAAAGTATTACGATCCCTTTGACGGCCAAGTTAGTGAGATTAAGGATGTTTTGCTGGACCAAGTCAACTGAATACCAACTCATTTCTGCAACTATTCTCTTGCTCTTCATATTTTATGTTTTATGGCTAATTTGCTTTTTAGATCTAATTTTTGTTCTCTTTCATAAAATTGTATCTTTTTAGATCTCATGGCACTCATTAACATTAATTTGTTATCTCCATCTCAACCTATAGTTATATACATTATAATATCTGCTCATTTTTTACAGAAATGTACTTCTTTTGGAGTTCCAGGCTATTGATGTTCTCATCCTATTTAATAAAATCTTGCATTGTCTATTGATCCCTATTGCACATTTGCTATTGTAGCATTTCTTAGATGTTAAATTTACATGGCAAAATCTCTATTAATTGTTGTGGTCCACAAAATCATGCTTATTACATTGACAAATTCTGGGCCACAAAATTTCTATTTAAGCATTACATGATGAAGTTAAAATTGTATAATCAAATGCATTTGAAGATTTTGCTCCAGGATTAGACACTTGTCCAGTTTCTTGCATTGATTATTTTTTACGTTTTAAAATTAGATTATATCAGAAAGTGTCACACTCCAGACCCGGTGTGGATAATGGATGTAGCAATCCATCATAAACTTAGGAATTACATCCCTAGCATGCAAGGCTTCAAACTCAAATAATATCCTAAAATTTAACTGAATCTAATTAACAATAACAGATTCAATATCCATTCAATAAAGCTAGCCAAATTTTATAACAAAGTTATTAATAATATCTAACATAGGATCTTGGTATTAGATACGCTAAATATTCTTAAATCAATCTAACTAATCATAAGAAAGTAACTAAATCTTAGACTAGCTTTTATTTGAAATCTCACTTATTTCTCAATTTCTGCAAAAAATAAAAAAAATAAAAACTTTTATGAGAAAAGCTCAGTAAACAACCCCTAAATATGCTTAGAGGGATCAAGTAAGCAGCTTAATTTAATTTAAAATATATTATAATTTAATGTTTAGCTATTATTTTTATAAACAATTTTAATAGAAAATAATGCATGTCATTTATAATAATAATATCAAATTTAAAAACTTAAAGCTTTCATTTTAAAACTATGATAATAATTATAATCCTAACTACGGCTACATAGAAACCCTATGGCAGGGCCTAAATAGATCACCACATATATTATAATGTATGTTAGAAGTCTTTCATACGAGCTCCAAATGGGAGGGATGATATGCAATAAACTGTAGTTGACTGAGATTTTATAACTTATGATATACATATCATAACTTGTCATAATTTGTTTCATAGTATATAACTTATAATTTATCTAGATGTCATAAAAGTTCTCATAACTTAAAATTTAAGTTTTACATGTAATGAATTTAAAGGTAAATTATTACACGAACTAATAATTTATCAGAAAGTTAACATACATATGAGTAACATATCATAACACTTGTGCTTACTTGATCCAATTTTTGATAATAATATTTACAAGAATTTTGCAAAATTTGTAATTCTAGCACATAGCAAAGATGCTGAAATTTACTATAAGCATAATAACCTTTTCAAATAATTTTTATAAACTAGCAGTTATACTAAATTCTAAACAGAAAAATTTTCAATGCAACATATTTAGTTAACTAAACAAGGATTTTCAAGCAATTAAATAGAATACTCATAAAATATAAGATCTAAATCTTTAATACTTTCAAAAATTACTCTAACTGTGATCGGGTTTACTTACCACTTCAAATAAAATTACTTTGCACTAATCCCTAATTTTTGATGCTGGAGGACTCTATTATCCTTCTTGATCCTTCAACTTCTACCTTTTGTACTATTAATTTGATATCCAAAAGATTTTCATTGAGTCCTATTTATGGAAAGAGTTTCTTAAAGCAAATAGTTTCCTACTCTTCATAAGATACTAATGCCATAAAACTATAAATTTATAGGATATTAATTTCTTTAAGAAAACTAAAGAGATAAATATCTATTAAATATTTAAAATAGATTCTTGACTCAAAACTAACTTCTAACTCATCCAACAAAATTTTGAAGCATAAAAATTCAGATAAAAACATCAAAAATCATCCTTATTAACATTAATAACATTTTCATAATTTATCAAAAGTTCGTTAGCAGTGATATAAGTTCATAAAATTGATCCTAACTCTCTCAATTGAACTCCGATTTAAGTGATTTAAAATGAGTTAGAAAGCTAGCTCAATACCAAACATCATGGATATAGATTCGATTAAAAATCCTAATTATATAATTTTTGATAATTTTTGGATTGAGCTTTAATCTATAGTGAGCTAGCCCAAAAGGGCTAGGTCTCACAATGTATGTATCAAAAGTGAATTCCTGTGAAATAGATTCTAGAGAAAATAATCTTGGTATATTTGGTTGGTCATGAGAAAGAAGTTTAGGATGCACACTTTCTCAAGTAGCTCATATTTGATCAACTCAAACTAGTCGTATGTAATTATTAACAATCTTATTATCATTTAGTATTATTAATATTTGAAAATTCATTGATAATAAACATTAACTTATTATTTAGCATTATAATTAATAATAAAGAATATTATATTATTATTTCACAAGCTTATATAATCAATAAATAAGATAATCATAAGAAAGAATAATGATCTAGATAGAGGTAATGGGATCACCATGTTTAATTACACCCCAACATCATTTTCATATTAATATAATATAATTCAATATTATAAGATTATATAATAATAGAATATAATATTATATAGCAATATTATGGTAATTATATCATAATGCTATATTATTATATTATAATTTAGTTATAATATAATATATGAGAATTTTTGGATAAAAATTTATTTTGTTTTGTTTACATATTTAAGGGTATATTTGGAATAAAAAAATAGCTAAGAATGTGACTTTTCCATGTCCTTTTCGATGGTTACTTGTATGGATATGGTAAGTAAGTTTTAATAGAAAATACTCTTTATTGACAAATTTGATAAGGAATGAAACTTAAGTGCGATGTGCTGTGCGTACGATGTGCTGTGCGTATTCCCTTCTGTTCCAGCTATATCTTTCTCTTAATTTTTCAGCGCCACTTATGTCTATATAAGCAATAAGTAATGGTTGAAAGGGAAAAGAAAGAGAAAGATAAGAAGGGAACCAGAAGGGATGCACACAATGCACCACATCTAAATTCCATTTTTTTTAAAATTTTAACCCATTCAAAGACATTTTTTTCACTTTTCTGATGATTTATATTTTCAATGGCCATGTGTTTGTGAGGCCTAGATTTGTATATGTTTATTAGCCCGAAGCAAAGGTTTTTAAAGGGCTAAATTTCTAAATGCAAATATTATTATGTGTCTAAAATAACAATGTCATTATAAAAGACTTGTAAAATCACGATGTCCCTATATTTTGCAATCCATATAAACACCCTAACTTTTTCATCATATATGAATATGAAATTGTTAAATCCAATACTATAATTTTAATAAAACCCAAATCCTTTGAGGATGTAAACGACACAAATATGAGGCCCGTAAAGAAAGGAGGTAGTTTGGAACTTGAAATTGGGTGAAGCACACCATTGAATCCATAATTGGACGCTTTCGATTTTTTCAATTTTTGTACGTATTGAATTGCTCTTTCAATGGTGGCTTAATCTTTGATTCCTTGATGCCCTCTAATGGATGCCGAGCATGCCAGCTAATGCAATCATCGGTGATCTTGAGACACTATTAAGATCATCTTATTTAATATTTCTATTTAGATAGTAATGTATTATTACTATAGATTTGGGATAACCCCTAAATAATGATCCTAATCAAGGTATAGAAATACTTGATTATAGTGATGATAATGATCTTCACTAAAAAAATATGAAGACAATTTTGTTCCTATATTTATCAATCTCTCTATTCATACTATAATAATATAATATAATATAATTTTAATAATATATAAAAATCATATAATAATATATTATTATTTATTAAAATATAATATAATAATATTATTATATAATATATGAAAATATGTTATGTAAATAATTTTTTAAAGATGTTATTGGCATATATAATGATCTTTCATTTCGATAATATATCAAATACAATGACATATAATCATCCATGGCCATTGATTGTTGAAATATGTTAGGCGGTGCCAGATCACTGATGATTTACCGCATGCGAAACTATCTGCGGTGCCCTACCGAACGGCCCTAAATATGTTGCTGGGTTAAAGATGCACCACCGCTAGAGAGGAAATTGAGACAGGTAATCTCCATCGGCGATGGCATCGTCTTCCGAGGAAAGGCGAGAAAGATCGCAACCCCAATGGTCCCAACTCCAGCCAGAGCTCTTGGAGGTCATCGCCAGGAAGGCCATCGGCAACATCTCCGATCACATCCGATTTCGCTCCGTGTGCAGGGCATGGCGGTCCGCCGCGTTCCCGCACCTGGTGAAGCTTCCGCCGCTGCTGATGCTGCCCTACGACACCTCCATCGATGACCGGGACTTCTTCAGCCTCTCTTCCAACTCCCTCCTCACCGTCTCCCTCCCTGAAGCCCATGGTAAAATGATCCTCACCTCGTCACACGGTTGGCTCGTCTTGTTCCACTCCATGACCGGCCAACTCTCCATGCTCAATCCCGTCACCAGATCCCAAATCCCCCTCCCTCCCACCACCGATCTCTATCCCGGCTATCGTATATTCTTCCCCGCGTTTGTCTTCTTGTCCTCAGACCCCGATTCAGCCGATGGTGACTGCGTCGTTATCATCGACGGGAATTCTCGGGACATCGTCTTCTGTAGACCGGGGGACGAGGAATGGACGGTGTTCCACACCGATTTGGCTCATCTCCCTCGCTCCATTCTCTACCGTCAGGGCCGTTTCTATCTGATAGACTCTCGAGAAATGTTTTACATCTACAATGCCGATTCTAATCCTTCGAGGCCTGAGCTGATCTACAAGGTGAAGGCGCCCCTTGGTGGCGTCTTGGCCTTTTTGGAGAAGACTACTGGAGAAGAGCTCTTCATGTTCGTCGACAATAGGGATTTTCCTCTTGAGGAAACGACGTTCTTGACTATTTTTAAATTAGACATGAGCAAGGAGCCACCTGAATGGTCTCAGGTCGACAACATAGGTGATCGGACACTATTTTGGACGGCGGAACTGAGCTCTTCTTTCTATTCCTGGGATTTTCCTGAATACAGAGCCAATTGCATTTATTATTGTGCTCCTTATGTCCGTTGGCCTGAACGCATGGAGCCTTTAGATCATGAGATAGAGGTGTTCGACATAATGAATCAGAGCTTTGATTCCTTATCCTCCGGCTGGGAGGAGCCTCCAGATCATGTCATGCCGGCGATGTGGTTTACCCCCAGTCTCAGGAATGTGAGGATGTGAGTGCAGTTTAGGAGATGCCTGGTATTCTTCGTCTGACCCTTTTCTACTTGCAGGCTATGTCATTTTGCAAGATGCCTGAGGGTGCTCTTTTCTGCTTTGATTTCCTTTCTCATGATTGTCGCTAATCTTCCACATGAATGCTTACTGTTTGATGCAATGCCTGGATTTAGAAACTGCATTACAAATAGCCTTGTCAATTGATGCAAGTTATGATCAATCAGAAGATTCTTTCTTTTACAGTCTAGGTCTTGCATTTAGAATTGATTTAGAATTGTACTTTTTGGAGATCAATTAATTTCCTTGCATCAGATAATGAAAGTTTATTCTAGTTTGAGGAGCCCTTCCTGTCTAATAGATAAGATAGGCTTCTGTAATTTATTAATACATAACATAGCTACTATTTGTAATAAATTGATGAAGTCGTTATGATGTAATCTCCATGGTAAATTGGATGCTGCAGTCTCTACTAATTAAGAAAGTGGTTCTGTTGGCGGCGACGATTAATGTTTTGAGTATATGTAGACGTAGCCTAAGGTGAGGTTGATGTTCAAGATCTGGCTCTGCTTATGTACTTGTAACTATAGGTTATCATGAAAGAGTGTAGTTAAAGTAAAAGACAATTATAGGCAGTGAATTCATAATAGAAATTGTCCATGAGTTCCCTCTAAATATTCGTCAGGGAGATGTGTATGATTCTGGTTAATGGGTGGAATTTTTGATATATTCCATAACTTTCGGTTGACCTTATCTCAAGTTCCAGTGGATGTTGAATTTTAATTCTGGGTGCACGTTTATGAAATAGAACATCTTAAGCTATTTTGGGTAGCGGAGGAGTCTTGGTTTTCCTGCGGGTAAGGTTATCGTGCTAAATCTCAAGCAGATGGCAGGTGGTGCACGTTTATGAAATAGAACATCTTAAGCTATTTTGGGTAGCGGAGGAGTCTTGGTTTTCCTGAGGGTAAGGTTATCGTGCTAAATCTCAAGCAGATGGCAGGTGGTGCACGTTTATGAAATAGAACATCTTAAGCTATTTTGGGTAGCGGAGGAGTCTTGGTTTTCCTGCGGTTAAGGTTATCGTGCTAAATCTCAAGCAGATGGCAGGTGGTGCACGTTTATGAAATAGAACATCTTAAGCTATTTTGGGTAGTGGAGGAGTCTTGGTTTTCCTGGGGTTAAGGTTATCGTGCTAAATCTCAAGCAGATGGCAGGTGGTGCACGTTTTTATGAAATAGAACATCTTAAGCTATTTTGGGTAGTGGAGGAGTCTTGGTTTTCCTGCGGTTAAGGTTATCGTGCTAAGTCTCAAGCAGATGGCAGGTTGTGCTAGGAATTGTAAACTCTAAGGCTATGTGGGTCGTAGACGGAGGTGATAGGATATCCTTGTTAAATTAGTAATAATTAGAAGTGTAAGTTTCGGGGAATTCAAGAAATAAGTAAATATTCCAGCATGATATTGATTTGATCCTTGAATAATTTTGGATTATTAGGTCTCAAAGAATTTTGAGGAAGCGGTTAGTTGGAATACAGTGGAGACCCATGAAGTAACGCTTCCTATTTATAGTGTAATTATAAATTATTTTGTAGAAAAATTCATCATTGTAAATTTATTTTCAAATTCAAGTTTTATTGCATTAGAAATATTTACAATGATATTATCTCGCGTGGGATTCATTATTTTTAAGAAATTATCAGTATCTTAGAATTATAAATTCTTGTATTAAATCATATTCTGAGTTTCATAAGTTATATTAGGTTATGTTTGATGTTTTGGCTAATTGATTTTATCTGGTAAATTATGCTACATTTGATTTATAACTACTAGATCAAGCAGGAAGCGAAAATTATTGAATATACTGTTGAGAAATTTTTGTATATTTTTGTCATCATCAATTATGAATAATTGAAATTTTGATTTTTTGTAAATATTTGGATATTCATGAAATTTCATTTGAAAGTAAATTTTAAATAGATAAATATTTGCATATGCATATAGACTTTTGGCTAAATTACGTATGATATGATGTTGAAAAGCTACATTGTAATGATAGTTTTTGATATGGGCATACTCCATATTACTAAATGCAGTCTCGAGCTTATTTTGTAGGCTGAATGCGGTCTTGAATCTACTCTGCAGGGCTGAATGCGATCTCAAGCTTACTCTACAAGGCTTAATGCTGTATTGGATCCATGTTGAAGAGGGTTAAAAGTGGCTCTAGTCCTTAGTTGAAGAGATGAAAGAAAATTAAGATTTGAGATTTGATATGTATGATTTGATATTGGATTGTCTTGTTAAATCTTGGATTTGATATTTCCTTTTGACTATTGGGCATATGGAATTCATATAGTATATTTATGTGATAGAAATATGATATACTAATTTATGCATTCAGTGCAATGATATATTTATAATTTTTAATATATATGTCAAATGTGCATGATTCTTTGCATTTATCAAATTATAATATTGAAAGCTGCTTGATCCAATTATATTAAAATGAAGTATTGCTTCCTAGACTATCAAGTTCATTATTATTATTATTATTTATCTATTGTTTTAGACCCATAAGCTGAAAAGTAAGTTGACAGAGGATTAGGGGTGAATTAATAAAGGCAAGGCTAACTCTCTATGTACATGCAGACTAGTTTTAATTTACTTGGTTGTATATGAAACTATGCTTTTAAGGATATGTATGATTATATTAGACAATAGAGAATGCCAGTTGTATACTTTTTATTATTGTTGGAAATATAGAAGTTTTGTAAAAAGGCCATGAGACAAGATGATTGGAATGTACAGGTCGTTTTAATGATCACTATTGCCCATGTATGAATTTTATTATTATTATATTAGATATATTTTTTAACAGATGAAAATATATTAGATATATTAGAATGCTGAGTGAAAGTTGCTTTTGCTGCTCCAATAATTCTCTCATTGATTTGAAACTGACTAGCTTAGGAAAAGGACCGTGTAGGAATTGAAAGTTTAAACATAAAAATTTGCGGTTAATTGGGGCTTAACTTGATGATTACACCACTTTGTTTGAAAACTAAGTGCTCTACGTTTGAGCCTTGAGTGGTGCATCTTCAAGCATTCAAACTTAGGTAATCATGATGCAGGTTCGTTTTCCACCTTTTATTTCAAAAATATTCCTTCCTTATGCTTGTTAGCCAAAAGTCCCAATAACTAATTCATTCTACTCGGCATATCTTCTGAAGATGATACTTCAATTTCAATTTGTATGCTAATATGTACGTGACATACAATATTAAAAGCTAAATCAGAAAATCACATTGGCATGGAGAGAGCGAAGATATTTCAGCATAGCTCCTTATTGGCAAACTTGAAGCAAAGAAGCTGAAATCAAGAGAGTGCAGAATCCACAGGTACAGCTAGCCAAATTAGAAGGTCATGGTGAGGGCAAAGAGTAATATTTGGAAGGCATTTCTTGGCACTTAGAGCTAGGGTCTCTTTTCTTGATGTATGTAATCTCTAGTGATGTTTTTTGCATGTTTTGTGCACATCTGTTCTACATTTTCAAGATACAAATTTATATCGCAGTGATAATTTAAAGTTAGAGATTCTGCAGGCTTCTAATCCCTACGCTCTTTCTATTAATGATGATAAACTTTTGTATAAGTAAGTTGTTTGTAGTCAATAAGCTAAAGGGTTTTTATTACTAATCTATTAAAGGAGAATTTTAGCAAGAGCAACTAAGATTAATTTTATATTTGTTTCTTACAAAGTCTATTAAGAACTTCCGCTAGCTGAAATGATTTTATTTTGAAATTTTTTTTAAAAATAGTTCTTTTTATTATTTCTGGAAATAATGCTGTTTTGAAATTATTTATTAAAATAATGTGATTTTAGCCACATCAATGGTGACAATTCCATGCAACTAAAGTTGTCACTTGGACTGATGACTTTAATTCACTCCAAGTAATGATTTGTTGTAACCATAGGACTTGAGTGTTTTAGGCAATATACATCCATTACTTGAGAAATAAATCAATCAAGTTTTTTTTTTTTTTTCCCACCACCTGTGCACCATGTAACCAACCTTTTTCACTTCAAACATTCAATTGTATAGATAATCCAAATTTAAATGGAATAAGAGTGGATATGGACAAATAATAATACATATTTAAATGAAATGGTTTCACAATATGTAAATGGTGACAACATACTTATCACCTAGGACTATATGGTTAAAGTACCGTATGTCCTTACTCTTTTGGCTTTAGCCTCATGTGTTGATAGATTTGTGTAATTTTTGGTGCATACCCTTCTTTGGTGGTAACATAAGTGGCTATAGGCCATCAATATGCCCTATTCCTTGATGTCGATGTAAGATTGGAAGTGAGCTGGGCTAGGTTATGTCACACCCTAACTAGAGCCTTGCTTGAATTTTTTTTTTTAATTTTTCAAACTTTGGGCTAAGGTTGGGCTTAAAATTACAAATTCTAGGGCTAGGCCAAGCCCAAGCCTTGATTAAGCCTAAAGCCTAATTGGATCGAGCCATAGCTTACCTATTTGGGCCAAAGACTGGGCTGATGAGTTAATTTTCATTTTTTAGGTGCCATTGCCACCACATTTTTAAGGTTTGGGGATAAGATTGGGTTAGGTTTGGGTTTCATTGAAGGTTACTATGTCAAACCATCTTTGGGCTTAAGCTTTAGGTGAAGTTTAGGCTGAGGCAAGTAATGGTCCAAGCTTACCTCAAAAATTTTTTTATCCCTAACTTTAAACCCAAATCTAACTTAAATTAACTCAAGCACAGACCATGGCCCAACCCAAAATCGAGTTGGCTTGATGGGCCATGGGCCAACCCAAGTTCACTTCCAGCCTACATCCATGACTTGTACGGTACTCTGAGGCGTTGTTGATTGTTACAATGCTATTAGACATACCTATAATCAAATGCATTTCGAAGATTATGCTCCAGGATTTGACACTTGTCCAGTTTCTTGTATCGATTATTTGTCAAGTTTTAAAATTAGATTATGTTAGAAAGTGTATGCGTCAAAATTCCTCAAAAATATAGATTCTTAAGAAAATGATCTTGGTATATTTGGTTGGTTATAAGAAAAGGTTTGGAAAGCATATTTTTTTGAGTCGTTCATATTTGATTAGCTGTCATTATTTTGAGAGGTGAGTATAAAATACCATATATGCCCTTAAATATAGGTGCATGTTTAATTGGCTAAAACTAGTTGTGTAATTATTAACAATCTTACTTATCATTTAGTATAATTAATATTTAAAAATTCATTGAAATAAATATTAACTTTTTATTTAGATGTATAATTAATAGTAAAGAATATTATATTACTATTTCACAAGCTTATATAATCGATAAATGGGATAATAATAAGGGAGATTAATGATCTAAATAAAGGTAATGGGATCACTATGTTTAATTATACACCAATATTATTTTCATATTAATATAACATAATTCAATATTATAAGATCATATAATAATAGAATATAACATTATATAATAATATTATAATAATTATATTATAATACTATATTATTATATTATAATTTAGTTTATAATATATGAGAATTTTTGGATAAATTATTATTTTGTTTTGTATCCATATTAAAGGTTATTTTTGAAATAAAAAATTTAGCCAATGATGAGACTTTTTCATGTCCTAATAGAATATATTTTTCATCATAAATTTGAAAAGGGATGAAACTCAAGTGCGGTTAAGGCTGGAAATGGATTGGGCTGAGCCAAGCCTCATCCTTCCTTGAGCTCAGCTTAAATTTTTTTTTTTTTTTAAAGGTTTTGGGCTAGATCGAGGTCCAAAAATATCCTGAAACCTAGGCATGAGCCCGAACCCAAGCACTAAAGTCTAAACGCTTTCTTGAGCGCTACCACTAAAGTGAACACTATAACAAATTTCTATATAATTGATTATCACTTAATCTGGTGTCTTATTTAAACCCTCTCCGTGTTGAAACAATGGCTTACTACGGTTGACACACACAAGTTCCAGGGCCTCTGCAATTTCTTGGAATCGCTCCAGTGCCACCGTAGTTCCTTGCGTTCCTTCACTGCACATTTTGTGATAACTTTCTTTCCAGCTTCCAGTCGCCGAGTCTTGTACCGCCATGGTTTCAAATAATTTATTATCATGTTATAAACAACTATTTTTATCTCGAAATGTAATTTCAATTTTTTTTAATATTGAAACAATTACTAAAATAAACAGATATTATAACAGAAATAATATATGGATAATAATGAAAAAATAACAGTGATATTTTTTTCTCTATTTTCAGGAAACAAAATAATATATTTTTGACCATAGTCATTTTGGAGACAATATTGAGGAAAAAAAACTCAAAATAACTATTATTTTATTGAACAAAGGAAAATAATGATCATTATCTGTATTATTACAATCCTTTATAATAGAAAATAATGGCTGTTATTTATCTCAATAATGTAATAGAGTCTGGTTGTCTGGTTGAAACCATTTACATTTCTAATAGCGATTACAATAGTTATAGCGTCATTTCTTTTAATTGTACATGACTTTGCTAAATTGTAAACCTTGCTTAACCATATTCACATATTCCAGGTTACGTTCACTCAAACTCTTTTCTCAATTACAATTTTTTTTAAAAAAAAAAACAACCATATAAAACCTTTTTTTATTTACTCACAGTTTCTAGCAGCCAAACAACCCAACTATATCATAAAGTTAGGCTAAGGCAGCAGCATCCTTCACCCTTATTCTATCTTTCTTTAATGCATATCTTATAAATGGCAATGGCAATGACATGAAATGAAGCGGGGTGGAGGGTCCTATTTTTCATCCTTATTTTTATTAAAAAAATATAATTTTTATATCCATCCTATCTTCATAAATAAAAATATTTTTTATTTCATTCCCTCCTCATCTTCCCCTTCTTTCGTACTTTATTTTTTTAATAATATATATAAATTTTTAATAAAAATTATAAAATTAATGATATAACTTGATTTTTTTACTAAATATATTAATAATTTTTATATTTATTTAAATTTATATTTATTATTAAAATAATTTAAATAATTTAAATTAATATATATATATATATATATATATATATATTATAATATTTAAGTGGTAGACCAACCGAACGGATGGAGTGGGGTGGATCCAGCATTTATCTTGTGACGAAGTCACGAGGCATCCCATCTCATGTGCCACATGGCAAATTTAGACATGGTAAAAATATTTAGTTTGACTGCATCTCTGACATACAATCACACTACAGGCCATATGGTAATATTTCGGGCTAACGATTGATGAGACTTCCATCTGATTTTTTTTTTTTTATCTTCGTCACATCAGCTAAACTTATAAATATAAATCCTTAAAAATATCACTATTGGATATAATACAAATATATTTATTAGGTTTCAAAGTATTTGTCAGAGCCAAGCACCAACGGCTATAGTATAAATAATATTTTTTCAATGACACCAACTGAAACCATTAAGATATTTACTTTTTTTTTTTTATTTCTTATTTTTTTTGACAAATTCAAGTGTTATCATAAAGTGCCCCATCTTCTTTGTTGCCAGCTCAGTGCCTAATTAAGATCATTTTGATTTTTTTTATTAGTTTAAAATGAACAAACTTTGGATCCTTCGTATATCTTTTGTTTTCATTGAGAAGGCCTATGTTTCATGTGAGCCTAAAACGCACACGAGGGGATTCAAGGTACAAAAAAAAAAAAAAGAAAAGAAAAGAAAAGTTTGGGGTGTGTCAGGGGTGTCAGAAGGCCATAACGTTCCTTTTTCGCGGCCTTGCGGTACTCCCTTTAATTTAAACCGGCACTAGCCGTTGAAGGGAGGAAGCGCATGGCGACGAGTTGGAAACTTTTCAAAATGGTCATTGAAATTCTCTTTCGATGAGCTTCAGGAGATGTCAGACAATAATGAGTTTTTCTCTATATCTTATGGACGTCATGAGGAGTGAAGAGGCAGCTAAATGATTTTTTTTTTTTTTTTTAAAAAAAAACAGAGAGTTCAAAGAATTAGCAATGGCATGGCCAATAAAGAAGATAGAAAGAAAATAAAAGGCCTTCCTTTCTATTGAAAAAGAGAAATGTAATGGCTTAGGTGCTTTAAATTTAATTAAATTTATTTATACCATTATTTATATAAAAAGACATGAATGCGATTGAATTGGAAAAGTATCAACAATCACCATACCATCATATGTGATAAATAGCTGAAAGTTTAGGCATCACATTCTAAAGCAATATTTTCTCAAAAACAACATAGAACAGTTTCACTAATATCTAATCCAACCTTTGCCAGCAAATAAAATAAAATAATAATTTTTCTATAGATATATCTAGATAAAGCTACCAGAACATGGATTATAGAAATAGAGCCTTCAATCATAGAGTTGCAATTGACACCATTCTTATCTTCTTGTAACCAGAGGAAGGAGAGCAACTGGATGGCAATGAACCCCCCCTTTTTTTTTTCTTCTCTAACTGAATAGGTTGATGGTTTGCTTCCCATTATCTTAAATGCTTATATATATGGAATTTAGGGAAGCTACATCTACTCTATTCAGTTATGGCGAACACGACGACGAATCACTCGCACGATTGGATTTGGTGGGGATAATGTTAGGATCAATTTCATCTCATTTCTCTTGTAGCGTAAGCCGCAGGCATTGCAGAGAGTCTGCCCATTTTCAATAAAAACCATGTGATAAGAGTACAACAGTTAGAATATATGTTATTAAGAGCACAACGAACTCAAATTGTATTGTTAAACTAGCATTATATGTCATTTAGTTTCTCCGATAGCACTTCAAGATATTTGTACAATATTTTTAGAGTAAGATGCACATGTTAATTAGTAAGTTATAACCTTATCATAGTGATATATAGAAAGAATGGAAGATTTGGGAAAAAAAAACTATGCTCAATTTGCAATACAATGAATTGATAAAAATGAAAGTTATTTAAGTATAATTTTAATTTTCATTATCAAATATAAATTTTTGTTTATTCTAAAGTAGACAATGAAGAGAAACATAAGTGTTTAATTCAATTCTCATAATTCATGAGTGGCAAATAAGAAAATGATAAAACTTCAAAGAATTAAACTTGTATTGTTGCAAAAGTGCAAAAATGGTTTTTTTACTATATATACAACAATAATGCAATTTGTTCTTGTACAAATTGCATCCTTAGCTTGTATAAGTACACAAGCCAAAAGATTCTAACATTATGTCTGTATTAAATTTAAATATCTTAAGATCAAAAAAATTCCTGATAATTGAATAAATTGATAGAGATTCATGTCCAAGAAATTATTTGTTAACATGAAATTCTTTTTTATTATGAAAATTAATTTTCTTTTCTAAAATATACATAACCTTTTGCAATCATTATTCATTCTGAGGAAGAAGCATAATCATTTGTTTTATGATAATCTACAAAAGAATAGCACTGCTACAAAAAGTTATTTGTTCGCTAAGAAATGAGTGGAAAAGAAATTGATATTGATATTGATATCAATTTTTTTTTTTTTTTTTTTTTTTTTTTTGGGGGGGGGGGGGGGGCGTTGAGGGGCTAGTAAAAAAATATGATTGAACTAACTAAAATGATTTACCCTTTTTTCCATTAATAACAACAAATAAGATCTATTATATGCAGCATTTGTATCATCAAATTTATTGCGATTAAAGAACTTGTTAGAATAAAATAGTAAACAAGACTTATGTATGTCCCTTTTTGATAATCAATAACAACGATCATGCATTATTCTCTAATCACATATCACTCCATTTTTAATAATAAAGAGAAATTTATCGATAACGATAAAATCGTATC
Organism: Metroxylon sagu; assembly: GCA_017589505.3. Classification (NCBI taxonomy): domain Eukaryota; kingdom Viridiplantae; phylum Streptophyta; class Magnoliopsida; order Arecales; family Arecaceae; genus Metroxylon; species Metroxylon sagu. Next base: position 1,381,562 of record JACVBY030000634.1, on the reverse strand, counting down.
CTAATTCTCTTGTCACTTATGATCAAACTAGCAATAAGAAAAGTAAATAAAATCTGATAACTTAGATTTTTACCATCAATGACTACAAAATTTTATCAGGATCTTGATCAAATCTATTAGTATTGCAAAGCTTATCAAGATCTTGATCAAATCTATAGTCTATACTTTTCTTCTCAAATTGGAACTTCTCAACAAATAACACTCATGTTGGCAATTTTATTTACACCATAAATCAAAAATACAAATTATGTGTATGAGACACCAAAAAACACTTGCCTTTCTTGTTACATCTAAAGAATGAAAGAATCAAAGAAGTATATAACTATAAAGATAAAACATGCATCTAGTTTTTGTTAGTACCTTTGGTCCATCAGGGCCTTTCCTCCACAGAGGTGTCTTGGCTATCCTACAAAAGCTGCATGTCTTGATAGGGGCTTGCAAAGAAAGGTTTAAATCTAGTCCGCCCACCCAGTATTCTCTCTCCAAACAACTGATCAAGTCCCTCTCAACCAGAGACTCAGAAGAGGAAGAAGAGGAGGCAACAAAATTGTTTTCCATGGTACCTATTATCTGAACTTCTAAAGGACTATTGACTGAAAATAGTATTACTAATAGAACAGATGAGAAGAAGGGAAGACAAGGTGATGATTTATAGTGAAGTTGTGGAGTAGATGAGATAGAGAGATAGAACACCACTTTTCTTGATGGTCACTAGGGGTACGGATTTTAATTAATTATGCAGCATGAAGAGTGTGTTTACGCGCACACTTATCTGTTAGGTCAAGGAGTATTAAATAAAATCTATTGTTATTATTTGTAAAGGATGCCGTGCGTTACATTTGTGTCAGAACATTAAATCAATAGCAACAAAGATACAAATAAAGGTTAGTATTATTATATTTTTCTAAAAGGAGTCTAATGATACCATAGAACCACCAATATAGCCCCAAGCTAAAGTAGTTGTTGAGTCTTTTGTTATTCACCAAGTGCATGGCAACCAAAACATATTGTGCTAAAAATTGTCCTGCTTATTGAACACATGGGATGGAGTATGGAAGGGAGTATTATTGTTTTGCCTAAGCATTTGAAATGTGCATGCATTTATTTGATTTTATTTCATACCATTTTCAGAAACAAAAGTATAAAACAAGGTTCATTGCATCTTATAGGATATTTTTTATCATCTTGGAGCCTCTTGAGTACCAAAGCTTTGGAATCAGAAAGATGAGTAGAAAAAGGAAGCTTCCTAGAAGGTGATCAGAAAGATCAACTCTCATACATGGTGTAACAAATTAAAATATGGTTAATTAGAATCAATATTTATATAATAGAGCATCTTTTAATACTTACAGGCTAGTAACATTAGCTTTCTTACTTTTTCGAAACTATCAATTGGTCGACTTAAAACAAAAAACTACTATAGCTGTTAACCAATTTTAGGCATTTACCACTTCTTAGGATGGCTAAAATATTGCTATAATGGCCATTATTTTGGTTTCAAACACCTCTAGTTTTATTGTATGCATATACATTTCATATATACCCACATAAATAGACATTGTATATGCAAAGCACATAAACATATATGGTCATACATATATGCACCTATGTGCTATGCATATGTACATGAATGAATACATACATATACACCACAGTCACATTCATTAATAGTGATAATTTTCTTTGTTTGGAATAATGTTGGCTCTTTGATATATATTGATAATCTTACTACTTCTGCTCTTCTTGATGGGTACTTTTTTTTTTTTTTTTTCTTGAGATAGATAATGCAATTCTTCTTGGGTTGACTTCCTCATATTCAAGAATATCAACTATTATATTTAATTCCTAATCTTTAGTTTAAATTCAAATGTTCAAGTTGGTTTATTGCATCATATTTAAGATTTTTATAATATGCCTTAATTCAAATTGGGTCAAGAACTTCTCTTACTCTACAAACCAAGCTTATTTATCATACCTATTTTAATGAAGCTTATTTATCATACCTATTTTAATGAATCCGAAATTAATGCCAAGAGTTGCATGCCAAGCTATGTGTGTGTCTATTTCCCTTTTTTTTTCTTATAGTTCCACAAAAACCCTAGCTGCCCAAGAATTGGCTAGATGACAAATGATGGTCCCGTGCCACTTGGACTCATGCCTATGATGTGGTGGAATCAAATCACACACCCTCTAATTGACTAGATGCCTAATTGAGGCCTTGACTGCAACCTTAAGAGTGTATGTAAACTCCTAGGGGAGGCCCAAGTAAGACATGTAGAGATCACAAGTTATATCCCTACTCAACACCTTGAAACTTTAGCTCAATCACCTCAAAGTCGAGAAACTTGAAGCTCTGTCTTACTCCACCCAAAGTCGTCCTTCTTAGAGAAACCCTGTACCCACCTTTTAAAACCCTTCACTCTAAACCTTGAATTAAATAAAAAGAAAGAAAATAAAAAAACCAAAGCTTTCACCTCCAAGGAAAACCCCATCCCATGCCCTAAAATTTCAAACAAAAAAAAGACACAAAGCATCCCCTAAGTCAACCAAAATACCCTACTACTATTCACCAAAGTCTTTTAAGCCAACCAAAATCTAAAATTCTAAAAAAAAAAGACACAAGCATCCCCTAAGTCAACCAAAATCTTGAAACCCTACTACTATTCACCAAAGTCTTTTAATTATATATGACTATGACTTTGCTAAATTGTATAACCATATGAATATTTTGTTCACTCAAACTCTTTTCTCAATTAAAAAAAAGTAAAAAAAACAACTATCTAACATCTTTTTTTATTTGGTCACATTTTCCTATAATCAAACAACCCAACAATTATGACTATATCATAAGCTTATGCAAAGGCAACATCCTTCATCCTTATTCTATTTTTATTTTTTTGATGCATATCTTACAAATGGCAATGGAGTGGGATGGAGTGAGATTAAGGATCCTTATCCCCATTCTTATTTTCATTAAAAAAAATAATCTTCATCTTCATTCTATTCCTATAAATAAAAATATTTTTCATTCCCATCCCTACTCCATTTCAATTCTGTCTCCATCCCCATTTTACCCTTTTTTTTAATGATGTATATGTATTTTCAATAAAAATTATAAAATTAATAACATAACATATATTTTTCTTACTAAATATATGAATAAATTTTATATTTATTATTAAAATAACTAAAAAATTTTAAATTAATATATAAAGATTATTTTGTATGCATAAAAATATATAAAATATTATAATATTTAAGTAGGAGATCTCAACTGTGAACGGATAGAATGGGATGGATTCCGCACGTATCTCGTGGTGAGGTCACAAAGCAGCCCATCCCATGCGTTCTACGATATATATGTAAGTTTGGCTAAGATGGAACGGGGTGGCAGGCTGGCCGCGCCACAAATTTAGACATGGTCAAAAACATCTAGTTTTGACTGCATCTCTGTCATACACTAACACTCCAGGTCATATGATAATATTTGGGGCTCAGGATTGATGAGATTTTCATCTGATTAACTTTCATGAAAGGCCAAATTAGTCTAATGAAAAAGCTTGCTGTACCATATCTTTTTTATCTTAATAACAACAGCTAAACTTATAAATATAAATCCTTAAATATCACTACTGAGTATAATATATATATATATATATATATTAGGTTTTACTCATATCATATCGTTGCAAAGTATTTGTCAGAGCTAAGCACCAACGGCTATAGTATAAATAATATTTTTTCAATGACACCAACTCAACCCATTAAGATTATTTATTTATTTATTTATTGGTGGCAAATTCTAGCGTTAACATAAAGTGCCCCATCTAGCATTGCTCAAAATGCTAATTAAGAACAATTTCATTTTTTTTTTATTAATTAAAAATAAACTAACTTTGGATCCTTCGTATATCTTTTGTTTTTCATTGAGAAGGCCTAACGTTTCATGTGAGCCTAAAATGCACACGAGGGGATTCAAGGCAACAAAACGAAAAGCTTGTGGCGTGTCAGCGTGTCAGAAGCCCGTAACGTTCCTTTTCGTGGCCTTGCGGTGCTCCCTTTAATTTAAACTGGCACTAGCCGTTGAAGGGAGGAAGCGCAGGGCGACGAGCTGGAAACAAGAAGATTTTCAAGGAAGGTCAGTGAAATTTTCTCCTTCGATGATGTCTGACAATAATGACCACCCGGTCTATTCTTCCTGGCAACTCGAGAAAAGAGTGGTTTTTCTCTATTTTATGGACGTCAAGAGGAGTAAAGGGACACCTAAATTATTCAAAAAAAAAAAAAAAGGAGTTCAAAGAAATAGTAATGAATGGCATGGGAGATAAAAGGAGGAGGAAAGAAAATGAATGCCCTTCCTTTCTATTAGAAAAAGAAATGTAATGGCTTTGGTGTTTTAAATTTAGTTAAATTTATTTGTACCATTATTTATAAATTTTTTTTATTCTTAATTATTTAAAAAATAATAGATATATATAAAGTAAAATAGATTGAATTGAGAAAGTATCAATAACCACCATACCATCATATGATAAATTTCTGAAAGTTTAGGCATCGTGTTCTAACGTAATATTTTCTCAAAAAATAACATAAAGCAGTTCCACTAATATCTAATTCAACCTTTACCAGCAAGCAAGATAAAATGATAATTTTTCTGTAGATGTATCTAGATAAAGCTGCCACAACATGAAATATAGAAATTAGCCTTCAATTATAGAGTTGCAAATATCTAACTTTTGGTAGCATTTTCATCTTCTTGTAATGAGAGAAAGGAGAACAACTGAATAGCAATGAATCCCTTTTTTTTTTTTTCTTTTTCCTTCTCTAACTGAATAGATTGATGGTTTGCTTCCCGTTATCTTAAATGCTTACATATATGGAATTTAGGGAAGCTACATCTGCTCTATTCAGTTATGGTGACCATGACAATGAATTACTCGCACAACTAAAATTGGTGGGGATAATGTTAGGGTCAATCTCATCTCATTTCTCTTGTAGTGTAAGCCATAGGAATTACAGAGAGCCTATTAATTTCCAATAAAAACCATGCAATAAGAGTACAATAGTTAAAATATATCTTATTAAGATCACAATGAACTCAAATTGTATTGTTAAACTAGCATTAGAAGCAATTTAGCTTCCTCCTATAGAACTTCAAGATATTTGTACGATACTTTTAGAGTAAGATGCACGTGTTAATTAGTAAGATATAACCTTCCATAGTGACATGTAGAAAGAAAGGAAGATTTGGGGAAAAAAACCATGTTCAAGTTGCAATACAATGAATTGATAAAAATGAAAGCTATTTAGGTATAATTTTAATTTTCATTGTCAAATATAAATTTTTGTTTATTTTAAAGTAGACAATGAAGAGAAACATAAGTGCTCAATTCAATCCTCATAATTCATGAGTGGCAAATAAGAAAATGATAAGATTTTAAAGAATTAAACTTGTATTGTTGCAAAAATGCAAAAACGGTTTTTTAATATAGATATAACAACAATGCAATGTGTTCTTGTACAAATTGCATCATTAGCTTGTATAAGTACACAAGCCAAAAGATTCTAAAATGATGTCTATAATAAAATTTAAATATCTTAAGATCAAAAAAATTCCTGATAATTGAATACATTGATAGAGATTCATGTCCAAGAAATTATTTGTTAACATGAAATTATTTTTTATTATGAAAATTAATTTTCTTTTCCAAAATATACATAACCTTTTGCAATCATTATTCATTTTGAGGGAGAAGCATAATCATTTGTTTTATGATAATCTACAAAAGAATAGCATTGCTACAAAAAGTAATTTTTTCCCTAAGAAATGAGTGGAAAAGAAATTGATATTGATATTGATATCGATTTTTTTTTTTTTTTTTTTTGGGGGCGGGGGGGCGCATTGAGGGGCTAGTAAAAAAAATATGATTGAACTAACTAAAAAGATTTACCCTTTTTGCACGACAAATAAGATCTATTATGTCCAACATGTGTATCATTAGATTTATTGTGATTAAAGAAATTGTTAGAATAAAATAGTAAATAAAACATATGAATGTCCCTTTTTGATAATCAGTAACAACAATCATATACTATTCTCTAATCTTGTATCACTCCATTTGTAATAACAAAAGAGAAATCTATCAACAATGATAAAATCATATCTAATTATCTTGTCACTTATGATCAAACTAGCAATAAGAAAAGTAAATAAAATCTAATAACTTTGATTTTTACCATCAATGACTATACAAAATTTTATCAAGATCTTGATCAAATCTAGTAGTATATACTTTCACAAATCTTGTTAAGATCTTGATCAAATCTATAGTCTATACCTTTCTTCTCAAATTGGAACTTCTCAACAAATAACACTCATGTTGGCAATTTTATTTACACCATAAATCAAAAATACAAATTATGTGTATGAGATACCAAAAAACACTTGCTTTTCTTATTAAATCTAAAGAATAAAAGAATTAGAGAAGTATATAACTATAAATATAAAACATGCATCTAGTTTTTGTTATTACCTTTGGCCCATTAGGGCCTTTCCTCCATAGAGGTGTCTTAGCTATCCTACAAAAGCTGCATGTCTTAATAGGGGCTTGCAAAGAAAGGTTTAAATCTAGCCCGCCCACCCAGTATTCTCTCTCCAAACAATTGATCAAGTCCTTCTCAGCCAGAGATTTAGAAGAGGAAGAAGAGTAGGCATCAAAATTGTTTTCCATGGTACCTATTATCTAAACTTCTAAAGGACTATTGACTGAAAATAGTATTACTAACAGAACTAATGAGAAGAAGGGAAGACAAGGTGGTAATTTATAGTGGAGTTGTAGAGTAAATGAGATAAAGAGATAGAACACCACTTTTCTTGATGGTTGCTAGGGGTATGGATTTTAATTAATTATGCAGTATGAAGATTATGTTTGTACGCACGCTTATTTGTTAGGTCTAGGAGTAATAAATAAAATTTGTTGTTATTATTTGTAAGGGATGTCGTGTGTTATATTTGTGTCAGAACACAAAATCAATAGCAACAAAAACACAAATAAAGGTTAGTATTATTATATTTTTCTAAAAGGAGTCTAATGATACCATAGAACTACCAATATAGCCCCAAGCTAAAGTAGTTGTTGAGTCTTTTGTTATTCACCAAGTGCATGGCAACTAAAACATGTTGTGCTAAAAATTGTCCTGCTTATTGAACACATATGATGGAGTATGGAAGGGAGTATTATTGTTTTGCCTAAGCCTTTGAAATATGCATGAATTTATTTGATTTTATTTCATACTATTTTTAGAAGCAAAAGTATAGAACAAGGTTCATTGCATCTTATAGGATACTTTTTATCATCTTGGAGCCTCTTGAGTACCAAAGCTTTGGAATTAGAAAGATGAATAGAAAAAAGGAAGCTTCCTAAAAAGTGATTAAAAAGATCAACTCTCATAATGGTGTAACAAATTAAAATATAGATAATCAAAAACAATATTTATATAATAGAGCATCTCCTAATACTTATAGGCTAGTGACATTAGCTTTCTTACTTTTACCAAGCTATCAATTGGTTGACTTAAAACAGAAAACTATTATAGCTGTTAATCAATTTTAGGCATTTACCACTTCTTAGGATGGCTAAAATATTGTTATAAGGGCCATTATTTTGGTTTCAAGTACCTCTAGTTTTACTGTATGCATATACATTTTATATATACCTACATAAATAAACATTGTATATACAAAGCACATAACCATATATGGTTATACATATATGCACCTACGTGCTATGCATATGTACATGAATGAATACATACATATACACCACATTCACATTCATTAATAGTGATAATTTTCTTTGTTTGGAATAGTGTTGGCTCTTTAAAATACATATTGATAATTTTACTACTTCTGCTCTTCTTAGTGGATACTTTTTTTCTCCTAAGTCAGATCAGCAATTGTTCTTGGGTTGGCTTCCTCCTATTGATTCTATCCTTCATTCAAGAATATCAACTATTATATTTAATTATTAACTCTTAGTTCTCTTTTGCGTCAATTTTTGGATTTCCTATGTTCATTTCTTGTGAATTATTGATTGACAATGACTAGCAATATCTAATATTTGAAAATAGTAAAAGAGCATCAAAGAAGGATGCCAAACTTAAAAGAGCATGGTAGATGGAGCAAAGAAGGGATAAATAAATTGGACATGAGATGCTTAGCATAATTTGGGACTTTTTTGACACCCTCTTCTAACTTATGTGGTTTACTAAGAATTAAGATGTAGAACAATGGTATCTTATGTAGGAATGTAGGATGATTGTTCTAATGCCCAGGGCCACATGAACAAGCACCAAAAACAGTACAAGAATAACACGCATGCATGCACGCGCACGAGAGAGAGAAAGAGTATACAAAGAGACAAATTACTCTTTGAGGTGATTTTATTCACCATCCCAAAACATCAATAAGCCATGGTGATGAAAGATATATCATTTTCAGAATCGGCTAATTTGAGCCAAAATTTAAAACTTTTCATATTTGGCCTACAATAAAAAAGGTAAGTATGGCTTATAGTCGGGGCTCCGAATATATTGTCTATAAGAAAACTGCTAAGTGGGTTGATTTGGATATCAACTCAAAAATTTTCATATTTAGATTATAACAAAAGGTAAAGCCTATAAACTAAACATCATGCGCATTATTTTTAACAAACTTTCAAATGGTTACTTGGGCTAAAATCTAAAACTTTCATATATGACCTATGACAAAAAAGAAGGTAGGGCTCACGGTTAGGACTCCAGATATATTATCCTTGAAGAGACTTTTAAACAGGTTGACAAGGGCAGGCATCCAAAACTTTCCATATTTGGAGTTTGATAAAAAAGGCAAGTAGAGCCTGTAGTTGGGGTATAGAATACATTATCTTTGAGAAAACTACAAAATTAGTTATCTTGATTACTAGTCCAAATGTTTCCATATTTAGACTATAATATATTGGATATATAGTCTGAACACTAATACATCATTATGAAATTGGTTGTCTCGAATACCAACTCAAAAATTTTTATATTTGGATCACAATAAAAGTAACAATTAAGGCCTATAGTCTGGACATCGAGTTTAATCTAGAACCCTGGTTTGGTTTTTGGCTTATTCAGCTACACATTGTGTCAAGATCAGCATATAGGTTTGATTAGCTAGTCTAGTCTATAATATCTCCAGCATTAATTAAGATCCAATTGATATAAATCAATCAAATTCACTAATTGGGTTTAACTGAGTTTAAGTACCCAGCCCAATCTTCCTGAACCAAACCCAATTATGGCTATTGTTGAGTAAGTCAAATTCGATCTGCATGGGTTCAAGCTATATCTAAATTGAGATCTTGAATACCTAATTTAGGTGATGATATATGATCAAAAAAAATAAAGAGATAGCCATGACATTGAATTCAAATGATTGAGTTGGTTTATGGCATTAGATCAAGAATTTAGTGCAAAATGGTGTGGGTTCAAATCCTACTCTTAACTTATTATTTAAGCATTTAAATTTTTTTGAGTATGCCTTAATTCAAATTGGGCCAAAACCTAGCGCATGATTCAAAATGGAAGCTTCTCTTATTCCATAAATCATGCCTATTTACAAATTCTGGTATGATTCAAATTTCAAATTGAACTTCTCTCATTCCATAAACCATGCCTATTTACAAATTCTGGCATGATTCAAATTTCAAATTGAAAGCAAAAACCAAGCTTCTCGCATTCCACAAATCATACCTATTTACAAATTTCAGTATGATTAAAATTTCAAATTGAAAGCTAAAATTAGAAGCCTAACACATGGTTCAAATTGGAAGCTTCTCTTATTCAACAAATCATGCCTATTTACAAATCATGTCTATTTTAATGTAAGCTTATCTAAGGAACATTCATCTAGAGAAGGAAGAGAGCATCTTGATTCAAATTAATAAGAAATTCACACCTTGACCAAAATTGGGTTAGATAAGGAATACAACCAAGATTCATGCCTTGATTCAAATTAGTCTAGGTAAGGAATACAACCAAGAGACAATTCTAGCATGATTCAAATAGTCTAGCACATAATTCAAATTAGACTCATTCCATGAATCACACCTTTTTAAAGAAGGAACATGATCATCTAAAGAAGGAACAAGAATCTCATTCCTAAAGAGTGTGTCTCCCATAATTATGTCTCTAAGACCTTGGGCTGCTAGACTTCTACCAAAGTTGAATGCCCAAAATTAACACCAGGAGTTGCTAGAAGAGGGATCACATGCCAAGCTATATGTGCATCTCTTTCCCCTTTTTTCTTATAGTTCCTTGAAAAGCCTAGTTGCCCGAGAATTGGCTAAATGACCAATCATGGTCCCATGCCACTCAAATCTTATGCCTATGATGTGGTGGAATCAAATCACACACCCTCTAATTGACTAGACGCCTAATTGATTCCTTGACTGCAGCTCTAAGAGACTATATAAACCCCTAAAGGAGGCCTAAGTAAGACATCTAGATATCACAAGTTACACCTTTACCCAACACCTTGAAACCCTAACTCAATCACCTTGAAGTTTTAAAACCTCAAAGCTCTGTCTTACTTCACCCAAAGTCCTTCTTAGAGAAACCCTGTGCCCACCTTTCAAAACCCTCCACTTTAGACCTTGAATTCAAAACAAAAAAAAGAAAAGAAAATCAAAAAATCAAAGCCTTTGCCTCCAGGAAAACCTCATCCCATGCCCTAGAATTCCATTAAAAAAAAAGAAAAGAAAAGACACAAGCAATTCTCTAAGCCAACCAAAATCTTGAAACCCTTCTACTGTCCTCCAAAGTCTTTCTTCCCCAAAACCCTGTGTCCCATTCCCTGATCCCAAAGATCCTTGGTAATCCTTCTTCATCCTCAAAGATGTTAAGGCTACCATGGCTGTCACCAATGGATGCTTTGGCATGATGATTGATATCACCTAATTCACGTTCTTCAAGGTGCTTGACAAGGGAATGTCCCCCCCTCACCTTGCTTGTTGTCATGGAGACCAACTCTGTGTTCAAGATCACCAAGAAGAAGATCGAGGTGGTTGACAGAGCCATCATCCTCACTGCCTAATGATCAGTTCAGCTTTCTTTTTCTCGAGATCTAAGTTTTTCTTTTATTTCTTTTTGAAATGGTTAGTTGAAAGAGTGGATTTTGGATCTAGAATATTATTCCATTTGATGAAAGTTTTGTTTTATTTATTCCCAAAAGAAGACAAAAGAAAGGAAAAAACTAAAAGAGAGGAAGAAGAAAAAGAAAAAAAAAGAAGAGAAACAAAAATAAAAGGAAAGGAAAGCAAAAATAGAAAAGTAAGAGAAAAAGAGAGAGAAGAGACAAAGAGAGAGAAAAATCTTGAGTGTATTGAAAGAGATACTCCTAGCTCTTCCTGTTGACCTTCGTATCATCATCCATCTCGATAGGACTGCTTCTATTGGGATGATATGGGGTATAAGAGTTTTTTATATATATTTTGTTCCTTATTATTAGTGACTTCTTTTTAGAAGATCTGTGGTCTGAATTTGCAATGAGTGCAAGCTCCCATTGTTAATTACTCTTACCGTAAGGATTGAGAAACTTCTGATTAAGAGATCACAATCTTGGTTAGTCATGTGAGATAGATGTATTTAAAGAAATTTTATTATTCATATTTATTTGTTATTCCAAAGTTCAAAGTGAGATTATTATAATTATACTTTATTTATTATTATTATTATTTTAATGACATGCCATATTTTTATCCTCCTTTTTGCCTTCATGTTTTCCCCATTTTGAGTTCCAACCTCAACTAGACAAGAGAGAAGGGCTCAAAGTTTTTAATAGAACAGAGCTCCTCTTTTGAATCAAGTTAAGCTCAAATTAGAAGCATAATTCTTCTTTTGGATCAAGTCAGGCTCGAATTGGGAGCAAGGCTCTAATTTAGATCGAGTTAGGCTCAATTTGGGAGTAGGGCTCCACTTGGATCGAGACAAACTCGATTTAGGAGTAAGGGTCCAATTGAGTCAAGTTAGGCTCGATTTGGGAGTAGGGCTCCACTTAGGTCGAGTCAATATCAATTTAGGAGTAGGGCTTCAATTAGGTCGAGTTAGGCTCGATTTGAGAGCAGGCTCCACTTGAGTCGAGTCAGGCTTGATTTGGGATTAGGGCTCCCACTTGGTTCGAGTCCGACTCGATTTTGGATCAGGGCTTTAACTTGGGTCGAGTTAGGATTGATTTGGTAGTAGAGCTCCAATTGGATCAAGTGAGGCTTGATTTGAGAGCAAAGCTTCAATTTGGGTTGACTTGGGCTTGGGAGTAGGACTCCCTTTAAGTTGATTTGAAAGTAGGACTCCATTTGAGCTGACTCAGACTTTATTTGAAAGTCGGATTCTCTTCGGCTTGGTTTGAGAGTAGGATTCTCCTTTAAGCTAACTTAGGCTTGATTTGAGAGTAGGACTTCCTTTGAGCTTGGTCTAAGACTCTTCTTTGAGTTGACTTGAGCTTGATTTGAGAGTAGGACTCTTTTTGAGCTTGATCTAAGCGTAGGACTCTCCTTTAAGCTCGATTGAATTTAATTTGGGAGTAAGACTCCCCTTTGAGCTCAATTCGAATCTCCTCGAGCTCAATCTGGGCTCCATTTAGCTTGATCTAGATGGACGTAGCTTGATTACCACTTAATCTGACTCAATCTAAGAGATCTAGCTTGATCTGGGCTTGATTATCATTAGATTTGGGTTTAGTTTGGCTTGATCTAGTTTGATTACCTCTTGATCTACCATGATTTAGGAGTAGGACTCTCTTTTGAGTTCGATTGGGCTTGATTTGGGCTTAATCTAACTTGATTCGGACTTAATTTGACTTGATTCGGTTGATTTGGGCTCGATTTAGAAGTAGGACTCTCTTTTAAGCTTGACCAGATTTGATTTGAAAGTAAGATCCTTTTTGAGCTTGATTTGAACTTTCTTGGGCTCAATCTGAGCTCCATCTAGCTTGATTTAGGCTTGATCTAGCTAACATGGCTTGATTGTTGCTTGATCTAGCTCTATTTGAGAGTACAACTTCCCTTTGAGCACGATCGGATTTTATCTAGCTTAATCTGGGCTCCATCTAGTTTGATTTAGGCTTGATCCAACTAAATGTGGCTCGATCACTGCTTGATCTAGTTCGATCTGAAAGATTTTGCTTAATCTAAGCTTGATCTAGGCAGTAAGATTCCCCTTTAATCTCCATCAAGCTTCATATGGCCCGATCTGGGCTCCTTCTAGCTAGATGTGGGCTTGATGTGATTGGATGCAGCCCGATCACTGCTTGATCTAGCTCAATCTAGGAGTTCTGGTTCGATCTAGGCTTGATCACTATTTGATCTGGGCTAATTTGGTTGGATGGAGCCCAATCACCTATTGATCTGGCTCGATTTGGGAGATCTGGGCTTGATCACCACTCGATCTAGATTAATCTGAGATCAAGACTCTCCTTTGAGCTAGAACGGGCTTGATTTGGGTATTGCTTCTCGCTCTAGACTTTAGTCTAGACTTGAGTCGCTACCACGAGTGAGTTCCTTTCTCTTATAGAGGTTCTAGAGAGACTTTAAGGGACATGGGCTGCAGATCAGAGGTTATGTTTAATTTAGGTAGTGAGGAGGGTGGTGAGGGTAAGAGGCTTACTTGTAGGGAAGCAAAGGGGTTTGAGATAGAAGTGAGGTAATACGAGTGATTCTGATTCAAAGATCAGTTGAACCTATAACCTTTTAAACTAAAACCAATGACTAAACCAATTTAATCATCTTAATTTGATGGCAAAGCCATCTCTTTATTTGTTTACATGTTATAGCCTAAATTGAGTATTTATGATCACAGTCTATATATGGTTCAAACCCATCCAGATCGAGTTTGACTTGCTTAACAATTAGGTATAGTTCAAGAGGATTGAGCTAGCTACTTAAACCATACTACCATATTTTATTGATTCTGATTGGATTTTATTAAAAAAATTATTGGATTATCTCAACTTGAGTATCCACATATTGCTTCTGTGATATGCATAGCTATTTTGAAAATTTTAAATAATTATGATATTCAAAATAAAATTTTTTGTATGACTTTTGATAATGCTAGTAATAATACTTCTACTATAGATATATTAAAAATGTAATACTTCTACTATAGATATATTAAAAATGTAATTAAATCCTAGTTATGGTGGTAGATTATTTGATATTAGATGTGCATGCCATATAATAAATTTGTATGTTCAAGATGGTTTGAACATTATTAATGAATATGTTGTAAAAATTAAAATTATTAGATTATATATTTAATCTTCTACATCTCAATTGCAAAAATTTAAGGAATTTTGCCATCAACATGGTAAAAAAAAATCATGTTAGACATAAAATATAGATGAAATTCTACATATTTAATATTGAACAATTCTTTTAATTATAAAAATATAATTGTAATATTTTATAATGATCAAATGCCTAGTGGTAATCAAGTTATAATTTAGATGGTCTATTTGTTATGCTATAATGATTTTTTTAGAAATATTTCATAATGCAAATAATCAATTATCTAGTACTTATTATATAATATTAGTGATTATTTTCCAACTTATAGATTTGAATCTAATTTTCAAAATATAGTTTTAATAATAAAAATAAAATTTTTAAAATATTTTGAAGATATTTCATCATTATATAACTTAGCTACAATAATGGATCTTAGGATTAAATTATGTGATTTAGAAATTATAATTGATTCATACTATAAAAATATGCATGGTGGTGTAGATCTCAATCTTTTAAAAAAGAATTTAATAAATTATTACATGAAATATATAGTATATATTAATAACAATTAGGAAGTAGAAGACCCACTTCTAGTGGACCATCTCAAAATAGTAACAATGCTAAAGATCTTATATAGTAATTATAAAAAGAAATAAATATATAGCCATAGGCATTATTCTTCTTCTTCTAATGAACTTGCTTTTTATTTATAAAATGACTTCACTTGCTTTCTCACCTTTGAGGAGTTGAAAAATTTTGATATTTTAGTCTAGTAGAAAGTACATAAAAATAATTATTCCATGCTTACCATCATGGTATGTGATCTTCTAACTCCTCCAATGTTTACATTAGCATCAGATTTTACTTTTTCTATAGGAAGTAAGGCGTTGTAAGATAATAAGGGTTGATTAACATTTGAAGCAGTGGAGATATTTGTGTGTTTGAAAGATTGACTGGATGCTGAAAAAATCACAAGACCAAAACCAAAGACTAGAAGCAATACAAGTGCTAAAGAATAAAGAATAAAGAATAAATTTTTTCAAATTACAAGTCCTAAAGAATAAAGAATAATTTTATTAAAATTAGTTGTAATTATCTCTCTTTTTTTGTAAACATTTTTCAAATTGATTGAAATTTATAAATTATAATTTCCAAGTATAATTTTGCAGCCATGTGTATTTTTTAAATAAAATCTTAGTTGATTTTATTTCATTATTTGTAATTTTGAATACATTATAATTCATCGATAAAAAATAATAAAAGTGTTATTTTTTTCATTATTTTTGGAGTCAAATTTACTTACTTTTTCTAATTAAATGATCAATATGAATAATATTTTTAAAAAGGCATAAATCAAAAAAGCCTAGCCCATGGACCAACATGGTTCAGAACAAGCCCATGGGCCAAGGGTCTAAACTCTATGGACCATGCCAACAAGGACCGTAAATAATGCCTTGCCAGGCCAACATGGCTCGTGAAATCATGGGCGAGGGGTCCATGGGCCGTGCCAACCAATATGGCCCGCTTTACATGACTTCAATCCTATAATAACCCTATGTCTTAAAAATACCCTTATAGAAACAAATTTTACTTCAAGATAAATTGAGCAAACAACCTAGAGAATAGTAATCCCGCTTTTAGTATAAAAGCAAGCCTGATTTAATTAGGATGTTCTCACATCCAATCCTCTATTTGGTAATTCCTTAGCATCCATTCTTTTGAAGGGTCCAATATACTTAGTGCACTAGAACATAATTAGTTGGGATGTGGGATATTTTAGTTCAAATCTTGAATCAAATTGGATGCTAGATTTAACCTAGATTGAGCCTGATCTATCATAGGTTGCAATAAAGTTAGGCTGAGCGATTAGAGCAAGATAAAATGGCACAACCCCAATTAAGAACTTGGAGGGGCTTGGCTCTAGCTCAAACCAAGTAAGATCAAATTTAATATGGATT
The DNA here is from genome assembly GCA_017589505.3 of Metroxylon sagu. Classification (NCBI taxonomy): domain Eukaryota; kingdom Viridiplantae; phylum Streptophyta; class Magnoliopsida; order Arecales; family Arecaceae; genus Metroxylon; species Metroxylon sagu. The sequence goes on along the minus strand of JACVBY030000634.1, from coordinate 1,365,295 downwards.
GAACCTAATTCAACCTAAGGTACAAATATAGATACCTGGCTAAAATCTAATGATGTCTCTAAAGGAAAATTTAAAGAAAAAACTAATAAAAACCTTTGAATCCCATGGGCGAGCATGATAAAAAGAAAATTAAATCTTCAATTATCAAATTCTATGCCCACTAATCCACACTCTTATGAAGTTTGGCATGGTCATAATTGGGCACAATATGTGATTAAGTTAGGTTCAAGGGGATCAGATTGGACAAATGAATCATGCCACTAGTCTTGGCCTAAGCCTATAAGAACTAGACTCAATGTAGGATTGAGAATTGAGCTATGTAGTTCACCTGAACATTAAACTCAACTTTATTTATTAAAATTGGAACCCAATCGAGTTAGATGATTAAACTTGAATGCTAGATCTAACTCAATTTCTAAAAATTAACTTCAATTCTCAATTGTATGTTGAAAATTTGGTCAAGCAATAAGGCACACTACTAGACCTAAGTTAATTCTTAGAAACTAGACCCAACTTGTAGCTGCCTCAAAGGTGATGCACCCGTCATCACTGCTGCTTACTCATACTCTAGAATGGTAATTAAAATCAGCTCAAACATATGTTTCTTTAGAACTTTTATTCTAAATAAGCCTAAGACAATTTTTTATTAGGTTTATGATTGATATGCTAGTTCTAATGATTTTAGACTTTTGTCTTAGGGTATGATTTGGATATTGGGCTAATCTCACTCTATGAATAGATCTTATCAATAATCTATGATGAACAATAAATCAATAATAAAGTTTAAAGTATTCTTCATCTCCTTACTTGGAAAGATTCTTTACTTATCATGGTGTGAGACAACATGCACTTTTATGAGAGATGATCAATGTAAGGACATGAACTTCGAGCATTTCCTATAGAGGTAAAGTTGTATAATCAAAGACCCTAAAGTAATTGGCATGAGGCCAATATTTATCTTCTTTATGCAAGCTTGCCTACATCACACATTAAAAATAAGGGAAACAAGATGATGTGCTAGTAATTGTTGCACTCATGTATGCACACTCATAATCTAACTTAGATTCAACAAGTATCTAAGATCTATTACAAGAATATAAAGTTGATTTACAAATTAAGTAAAGGAGCATATGATCTCAATAGCTCTTGCAACTAATACATGTTTTCAAATGATTTCAAAATAAATTATTTAAAATATTAAAACATTTCAAAAAAACCTTCATGGCTAAGTGATAGCCATATATAAGCCTTAAGACTACAGATTGAAAGGTCGTGCACATGCCCATGATTGGGCATTGATAAGTCACACTTAGATGTCATGATTGATCATCGATAGGTTGGCTTACATCCTATGACTAGGCATCGACAAGTCACACTTACACCTTATTGTAACAACCCTAAGATGTATAAAGAATAACTTCCTAATCCAGTTGTAGTATATCTCAACCCTAAACTATTTCACCTAAACCTTATAACATCCTATATCATCTAACCTTAACCATAACCCACCATGATCCATTCCTTTTCTTGATCAATTCCAACCTAATCCAACCCACTCTAATCCAATTAGGCCTAATCTAGTCCGGTCCATCCCAATCCAACCTAATCTAATATTATCACATCTATTTCAACCCTTTTCTAGCTGAACTATCCTAAATTCAACCTAATCTAACCTACTCTCACCCACTCCAACCTAATCCAATCATCTAATCATCATCCTAAATTACCCATTACTGCATCATACAATAAGGTGTTTGTCCTTCAAGTCAAAGGACTACTTGCATGTTTATGTACTTGAACCACACTACTATCTTAACTGTGCATGTGGATTGCTAGTATTGAACAGCTAGTATGATGATATACTCAAGTGTCAATGCAAGGTATGACCTGAGTGATAGAAAAATTTCATGCAATCACTTTCTACCATGGTAGCGTTACAAATGTTATAACCAACTTTGCCCATAGTTGTGAGATAGCTTTGAATGCAAAGTTGTATTCATAGTTATATTCAACCTTCTCCATAGATCTCATCAACTTAAATAAACCCTTAAAGTATTTAAGGACTCTTTTCTGGCTCTATGGCCAATGTGTAGCCCATATCCTACATGAGGTTACAAATGAGTCAAGTCGATTTATAACTCAATCCAAACCGATCCGTACTTAAAGACTAGTGGGTCATATCGAATTTAAAAATTAACTTGATCTAAAATCTAAGTCAGATGCAGGTCTTGTATTTTTCAATCCGACCCGACTTATAAACCTTAATTATGAATTTTTTTTTCCTTCTCTACAATTATCTTTATCTATTCATTAAATGAATTCGTCTTTTATCTTAATAACTAGATCTCTTATCATCTATTTTTTGCATAACTATATCTAAATATTTCTGTTTCATTATTTATTCTAATGGATTCTTATTTATAGTATCTTTAAGTATATCAATAAATATTTTAAAAATCATAATTTATAAAGTGAAGGGTGATCATTCATTTGGATAGAATTAAATGTTTTTGAATAAAAAATTAAGATTAAGTTAGCTCTTTTTTATCCTATTTAAATTTTTTAATGGATCTACATCAATTATTAGATTTTAATTAGAAAATAATAGTTAGATGCTCGATTCAAATGGAAACAAGACCTAATCTAATCTCATCCTAAATCCAAATATTTTAGATTGGATATAGGTCATACTTGATTTCAAACCAATCCGAATGACTTGTTAGATCTAAAATTTTTTGTAGACCTAATTTGACCTAATCTCATTAGTTAATGGACTGGATTTGAATTCGAAATCATGATTCAAATATAAAATTGGGTTAAAATAAGATCAAGCATGACCCAACTCAGCTCGACCTATTTGTAGCCCCAATCCTACATTATGTTTGGTCATGGTAAAGAAAAAACCAATGCATTAATTTAACAAATGCTTTCAATTATATGCAAATGTTTTTTAAAGTATACATTACTATGAGCACCCATAAAAAAAATAATAATAAAAAAAAAAAACCCACAGACTAGTATTAGCCCATACCCTATGATAATAAGGTCAAACCTTCATATAATGATGTGAATAGAAAGATGCCTCCTGCTTTTCCTTAGAGCTTTGCCAAGTAGATATATATGCAAGATAGTTCCTCTTCCAATGGTCTTGTTTGCCGCAATGGCAGCATCCTTCAACCTTCTTCTTGCCCATCCTTTTAGTCTCCTATCTGATCTAGCTAGTCCTACCTTGATGGTTCCTCTTTCTAATATATCTCAGACCCTTAAGAAGTTCTTTTCTTATTTTTATTTCCTCTTTCGGCCACAATTTTTTTTTTTTAGGACGAGATTTCTGCATATATGGTGCACTTCTGGAGTTCGCACTCATTCAATAAGCTCCTCAAAACACTTGATGTTTTTGGTGCAGTTTGGCAACGATCAACTCTTTACCATCTAAAATATAATGTAATATAAAATTATTCTATGATTCTGGCAGTGTCTGTAGCATGGCATTTATTTGGGTATCTACATCCCTCTCTCTTATAGCCAGTCATCATAACAACATACTTACTGAAAAACCCTCCCTTTGGCTGCTTGGTGTTTATTAACATCGTAATGGTCTTTTAAGGAGTGCAAGCGTCTGTCATTCTCCAGACATCTCCTGAATGTTATATATTATATCCGAAGCAACCTTGATCTTATTATTTTATCATAGCTTGATTCAGTGGTTATATGCATTACCAATTTCGAGCATCATCAAGCTGAGCTCTTTTTAAGCCTGGTTGAGCAGTTCAAGCTTGATTCAGTTACGTCTCATGGAGCTTGAATCAATCTGATCTCAAGACAATCTCGAGCTGATCAGATCAATTGACAGCCCCACCTGTAGCATGAGTCCTCCCAATTCCAACTCACGTTACAAAGAGCACTCTGATAATGCCAATGGCATTCAGCTCCATTGGGAGATGTTTAAATGGCCCACACAACCTTCACAAGATATACAGAAAAGTAAAAAAAAAGATTTTATTGAATGACCAAGCAAGATACATAGAAAAATAAAAACGATTTTATTGAATGGCCAATAACGATAGATAGTAGATATGCACAAGACTAACTTAAAAGTCTATTTGGACTCTCGTACCCAAAAATAAGGACCAACAACACTAATAGCGATACACAAAGGCTAAGTCAGAAGCCTTTGAATACACTTTCATACAATCTCCTAGCATCTTCTTCTAACTTATTCCAACAAATTTACCAAGGAAAAAAATTCTACCTGATCTCAACTACTTTCGATTCAAAAACTAGATAAAAAAGATAAGAACTATTTGATTCCAAAACTATTTTTATGATTAAAAGAAATTTTGATAGTTGAATTAACTTCCAATCGAATAGACAGAGATGAAATTGCGAATGCATTTCAGATGATTGTTCTTTCATGATACTTTGTCCGTGAAGTTGTTGGCATGGTGTCCCGATCATCTTGCACCATTATACTGTCTTTTTTTTCTTCTTGTTGTTGTTTAGATATCAGGCCTCTGCCATGCTTACAATGATTAGATCTCTCTTTCCGCGTAGCAGGCGCAGCTTTGAGTTGTTGTTGCTGCTGCTGTAAAGTGGCGTACCAATTCTGAAGTCTAGTAAAAGTTTTAGTGGGCCTATCGGTGTCCTTCTTGCATACATGTTCTGTGTGCATCCTTTGCCAATCCTTTGCCAACCTGCCTGCACCCCAATCCCAGGCTTCCACACCAAGCCAAAGTTCATGAAACCAAGACCTAATTAGAGGTTCAAATGACAGTTAACATCGCTTGGATTCCAACACCTGGCTTCTAGGATTTTGCAGGGATTTGAGCTTTTGGTTAGCCTTGCAGATGCAACCTCATTATGATGTTATATGAATCAGATCATCAGTAGATGTTGGCTATTTGGCAAATGGAGAATTTTCTTTTTTACTAAATCCTCAATAAGTTTCCTTTATGATAAAAATTTTTGATGAGATATAGTGGTGAAAATATAACCATGCACTTTTTGGTAGGTATATAAAAATAATATAAAAAAAAAAACATAGCTTGTACTTGAAAATAAGCACATTGGAGAAAGGTTGATATGAGCCATCACTTGTTATCAAAGAATGAACTCTTAGAGCCTGTTTGATTATGAAATAAGTGAAGAGATATGCCTCCGAGGGATATCATTGCCAAATGCCTTCATGGAATAGAGATTTATAGGGAGGATGTAAGTGATTCGTACCGTATAATTCTACTCCATCATTTTGGTAGAATTGATTTATATCATGGAATAGGAATGCCTCTATTTCCTTTGGTTACTATTTTATTCTTTTTTATTAAATAGCTATTTTGTCTTTATGATAAAATCCCAAACATCTCATGTAATATATGTTAATTATACTTTATTACTTGTATTTATTTTCAGCATTTATTCCTCCAATGAAATATCAAAATATTCTATTCCACTAAATAGATTTCTTTTTTAAGGATGTACAAGATATTCCTTCCAAAATTTGTTCCAAAACAAAATGCTACCTCAGATCATGCTTAGTATCTGGAATAAAGATTGATCATCTCTATTTCGAATACCTTGCAAAAAAGTTACATGACATAGGATAAGTAAGAAAAGAGAGTATAATACTATTCTCTGATTTTTTTTTTTTTTTTTTTGAGGGGTTTAAAGCAATTTTATCTTTGTGATAAAGTCTAAAACATCATAATAATCAATGCAAATTAAATATATGCATTTATTTCTCTAACCAAATATCCAAAACATCAATTTCTGAAATGAGTCTTGTCTCTTCAAACTTTTCTAGTGAAATTTTATATTATCTTTCAAAATCTATTATGCGACAACTGACTACCATCATCTGATCGCTTGCTATATTTTGTCTCTAGATTCGAACGCTCTATTTGCTGTTGGTGGTCCTTCACCTAGGTTCAGATCGTGTTTAGGTGCTTGGGTTGTTCGCATTGCTGCCATCTTTGCTGATAAAGACATGAGGCACATCATGTGGATGCAGAGACTCATGGATCATGCTTTTATATAAAAATTCAAAGAATAAAAATATTAATAGGTTGGCAAATTAACACTTTTTTTTAATTTATTATTATTATTATTTTTTCCCTGAGGATTTGATTTTGGTGTATGCTACCTAATCCTAGCACAATTTTCTCTCCCTATTGTATAAAGCTCAAATGATCTCCCTCCTATATAGAAGCAAAGCTCTTCTGCAAGAGAATGGTTTGTAGGGATAGCAATGGCTTTTATTATTATTATTATTATTATTAATACTATTCTTCTTCTTTTTCTGCCTTAGTCGACTGCTGTCTTTTTATCTTTTTTCTTTACTTTATCTTTTAGTCTTCTTTTACAGCTTTCTCTTCTTTTTGCTTTCATAGAGAAAAATAAATATCCATCCCTATAAACAAAGATTTTTTCATTCCATCCTCGCTCCATAGAAAAAATAAATAGGTATCCCGCTCTATATACGCTGTATCATACCCTTCTAATAACCTATTCGAATTTTTAATAAAAATTATAAAAATAATTTTGTAGATATAAAAATATATAAGGGTATTATATGGGACCAATGAAGTGGAAATGGGGCAAAATCAAGACAGGGACATACTCATCACCGCCCCTACTAATGGAAGCAAAAGTAATCCACCTTCCTCTCCATTCCTTTCCTGTGAAAGATGAGAATCCCCATCTTAAATGCGATGCATTATGAATTAAAATTACCATCCAAGATGTTTTGTTACTATTGAAATAATGGAAGCGAATCCAGCTTAAAAAAAAAAAAAAGTTGTTGTTTTGTGTTGTTCATCGATTTCTTCTTCCATATTCCATCTCCTGGTGGCTAACTAATATAAGCAAAGCCTTTAGCCAACAGGAAGCTGAGACAAAGGGAAGAAGGGGCTCAACCCCACCCATTCTCTGGCTCGTTTCCAGTCCTTCCCGTGAATTAAGCAAGCCTCATGATGTCGTTAATGACAGCGGAAGACTCCAAATTTCGACAGCCCAGCTTTACAATGAAGCTAAGCTTTCTTCTTTTTTATTTTATTTTTTATTTTATTTGAAGCTACTTTTCACATCGGTTGGGCATCTCGTCCATGGGGCTGACGGGGCCAGAGCAGAGCAGCTCAGGGCCAACCGTTTTATTTTGTCCGCAGCTGTGCCATTGTCTCCCCTCTCGGTGCACGTGAATGTGCCTGTGGACGGGAGACAGTGCATGGCTCTCATCATGCTGGTCCAGGGGGCAAACTCGATGCTGCCTTCATTCCATTATAATTTATTATTATCTTCATGCTTGCTGAGGGAAATGTTACAAATGGGCGAGCCACATGATTCAAGACCATTTCTTTTGCTGCTCACATTTATACAGCAAAGTAGAGGAGAGTGATGGCCAATCATTTTGGGTCTGGCTGACCACAATCAAAAAGGATCAACACCAACAAGTTGGTTCATGGTGTTGCCATCTCACAGCAACAATTTGTTACTCAAGAAAGGGTATACTTTCTTCTTTTTTTTTTAGAAAAATAAAATATAGAGCCTGCTATGGTGCTCTGTCATTTTCAAAAGTATATGAATCGTTCATTAAAATAGAATTATTTAAGATAATTTGTCAAATAAACCAACTATTTCGGCTTCTTCCTTCTTGACACCTCAAAGAACTTTTCTTCTCTAGCAACAATATACAACCCGGCTCCTATGTACAAACTCCCTCTCTTCCTTTTTCTAAGAGTAAAGTTGCATCACTGACAAGGTCTTATAAGATTAGATCCATTGCCACGTGTTTCTCCTCTCCCTCCCCTTCCGTATTTCCTTGTGTAATGAAATTCTCTTCATTTTATTTTAATTATATACACACAACGGATCAAACCAATTACCCATTCACTTAATGTAACGTACTAAAAGTAAATCAAATATTTAAAAAATAAAAAAATTAAATGAAAAAAATTATGCGTTGTTAAGTACCATAGCAAAAGCTATAAAATAAATAGATTAGTTTGCCATAGATTAAAACCCAACTTCTTTTCTTGAGAACTCCTCTTTTTCACGAATTTAGTTGTTGAAGAAATATTGATCAACCACTTTAGTTGTGGTTTCAACAAACTTAAGTTCAAAAACTAAAATTATTAAAAAATAAATTAAAAAAAATATAAAACTTAAACTCTTAGCTTGCAACTGAAAACACACATATTTAGAGGTTAGCGGAATGGATAATTGACTTGGAATAAATTTAAACCTTGCAATCTTTAGCAATTTTAGGTTTGCAACCATGTTAATTAATCGCTTGATCCCAAAAACTTAACTAAAATGGCTCAATAATAAATTTCAGTATTAACAAGGAATTTTTATTGCAGCAAAATAGGTATTTTGGCCTTAAAAGCACACCTCACTCTTTGTATATCATACAAGTAAACTGAGTTTACTTGTGCTCCATAAATTCAAAGTTAAATTTATTGGAAATTATTTCATATATCTTATATAAAAATTATTTTTTATCCATCACCATCTAAGATAAAAATTTATATATACATATCGAATATGAGATTATTTTTAAAACCTAAAAATTTCAAATTACACTATCAGTAACCAAACCATCCGGGCTTTTGTGCACATCTAAATAGAGAGAGAGAGAGAGAGCAATCAAGTCAAAAGTCTAGTCTACCAACATGTCTTCTTTTTCTCGATGTTTGAAAGCAAAACCTAACCTAAGGTTCTGTTTTTCTGGGTCCTAGTTGGATCTTTGTTTGCCTCATGGGTGACACCCTAAGCAAAGGCTTGTCTATATTCATAGACTGGAGCAAACTTTGGCATCCACCACCTATTCCAACGTTTGTCTAATATTAAGGGGGACCAAGATTAATTAGCTCAACAAATTGCCATCCCCCAAGGAAAATGCCCAAAATCCTCACATTGGCTGGCAGGAAGCTTCATCCATATTTCTTGTCACTATAGCACGTCATTTCAGACCCATGTCCACTTTAGCTCAATTCTAAAGGAGACTTGTAATTGCTTGCTAAAACCCTAGCCAGCCCTATTGTTGGCCATGTAGGCAAATAATTGAAACATATAATTAACAATTAGCATTAACTATAAGATAAACACTCTTAACATTATATAAAAATGAAACCATGAGACCTCTTGCTCAAAGAGGAAGATACCACCACACTATGGGGCTCACAACTACTAGTATTCGAATCTAAAAATTCTATGCACAATATTATAGCATTTACTTCACATGGGTATGCCCCCACTTCTTCTTCTAATACCAACAACCAACATAGTTTAGTTTTGCAAGTAAAGGGTAAAAGAATTAAGTATGTGAAAGGGCTCCTTAACAATGAGATTATATATGTCTAAAATCTCTATACACGTGCATTATAACTAGTTTGTGATAGAATAATGATAATGTACTCATACGGGAGCCCACAAAAGACAAGAATTATCAACTAATAACAAAAGAAACTTGGAAACTTTGTTAATTGTTAAAAATTCACTCCCTTTGAGATAATAGCTTCAACTGTACCCTCGTGAACGCCTATGCCATCACCTAGCACTAACCTTTTGTGGTCCACGAGATTAGTTTGTCCGTTCAGTGGCACATCATTTACAAATACAAATGAAGTACAATAAAAGGACCCTAATTAACCTAGAAAGTAGTCTACCACGCAGAACACGAGGACAAGTGCAAGCTCTTGGCCTTCTTTGAGAGCTAATATCATCAGAGTATGCTAAGAAGTTGTTTTTATGATCCAAACCACTTTGGAATGAGTTACTTTCACTCGACACATTTACCATATGGCCAAATGGCTACATTTTTTTTTTTCTTTTCTTTTTTCTTTTTTTTTTTAAAAAAAATAATAATAAGTTTGGCATTTAAACCTTGGCCACAGTGGTGTAGAACAATTATTGGAGTCCAATGAGTCAGAGAATGTATACCCCACGGAACAGAGCATGTCATGGTCTTGGATGGGAGTGAGGTTCATATGTCTATGCTTTCTAGATAACGCTTCACATGCTTTCCAGCTTGGGAGATCCTGAGTCCTTTGATCTATCTCTACCTCGTCCCTTCAAGAGGATTAAAATAAAAGGAGAGCATCAAAGGGAAGGTGGTGGCAAGTGCATGGAAGAATGGTAACGACAACGAGACCCGTCCATGCCTACTACGGTCGATTCGATCTCAAGCTTTCCCAAAAGAGGGGAACCTTGTAAGGCGAGGGTAGGATATGTCTTGTCTTTCTGGAATGGACCTTTTGACATTTGAAAAAGAGAGAGATAAATAATAATAATAATAATAAGTTTAATTTTTAAGAATTATTTTTTTTAATATTCTTGTAATATTCATGCATAAATAATTTCATGTCAAATGAAAATAAGAATGATTTGAAGAGTTATAACTCAAGTTCAATTTCTACTAATTAACTTACATATAAGGTTTTGAACCCACGTGGATCCAGTCTACTGTTAAATTGATTGAACTAATAGGTAGATTTGAAACATTACAAATGGTAGCACAGCAAATTTAAATTATCATAGCGCACTCAAGGACGTCCCCCTCATCGTTCTCTGATAACTTAAGTTCAGCTGCTACCAATTAAGTATAATTAATTTGTACTTAGATTTTAAGACGACTAGTAGGTGAGGTTAGAGCGTTATATTATTTTTATTGCCATAGAAAATAAAAAATATTTATAAAAATATGTTTAATTATTGAAAATAAAATTAATTTTTGAAAAATGCATTTTTAAAATAGTAAAAAACTAAAAATGGCTTGAAAATACTTGCACTATTCCTGTAAGAACAAAGAAAAGAATAGAAAATAAATGTTTCTTTTAAGAAGCATCATCTATAATAAAAATAAAAGGTAAAAAGTAATGTATATTTTCACTTACAAAATATATTTTTCAAAGATAAAAATACGAAAGTTAAAAATTATTTTTAGAAACTAAACATAAAAATAAAAAATATTTTTGAGAATCAAATACAATCTAAGATTCTCAAATTCACATTTGATTTGGTGTCAGCATAAAATTAAGACCCTTTCGGTCCACATATTTCTCTTAAACCCTAAAAAATACAATTAATTAAAAGAATGGGTATGTAATCCATGGATAAAATATAAATTTTCAAAATTATAATAATTATTCTACCTTGCATGATAAAATAATTTTATGTCCAAATAGAATGAGTAGAGAGCAAGTTATTGAGCATCTTTGGACTTGCTTCACCCCAGAAAGCAGCCTATTTACCCTTGCTTCAACCTCTCCCGGGAGGCAAGATGTCCACTTCCTAGATCTTTCTCATGGTACGGCCACTGCCTCGGTACTAGATCATCGACTTGTTTTATATTTATAGAACAAGCCCCTAAGCAAGGTAGAACATTGATATTAATTCCAACATATTTTGCAATCCTCCATGTCCAATAAAGCATTCAAGGGCATGCTTGTCCCCATTGCATCGCTCACGTGATCTCAAGGCTTAAAGCTCAACAATATAATTATTATATTATAATCAAATAATAATTGGTTTGATCTTCAATTTTTTTAATGGTAGGAGCGGCACTGGATCAAATAGGTTGAGGATGGCTATGTACTAATGTTTACTAGCAAGGTGTTTTGCCTAAATCGTGCTTAACTATAGATTGGGGTCCTATTTGGATTGGCTACCAAGATATCTTGCTTGTTTGGTTCATCATATAAAATTAAAACGATATGGGATGAATGGGTTTGTCGATCCTATGTTTTTAACTTTGGAATACTGATGAAATAATGCAATTCACATCATTTGAATTCAGTCGTTACTTTTCAAATAATTCTCAATCTAATCCCATCCATGTTATCATACGAAAAGAAAGTACCCTAAATAGTTATTTTTTAGCAACCATGTAAGATAACTGCTAATTAACAGACTGATCCAAATAGTCCCTGAGCCTACCGAAGAGTTTAGCAATGTAAACTCCTTGCCTCACCTTAATCCTCTACCTAATTCATTTGCTGCATTCAGCTTCTTCCATAAAAAATGTCCTATGTCTTATGATTTAATCAAAGCTAATTGGATATAATTTAGGCTTTGTTAGATATCAATTTAATCTTTAATTCTAAATTTTTAATTTTCATCAAGTCAAGACTAGTCATGTCTTTTTTTCTTTTGCAAAATGAAATTCATGTTTGGCACTATATTATTTAGATTCTGATGATGATGGTGATAATGATAGTAGCTACGATTGGCTAGCAAGTAGTTAATGGTAATGAGCAATGAGAATAGTGATGGTCGTGGCTAATTATGATTTTTATATGATTTTTATTTTTTAAAATTAAATATTTAACTTAGAAAGTATTTCTAAAAATCAAAAAAAAAACAAGGCAAATATTTAATCTAGTTTCTAGTATCAATATTCATATTTTTAGAAATAAAAATTTTAAAAAAAATTAGAAGTAGACAGTAATGCCAAACAAATCTTAACCTTATTTTTTTTTATTAAAAAATGTATGTAAAATTTGTATTTGACAGTAAAGCACGAGATTAGGCATAGTTATTAGAACTGTGCCAGACATTAGACTTAATTAAGGGACTAACTCCATATTTCAATAACCAATAGGTAAATAGTTGAGCTGCATGAGCAATTAAAATAAAGTTAAAAATAAAAAATATAATTCATAATAATAAATAAAGATAATTCTTCTTAAAATTTAATAAATTTGGTGTTTTTAAAATTTAAAACCTAAAAATTAGCTTATTTAAAAATTATAATAGAATATAATATTTACATGAATGCTTAAAATTAATCATAAATTTTGTAAAAATATAATAATTAAATCCTTCTATATTAATTGAAGAAAAAGGCGAGATAAGTGAGAGAATCAAATTGATTAAAGAAAGAAGATTTAGATCTAAAAAATTAAAAACAAATTAAAAACAAATAATTTAAAAGTGTATAAAAAATCAGTTTAACTGATTTTACTATTTCACATCGAGTGTCAATAATAAAAAAAATGATTAGTTTATTTAGTTTTGATTGAATCAATTATAAAGGTCCAATTCATCATGGGACGGTCCGGTCTGAAATGATGAGCACGCGAGGAGGTAGCTAACAAGTGAAGTCACGTGTAAACTCCCTTGAAGATTAATTAGATTGCATCAAGCCTTTTTTATTATTATTATTATTATTATTATTCTTGTCTTTCTCTGGGCTACAAGCTTTGGTTTGGCTGTGTTGTTGGAGACCGATATTATCAACTCTTAAGAAAAGGAGAGCACATGCGAAGCAGGTAAGCGGCGGTGGTTGGCGCACATGCGCCACCGGTGGCTGTTTCTCGGAGCTCAAGCAATTATATATAAAGAAAATGGGATCAACAATTATACTTAAAAGAAAATGGAATCAAAGCTGAGGGAAACTGCAAGCGAACTCGACTCCAGAGTCCGTTGAGGGAAAAAAATAAGCCAGAGAAAAAGGTGGAGTACGAAAAAGTCAAAGAGAGGGGTGGCAGTGTCCTGGCCACCGAATCATCCAACCCACCAAATTTGAAAATCCAGTCGTCTCGCCTCCCAAGGCACTGCAAAATGCCACCTAAAGTCATGCAAAATTTAGGTAAGCGATTTTTTTTTTTTTTTTTTCCCCTTTTATTGTGGCATTCTAATCTGATCTCCATGGGCAACAAGTGAGGTTGGTTGTAATCCAAAATGATAGAGTGCCTTCTCTAATCATTTGATACATTCTTTTACAAGATAGATTCGGCAATGATCTTCAAATCTTTTGATACTCAAACAAGCTTAATTTTTTTTTAATGAAGGAATAAAGAAGAAAGAGCATTACTTTAAAGCTTTAGGAGGAGTTAAGAATTGGATCGATTTTATTTATAGTTTCAAGCTGCTTTTACTGGCATTTTGATAGAGTCATTTTTGAGTTGTGTGCCTGAATATTTTGATGAGATGAAAAGTAGCCCTTTTATTGGAGTTTCTGCTGAATAGAATTTAAGAATCTTTTGCGGGTCGAATAATTGATCCTACTCAAAGTATTCCATACCTTTGATCGGATTAGCTTATAAGTAGAATAGCATTTTTGATGGAAGTTACTCTTAATTGAAGCTTTTCTCTTTTATAATGAGGTATACAGTGATATGTTCGCTCACATTATATGACTTCCTTACCTGCCACATATTGCCATCATGTAAACTAATCAATTCATCCTACATCACCTTTTTTTTTAATTTTATCCATATGCCCTATTTGAAATCATGACGATAAAAAGATTAGATCACATAAGTGTTTTATGTATCCAACTTGCGATAAGATACCATTGACCAATAAAGGATGTCAAATTTTGTTAACAATATTTTTCAAAGATAAATATAAATTTCATTAGAGTTGTAGGTTGTCGGGCCTATTTTCGACGCATGATTTCTTATGAAAATTGGGTAGAGATTTACTAGTATTTATGCTAAGTACTATAAAGCCCAAACGATCCCTATCCAATTGCCATAAGTTACATACACAAAATGCTATATCTGCTAAAAACTTTGACATGTTCAATTCATTCATACTATTTACCAGATCACATCATAATTTATTTCATCCTGCTCAGATAACATAAGATTTTCTCATCTATTCATCACATGATTCTAGGCAATATAACTTTCATCACTATGCTGTTATAAAGATCATATACACAAATTTATTCTACAACAAAAGTCATTTCTCATAATCGTCTAAGTCCAAAATACATCATAGGGTTAGAGTCATACACATCCATCCATATCCATATCAAATACATATACAATTCAAGTAACATAAGTCCATGACATCAATCAATTTATCCACCTCCAGCAGCCCATATCAAAATCAGGCATCCAAGGGCCAACCTGCTATCTCTGATCTGAAATCAAAAAATTTCAACAGTAAAGGGGTGAGAACTAAGTCCTAGTGACTGGATAGCCATCTAACAATAAATATACTGATACATCATATCACAATAGATACAAAAATCTTTTCAAATAAGATAAGAAAACCCATAAGTTAGCTTATGCTTCCAACAATATAACTCAAGTAAGATAATGCCACTTTTACAAAATCTCATGATGCTGGGCTGTGTGTGCTACCACTAAGGTACATCCCTACAGTCGCCCTCCTGCAGGTGTACCTTCAGTGGGTGAGTGGACTGAGCGCCGAGGATCCCCGCACCACATGGCACCCCTCACATGTGCGGTTCACCCCAGGTGTGAGCTTGCCCCTTTTCCTTGGGCCTCCTGCTTGCCCCCTCTATGGGCCTATATCTCTGTGCCCCCTCGGGCTATATAGTAACCTAGCTCTTAACTGAGCTGTGATTCTTGTCCCACTGGGCTGCTTGCAATCTGTCCCACTGGGCTGATCTAACTTGTATTCCCCCTGGCCTCGGGATCATAGTACGATTGAGTCGCAAGGAGGTGCCGGCTATAATAGTATGTGCAATGCTCATGCTATGGCACAGTCTACAGGGTGATCAGTCCCATAGATGGCCCCATGCTCTTTATGCTTAGGCTGTAAAAATACTTTAATATAAGTTTATAATCCAATATACAACCAGCTATACTTTCTTTGAAACATTGATATTCATGCATGCCCATGCATCTCTTTGAAACAAAATTTTGAAAAGTAAATTCCATGCTTTACTGAAACATGTGTTTTTATCCAAACAATGCTTTTCATGAAACTCTATATTTTGTTTGAAATATGCTATATCCCATGTTTCCTTTTCTTTTCTTAAATTCATGCTTTGCTGAAACTCATGCTTTTTTTCTAAAATTTATGCTTTGTTGAAACTCACTTTGCTTTGAAACATACTCTATCCCATGTTTCCTTTTCTTTTCTTAAACTCATGCTTTGCCAAAACTCTTGCTTTTTCTGAAACTCATGCTTTTCTTTAGAATATGCTTTAAACCCATGCTTTGCTTTTAAACTCATGCTTTGCTTTAAAATATGCTTTAAACCCATGCTTTGCTTTATAACAAGCTTTAAACCCATGCTTTACTTTAGAACATGCTTTGAACTCATGCTTTGCTTTAGAATATGCTTTAAGAATAAGATACATCATAACTGGGTTCTCACTTCCCGTATTTAACTACTTGAAACACTATACTTAGCATAACATACTCTGATTTATAGCAAAATATCACTATGCTATCATAAAACATTTCTCAAAGCTAGATGAGAAACCCACTCACCTTAGCTGCTAGCACACTGTTATAGCTGCTATTTCTCTAGATCTGGCTCCTTTGAACCAATCTCTTGGCCTAAATCATCATACATGCATTATTAGGGTCACAAGCACCAAGGGTTTTATGAAACTATGCATACATGCTCTATGCCTTCATATCTTAGCATAATACCCTTTAATCCCTAACATGCTCAAGGATTCACAATCTACACATGCTATCACCTCATTTGCCTCTAAATCATGAGTTTTCAACATCATTATCTAGCTTAGGGAAGTTTGAACTTACCTTAGCAAAGATAGCTAAACCACCAAGCCTTTTTCCTTTCCTTCCCTTCCTCTTCTTCTCTTCTTCCTCTCTTTTTCTTCTTTTCTTTTTCTTTTTCTCTTCTTCTTCTCCACGGCTGGCAGAATCTCTCCTCTTTTCTTTCTCTTTTCTCCCCCTTTTCTCTCTTTTTCTCTCTTTTCACCTGGCCGCTTAAGGGTTAAGGAAGGGATGGGTGGCTTTAAATGCTCTTAGAAATTTCTATTTTGTCCCTCTCTACTCTTAAGTCACGCTTTTCAAAGTCTACATAGCTTCCTTCTCCACCAAGTATTTTTTCCCCTTCAATTTTCTTTCCTACCTTGCTCTTGATCAAATCCTCAAATGACTTTTTATCAAATTTCACTTTTACCCCTGGCCAAATTTTTATTAATGCCCCTGGCCAAATTTCCGTTATCAGATAAATAACAGGGTTTACCCACGTATTAGTCAACATGAATGCTAGCTAATGAGAGTGAAATCATCATCAAACCACTTCCGATTTTTGTCCACCTGAAATCTTAGTTAAGCGTGCTTGGGTAAGAGTGATGGGTGACCCACTTGGAAGTCCTTAATTAAGAGTGAAATTGGTCTCAAATCAACTCCACAGGAAAAATTCTAACAGTAGCCGACTATGTGGCCAAAATTCCTTCCAAACCACTTTTACAGAGACATTTTCCAAAGTAGTCGACTACTTTGGCCAAAAATTCTCCCGGGCAAGTTTTACAGAAAACTTTTCCACAGTAGTTGACTAAGTAGTCGACTACTGTGGCAACAAAAATTCTTCCAGCCTCTAAACAGTGAGCTTCAGGTAGTTAGCTGACTCTAGAGTCAGCTAACTTCCCTTGTTAGCTCACAGAAATTCACCAGTCAGCCAAAAACTCAGAGTTAGCTGACTCTAGAGTCAGCTAACTTCCAAATTTGACTGACTAACAACCCAAAAAATTCAACCATCTTCCCAATTAGTTAATAAATAAGTCAATTAACATTCAAAAGCCATTCTAATGCATTCCAACTTCCAAAATTTTCATTCTAACTTCTTCCAAGGATCAAAAACAACCAGAAAACATTGAAATCATCACAAAAACTTCGATTAAAAGCCCAAATAAGTGACTTTATCAACATTTTGAAAGGATCATGGGAGAAAATTCAAAACAACCTCTAAAATTTTAGCCTTCACATTTTCTTAAGATTCCCACTCAATCATTCACACTAGAAGGCTAAACTAACAATAAAAACATGCTTAAAATGAAATAACAAGTCTTCCAAGTTCAGGATATTACATAGGTAGAGCACATCAACTAATTAATAATATCTATAGCATATTTCCTCTGAAGCATTTTAAGGATAATTAAGAACGTTGAAACTTAAGATTTTATCCAAAAGAACTAGTTAGAAGATTATTATTTGGACTCCTTGATCTTATATAAGTACTCAAAATTTTCTCAATACATAATCAATATAGGACTAAACACTCACTAACATGGACTCTCACATTCTCCTCCCATTCAAGTCCTGACATCTTCTCCAAGCTAAGAGTTTATATCCAAATCCAATTGAATCCAATCATAAATGCATAAAGCTCATTTATGGTGTCCATTAGTCCACATGAGTCATGAACTAGGTTCGTTTTTATATCATTTGTCAACATCTCATATAAAAAGGCTAGCTAGAAAGTTATTATTTAAGCTTCTTGATCCTATTTGCATATCTAAGATCTTCTCTATAATACCTCAAGCCCACCTGCTGGCTCAATTAACCTATTAGTAGGTTGCATCCATATGGCTTTTAAAACTTAAGTACAAGTTCATTAGTAGCAGGTGAGTTATAATCTCTTTAAATTTTTTTGATCCTTATTGTACGCTATAAGCTAGCCAAAATTTACTTTAAGTGAAGCCATTAGTATGACTCTTGCCTATTAACTTTCAGTCGCCCGAATTGACTCTGATACCATTTCTAATGTCTCAAGTCCATCTATTGGCTTAATTAACTTGTTAGCGGGTCAGATTCATATGGTCTGAAAATTCAAGTGCAAGTTAATTAGTAGTAGAAAGCTTGAGTTATAAGCACTTTAAACTTTTTTTTACATCTGATATGAAACTATTTTGAGCTATTACATCTTTAGTATATAATTGATGTGAGATTAAATACTTACCAGTATGAGCTCTCATATATAATGCCATTGAGCATAAGAGAAAATATACAACAGTTAATTACAAAACAAAGTTTTTTTTTTTTTTGAGGAGATAGAGAGAGAGAATGAAGATGTCATTTCTATACGATGATTTGTAGCTCTTTTACCCTCGCATCATATATGTGAGTCTCCAAAGCCAGCTACTGATTTCATTATCTCAAATTTTAGAAGCTTTTGAAAGAATGTCTTATGCGTTGATCCCTTTAAACGATTATCTAACCCAGGCTATAGAAATCTTCAAATTCAAATCTACCTAAATTTTTCCTGTGCACTAATACTAGAAAGTTAACTGATCATCTATAATGCCTTGGAAGTCCAAATAAACTATTGAAAGTTTGAAAGTACAATTAATTGCAGTCATGTTCTTTCTCTAATTCAACTGTATAGGGAAATCTTCTTTTAATTTGTCCAATTTGAATCTCTTAAAAATTAAATAAAAAGTGAAACAAATAAATTTTATAGTAAGGTGGAAAGCAGTGATTTAAACTATTCACTGATCCGTTCAAATCAGCGTTATAGAATTGTAGTACAAGGGCTGTATTAATAATAGTGAGGTCATCCTCTCCAAATCTGACTCAAATTCCTTTTCTAGCTAAGAGGTCTAGGTTTTTTAGAAAGAGAAAACTCAAAAAAAAAAAATGCCAAAAATGGCTACAAGTTGAGTCTCTACTCTCAAATCAATTCTATATTTTACACCTTTTCTTCAATTCTTCATGGACTATGAGTTATGCTTCAATTAATGTTTATTATATATAAATAATAACATTAGTTTGACCAAACATTTCAGAGATCTAACAACCTTGAATCAAGTTCATCTTGAGCCAAATGAGCCTAATTGTTGGTCATAATCTTATGCATCTCAAAAAAAAATATTGAACTTAATAAAAAAAGTGCATTACATAGAAAAGTTATGACCTCATGTAGTTTTTATTGATGAACTAACTTTAAATGTGACTAATCTTGCTCCAAAATTTTGTTTAGACCTACTTGAAGCTTCTAATGGTCCATAATAGATCTAGCGATCCTCCTAGCTTACTTTCCTCCTATCTTCGAGAACTTCTTCACCTACATTCTCTATATTCTTCTCTATACATTGCAAGTTAAAAGGACCATGCCACAGAAACCAAGAACCTATCCTAAGATCTTCTTCCTTTCTTTCTCTATTCTTCTTAACCTTGTTTCTTTGCTTACCTCAGGGTTGCTATCCAATATTTCATATGAGAACCTCTAACGAACTCAAATATTTTCAAGTAGTCACGTACCTCTTAGGGTTGCCTGGCTTATTTAATAAGAGAGAGGGGGAGTCAACTATAATTCTTCTACATTTTTCTAAGCTTTTGAAAAACCAAAAAGTTTTTTTAGATGCCTAAAAGTACTTTTGAATAATTTTATGGTATTTAGTAAAATTTTCAAAAATACTTTTTGCCTCCACTAAAAGATAAAAGCTCTACTTAAAAATGCTTCAGATCTCCTCAAAGCTCTACTTGCCAAATGTTAAGAAGGTATTTTTATTAAACTTGAAGGTTACATATTTGAACCAAAAAAATTTAACATTTAATATTATAATAATATAATATATTATATTTTTAATATTATAATAATATTATAATATATTATAAACAATATAATTATAATTATATGAAAATATTAGTATAACTATAACATATTGTGTAGTGTAAAATAAGATGATATAATAATATTAAAAATACTATAACATAGTATACAAATATAATATTATTATACTATATAATGCTATAATTTTATATATTACTATAATAATATATCACAATAGTGTGATATTATATTATATAATAGCGATTGTAATTTTGATAATATATTATACTAATTGTACATTATAATCATTATTATACTAAAATGTTATTATATTTTTTAAATTATATTATAATGTTATAATATAATATATTTTAATATTATTATAATATGGTATTATTATATTATAATATTATTACAATAATTTATAATAATAATTTTTAATATGTTTGATAGTTGAAAGTATTATGCAATGTCTTCATTATTTTTATTTTAAAAGTACTTTCTTAATTTGGTTACCAAACATGGATTAAAATCTTATAGCACTTTAAAAATGTAGTTATTAAACAACAAAGAGTTTTTTTACCAAAAACTCTACTTTCAAAAGCTCTATTTCTAATAGCTCCATGAAACAAGGCCAATTACAACTCATAATCTCTTTTTTCTTACCCACTAGAGAGAGAAAGGTCACACTTATTTCAAGTTTATTCCTTGTGCTTGGCTCCTAATCTCTCTCATAGCATGATTACTATGAGAGGACAGTAGCTAGGGATGGCAATTTTATCTCCACCAGATGTAAACTCCTCCGATGGGAGCTAGGTCTTCAAGCTTTGATTAGGTTTAGGATGGGTTCAAAAAAACCTGAAAGACTTATATTTAGGGTCAAAATGAGACCAGTGTATATACTTCTCATCCTAAAACCTGATCTGACCCACCACGAACTATTCACATATATACATACATATATGTATATACATACATACTTGACTACATTCGAATACGGTCAAGTCTAAATCCAGTCACCTCTCCCATCCTTGGATCTACATAGTTTACGAATTCCATAGATAAAAAGATGAAAAAGATAGGGTGGCTCGAGGATCCATATAGATTCAAGGGTAAGGAATATGACTGAATTCTGAATTTGGCTACATTCAAATATAACGAAGTCTACCTCTCTCTCTCTATATATATGGTCCTGATCTGAAACCTACTATACACACATATGCATACTTAAAACCCACAAGGCAAGTATGGATTCTTTGGTTGATTCATCTTTCTTTGCTAAATAATTTTATCACCTTAATATTGTTCAGATTTTCTCTTTGGATTTCATTCTAAGTAAGTAATTTTTTTTGGAGATCCTTTTTTAACTAAATTGATACATAAGAAAAGGCGATGCATTTATCATGCTTTTATCTTGATTCAAGGTTTTTGGACTAGAAATTAGTCTAATTTCTCATTTACTTTAATTTGAAAATCTCACAAAATCTCTTTTCACTCAATTCTTTCTCTTTTCTTCGATATGAACATGAAGACTTCTTTCTTCAAGGGTCTTGTATGGTACTTTATTTATCTAAAGGCTGTGAAGTTTCTGCATATACTTGTTGTTGCTTAATATAATTATAAATAACTAAATAATTGTTATTTCGATTTACTTATTGACATAATTTTTTTAAGGATAAAAAAATGACCATATGGAACTTGAAATCACCATAAAATGAATCATGATTTTTTCTTTCCTGTTTATTGTTGGGGAAGCATTCTTATTATTTTTATTTGTATTGACATTTAATTTGTTAAAGTGTAATTTAAAAATAATTTTAAAAAAAATAAATAGAGGCATGGTAATAGGGTAGAATCGGGGATCCTAATTTTGGGCAAGGTCAGGGATGAGGACTATATTTATAACCTATTATAACATAGGATAGTAACGAGCAAGGTTTGAAAAGTCAGGATCAAGTTGAGTAAAATCTATCCTGACCCATCCTTTATCTTTACTAGGATAGTCCAAATTTAAACCAATATATGTGCACCCATCTCTCTCTTAATTTAATTATATTTGATAGGTTAGGAAATTTAAGATAGATTAGGGAACTTTTAGTTCCTAAGAGTGAGAAAATTTGATTGAAACAATAGCAAGTTTGGGGAGATAAAGATACGTTGAGTTCGACACATTATTAGGTTAGGTTGATTGGATATCTACTCACCAAAATCTATCCCTATAGGCCCCACCTTAGTCACACTACATATGCACATATGTTTGTATGTGTGAATGGTTATTGGAAAGATAAATTAATTTACAAAAAATCATATCCATATTTTAATAAATAATTCATATAAAACTATTAAGCAAATTAATACTTATTTTTTATAAGATGAAGTTAAATGTCTAAGTTGTGATGCCTTGCCTACTTTTATTATAATTATGAGTTGTCTCAGCAGTCATGGCTTTCTTTATTTAATAACTAGGGATTTTTATGTTTAATTCTTAAATAAAAATTAATTTTGTTGGGTTTAAGATTATCTCCACTCAGATTTGGCCGAGTCTAAATTTTGACGATAATAATCTCATATCAGTTATCTTTAAAATATGTATATACTAAAAATTATATGATTTAAAAAATTTTTGCTGATGTAGGGATGACAATAGGATAGAGTGGATATGAGGAAAGGTACCTCCATACTAGATCTATTAAAAAAATTCATACCTATACTCAGCTTCATCCTGCCACCTATTTCGAACTCTGTCATTCATTTTATTCATTTAGTATTTTTTTCTTTTAAATTTTAATTCTAAGCCCAAGCCTAAAGTAATTATGGGCTACTTTCTTTTTCTCTTCAATTTTAAGCTAGATGAATGCACTAGGTCTAGAAAAATTATAGTCTATAACTACTTGTAAAATTTTCTATCAAAAGTTTGCAATTATGTTAATAAATAAAAATAATTAATTAAATTTACTAATATGTATAATGAGTATAGTGTGGGATGGGGTGGTGATATCTTTACGTCCATACTCATTTTATATTCATCATGGGTATTATCACACATCCTAATATCTATAATCACAAATCACATCCATTTTTTGGCATTCATACCTGTCCTAAATAAAGCCGAGGTGGGTGGATATTTGTGCGTTCATAAAAAATTGCAATTCTTAGGTTAATGCATCAAAAGGTAAAAAATAATATTATTTTATATTATTTAAATTATTCTTTTTTATGATTTAATGCATGAGTTAGGGACCTTTAAGGGTATTAAGATATTTTTATTTAAGAGTTTTTTAAGTAGAGAAAGAAGAGCTTTAGGAGAGTTCCTAATACCCTCCTAAATCCTCTTTTAATAGCAATAATTTTTAAACCTCTAAATTAGGGGATGTGTAAGGTTTGCTTTACTTTCTTCTATTTAATCATATATAAAACTCTCATTTTTTATGACCTTCAAACAATAGAACTATTTCAATTCTATCTTTATCTTTCTTTACTTAATTTTTTTTTTTTTTGTTTCTTTTTAATTCCTTATGATAAATAAATAGATTTAAATGAAAATTCTCTTGAATGCAGTTAGGTGAAGCTCTTTTTAAACATTATATATATATATATATATTTAAAAGAAGTTCATACAAAAATTCATTGAAAGCATGTGAATTTTGGCATCCACTTAACTCCCAACTGTCATATTCATGCTAGTATAAGTGCTGGGATCCAGAATTTAGGAAAGCACAGCTCAAGTCAAGCGGTTGTATTTGCCCTAAAGCTTGAGCCGGTCGTTTTCCAACACATATTCTGAAGACGTAGACCTCCAAACTGAAATCCTCCCCTCGTCGGCATGCCCAGACCATTTCTCTACAAGTTGTCGGTGCGACAATCCAATCACTTCTGCACACGTGGCGCTGGACCCCGCTTTGGCTACACGGTGGGGCCCCGAAACATGTTAGCTGGTCAAACGACATTATTTTAGTCTAAGCGCGAAGACGGACGGGTCTAATTACCCGAATGGAGCCAACAACGGCCTACGATGCACACGTGCCGCCTTCCCCACAATTCTTCTCTATTATTTCTTTAAACGTGCGAACAACCCTTCGTTCTCTCTCCACTCCTCCCCCCACCTAGCTCGAAAACCGAGGAGAACAGTAGTCCAGTGGTGGGGGGAAGCCTTGGTCTCGCCTGTTGTGGTGTTGTAGAGAAACAAAAGGAGGAGGACAGAGACAGCGAGAGATAGAAAAGCAGTAAAAAGAGAAAGAGACCGTGTACTGCTGCTTCCATCAGTGCTCAGAATCCTCTCACCCTCGGCTTTTCTTCGGAGAGGAGAAAAGAATTCTATTTTATACTATTCTGGCGACCCCATTGCTTCTTCTCCTCTGCTTGCAGAGCTTCTTTAGCACACCCCTGGTTCCTTTTTTCGGGGGAAATCCGACTTCTTCTTGACACTCTCTGCGTACTGCTCCTGCTTTAGCTTTTGCTTTTGCGTCCTCCTCTTCTCTCTCTTCTTCTTCTTCTTCTTCTTCTTCTTTGCTTGTTCCATGAGAGTTCAAGCTAGCGGGTTGGAGGAAAATGGCTGAAAATTATGCGAGAAGGACCCCCTCAGACCGGGGAATCGAGCAGGTTTGGACTTTGATATAAGCTTCTTCTCGGTTCTAAATCATTCTCATTTTGTTTCCATCTGTTGGTCCTTTCTCGCTGATCTCCTTCTTTCCTGTTCTGGCAATGATTTCCATTTGGAGAGAATTTGTGATGCGGAATGCGTTAACTTGGTTGGTTGGTTGGTTGGTTGGTTGGATTTTAATTTTTTTGCGACTTTGAAAACTTGGAGAGCAGAACAAACCAGTTCTATATCCTTGTGGAGAATTGTGCTTTTTTTTTTTTTTTTTATAACTTAGAGAAATAAGATTTAGCTGGTTGTCTCATGGGAATTCTATTTTATTATTGCATCGGCTAATGGTAGTGGGGATTCCTCTCCCCTACTGCTAGTTTTGAGGTGCTCCGTGAACAAACAGCAGAGAGTTTGATGTTGTGATACTCTTTGGCGTGCACTCCTTAGTCGCTATTTTTTCTCTTCTTTCTCACGCTTCGTTTGATGTTCAGATATCTAGCATAAAATTTTGTTTGACCTTGGTTTTATCTATGCTTTGTAGTTGATTTGCAGTCTTAATGGAGCTTTTGATCTAATACTGATTTTATTAAGTTTCTTTTTAACACACGTTCTTGATTGTTTCTTCTAATGTACATATTAATTAGCTGAACTTTTAATATATTGCAAAGGCTATCATTGCTTTGAAGAAGGGTGCACATCTTCTGAAGTGTGGAAGGAGAGGAAAGCCCAAATTCTGTCCTTTCAGACTATCCACAGTAAGTGCTTCTGAAACTGCATGCCAATATTTCCCAAAAGATTGATTTTTGATGCAGAGATGCATGTTAGTTCTCTGGCTTCGGTAGGGACTGATTATAAAACATTGCTACATGACTGTGGCAAAAATTTGGTGTGGCCAACAATGACATGATAGCTTCATTGCTTTCCAGTTGGACTGCAGATTCTTGCCATTCTGTGAAGAACCTGAACTTGATAGATCAATGAGCCAAGCTTGGGATCTGCCTGGCTTACTCATGCTTGGTTTAATGAGCTCGAAAAATGAATAAATGCTTAAATGATATTATATGTTATTTTAGCAATTATTTATATTTAAAAACTTTATATTATTTGTAAGCATTAATGTTATTCATACAGGGAATAATGTATCTAAGTCCATATGTATTAATCTAATGGTGCTAATTTTTTCGAAACTGGTTGCAGATTCTTGCTTAGTAATAAATATTTAAGCTATTAAAGTCAATAGTGGAGATTAGTTCAAAATTTACTTATGAAGATGTCCGAGAACCTTGGGCTCTCACAAATCTTTCAAATGAGCTGTTCATAAACAGCACTTGTTCAGCATGAAATTGAACTAATCTTAAGTGTAGATTGTGTTTTTTTAGCTGACCTGAACTGGAGCTCTGTTTGATCACAGTGCAAGCTAAAACTTGAGCATGACTTGGCTTGTGCAAGCTGCACTTGTTCAGACCACTGGTTTTCAGTTGGTAAAGTTTTGGTTAATTGAAACAAAGTAACTTTGTTTTAATTTTCGATATGTTTCTTTGGAACATCAAGAGATAATTATGCAGACCATAAAGTCTGATATTTTGGAACATACATATCTGATGGTAGATGATATGACTCTATGTTAAATGTGTCAAGATTATTTCAATATTCACATGCATTTCTGGTTCCATTGGAGTTTAAAATCAGGGAAGCTCAATTTAACCTGAGTTAAGGACATGGCTTTATAAGGAGGAAATAAATAAAAAAATGCTTTCTGACAAAGGGGTCATGTCGGACTGTTGTCAGCAAATATATTTCCAATATTAAGTTGCATTTCAAAGCCTCAGGCCTGGTATGTGGTAAGATTGGACAAATGCTTCTAGCTGCAAAGTTTGATCCATTAAGTATTTGTGAGTTTGAAACCCATTCACTTCCATCCACTAGCAGATGTTGCTTATATCTCCTTGCATATAATATGCATAGGTTTGTATATAGCTGCCTTTTGAAGCAACAAGTTTCAGTCCATTTTTACCAATTAAGGCCTTTTTTTTTTTGGTTTTAAGAAACACGTTTTGACTCAACAAAATTTTAGCTGACTAGAAACTTATTTATAATGTTTTTGGTAGCATGGGTTTGTCTTAGGAGTTCTATAAACAACTTAGCTGAATGTCCATTTGGTAAGATAGGTGCATTGTCCTTTGACCTGAAGCAGAAATTTTGATATCATTTGGGGATGCGAATAGTAGTAATGCTTGTAAGTGAGTTACAATAATAAGTAATTGAGATTTGTTGGGGCCTATATAACCTTTAATGTTAAAGGAAACTAAAAATATTGGTTAACAGGAAGGGAGTGTGAAAAGAATGAAACAATGTCCTTGAAGATATCCAATTATAAAATTAAAAGCAATCAAAATGTAGGTATCCTTCTGGACAGAGCAGTGTCCAGAAGAGAACTGACATTTGAGAAGAAATAGCATTATGTTAGCTCTCAATCTGATTCCTAGAATCTGAGAAGGTGCTTCTTGCATAGTTACATAACTCGATGCAGATTTTCCTTTTACAAAATGATGATTTATTGTCTTGTAGTACCATAATTATAAGCATTTGAAGTATATGTGAGAAACATCTTGAGAAATGAATTTCATACATTTTATTTAATTTTCTTCATATCTTTGTTCACCAGTACATGTTTATTGCTTTTAGTAATCTGTCTAAAACATTTTCTTGACAAAATGATCTTCTTGTGAGTTTCAGGATGAGAAAATTTTAATTTGGTACTCTGGAGAGAAGGAAAAACACTTGAAGTTAATTTCTGTGTCCAAAGTTGTTCTTGGACAGCAGACAGTATGTAGTACTTTAAATTGAAAAGTTTAATCAAAAGCCTGGTATTTATCTAATAATACTGAACTGCAGTTTTACATTTATCAAGCATATGGTCCTGCAGGTAAATTTTCTGCGGCATTGTCAGCCAGAGAAAGAGTCCCAGTCATTTTCGCTAATCTATCAAAATGGTGAACGCTCTCTTGACTTGGTACTCACTCCCTTGAGTTCTTTGTTGACTCTTTTCTGTATAAGTGCTTATCTTATTGCATCCCATTTCTTAAGTCTTTTCCTTTTTGCCCTTCAAATACTTACTATTTTTATTGTTGTCTGAATTTGTTTGTCTGCTGTGTCTTTTATCTTAGATTTGCAAAGACAAGGAGCAAGCTGAATCTTGGTTTCTTGGCTTGAAGGCCTTGGTTTCGGCTTCTCATCATCCAAGAACTTTGGCTAACCTAAGAAATAGCAGAGGGGCACATAGCTGTGTGAGTAGCCCCGTTGGCCATGTCCGGACGAAACATAAAGTAGGACTCTTACAAGACTCAGTGAAATTCTCACAGGTTAGTGGTGCAGTTTAGCCTTCTATTGAACTGTTGAAGGTGCCTATCCTGTACTGGCACACTTTGAATGCAAATTTTTATCTTCACTCCATGATCTTATTGATGTCATTTTGATAAATTTAAGCTGACATTACTTCCATTGATTAATTTTCTTGAGAAGGTGCGCAGTTTATATGGGAGTCCTCCTCAGTCTCTACTGGAGAGGTATTTTTCAGACAGTGCATTAAATTCTTCTGATGTATTTTATTCTCCGAAAAAAAGAGCCTTATCAGTTGTTCAGCCATACTTGGATAAAATGCTACCCCATATTCCCATTACTGTATCAGACAGTTTCAGAGATATTCATGATTCTAACTTAATTAAGGAACCGAGAGTGGTTTTGACATCGAAAATCAGCTCTTCTGACCATGGATTTCCTATAATAGATAAGACTGATTCCTTGAAGGATGTGTTCATGTGGGGAGAAGGAGTAGGAGGGATCTTAGGCGGTAGTTTGAGTAGTTTGGACACTGATTGTTCACATGTCAATGCTTTAGTTCCAAAGTTGTTGGACTCCACAGGGATGCTTGATGTGCAAAGTATTTCTTGTGGAAAAAGGCATGCTGCACTAGTAACTAAACAGGGTGAAGTTTTCTGTTGGGGTGAGGAAAATGGGGGGAGACTGGGTCACAAGATCAATATGGATGTGAATTGTCCCAAAGTTATTGAATCTCTTAGTAATGTGTGTATACAGACAGTTGCCTGTGGAGGACAACACACATATGCGCTGACAAGTTCTGGTGAACTTTATGTATGGGGTGATAACAGTCATGGTTTTGGGCTTTCGGGTGACAGAAGCAGCAGAAGCCAGTGGTTTCCTCATAGAGTAGCTGGTCCTTTGGATGGTATATTTATCTCAAGGGTTGCATGTGGTGAGTGGCACACAGCTATTGTATCCTCTGCTGGACAATTATTCACATATGGGGATGGAACCTTTGGTGTTCTTGGACATGGAAATTTACAAAGTATTTCTCAACCAAAGGAAGTCGAGTCTCTAAAGGGATTAAGAGTAAAGTCTGTTGCATGTGGACCATGGCATACTGCTGCTGTTGTGGAAATCATAATTGGTAGCTACAAGAGCAATACTCCTGGCGGCAAACTTTTTACTTGGGGTGACAGTGACAAGGGGAGACTTGGTCATGCAGATAAGGAGAGGAAGCTTCTACCCACATGTGTTGCATCACTTGTGGATTGTGATTTTGTTCAAGTTTCTTGTGGAACCACACTAACGGTTGCACTCACAGTTACTGGAATAGTTTTTACTATGGGAAGTGCAATAAATGGGCAATTGGGGAATCCTCAGGCTGAGGATGTATCAATTGCAACTGTTGAAGGACTACTTAAAAGTGAGTTTGTTAAGGAGATCTCATCAGGTTCTTACCATGTGGCAGTGTTGACAACAAAAGGAAAAGTTTATACTTGGGGAAAGGGTGCAAATGGACAACTTGGGTTAGGTGACACTAAGGACAGAAGCTCTCCAACTCTTGTAGAGGCCTTGGAAGATAGTAATGTACAGAGTGTGGCTTGTGGATTAAATTTTACTGCAGCGATCTGCTTACATAAATCAATCTCAAGCAAGGACCAATCCATCTGCAGTGGATGCAGAATGATTTTTGGATTTACAAGGAAGAAGCATAATTGCTATAATTGTGGTCTTGTATTCTGCCATTCATGTAGCAGTAAGAAGGCCATAAATGCTGCTCTGGCACCAAACAAAGGCAAGAAATGTCGTGTTTGTGATCCATGCTTCGCTCAGCTGAAAAAACTTATAGATCCGGGAGTAAGTAAGGGAGTTGCAAGTCCAAGACCACTATTGATGATGAATAAGCTACACTCAGAACTGAAAATAAGTAATGAAGACAAATCCTTTACTGGAGTAAGCACATCTTGTCCTAAACCATCAACACATGAGCAAATTAGACTGGCTGAAGGAAAAATAGTACCCATGCAAGTGGGTGAGCATGGTAATCAAGATTCATTCCTACCCTACCTGGGCACAACTGAAAGATGGGGAAAGGTTCCATGCCCACCGCAGTTCAGTGAACTAGCTAGAGAAAAAGCTTTAATACCTTTTCCAATGTCCCAAGAAGAACTTTCTGATGTTTCTCATGTTCATGCACCATATCACTCATGTACATCAAAATCTAAAACTCAGAACACTACCGGCTTGAAGCAAGATATAAATAAAATAGAGAAGATACTAACAGAAGAAGTGCGGCGGCTTCAAACTGAGGTAAATTGCTAATGCTTTTTCAAAAAGTTATGATCTTACCTCATATGGTAATGGACCATTGCTTATATTCATTTTTGCCATGTTGTGCCAATTTTGTATTTTCACAAATTCATGCAGTTCATATCCATCTTATACATGAAGGTGAACAAAGTAAGAAATTTTTAGGCTGGGCATTGTATTCTTTTGTAGTTCAGTGATGTGGAATTGTTATTAAAGTCTGTCTTTGGTCTTTATCTCACATTTTTACATATCTATGCATATTGAATCCAAACAAAAAGGCTAAATGCACTAAATAAAAAAAAAAATATTGGCATAGGTATTTGTGGCTGGCCTCTGTAACTCATCTACACATACATACATACATATGTGTGTGTGTGTCTCCCTGTCATTTTTCTTTTCTTTTTTTTAAATTTCTCATCTCTTTTTCTTTGCAAGAAATGTCCGATATTCTTATGGCTTGAATTGTGAAACAGCTTGGAATGACCAACTTTATCAGGTGATGAACAATGTTTACTGTTGGGACAGGAAGGCAGAATGAGTTTGAGACAACTTTGTTTCTAGTCAATAGAAGTGCATATATAGAAAGGCAAAGTGGACAAAGAATAGGATATAAGTACATATTTGCCTGAAACTGAAGCACATGCAACTTGAAATTGCAATAGCTAAAATTATCTTCCCATTATGTGAGACCAATAAGAACATAAAAATAAAGAGAAAATACACAACACAAACAGCAGGATAACAAGAGGACTTTTTACATAGAAAGAAAAGCCTTGGGACCTTGTCCAGCAAAACCATCCTCTAACTCCAAAATAATGGATCTGCAATGTTTATTTCTCCCTCTCTAGACCAAGTTAGAGAATCCCAACTCAAGAGAACACCCCCTCTTGGCTGACAATCTTCTCTAGGGCAAAATAGAGGCCACCAAACATCAATACGCTGAGTGCAGAATAGAGTAGGCACCCTGAAGGAAAATTATCTAACACTCTGAGCATGCCTGAATGAAATTGCTCAATTTTCTAATTGTAGATTGTGCTGTTCACCAAGAAGGAAAATACTTGATGCACCAGGAAGTTGTAGCATAGGAAGATGTTTTGCATTAATTATGAAGCTTGGCTGTTAAGCCATGTAATCACTATATATCCATCTTTATGAATAATTGAAAGGTCTTCTTGAGTTCCTGCAAAGTACTCTCAGCCAGTGTTCTTGCTTTTGGAGTGAAAGATTCATCTTACAAATCAAGTGGCTGACTTGGTCATGTGAGTAATTTCACGATTAGCAATGTTGAGCGGTGTCTGTTTCCCCAGATGAGTGTTTCCCATGATTATCTTCTCCCCTGGTTCAGGCTTCTTGTCTGGTCCATCCCTGCAGGCTTTCAGCTAGCGTCAAAACTATAAAGAACTATAGCAATGAGCAATAAGTCTATGCAAGCTTCCTTGATAATTAAGCTTCAAAAAGCTGAATATTATTGATAGTTTATAAGTTCACTTGCCAACCCATATATTTGGAGTTTGTTCCCATGCACTTTGCATGTGGTTAACTATTTATTAGTCGGATGGATGCTTTTTACATGTATGAAAATGAATGCCTTTTGATTAACTTCTCATGCTCTTCATACAGGCAATGATCCTTACACAGCAATGTCAAATTAGAAGTCGGAAGCTCCAACATTATAAATGTAAAATCGAGGAAACTTGGTCGCTAGCAAGGGATGAAGCTGCAAAGTGCAAAGCAGCAAAAGATGTAATTAAAGTTCTGACAAATCAGGTGCGAGCATATAATTTCTTAAAAAACTGTATTCACTGCATGCTTGCTGGTTGCTAGAACTTGTTTGAAAGGAAAGGATTTTGTAGAGGACAGTTTGCAACAAAAGATGAAGATATTTAGTTTACCAAGTGTTGCATTTTCCTTGCAGAAACACTTGAGCAAACCTTCATAATATGAATTGATTCTAGTACAGAAATTCTTCCCTCATATTTATAAATATATTCCATTGAGAGGAAGCATAAAGAATTTGTAAAAATAAAGTAACCTTCCTCAAAAAACGAGCCAAACCCCTCCTTGAAATTTAAGTCCATTGACTAGTCAAGAGGAATAACCCAAATCTCTTGAAATATATTAAAGAGCAGTATGGAAGGAAGAAATTCCATATTTGTAGCCTTACCGCTCTGACACATTTTTATCTCAAGTACAACTTTGTTGGGTCTTAAAGGTTACAACATATGAAACAAAGAAAATACTATGAATAAATCTATATATGGTTATGTTCTATTGAGGTGCTAGGAATATGTATTGTAGTCAAGTTCCTTGATGTATTGGTATTATTTATCATTAACATTTTCATTGGATGGTTTCTTTTCTGGCTGTCATAATAGAGGGAACTGGTTTCTGCATTCTTTTTTCTTGAAAACATTGAAGGTAGGGTCAGGTTAAAGTTAGACCAGAAGTTACACTTGGTGTCGCTTGAACCTGATCCTTGAAGAAAATAGAGTGAATATTAAAATTCACAGTACCTTGAACTAATTTTATAGGAAAGAAAAGAATCATGCACACATGCGCGCATGCACACACATAAGGAAAAAGAACTTACACAATATCACACACACACACACACATAAAGAAAAAGAACTTGAATTTTTAATCTGACTTTTTGCATTCTTTCATTTGCAAGATATTAATCTTTGCCTTTCTTTATATTATCCCAGATCCTAAAATTTTGACTGTCATCAAATAGGTTTTGTAGGAAGAAATTGGGAAGTAATGTTGATGCTGCAACATGTAAAATCATGCAGCGAGATGTAGTTCATAGTGGGATTAAGCATGCTAACTGTGTTTTCATTCCTTGAAAAATATTATTTCCTAACTGTTACTGAGAAAGTTCAGTGTTGTGGATTTCTTGAGTTCACATTGGATTTAACAACTGAAGTCCCACATCAGAATACTATAGGGATGGTAGAAAGTAGTGGAGATAAGGATGGGAACAAATGTGGATGTTGGGGAAACAGGGATAAATGGAAATTAGGAAAAAACTCACTAATCAACATCTTTACAAATTTCTTGACTCTCTCTACCTCAATAATGGTTCTGGCTCTGGCTGCCTGTTTGGTTGTGGCCATATATTAGAAAATATAGCCTACCACCGAAGGAGCCCCACTTCATTCCATCCTATAGCCAGAGACACACCTATGCACAGTTAAATAATATAACATCATTTCTCTAATTGATTATAGGGGACAAATTTGACAACCATAGGACTCATCTACTTAAACTTCTCATATCATCAACTAGTCCTATTCAAATGGTTGCAACATGTTAAACTCCAAGGTTGAGATGGAAAGAAAATTCTAATTAAACAGTGCAACTGGTTCATTGTCCATCCCCTTCAAGGCATTTGCAATTAGTCCACAATGATTCCCAATGGTTCTCCTGAGGGTTGATTGCTCATTCATCACATTGGGACACCATCAAGCCTCCTCACTCCTCTTGCGTTGTAAAAGTTTGGTCCATACATTGGGTGGTTTCCTTATTAGTGAAGAATATTTTAACTGTCAGGTTTCCCAAAATCTGCAGAGCATATTTCATGAGTTAGGTTCATTAATATTCTTGAATAAAAAAGGTTGTGATCATTTAGAACTGAACTAATTGGATCTGTTTGATGCTTCAATCTTTGAGTTTAGAGATATTACAGTTTGTATTTAACATGATATTACGCTTCCATGTCCTTCTTATCCGTTGCCCAATTGAATTTTTGAATTCAACCCAACTCAAATCTAGTTATAAGCAAAAGACTTCAAATTTGGAAGTCAAATTTATCCAGCATATTTAAAAGCAAAGGTCCACTATTTCATTATGTCCAAGAGCTTTCTGGATCTGGAGACTTCTGACTGGATATCATTAGACATGACCTACAAAACCTGACTATATAAAAATTCATGGTATACTCTACTAATCAAAGTCTGAAGCTTGTTTGCTTCAAGTCAGGTTTCACCATGTACAGTGTAAATTAAATTTAACTTTGTTGACAGAAATATGCAATTTCTTGGTTTGGAATGTGAAAACCTAGTTTTGGAATGATTTCAGTCCCATTGATTCATCCATGACTAGAGGCCTGAAGCTTCCTTTATGAATATAGGAAACTGATACTTGCATTCTTCAAAACCCAAACCCTGAGACTTCATTGTATAAAATCTAAAGTCTAGATAGATTCTGATTAACAAGCCAAGGTTAAATACTTGGTGAACCAAACTAGATCACAAAAAGGAAGTCTTGGCTTAAAAAGTGGTAAGAATGAATACACAAAACCACACAGCAAAAAGTTATCATGTACGGACTCATAAAGAGGCTTGACTTCACCCTAGAACTTAAATGAAACTTTGAAGTAATAGATATTTCTGAGATCGATCAAAATATATGAGAAAGAAGAGACTGGGTGGAGAGGAGAAGAGAAAAACTGAATTAGGAATGAATTAGACTGACTACGTTTAAGTACAAAAAGAAAGAATGCTGATTGGTGAAGGATGACTGGTCATAGCTAGAACATGGTTGTGTTCCACCCTTGATAACTTGTAGCAATTGCAAATGATTAGGAATTTCTATTCAAGCCACCACTTACATGTAGAGAAAATTGATAGAAGGTGAAGATTGTAGAGTGGGCATGATAATTAGACATCAGATATAGGGTAGTTCAGAATATAATAAAGTTCCAGTGTTTACTCTATGGTTGACTGTAAAGGAGATTGACTCAATCTTGTTTGCGGTTCAAATTCAATTCAAATTTTTAATACAAGTTTCATATGGTATCCTAGATCTTAGAATATTACCATCCCTCAAATTGCTCCTTTGACCATAAAGAGTACAGCTATTATATCCTGACAGAGAGTGAAATATATTAAAGACCTTGTGTGAGCTAAAATGGAAGGAGCAAAACCAATAGCTACACCTGCAGTTATTGGTCTTCAATTATCTCAACATATACTTAGATGTTCATCATTATCAAACCATAGTTGGGGCCCGATAATATGTGACCATCAATAGGCCAGAGCTTACCTTTGCAGTCAACAAGGTTTGTCAATTCATGCACCAACCTACCGAAGTTCATTAGACTATAGTTAAATGAATACTTTAGTATCAAAAGCAAACAATCAACTATGGACTGTATTTAAAGAAAGCATCTCATCTATCTCCACACCTATTCTGATGCGCATTGGGTAGGTCTATGGACAATTTTCGCTCAACTAATCAATATTACATCTTTCTTGACCCTGATTTCATCTCATGGAGTGTTTGGAAATGAACAATGGTAGCCTGCTCAGGTATAGAAGTATTGTGCCATAGCCAATGCTGCTACTAAGATTTGTTTGCTTCAGTGTTTACTTAGAGAAATTTTTGACTGCAAACTCGATCTTCCATACCGAAACAAAACACATTGAAATCAACTTAAATTTTGTACAAGAGAAGGTCGCTTATAAGGATCTTGATATTCATTGCATTTCTATCATCGATCAAGTTGCTTATATTATGACCAAGGGATTATTTTTTAAATAGTTTACCTTTTTATATGGCAAGCTTTTTGTGATCTTCCTGATTCACTTGACGGGGGGTGTAAATGAGATTGACTTTGTTAATCTAGTGTAGAATTCAAATTCAAATTTAAATTCTGAATGCAACTTTCATATGGTATCCAAGATCTCATAATATCACCACTACTTAAAGCTCTTGTACAACTTTCTTCACTACCACCTCTTCTTTGACCATATCTAGTACAACTATTATATCTTGATGTGGAAAAATAATATACCTACCTGTATCATAGATCTCACAATATCACCATCTCTCAAACCTCTCTCCATTGACTATATCTTGTACAGTTGTCGTATCTTGGCGTGGAAGTAAATCCCCAATGTATATCTATCTATACACAAAGTGAAATAAAAAAAAATGATTAGGTAATTTCTACCAAAGTCAACATCTTTGCATGACAGAAATGATTGACATTATCAATCTTATTTACAACCTTCTGTCATGCATTGGTTCACTATCTGTCATAACCTTCTTAGCCATCCGTCATGTCTAGTTATCTCTTCCTTGCAAAAACATGGTACCTACCTTAGAATTCACTGATTTTCTGAATATCAATAAAATTTATGGTGCATGTCAAATGGGCAAAAGCTATAAATTACCTTTTTCTTCATTTACAAGACAATTCACTTTTCTAATACAACTGGTGCACTGTGATGTTTAGGGTCTAGTCCCTGTTGACTTTTGTTTTAGTTTTAATATAAATACTTCATTATCTTTGTAGATGACTTTAGTAGATTTACATAGATCATCTTATGGTTGCTAAATCCTCTAGCATTGAATGTTTTCATTATTTTAAAACCCATGTTGAAAATATGTTTTCTACCACCACAGTTTCAATGTTATGGTGCACCTGAACTAAGGAAAGAAAATTTTCATACTCTTCTACATGATGCTAGCAGTACCTATTATATTACATGCCTACACACCTCGGAGCAAAATGGCCATGCTGATTGCAAGATTAGACATATCACTGAAATGGGCACACCTCTTCTCTTTCATTCCTCAATGCCAAAGCTCATTTGGTTTGAAGCCTTCACTCATGTAATCTATCCTATTAATTGACATCCTACACCATATTGCATGTTCTTTTCCAACCTTTTATAAGCAACCATCTGATTATTTCACACTTGAGCATCTTTGAGTGCAAGTACTTCCCATTTTGGGCCAAATAAGACAAATTGAGCCAAAAATCTATCTTGTGTATTCCTTGGTCACTACTGTGTTCAAAGAGGTTACAGGTATCTTCATAATGGCTCTGGTTGGGTTTACACTCCACAGCATGCAATTTTTTATGAGATTTTTTTTTTCCCTTTTGCAACCTCTTCTAGCCCACAAACCCACTCATCGAGCCATTCTTTTGTTACTCTTTCTATCTCTCTCTTGCCATCACTTATTTCCACTATTGCTGCTCATCTAACTATGCCAACTAATACAAAGGTGTTGAATTTGGTAAAAATTACTTGCTCAATACTTTATTTCATTATATATATTTATATTATGCACACACATACACATTGGGATCTACAAGATATAACCGATAGAGAGATTTGAGATATGATGATAATGTGGGATCTAGTGTACTGGTAATATATTACCTTCTATGTCAAGATATAATAGATGTACAAGATGTGGTCAAAAGAGAGATTTGAAGGATGGTTATATTCTATATGAAAGTTATATTTAAAATTTGAATTGTAAACAAGATTGACAAAGAAGTCAAATCTTGTTTACACGTCCCTTGAGTGAAATGGAGGAGATAATCAAGAGCTTGTCATATAGGAAGGCAAGCTGCTCGAAAGATGGTCTCTTGGTCTTAATATCAACCACTTGATCAACGGTAGATACGTGATGGACATCAACATCCTTGCAAGCCACCTTTCTCGTAAAAAATGGAAGTTGAATTTTATGTGTTTTGTCTGGCATGTCTGACAGGATTTGCAGAAGAAAATGTCATATTGTCACACTATAGAATAGGTGTATTAGAAAGATTCATGTATAATTCTTGAAGTAAATGTTGAAGCCAACAAACCTCAGTAGTGGTATTAATACAGGCAAAATACTCGGCTTCTATACAAGAGCTAGATATCATTGCTTGTTTCTTAACACTCCATGAGATAAGATTAGAGCTAGGAAAGATGCAATATTCATTAATAGAGCAGTGATTATCCATAGACCCTACACAAGTAGTATCAGAATAGGCATGGAGAGATAGATGAAAAGCTTTCTTCAAATGAAGGCCATAGTTATTGTTTTCTTTAGATAGCGAAGTATTTGTTTAACTGCAATCCAGCGAGCTTCAATATGTTGGTACATGAATTGACAGACCTTGTTGATTGTTAGGTTATCTCTTGCCTAGTGATGGTCCCATATTATAGGGTTCCAAATATGCTTCAATAATGATGAACATCTTAGTATAGATCATCCATATGTTGGGTTAATTAAATACCAGCAATTGCACATGTAGCTATTAGTTTTATTCCATCCATTTTAGCTTATATAAGCAAGTCTTTAGTACATCTTTTTTCTAGTGACAAAAAGAAGCCTTGTGATGAGGGAGATGCATCAGTCCTAAGAAATAGTATAGGAGGCCTATCTTTGAGGGAGGATGCTTTATCTAACAACCGAATAAGAGAACCTATGGTGGTGGAACTAACAATAGAGTAATATCCTAGGTAGTGGTCCATATGAATAGTGAGGTGTCAGACTTATTAATGAAGCCTAACTTAGTAAGATGATGAGTGAGCCTCTGATACCGAACTCATGGTATTGCTTGAGTCCATAAAAAGCCTTGTTGAGTTTGCATGTATAGGTTGGGCAACATGGGTCTACAAACCCAAGGGGCTGAGTCATGCATACATCTTCTCGAAGATATCCATATAAAAATGCATTGTTTACATGTAATTGGTTGAGGATATCCATTGGATAAAGCAAGAGTGAGATAACACTCATGGTTATGGGCTTAACTACTTGACTGAAGGTCTAAAATTAGTTGCCTTCTTCTTAATTGTACACATTTGCCACTAAGCGGGCTTTATAATGATCCACTATCTCATCAGGTTTTCATTTGGTCTTAAATACCTGTTTACATCCAGCTAGTTATTATTGGTAGGGGGAGTAAGAGTCCAAGTGTTATTATAAATCAGAGCACTGTGTTCATCTTGTGTCATAACACACCAATGAGGATGTTTATTTGCTTTAGTAAAGCATGTGGATTCCACCTTAGATTGATCAAGATCCAATGGGCGATGAGTTGTGTAAAAAGTAACATGAGCTGGAAAGGTTTTCACTTTGCTGTGTGCTTGGAAGATTGAGTCATCATTTGATAGGTTTGGGTAGTAGTGGAGGATAGGGGTTGTTGAGGTTGGGTAGGATCTTGGTTTGGTTTTACAAGTATTGGGATGGAATTAGATGGTTCTAAATTTGGAGGGATGGCAGCATGCTAGGGTAGTATATCAGCTGAAAAGTGATCAATGGATCTAGTGGTAGTAGGACAGATAGAGGATGGAGTGATGGGCTCTATGTTAGGCTTAGCGTGAGATGTTGTAGGTGTAAGTGGTGATTAGGATGTGACTAGAACATCTAAGTTTGGGACTGACTGGTCCAAGCCATGGAGATGTGGCACGAGATTAGGTGGCTTAGTTAGATGAGTGGTAGCAGTGAAAATAGGTGATGTTAAAAGAGTGTTAGGAAGAGTAACAAATGAATAGCTCGATGAGTGGGTTTGTGGGCTAGAAGAGTTGCAAAGGGAAAAGAGTTCTTATCAAAACATAAATATCATGATTGTAAACTTGACCAAAGTTAATATGAAGACACAATCTCTTTGTGGGCTAGAAGAGTTGCAAAGGGAAAAGAGTTCTTATCAAAACATAAATATCATGATTGTAAACTTGACCAAAGTTAATATGAAGACACAATCTCTTTGAAAAGGACAGTGACCAAGGAACACGCAAGGTATAGATTTTGGCCTCAATTTATCTTATTTATAAGGGGAAGCACTTGTACTCAAAGACTATGTGGAGTAATCGAGTGGTTGCTTAAAGAGGGTTAACAATGAGATGCACCATTAAGAATTGGTGTAAGAAGTCGGTTAATAAGATAGACTGCATGAGTGAAGGCTTCAAACCAAAAGGACTTTAGCATTGGGGCATGAAAGAGAAGAGACATGCCCATTTCAGTGTTGTGTTTGATCATTTAGTGAGGCCATTTTGTTTGAGGGTGTGTAAGCATGTAATATAATAAGTAATGCCAACATCATTTAGAAAAATTTTTCTTTCATCAGTTTGAGTGCATCATAACGTTGAAATTATTTTATGGTGGTAGGAAACATATTGTCAACATATGGGCATTGGAGGATTTTGCAATAATGTAAATCTGCTAGAGTCATCTATAAAGATAATGAGGCATTTAAAATTGGAAAAGAAATCAACAGGGACTGGTTCCTAAACATCACAGTGCATAAGTTGTAATGGAAATGTGGAGAGTCTTGTCTTTTTAAGAAACGGTAATTTAAAGATAATTTATGGCCTTTTCCCATTTGACATGAATCACAAATTTTATTGACATGCAAGGAAGAGATGATTGAGCATGATAGATGACCAAGATTGTAACAAATAGTGATTGGTGCATGAGAACTAATGATAGCAATGTGCTCTTTATTCATAACTGATTGAAAAGAAATAGGATAAAGGTTTCCTTTAATCTGGCCTAAGAGAAGAAGTCCCTATGTGCAATTCCTTCACAGTGTAGCCCAAAGTTGAGAATTCAAAAATGAAAGAGTTATCTTCTATGAATTGAGCAACAAAAAGTAGTGGTTATTCCGAGCATTAATAGTATATTGACTGAAGGGAAAGGTTATTCCGAGCATTTTTAAGACCATTAAGTGCATGTCACACAGGTGCAGATTCTAAAACAGGTTCTTGAATAATAACAAGTGAGTTAGCGATGGTTTTGATCAATTGCAAATAGTTTGAAATAGTAGATTGCACCCTTCTTGGTATTCTGGAGTTGATCTTAGAGCAGAGATTTTTAAGCTTCAGATCGCCAGAGATAAATTTCTTCTAGGCCGAGCCAAAGTTCTCTAACAGTGGAGAACCTGTGAGCTTGATGTGCTATGAATTTTGAGAGCATGGCATTGATGTAGCTAACCATGAAGCAGCCTAGTTTGCACCAGGTATCATAATTAGGATTAGGGAGATTTTTTCCATCTTTCTCAATCATTGTTGGTGGTTGGAGTTGGCTGCCATCAATATAACCAATGAAATCTATGCTTATCAAAATGGTCTCCATCTAAAACTTCCAAACAAGAAGAGGGTGTTGTCAGTGTTGCACAGAGGCATGAAATAGGTTGTTGAGGATCTAAGTTAGATGATAAGTCCTTCGTGCTACTTTGATGCCATAGAAAAGATATAATTTAGTAGGACTTGCTTGATCAATTTTTTATTTCATTTTGCGTATATATAGATAGATATTGAGGATTCCTTCTATGTTATAATATAATAGCTGTACAAGATATTGTCAAAGGAGAGATTTGAGGGATGGTGGTATTGCAAGATTGTATTCAACTTTTGAATTTGAATTTGGATTGTAAGCTACATTGACAAAGTCAATCTTGTTTACATTGCTGCCAAATAGGAGGCATTTTCATAGTTTCTGCTATGAAGAGAAAAGTGAAGCTGCCAGTCAAATTAGTGTGGATACCAACAAACTACTCTTGATAAGTTTACTAACAGTATAATTGCTAAATCATACTATGTGATTATGGCAATATTTTAGTACGTTGTAGTTTCTCCTGAAATTTGACTTAAATATCATTTTCAATATTTGCTAGATCTTGTGTAATGCTCCTTAAATGTTGATTTTATATAATGATTACTTGAAAAAGTTAATGCATATATTTTTTAAGCAATCAGCATATGCATTTAGGATGACTTAATATGAAAGTATATTAAGAGTTTAAGTCAAAAAAGAAATGCTGAAGTTTTAAACATTTATACTCTCTAATGGAGAGCAATTAAGAGTGATATACAATAAGAAAGAAAAATTAAAATGATATTTTGGCATGTTATTTGCAAATCTTTCAACAATGTCACATGTCTTATTCTGGAAATGCGTGTTGAAAATTGTCAAGGTGTGGCACAGAATGCTTGTCATGCTACTTCCTAGACAACATAGGCATCATCATCATCATCTAATCATTTTCTTATCTGATATGGGTCAGCTCAATTCTAGATTGGGAAGGCTACTGTAAGGAAAGAGCAGAATTTTCAACCGTCAATCTAACACCTAACCAAGGTACAACTGGGCAAGAGAGGGTCTGATGTGATACTTACAAGGCTAATTGGCGAGTACATATGAGTCAAAATTTCAGCTATTATAACCTCAGCTAGACCCTTGAAAATTGTTCTGGGCTGGTAAATAAAAGGGACAAGGGTTAGGTGTTGAAAAAACTTTATTGTTCTGCTGCAATTGCAAAACAGTGGTTGAACTAGGGTTGATTTTGGATGAGATTTGAACAATTGATGGCCAAACATGACATCACAAGGTTTAAGATTCCAAAGCGGTTTCAGTTTTGACCTAAGAGAGAGTAATGACTTTGTACTTTAAAAGATGGTGGTGCTCTTTTACTACGGTCAAAAACAAGAGTGGATGTGACATAGACTTTCCTATGAAGAGTTACAAGTGGAAAGAAGAATGCAAAAAAAAGTCCAATTAAAACTCAAGAAGTCATATGGCTCTGCCTTAAGGAAAATGTGGGACCTGAACTTACAAGGTGTGTGGAGCCATGGGACACTCCTTACATGGATGCAAATTTGTGTAAACTTATCTGCTTCTCTCTTCTACATCACATAGTTGACATCCAATGGATGTAATTTCTCTATTTAGCATTCAAACTTATTTAAAGGTTTCTAGTTCTAAGGTTTGGCACAGATAAAAAGCAAGGGTTGGAGGGAGTGGCTAAGTGAGCTTTGATAATGATGACTTTGTTGATGTGAAGCAATCTTTTTTCTCTGGGGCTCGTTAGTTATCATCTCTTTTACCGGTCATAAAATAGTTACCAGGGGGAAAGAGTTTCTTCCAAGGGAGAAGGATTTGCTATTGGTTGTCTTGTAGCGGATTCTCTCTTGGCATATTTGGACCCCGTGGTAATGCAATTTCGGGTGAACCATATCAAATTCTTGTGCCTGCTGTTTGTAATTATTTTATTCCTTTGCTTGCATTTTTTTGACATGTTTTGTGGTATCCTATCAGATCATGGTGTGGTTATTTCCGTAACAATGGTGTTTGAACTTTGATAAGAGAGCTTATTTCATCTCTTGGGCCTAAACATACCAAAGATCAAAAATAAAAACGGCTCCATCCTTTCGAACACAAGCACCACGTAAGATAATGATATCCTGGCAGAAGTCTTACTTAATGTATGTATATAGTTAAGCAACTAAACAACCTTCCTTGCACTACATCTAACCACATTAGCACATTTTAATATTTCTAGACTACTCATAATTGCACCAATGTCCCAGTTCTGAAGAGCTGATCATCCCAATCATGTTTTTTGCCACTTCTGTTGAATGACTTTTGATAGGACTTCTTTTGGCTACGAGAAATTTTTTCAATGGTTAGAAGTGCATCAAGTTCAATAATGGTAAGGTGGAACGGGAAGTATGGCATTCTAGGAAAATGGAATGCTAGGGACCAAGGAAATGCCCGAGCATAACAAAAAGTAGGCAAGGATTTTGGGCAATTGCTCACAAGGCAAAACATAAAGGAAAGTCCATGGAGTCAGTAGAGGACAAAGGAGATTTACAAAGAGTGAATAATTAAACTATGTAAAGTAAGAAGGTTATTGCTAGATAAACAAAGCCGAAAGATAAGTGCAAAGCTCATTATCCAGAAAATCTTAAAGTGAGATCCTATTTAGGCAAAATAATAAGTACCTCCTTACAAAGGGGATATGTTTCCAGATGTGATAGTTGTCAAGCATAAAATTTGTAGTACTAATCTCCCTAGTTCTTACAAGGTGTTGCCTTTCAACTAGTGTGGTAATCTTGGTTTTTTGGAGCTATACCTATAAAAAAATGTTCTGAAAAAAAAAGGGGGGAGAATGGTGACATTCTTGCTCTGCAATAGTGCTAGTCCTGTTTCCCAAAGTGATGATATAAACGGAAAGAAAAGGGAAGAGTGGTGCTATTCCACTAAAAGGAGAAGAATGAGAAAAGAGTACACATACATGAGAAGTTTATATGATAGGAATGAGTACTTTAGGTGAAAGC
This sequence comes from Metroxylon sagu, assembly GCA_017589505.3. Classification (NCBI taxonomy): domain Eukaryota; kingdom Viridiplantae; phylum Streptophyta; class Magnoliopsida; order Arecales; family Arecaceae; genus Metroxylon; species Metroxylon sagu. The sequence goes on along the minus strand of JACVBY030000634.1, from coordinate 1,320,991 downwards.
TAATGCTGGTCTATTGTAGTGGTAATCCTGGTTCTTGGAGCACTCTACATGGGAGAAGAATGTGGCAAGTGCATGAATAAAGGAGTAGTTCATATATAGGAGAAGAATAAAGGTGCCTATGGGATGTGCAACCATTGAGAACATAGGAGGAAGTATAATAGATAATTGGGAGACAATAGATTATCTTCCTCTTAAAATTAATGAGACATAGAGGTTCACATCATGAAAGCAATGCCAATATCTTGATCTGTGATTTATTGTGTAATTGCCTTATCATGTATCTAATGTATGCCTTATTAGCTAGGATTGATTTCTTGATTGTTTTTGTGTGTGCATTGTACGGTGAGAGTTCTGTATGAATGCACTTCCATGTGCTATCTTAAGTTTGCTGTTTTGTATATATTTTGCTGGAGCTTGAATGCTAGATTTGGACTTTTTGAGTCCAAACTGGCTCCTCGAGCTTTAGAAGTTTTAAAAATGATGCCTTTGCGCAGAAAACCATTTTGTCTCAACATGGAGGACATGATTATTGATGAAAGTAATAAGAAAGAAGACTATCATGTTTTTTAGATGAAAAATATCATGATACTATTTAATCTAAAGTTTTGATGTATTTGCCTAAAATGTTGAAGAAGACTATCATGCTTTTTAGATGAAAGCATCATGATATTATTTAATCAAAAGGTTTGATGTATTTAATTGTGCACAAGGGCGCACAAGGGATGAGAGATAAAAAGGAAAGAAAAGAGAAACAATAAAGAGAGCACATATAAGGATTTAACATAGTTTGGCCACTAGCCTACATCCATAAGTGAAAGAGAGTAGAGAAATTTCACTATCAAGAAACATTTGGAATTAATTATAAGGATTATTTCTTACTAGACTCTCTCACAAAATTCTAGACCCGCTTATACCCGAAGAGAGTCCTCTCTCGAACTCTTAATAACTTCTTGGATTACTTGGTTACCTTAAAAGCCAGGGCTATAAGTGCTTATATAGAGGAGAAATCTATAATGTACTACACGGATTGGGACTTGTATTATTCACATATATGAAAACATGTCCTAATTATACTTGTAAATTTTAGGACAAATTCTAACAAATCTCTTCGTCGACTTAAATTCTCAAGCAATGCTGAATAATAAGGACGGCTGAAATTTCTGTCCACCTTCTCTACATACTCTAAAAAGGTACATCTTAAGTGCTGCATGCACTAATTAAGCCCAAGCAATGCTTGAACTTGGCTATCAAAAGAATCCTACCAAAATCAACTCTCTTGTACTGCTAACAAGGTATAAGCTACCAATCTTCATAACCATATCTCTATGGTGGCTTTATCTCTCTCCTTGGCCTATCTCAAGCAATACTAAACTGCTCATTCATAAAAGTGCTTGAAGTTTCAATTGGGCTAGACTGAGAAAAAGTGTGTTGTAACGAATCTGAAACATCATTCTCTAATTTCACGTGCTCAGTTTTTCTACCAATCTCACTAGAACCAGGAGACTCCTTTGGGTATAACATTGTAGTCTCATCAAAAGTAACATCACTTAATTTGGATGTTTTAGGGCACTACACTTTATAGCTATTCACTCTAGATGCATAACTAATAAACACCTTTTTTAGCTTTAGGTTCTAATTTGCCATCATTAGTTAAGGCATATCCACAACAACCAAATATTCTCAAATTAAAATAATAAGTAGGGTTACCAGACTGTACCTCTTCTGGAGTCTTACAACCAATGGCTGTAGTTGGAGAGTGATTCATCAAGTAATTTGCTGTGGAGACTGCTTCTATCCAGAATTTCTTTGATAATCCAACATTTGAGAGCACACAATGTACTCTCTCCAAGAGGGTTCTTTTCATATACTCTACCTGTTGAAGTGTGTTCCTAACTATTTGATGCTTGATAATGCCCTCATTCTTACATAATTTATCGAACTTAGTAGAACAAAACTCTAAGCCATTGTCTGTTCTGAGCCATTTAATCTTTTTCTTAGTTTGCCTCTCAATCATAGCCTTCTATTGCTTGAAGAACTTGAATAGTTCATCTTTGTGCTTCAATATGAACACTCATACCTTCCTTCAGTAATCATCAATGAAGGTAAGCATATAGCGAGCACCACTATTAGAAGGAACTCGTGAGGGTCCCTAAAGGTCTGAATAAACATAATTTAGAGTATCTTCAGTTTTATAAATATAATCATAAAACTTCAGTTTTTTTTTTGCTCCGACCACCAAGTAGGCTTCTCTTACTCAATTCCATTAGTCCTCTTTCACTCATATACCCTAGCTGCATATGCCATAGTCTGGTATTGTCGAAATCTAACATGGAGTATAATGATACAGCAGCTTAGAAACTTGCAACACAACTTCTCAGACCACTTAGTTTTCATCAAAACAAGAGTACCTCTGTTGACCTTCATTGTTCTATTCTTAGTTGAATGCTAAATCCATTCACATCAAGAGTGCCTAAAGAGATGATATTCTTTTTCAAATCCAGAACATGTCGAACATATGATAAAGTTCTCATTGTGCCATCAAACATTCTAATTCGAACTAATTCCAATTCCAATAACGAAGCATTTGGCATTATTGCCTATCAATGTAACTCCACCTTGAATGGACTTTATGTGGAGAACCAATCCCTATTAGCACACATATGGTAGGAACAAGCCAAATCCATGATCTATTCATCCTTTAATCTGGCTTCTTGGATCACAGAGAGAGCATAGTCATCAAAATCTCTTACTAAACTAGCCTCAGCACTCTTATCAGTTTTCTTTTGTCCTTATTTATCACTATTTTGTTACTTATTCTTCGGCTTATAACAGTCAACCTTAATGTTCCCTTTCTCTTACAATAGTTGTAGGTCAAATTTCTTTTCTTCGGCCTCAATCTGGACTTATTTCTACTATTAATTGAGCCTTTTTCTTTAGATTGCCCTTAGACTGCCTGGCCTTTTCCTTGGTTGTCATGTATATTGCCCATTATCTGCCTCTTAGAATAGGACTAGATAATTATTCCACCTATTTTGGGTTTATTTCAGATTTATTCTTGGCTTATTCTAGGGCTTATCCATGCCTATTTTAACCCCTTTTTCAGATTTTAAAAAACAAAGACCTGAACCGTTTCTTTTCTTCTTCCTTGTCCCATCCAGCAACCATCCCTTTGGTTGGAAATGTCGTCACCATAGCCCGGACCTTTCTTGGTGACCAGCTCTCTTTGCTGCTGCTCTTCTCAAATCTCTGGCCGCTTGTCGCTGCAATTGCTTTGAAGTCCTTCGTCAGAATTGGTGCATGCTCGTCTGCCACTCAGCCTCCAAGTTGCATGTCGGCCGTCATCGGGCTCTCACCAGCCTTGAAGAGAGGCAAGCCGCAGCAGCCTTCTTTTCTGCCTACAGTCAAATCACAATGGGAATTTTCCCCCATCAGAATTGCACGCACTCGGGAAGCCAATGTAGTTAGGATCTCTGTCAGTGCCCCCACAGTGCCATCATTGGCTCCATCCTCTCCAGTGAGTTTCTTCCTGAGCTTGGGCACAGGTATCTGAACATGATGGAGGGCAACTGTGTGATTTTGCCCTTGTTCAGAGCTGCTTGATCTGTGCTGCTTTGAGATTCACGAGCATATCTGGGTGCTCTAAATTTCTTGAGAGGACAGATCTAGCTCTGAAATTCCACTGGATGATCTGAAATTCATGTGGATGGGAATCTTTTCTTCTCAGGTGGTTCCCTGCACACCCTCAAGAACTAAGCTTAGATACCAATTTGTTGTGCACAGGGGCATGCAGTGAATGAGAGATAAACGAGAAAGAAAAGAGAAAAAAAATCAAGCACACACAAGGATTTAACAAGGTTCGTCCACTGGCCTACATCCATGAATAAAGAAGAGCAGAGAAATTTCATTGTCAAGAATTATCTGAAATTATAAGGATTGTCTCTCTATCTAATGCTCTCTCACAAAACCTTAACCCGCTTACACCCAAAAAGACTCCTTTCTCAAACTCTTTCAATAATTCTTTGAGTTACTTAATTACCCTAAAGGCCAGGGCTATATGTGGGATTTACAATGTATCCACATGAACTAGGACTCATGTTCTCTGCATATATGGAAACATATTTTAAATGAGCTTGTGAATTCCAAGACAAATTCTAATATATTTACATAAAATGTTACAAATAGCTAGTGTAATCATTCAAACCGATGTGTAAGGTAGACCCAAGAAAGATATAAAGGTTTTGTAAGGCACATGATAAGCTTAGTTTTCCATAGGAGAGTAATAGAGCTACATATCTAGATATCAGAATATACTGAAGGTTTGAAAACTGGACTGTATGGTGGTATGTACTATAGTACCACCTAGCTGTACTGCCCCATATTGACAAACCATGAGTTTATATGGGGATGTGTTGCTGTATGTACTGTTCATATATGACATGGCAATATGTATGGTGTGATGTAAGGCTATCACAGTATGCACCATATGATAGAATATTATGCCCCATACCTTGGTCCTTCAAACCTTGGAATAAATTAAACTGAAAGAACTCCAAAGAAATATCTTCCCCTAAGCTAAAAGAAATTCATATGTTACAATCTTAATGTAGATGAGCTTTGTTGATGTGACACAATCATGCACGCTTTCCTCCAGGGTTATGAATGATTAGCTATAGGATATTTTGAATTTATTGCTGCCAAAAGCACCTCTGTTTATCATTTTTTTTGAATTTAATTTTAATCATTGTTGAGTCTGCTTTGCAAACAAAGTAAGTATTTCTACTTCTGTTTCTTATTAGTTTCTATCTTCAAATTAGAGTAGGAAAACATCAACAGAAGTAGAAGCCTGTCTGAATCTTATTAAACACATCTTACAATATTCTGGACCAAAATGCTGCATCACCTTTATGGCTTTGTTGTGAGAATATCTGTTCTGCTTAAGATTGCCACAAATAAATATGAACTGGATTTGTTATAAAGCTTTTTCTGATACTTATCTAATGGTCACTCCTACTAGCTTGCACTTCAGCTTTGGAGGAACTAAGAAGTTACCAATTCCTTAATACATCAACCCTGTTAAAGATTGTTCTCAATCCATAGATATTATTTTACTCCAGCCTGCACTGTCTGTGCTCACAGGCCCCAGTGAAGAGTCATTGGGGGAACTGATGCAAAATTGGTTATCATACACACACATGTATATATGAATACATCTCTTTATTCATGTGCAACATTTGATCTGAAGTAGAATAAGGAGAAAAGATGTGATCTCGGCATATGGCTATGCAAAACTTGTTTTTTTTTTTTTTTTTCCTGACACAAGCTTAATTTGAAACAGATGAATGCCTTGTCAGAAAAGTTTTCAGCGGGAAGAAAGATGAGCAATATTGGATCCATGCTTAATAACATGAGCCTGTCTCGCCCTGCCCGGGCAAATTCATCAGGGTGTGAGGATGAGAAGTTGGTCTCTGGAGATGATCATCTGTCTAATGATTTTCAAATTCTAGAGAGCAGGCATATAAAGGGCACAAGTGACAAGTCTACAGCATTCTTGAGTGCGGTAACAGGTGTGGATGGAAAATTCCAGCATCATAATGATAGCAAATTATTTGTCAATACTGATATGATAGGGACTGGTACAAGGCAATGCGCTCCAAAGGCATTGAAAGATGAATGGGTTGAGCAAGATGAACCAGGTGTATATATTACGTTCCTTAGTTTACCAAGTGGTCAGAAAGGTCTCAAGCGTGTAAGATTTAGGTAAGATCTCATTCTATAAAATATCTACTCTTTTCACCTTGTGTATTTAAATTTCAGTAAATGTTATTACTGTGAGGACAACATTGCTAATCTTTTCTTGTTTGACAATGTTACTTAAGATCCATAACATGCTTTTTCTGTGTTGTGTTATATAGTCGGAGGCGTTTCAGTGAGAGAGAAGCAGAACAATGGTGGGAGGAGAATCAGAGCAGGGTATATCTGAAATACAATGTTGAGCTCATTGTCACATCATCAAAAAAGTAGATGAACAATTGAGTTATATACTTCTCTATCAAGTATAGGTCATCCATCCATATAGGTATGCCAACACACCGGAAAACATTCACCAAAGATTCTTCCTCAGAGATGTTACAGTTCCAAACATGCTGAAACCAAAATGGATTATAGCACTGTTCGAAAGTAAATGGAAGATGGTTAAGCATTCAGTTATCATTTGCTGAGAGGCTTCATCTGCTCGGAAGCAATGTAAGTCGAGAGGTTTGTTCGAAAAGTTGTAACCCTGCTTATTAGAAGATTGGTGCAGAGAAGTCTGATCGTGACCTTGCCTATCCTCAATTGTACAGCAAGTAAATGAAGTATGAAAACCATCTCTCTCCAAGAGGACTTGTACACATTATGCCAAATGTCAGTCCAAAAGATCCTCTCTCTCTTTTTTTCCCCCTCTTATTTTGGCGGCTGGTTGTAGCAAAAGGTATAGCTTCATTAATGGATCATGTTTTATGTTCTCCTACTATATATTGGTGGGTAAGCAAAATATAGAGGCATGTGTGGCCTTTTCTCCCTTGAATATCTTGTATTCAGATCATAGTTTGATTTATTTTTTTCCACGGTTTCCTATTGCTAGGCCATGATCCAACCATGAGAACTTATAGCTATTATTTGAATAGCTAATAAAATTCCTTCTTATGGTGGTCTTTTGCAGGTTAGGAGACAAGTATGTCTGAGAAAATGTCGAGATTTTACCAGCCATGATACCTTCAGTTTTATTAGGGCTTTTTTAAGGATTCTTGGGTTGTTTCTTTTACTTTCATACAAATAAGGGTGGCAATGAATTAGATGGGCTCAGATTCATGACAGGATATTACAAAACATGTTTTGCAGTGGAATAATAATGAAGTATAAACATGATCATTTTTCAAGATAAACCATCATGATAACATAGATTATGTGCATAATACGAGAGGAAAATACTTGTTAAAAGATTCTGAGGTCGCCAAAGCATTTGACACTTCAAGAATTGCTATTCTAGCCACTTCAACTTCAAGCCAAGGAGAGATGCTTTCCAAAAAGAAGTATGTCTAACAACTCTCTCTCTCTCTCTCTCTCTCTCTCTCACCATAGGATTGTTAGAGAAGAAACTCGACCCTGAGTACTATTCTATGTTTTTTTTAATGTGCAAGTACGTAAGACTTTCATTGGATTTAGTTGCCTCTCCAGAGGGCCTCACCCTCTTATTTATAGAGATAGGTGCCTTCTGTTTACAATCATAGCAAGGCTTGGCCACAGAGATAAGAATAGGGTGTTGCTGCTGTAATGTTTGCTGCCCTCTTTTGGAGTTCAAGATGGACTTTACGGTGGACGGCTATCGGACCCTCGGTAGCCAATCTAGCCACAACCGCGCGCTGACTGCAGCCATATTAGCTGTGAAGCTAAGGTACCCCGCTGCCGGGCGCACCCATTATATTTCAATATTATAATGTCATATAATATAATATTATAATAATATAACATAATAATAACTATAATATTGTAATATAATAATATAATACCATAATATAATATCATAATTTAATTTTAATGTTATAATAATAGATAATATGAATTAATAATAAATTATTATAATAGTTATAAAATATATTAAAAATAGTTTTAGTATTAGATGACCAATAATTTTAAATTTTTATGATGTATTTAATAATTTAATCAAGTATATTAAGAAATTTTTAATCGCACCCAACGCAATGATCTTAATAAGATCACTGTAAGGATGAATTTTCATGAAAAGTGACAGGAATGATTTTAAAAAAATATTTATTCAATTTTTTTTTTTTTTTTTTTTTTTTTTTTTTTTTTGAAGAAAATTCCAGGGCCTCCAGCAATTTCCGCATAGGGTTTTTCAGAACAGCCAGCTTCGAGAAGGAAGAAAGCTCGCCCATTTACTCCCACTGGTATCGAGAAATGGCAACGACGGCCGCATCCCTTCTGCCCCCTGCCGTTCCACTGCTGTCGACCTCGTCTATTAAAAGGCGGGGCGCCATAGAAACCTCATCCTCTTTCCTCTCCCGTTGTCCATCTCTTCGGTCCCCTCGGCTCTCCTTTTCTTGGACTCAATTGGCCGCAAACGCTCGGCGGGGCAGCGGCTTCTTGGTGGCGTGCCTCCCTTCTACACCCAAGAGCGCCAGCAGAGCATCCACCAGACTCTATGTTAGCGGTACCATTTCATCTCCCTTCCCATCCCCGCTTTTTTTTTTTTTTTTTTTAAAAAAAAAACCCTTTTTGCAGTCGAATTCGCTACTTGGTTTTATTCTGGATTCATTGAGTGTTTGATGAAATGAGAGAACGCCATTACGTTTAGATAATGAATAAGAGGCTGCAAACCCGCCAATCTCATAAACTTTAAGGTCCCATGGGAAGGTGCCTTTCCCAGGAAACAGCAGTCACCCCTTGTTTGGCTGAAGCTTTCAACATCAGACAACATGAAGTATCTTTCCCAATATGTTTCCCAAGTTCATACAGGAATCTCAAACCCATCCTGGAGATGGAAAGCCAACAGAAAGTACCTTTTCTAAGAAAACATATTTCTCATGGCCATACAGAAATTTCAAACCGATCTAGAGATTGGAAAGAGCCCTTCCTATGGCTCGGTAATAAAAAAAGAAGTTACTTTTTCATTTTTACTCGTTAATAATTTTGATTAATAGTATAATCAAAAGGTAAATTTGGAGATAGCCTTCTATTTTTTAGAAAACAAGAACGCTAGCCAAGCATGATTAACTCGAAAAAAGTTATATTCAAGATTCTTTTCCACGTTCAACCAAACCAAACTTGCACATAGAAAAGTTCTTCTCAGGCATCAATTTTCTAGGATGTTACTTTGCAGGCAATTACTTATAAGAAACCACTTTCTCATTTGCCAAACGAGACCTAAACATCTTCAATTATTATTGTGAAGACCTACAATGATTATTATGAAAAACTATAGTTTATACATCTCCAGCATTCACATATTCTCAATTTACTGGATTTGAGCCATAATTTTAGCCTCAACCTATTAAGACTAGAATTAAGCTCCTATTGAAATTTTCATGTCTCAAGATGCTGTTATCTCATGTTATCTGCTTTGGCACAAGAGTTATAATTGCCTAAATATAGTATAGTATTTAGGTCTTTTTCTGGACAGTTGGAGGCATAATGGCATAGAATATTTTGAAGTGAAGTTATTTAATCAATCTTAGGCAGGATATGCTAATGTTCAAGGTCTAAACATTTTTTAAAATTTTTGAGTCTAATTTTTGAGAAACAAAACTAAAGTGAGGACCAATGTAAAAAAATAGTACACATTTTTTTTTTCTTTTCTTTTTTTTTTTTTCTTTTGGAGCCTCCAGTGTGGAGGGTGGGGGGTGCCTGTGATGGGGTGTGTAATTGATGTGCGAGGAGCAGGAGAAAGATTGGACCCATTCATGTTAGTAATCTGTTGACAGTTGTTGCCAGCTGTTGCCTAAATCCAGTGTAGCTGCCACCAATTGCAAACTATCAAAAGAAGAAAGGTTGATGCAAACAACTCCTTCAATTGTTTGAGAAATCCTAAAGTGGATGAACTTGTTGCAAGGAAATGAAAAGGGACAAACATGAGAAGGACTTGCAAGAAAAGAAGACTAGCAATTTTGGGATGTTTATATTTGCAAGTACTAGTAATTTTGAGCTAATTGGTCATGGATTTTTTTTTTTTAGAGGCTGACATCATAGCTGCTTAAAGGCTCACAGTGGGCATGCTAGGCTTGAGCACATTCACACCCAATAAGGGCCTCAATCCACTAGCCTGCAATCATCCATGACTGTGACTATGCTGCTTAAACATACAAGATGGTTGGCTTGTTGAGGCAAACATGTGCATGGTTACCAGCCCAAAGCCCAATAACTCAGCAAGTAGCTTTTGTCTTGGAGCAATGGTACAGGGAAGTAGTTCTTACAAGAGATTTTTTAATAAGAAATGCTTAGGAAGTGGATGCCAGGATGAGTTCCCGAGGATATTCTGAAGTGAGTGTGCCACCCAAAGTGGAAGATTTCTACTATTAAGGAATGGCATTAATAAAAGCACAACGATACACTTCTCTATTGGATGTGGAGATAAATAAAAGAAAGGAGATCGTGAACTGGAGGCTTTAAGGTCTGTATCTCTCAGCCTAAAATCTTGATTGGTTCAAACCAGGGAACTATAACCAATCAATAATGACAACAATCTAGAGTATCCGGGGAGAGAGTTTAGAAATTGCACATAAATTTCTAAGAATATCCATAAAGTTCAAACTTCAAACATTAAAGCTCATAAAATGAGTCAATTTCTCTTTTGTGCATGAAAAGTGTCTTTGCATTGGGACCTTGGCTTAGGGTCGACTATATCTGTAAAAAAGAGCTATAGTGGACTGAGCCTAACTTTGTGTAATTGAATTAGATATTTAGAAATAATATTAAGGTATTGTTAGTTCTGGTCATTAAATGGCTTGACAACATTGGTTGCCATGAGCTATTATCTTGATAAGGATCTTCTAAGGCTCAGATCTCAGACCAAGTGACTTGCTATCAAGATCTTTAGCCTTCTAATGGGTTGTTTAGTTGTAACTGTCATGTTTTGCTAGAACAGGTCTGCACAAAAGACAGATGAGTTTTGTGAATACGTTTGTCTGGCTGATGTGAAAAATTTATTTTTCTAAGAACCTATTTAACACTAAGTCAAGTTTTATGACTATATTTTGGATAAACTTATAGACAACGAGGTAACCTCCAGTCTTCTGGATTTGGTGGATATGAACAGAATCAGGGACCAGGAACCAAACATATATTAGACTCATGGAGAACACAGCTGAACTATAATAAGAAATCAACCATGCTAAGAAAGAAGACTTGGCTAATGTTTTTGATGACTTTCTTGCTGATGATGATCCTTCCACTTGCATCGAGACTGTAACCTTCTTTGATGCTTTGTGTTGAAGGAGGTCATCAACAATGAATGAAAATCAATAATATTTATTTTTTTAAAAAGCCTTTAAATCCTAATCATCTAACCCTTCAGAAACGAGAAATGTCGAAAATGGATTTTAGAAAAGATATTTTTAGGTAAGATGGTTTAATAGAAAATTACAATGTATAGTCTAGCTGCTAAGATTTTTAATCACTTGTGGCTAGAATAGCAATTTTAAGAGTCCTGATATTAGTCCTATCAAATCATATGCTACTAATCCATAAATGGATATAAAACCCAAATTTGTAAGCAGAGAAATATACATGGAACAAACTCAAATATCTGTGATATAAGGACAATAATTGAACTGTTATATTTTTTAGATCAGTCTATGGACTCCAATGAGCTCTAGATAGTGGGATAAAAGTTGAACAAAAAGTATATTGTCATTTGGTTTTTGTTATATTTATACTTGAAAAGGACAGAAACATTTGCCTTCCTAAACATGTGATGACTAATATTTTGTTCATGCTTGTATCTAGATGATATTCTTATCTTTGGCACCTTGTTAGAAATCATAATGAAACCAAAATGTGTTTTGCCTGAATTTTGATACGAACAAACTAAATGAAGCCTTTTTTGATTTTAGGCATGATATTGATTAGGACTGCTAATGGGATAGCCCTGTATTAGTCACTCCAATTAAAGAGGCATTTTAAATCCCATAAACTTAAACCTGTCTCAACTTCAATTAATCTAGTGTACACCCTCAGAGAAACTTATGTGGAAAGTATTTTAGCTTAGATACTCATAGATAACATGATATTTGCTATAAAGCTGGAATGTGACTGAATTTGATATTGTATATGTGGTAGCGAAACTAAGTAAATATATTGGTAAGGTTAGTCAAACTCATTGGACAACTCTAGAGAGTATTTCAATACCTTATGGGCACTATAAGCTATAGCCTACTTTGTACTCGTTCAACAAAATCAGTAGAGGGTTATGCTCGATGAAAACATGGCCTGTGATGAACAATGCCTGGGATAACCCAAGGCCTGTGACTTGGCTTTGGTTCCAAAACTTGTTCATTCCTGCTGTCTTTTTCTATTATGATACTATATCTATAGTCAACTAAAAAATTAAAGTGCATTAGTAAAAGATGAACCAACATTTTTGGATAAGAAAAATGGATGCAAATTAAGTCCTAAAGTTATCATGGGGATGCTGTTTAAGCCCATAAAGAAGTCATTGACGGTGGACTCCTAATATCAATGGCTGGTGGAGGTCCATGAAAGAAAGCCCATTGATGGAAGTTCAATTGAGTGAGTGCATCTGAACATGGAAGATAATGGTGGAAAGACTTGTATAAGCAACACTTTATGCTGTATTTTACTCTAAACGGGTCCAAACCAGGAATCTACATAGTATTATGGCACCCAAGTTTCCTTGGAGGTCTCACCCATGCGAGAGTTGTTGTAAGGTTGTCACTACAGGCTTTGTTTAACCTTATTTATTTTCACAGAAATCAAGATACATGCTCATGGAGATGCATAGATCAATCTATACTAGTAACTTGTAAGTATCTGATTGAAGGACCTACTTCAAGGCCTAGTCTTTTACAACTAGTTCAGATGGATGGAATCCGTATTAAGTGAAGGTTTAGGTGGAAAATAGTTTAAAAAATTCTCAGAAAAAAATGATGTTAGGCATTTTTATGAGCCCTATTTTTTGAAAATTTGTAGAACAATTGTTCATTATTTTTATATTTTATATTTTTTCCTATTTCTTCATAATTTATTGGCTTAGTTTGATTTTGATTGATTAAAATTTGATGTTATTTCCACATCAGAGTGGGACTTAGGTTGAAATGTTTGTGGTTTTGTTGCTTCCATTTTGTTTCACATTAGATAAAGAAAATCTTATTCTGGTCCTTTCACAAAGACAAACCCTCCAAGATTATTTGATATGTTAGAAGATTTTTCAGTTGGTGAGCCCAGGCATGCGGCCTGCTTACCTTGCCAAGCTGAGCAGGCCATGCGGTGTTCAAATGTGGTTTGGGTTCAAGTTACGGGTGTAATATGGTTGCAATTGATCTATCAATTTTATTTTTCTTTTCTTGGGATTTCTTATTCCTATGTTTTGCTTTTAATGTGTACCTGTAAAGACCCATTAGTGGACAATTTGTGTTGACAAGGCCGCTAATGTAGTAGCTAATAACTCTAGGTGTTGATGAGATTGATGTAGCCTAGCTTTTAGAGCACATAAAAAGTCCCTAGGTATTACGATGCTCAGTCTCAACAAATAGATTGTAGGTCCAGATAGATGGGTATTATTAGTGGAGTTGCAACCAGTGACGTCCTAGAACTGTGTTGTTCTCTCGTTTTATCTGAAGGCATTCTCTCAATTGTCAACTTTATGTTTCTGAATTATTTCTACATAGAGAAGCGTTGTATAGCTGGAAGTGACTACAACTATTGAAGACAATGCTTTCTAGGGCATCACAAGCTAGATTAGCCACATTGCTTTCTCTAAGCGCATATGCTGGACACCACATTGGTGGAATTAGCCAACAATCTGCATTTCTGAACAAGGTACCAAAGCTTCCAAGTAATATGCGAATGTTTATTAAGGATATCAATTGACATTGGAGAATCATATTACATAACAGAAGCCTCTTTGGTTGCAAAGTTTTAGTCCATCTAAAAGAGCACTTATTTCAACAAAAAAAACATTGGATTCAAAACTGTAGGAGGTAAAACCCAATATAATCTGCCCTTGGCATCCCTTATGACACCACCACCACCACCACCACCACCAAAATATACCCAGATTACCTTTGAATGTACCATCAATTCAATTGCATAAATGAAAAGATGGTTTGATCCATTTAGTTAAAAGTTCTTTGACTATCTTGGCTTGATATTGGACAAACTAAATTCAGCAAGCACTAGCTTATCAAAGTCATTGGTAAGGCCTCCAGTCTTAGAATCGATAAAATACTTGAACACAACAATTAATGGCATCTAGAACCAATGTCAGTGACTTTTTGAGTTTTCAAATCTTCTATGTTTTGTCGCACTAGATTTGCTAGCAAGGAATAAAATTTTCTAACAATTGCAACTGTGTTTCTTGAATGCGCATGGAACTGCCAAGTGTATAGCCTTTTAATAATATCCAACTATTAAGCTGCTGGATAACAGGAGTAGAGAGAATGAATTCCATCCCACTTTCCACCATGGTTTGATGCTAAGATAGTTTATTACATCAATTGATCTTCAAAGCCTAAAACCACCTTCAGAAGTAGGAAAGTTAGTCAAAGAAAGTCAATTAATGTGGAGTCTTCTAGTCTATTGTTTGATGTTGAAGGGAAAATTGTTGGAGAGGAAAACAAAACAAAGGGCGGAAATTTTTCTCTAATTGGTCTACAACTTTTCTTTCCCAGAAGATAAGGACTTTGAGAGAAAATAACATAGAAGCAAGTGGTTCAAGGATAATTATATCTCATGATTTTCTGTGCAACTTTGTTTGCAATTTTCTAGAACAATCAGATATAAGAATTTCTTAAATTTTTCTTTGTTTCCCTTTCTTTTCTTCTATTGGTTTCCTTTTCTTTTTGTTATTTTGTTGGCAACCAACTAGAGTCCTAATGCTTAAACATTTGGACTAGAAAATCTTAAAGAAAATTTAGGCCATGAACGTTAGCATATCTTTTGTAAGATCAATTGTATACAGTTAGTCACTTTATGCTACATCCAATAGTCCAATAGCTATCACCTTATGAGAGGTGGGAACTTTTATGAGTGGTCCTTCGAATGACATTGTCTCTAAGGTCTGCAAAATCGGTATCGAGATCCATATTAGTATATTACTGATTCAGTATAATATGGTTGGTACCGTACAATATGCACCCCATACTGAGACTGGGTATCTATTCTTTTTTCACTCTTAGTCACTTAATATCAATCGGTACGGGTCGGTATTGGATGGTTCGGGTCGGTATCAAATGATACAAGTTGATTTAGATTATGGTTTGATTCATACTGAATCGAAACTCAGTATTATCTTGATAATTTAATGGTACGATATGGTGTGGGTTGGTATGATAGACCTTGATTGTCTCTTTATGAGCTAATGCCATGTTCTTAGCCATTGGGCTTGTGTAGGAGAGAGGCTTATCACAAAACCATGAAAATTAGTTAAGATGAGAAAAAAATATCCCATATGTTATGAATTATGATATGGGAGTTTAAAACCATGAAAATGGAAAGTTCCAAAATTTCTTTAGATAGGTGAGGCTTAATGTAGTGTATCCTCTTATAAAAAGAGCATACAGAAATATGATCCTATAGCTTATTCTGCTTATGTATGCCTAGAAAAAGCTTAACAAGTAAACACACTAGGTGATTGGTTATTTTAGAGAATAAAGTCAGTTTTAATATGGGGAGTTCATCTTTTTTGTATATATAAATGAAGAGCATATTGAAAGATTTTCCCAAGCTTATTTAGCATACATACACATTAAAAGGTAAGAAAAGAAAATCTTCTTGGCAATCGGTTGTTTTGAAATGGTAGAACCATCTTTGATGTTATTGGCTGAAAAAAAGTTTGCATTTAGTTATAGCAGGAGAGCTGTGCCAAACTTTTCGATCGTTGAAATATCCACTTTTCTCTTCAACAAGTGCTATTTAATTAGGCCAGTTAAATTGACAGATTTTTAGTGTCTTAAATAATGTACCAAACAGCTGTCCATCCTCTTCTTGTTTAAGATTATCCAGCAACTTTGTATGTTTTTGTGAGATTTTGTTCAGATCTCATTTGGTTCTGAGTAATAATGGCATCTCTCTTTTGTTCTGAAAAATGCTTACATCCTATCTGCATTCAATGTTCCTATAGCTCTAAGTGTACTTAATCTACAGTACCATATGTACGCAAGTGATTGGTTCAAATTACTTTGACTGGAATGGTACCAAGCAGCCATTCCATCAAGTCAAAGAGGCATAAGTTCATGCCCAGTCCAAAAGTCTGTTTCTTGATGTGGACTTTAAAAATAAGAACAAAGAAAACGACTTAGGATGGACTTCATCCCATCGACTGTAGAAGCCATATGAGTGTGAAGCTTAGCAAAAATGGAGCAATATTGGTGAACACTAGTTCTGTTTTGTGTGTGAGAATTGAGTTAGTTTTCCTTGCATGAGTCCAAAGTCAAGTACTTGATCATTCGAAATAATGGTTGAGGGCTGAACTAATTGATGGCATACCTCTGTCTACCTGTGCGCATGGACATATGATAAATCATGTTCTTATTTTGTTGTAAAGGATGCTCTTCTGTAGCATGCACTTCCTCATCAACAGTCCATAGATTAGTGGTGTACATATACAAACTATTAGTTTCTGCATGTGCATCCCACTCCACCATTTCCTGCTCTCTCTTCCTTTTTACCACTGTATCTGATTGTGCACAGCTGCCATTTACTGATTTTATTAACCATCCGATGATGACAGCCTGTAAATTTGCCACTTGGTTCCTTCCTTGAACATCTGAGCCACTTGGTTCCTTCCTTGAACATCTGATTGTTGTCTTCGTTCAGTTTTCATGGATTGCTTTTATAAATTTTCAGTATATTAACTATGAAATTAACTATGTACCCGAGTTCATAAGGATGCTATGAATAAAAAAAAAGATTAAAAAAAAAAAACTACTAGTAGAAATGGTTATACCCATATAAGCAATTTCTTTACTCCTTGGGCTTGATATGCTATATTAAGGACTACTCATTTACCCACATTTATGTGCGATCTTTACCTTTTACAAAGAATGTTATAGTGCATTGGTTTCTGCTTATAAACATGTGCTTATAGTGTCAGGATCTGTATGTACGTGCTGGATTGTTTTGATCCTTATAATATATTAGATACACCATACATGCCAGACTCTTTGCCTATTTGGCATTGCTGAATGCTGATGACCATGGTCTTATTATACAATTTGGAAGAAGTAATGTCTACTGTTTCTTTTTCTCAAAAAAGTTTAGTTGATTTATTTGTACTCTTATCTACTGAATATTATTTTTCAGTGTTGTTGCCATCATATCTACATAAAAGCGAGAGGCATTACTTCTTGCCTCTTCTAAAAATTTGCAGCCACGGAATGCCAAGTATGAAGCTAGCAGATGATGGTACCATATATCTTACAGAATTCTTATTTTGCTAGTTGTTTCTTGCAGGTCTTTCCTTCCGTACAACCAAGGAAAGTCTAAGAAATGCTTTCCAGAATTTTGGTCAGCTTGTAGAAGGTGAGACACATAGCCATGACATGTAAATATATATTGTATGGAAATGCTTCTGGAATGTTTAAGTTGTTTTTGTTGCACGCCTTAGGGGAATATACATGGATCAACAAAAAGACTGAACCTTCTATTGTATGATTTATGCAGTTACTCTTGTGATGGATAGAATAGCAAACAGACCAAAAGGCTATGCCTTTATTCGTTATGCCACTGAGGAGGAATCCAGAAAGGCTATTGAGGGGATGCATGGAAAGGTAATCCTATAGACCTTTCTTTGGGTAGGATTGTTAGAAGTGTACAAGTGATCTCTGACTGAATTGGCTATATAGCATGTTGGCTTGCTTCCAGTTATTAATAATTAATTATAGGTACCTTGCTATTTTTAGTTCTCCTTATAGCTATATCCATTTAGTGAATCACCAAAGAATTCCATCTAGATGTAGAAGCATGTCACTCGAAGGACCAGCTGCTACCTTTTTACTTGGTGGCATGCTGTTTGTGGCTCATCAACCTTATTGCGGGCTACTTGGGTTGGTTTAGGATTAGAGCCACTTAGCTTGTCATAGACTGCTTGAGCTATTGTTAGCTAGCTTGGGCTCATTGTTACTTGGATCACAAGAGCCCTGGTTGTTGCGGGTCACTTCTGGGCTTGAGCTCATGATGGAGCATTGTTAGTGACAACCTTCTTATGTTACTTGGGAGTGTGGAGAACTATATTTTGATGTGAAAGGCCCAGACATAAAAGATTTGAAGTGCATTTTTTAAGCTTGAAGTGGGGAGGGTTGTTGTCTTACTGAGACAGCATGACATAGCAGAATCTTTTATGAAGGATGATGGGGGAGTTGGAAGTAGAGGGCTTAGATTCCAAGGGAAATGGACCTTGTCATCTAAAGTACATAGCTATCAAGAAAGTAGGGAAAATTAGGAGTTTTATGAGGGCTCGAAAGGAGGACGTAGAGGCATTATTCAGGACTTCTGAACTTGATTGAAGAAAGAGTGGGACACTCGTCGATCACTAGAGGGTTGAGAAACTAGACACCGTATATCAGGGAATGAAAGAGGTTTCTATTGCTTAATGGTAGGGATTTTAGGTCTTCAAGGGGTGATCTGTATAATTAGGACAAGAGGCAGTGTTTTGAGGTTTTGGAGGATTGAGTTATTTGTCTTTGGTATAGTCTCCCCTATTTTCTATCAATTGTAACTTTAGATGTTCGGATCATATTTTCTACCTACTTATTTTGGCCGTATGATGAAGCCGCCGTGTCGGTTTGAATGGAAACGGGTCAACCTCATTTATTTATTACTATTTCTACCTACTACTTGTTTTACCTGACCTCACCTGCTTGTTAGCCAGGGTTTTGTGTGAAAAGTGATGAGAAAGAGGCGGCTGTCACTCATCCTAACTTTTTATCTCAAAGGAGCCATACCCATTTTTCTCATCAAACGAAGCAAAAAAATCTCATTGATGCCCCACACCAACCACCTCAACTGAGTCTTCTCCTCCCCTACCCCCACCCCTTTCTATCTCTCTTTCTCTTTCTGCCCTTCTCTATTTCTCTTTCCCTAGATCCTTGGGTTTTGGGTATAACAAACAGAGGAAGAGAGTGGAAAGAAAGAAGGATTGCTGATTAATTAAAAATTAAGAGAGGAATCTGCCACCCACCCACCATCCCTAGGTACAACAACCAGCCAAAATCCAGCAAATCAGAAGAAGAAGAAGAAGAAAGGCAAAGGCATTCCTACTTTCTTGTCCGAGCCGATTAGTGCATGCGTCACTTCTTGAAAGGGAGCTTTCCTATTTTCAGATTAACTCTTTGCAGCATCTCCAGATTAGAGGTACGGCTTTCTTCTTCGCAATTCTTATTTTCTTCGTTCATGCCATTCATCATCATCATTACAACCACCACCATCACCATCATCATCATAGTCAATCGTATTTGAAGAACACGTTAAAGTTATTTATCTTTGGTTTTAGTAACTTAAAATGTCACACTCGATGTCTAGATCATAGTTTCTACCTACTTATTTTGTCATAATTTAAATATGAAAACTTTTGGATTAGTGTTCAAGTCAACCAATTTGCCAATTTCCTTAAACAATATACTCAATATCCAGGTCATAGGCTTTACTTGCCAATTTTATCGTATATCAAAAATGAAAACTTTTAGGTTAGTGTTCAAGTCAACATAGTTGGTAGTTTCCTCAAAGATGACGTACTAAATGTCCCAACTATAGGCTTTATTTGCTTTTTTGGTCCGAGTTCAAATATAGAAAATTTTGGATTACTTTTCAAAGCTAACCTATTTGAAAGTTTTTTCAAAGACATTACATCCGGAGTCTTGAATCATAGATCCTTACTCTTTTTTTTTTTTTTGTCATAAACTAAATATGAAAAATTTTGGGTTTTGGTCCCTGTTAACCTGTTATGCAAGTGATGTGCCCTCCTTCACCTTATACTTATAAATATATTTCTAATTTTAAGTTGGTTTATTACTGGAGAGACTTGGGATCATAGAAACTTAATAATCCCATAGGAAACTAATATTTGTCATATATAACATATCTACATATGCAAAAAGTTAAATTTGTTTTAGTAACATGTCCATGTGATGTATCTATGATACCATTCTAGGATCAGCCATTTCAAGTTAATAATATAGTGTCATATCAATGTCGTGTTTGAGTAGATGCTTCGCTGGATGGAGTATGGGCACTCAGAATGCCCAGTTTTTCTAGATGACGGCAATCAACTCTTCACTGAATTACAGTATGTTCAAATTTCAAAATATTGGGAGTGGGTGCACTATTGTAGGCTTCCCCTCTTCACCTATCTTGTCTACCCTTTGTTGGGGACTCGGTTTGGGGAGGGAATTATACTAGGTTAGGATAGTTGGGTATATCTATTGTTGCCCCAACATAGATGCTTTCTATGTGTGGATTCTCTGTACCATTAGACAGACACTTTGTGAAATTAATTGACATTGCAAGGGTATCGTAATAAGTTGAATTTTGAACATTATTGAAGATTGTGGATGAGATACTTCTAAAATGATAACAAAATATTTATTTAGAAAAAAAAAAATAATTATGATCAACAACTGTCTTTTATATTATAATTTGTACTTGAATGGCAATATAGTGTAATAATAATAATTAAAACGAGAAGGTCTTGCTTTATTTATTATATTTCTTGGATTCATTTATCTACATTTCTAGACGCGAACAATTTAATTGAAACCATATAAAAAAGAAAAGAAAATTCCTTCCATTCATGCGCTAATGCAATGTTTTTCCTTATTTTTAGTTCTTGGAGGGCAGGGTAATTTTTGTTGAATTTGCAAAATCAAGGTCAGAATTGGGCCAGGGTTCCAAACCAAGGCAACAGCAGTAACGCGTGCAGTTCCTGTCACTCCGCAAGCATATCTTGAATGGCAGCACATCTACCCATCTCTGCCCTTTGTTTATCCTCCTATTTATGTGCATCTCTTTTTTGCGGCCCTGTTGTTCTACTCATTTGGAAATTGGACTGCAAAATCTTTTCAGGCTTTCAATTCTATATGCATATAGCTACAAGATCTCATATACGTTTGTTGAATGATAAACAAAATGGATTCCGTTGTGGGCATTTTGCCACAGACGCCGAAATATTCAGATCTATCCTAGTATTCTGTGACTACAGGGCTGTGCTAGACCAATTCAGATCTATCCGGTTTGCCAGTTTGAATGGGGAGACAAAAAGGTAGTGTGGTTAATATGTAACTCCAAAGAAATGGGCCTTTGAAGATTGTGTCCAAAGGCTGTTTGTGGATGGTAATTAGTGTGCTTGCATCATGCCAAGCTGTAATGTGACATGCCCTCCTGTATATTTCTGATCTTAGTGATTAATTGTTCATGCTCAAGGTGCTCTATCAACAATCCATTTACTAGATGATGTAAGCAGTAGATTCATCAGTTGTTTCCACACCCAACGACATTCAGGAAACTTTTGCATTCTAAATGCGGATGATAGTCTTCTCCAAATACAAGGCCCTACCCCATGAGTAAAATTGCCTTTCACCATATCCATTCCCCCTTTCTTTCTGGTCTCACGCAAGCCAAGGTCGACCTTGGTCTACCGTGATATCATACAGAGTATGATTCGCATGATACGCCTCTGACCTTTAGTTTAGAGTTGATTTTGGGCTTCCAACAATTTCTTATTTTAACATCTCATGCATGACTATGCATTAGGCTCGATTTAATTGAGGCGTGGACGAGAATCACAGTCCCTCTCTCAAACATGGCGTCAACGTCCTCCAGCTAGTCCCCAAACTGGCGGTCAATTTCCTTCAAAACAAAAAGCCAAAAGAAAGGGCTTTTTGCATCATCTCCAAAACTCCAGCCGTATGGCCTTGCTCAGGTCGGATTTTTCTTCGGCTCTTTGTCCATTTACGAGATCCTAAAAATTTAAATAAAAATTAATTAATAACTGATGAATTTGACTTATAAACATTTAAAGTTTTTTTCTTTTCAAACTTAAATTTACAAACTATTTTTGATTGCCCTTATATTAACAAAATAACAACAACAATAAAGTCTTAATTTTAAAAATTATATCTATAATTTTATAAAAAAATAATTTACAATTTTTGGTTCTACCTTGTTAATTTTACCTCAACAAATCTTTTTAATTCTATCTCTTTCCCTGCCCTCTCTTTTTCATTTCCTTCTCTCCCTTCACTCTCCCCGCCCTTCCACTACAAAGATTCCAACAAACATAAAAGAAGATTAAGATACACAATCATGAAGCCTCTGAATATAGAACATTTAAAAAAAAAAAAACCCATTTAGATACATAGACTTAAAAGAAATCACTAAGAAGACTAAAAGCCTTCACATTGCACCAAGTGCTGATGATTTTGCCATGGGATACTTCCATGGTTTCATCCTGCCGGTTCTTTCATGCACCGTCAAGCCACACAGAGTAGAGAGCACATGAGAGAGTTTCAATAGGTGCATTAAAGTATGTAGACATTCACACAGATGGGCCGAGATAGAAAACATGGAAAAAAGAAACCATAAAAAGAAGACGATTGACAAGCCTTCCATACAACAAGAACAGCTACGGCAATCAATGCCGCTACCACTGAAATAAAAACCTTACGGTTGAACAATAACTGTTTGATGAAAGCAATTCCCAGCAAGCTGAGAGGATCATCTGATTTACAACAAGAAGCAGAGATGGTGTCGCCTAAATCAAAACCAATGTCCTATCTATTTCCTTGCCATTAATAGCTCAGACCACTGCACTTGTCAGCAAGTAAGCCCCTGCTCATTGCTAAAGAAACCACCTCTGCAAACAAATGAGAAGGGATGAGTTTAGTATTGGATCAGAAGGCAGGATGTGCCAACTACAAATACAACCGTATTGTCTGATCCTCTCCATCTTCATTAGATGCCTGTGAATGCTGCACTTCACTTTCAACTGCACATCTTTTATACGGCACAAAACCCCTGGTTGGTTTATCAGAGCCAGAATTTCTAATATTGAAAGCCGAGTGATCAGTTGGATTGATCCTCAAGGAGGGTGCTTGTTGCTTAATGGGCTTTTCTGCTTTCCGTGAGTCAGCAACAGCATTTTGATCACAAATAGAACTAGTGTTAGAACCAGTCCAAGAACATTCCCTCTCCATCTCTTTGTCATCTACTTTTCCAGTCCATGATTGAGGAGGATGCTGTGTAGTACTTGTGTTTTGTTGATGGACAAATGGGAATGGTAGGTTCCCATAGAAAGACCACCAAGACAAAGAGAAAAAAGTGGTCTCCGTTGTCTTCTCTCCAGCAAATGGCAAACCATAGATCAATGGGGGCATACCACCATCCCATGGATTCCATGCACTCTGGCCTGGAGCCCCAGAAAAAACTCCATGGGTAGCACTTTGCAAGGATAGCTCAGTTGGAGCATGCAGATTAACATCTCTGCTATTATGGTGGATTTTCAGTTCAGCAGAAGGTGATGGCTTGATGCACTGCACCATGTTCCCGGTGCTGGAAGAAGATGGCTTGTGTGATTCGGTCACCAGGACCGTCCTCCCAAACAACTTTAGAGTTGGTTTGGTTGCTTCTATCGACGAAATTTCTCCAGTAGGAGCATGATCTTCAGGATGCTTAGTAAATCCCTGAAGAAAGATGGAATAAAACAATCATTTCAAAACATAATTAATCTTTTGTAATAATTTTCCAGGAAATTATGGTGCTAATAAAGAGATTACCATTGCAGTTTGTTCTTCTATAGTCAACCCAACGGCCCCAGGGCCTGGTGACTGAGATTTATTCTCCTTTTTCACTGACATGGACGGTGACTGACTTCCATTGCCTTGTTCATTTGACCCAACAGCAGATGCAACTGGTGATGTACAACTGTTTGGAAGATTTGAAAAAATTGAGCATAAGGTATCCGATCCAATTGCAGATAAAACAGATGTCGGTGATCCATTCTCCTGCTCACAAACAGGTGGGATATGTAAAGAACGTTTCTCCAGTTGTCTCAGAACTGGGATTCCCTTACTGGATGAATGGCCCAATTTGCGAGGATATGGGTGTAATGGTTTCCTCTTTGGTCGAGGTGGAGGTATCTCAATAGGCTTCAAGGTACTTGCACTGTTACCAGTTGACTCTCGCACCACCTGCATCAGAAAGTAACACAATGTCATGAAAGGAAAAAACTAGGATTGAGCTGCGCAGACCATGCAAACATCAGTGATGCTCATCTCCATGAATGATTTTACTTCATTGATTAAGTAAGAACATCCACAGACATAGAATGATAGAGAAATAGCTAGTGGAAGAAGGGCAGTAGACCTTAGAGAAGAACTTCTGAGCATGGCTTCGAATCTGAACTGCAGTCTTGGTGCCTATGTGTTCTGCAAGTAGGTTATAAGTCAGGAAGAATATAAACAGACGAAGTGCAAGAAACATTTCATTTAAAAGAAAAATAAAATCACTACCTACCTTCAATTCGACGCCAGGCACGTCCATGCAGTTGTAGAGCTTCCAGGAACTTCTTGTGTTCTTCTTCAGTCCACCTCTCTCGCTGTTTTGTTATTGTGTAAGGTTTTCTTACCTAAAGAAAGGAGTATGAGAAACATAAGTTACAGAAGGACAGAAATCAAAGCTCCAATTACAACAATATTTGCACAACTACGAAATGGAAGATACCTTAGGGGTCTGTTCATCCCCATAAGAACTCATTTCATTCAACTGAAGGCCACTTGTAGATTTAGTCTTGACATCCACATGCATCTGATCTTTGGGCTCACATGCACTCTTTGGATTTGTGCTACCAGTTTCTCCCTAAAAAATATCCACCCAGATTATTTCAACTAAATTGACCTAGCATTCAAAACGAATTACAATGATATAGAAATTTCAGTGCCTAAAAGCACGATAATAAGAGATAATAAAAGGTACAAAATGAAACAGATTTCCAAAATTTAGACCAAATTGATAAGTCTGACCCCAGCAACGCAAGTTGATAGGTAGGCAGGTCCAGGTCCATATGTATTTAAACACAAGAAAGGTCCCTACCACTTCCAATGTAAGATTATTTATCAACATAATTAACCGAAATAAATATAGATTCACATCTATATTTTCTACAGAAATCAATCTATTATGGTTAGGAGCAATCTCTCAAACACGGAAAATTTTAAAAGTTCAAGTAGCTAGGAATTATTTTTAAATTATGATAGAGCTAAGCTGCTTGCATAACTTCTACTCTTCTTTCAATTAGAATAAATCTCTTATCTCAAACTACTATTAGAAAGATATTGGACAACTGCAATCAGCCAAGACATAAAATTGGAATCATGTAACTGTACTGGAAAAACATATGTCCAAAATTTCCATATTAGCTAATTAGGCTAAAACTCTCCATATAGCAACTAAATCGATCTTTATGCAAATTATTCAGTTCTAAAATTCAATTTAGAAAAGTCAATACAATCCCCTGACATATAACGATGTAAAGATATTGGGTTTACAAATCTCATGAAAATAAGCAAAAGAAAAGTCTTGGAGCCGCAAAAAATCTGAAGAGTAAAAATAGCCATAAAGATACCACACAATTAACCTGAAATGTAGAGAAAATAAACATTTCTTTTCCTTCTTCTATGACAGAGTTTAGGCCAGGAGACAACCAGTTTTCATTAAGATAATGAAAACAAAGATAAATATTTCTTTTCCATAAATCTAACTTATAACTACAAGGAATTTAGCATAATAAAGCCGAAACAAAAAAAAAAAAAAAAAAAAAGAAGAAAGAAACAGAGGCACCACCTGTAGGTAATTCAATATATATATATATATATACCTGAACATCCATTGCTGCAGATCCCATCAGTTTATGATCTTCGAGCTCACTCCATGTAACCGAAATCCACCAACCTTTGCTTCCACCTGTTTGATTTCTTTTTTCCAACTCCCTTTCTTCAGGCCATATAAGAAAGAATTATTCGCACTGAAAGCCTCCTACATCCATTTTTATCACAGAATTATTAAGCCTCAATCCGATTCCTTATCTCTGAAGCTAAAAAAGAAAAAGGAAAGAAAGAAACACTTAAAATCTATCCAATCCTTTTTTGATAACTAATCTATCCAATCCAATCCTTCAAAGATTCATTCATGTTCCATCAAATCCCACGCGATATCTTATTCCTATCCAACCAGTATGGGAAAAAAAGTTCAAAATAAAATTACAATAAACCTAATTAAATCCTTAAAAGCTCCTGTCTTTTTTTTTTTTTTTTTCATTCTGAAAGAATAGAGCAGCAACAACTGAATAAAAACTTAGAAATGACCTCGTGTTCCCCTGCAATTCCCCTACAGAATCCAAAACGCTTGGTTCCCACACGCCTTTCCTACGGAAAATTTTGGAGCAGGAAAGTAGAGGAGGGAGAGGAAAAGCGAGAAGAGAAGAGAAGAGAAGAGGAGAGCAACGAAACCAGGAGGTGGGTGCAGAGTTTTGAGGCCTGATAAAAAGAGACGGGAACGGGCCAGGAGAAAGAAAAGGAAGCCCCCGCCACGTCAGAAGGCTTTTTTTTTTTAATTATTTTTTTGCTTTTCTTTTCTTTTCTTTTTTTCTCCGAAAACTC
The DNA here is from genome assembly GCA_017589505.3 of Metroxylon sagu. Lineage (NCBI taxonomy): Eukaryota > Viridiplantae > Streptophyta > Magnoliopsida > Arecales > Arecaceae > Metroxylon > Metroxylon sagu. The sequence continues at coordinate 1,294,613 of JACVBY030000634.1, read as the reverse complement.
GAGCAACCGCACCAGACTTGTGGCTGGAGACGCACGACCCCGGGACACGTGGCCCCCCGCGCCACCCCCGGGTTTTTTTATTGTGGCTCTCGGCTTACCGTCCGAGATAAATAAATTAATGCTGAGCTTTCGTTTTATAAATTATGTTTTGAATTTTTTTTTCTTTTTTTTAACGGTGACGGATGAGGGGTACATTGGGAAAGAAAATTTCAAAAATATCTAGGGCCGCTAAAAATTGGGAGGAACGACGGCCAAGGGTTGTGGATTAAAAGCTGAGGAGGGCAGTGATAGATCGGGGAATTTTAGCTGCGCTTTTCGACACGTCAGCAGAAATCGCCGCCATGAGCATACCCTGACGACACGTGTTAACAGGGACCGGACGTAAGAAAAACTATAAAATAGTGGGGCTGGGGTTCTCTCCGCCACTAAATAATTTTGGGACGAAAGAGGACCACATTTTTTAAGGGGTGGGATAATTTTAGCTCAAGAAAATTTATTTGTGGCGTGGTGTGGGTTTAGAACGGGACGGTCGAGTACGGCAAGCGTAGTCGTCGGAGGGTTCCAGAATTTGCGGCGCGTACGGCCGTTGGATGGCGTTAGATCGCGCTGCGCGCAAAAAGGACGGTAGAGGGACGCGTGCGGCCATAAAAGCCTCCTCGTCCACCGCTCTTATTGTAATTCAATCGCAATGCATCGTTACATTGTAAACCATCCATGGGAATTACCGACTATTTGTATAATCCAAACTTTTATTCCATCATTTTGAGAGATATGAGACAGAAATGACTGCGTTCACGGTCAAAGCGTTGCAGTTTTCTTTCATGCAAGAGAATGATGCATGCTAAAAGGTGTCGTGGAATTTAAAAGCATTTGAAGCAAACGCAAAACCCATAGGGGTTGCTTGATCTGCGTCACAGACAGAGATGGGCATGGAAGGTTGCTGGATCATAAACATCTAGAATTCCACAACAACATAGAGAGACAAAAATGAACGAAGCTTATGAAATACTGTATGATAATATGATAGCAAAAGCTATGTATCACTTTTTTTAAGATCAAAGATGAAAAACAGGAGACATCAATATCCATTATATAAGTACAAAGTGAAAATATAGACATATAGATATCTCAGCCTCACCCCCATTGCGTCCCACACCATATCCATTATACGCATTAATAAATTTAGTTAATTACATTCATTTACTAATATAGTCCAAAACTTTCTTTATAAATAGGCATATATCATAATTTTTCTAAGCCTAATTCATTGGACCAATCTCAAACCGAAGGAGAAAAAAAAAAAAAAAAAAAGAAAGCAACTCACAGTTTCTTTGGACTAATGCCTAAAATTAAAATTTAAACGAAAAAATAAAAAATATGAAACTAATAAAATGGAGTTCAAAATTGGTGGTGAGTATAGAAATGGGTATAAAGATCAAAAAACTGAGGAATAAAGGACATATAGCAATATTCATTATATGTACGGATTGTAGATATAGACATACAGATATTTCAACTTTACCCCACTCCACCCCATCCCACACCATGCCCATTACATGCATTAATAAATTTAATTAATTGCCTTTATTTACTAATATAATTTAAAATTTTCAGTAAAAAAACTTTACAAATAAGTATAGACCATAATTTCTCTATACTTGGTTCATTTAACCAGTCTGAAATTAAAGAGGAAAGAAAAATAAAGTAGCTCATAATTACTTTGGACCAGTTCCTAAAATTGAAGTTTGAAAGAAAAAATAAAAAATATGAAACCACTAAAACAAAGTCCAAAATAGGTAGCCAATATAGAGCAAATACGAAACGGAGTCTAGAATATGGATATGGAGTACCTTCCTTCATAGCCATTTCATTCCTTTACTATCCCTACTTATTCTATCAAATGAACAAACTGAAGTTACAAATACAGAATCCACCATGCCACGTAGGTGTCATATTTGCAAGCGATAACCGTAAATAACGGTAAAGTTTCTTGTAGAAAGGACAAACTTCATAGAACTTATCTATGCCTTGCTCCGCTCTTGTACTCCTCCAATCTTTATATCAGGTGTGGAGAATTTATGCAGTTAATAACCTCACGTACAAATGAATTGTGTACTTTTGCTTCTTAATATCTTTCAGCAAGCATACTTTTCTCTAATTATATACGTATTCTATATATTTATGGTAATTTATCAAAAAAGCCTTATCTTGTCCTATTCTTTATGTTTTATTCTGCTGCATTACAATAACTCTGAAGGGTCCATAACATCCTTTAACTAGTATTAGAGCACATGATTTTACTACAGACGAAATTTGACTCCCACTATTACCACAAGTATATGTTCGATGCATTCATGCTTGTTTTGGATAATTGTTTTAGTGCTTCATGTAGATCGTATGATATGCATGGTGCAGGCATCAGATTGAGACAGAGGTTTCAGGGTTCCTTATATATCTCTGATTTATGAGAATCCTTTTCTTTATTCTTAGAGTCCTTGTCGAGTTTAGTTGTGTTAGTTAGCCTGGTTCATTGTTGGAATCTATGAGTTGGTCAAGTGTCAAGTGTTATTTTCTTTCATTAAGTCCTGTAATAAGTCAAGAGAAGGTTCACCTTGAAGACCCAAGAGAAGATCCATTAACCATACAATGACACATGTCTTGGACCATTCCTGAACACATAGCATTACCAGAGTAGAGCAAGGAGCCGGCCCACATCAATTTAGGAAGAAATCTAGGCATCAACATCCTCCTTCCTTATTTCTTTATGCCACCCACCCTTATATGAAAGCTTTTTGGATGTCCATTGCCTTCCATACTTATCATGTGGTCCCCTGGCAAACATCTATGGAAGAAATTGGCTGTCCCTCTCTAATTGGAAGATCTTCATGCGCCCCAGATGGAAGAAGGTTGCCGCCCAGTCAAAGATGGCAGGAGAAATCAAGGGGCGCCCATTCTTTCCTTATCTCAAGTGATCCCCCTCCTCTACAAGCTTGAAAATTACAGCCACTCTCTCTTTTTGGCCATCCCAGATAAAGCATGCAAAGATCCCTGCCTCTTCAAGAAGAATCGCATGCCATACATTACAATCAATGTCAATTATGTACTTAAAACGAATGATTTAACTTGTATTAACATGAAAGGATTATAAAAAGACCTTTCTCTTATAAATGAAGAAAACAATTAATGAGAAAATTCTGAAGTTCTTTTCGATTGCTGTGAAGGCTCTAGTACTCCGGGAAGAAGTAGGTGTGAAGCCCTTAGTATTTCCTTTCATCTTCTCTAACCTCCCTCAAACCCAAACCCTAGCCGGCCCCCCTTCTAGAAACCCTAAAACAACCCTGCCACTAACCATAGGCCCCCATCTCCTCTTGCTGTTTTCTCAGGGATTCACGAGCCGAAGAGGAAGTCGTCTTTGCTCCTGAACCATATTTCGAAGATCCTCTCTGGTAAACAGCTTCTTCATTCAGACTTTCAATTTGTTAGAGCGATCTTCCTGTTTCAATCTTCGAGTGATCACTGTTGGTATATGAAATCCTTTCTCTAATTCTCTTTCTCTGATTTAGTAAATGTTGAGAGCATGTCCTAACCGAGGGTTTCCTAACCTTCACTTTCTTAGTTTCGTTAATATTCTAACAGTTCTAGTTCCAGTGTATACTTCTGCCTATCTTGCATAGTATAGCTTAACTAGTTTTTGATCTTTCTGGGTAATTAGCCATCTCATAATATATATATATATATAATATTATTTCATTGCATTTGTGTCTCATCCACATTCTGCATCAGTTTTGGTATCAGAGCAGGTTGTTAGGACTTGTTTTTGCATCATATTAGGAAAGTAGCTTTGCATGGGTGTTGAAAATTTCAGCTTGCTAAAATTTATGCACACCTCCCATATTTGCTTATTTTTCTTGCATATAAAAATTTTTTTTTAAAAAAAAGAGAGCATATTTTGGTCTCTACTGTGCTCATTTAGAGATAGTCCAAAGGGGAAGATTAGAGGTAGTACCCCGGGCTATTTGACCCAACGAGCATTTGGTAGGGATATCAGGGACGTACCAATAAGGAAGGCTACCGATAGTACCTTGGTACGTTTGACCTAACTACTTACGTTCCGAGAGTGCCATAGGCTACCAAGAGGGCTGTGCATAGTTGTCGCAAGAAAGGCTGACTTGAGGCAAGGCCTTAAGTGATACACATAGGTAAAAAATAATAATAATAATTAAAATATTTTAATTACTGCTATTAATTAGTTTCATAACTGAAAATTAAAAAAAAAAAATTGTATTGCTGCATCCTTTTGGTTAGAGACCCGACTTGTTAACTTAAGTCTTTAGTGTTTCATCATCTCTGTATTAAATTGACTTAAGGGTACCGCTATCTCAGATCAGGTGTGGATTTCATCATCCTTTCTGGGCCCAGAAAACCATCAACCTGCATACGAGCCCAAACCTCCCAATTTTAAAATCCAGTAGACATAATTGAGCATTAGGGACATCCATGGTTGGGTTCACATATTTTGTCGAAACTGGTGTGAGTCTTTCTCCATTTACGATTAGAACCTGGTGTCTAACGCTGGAGGTCAAATATCAAACGACTTAAGCGGAGTGACGGGGTTACTCTAATTAGGCCCCTGCATTAAGTAGGAAGAGCCTCCCTCCTCCCACCTGCTACCTGGCCAGCTACATGGTATTTGGTGATTGACTAGCATTTAGTTGACACACTTTATTTGAGCTCTAGGTCTAGGAGACACTAGTACGAATCCTTTGTGTACTTGTTTGCATATCTACTAGGTCAAGAGTTCAATATCAACCGAGTCAGTCCCAATCTGAGTTAACCATGGACAATGACATTGGAGCTATGCTTAGGACCATTAATAAACGATTGACCCAATTGAATGATCAAGTGAGCTCCCTAGACAAAAGTCGTAAGATCAAGACTGAGCCTAAGTTAGACCCTCATCTACTTACCCCACATCCTGACTCTAGGAAAGCCTATCACTATGATTTTACCCTTGAGTATCACCCTATAAGCTCATACCCATACTTAGTGGACTCAAAGGAAAGATCCATTAGGAGCACCCGGCCCTATACACCCACTTTTGGTGGTGATCTAGAACTAAAGGATTACATTGATTGGGAAAGGAGGATGGATGAGTATTTTGATCGGAAAAAAATGTCAGAAGAAGGGAAGGTAAAATTTGCTAAGCTTAAACTAACCCGATATGTTAGGATATATTAGGAAAAGGTTGAGCACACATGTCGTCAAATGAGGGAGATGCCCATTAGAACATGGAGAGCCATGAAGATTAGACTTAGAGAGAAATACCTACCCATGTCCTATAGGCATAAGGAGCCCATCACCCATCAAGCCACACTTAATAGGACTAATATCCCTAAAAATAAGTCAAGTCCTAATCAGGCTCATTTAGCCAGTCCATCCCTATTGCCCCATGTGTTCACTAGAGTCCACTCTTTCCTACCACCCCGTTTATTCCCATGAGTCGACCCACTCCTATTCTCCCACTTACCACACCCATTCCTACTATCCGGCCCATTCCTATCTATCAGTTTGCCCAACCCATTCCTACCACCATAGTTGAACACAGGGAGGAAAAGCTAGACATGGCTAACTTAGGCATAGTTGTTCAGGATCCTACTCAAATTGACAATCTAGAAAACCCTGAACCTATTGACTATGATGAGGAGAGAGATCAAGAACCCCTTATAGGTTGTATCGAGGAGGTATATGAGGCTGACGCAAGTTTAGTTGATGAATACGAAGAGGATGAGGAAGAACCCATTGAAGGCTTTAAGGACAAAGAGGTTGAGCCCAATAATCATTTAGAGGTCGATAGTCCCGAGTCCCTTAGTCATGTAGAGGTAGACATTTGTGAGTCCATTAGTCCATTAGGAGAAGAAGCCACTAAGCCTATTGATGAATCTAAGGGAAAGGAGATTGAGCTTGAGCCCAGTGACACGTTAGAGGAAGAAGAAACTACACCTATTGAAGAGATAGAAAGAGAAGTCTATAGAACTGTGTCTGATCTAAGGGTTGAGTTTAAAGAAATTGATACCATTCTAGTTGAACAAGAACCATTGCTTGTAGCTAAAGAGATTATGGAGGAGCAAAATGGTCAACTTGAGGAAGCTAAAGTCCAAGAGCTAAGCCCTATAGAGCAACCCCTAGAAATAGTGGAATTCATGAAGGATTTAGAGCAAGAGATTTATGTAATTTTTGCTGAGGGTTTAGAACAAGACATCAGTAAGGGGTCATCAATTTGGACTAAAAAAATTCACGATCACATCCAAGAGGTAGTAGTGGAGATTTTAGAAGAATTTCATAAGGTGTTTCCAAAAAGAATATCTAGTCACCTTTCACTACTTAGGAATATCCTACACCTCTTAGATCTAGTCCCAGTTCGGTTTGCCATATACTTTCAGAAGACCCTATGGAACCTCTTAAGAATCCATGCCATCCACCAACCCAGGGTCAAACCTAGAGAGTCTGTAGTCTATTAGGTTTAGGTCTAGAGAGTCCAATAAAATTCCTTTCCATAGGAATGCCTTAGTAAGTCTGCATTTTAGTTAAGTGTCAATCCAAGTCTTAGTAATAAGGACTTTTGTCGCATTCTACTGAGTTCACCTACCCATTCAACTTATCCAACTATACACGAGTCTCAGAGTCAATTGCACAGCACTTGCATCATGACATTAGCATTCACTTGAATATTGATAATAAGTTGGCTAATCCCCAGAATCGAGTCAAGGATTTTGTTAAGGAAAAACTATGTCATGTTAGAAAGTTACATGCTCATGGAGCTGGTCCTTTTAGAATGTTAAAGAAGGTAGGAACCAATGCCTGTGTGTTAAAGTTACCTCCATGGTTAGGCATTAGCTCTATTTTCACTACCTCAGACTTAGTAGAATATAGGGACCCAGCAGTGGTACCCAGCGAGTTTTTGGACCTGACCATTCCTTTGAGAGTGAGCCCTCACCTGAGTGTCCACCCACAAATTGGCCCGAGAGGAAAGGCAGGATTGAACAAATTCTGGATGACCAAGCTGTCACGACTCGCAATAAAGGTTACCAAAGATATTTGGTTCATTGGCAAGGTCAGCCGAAATCAGAGGACTCGTGGATTACCTGAGAAGATCTGCAACACATAGACCTAGACCTCCTAGAGAAGTACCAAAGTCAAACTGATCCTTACTCAACGGGGTCGAGTTCCTCCCAGCCCGGGAGAATTGGTGCAGGCACCAGATTGAGACAAAGGTTTCAGGGTTCCTTATAGATCTCTGATTTATGAGAGTTTTTTTCTTTATTCTTAGAGTCCTTGTCGAGTCCAGTTGTATTAGTTAGCTTGGTTCATTGTTGAAATCTAGGAGTTGGTCAAGTGTCAAGTGTTATTTTCTTTCATTAAGTCCTGTAATAAGTCAAGAGAAGGTTCACCTTGAAGACTCAAGAGAAGACCCATTAACCATGCAATGACACATGTTTTGGACCATTCCTAGACACATGGCATCACCAGTGCAGAGCAAGAAGCCAGCCTACATCAATTTAGGAAGGAATCCAGGCGTCAACATCCTCCTTCCTTATTTCTTCATGCCACCCACCCTTATATGGAAGCTTTTTGGATGCCCATTGCCTTCCACACTTATCATGTGATCCTCTGGCAAACATCTATGGAAGAAATTAGCTGCCCCTCTCTAATTGGAAGATCTTCATGCGCCCCAGATGGAAGAAGGTTGCCGCCCAGTCAAAGATGGCAGGAGAAATCAAGGGGCACCCATTCTTTTCCTATCTCAAGTGGTCCCCCTCCTCTACAAGCTTGAAAATTGCAGCCACTCTCTCTTTTTGGCCGTCCCAGATAAAGCATGTAAAGATCCCTGCCTCTTCAAGAAGAATCACATGCCATACATTACAATCCATGTCAATTATGTACTTAAAATGAATAATTTAACTTGTATTGACATGAAAGGGTTATAAAAAGACCTTTCTTTTGTAAATGAAGAAAACAATTAATGAGAAAATTCTGAAGTTCTTTTCCATTGCTGTGAAGGCTCTGGTACTCCGAGAAAGAGTGGGTGTGAAGCCCTTAGTGTTTTCTTTCATCTTCTCTAACATCCTTCAAACCCAAACCCTAGCCGGCCCCCCTTTCAGAAACCCTAAAACAACCCTGCCGCCAACCACAGGCCTCCATTTCCTCTTGCTGTTTTCTTAGGGATTCACGAGCCGAAGAGAAAGTCATCTTTGCCCCTGAACCATATTTCGAAGATTCTCTCCGATAGACAGCTTCTTCATCCAGGACTTTCAACCTGTCAGAGCGATCTTCCTGTTTCATTCTTCGAGTGATCACTGTTGGTATATGAAATCATTTCTCTAATTCTCTTTCTCTTATTTAATGAATGTTGAGAGCATGTCCTAATCGAGGGTTTCTTAACCTTCACTTTCCTAATTTCGTTAATATTCTAACAGTTATAGTTCCAGTGTATGCTTCCGCCTGCCTTGCATAGTATAGCTTAACTAGTTTTTGATCTTTCTAGGTAATTAGCCATCTCATAATATATTTAATATTATTTCATTGCATTTGTGTCTCATCCACGTTTTGCATCAATGCAGCCTATCAATTATTGTAGCATGAGGCGATGATCATAAAACTTGCTTTCATTAGTTTTTGATTTGATTTATATTGATTTATATAAAGAATTTAATTAATCATGCATAACATTATACTGTATCTTGCATCAATGGATTTTACGTAGTGTAGATCTCATTGGATGAAAAAAATAAGGCCATGGAGCTAGATTTTGTCCACAAGAAAAGGATTGAATCTAATTCCATGCTAATAGATCTGAAGAGGGTGAGAGATGAAAATTTAGATTGCATGAACTAGTGTTAGGATCATATGCATCCAGATTTATCAATTTCTTCCTAAACTTAGCATGACTATACACATCGTAAAAAAATTCAAATCTGATTTCTTGAGCCTTTTTTCATTGGATGAAGTAAGATGGTTAATCTTACATGTCCATGAAGTCCTATTGGGAATGGGACAGCTTTATCTTCATCAAGATGAGAAAATATAGCAAAACCACTTATATTGCTTTTCAATTTATTGTACTTGTTTCTTGTGCTTATAAGGTGGCCATGGAGCCCTCTATCACATTTGAACTCGTATAATGTTGTTGCAGTAGATACGTATTAGGGAAGAAAAAATCTATAGAAAAGATATACGGAAAAAATATGAAGAGAAGTATGCAAAGAATTTATAATGGTTCGGTCATATTGACCTACATCCACTAGGCAAAGATGGAGATAATTCTATAAGAAATAAGTTGAAGATTTTTAAGACTCTCTGATAAAACCCTAAAGCCCTTACACCCAATAGAATCCTCTCCTGTATCTTTCAATAACTCTCTGAATTACCCTAAAAATTAGGGCAGCATATGTTTATATAGACGAGGGATCTATAGTATTTTATATAAAGTATGATTCATATTCTTCTCTCACTATAGAAACATCCACAGTGTTCAATATAGACTATGGTTTACATTCTCTATATATGAAATATGTCCATATCAGGTTATCTCTATATTAGGCTTATAGACCTCAAGTCAAACTCTAACAAATCTCCACCTTTTGACTTGAAATTTACCAAGCTAACCATCTATAACTTCATTAGTTTTGTCGCCATGCCTCGATGGGCATCAGTCTCTCCAGATGCCAACCATTTCCTTTAACAATGGATATTATCGATAAGAGTAGAAAAATATTTGATATTGTAGATAAGAGGAGCAAGATATCAAATATCTCTATGGACCTAACAATACATCAAAAATCACTCAAAATAATAATGTTTGGTAGAGGGATTTTTATCTACCCATATCTTACTTTAGTGATAAGAAAGACCATATATACAATTATAACTATAATTATATAAAAATATCAAACATTGTGAAAATTGTGAAGGGTGGCAAGTGTTTATGGGATTTATCATGCTTTTTCGTCCATATTTATTTCTTCTCCTCTTTCTCAATTTAACTAGATGACTAATTTTAGATACTTCTCTCTATTGTTTCTTAAGATATAAAATTGACAAATGTAGCTATAATAAAGTTGATGAGTTCACTAAAGATCATATAAAATAATTTAGTTAGAACTAGTTAGTTATTTTTAGATAAAGTGTGCGTGTGTATATGTATTATATCCGTGTGTGTGCACGCGCGCGCGTGTTATGTGTATGTATGCATGCATGCATGCTTGCATGTATGTTATAGGTCCATGGAACTAATTGTAATATTGTAGCTATGGCATTAGAGTCTATCAAGACCAAGGACGCATGCCATATTCATGTGAAATAAACTTATATTCATGTTGGACCCTTCAGGATTTACTAAAATTAGGGTTGGTTTTGATCGCTTGGTCCAATTGTATATAAGTTGCTTTAACTTATGAGATGTTTATAGTATAATTGTACATGTAGATCTATAATTAGTGAAAATGGACCTACACTTGTCTAGGGTTAGCACTTTTCATGAGATCATACTTGTGGGCAAAGGTTTATCCAATGATGAAGATGTAGGATTTGATTATATTTCAACTAGTTTGTGGCTTATGCTTAACTTATTGGCAGGGGATGTGATCAAGTGGAGCTACATCATGGTTGGGTCTAATCAAAGATGAATCAGAATTCTTTCAAACCTAAATTTTGATATCAAACTTGATTCATTTATCATTCTACTAAGCCTAGTTTGAGCTTAATTTATATTGAACTAAACACAAGCCTAATCAATCAACTTCATAAACTAAATCAAGTTGATATCGATTTGAACTTGCATCAAGCTTGAACTAAGCTCAATTGATGCTTGAATTAACACTTAATTAATTTTAAAAAATAAATTTAGAAAATATTTATTGATAAATACCTTCAAAAATATTATTATTTTATTAAACATATTAATTTAACTAAGCTAAACCTGGTTGAGTTAAGTGTTTGTTTTTGGTTGCCTGAAGTCAATTTGAAGCATATGAATAAAGTTTTGATTCACACCTTGTTGAGTTAAACACAATTCAAGCTTCCTTCGAGTTTAATTAAAGTGATGTTCAAGCTTTTCAAAATTGATGGGCAACCTACATATGGACACAACCTTAAACAAACTAAGCATATGAAGCTCACTTTTGAGTTAATAACTATTGTAAACTAAGGAAGCACATGGAGTTCATATTCTATTTATAGGTATAGTTAATATTAAGCCATAAACTACTATTCAATCACAATCATCGACAGTTATACTTTGGCGTGATAGCTTTTCCCACATTGGAATTTATATGAGCACCCAAAATTCAATAATCTTCTTATATATGTAGTTGCATCCTCAAAAGTCCCTATAACTTTTTTTAATCATACTTCTTGTATAATTTTTTTTACCCTAAATGCTTGGACTAGACTTGAGCAAAATTAGCCTAGCCTACCTAGCATAGTTTTATCCTACCAATTATATATAACTTATATATTGTAATACATTTAACAAAGTATATTTTATAATTTATAGAATTTAAATTTTAATTGAGAAAGGAAAGGGGGAATTTGGGATGGCAATTTTAACTTATAAATCGAGGACCCACCTAGCATTGCCCCATTCAGAGTGGGGATTCTCTATATGAGGATGGGGATGGAGATTATTTTTTATTTTCACTAGCAAAGATGGGAACAAGTATATCATTGCCCTACCTCGCCTTAGCTCGCTCGGTCCTATCTGATTAGCCCATACTTAAGTACTATAGTATGTTTATATATTTTCATATCTACAAAACTATTCTCATAATTTTTATTGAAAATTCATATATTTTATTAGGAAAGGGGTAGGGTAGGATGGGTGTTGGATAGGAAGAGAATAGGGTAAGGATAAGAATTTATCATTCCCCATGAGGTGAGGAAGAGGATAAAAAAAATCTTCGTTTATAGGGATGGGATGGAGAAGGAAATTATTTTCTTTGACGAGGATGGAGATAGGAATTGGGATCCTTGGTCCTACCCCACCCTATTACCATCCCTAGGGGGAATCCATAATCTAACACCTTTTCTTCCTCCAAACCATTTATTGTTGATCTCTTCGATTTCCAACTTCCCTTTGGAATCCCACTCGAAATTGGCCTCCTTCAAGCCATTCATCATCAATCTCTTTGATTTCCATTTCCTTCAAAGATAACTCACCAGGTTGATACAAATTCAACTTAGCCAAGTTGCACTTGTGCCTTATGCTTCAACACATCTGGTTGACTCTAAGTCAATTTGAGCAAGTCACACCTAATTCCTTCAGTTTACTGATCTAGGTTTTACAAATGGATCAGGCTTTTGTTCAACTCTAGGCTAGCCCAAAGAGGTTAGGATTTATAGAGAGAGATAAAGTGAGACCAAATATGGAAGAGTAGATGGCATCGTGGTGTTCACAAGAGAAAAAAAAAAGGAGAAAAAGAGTTGTCTTCTTGGAAGAAAGAGATAAAGAGAAGCATGCATGAGAGAGAAGCATAGAGAGGTCGCCAAAGAAGTGTTGAGAGATGAGTCCGTGGGTCTAAGTATGATCAAGAAAAAAGTGTTTGGGTTGAGCTGAGAGAGTGACTAAGAAGAAGAGAAAATTATGGGTGAGAGAGACTAGGGAAGGGTCTAGGTTTCTATCGAGCTAGACTTGGTTCTCTTTCTTGAAAAGGAGTTTTTAATATAAGTACAATCATATTTTCCCTAATGCATTGCTTAAAATACTAGAAAAGAGGAGAGAGAGATAAAGATCACAATATCAATGAAGTAAATAAAGGCTAGACAAAAAGGTTGAGGGGAGGATGAAAGGAGATAAAAAAAATAATGAAAAAAATTGAATAATAAATGTTACTTGTAACTGTTATAACATTAAATAACCTAATATAATAATGGCTATCTTTTATCATAATATTATATATAACATAACAGAAAGGGGCCACAACGATTATAACAACCATCATCTAAATCATAATCTAAAATATTGTAAAGAAGTGACAAAGAGAAGTTTTGGGCAAAAATAGGCTAATTGGAAAGTGAGAGTGGGGGATAAAAAAATATTCTTATTCTGCTTTCTAATATTCATTTATTTGCTCTTGATTTTTTGCATTCTTAAAACATCTTGAAAACTTATTTTTCACTCTATACTTCTTCATTGTATAAACATATCCTTAATATTTAAATTTTATAATATTCATATTTATACATACTTAACAAAAATGCAATGAACATTATACTATAATAACAACTTAAAAATGATATATCCATTATTTGATGTTATCGTGCTCTTATAATTCTTTACATATGCATTGTTCTATACTAATATTGCAGTGCACATAGGTAGCTCATGAAAGGCAATGCAAAACTATTCAAAAAGTACTACAAATTAGATATATACACTACGTCACATATGAAAATATTTATTTATATTTTTTTATTTATCAATGTATTTATTTGTAGGATTTTGCTTCAATTCCTTTTTATATTTTTATTATATTTGTGCATACTAAATTTTAATGCTTGCTTTGATGTAGGTTAAAAGGGGTATTTAATTAATTGGCTAGCTTAGCAAGTTAAACCATCATCTAATAAGGATGTTTTGACATATGGTTTCCTTCTCTCACGCCTTTATTTAATTTTAATGCTTTGAAATTTGAATCATAAGAAGAGTAAGTAAAGAATGGTGATGACCGGCAAGATGTACAAATCAGAGGAATCATGGAAAAGACTTATGCCTTTCATCAATTATATTCATTTTTATAAAAATGTTTCCTTGAAATCAGATTTTTACTAGTACTTCTAGTTGCGCACTAAGTACTAATTAGTTGAAATTTAAAACCCTAACCATTAGACAAAACACATGAAGAGACCATATACCTTACATATTAGAGGGCCATGATATGTTTTTGTTTTTTTGGCTAAAAGGTTATGAATTTGTATTGGAATAATGATTAAATAATACTTATTTTTTAACATTTATTAGATGGCCTTAAATCCCAAAAACTAAATATTATTAGAGATGTTAGATGAGACTAATATGTAAGAAGCTCTAGTTTAGCCTGAATTTTAACTAATTTCAACTTAGCCATACAGTTAATGAGCCAGGATAGAGCAAGGCATGGGTCTTTCTAGCTAGCCTGGCTTTAACTTTTGTATAAAAATAAATAAATCTATAATAGAATTAATATGAATAATTATATTTATTATATAAAACTAAAACTTATTTTATATTATAATTATTAAAAATAAAAAATTTATATATAATAATAATGTTTATATAGTATTGAATTATAAAAATAAAAATTAGCTTAAAGTATATGTACGTATGCATGTGTATAATAAAAATTTTAGAAACAAGATGTTCTTACTAAATCTCTTATAGTGATAATATATAAGTAGCTTGACTTCTATACAAAATTATGTTCAAAGCTAAACAATATTAGAAAATAATTCGAACTCAAACTAGTCCTACCTTACTGTAGTTCCTCGTTTTCACCTAGTTGCAATAGTCTTTTTTTAAAAAAATATTCTTTAGAAGTCTTTGCTTACATCTCCATTTATAGATAGATCCTTTTTTTATATTTTGCAAATCAATCTCTTCCATTTCAAAATTTATCCAATAGGTTATTTTTTTATAAATTATAATGAAATATTTATTTTATTTTTTATCTTACTCAAATCTTTAGAGCTCTTTGTGAGGGAGCCATCGATGTGTCTCAATATTACCATCATTGAATTGAGAACTTTTTGCTAACATCAACACAAGAATTAAGACCTTGATTCATCTCAACATCAGAGAAGTCAATGCTAATATATACCGCAATTCACTAGGTTAGATTTTTGGATATTCTTGATATGGATGACACATGGTCTCTCGATAATGCTTCAAAGCATCTCCACTTTTTTTTTTTTTTTTTTTTTTTTTTTGTTTTTTGGAACAAGGTTTTTTATATATCTATTCCGTGAAAGCAAGGGCCAGGACGAATCTAGTCCAGGTTGACCACCATCCCCTCCACCTCTCTTTCTTAGGGTGGCAAGCCCACCATCAAATATCTACTGGAAAGTGGCATACATTAAGTATTTAGCAAAAGAGTGACGTATCCAAAGAAAGCCGAGTGCCAAATGCCCAAGATTTCCTAAGGGCACTTAACTATGCTAGTTTGTGGACAAAAAAACCTGATCCCCAGTACAAAATCTAGAGAACACACCATGACCACTCCTTCATTATTTCATTTGGTTAGGCCGAGGACCAGCTGGAAACACATGGTGAGGAGGCATCCTTGAACTTGGATTTCTTGCCACCAACTTCATACCTAAATTTTTTGCTGCCCAATGTGCTCTTCTGGAAACCTTATTTTTCCACTTGGTTGATAGATATCCATCTCCATCACTCCAGTCCTACCCTCCTTGAAGTGATGCACTATACTATGGAATCCTTCACTACTAATCTGTTCCTCAGCACATGCTTTTCATGTATGATGGATAAGCTTGCATTATTGGTTATGGTTATTGTCATAAGGTTGATTATTTTGGCTAGTCACATGTGACACATAGGCAATTGAAAAAAGGCATCATATTCAACGATGGTTCACTTTTGTGTTCTTGGTCATGGCTCAAATTTCTCTTGCTAGATCAGATACCAACATTATGAAATGATGTCATAAATACATTGATAGAGAGGTGAAATTTTGCAAAATTGGGCTCTAGTATCATTCCATTGAAAAGAGCCTAGTATTGTTCCATCAAAATAAATGATATATACTTGGGAGTCAAAATAAACATATTAATTTAACACTAAGCTATAATGAAGATTATCATTAAAATCTTAAAATTCACCATCCAAGTTTTATGATCACAGTCAAAATGGTCCTAACTAATTTAGGTCCCATCCTTGGATTAGGATCAGTTTAGATCACAAAACTTAGATCCATTGTGACAGGTTATACTTTTCTTTATATCAAAAGGTCCAATTTGGTTATGTTATTTATATATTAAATCATGTGTACAAGTATAGACTCATATTTAATAATTTATTTGACCATATGGTTCTTAAATTATATATCATTAATATATCTCAAATAATATAATTAGAAACTTGTTATTGGAGTTCATAGAGTTTAAAAATAAGATGCAAATTTTGTATTTTTTTATAAATACATGTTGAAATCACATCCTTTTTATTCAAAAGTATTCTATATAAAGAAAATTAAATTGTCATATATATATATATATATATATATATATATATATATATATAATTAAATAAAATATTTGTTAGAAATACAATATATGAGCCAATATTTGTGAAAACTAGACTTGTTATTTATATGCTTTTTATTCTCCATACATTGATGTTATAGCTGTTCTTTTTTTTTTTTTTTTTTTTTTTTTTTTTTTTTTTTTGTTACAAGAGAATATCAAAGTCAAACAAACAAAGTACGATGAGCATTTGCTTCAATCAATGAGGAAAATTGTGGTAGCCTGGAAAGATCTCTCACCAAAGGTGGAATGACGTTATAGTTGATTACTATTTCATTTTTAATATTTTTCTAATTAAAAATTTTTCAAAGGCATAAGAGAAATCTCATGATTTATGATCAAATACATGATTCAATCCAATCTAGCCTCCTTTACAAATTATGACTTGACCTTGACCTAATAATACCAGTAATTTCTCCCACAAAAAACACTTATAATTACTTTATCCAAAACACTAGACAAGTCATACACTGCACTCATTTCTACTTTATACCCATAAACGTGATTGACATCTATTTGGTTTAAGAATTGGTTGTATGTTAGAAACAGTTTATATTAGAAGGAGATGATTGATTCATAATGACACAGAGAGCATACTACAAAAAATTTAAGGAACCTAAGCCTTAATCAAACCCAAAATTTCCACAAATTTTATTGTTATTAGATGGCTCTATTTTTTTTTGAAAAAAAAAAAAAGTTTATATGCCTACGATCTTGTTTGTTTTTTGCAAGTTGCTGTGAAATTTCTCTAAATAAGGGATTATTGGTTTTTGATAACTATGATCAAAGGATTATTGTTAAGACTTAATAGCAAAAAGTTTCTCAATACATAAGATATATATATATATATTTGACTACATTCGAATATAGCTAAGTTTAAGATCTGATCATCATTCACATCCTTTAATCTACATGGATCCTAAAGTCACACTATTTTTTTTACTCTTTTTTTATCTTTGTGATTCGTAAACTGTATGGATCCAAAAGTGAGAAAGATAATCGGAACAACCGTTTCTCTCTCTCTCTCTCTCTCTCTCTCTATATATATATATATATATATATATGAGAAAGACCTTGAAGAAATATGCACTCATGCATAAATGCTCGTAATGGCATTCATTAGTTACACAACATGAATGGGTGATAGGACAACTTAGTGAACATACGAATGACGTTATAAGGATTCTAATAGGAATTTGTTAAAAATGATTGCTATGAGAGGTACTCCTTTGAAACATTCCATTGGAGATTTTTGGTAGGAAAATAAAATGGTTAAAATAATTTTTGATTGGATCTCTCTAGAATTTACAGGTTAAACACGTTATCCTTTTGAAGGAAAGGATAAACACGTTATCAAGTTCAAAATTTGTCCTTCTTTTGCTAGCTGTTCTTGTCCTTATGTTATCACAGAAAGGTAGCTCTAACAAATGGAGTACAGGGTGCATCTAAAAGCTCGCTGTCAATAGAACTCCATCACGCTTGTCAACCTCAAAACTATTAGAGATATTGTATGATATTTATATCTAGATTTTTTTTTTTCTTATAATATGTTAGGATTCTCTAATTTGAAGATTTATTTAATCCAAAGGGCATCATTAATTAGAGAGATCTGGTTATTAAAAAAAAAATTTTAAATCTTAATTATTTATTATTTTTTTTATTTTAAATTATTTATAATTTATAATTTATTTTTTAATTATATTAGATTTTTCTTAAGTATTAGAGTTAAAAGCTTACTGTCACCAGCTTAGCTAATTCTGCAACCTTCAATCGAACCACCTCTTCTCCCCCGAGCCCACAACCTGTCGCGTCTCCACTTCGAACAACATCATGCCTCCATTGTTTCCAAACTGCTACTGCCACCGTCCCCTCCAAATGTCACCACTCTACCAACTTCATAGCCAGTCCACATCTTTGGCCAAGCCCCAACATTGAAGCCACCATCCTTCCACCAGCTCCATTTGGTCGATCGTCGCCTGATCGAGCATCCTTGCCGGGGATGCCCACAATTGTCACCACTCAGTAACGCAACCCTACGATAAGCTGACGCCCTTCACTAGGTCATCATTGCAATGAGCCCATCACCCCCTCACCTCCCCCCCCCCCCCCCCCACACCCACCCTTACTGCCACCCACCTCAAATCCCTAAAGATCCTCCGTTGTTCCAATGATTGGGACCTCCCCGACAACGATCCTCCCTATCGGACATCACTCCTATGCTACTCAAGCTAAAATTCTTGTCTGAATAGATGGGATTTAGTAGAGAAAATGACTAGAATAATCCTAAAATAAGATTGGAATAACATGGAATAATAGGAATAACTATTCCACCCTTATTCCATGAAAGGGTTTTCTTAAATTCAGGAAGATTTTATCATTGAGGTTTACAGAGCTAGGCATACTTGTCCATGACTCGCATGTGCAAATAAAAAGAAAAATTTGGAAATTTTAGATTTAGAAGCCTACACTATGTCTAAAGATAATTTTGGGTCACAGCTAGAATGCAAGACTGAAAAAACAAATAGACAAATGGATGAATCGGATACAAGAATCCCTTTCTTAACTTATCTTAGAGAAATCTGGTAAGAAACTGTTTGAAAGCAAAATAAAATTTGTTGCTAATTAGAAAATCCAATCATAGTTACGTAAGTACCATGATTATAATATGCCTTGTATGAAGATTGAATTTCCACAATGGAAAGGGGGGGGAACCCATTGGATGGATTTATAAAGCCAAAAAAATTTTTCGCTTCCACTACACTCTAGAAACTTTTAAAGTAGAGATAGTTACTATTAATTTTGATGGAGATGCCATCCAATGGTATGATTGGTTTGAATTCTCTCGAAGAGTACCAACCTCAATGGAATTTGTTGAGAGCCTTTTTATTCAATTTAGTCCAATAAAATATGAAAACGTTAATAATGAACTAGCCAAGATACGATAAACCTCAACAATTTTTAAGTATAAGAGTCATTTTGAATGACTCTCCAATCGAACCTTTGATTGGATAGAAAGGCAATTGATGGGGATATTTATTGAAGAATTCCATGCTAATATAAAACATAAGGTTAAGGCATGCAGACCATACACGATGATTGCTACTATTTCTTTTGCAAGATTGCAAGAAGAAAAACTTAAAAATCAAAACTGTGGAAGTAGCAAGAGAGTAGGCAAACCAATAAACAGTGGTCCTAGTTCAACTCCTATCACTATCTATATGGATCCTCCTAAACAATTGATATAGGAAGAGGTGAAGGGGTCGTCTGCTAAAAGGGTTATGATGGAATTGTGATGAAAAGTGGCATAAGAGACATCGCTATAAACAAGGGTGGTTACTAATGATAGAACCAATTAGAGGATTGAAAGAAGTTAAAGCTAGCATTGAAGAATTGCAGTTAAGAGATAAAGAAGACAATGGAAAGCAGACAAACAATTTGTCACTAAAAATTTCCATGCATGCTATTACCGATACTTCATCTCTTCAAACAATGAAAGTAAAGATAGAATTACGAAAGCAGATAATTACGATTTTTATTAACTTCGATAACACTCATAAATTTATTCATCTAGAGCTTGTCAAATATCTCAATTTTTAATAGTCAAATAACAAGCCTCTTAATGTCATAGTGGTAAATGGTGGACGTATATAAATTCAAGGTACATGTAACAATCTTTCCATATCTATGTCTATGCAAGGTTTTGATTTTACATCCAAAGTTAGTATGCTACCATTCCAAGGGTGTGATGTAATATTTTGAGCTCATTTGCTCTGCACTCTAAGACCAATTTTGTGAGAATTTTTCAAGCTTCTTATGCAGTTTAAAGTTTTAAAATAAAAATATACATTGAAAGTGTCTAAAGGTCCACCTATGGAGATTGTTAGTAGCTATGCCATTAAAAAGATGAAAGCTAAAAGAGACGTTGCTATGTACTTGACCTTGTGTTCATTAAAGAGTAGTAAGTTAGTATTTCAGAAACTAAGCCGCTGGAATCAGTGCTATGTACTTGACTTTGTGTTCGTTAAAAAGTAGTGGGTCAACACTTTAGAAACTAAGCCACCAGAATCAGTTGCTAGCTTCAAATAGTTTTCCTGCAGCATTATCTAAACACTACACAAACATCTTCATTGGAGCCAATTGTGACTAGTATGACTACAGGCAAATCAATTGTTTCTGAAAGACATCTAAAAGTAATATAACCCAACATGAAGTGGAAGCCAAGAACAAGCCCAAAAACATAGTATTACTAGTACAGGTAATAATAAAACAATTGTTTCTCCAACTTGAGCCAACATTTCTATTGGTTCAAATCAACCTGAAGCAGTTAGGTTATCTGAGAAACTTTTTTAAGTTAACTTCGGAGATAAACATGTGATCACAAACATCTTCAGAGTCTGAACATAAGCAACTAATCTTTAATAGTTTTGAAACTAAATTTGGTTCTACCTATAGCTTTTCATCTGCTTTACAACCTTGAGGAAAAACTGGATTTTAAAGAAGGTGGAATGTTAGAATTCCTTTACTCTAAAGGATTTTCTTGATTAAAAAAATTTATTTATTAAAAAACTTCTAAACTTTAGTTATTTATTATTTCTGTAATTATGAGTTATGTACAATTCATGATTCCTTTTCCTATTTGTATTAGACTTTTTTTAAGTATTGAAATTATAACCCCATAAATATGTAGATGTTCTATAACTTTTTGATCATGGAATAGTAACATTAGTTCTGTTTTCTTTAGACACTTAACCTCTTCGAAATAGTTATCTATGATTATGTGAAAATCTAACTCCTTCAAAGTTAATAATTTAGAAGCCCAATAATTTAGAAGCCCAAACATTTCGAAGTGGTCACTTTATTCTAATTCTTATATTTTATTCATCGATATGTAATATATATGTAATATTGCATGATATTATATATTTAGGGATTTATTCATTTTCTGTAATATATATGAGTGCAAAATATGTAAGGACAAAACTTACCTTATACAAAACTTAGGGATCCTATAAATACCCCCTTGTATAGTTATTTTACAAATATAATAAATCATTTTACTTTTTCTCTTCTTCTCTTTTGTTCTTGTTCTTTTCTCTTATTCTCTTGCTATCTCTTTTTCTTCTTCTGTCTCCTCTTATTCTCTTGCCATCATATTAGAGCTACAATAATTGTGATTTGCTCTAGACAAGACACCATCTCTTGGTCTTTTTTTCCTTTTTTTTTCTTTTCTTTTCCCTTTTGCAATTACGTAGGGATCCACCGCCGTCCCATCCCTAGCCCAGTGTGCACGCGCTCTACCACCACCCTCATTGCATTGAGATCCCTCCGCTCTCCAAATCTTGCCATCAATCACGCATTGCCACATGCTCCTCATTCTAGATCTACATTTTCCGACCAGATCTCTATCATCTCACTATTATCTTTTTTTTTACTGGAATATCATCTCACTATTGTCAATCATCTTCTGCTAGATTTAGTGTCCACCAGCAATCGAACTATCATCTCACCATCATCAACCATGTTCTGCTACAGATTTAGCGTCCATTAGGAATGGCATTGAGGTGTCATTTTCTATCGTCGAGTCCCCATCCTCGCGCACAGCTCTACCATTTCTCTCTTAGTATAGCCTAAATCTGATCCAACTCACATCAGCCTTGGTCCAGCCAAGTTGTTGGCCCAGTCCACTTAGAGCCCCCACCAACCTATAGCTTGCACCAGATCCAACCTATATGCAAATTTAAACTGCAAATCCAACCAACCAAGTATAAGCAAATTTATTGAATAAATTCCTGGCCGCTAACTTAAGCTAAAAGTTCAAACCATCTATGCATGCAGTATGTTAGTGTTTAGGCTGTCACCTTCAACAAGGCAGTGTCTAATGTCCCAATTCCATAGAGAGTAAACGGACTAGATAGAACAAGAATAAGACTTCAAAGGAATCACTTGCTCATCATCAGCGTCACTCTCTTCATGACTCAACTTTGATATCAGCCACATTACCTGAAGGTAATTTGTAAAAAAAAAAAAAAGTAAAAATGAAAACAAAAAAATAGCCTCATTTTTATTAAAAAAATGATTACGACAAAATGCGAACCATATACAAGAGATAAATAAGTTCTAGATTCTTTTTTTTAGGCCAATTCAGGAAAGATCAGTGATTACCTTTGACAAGAACCAGATTTTTGCAACAACATAGCTACTAATCCTGCAACAAAATGTATTTAAGTGGTATGGAGTCATATGGTTCCATCTTCATCTTAAGTTTCAACAAGATGTAACTTGATGATGAACAAAGGCTGTCATTTGATCAATTTTGCACCAGTTGGTCCCCATGAGTAGACGATAACTTTTCCCAGCTACTTCTGCAGCAAAAATGAAGGCACAAAATATACCAGCAAGATGTCTCAGATCTGGACAAGGCTAACCATGTTGTTCCACCAACTGTCTGGACAAATAAAAGAAAATAAAAAGGTTAAAGCAACTCCATAAAAAGCATAAGAAAGAAATAATCTCTACAAGGTGGTGATCCACTTTAGTTGGTTCAAGATCTAGTCAGTCAAGAGTATATTTTCATCTAAAGCTCAATTTTGTAGAAGATAAGCAAGAAATATAGTGATAGTGTAATAAACCATATAAAACAATCCTCCCCTCCCAAAAAAAAGGGTTTGTGAATCATGTTCCAGGACAGGAAACTGGGTTGAATGCAGGAGCTTAAGAGATGGCACATCTTTATCATCATTTGAGTTCTAACTTCTAAAAGAAAATCTTGCACTGAAACAGAAAAAAAAAGCAGATGCATATCTCAGAATATTCATAATTAAACCAACTAAAAAGAAACATTTTCAACAAAACCAATAGTTTTCCCTGATCTGTGGTTGGATAAGTATTGGCTCCAGATACCCGAATCCTTATAGCAAGAAGACAACAATACCTAAAAACACTTTCTTGTCAACTGTAGTCCAAAGTTTTCCAGACTGCAAAAATCTCAGCTTCCAGTGCCGGTATATAAGGTGACATAATGGTCTAGGAATGAACCTCCATGGCTATTTCCCTGGAACACACTGTGAGTAATTTCTCAAAATTTTAATTCATTTTACACAAAGATCTTCTTCCAAAGCAAAGGAACACACAATTACAAGATATATGCAACAGCTGGAGTATATAACTGAAGATGTCAAACTTGGAATCAATTAAGCTTACAGACAAATGTATGACATCAAATCTAAGCCCCAGTAATATTATCTGCTCAGCCATGTATATAGATTGCATTCCCTAGTCTCTAGATCTTGACAATTGATAATTTCTTAGTATCTATTCGGTCATTCTGCTACTGGAGAATTTGTATGAGAGTTGCAGAAACAAAGCATATAAAAAGGACAACTTAAATAATTGAAACATACCACAATGAAAAGATAAAACATTTGTATTGAGTGACGTCATAGTTATGATAATTTGGTTATGAGCCTATAAAATGAAATCTTGAAAAAAAATAAGAAAAGAAAGTTAATATGACTGAAATGAATTTAGACTTTTGCAATACTAGCTCAAGAGAATAAATTATAAAAACAAAATTGCACCACATTATAAAGGAATTAAACTTGAGCCACACCAGAGTCACAAGATTATACCACTAAAAACAAGGATCTAAATATCTTGCCTGATATCTATTCTTGTATCTGTATCAGCCTATGTTAGCGTATGCTGTCTGACATGCATGGAAAGAGACTGATACATGCTGGCAAATGATTGACATGGTTCACAACACAATAGAACTTTCACAGACATGGCATGCAGTATTTTAATCCTTGGTTAAAGCAAAGATCATAAAAATTAAAACAGTCTTCAATTTTCAATTTGCTTAGAAGATAAAAAGCCAAACAATAGGCCAATTTTCTAGCTTTACCATTCGACAGAAAGATTTGTAGAGTGGAGAAAGAATCTATACATAATTCCCGAAGGAATTTCAAAGTAGATAAATTGATGGTTTCTTAAGGTATATGATGGTATTTATTAGTGATTTACAAAAGTATGTCATCCTTCTGAGTTTATTATCTTGGATAATTTTAAGTCTGCATTAGAAGTTCTAGGATTGTTACCTTACATGGTGTAAGTAAGCAGTCAAAATTCATATATTAAGAAAGTCTTAATTTTGATGCCCTAGAACTTAAGCTGATTGGAGGTCTCGTGACTCAAGTTGTGTTCATAAAAGTCCAAAAATCATTGGAGTTACAGTTGGAATTGACTAGAGCTAAAAGTCATGGTTTAGTTGTTTACGTATCTTTACATTGATGTTCATGAAAAGTGATGAATTCTGAATGATTTATTTGCTGCTTTAGAAATACACACACAAATGCACTCACTTTAATTCTTACTATTTTATTTCTCTTCATTAACATCTCACTATGCAATACCAATTAACACATGATATCATAACTAAAACCATGATGCAACAAAAATAAACAAAAAGAAGGTGAAAGAAAACTAAAACAAGTATCAGAAAAAGGTCTGGCTAAGAGCACATATGCTGTGTGCATCCAAACATGGTACCAAGTTAACACTGTCAATACCCAAGGTAGCCAAACATGGTATGGACTCCAAAAGAACTAATACATGTAGACCAAGCACCCAAATATGGCACGAAGTATACTAACGAAACCCTTGATCAGGACTCTCAAGAACCACATGAAGTATACCAATAGAATACCTGATAACATGATATAGAACTTGAATGCAGTTTGGCCCCAAGGTCAAGAACTACAAAGGAACCACCTAAAAGACAAGAATATGTGAATTAATACCACAAATGTGTAAAAACCTAATGTTGAGCACCAAGCAAATCACATGCAATGCAAATTCCTGAAGGAATAGCATCATTGGCCCAAAAACCAAAACATTGTATGGATTTTTGGCCACAAGTGATCTGATTATTTGACATGATCTGATATCAGAGTTGGTTGGATCAATGTCAACCAAACTCTAATTCAGCCTAGTTTTAAGCTTACCGTTCAAGTTTTATAGAACACGAACTTTATGAGAGGTTTCATATTGTTGTTATGGATTTTTTTTATATATAATCTTCCTATAAAACAATTTTCTGAGACGTAGGAATGCATGTTTATAATCCTAGCATCTTAAACTCCTTTATGTGAGATGCAAAAAAGAATCATTCCTCCTCTTTACCTTTCATTACTCTTTCTGCCCAATGAATTTTATAAAACTGAATCATGAAAGCAATGAACCATACAAGGCTTTAAGAGCCCATTATGAAATTATTTGAGGACCACTAGGATGTCTATTACTTTCAAATTTTAGTCTAATGACATGTCTGTAGAAAATTTTAAACATTGAATTTTTGTCATATATTGGTCATTTGATCAATTTTTGAGGCAAAGGTTCTGTTTAAAATAATTAACCATAAAAGAATCCCATAGAAACCCCTTGATGATAATTCTATGCATGACCATTTGAAGGATCCAATGTATAATGAAATTCTGTTGATGGATTTTATCTATTCTATGTATATTATTATTATCACAAACTAAAGATCCGGTGCCATTAGAATGTGATAAATTAGGATCAAATTAGAAGACTATACTTTGCCTTCATTTTATAGCATTGAGATTTGCAAGATAATTTGCAAAATGATGGTTGGAGTTTAAAAGTCATTATAATTTTTTTTTTTTTTTAAAATATGGTCGATAAGACAACATGCACTTAGTGAACATTGGGTTATCATCATGGGTAGGCTTTACACTTACGTATTCTGTACTCAAGTCCAGTTACATTGGAGAGTAGCAATAACACATTAGTTTGCTTCAAGAAGTCATTAATAGGCGTTGGCATTTTGGAGTGAGAATTGTATATCTCAAAATTGAAGTTTAGAAAGCATGATACCATCAAGTACACGAACATGCATGCTTATTTAAAACTACAGTTTATATTATGAATTCTCCAGGGTAACCATATAAAGTAGCCTAAAGAGACATAGAGCTTGAGCATAGGATGTTCAAAACAATGAACCATCCATTCTCCTTAGTCCTTAATGATAGCATGCCAAGTATCTACTGTCATACAAAAGGTATATGTCATTATTCTGATGCCATAATTTAAAGTTTCAATATAATGATTATCAATAACTTAGCCTTCAAGTTATCACCTATGAAGTTTGATGACATCCATAGTATAGATAATGATGTGGTTAGTTGGATGTTTCATTTTTGCTAAAAAGTTGTCTAAACTCAAGCTAATTCATATATGGATAAGCAAGATTGAATGACCCCTTTTTTTTTCTTTTAACTACATTTTTTTTATGCTATCTTGTTTGAATGCTCACTTTGCATATAAATACAGCAAGGATATTTATTTAAAAGCTCTAATCATCCTATCAGATATATGACAAAGCTCATTTATTGCTATTTGACATGTATCTTATACTTTTATTGTATAAGACATAATTTCACTTATTATAAAACTTTTATTGAACAACTACTTTTTGTGCATTAAACAACTTGCTAAAAGTATTTGTGCATAAAAGATGGAAATCCTTACAATGAAACTATCCACTGGCTCTCACCACAAATTGCTCCCTTGCTCACTCGCCATAGAAAACGGGTTGGCTTGATATCCATGCTTCCTCACTCACTCACCATAGAAAAGGGGTTGGCTTGATATCCGAATGGTGCTGAACAATTCAGGCTCATTCCTCCATGATTCGCACAATCTAGGTAGTGACCTAGTTTTGCCAAAACTGGGGCTTCTTGTGCCCTGTTGTACTGGTACACACAAAATCCCCAAATCCTTGGTATTAAAGAGTTTGCCATAGTCATGCCAGAGGAATAGAGTGCAAGACAGAAAAAATGAATTTTTTTTAAAGTTCCTTGCTAGGGAAAACCAACCCAGAGAAGAAGGTGCTTATTAAATGAAAGATGTAGTTGAAGAATGCAGAGGCCTGACAAGCATTATGATGAACATGTCAAACATGTATCTTGGTTATTAGCCTTACTTCATATTAATGTTTCTTCTTTAGATACTTCTTAAACCCTTTGAAATGTCACATCGTAAATCCATATTAGTAGCATCATATAACGATAGAGAATTATATCCATTGTATGCAAACAAGGATTGGAGTTCTGGCCCTCACAAATTTCTGCCATGCAGCACGTGCCAGTCAATACCACTGAATACCAGATGAGCACATCATGCAGCTACATGCCAAGTATAAAGTACCGCATGGCACATAATTTGCTAGCTCCAGGTCAATAAGACACTAGCAAGGGACACTTAAAACCTTGATTTTTTTTTTTTAATAAAAAAAAGCAGCAAAATACCATTGATTCCATGTTCCAAGCAAAGCTCTGGTAAGCATGGAATATGGTAAGACAAAGCAAAAAATTTGATCCTTGAAACAACTTCATAGTGTCATCCATAACCTACTTTTATTCACCTCAAATAACAAATATAATGACAAGAAATCTGTTTGTCAGATGGCAACTTCATAGTCAACTATCATCATATTATCACTGCAAGCAATGCCCCTAGGAATATCAACCAGTTCATTCAGTGCTACAAGAAACGAAATAGAAATTGCTTATCCACAAAACCATATTTCATGATAGGACACTCCAGCTGATGTTGATAATTTTAACATCCATGCCTAATCTCAGCTTCATCTGGGGCATTATGGCTAGCAAAACTCTAAATGCACCTGCACATACAAATAAAAAAACCTCCATACTCAGTTTACCATGTCTCCACAACCTAAATGGCATCTATTTAATAGGCACGCATAGAAAACACATTTGATAGACGCAGTAGGCTTCAACCCTCACAACAAATACACAATGGGGCTTCAAGCCTTGTGCATAATTACACAAAGTAAGCTCATAACCTTAGCCATATGCATACAATCCCATTGACAGCTATCTATTAATTTGATTATGCATATAATGCTTCATAACAATATCATGTTATACAAAGAATCTTGCAAATGATCCCAAGTTTAGAACTTAGATACATCTACAATGACACATGTCACCTTTTCATCTCTCACAATTAAAATTCTTTCAGTTGCAACTCTACTTTAATGAAAAAAAAAAAAATCACAAAACGAAACATCACTACCATGAAAAATAGGAGTAGAAATATTTATATGTCAGAACTGATAAATAGAGAGCAAGAAATAATTTTATATTTGCTTAAATATTGAACTAAACAAGGCATCCAATATTAGAATATGAATTCTATAAGTTCTATATCATTGTCTGTCTGAAATTTACTACAGAACAACATATTTGATGCAAATATTGTTTAAATCATGTAGAATGACTGAAAATATGCACAAATAAGTCAAGGTCAATTGTTATAGTCCATTACAAGATTTTAAAGGTGATGTAAACTAATGATTTTGACCAACTCACCTCTTTGTTGTTTACAATGACAGCCTTAAATAATCATAGAGCAATTCTCCAATGCCATATTTAGACTCAGAACGGACTTTTGTCCGAATTCATACAAACTTCAGATGTAAAGAAACATCATCCAGCATCTGTGCTTAAGGTAAACTTCAGAAACATAGATTTTAATTCAGAAGCCAAATCCCTCCTAGTCATTTTGTGTAAATCCTTCATGACTCTCACATAAACAGGGAAGTTGGGTTTGAGTCCCTTATCCATCATCTCATGAAGAACCCTACCTGCTTCTACCACCCTCCCTGATATACGAAAAAGGCTGGCAAGTAAGCTGTAATTCATATTGCTTGAGCACTTATCCTTCACACTCATATCAACCACATACTTGTATGCATCTTCCACTCGCCCAGACCAAAAATATCCCTTTATGAATGCCGCATGCATCGCAATCCTTGGCTTAATCCCTTCAGACAAAATCCGGTTAAGGAACTCGATTGCAAAATCTATCCTATCGGCCTTACATGCATGAATTATGATCACCTCAAAAGTAACTGTGTCTGGAAGATAGCCCAATTCTTCCATTGTTTCAAGCAACCCACAACCTTCAACAACTCTCTTATTCTTAAACAGGCTCCCTAGTAGATAATTATATGATTTTGTATTCGGGTCACAACCAAATCTTCTCATCTCATCAAGTAAACCCCGGGCTCCTTCGAAATCACCATTCCGACACTTTGCTGCAATAAGCACATTGTAGAAAGAAGTCTTTCTTGCTGTCTCTTCCATTACAAAGATGGCAAGATGAAAGGCGTTCATCGCACAGAGCAGCTTAATCAATGAGTAAATTCCAGATCCTCGACATGACCCTCCAACTCCATTTAGTGTTTCCATGATTTTGCTGACAGAACTTTTGAGGTTAATGGAACTGCGATTAGTAAGAAAACTAAGAGCCTTTTCATTTAGACAATGCCCTTTTGAAGAGAGCTCACATAACATTCGGAACATAGTTTCAAAATCATCCAACCTACCAAGGTTCTCTACAATCTGGTTGTAAATTCCCGCAGTAGGCTTAAAATGCTGGCCAGAATTCAAAACCCAATTAAAGAAACGTAACGCCGAAATGCCATGATCATTCAAAGCAAGAAGAATCTCAGCAACCAAAGCATGTGAAAGCCTCAGATTTATCTGATTCAACTTTGATTCCAAATCACTTGCATCTCCTCTAATCAGTTCAACAATCTCAATCACCTTATCTGAATCTACTCCCAGATTATGAAGCCTAGGATTTCTTTCAGTCGTACTGGAAGGAGCTCCGGCTCTCCTACGAGACGCATGAGAATCAGTTGAGAACAAATGAAAGCAAAATCTAATGGAATGTGGATATGAGAAGCTAGAATTCAGAAACAGAGCCAGGTTTGTGGTTGCTGATGCCTTGTAAATTACAGGATAAAGGATTGAAAACAACCCAACCGGCCGTTTAGCAACGGATGGGATTTTTGAAATAAAATGAACAGAATTGGGATCAGAATTTGGGACGCAACGTGAAGAGAGATTAGGATTCACAAAAGATCCAGATGAGAAGGAGAGAAGGGAACGCTGGCAAGCAGCGAGACGAGAGCTAGGGTTTACAGTAAAGATTAGGCTTTTAGGAGGCGAACCGATCGGACCCAGCCGGAGCATTGCAAGAGCTGGAGGCAGGGCGCAAAAGGTTGAGATTTCGAGCAGATGATTGATAAGAAGTAGGGTTTAGGGTTTTACGAGGGGAACTTATGAGGAAGGACGAAGAATTAGGGTATAGTCGCCGGCCGCGAGAAGCGGGGGTAACGGTGGCGACGGGCGGCGGTGCGAGGGGTTCACACAACTGGAGGGAGCCGGCGGTGAACCGAGGATGATGGCAGCGGAGCGCAGCGGCAGAGCAACGGGAGAGAAGGAAGCGAGCGGAGAAAGGAGAGCAGAAAGGCCACGTCAAGCGGCGAGTCGCCTGGACGGCGATTTAGGGTGGTAATCTCCCGACCCGCCAACCCAATCCGCAACCAATCCGTTTTAAATATATTCTCTTCTAGGATCATAAACAATCAAATCATCTAGATCCATGATAGAGTTAACAAAGTGATTCAAAAATTAAATTTAACCTAAATTTTAAATTAAATTCAAATCTTATATTTTTTAATCTAATTCAAACATTATCCAATCAATATATCATCAAATTTAATTTGGATTAATAGAAAATAAATTTGATCCCGTCTAACCCACAAACATCAATTATATAAATTTTATTTTCTATCACTCTAGTCATCTTTATTAATTTATTGAATAAACTTTTGATTAAGCTAGTTTCCCTTTTCATCTTAATAATTGGATTTCCTCTCATCTAATTTAATTTAATTATATCTAAATATTTATATTTTATTATTTGATTTAATGATTCTTATTTATAATACTTTCAAGTATACTAATATATATTTTAAAAATTATAATTTACTAATTTAAAGATGATCAAGATTTTGCATTGATTATCGGAAGTTGAATAGGATGACTATAAGAAATAAGTATCTTTTACTAAAGATAGATAATTTATTTAGCCAATTATAATGAGTCCAAATTTTCTCAAAAGATTGATCTTTGGAGAACATGTCAAAAAAATATTTTGCACTCATTATGGCCATTATGAGTTTTTAGTTATGCTGTTTGGCAAATACACCAGCAGACTTTATGAATTTAATGAACAGGATATTCAAGCCCTTCCTAAATCGCTTCGTTGTTGCATTTATTGATGATATATTAGTATATTCCAAGAGCAAAGAAGAACATGAGAACCATTTGATTTTGAGGGAGAAGAAACTTTATGCAAAATTCGAGAGATGTGAATTCTAATTATAGAAGGTGGCATTTTTAGGTCATATCATCTCTAAAGATGGAATATTAGTGGATCCCAAAAAGATTGACGTTGTCATGGAATGGAGTAGGCTAACGAATGTCATTGAGATACGTAGTTTCTTGGATATGATAAAATATTATAGAAGGTTTGTGAATGAGTTCTCTTGCACAGTAATGCCATTAACCAGATTAATACAAAAAGGAGTCAAGTTCGAATAGACCAAGGAATATAAGAAAAGTTTTCAAGAATTAAAGAAGATATTAGTGTCAGCACCATTCTTACCATACCATCAGGGGATGAAGGTTGTGTTGCATACAGCGATGCCTCCAAAAAGGGTTTGGGATGTGTATTGATGCAACATGGTAAGGTGGTGGTATACGCTTATAAATAGCTTAAACCCTAAGAACAGAACTACTCCACTCATGATCTAAAACTGGCAGTGGTAGTTTTTGCTTTGAAATATGGAGGTATTATCTTTATGAAGAATCCTATGTATATAGATCACAAGAGTTTGAAATACATATTCATTCAAAAGGAATTGAACATGAGATAGTAAAAATGGCTTGAGTTACTTAAGGATTATGACTGAACAATTAATTATCATCCTGAAAGTGCTAATATGGTAGCGGATACTTTGAGCCGAAAGATAGTCAATAACTTGGCTACCCTAATCATAAAGCAAAAGCATATTCTGGAGGATATGAGGAGAATGGAGATTGAGGTTCTCTTACAAAACTTTATGGTATGTTTGGCAAACCTTCAAATACAGCCGATGTTGATTGATAGGATTAAAGCTGTACAAATTGATGACCCTCGATTGGAAAAGAATAGGAGATCAATGGAATTAAGAGATCGATCAGAATTTTGGATCTATAAGATGGTTCTCTAAGATATAGAAATTAGCTCTATGTACCAACTAATAAGGAAATAAAGTAATAAATATTAAAAGAAGCCTACAATTAGGATATGTCATACACCGTGGAGGTACGAAGATGTATAAGGATTTAAAGGAAACATATTGGTGGAATAACATGAAGAAAGAAATCACTCATATCATGACATAATATCTAGTATGTCAATAGGTGAAGGCATAACACCAAAGACCAGCTGACCATTACAGCGTCTTGAGATTCCAGAATGGAAATGGGAGCACATCACTATGGATTTTGTTACCTAGCTACCTAAGACACTCTTAGTTCAAATGATGTATTCTGAGTAATTATGTATCGATTAACAAAATAAACCCATTTTCTACCTATCAGAGTCAATCACAGTTTGGAAAAGTTAGCAAAATTTTACATCAAGGAGATTGTTAAGCTTTATGGAGTTTCGATGTTCATCGTGCTAGATAGAGACACTCGCTTTGTTTCAAAATTTTAGAAAAGCCTATATAAAAGCTTGGGTACTAAACTGAATTTTAGCACAATTTTTCATCCACAAATAGATGGACAGTCAAAAAGAGCTATTCAAATATTGGAGGATATGCTAACGGCATGTGTCATTGAACTAAAGGGTGCTTGGAAGGACCATTTACTATTGTTGGAGTTTGCTTATAACAACAACTATCAATTTAGTATACAAATGGCATCCTATAAGGCACTATATGGAAGGAAATGCCGATCTCCAATTTGTTGGGATGATGTTGGTAAAACTAAGTTACTAGGACTAGAGATAGTAGAACAGACAATGGAAAAGATTCAACAAATCAAGAAGTATCTATTGCTGCCCAAAGTAGACATAAGAGTTATGTTGATCTAAGGAGGCAAGAGTTGGAATTTCTAGTGGGTGACTATATGTTTCTTAAGGTGTCACCTGCTAGGAAAATCACTAGATTTCGAATTAAAGGCAAACTCAGATCCGGATATATTGGACCATTTGAAGTTATAGAGAAGATCGGTAAAGTGGCTTATAGAATTGCTCTACCACCAATGTTGGCTGAAGTACACAATTTGTTCCACATATAGACCCAACTTAGGTCGTATAGCTAAGTACTCCAAATATTAATAAAGATCTGACCTATGAGGAGTACCTAACATGAATAATTGATGGTAAGGAGCAGACCATTCGGAATCATGTCATCTGTTACATGAAGGTGCAATAAAGCAACCACTTAGAACGAAAAGCAATATAGAAACTAGAAGATATCATGAAACAACATTACCCTCAACTTTTTGAGAATCCAAGTAAAATTTTGGGAATGATTTTTTTTTTTTTTTTTTTTTTTAAAGGGGTAGAATGTGAGACCCAGCCCTTTAGGCTAGCTCACTTAAGATTAAAATACAATTTAACTAGATTAAATAAAAAAATTATAAAAAAAATAATATAATTAAAATTTTTGATTAGATTTATATTCATGATGTTCGGTATTGAGTTAGCTTTCTAATATATTTTAAATCACTCAAATTGAAGTTCAATTGAGGAAGTTGTGATCAAATTAATAAACATCTATCAGTATTAACGAACTTCAAATAAATTATGAAAATGAACGTCCACATATCCTTAACCGTAGTCTTGATTCGCTGTTAGGATGGCCATTTTCTAAAGTGGATAATTTTGACCCCGTATGGTTGCTGACATATAGGAGCTTTGATCATTTGTGTCACACCCTAGATTTGGAATGGATCTAAAGAATAACAATCCACTGCGCACTTAGAAATAAATCCTCGGAATGCAAGGCATCATATGTAGAGCAATTACATATAATTAATTAAGATGAAGGGCCAGCATCCACTTGACTTCCGAACTAAGCATAAATTAGTGGATCGAGCAAACATTATACTGTAAAAATTCTTGTATCATATTATATAACAATAATAATAGCTAAAATTATTATTTTAACAATAACAACATTTTAATTTTAAATCATTTAATTACGGTCACATATAATCCCTATGAAGGATAACATTTAATCATATGGATGGGGGTTTCTCCTCCCATATACCTTCACTATGGAGGTAGGTCCCAGTATCAATCATCAATCATCAATCATCAATCATTCTAGTGATTAAGAGTTTATGTATACTATAATGTCAATCATATTTCATTTGTCAATAATCCAATCATTCATGCTCAATAATGTTAATTTTTTTTTTATTTATCATATTATTTCATAAAATCATTCATCATATCGCTTCATATTAAAATCATAAATGATTTTCTCATGATAATGTTTACAGAAAATAATAGTGATAGTAATTAGACATCCAAGGATTATAAATTACTCTTCATATGATAACAATTTATAGCAATTAACAATAATAATACATAATTTATTTTCTACTTATTTGAACTAAATTTTGTAATAAACATGCTATGCAAAATTTAAACCTTTAATAGCATTTAAAAAATAATTATAAAATCTCATTATTTCAAAATAATTGATTATATGAAAGTTTAGCAATTATTTCAATTCAAATATTTATTTATCAATTATAAAATAAATTTTTGACAATCATGCAACATTATAAAAATCCTAATTTATAAGTTTGAAATCCTTTTAGCAATCATGAATAATTTACAAAATACTCTAACTTATGATTAGGTTACTTATCAAAGTTTGGAATCTCTTTTAACCAATATGAATAATTTATAAAATACTCTAACTTATAATTAGATTACTTAACAAAGTTTAAAATCCCTTTTAACAAATATGAATAATTTATAAAATATTCTAACTTATGATTAGGTTAGTTATCTGCTTCAAATAAGATTAAAATGAACAAATAAAATTGTTAGAAACTAATCCTCATGCTTTAGGGCTTCATCAACCTTCTTGATCTTTCAACCTTCACCTTCTTCATCCTTTTAAACTATTCATTTGATATCAAAAGACCTCTATCGAGCCCTAGTTATGAGAGATTTTCTCGAGACAAGAAGTTTTAATTCTTTATAGGATTCTAATTTCCTAAAACTGATAAACTTCGTAGGATTCTAATTTCTTTAAGATTACTAAAGAAATAAAGATCTACTAAATATTTTAAAATAGATTCTTGACTCAAAAGTAATTTCTAACTCATCAAATATAATTTTGAAATATAAAAATTTAGATAAAAATACTAAAAATCATCTTTAATCACCACTAATAGCATTTTCATAATTTATCAAAAATTTATCAGTAATGATGTATGTTAATGATATACATTTATAAAATTACTTCTAACTTCATCAATTGACTTTTGATTTAAGTTATTCAAGATATATGAGAAAGTTAACTCAATACCAAATATTATGAATATAGATTCAATTAAAAATTTTAATTATATATATTTTTTATAATTTTTAACTTAATCTAGTTAAATTGCATCTTAATATAAAGTAAGCTAACCAAAAGGGCTAGATCTCACAATTTGAGCTTAATAACTTTTTTTTCTCTATATTAGTTAATTTGCTTAAAAATTTTTAGTATTAGATGATTTATAGTGACGTTAGTCTATTTTTTTGAAAAATTTACAAAGATTGATGGATCATGAGGGCCGAATTCTAGCAGGGTGCTTGTTTGGTTTCAAATTTTGTGCTGACAGTTGCAGTGAGGGGAGTCAATATGTTTTAGCCATGTAGCTAGATTTTTTTTTTAAATAAAAATGTATGCTACCTCATTACCTTAATTATGGAGGATATTTTCAGTGATTTAAGAGAGAGACTTTGGACAAAAAAATACAATAAGAAATATCTTTAACCTTCCAAAAAAATCTAATAAGAAATATCTTTAACTTTCCATATAGTAATTCTTAAAAACTTGAGTGTAAGTTATTTGGTACTAGATGAATTTGAGTTATAAGCACTTCAAACTTTTCTTTCTTATCTAATATGGAACTATTTTGGGTATTACACCTTCAATTGTATATCCTATCCCATTTGCGACTTTAGTTTGCCTAACTTGAATTAAAAGCTAACAAAGTTAGAAATAAGGACCAGACCTCTCTCTAACACCCCCCCTCCCCCTTCTTTCTCTCTCTCTCTCTCTCTCACACACACACACACACACACACAACACTTTGAATCTTGATCCAACTTTTGTTCTCCTCTCCTCGTCAGATTTCACCTCCGCGACTTTAATTAATGCCACTTTGTTTCTTTGCTCTAACATCATTGTCTCTTCATCGGCACTTTAACAAAAATGAGTATTAGTGACAAAAATTTTGATTACAAAAAATCTCATCAGCAAGATTATAACATGGTGATGAACATTAGCTTAATCAAATAACTAGTATTAATGAATTATTAATAATAATAATAATTATTTTCATAAAAAAGATTCATCGCCAAAAGTATGGTGCTAACTCCTATCGTATCAAGGAAAACTTTTTGTGAGAGCCCTACCAAACTTTGATAAAAGTGCTTCATCAGCGATTCATATATTTCGAGACAAAATTTCTCACATCATTAAACATTTTTATTAGGATCTAAAGTCTGAACCTCACTTATTAAAAACCATATGCTTGAAGTTGAATGTTTTTTACTGTTATATGTCTTAGATTAAGAATTACATATTTTGTGACTTTTTTTATTTATAAATAAGTCAGAATCAGAATCATTTGTGGATGCTAATTTGAATATTTCTTTTTTTGCTTGGCAAATTTAAGTTACTAATTTGTTCATATTAATTTGACTGCATATTTTGAAACTTGATACATCCTGTGGTTTCAAAATGCAAATGGAAAGGTGATCAATACAAGTATGCCTGCATTAAAATTACCAAGTACTTTAATTTTAAAAAAGAGAAAATATTACAAATCGCCAAAACTACTGCTAAAAGGTATACCATCCGGAGCTGTAATCGATCCTTAACAACCACTGGAGAAACTTTCATACACAGTCAGCATTAAAAATTTAAGTGTTGATTACTGTTACAATTTTTCCTACACAGTCAGGACTGCTGGCTAAAATTTTTACAATGAAAATAAACTGTTGCGAAATCCTTTATAAAATGGATACTGAAGACATACTTTTTCAGTAATACATCACAGTTGAAATAGGACATCTGACAACGCCTAAGCTGCAGTTCGTAGAACTGCCGAGAGAAGTATTCTAACGATTTCCAGTATCTTTACCAGCCGTTTTAATCACTGCCAAATATCCTCCTATTTCTTATAGCGGAATGAGATATTTGAGTACACTGGTAAGAAGAAGAGGACGAGAGGGTGAGAGGGGTGGTGGAGGAGGGTTCATGGCAGCCGAGCATAGTACGAGTGGAAAACGTATTGATTGGCATGGGATGCATGCACTCGTGGGCTGTCAAATAATACATGGCTCTACACAGGCATAGCTAGCAAATGAACTGTTCTTCTTCTTGGTCTAGAGTGGCGAGCTTCGAGGTATAGAGATGGCTCATGCGATGCATTCTCTTGTTCCGTACTTCCATCGCTTTCTTCCCTGAATTTTCTCTTTCCATTTGATGATCGTCGTCTACGCAATGGTGGAAACTGCCAAGCTGTCATGGTATTGCTGAAAGCTGGTCAAAATATTCGGCTCCATGATTGATGCTCGGCTTAATTTTCTCGTCGTTGGTGCGCAGCCATGAGCCGCGGTTAGGACGGCCATTTTCTCACGCGGATAATTTTGACCCTGCATGGGTGCCGACATGTGAGAGTTTTGACCTTTTTGAGGTCAGTATCTTTTTTCTCTATACTAGTTAGCTCTTTTTTTTAAAAAAATAAAAATTTAAGCATTAGATGATTTGTAATAATAATGCTCTGCTTTAAAGTGGAACCTTCTAGGTGAGTTCCTATCAAGCACGTACCCTCAGTAAAAAAAAAAATTGGAATAGGTAAAGAAACAAAATTAGGATTTAAAGCAAACGGTCCTGGACCGCTCTTCTCACTACGTAGCACGGTGACAGTCTTGATCTATTTTTTTATGGACCTCCAGCAGATGTATTTAACAAGGGTGTCTGTCGGGATTCAAATTCCAAGTTGGCTGCCCACTTTGTAATGAAGGGAGCCGTTATGTTATGTTTCTACCATGTAGACCAATTTTTTTTAGAAAAAAATAATCAAGATCTTTATATTTTTAACTTAAATCAAATATCATCTTTGCATTTTTTTCATTATTGAGCTCTCTTAAATTGATCAAAATAGACAACACCTTAATTTCATTAAAATATGATGCTAATGACTATTAGAGTATGATGCTTTTGGTTTGAGTTGAGATTAGATGATGAGAATATTTTTACTAATATAGACGGTCATATATTAAATTAGTAATTATATTCACATTATATATTTAGATGCATTGCTTCATCTAATAAAAAGAAATCTTAATTTTATATATCTGATCATCGCTTGTGATGAAATAAGAATATGCGGTTCTATCCTGATTGTAGTAGTTTGCATAAAGAAGAAGACGATGTTAAGATAAATGCTTGTACTTGCTTTAATGGTTGCTTTGCAAACTTGAATAAGGGATATTTTTCTATCTTTGATTAGCAGGGCATCTTTCTAACTCTAGCCCTTACATTTTTCCCATATCTCAA
The DNA here is from genome assembly GCA_017589505.3 of Metroxylon sagu. NCBI lineage: Eukaryota > Viridiplantae > Streptophyta > Magnoliopsida > Arecales > Arecaceae > Metroxylon > Metroxylon sagu. The sequence continues at coordinate 1,255,567 of JACVBY030000634.1, read as the reverse complement.
TTTCAAAGGTTCTAAATCTCTAATATATAAAGTTTGTGAGTGAGTATTAGGAGGTAATTGTTTGTTCTATCTTCAATTCTAGGGTCCTCAAATCCTTCATCTTCATAAAAGATGTGAAGGCAGTATAATCACCTTAATGATTCAATTAGTGTTAACTAGGCATACTAATAGAGTCTAAGTGTTTGGTTTGACCTAATTGTAAAGATTTTAATCTAATTAGTGCTTTGGTGTTGATAATCAAACCAAGTCCTTGATATGAAAAGTTGCATTTGGCTCTTATTTGGATCCAATTGATGGATTTGACCCAATTTACTTTAATTGGGTCTTAATTAACGCCATATGTATCATGGATTAGACCATCTAGTCGAACTCATTTGCTAATTTTAACCTAATGTGCAGTAGGGGGAGACAAATAGTTGAATTAGAGTACTGAATTAAGCTCAATCCTAGATGGCATGCTCTAATTAATACTTTTGTCATGATCCAAATATAGAAATTTTTCTACTTTCTTTTTTTATCATAGGCCAAATATGAAAAATTTTAGGTTACTACCCAAGTCAACCTTTTTTGTAAGTGATGCTCCCTTGATCATTGTAGCTTATTGATATTTTGAGATAGTGACTAAAATTATTTTAAACATGGGGGTCAGTCAATCAGAACTTGAAACTAGCTAGATGATGAGAATTTGATAGAGATTGATGAGTTAAGTACTTTGAAGCGGTGGTGATGGCGAAGATTTGAATCATGAGACATGTATTTGGGGCCTAGTTTTTTTTGTACTCTAAATGTGATCATTTCTTCATTTACAGTTTTTTGACAGTTACTAGAGAAGTAGGAAGGTGCCACCTCATTTGATCCTTCCCTTACTATAATATATGATGCATTTTATAATAGCACATCATGTTCAATATGTATGAGTTTAATTAATTGGTTGTTGGATTGTCTCAAAAATTGATGGTATCTTTATATGTTGGTGATGGTTGGTTTGTTAGGAGTTAATTTAGTTTGATGTTATAAAAATAGTTTATTAGGAAGGGTGGTAATCTTTGGGTCTAAATCTATTTTTACTTATGCAATAATGGATGATTTATTATATGGTTGGTTGAGATTGAAAATAATTTTAAATATCATATAGAAATAGATAGTATGTAAATAAATTTATGGTTTAAAACTTAAACAAAAGAAAATGACTCATCTATTATTATCCCTCTTACTCGAGATTATTTAGTACTATAATTTTAAATAAGCATAATTAGCATCATATTCTAATTGAATTGATCTGCTATTTATTTTGATGAATTCAAGAGAAGCTAGTGATTAAGAAAATGTAGGGGTGGTATTCTATTTAAGTTAAAAATATAGAGGTCTTGGTGATTTTTTTTTCTTTCTTTTTTTCAATGTATTCTACATCACTTTATTGAGAATGCTCTGGAATAAGCATGCTCATGGCCAGGAGGTTAGCTACTAGAAATTCTTCTTTTTTTTCCTAATATAATCATGAGGGATTTCTATTGATCCTTTTTAATTAACAAGAGAGAGTTTGGCCAAAAAAAAATAATTACAAGACAAATATTTATCATGATGAATAAAATTCCTTTTGTTTTGATTTTTTTTATTGATTCATCTCTAAAATCTTTAATATTTATATATTAATTCTTGTATTTTCTACATTTATGGGTACAGTCCTAAAATCTCCTCCATATCTTGGTCCATCTTCTATTTTATTTTGTCAAACCCCAATTAGATCTAATAATGTTAGAAAAGCTCCAAAAATATGCTTAGTAAAATATTCTTTCTTTCTAACACTAATCACCACATCCTTCTCCTTAAACCATTACCTCTTTTGCACCTAATACCCTAAAACTTGATCAAACTTGTTCTCCTCTCCATGTTGGATTTTGTCGTGCTAGCAATGCCACTTATATCACCTTTGCTTCTCCATCATTTTCATCTCTTTATCCACTATAACACACATATTAGTAACAAAATTTTAATTTAGAAAATTTGATCAGCAGAAATGTAACTTGGTAACGCATATTAGCTTTCATCATGTAACCTGTATTATTAGATTTTAATGATAAAAATATTTTCATCAAAAAATTCATCACCAAAAGTATGATGCTAATTCTTATCATATTGAGGGAAATTGTCTATCATGATCTTTATTATGCCATGATGGCAATTTATAAATTTTAAGGCAAAATCTCTTGTGTCACTAAATATTTATGTTTACCTATTCACATTTTATGTCAAAAATTAAAAACTAGCTATGACAACTACTCATGACAAAAATAATAATGCTACCTATTATTGTAATTTTGGTGATGAAAATAAAGTTTTATCATCAAACTATTACATAGTGATTTTTTTAGTAACAAAAATTATTTTTGTAGATAATTTTGTCTCCAAAATTATGATGTTAAATCCTATCATATTGAGAATTTTCTTTTGACAATATTCACAATACCATGACAAAAATATATCATCATTAATAATTCATGAATTTCTAACTTTCCTTGCTTTCCAAAATTTGTTGTCTAACATGTCTCATGGTTACCTCCCAAAATAGCAAGACTTTCCTCCAAACTATCACTCCCCTTCCTTCCCTCTTCTAAAAAATCACATTTTATTTTCAAAACTATTGCTCTTTTTCCTCCTAAATCACATAACTTTTCTTCCTCTTGAAACCCTCTCTCTCTCCTCCTCTCTCTCCCTCATCCTTTGTTCCAAAAATTAGTGCTCTCTTTCTCTTAATCTCTCAAAATCCTAGCTTCTATCCCAAACTCCCTCCTACTCTTAATCTTTTCCATGGCATTTTTGTTGAAGGCCTTCTCTCTAATATTAATAGGCAGCTTCATGACTATCCTTCATCTGCTTGAGGCTTCAAGCAATTGTTATTATAAATCTCAGTTCTATTAAGCTAACCTAATTTAAAATTATAGGCTAAGTCTACCCGACCAACTCAATTCTTTATTACTTCTTTCAATATAATTTTTGATTTATTTCTATCTTTTTTTTCTTTCTATATATATATATCGAATAATGCTTATACCATTTAAGTCATTTCCTCTCATTTTGTCCACAATTGCTACTTTTATCTTTTCTTATCCTAGCCCTACCTCTGCTTCTCTTTTTATCACGAATAATAAAGCATTTAATATAAATATATTATCCAAACGTAGAACATCCCTAACTGAGGCCCACTAAGTAAATGAGTCAGCTGAATGTAACACAATGGTTGATCCAGAAGATAAATGTGAAACGAAGATGGAAAATCAAGTCAAGCAAACGACTTGGACAAGTCAAGCAGGCCACCCGTCGCTAAAATATTTCAAATAGCCCCACCAACATCACAACGCGGTGAAGTTGACTCCATGTCCTTACCCTGTAGACAAGAAGACCTAGCGCTGCAAGCGACGCCAAAAACAAGCACCATCCCGGTAGACTGGTAGCAATATAGCAAGCGAAAACTAAAAACGCGTTATTGGCTTTAATTCTAAGGTCTGAGTCAACGACCTTTTATTCTGTTTTATATATTCTCCATATCAGGCAAACATTGATTAGCAACTCAGAGGGAGGGAGAGAGAGATAGATAGAGAGAGAGAGAGAGAGAGAGAGAGAGAGAGAGATGGGGAGGCTAGAGAATGAACCTGTGATTCACCACTTCAGCCACCACCATCCACTACAACTGACCCACCACCAAGAAGGAATCCAGCCCTCAGTTTCATGTTCTGGGTGCAACCTCCCAGTCACCGGCTGGGCCTATGAGTGCAGGCCCTGCGGGTACTACCTCGACACCTCCTGCTCTCAAACACCCCAACACATCCAGCATCCGGCCGACCAGAACCATACCCTCACCCTTTTTCCTCGCCCCGTCTACCCCAACGGCATCTTCGAGTGCAATGCTTGCCGAGGCCGTGGCATCGGCTTCTGCTTCCACTGCAGCCACTGTCATCTTGACTTGCATATTGTCTGTGCTAAGAAGCCTCTGTCAGTTAACCACAACAGCCATCACCACCCACTCAACCTAAATTTCTCCAGTCCTTATCCAAACAATAGCTTTGCATGCGATGTTTGCAAGAAGCCGGGCTCGAACCAGTGGCTCTACCGGTGCAAGGAGTGTGGGTTCGATGCTCACCTTGGTTGCATCACCACTGGGTTCAAACTACCAATCTTTGATCAGCGTCAGCCAAGTATTCCACCTTATGGATTTGGATCCACGAATGGATACCATTACATGAACACACCTAGTGAAGGCGTTCCTCAGTTTTTTCAGCCCGTGCATTCCCACTTTGCAATACCTGGTTCCGGATTAGCAAATTGGACAAATGGGAGCCATAGTTGGGGACCTAGTATGGGTTATCCAAGGCCTGTTGTGGGTGGCGGGACGACTGGATCAATTAAGAACAGTTTGGTGGAAGGGTTCACGGAAGGTGTAGCACAGCAGGTGGGTCAGACGGTGATGCAGGGTGTCTTTAGAGGATCTAGTATGCTAGGAGGTTCTGATTCTTCTGGCTTGGGCATTGCTCTCAACATTGTTGCGAATTTGATGGGACTGAACAACTAAAAATTGGAGAGAGAGAGAGAGAGAGAGAGAGGAGGTTTACTTGCTCTCTTCCGCACACACATTCATACTTTCACTATTTGTGTTGTTCGTTCGTTCTTTCTTGTCATTTTCGTTATTGTAGACTCGAGCATTGCATGGAAGGAAACTCCAAGTTGCATCAAGTATATGGAGGACCAGACAAAAGGGTATGGAGAGCTTAGGGAGGGGATGTGCTCTTGCTTGCCGAACTCTTTGACGATTCAAGGGCGTGGAGGGATGGTGGTTTCACACCTTTGCGTCTAGGAATTTTAATTTCTAAACCGATGTGTATTTAGTATTCTGCTTTGGGTAGAAAATGATCCAATAAAATATCAAATGGATCGATGGTTTGCTTGGCTTCTTTTGAGTTAAATAATAAAATATTTTGCACTTGAAGGATGATGGGTACGTACTGATTATTTTGTTGCAAAATATATTAATCATCGTTGGAAGGCATGTGCAATTGAGCGCTTTTTCTATCTTCCGGCTGTACGTGGTTGGTATCGAAGTCAAATGGCATAAGAGTATTAGATAAAAGAATGAAGATATTGAATGAAGACTTTGAACGCATAAAATTGAAGCCCTATTTTTGATTAAAAAATATTAAAAAGACATGTTAATTAAACTTGCAATTAAAATATACAATTATCTATCCAATCTTGCAATATATCCAGACTTTTCAATTGAAGACCTAATTACTTATTTGTTTGATGCAACATTACACTTAGGGCTCATTCTTTTGGAAGCATTAAAAGTGTTGTCCAAGTAACACTAAGATGAGTAAATAATTCATCCATATTTTTCTATATATGCTTCAAAAAGTATCTCTGGTATCTATTATCTATGTTCTTTTATATTATATCTTTTCTAATTAAATTATTAAAATCTATCTATCTTTTCCATAATATTATTTATACTTTCAGGCCTACTTTGCATATTGATCATATACTACTCCCTTGTGATTGATGTCCAATTTTTTCAAATCAAACTTACTTTTAGTCATATTCAAACTCTATTTTTGGTATACACACTCATCATATATAGAAAGTTTTAATTTTTTAAATAAAAATAAATTTTATTAGTTACTGTTTATGAGATCATGAATCTTTAGATTTGATGACCTTTTAATAGCTAATCCAAACTATTAGATTTGACATGCATAGTCCACCACTATTTGATTTGATAAGCTTTTCTAATGACTTATGAGACCATGACTACTCTCAACTATTAAATATGATATTCTTAACTATTATCCTTAGATTTGATAGGAAGATTTAAAGTTAGGATGGTTCCTAACCCTAGATTTGATGAACAAATCTAGTGCCATAGGATTAATAGTATCCTTCTAGACTTATGATATACTAATTGATCTCAGCTACTGGATTTAGTATGTACATAGCATCACCATTAGATATGATAGTTTAATAAATGTACATAATCTTAGCCATTAGAATAGATATAATGATAGATATCCATTAGATTTAACAGTCTAAAGGCTTGTAAAGTTAAGTTGATCGCCATCATTGGATCTAACATGAAAAACGGCATTGTCGTTAGATCTAATACTTATTTAAAAGATTATAGGACTAAAATACTTATTAGATTCTTAGGCATTAGATTCAATACATATCAAATTATAAATGTTGGATTTGATGGCCTTTGTCTTATAGGCCTTGTAGAATCCCAAATAATCTTGACCATTACATTAGGCTCATAACAAAATATAACTATAGAATTATACATATATATATATATATATATATAATAGATTCAAACTTAATCTTTGAAATTGATATAGTAAATGATACTTAACAAATTGAATGTAGATCTTGGTGAATATATTGTAAAAATTTATAATTATTTTAAATTGTTGATCTATGTGTTAGTTTTTTTTGTGACCCATTGAAAATCATTTGATTGGTTATTCAAATTAAATATTGACCATTAAATCTCAATCAATTATTCAATTATAGATAACTTGTTCACTTTTTGATTTATCACAAGTCTTGCATTAATTAATCAATAAATCTAAATCACCTATTAAAGAATAAAAAATCATCAACCATTGGATTGGTTACACAGTTTTTAATGAGAATGATCAAGTAATGGAAATACCTCAAATACTATTTACTAATTAAATAACAATATTGCATGTATTCATAAAAACATTGATGACATTCCTAACCTAGGTGAAGACTGACGTAGCGAGAAGCCTGAGACCATGCAGCATCTCCTCGTGTGCTTCTTGGAGGTAGTGCTAGAGGGTTTTTAAAGGTTGAGCGGGAGGTGGAGACCATCTTTTTGGGTTAGTTCTTCATCAATCATGAGCAGAGATTCCAATGAAAGAAAAAATATAAGATTAAGAGAAGAAAAGAGAAAAATTTAATGTTAATAAAAAATGATGAGGATGAAGATTGGATAAGGGTGGTGCTTGAGACTATATATGGTGGGAGGAGACTACCTTCTTGGCTCCACTTTCATGTTACACTATCAGAGGTTAAGATGAAAAAGCCAAAAATAAATAAATAAATAAAGTTGAGAGAAGCAGAGAGAAAAAATTTAATAATAAGGTTAATTCCATTCAGCCCCCCTAAATTATGAAGGTATTTGCACTTCTGTCTTAAACTTAAAAAAACTCTCAATTGACCTCGTAATTGTGATTTAATTTATAATTCCCTAGAGTCATTTAAATTGGTGTTAAAAGTAATGAAAAGTGATCACAAGATTATCATATGACCATTAAAGAGTGGACTGATAGATGCCAACAACAATCATAAAATAACATATACTAATTTAATCAAACCTATTTAGGGTCACTAAAGAGTGGTCATGTGATTACTTTAACATCGATTTTAACGACTATGATGAATTACAAATTAAATCACCATTAGAGGTTAATTAAGAGTTTTTTTAGTTTAGAGGAGAAAGTGCAAATACCCTGGTAGCTCAGGGTGGCTAAGTGGAATTAACCATTAATGATATTAAAAAAAATTGATGAAGAAGACAAAGTGAGAAAATAAGTCTAGTGGACGTATTGATTTGCTTTGGACTTTTGATCAAAAATTAGATGAAGATTATAATGGTGCTGCTTGGATTAAGATTTGCTATAGAAAAAGAGAGCAAGTGAGAATTGTAAGAGAGGATAGGGATATTTTTTTTTTAAAAAAAAGGTATGTCATTTGGGCAATGAAAAACCAACTTACCCATCCATTCTTTTGTGCAACACCAAGAAGAGAACATCACAATTCATTCTTGTGTGCTTTCTCAATCTCAATTTTCAAAAATTTCCTATATTTTTGATCGCAAGGTTATTTGAGTATTGAAAATCCTAAATAAATGTTTAGATTGCCACATGTTGCTAACTAGCATAAATAGGGCAACCACAACGTATTTCAGGCTTATGATCAGTCTCTTGAATGAGGCTGCCTTACTTTCACTTATTTTTCAAGAACTTAAACTTTAGATTTTATACTTGCACAACATTCTCTAGCCCAAATCCATGTAGTGCATCACTTCAAAAATACCTTCAGATGTTTTCCACCCATAATAATTTAGAATCATATCCTTTAGGTGCATTTGGATGGAGGATTTTTAAGAGGAATTTCATTTGAAGTAAAAATTTTAGAATTTCAAAATTAAAATTCCTTGTTTAGCTATTCTTAAGAGGGTATTTCAAAAATTTTATCAAATTTATAAATCTCTCTAAGTGGTCATTTACAAATTCCACCCTTAAAGGTGCCATTTACAAATCCCTCCTAAAAATCTACATGAAAATGGTCAAAATATTTAGTTTTGTTTTACATACCAAAATATTTACATAAATATTATAAAAATTTTATTTACATAAATATATATATTAATATTTTATTATTAATATTTACATATGTATCATTTATTTGTTAATAAATAAATATTACATAAATAAAATAAGATTTATTTAAAATAATATATTTATTAAATATATTATTAATCATATATACTGCTAATATAAATATTATTAACTTAAAATATTTAAGTAATTAAAATAACATTCAATTTATAATTTATGCAATTAAATATCATTTCTATATTTATAATATATATTTTATGATTAATTGATATATTTTATTCCATATATTTATTTTTAATTAATAAAAAATTTATAATGAGAATATAAATTTAATTTAAAAATTTTGTAATATTTATTTATAAATATTTTTTATTTATTAAATAAATATTTTAAATAAAAATACTAAATATAAATATTTAATAAATATATTATTATATATAAATGTTAATATTTCATAAATATTATTAATATATACAATAATATTAATAATAAATATTTTTATATTAACAATAAAATATTAATATCAAAATAATAAATATTGATGAGTATTATTGAAATAAATACTAAATATTTATTGAATAAATATTCAATATTTACGTAAAAATGTCAAAATATTTATGTTAAATTACATGAATTTATATAAATATTATAAAATAATATTTGTAGAAAATTTTATAATCCTTAAATAAAATTTTATTTTTAAGAGCAACTGTTCAAACAGAAAATTTGTGAAATTTTGAAATTCTAAACTACTACATTTTTAAATGCTACATTTTAAAATTTTAAAAATTTTTAAAATGCTTCATCGAAATGCAACCTTAGAGAATTATAAAAATAAAAATAAAAAGAGGAAAACACCAACTAGGGACTTGGCAGACAGTCTACTTCTACCTGGCTACTACCGCTAGATTTCGAAATTATCATCAATGAAAATTACATGACTTATGTTATAAAGTTTAGTATAAACATAATAAGCGTTGATATATGCCCCTATTAATCAATGTTCTTTTAAGATTTTGAAATTAATGTTTAAAAAACTGCGCAAATTGTTAGATTAATCAGGGACCGCCTGGGAGATGATAAGCATCTCGATCGTCATCTACACGACTTGAAAGTTAAATATGAGAGAACAAAGGAAAGATTTTTTTTGGTAACATAAAGAATCTTTCTTAATTGTACTTGCGAGAGATGAAAATCTCAAAGCGTCACCAGTACTTGGGCTACGTGACATCTATATAATAAATAAGTTCTCATTAATATTATGACTGCATAAAATTTGGCAACTCTAACTTCAAAGACAAGTTATGCTACCAAGAAAGTCCACATCGAAAATGGAGGGTGATGAACTGGCAAAATTTGTAAAGAGATGACGTCGTTTCTCTTTCGTTGTTTTCCATGTACCGTGACAGCATTGCTCGTTAATATATTAATTCGAATCATTTTTGGCCCTCCACAGGATGACGCCCATTTAAGCCATCTTTACGTAACATCTCCATCGATAAAAATATGCGTCGAGTTGCTGTCATTGTCATTAATTGTCGCCCATGGAACGAAAAAGTCAAAAGTAATTTGCACAAAAATCTTCGATGGAACAATAATTTGAGACAAAACTTGAAAGCTCCATCAGGCTCTGGTCAACGATAACAGCCAGTAATAATAATAAAATAAATAAATAAATAAAAGTTCTACTTATACTGGAGTAGAAAGTGTCGAGTGGTACTCCCTCCAATGATCAATATTTTGAATTGGAAGGGGGGTGTCAATTGTTCTTGGGCGGTGTGCTAGAGAACTTAGGTCCAGTGATAGCTACCTGATTTGGACTTTAATTATGAATTGATCATAGTATGTGTTATAGTTTCGTAGTGATTTGAAACTAGTATTAATGGAAATTCTACATATGGTTGATCTAAATGATAGTTGAATTATTAAAAAAATATTTTTATAGAGTGTAAAAATGCTCTAAATTGTACCATTACTTCTTTGTAGTTGTGGAGGATTTATTCTAAGAAATAAGAATTTCTAGCAGGTTTTGTATGGACCAAGCCTGCTTGGATTGTAGCCATTTATCACATATCTTACTTATGACATTACATGCTTTTTGATTCAGGCCTAAAATTTCAAATTTTTAAAACCTATCAGTAGAAGCAAAATGGTCTAAAAATTTAAAAAAGTAGCAACAACATCAACACTAAAGCCTTAATCCTAAAACTAGCTCAGATCGGCTATATTAATCTTTTTTTTCTATTTTGTTCGATTTTATAGCTATATTTTTTATAAGATATAAAAATATTAAATTTTTTTATTACTTTCTTTTTTTATGTAATTATTGATTCATACCTATCTTTTTTTTCTTTTACATATTTATCTTTACGTCTACATTATAAATATCTAAATCATTTAAATCGTCATTCTTTCGACTTATTCTCAATTGATGCAACCTTTATTTTTTCTTATTTTATGCCTATCTTTGCCTCTTTATTACAACTAATAGAGCATTTAATACAAATATATCATACAAATGAAGACAATCCCCAACTTGGATCCAATAAGCCAATGAACCAGCTGAATGTAATCCAATGGTTGATCTGGATGATAAATGTGAAAGGAAAATTAAGACAAGCATGACTTGCCTGAGACAAGCAGGCCCACATTGCTAAAATATTTCCAATAACCCCATCAACATCACAATGGGGTGAAGTTGACACCATGTCCTTACCCTGAACGCGATAGAAGTCCTACCAACGCAAACGACGCCTAAAAATAAACACCAATCCCCCGTAGGCTGGTAGCAAAATAGCAAGAGAAAACCAAAAACGCTTTGTTGGCTTTAGTTCTGAGGTCCAAGACCCTTTGGGGTCATCGACCTTTGATTCTATCGCAGCATGCCACATTATATATTCTACATCTCAGGCAAACATTGATTACTGTGTGTGTGTGTGTGTGAGAGAGAGAGAGAGAGAGAGAGATGGGGAGGCTAGAGAATGATCCTGTGATTCACCACTTTAGCCACAAACATCCACTACAACTCACCTACCACCAAGAAGGAATCCTGCCCTCAGTTTCATGTTCTGGGTGCAACCTCCCAGTCACCGGCTGGGCCTATGAGTGCAAGCCCTGCGTGTTTTACCTCGACATCTCTTGCTCTCAAACGGCCCAACACATCCAGCATCCGGCTGACCAGAACCATATCCTCACCCTTTTTCCTCTCCCCGTCTACGCCGAGGGCTTCTTCGAGTGCAATGCTTGCGGAGGCCATGGCATGGGCTTCTGCTTCCACTGCAGCGACTGTGAACTTGACATCCATGTTCTCTGTGCTAAGAAGCCTCTGTCAGTTAACCACAACGGCCATCACCACCCACTCAACCTAAATTTCTCCAGTCCTTATCCAAACAATAGCTTCGCATGCGATGTTTGCAAGAAGCCGGGCTCGAACCAGTGGCTCTACCGGTGCGAGGAGTGTGAGTTCGATGCTCACCTTGGTTGCATCACCACTGGGTTCAAACCGCCAATCTTTGATCAGTGTCAGCCAAGTATTTCACCTCATCAATTTGGATCCGCGAATGGATATCGTTACATGAACACACCTAGTGCAGGTGTTCCTCAGTTTGCTCAGCCCGTGCAGTCCCGCTTTGCAATACCTGGTACCGGATTAATAAATGGGACAAGAGGGGGCCCTAGTTGGGGGCTTGGTATGGGTTATCCAAGGTCTGTCGTGGGTGAGGGGAAGACTGGATTAATTAAGAGCAGTTTGGCGGAAGGTTTTATGGAAGGTGCAGCACAGCAGGTGGGGCAGATGGTGATGCAAGGTGTCCTTGGGGGATCTGGTATGATAGGAGCTTCTGGTTCTTCTGGTTTGGGCCTTGGTCTTAATATTGTTGAGAGTTTGATGGGATTGAACATCTAAAAATTGGAGAAACAGGAGAGGTATACATGCTCTCTCCCGCACACGCATTCATACTTTCACAATTTATGTTGTTCGTTCTTGTCATTTTCGTTATTGTAGACTCGACCAGTCCATGGAAGGAAACTCCAAGGTGCATCAAGTACATGGAGGACAAGACAAAAGGTTATGGAGAGCTTTGGGACGGGATGTGGACTTGCTTGCCGTAATCTTTGACGATTCAAGGACATGAAGGGCTGAAGGTTTCACACCTCTGCGTCTGGGGATTTTAATTTCTAAATGCTTATGTATTTAGGATTATGTTTTGGGTAACAAAATGTTTAATAAAATATCAAATGGATCGATGGTTTGCTTGGCTTGTCTTCAGTTAAATAATAAAATGTTTTGCACTAAAGGATGATGGTTGCTAATTAATTGGTAGCAAAACATACTAATCATATTTGGAAGGCATGTACAATTGAAATATACATTGATTTAAACAATCTTGCATCACATCCAGATTTTCCAATCGGGGACTAAATTCCATGTCCTTTGTTTGATGCAAATTTTTGTTTAATTAGCTCGCATGTAATTAGCATTTATATTTAGTTCCTATACAGTATTAGGCTTGTTTTCTCTCCACACAGCGAGGACTAACCGCTGCTGTATATAATCACCTTTTTTTATCTAGCAAACAATACAATATGGTTATCAAGGACAAGTGCTAGACAAAAATTTTCAGTAGACAATAGTAGCAACTAGTACAAGTCTTAATCTCAAAATAGTTGAAGCTAGCTACATGATTTTTTTTTCTTCATTCTACTTGGATTAGAGTCAGACAGTAATTAAATGCAAAATGGCAATAATCCAAGAAGAGGACATAGTTAGAAGTGATATTATAATTTTTAGTAGACAGTAATTAAACATAAACCATCAGCCTAAGAAACTAGTTCTGATCCATATGGTAGCCAATGATCAATCCTATTAGCTAGACTCAAATCATAATCAAAGCAAAATGTAACACATAACCATTACAAAATTAATTCTTTTAGCATATATAAAGATCAAGTTTTAAATACTTACTAGCTTTCAAACATGTTTTCAAAATTCATTTTATGCATTTTCATGATGTTAAATTAGATCAAATGTTCACTGATATACCAAAACTCTATATCATGTTCAAGTAAAATGTTACATGCTTGATCCAAATATTTTCTTAAATTAACTTTTCATCAAATCATCTTAATATTATTTTTGCATCATAAAAATTTGATATCAATTCTATAAACTTGATTTGTTAATAATAATATCATTTCTATTCACCAAATGTATGTCGAAGACTATAAGCATGTAATGTAATATTTCTACCAGGTCAAAATATAAGTTTCAAATAATTTTCTTTGTAATAATAGAAAAAGAAATGTATGTTAACACCTATTATTGCAAATTACTTACCGATAAAGGAAAGATCCTTCTATTAAGACTACATATATATAACCTGAAACAAATATGATTGAGGGTTATTAGGTTCCTTTCAAAATCCTAAGATACAACCTCAATAGTACCCTAGCCTAAGGCAAATGAAAAGATCGACTAAGTTGCAAGACCTTCTCAAAACTACACAACTAAAGACTCCATTGAATATGAGGTGATCTATTAGATTTACAAATTAATGGCTCTATCTTTGACTAGCGGAGCTTAGATCTAGATTTATGCCCCTAAGTCAAGCCCTTAATCTAAGGATCCTAATCCACAACTTAAATCTAGATATCAAATCTATATAGTTAGGTGCATTTAATGATTACCTTTGATGGAGGTTTTTAACCCTAAACATGGCATCCCTTGAAGATCCTGGTTTAAAGTCTCTAGAAATGAGATAAAGAAAATATGATGGTTAAATATTCGTATTCTAATCATGAGAGATAGGGAAAGGAAGAGAGTGAGAGAGACGTCCAAGAGAAAGGGGGAGAGAGTAATTTGAGAGAGAGTGTGTGTGCGCGCAAGGGAGTGCTTAATTGAGAAAGGAAAGACTTTTGACTAGGAAAAGTATTGTCTATAGGTAGTTGAGGTCCAACAAGCAAAGAATGAATCTAGCAAGTGGTCATAAGATCTACCAGCACGGAAGGCCTGAATAACTGAAGAGAAGGATAGAGAAAATAGGAAAGGTTAGTTGGCCAAGGAACGAGGATTTGATAGTAGTGTTGTGGTTTAACATGGTTATGAAGAACAAGGGAAAATTGGGGAGAGGATATGGAGGTGAACAAGAAAATCAAATATATTTCAGCCCTCCTCCTCCTTAGCTAGCTTCAATGAATGGGCAAGATTCTAACTCCTTACTTGCTATAGAAGGAATGGAGTGAGCTTGATCGATTGGCTGGCTTGGTTTGTTGAGGGGAAACAAAAAAGAAAGGATAGGAGAAGGAAACAGAAGAAAATTGAAGGTAGGATTTGGATTTTTTTTTCTTCTTTGGGAAGGGGGGGTGGGGATTGGTAGCAAAGAGAATTTTATCTTACCCCCCTTAAAAGAATTACATCCATAAAATTTTAATATACTAGGACATTGGAAAGATTAAAATATTTCTTTCTAAGTTTCTCCTCAACCTCTAAGGTAGATCCTCATTCTAAATGATTTCTCTATTAGATCTTAAGATAAGGAATGGTACACTGCCTTAAGACCTAGTCCTTTTTATCTATAATCTTTACTAATTGTTCCCTATAAAAGAGATATTCTTTGAGTGGAGAGCTTTAATGTCCGCCATGTGGTTGGGGTTCAATATGTATTTCTTTAATATAAAGATATGGAATACATTGTAAACTCTGACAAGAGCGAGTGGTAGAGCTAAGCAATAGGCCACTTCTTCTATCTTATTAAGATTTCAAAAGGCTCCAAATATCTAGGACTTAGTGTTCTCTAAACTCCAAATCTAATTATATCTCTAGTAGGAGATACCTTGAGGAACACATAATCCCAAACTTAAAAGTCAAGATCTCTCCTATTATTGCCAGCATAATTCTTTTACCTACTTTGGGTTACAAGGAGGCACTTTTTGATGAATTGAATCTTACAGAATATTTTGTTAGTGATCTCAAGTCCTAATAATTTTCTTTCAATAATATCATCCCAATAAAAGAAGATCAACATCTCTTCTTGCACAGAGCTTCAAAGAGAGTCATTTAAATGCTAAATTGATAGCTATTGTTATAAAAAAACTCTACTAAGTACAGATATTCATTCCAAGATCTTTTCAAAGCCAAAATGTAAGCTCTTAGCAAAACTTTTGAAATTTGAATTGTTTTCTTTAACTACCTATCTATGTGAGAGTGAAAAGCTATAATAAGTTCTAACTTGGTTCCCATAATTGAATGCAAGCTCTTTCCAAATTAAGAGACAATTCTTGTGTCCCAATCAAAAAAAATAAAAATAAGGGTTTCATGGGATCTTGCAAACTTTTTTATATAACCTAGCTAGCCTTTTAGGAGAGAAACCAACTTTGTTAGGAAAAAAAATGTATTGCTTTATCAATCAATCTATAATCACCCAAACAACATGATTTTTGGGATTCTTTGGTAGCTTTGACATTGTAGTGGCCCCATGGCCTTTAGTGCTCAATTTCAACTTGCTAACAAGTTAAATGAAATACAATATACCAAGCAATCTCCCCCTTCATGCTACTCCATCAGGAATTCTCCCTTAAATCCCTTATATTTTAGTACCTCTATAATGTGCCTCTTCTAAAATCTTTATCTTTTACTTGAGGTTTTTAAGAACATATAATTTGCTATAGACTAGGTGCCAAATTCTACCCTTTTTCTTATCCTTTATAGTTTTAGATCTTCTTTATAATATGCTTTGATTCTCTTAATCAACATAGCTACTCCTTAAGGATAGCAAGTTGAGCTTCATAATTATACAATTGCTTTTGATTTCTCTGAAACTTCTAAAGTATGCCATTGCTAATGCTAACAAGGCTCCCTATAGGATTTCTTAGCCACACGAGATCAAAGTAACATAACAGAGCCAAAACTTATTGTAGGATCAGAGAGATCTTGAGCTCTAATATCAAATTTAATGTAGGATCAAAAGGATTTTAGGCTCTAATACTAAATCTAATATAGAAATTTCTGCACGGAGAAGATAACTATTGATGTCTAACTTTTTGAGGGTTTTTAATTATACACCTCCAACTTTTATGAAGAATGCTTGAAGTTTAAAACCTCACATTAATTGCTTCTTACAAGATTGTGGTTTCGTACCACATCAAGTAAAGATTCTCTTTAAGCAAGAGATGAAAGTAAACTTCAAAATTTATTATTGATTTATTAATAAATAATTCATATTAAAAGATTATAGGCCTATTGATATGGTGAGATATTCTAAAACATAGGATACAAATTTTTAAAAGAGAATTTAGTGATAAATATTTAAAAATATATTTCTAACTTCTAATTGACTTCTAACTCAAATAACAGAAGAAATAGATATAAAAACTTGAAAAAAAATTGGCCTTTCTATCATAATTCATAAAATGGTATCTTCGTAATTTGATAAGAGTTTGTTAATACTAATATATCTTTCACAATTAGCTCATAACTTTCATATTTGACCTCCACTTTGAATGACTCAAGATAGTTCAAAAACTAACTCGATTTCTGGATATTATGAAAATAAATTTACTCAAAAACTTCAAATATGTTAGTACAAGTGAAGCTTTCTTTTAGACTAATGTATGTTAGGTTATACTTTCTAATATTGTTAGAGATAAACATTAAAATTTAAGCTTATTGGATGCCCATGAATTAATGTCATCTTTTAATCTTTAGTCTAGTAGTATTCTTGAGCATGTTCTATCCCACTATTTTAGTTGATCATGAATCTCAAAAGATCGCTATTCAAGCTCATTCAGATATAATCTTCAATTTATCTTTGTTTTCTTTTTGATCTTTGATGGTCCTCTATCACTTGAAAGTCTTCTTTTTAGGGATTAGTTTCTTTGATTTACACAATTGGTAGATAAGAAGGCCTTTGGCTACTCTAAAGTGAAGTGATAAGGGATATTATGTTACCTAAGGACTTCCTTCTCAAACCATCAACTACTATATTAGCTTTATCCAAATAATCACTAATGGTTAGAACATTGCACTTTTAGCAACACCAAACATCTCTTCTATCTCAAATTCAACTCTTTTTGGGTGAATATACACTTTAGATTCTTATGGTCAATAAATATCTCACAAGATTTTCCAAATAGATAAAGCCTCCAAATTTAGGGGAAAAAACTACCATTGCCAACCTCAAGTCATGGGTAGGGTAGATCTACTCACGTGGCTTCAATTGTCTAGAGGCATGTGCTACTACCTTTTATTGTACATTAGCACACATCTTAGGCCATTCTTTGAAGTATCAGTATAAATAGTGAAATCCTTACACACAGAAGATAGTACAAGAACTAGGGTCGATACTAAGCACTTCTTTAGTTCCTGAAATCTCTATATACATTCGTTTGTCCATTCAAATTTGATCTCCTAAAGAGTTAATTGGGCTAAAAGCATTACCATGCGAGGCAACTCCTTAACAAACCTCCTATAGAATCTTGCTAACTTAAGCAAGCAATGGAACTTAGATGCATTAATTGGATAAGTCCAATCTACAATTGCCTCTACATTCTTTGAATCTATAGAGATACTATCTTTAGATATTGTGTACAAAGAGATATTTTCTAACCAAATTTGCATTGCTTTAATTTTACATATAATTTCTTCTTTCTTAGAATTTGAAACACTATACTCAAATACCTTTCATGCTCTCCATGGCTCTTGGAATGTATTGGGATATCATCAATGAAAACTAAAATCACTAACAAAAATAGGATTTTAAATAATCTATTCATAAAATCCATGAATATTATAGGGAATTTGCTAATGCAAAAGGCATCATTAGAAATTCATAATACCCATATTAGGTTTAAAGACTACTTTTGGTATATTGTTAGCCTTAATTTTTAATTGATGATAACTAACCTGAAGACCTAACTTCAAAAAGACTTGTGCACCTTGTAGCTAACCAAAAGATTGAATATTTTGTAGAGGATATCTATTCCAGATTATCGCTTTATTTAGCTTCCCATAGTTAGTGCACAATTGCATACCTGTATCCTTCTTATGGGCTAAAAGCATGAGAACAAGCTTTGAAAAAAATTTGATTTGATGAAACTTTATCAGGTAGTTCTTGTAGTAATTCCTTGAGCTCCTTTAATTTAACCAACCATTTGATTGGAAGCTTTAAAGATAAGCCGAATTCTATCCATTTCATCGATTGATGATTCAATATCTCTATTTAGGGGTAGTCCTGGCACCTCATTTGGAAACTTTCTTATAGTGGGAATGTCTTTTAGCTGTCTTTTTTGACTACTAGTTTGCCATAATGGTTAGGTACCCTGTACATCTTTTTTTTAGCAGTGGACATGCTTGTACATATATGTATATAATATATACATATATGTATATTTATGTGTGTTTATATTTATTTATATGTATATACATACAAACAAAAATAAAAAAATATATATGCATGCTTATGCATACATGTGTTTATATATATATGTGTGTGTGCGCGCGCGCGTACATAAGTATGTGTGCATAATTGGATATTGATCTACGAATATCCAAACCTAGCTCAATAACTTTTGGGCTTATTTTTTAAACCAAACATTTTACTTTGTGTATATATATATATATATATGTGTGTGCGCGCACGTGCGCATGCGCGCGTGTACGCAAGTGTATATATGTATAATTGAATATTGTTGTACGAATATTTAAACTTAGCTTAATAACTTTTGGACTTATTTTTTAAACCAAACCTTTTACTTTGTGAAATTTAAACCACGTTAGTGGCGTATCCGCCTTTCTTGACCTCCAAGTGTGATGGCTGTGGAAGTAAACTCAATTATATATATTTGGCAAACTATGTAGCGTGCTATCGGTGCGGTCTAGTCATGCATGTGTTTATAAAATCAAGCATATACTAGCGCAACTTCCAATGAGAGGTGAGCTAATATCTCATAAAGATGAGCCCTCTATCTCATATATATTTTCCCTTCAGAACCTCAAAAGGTGGCTCTTTTTTCCATTGTTTATTGATAGATCATCACTAATATCTTCCCAGTAATTTCTATCCAAAGCCCTTTTCCAGACTAACATTGTAATCGGCCAGTCAAGTTAGGCCAAAGTTGAAGCAAAGGATTAGCGTTATCTTAATTTATTGGCTAATACTTTTGCAGAACATCATGCATGAAACATGGGGATAGAAGATCGCTACTGCAAGCTATGACTTTGGTGCTCTCAAAAACCAATTGATGAAACTTAATTTTAGAGATTATTATATAGCACAAATATATATGTAACTAAATATCCTCTGAATTTCAAGCCATTAATTACTGCTTGGGCTTGGGATTTCTTGGTTCAACAAGCTAAATGTTACTTTTACCATTTATGGGATGGAAGCCTGGCATAACTTATTTTTCTATACTACTGCTACAGCAACAAAAAAATAATAATAATAATTTAATCCTCAATTAGTTAGAATTAGATATCTTATTTATCTATATTCTTATAAAATAATTAAAGGATAATAATTTTAAAATAAGCCACGGTCTTCTTTCTTTCTTTTTGTCTTCATCCCTTCAATTAAACAAGCGTGATACGCTTTCGATACCGTCGCCGTTTACTCCACCACCACCGGGACCCTCCGACATGCCTTAGTGGCATCGATATGGGCCCGAGCACCTAGCTGGTACCAATCCATAATTGTTCCCATTATCTAAAAGTCAAAAGCGTGGACTTACGACGCTATGGGCTGCTTCCATCCATGTCCGGTTCACATTCCCGTCAACAGCGCGGCTAACCAACATGCTCAATGGATTTCTGACGCTGGGCCATTCCCCTTAGGTTAGTTGACTTGGCTTCCTTCCGTGACGCAAGTCGTCTCCCCTTGGTTAACGAGTTTCTTATATACTCACAATCCCACCATTGTTAGATGACAGCGAAGGCCAACAATTGCGACCCATGGGGAGGCTCGGCTGCGACCCTGTCGTCCAACACTTCAGCCACCCCCACCCCTTAGAGCTCTCCTCCTTCCAACACTCCCTAGCCCCCATCTCCTGCGCCGGCTGCACCCTCCGTGCCCCCGGCTGGGCCTACTCATGCACAACCTGCGGCTACCACCTCCACATCTCCTGCTACCAGATGCCGCAGCTCATCCGCCACCCGGCCGACCCCCACCACGCCCTCCGCCTCCTCCCCGTCCCGGCATACCCTGAGGGCTCCTTCAACTGCGACGCCTGCGGCCGCCCCGGCACCGGCTTCTCCTATCACTGCAGCGCATGCGGCCTCGACGTCCACACCTTGTGCGCCTCCATGCCGCTCTCTGTCAACCACGATGCCCACACCCACCCTCTTAGCCTCAACTTCTTCCCACCTTACGAGAACCATGGGTTCTCATGCGACATCTGTGGGAGCCTGGGGGCGAACCACTGGCTCTACCGCTGTGCCATGTGCGAGTTCGACGCGCATGTCGGGTGCGCGACCGCGAGGTCGGGGCAGCGTCAGCAGCAGCAGCAGCAGGCTCATGTGAGGGCTTCGATGGGAGTTGGCAGTGGAGTTTGGCAGGGGAATGGGGTGGGTGGTTCGCAGCCGCAGGGGATGAATGGAGCGGGGAACGGTGGGAGTGGAGGTTTGATGAACCAGGCGATCAATGAGTTCGTGAATAGCGCGGCGCAGCAGATGGGACAGAGCTTGGTTCAGAATATGTTTGGAGGTGGCGGCGATGGTGGTGGTGATGATGGGAGCGGTGGTGGAGGAGGCGATGGGCCGAGTTCGGTGCTAAATATAGGGTCTTCGATTCTTAGTGGCGTGTTGGGGGGATCGGACTCTTCGTCCCGAGGAAACGAGTAGTCTGAGCCTCCATTGGGTTTTTTTCTTCGTTGTTTGAGGTTTTTCTCCTTTGCTTGCTGTGGTGTTTTCTTTCAGGCCAACATGTGAGACGAGCTCAATCCTACGTGGGATAGTTAGGTCAACCGTACAGAAGGTTGCCTTTTCTTTTCATCAATAATGGAGAGGGAAGAAGAAAAGAACATTCATATGTTGTTGGCTTTTTATGTTATCTGAACCGATTCAAATAATGGATTGTAAAAATTATTGATTCAAAAATTCATTGATATTCATAAATGAGAATTCCTGCCTCGACCACTGATTTGGATAAACTATCGATGAATTCACAAAATGCACGAGTTCTGTATTTCCTATTAATCTTACTATTGTTTCACAAAATCTGAATATTATTGAAGGCTGATGGCCTGCATGATGCTTTAGTTCTAGATTTGAGCATTTTGCAAAGAACTTATTCGGAACTTGGTGTTGATCTTTGCAATAGAAAAGATGAGCTGTTTGAAAAATGAACAGGCTTTCTTATACTAATCGTGAAGAACTGAGGATCAATTCTATATAGCTTCCTATTGACAGCCTTTTATAGTTCGAGTGGTGTTCTGCGGAAAATGAAGGGATCGATGAGGAGATTTCTATTGGGATCTACGTAGGACAAGAGGAGGTTTCGCTTTGTTAATTGGATTATGGATATCTTAGAAGGAAGTTGGGCTGGATTTCTTTGGGCTTTGTGGCCAGAAATGTAGTTTTTCCCTTCTGCAAGCTTTGGGCCTTCCACGCGGCAAGAGAAGAGAGTGAGTAACGAATCCAGTTGGACTGAAAAATAAGGAGACCAGAAAGAGAAAGAGAAGAGAAGAGAGCCCGAGATTTGGAGACAAGAAATTAGTAATTTTTAAGTTAGAAAGATATTTAAATCTTTGATGCAACCACCCAGGATTTTACTTAAAAAAAAAAAAAACTATCTAGAAAATTATTGATTAAAATCTTTGCGTCTACTGCCTGGGACTTTCCCGATGTATGCTTATTTTGCGACTAACGCATCCATATAGGTTCTGACACACTCCTTACAACATCCTTATTGGAAAGGACTTAAACAAAAATAGAAACGTCAAGGCTGGCTCATCGTTAGCTTAAAAGGATTTGCATTGTAATATCATATATATATATATATATATATATATATATATATATATATATATGCCTTAAGCCAGGTTAGTACATGAGATAATACAATGAAAGCATGGATATGGATATACATGGTGAGTATACCTCAAGTTATTCTAGCTTTTTTATGAAATTTCGGGTATTTAAGTTGAAGACTGTTTAAAAACTTTCTGATCAAAGTTTTATGGAAGCTTTGTGATAGATTAGGCTACATAAGTTGGATCTTTATTTCTACTTGCAAAAGCAAAGAGGAACTCATGCATCTCTTATGTGTCTCGTAGGTAAATGAGAGCTCTTATAGGAATCCTTTTGATATATCAATCTCTTTTCATAGGAGTTTTTATGAGTCTCTTAAATCTTATCCTTATTTATCTCAATAGATAAGTAATCCCACATTCAATTTTATTTTAAACTCTCTGGTTGAGCCGATCCAACTATGAATGCTTCAATTCAGGTTCCAACTTGAATGCCCAATATTTCCTACTCGTACATGATGGGTCGATGAGTAGTGAACTCACATTTATTGCTTTATTCTATTGGCGACTCTATCCAGACAGGCTAATGAACAATGTCATCATGAGCCTACTTATAATTTGAAAGTTTTATGCTAAAAACCAACAAGGCTAGTATAAAAATGTCAAACTTCAAAAATAAATGACTCATAATGCTCTAGACCTATCCGATTAAATCTAATTAAATATCTTTAATCCTTCAAAGAACCACATTTAATTTTTTTCCACTTTGCATCCATCCATGTTCACAATGTTTCTCTAAGTATTATGACCTATCGATAATGAATGAAATGCTTGGATGCAATTAAATAGTCTTTCCTCTGCCATCTTGTTACTAAGCTTCAAACTAATTACTTTTCCAGCAATATCCTTTATGATCGAATCAATCATGATATTAGGTAACATTCTAGAAGAGCCAATGCTAACCCTTTATGATATAGTCAGAGGTCAAATAGGATATTATTGTAGGGACAGAAATTGCCCTTTAGGACTCATATGGTAAAGAAGCAGGGATCCATTCAATCACTTCCTTAATATAATTACCAAGCAAATATAATATGCAATACATGCTATAAAAGTAAATCTTACCCAATGGGCCTATGCCATTTTTTATCACCATGCTATACGAATCTTGGTCTAGTCTTTTTGCTCACTCTTTCAACATACTGTAAGGACCTTAGTCTCAAAATGTCTAACCCAAATTTTCTTCTTGCTCATCCTTTCAAGGCATCATGGAGTGAACTCGCATCCAACTTTCATCAGATTAAAATGGATTGTGGGGGCATCCATATTCGATTCTTCTTTTAAGGACCTCATTTTGGTTCTTACCAAGGTGATATTTCTTCTATATCTCATCTTTTGCTCACTAACATATAGTGCCAAAAGGTTATTACTTGTGTAAGTGAGTCAATTAGCTTGCCGACATATTTCAAACTTTACAACCATATATGTGCTAATATTCATGCCACACATAGATATGCACCAAAAGATAGGGAAATAAAAATGCATCAAATGCATATATATAGGAAATAAAATATCCCTAATATATAAAACACTAGTGATCATCAATCATCAATCATCAATATAGCTATAATCTATGAAGTCCTAATGCCTTGACATATGAAAAAAATACATCTCTAAGGATAGGTTTAGTTAGAGGATCAGCAACCATACATCTAGTAGAAATATGTTGTACAACCACTTGCTTCTGTGCTATGGCATCTCAAACGAAGTAATATCTCACATCAATGCATTTGGTGTAGCCATAATACTTGGGATTATTGGTGTATACAAATACTTCCATACTATCACAATGAGTTATCACAGGATTAGAAGTATGGGTGACAACTCCAATGATAACAGGATTAGAAGTATGGGTGACAACTCCAATCACATGAGTTGCTATAAAATATGACACTCCAATCACCTAAGCTGCTGCAGAATATGTCACAAACTCTACCTCCATATATATTGGATAGAGCTACATATGTTTACTTCTTGCTACTCTAAGAAATGGCACCATGATTCAGTAAGAACGCATAACTTGAGGTTGACTTATGCCCATCTAGGTAACTTTCTAATCAACATCATCATAACCTATGATATGCAAGTCTGATCCCTGATAGCATAGTTTGCAATCCATAGTGCCATTGAGATACCGAAGGATCCTCTTTACTGCTCTTTAGTGCGCAATTTTAGGATTTAACTGATATCAACTAACCAAGCCCATAATGTAATAGATGTCCGGCTGAGTATATATCATAGCACATATCAGGCTATCAATTGCATTGGCATATGGGATGTGGTTCATCTTCTCTCTTTAGGAGTTTTGAGTATTTGTCAAGGTTCAAGTTCTCACCTTTAGTGACAAGAGTATTAACGGGTTTACAATTGCACATTTGAAATTGTTCAAGGACTTTTTTTAGATATGGCTTTTGTAATTATATCAGAAGTCTTTTTGAATGATCTTTTAAGATCATATCTCTAAGTACATAATTTGCTTTATCCATATCTTTTATCTAAAAATTTGAGAACAACTACACCTGAGTAGCAATAATCATCTCCTTATCATTTCCAACTAGTAATATGTTATTAACATACAAAGATAGGATAATGAAACTTCCCTTAGACTCTTTGATCATCATAAATCTATCATCAATGATGGCTTGACGAAATCATAGTGATCTTCTTCAATCATCGTAATTCCATCATTAATGATGGCTCAACAAAATCTCAGATACCATTGTTTGGATGATTGCTTTAGTCTATAAATGGATCTATCGAGCTTCTAAACTTTATGCTCTTGTTCCTTTATAACAAAGCTAGTAGGTTGATATATATAGATTCTTGTCCAACCCTCTGTTAAGAAAAGCTATCTTAATATCCATTTAGTAAAGCTCCAAATCCAAATGTGTAACTATTAATAGGATAAGATGTATTGGTACAAACCTTGCCACTGGTAAAAAAGTTTCCTTTAGCGAACTAAGAGTTACATGTTTTCAATCATATTTTATTATAAATAATTCTGTATTCATTAATATTACTTATTCATAACATAAAATTCTCATAATAACAGTAATTTTTTAATATTTGCAATAAATAGCTATGCAAAAATAATTGTATAATAGTAGGTATTAAAACATTAATAATGCATAAGAAAATAAAATAGTAATATTTAACCAATAATTTATAAATTCTTGAATAGTTATTTATAATTAAGCAATTTATATAAATCTTCTAATTTATAATTAGCCTACTTACTTGATCCAAATTTGTAATAAACATGCTATACAGAATTTAAACCTTTAATAACATTTCAAAAATAATTACAAAAATCTCATTATTTTAAATCAACTAATTATATAAAAGTTTAGTAATTATTTCAATTCAAATAATTATTCATCAATTATAAAATAAATTTTTGGCAATCTTATAGTATTATAAAATCCTAATTTATGGCCAAGTTACTTATCAAAGTTTAAAATCCTTTTAGCAATCATGTATAATTTATAATATACTCTAACTTATGATTAGGTTACTTACCTCTCTAGATAAAATTACTAGAAACTAATCCTCAATTTATGATGCTCAAGGGTTCCATCAACCTTCTTGATCCTTCGACCTTCACCTTCTTCATCCTTCTGAACTATTGATTTATTATCAAAAGAACTCAATTGAGCCCTATTTACAAAGAGATTTTCTAGGTTCCCACTCTTCATAGGATTCTAGTCTCTTAAAACCAATAAATGTTCTATGATTTTTTATAGGTCCTGTTAGGCCTAGAGCAACCCAAGAATGGTAGAGTGAATTGGGTTTTTTAAAAGTTAAACTAAAAAAAAAAAAAAAAGCACAAGAGCTAAATACTAAAGCACTAAGAAGATAGATCAAACTAAATCAAGTACTCAAAAAGCAATTAAGTTAAGGCCCAAGTTTCAACTATATCAAACTTATGGCAAAGTGTAAAAAACTCAATGTAAGAGCATAGACAAGTCATAGCAATAGAATGACAATAAGTGCATGAAATAAATAAGTAAGAAAAAATAATGAGACATAAGATTTATAGTGATTCAGTACTCTTTGGCTACATCCACTATCCAAGATCCTCTTTGGGATTTCTATTACCAATCTTCTTAAACCAAGTGAGGACCAAACCCTTACACACTCTTTTTCTCAAACTTAAGAAGAATCCTCATAATCCTTTTTCCCTGCCTAAGGATAAACCCATTTACTCTTTTTTCATGGAAAGTAGATTTATAATTATAGCAATAAACTTGGGAAGGGGAAGTACAGGCATTCAAGGCAAAAGAATCCCACCCCTTTTTTCAAGAAAAAACCAGCCATCAAACCCTCATTTTATAGGCTTTAGAAAATATGACCAACACACTGTCCAAACCCAACTAGTTTGGGATTAACGCTTTATTGTTGTTGTAGAAAATATGACCAGTATAGTGTCTGAGCTTTAGCGGTTGACCCTCAGACTAAGGATAGTCAACCACCAGGCCTAGGCCAATCGACCATCCTAGCCTACAGCAATCAACCACCAGGCCTTCTAGAGATCTATCTTTTAGGCAGTTCTTTAGTGTGGTCCAGTTTGGTTGATCGTTCTCAGGTTCAGTTGATTGTACATCCCTGGTTTTAAATTTTTTTTGATTATTTCTCATTAATTTTATTTCAAAACTTAGTCTAAATCATTTTTAATGGGTTTTGAGCCTTAGACACATATTTTCCCATCATATTTTACAATAATTGTTCATATAAGAATAAAATTTATAAATTAGAAATATTCCTTCAGACTTCTCATATTAGTCGATAGTTGATTTGACACTGTTCTTCTCTAACTTGAGCTTCTTACATGCTACTTGAGTTTCTTGTAAATTGACTATTTGCCAAATAAAATTTCGCTCAAGACTTAATTTGGATCGGCTCTTGTACCTATCTATCATTAAGCATATTATCAGTACTTTAATTAATATTTTTATTATCATTAAAATATATATTATTGAACCTTTAAGTTCAACAGATCCATTTTCTTTATTTCAATGAGGTTCTTATCCTAATAAGAAGATGATGAAAACTACTTTCTTTCCATGCCTACATAGTCTAGCCCAAATTCGATTGGATTTCTCTCTTAATTAAACTACAAATTACAAAAATAATTAAAAACATTACTGTAATTTTTGCTGCAGCAAAAAAATTTAGAAAAGTTTGCCACGCCTCTTATATATAATTTTGATGATCTATCAACATATGGTAGCTAGGTGCCAAATTATTGCAACTTGGTGACTGATTTGCAAACATGAGATGATTGTTTAAACTCCTTGGGCAAGAATAGACAGTCCCATAACAAGCATGACGTTGCATTAAGAATAAGATGGTTATTTCATATGTAAGGATGAGGTGATAGCTTAATACAGCATCCCGTGGTAGCTCAATAGCAATCCCAAGTTAATCCGGTTCTTGGATATTTGCAACCTGATCCAACACCTATTTAAATTACACTTCAACTTTTAGTTGCAGTTGCATTCTAGTCTCAATAAGCCTACATATTTTCAAGATAAACTTGTGCAAGTAAATTAAGTTCCAATTGAATCTTGTGCGTACATATTACTATATTGTAAAATTTATTTGGCTGAAACTATACAATACTGATATCGAAAACGTTGCAATGTTGGGGCTCTACAAGGATTGTTATCAAGAGACCATCAGCAACAACATGGTTCAACTCCAATCGAACTTTCAATCTACAAATAAATAGCAATCTAAATATTGCAGTTGCATGAACAATAAAAGGGTTTAGGATGTCCAATCATAAGATATCCAATCATAAGTTTTTGAGTTGAATTACAGGAGGCTGGCCCGGTTGAATCATCAAATTTTTGCCTCTTTTTGGACCTAGCTACCATATGGATTGAGTTGGGTCAAAGTAGAGTAGAAAACATAGAGCCCAAATCCAAAACATGGGTTGTCCTTCAAACTTACGCCTAACCAATAAGTCTAAACAATTGAAGTGAGCCAATTTGGGGCCTGGTAAGTTACACTCTTTTCTCCCCTCTCCTCTCTTGGCATAGAAGTCCATATAGGGACACATGAAATGAAACAATATGGAGGCATCTTACACATGTAAACAAACCAGTATTTGTTAGGAGATAGAACAACATAAACCAAAATAGATAGTTCTCCTCATGCATGACTGGACCATGTTCAAAATGAAATTTATTTTCTTTTTTTCTTTTTTGTTTTGTTTCCCCTCCCTTTCTTTTCCTTAAAAGGAGAGAGGCAGGAGAAACCCCACCAATGGTTAACATTTAGCGGGCAAAGAAAGAAACAAACCCATATCTTTTGAGCTAGGCAAGAATCCAGGAGTCCCAATCATAGGTCTTAAGAATCTCTCACGTGCCATTACATAGATTTGATTCTTGGACTTCACCAAAGGACAGGCCATTCGGAGACCGGTGCATTGCAGCTGTTATCTTCCAGCCATTGACCGGCACCGGTAGGTATTGACGTTCTTTTGGCATAGAACAGTGCTTTCAAACGTTAGGAAGCCCATGCCAAGGGTTCCCATCTAGAAGCTATAATCGCATTTCCAAGTTCAATGAGTTCCATCGTCATGGTACGACTTGGGGTTATAATTGCATCGGTCAACAACGTGCCGTCTTCTTTCTCTACTCGAAAGCCAATTCAATGTTTTCTGGTGAGATATATTAGATTAATATAATTTTTCTGTCGTCAACTTTGCAGGCTTAATTTTTCCGCCAGGATGGGCGATGATCCCAGGGTTGACTGAAGTTTCTGCCCTGAGAAAATAACACCTCCCGGACCCTCCATGTGAGTTAGAAATCATCCAAGCCTTCCACGGGTACAATGCAAACCTTGCCAATGTTCAATCGCTTCTGGTGCCGTTGGCTTCTGGAGTTCACCATTCTCAGCCTTATCATCAATGCTTCCGGCCTAGAATTTAGCTTCCCCACCTTCGACATGGACAACCGGGGTGATTTGAGCTTAAACAATGGCTCAGGCATTGCAAATGGCGCCTTACAAATCACCCCAAACTCGGGCAAGCTGGTGAACCAGTCAGGAAGAGTCTTGCACAGGGAGCCCTTCAAGCTACGGAAGAGCAATGAATCGTTCCCCACTTCATTCAACACCAGTTTTGTCCTCAACATCCATCCCCTGACACAACCAGGAGGTGAAGGCCTGGCTTTCATCCTCACGAGCAATCCGGATCTTCCGAGCGACAGCTACGGCCAGTGGCTCGGCATCGTCAACAACAAAACAAGTGGATCTCCTCTGAGCCGAGTCGTTGCAGTCGAATTCGATACTAGAAAGAGCTATGCGGAGGACCTCGACGACAACCATGTGGGAATTGATGTCAATAGTATCAAATCCATCATACAATATTCTTGTGGAGGTGTGAATATTAACCTTTCGAGTGGGTCTGATATATACGTGAACATCCAATACGACGGTGTCTCGAGAATATTTGCAATTGATGCTTTCATGTTCAACGAAACGGTACAGGAAACTTTCCTGTTTTCGCTCTCTCATCCCATTGACCTGTCACTCTACCTATTGGAGGATGTCTACATTGGATTTTCTGGTTCCACTGGCAGTTCAGCTGAACTTAACCAGATAAAATCATGGAATTTCACAACCATCGACACCGATACAGGTGCAGGAGGTAAGATCCGATCAAGATTAATGTGGCTGCTTATGATTGCGATTCTATTGCCTGTTTGTGCTGCTGCGTTCATATATTGGAGGAGAAAAAAGAGAAGAGACAGCAGCCAAAATAGTTTGCTGAGCATGGATATAGAATTAATGATCGAGGATAATGCAAAAGGGCCCGTTAAATTTGAGCTCAAGGAGCTAAAATCTGCGACAAACAACTTTGATCCCGAAAGAAAGATGGGGAAAGGTGGATTTGGAACTGTTTACAGGGGTTTCTTGAAAGGTTTGAACGGTGATGTAGCTGTGAAGAGAATGATAAGGCATTCAAGGAGAGGATTGCAAGATTTCATAGCAGAGGTGACCATAATCAGCCAGCTCTCGCACCGCAATCTCGTGAAACTGATCGGCTGGTGCCATGAGAAAAATGAACTGCTCCTAGTCTATGAGTTCATGCCACAGGGGAGCTTGGACAAGCTTATATTTCCCAATGGAGGAGTATCACTAGAGACCCCTGTGCTGAACTGGGAGAGGAGGTACAAGATAATTTGTGGAGTAGCCTCTGCCTTGGATTATCTTCATCATGGTAGCAGCAAAACGGTGCTTCACAGGGATGTCAAGGCTAGCAATGTGATGCTTGATAACGAGTACAATGCTCGGCTGGGGGACTTTGGCCTGGCTAGAGTCATCAAACAGGATGGAAAGACTCACCACTCTACCAATGGAATGGCTGGTACTCGCGGCTATATGGCTCCAGAGAGTTACCTCACTGGTCGTGCCAGTACGCAGACCGATGTGTATGGATTTGGAGTTTTCACCATGGAGGTGGCATGCGGGCGAAGACCAAGTGACTGCTGTGCTACAGATGACAGTGGTGACGACAGTGATGAGAGTGATGGAAGTTTCCTGAGGCATATTGTAGATTGGTTGTGGAGTCTTCATGCAAAAGGGAAGATTTTGGATGCTGTTGATCCTAGACTGAATGGAGAGTATGATGAGGTGCAGTTGGGCTGCGTGCTGAGGTTGGCATTGATGTGTTGCCATCCCAGGCCCAAAGAGAGGCCCTCCATGAGGATGGCTCTGCATGTGCTGACGGGAGGAGCTCTTCCTCCTGATCCTCCTACGGAGAAGCCAGCCTTCGTATGGCCTTTGAGCAGCAGTCGCTACGAGGTTGAGGGGCTCTTTGTTGGAGTAATTGCTGATGGCCAACAAAGTGTAACCTCTCTCAGTGGCAGATGATTTTAGCCTTCTTATGGTTATTTTACGTTGTTGAGTTTCTTCAAGGGTAGGAGTCCATTGTCAAAATTTTAATTTGTTAGGCTTTCATGGTTTTCCAGTGAATACCTTTGTTTAGTTTCAGCTCTATGCGAATTGACCTTCTTCCAATAAATTGAATAGCGGTGTGCTCTATATGAAGAGATATTTCACTTAAATGTGTTTCCCATGTCACTATATAATCAAATGAAAACAAATGCACTGTTTCTTGGTTCGCATTGCTTAATTGCAATCGTCAATCAAAGGTTAATGGTTGGTGGAGAAAACATAGAGAGGGTTACGTTGCTATTTCTATCCTACTAAACAAACTTATTTCGTGAGTTTTAAAGGGAATCCAAATTAAGTACATCAAAGACCTTTTCAGTGTCAACATATGCAGATCATGGGTACCAGGTTCATGAACTTGATCTATTAATGAGCGAAGAAAAGGTTGCGGATTTCAACCATCTTGCTGGCTAATTTAGAAGAAAGATCCTGAAAAGATCTGAGAATGGGGAGGAATTTAACTGTGATGGTAATATGATGGAAGGTCTG
This sequence comes from Metroxylon sagu, assembly GCA_017589505.3. Classification (NCBI taxonomy): domain Eukaryota; kingdom Viridiplantae; phylum Streptophyta; class Magnoliopsida; order Arecales; family Arecaceae; genus Metroxylon; species Metroxylon sagu. The sequence goes on along the minus strand of JACVBY030000634.1, from coordinate 1,223,681 downwards.
CTTTTTTTTAAAAAAAATAATAATAATAATAATAAAAAAGAAGTATTCGGAGTGTCAGCGCTCAGTACATTGCATCCCTAGTGGGTTGGACATTGAAACCCAATTGGGAGATTCTAGTCCAACCCCTATATAAAGGGTCTGAGTCCAAGCCTTCTATTTAGATCCAGATAGATCTCTCACATTCTCCCCTCTGTATTGATATTGACATACTTCCATACTTTCTTCCTATTTCTATGTTCTACGTTTTTCTCTACTTTTCTCTCAACAAAGTGCACCGATTCCCCTCATCATTTTACCTTTTACAAAGGTAAAATTACTTCTAGACAATTTAAGGGGTTGTCATAGCCATCGACGTGCTTGCGCTACACTAAAAGAGAGCTAGGCTAAGCCAAATTGCTTATACCTTGGAAGCATTAGTGTCATCTACCTTGCATAAAAAGGTTTATAATAGTTTTAGAGATCTAGATTCTCATATATTTTTTACTAATTTTGCAAATCAATTTAAAAGTAAACTTGAACAAACTTGAGTTATTTTTATTTATTTTATGAACATGGTATTTAATTATTTTAAATTTTAAATATTTTGAGTTGTTTTTAGTTACCTCCAAAAGACTAAGGGTCTTGTTGGGTTAGACCTTACAAGAGATTTATATAACTTTTCAAAAAATTATTTTAGGTTAATTTACATGAGAATATTTTCCAATTTATATATCCAAAAATTAAATTATCCTTATACATATGATGTAGCGCAAAAACACAAGAATAAAAGGGAGGGTGGGCTTGAAATTCTAAACATTTTCTTGTGGTGAGAGGTGATATTGGGACATATTGCTGGAAGACTTACACTTTAGCCTGATTGTCTGTATGCAAGGTTCTTATAAAGGTTCTTATAAACAAAGTATGAATTTCAGAGAGACCAAAGTACCTACAATCAACCCAAAAATTCTTCAGCACTATGGAGATCTATATGTAGACTGTTTACATCGCTTTGATTTATTCGAAGAGAGAAGTCAATCAATATCTTCACTCAGCTATAGTTTTCACATCTTCACTCAGCTATAGTTTTCACTTATTCCCCTATACAGATGACCTATCCCTTATGATATTGAAGCTGTATTTTCCCTAACTATGGCGAGTGATTGATGATTAATCTAGAGGAATGGAATTTAGATTTGCTTTAGAGTATTTTTTCTATAGAAATAGTTGATGAGATCAATAGCATCCCGTACGTGTCTCTTTCCAAAACGATCTTCTTTGTTAGGAAAGGAGCTACAAATCTAAAATCTCAACATAAGAGATTTGAGAAGCCTTGCAAGGTATGGATGATGCTGATTCTCCATTTGAAGGCTCAATAATTTGAAAACTAAAATGTCAACTTAGAGTGTTGTTTTTTTTATGCAAGTTATGGTAGAATGAGCTTCCAACCTCATCCTTTTTGGTAGCAAGGGTTTGTAGCATTTTACCTATATGCAGACAATGTGAGAAGGCTCTGGAAACTCTGAACTATCTCTTTCTTTGGTGTGAGAGCTCCTCTTTGGTATGGAATACTATTATACAGGCCCATATTTTTCTACTGCCCCAATCATTTTAAAACATTTGGGAGTTCCTTCTTTAGACACCTTGTGATGCACAAAGGAAGATCAAATCTTGGTTTGTTATATATTGTGGTGGATTTAGAGGGGAAGAAATAAATTTTATTTCTAAAGGAAGAGCTCTAATCCTGGATGGATACCAAGATAGGCCCAAGGACAGGCTATGGAGTTAATTCAATCTAGTAAAATACTATTTAATTTCCATATTGGTCTTTAGGGTATTCCATCACATGTTTCTGTGACACCTTCAACATTTGTAGCTTGGATACCTGCTCAACCAGGTTATCTAAAAATTAATTTTAATGGATCAGTCCATGAGGAGATAGCAGGGGCAGGTATGGTCATCAGAGAACATAAAGGAAAGGTCCTTATACTATAGCCATTCCTCTAAACACAAAGTTGGTACCCATAGCTAAATTATCTAGAGTATCGTATGATCTCCATGAGTATGAAAGGAGATTTCAAAACAAGAGATTAATTTTGGAAGGGGATTAAGCCACAGTGATATCTTAGTTACAAGATAACTCTTCTTGTCATCACCCCTTTTTGAGGGATCTTCTTTCAGCCACTCAAATTCTCTCGGGTGTTGCCACCTTTATAGAGAAGTTAACCAATGGTAAATTATTTGTTAAATTGGGCAATAAGACAAAGAGTAGAGGTGGGACTCAGGCTTTCCTAGTCAGCTTATTCAGTTGTCTAGTGCAAATGCTTTAGGTGCTACTTTTTCGAGCTGTAGGTCTCTTATGTTGTTATTAAAAAAAAAAAAAGTTTTGACTTTTAAGGAAACTTTATTATGATAACTTTATTATGATTCTTCTCCTTGTTGCTGTTTACCCTTCCGCAGGTGGGTTTATGTTGTTAGTTAAGATTTCAAGTACTTCCTTTTCATTAAGAATGCATTATATTTTTCTATGCCATATGTTGTAATTCTTTCCATCAAGTTTATCAGTTTCAGTTAGATAGGCAATTAAGTTCTTGAAGGCCATTTCACTACATTTATTGTGCAAATATTAAATTAGGCACATATATCTTATATTCTATTCTAATCCAATTAAATGATAAAATCCTTTCATATATATGAAGATTGAAAAATTTCACATTTAACTAATTATCATCTCCTAATATGTAGAATAGAATAATATGTCTAACCAATCAAGAATAAAATGCCCATAATCTACAGTATCATCATCAAATGAAGAAAAAAAAAATTAAGATACTACTCATTATTTTTCTTATGAAGTAATGTTGAGACATTTATAAAAAAATCATACACATATGCCAATGTCTGATCTTTGTTTCTAACACACATTGGTTAATTGAATGAAAATGTTCACACTAAAACTTTTATGAAAGAGAGCATATTATATAAAAAATAAAAACTAATATCTTATTGTATATAACATTACATGTTATTGGAATACGAATAGTTATAAATCATGAAAAAACTTTAAGCCAATTTTCAACCTTTTTCATATAAACAGATTCATATCATCATATTCAAATGTTCATGTCATCAATAACTAAAAGTTGTTATATCATCATTTTACTAATACTTTATGGTCATTAACTACTGTCACATAAATCCTTGTGACAAAGCCAGTGCAGTATATTTAACCCTATGAATGAAGGTTGGATCTCCGCATATATCCGCTATGGAGGTGAGAGTCCCGGTGTCTGTCATCTATCATCTATCATCTATCATTATATAGAAGACTAAGAGTTTCATATTTTTAGTTAAATCTATTATTAATAATTTTTTATGCATCAATATCCGCTTATTCATATGATCTTGTAATTTTTATTATTTCCTGTTTTTATTATCATATGAAATTTGTTTTCCAAGGCCTAAATATAGTAAAATTTTCATAATAGAAAATATTTTAACATTTATGATGCATTTACTTGATCTAGTGACTTGCATTACTTAAATTATGCAAAACAATAACTACATACAATAGGCATTAATCAATAATATTGCATATAATAAAAATAATAATAATTAAATTATGTAAAACTAGAACTATTTAACAATAGGCATTAATCATTAATGCTTCAATCATGCATAATAAAATAAATATTTTTAATTATGCAAATTATGAACTGTTTAATAGTGGCGTGATTCATTGCTATTTCGATTAATTGCATATAATTAAACAGTAATGGTTAACTAGAAATTATAAATTCTTAAATATATATTCAAAATTAAAATTATTAATTTATAATTAGCCTACCTACTGTACTCGTTAATCTCTAGGTAAAGTAAATCAGCTTAAAATTGCTATTCACCTACATAACAAATATTCAATTTTAATTTTATAATCAAATAACCTGATAGTTAACATTTGGCTTCCCAAAAGGTTAACCTCAACCTAAACCATAGCCTAGACCAACCACAGCTTACCTAGGATTGGGATTGGCTTGGTTACATAATCATACCACTAAGATATTAATAATTAAAACCCAATACAAATTCATTTGACAACTTGGCCTTTACCTTTATCTTCACCTTCTTTAACGGAGTTCTCTAAGAATTCTAATCTCTCATCTCTTATCTAATCCCCAACTCAGCCATCAATGCCTTGGAACAGAGTTCTTATGAACTGTTATCTATCTTCTTCTTCTTCTCCAGCCAACTCACGACGACCAATAAAGAACCCAGTGACCAAAACCTTCTAAACACCGGCCATAGCCGGATCTGGTTCCCTAGTATAGGTCCGATTGATCCTACGTTCCGATTTGGCCACGGAACATGGTCGTTGAGAGCCAAACATCCATAGAAACAGGGCATCCCGACGTCTTAGTTGCACTGCAATTTCCGACGATCGACGGTGACGAATCCAAGGCTAGCGACCCCTATAGGCAAAACACAAGAGAGAGAGAGAGAGAGATAGGAGGCTTAGCCGTCAGGTTTCGCCACCGGGAAAAGGACAGAGGCCGGCGAAGTTCGACTGCCCTATTACTTCCCCTGAACAGCGATGAACAAACAAATCTCTCTTAATTCCTTAAATCAATGCTAATCGGTGCTAATAAAAAGGCCAAGAACTTCATGAACACAAGGAGAAGGAAAGAACAAAAAGAAATCTTGAAATCTACCACTATAATCTGATCGATCCCAAGAGAATAGAAGAACCGATCCATGCTCTAATCCTCCCAATCCACGCTCTAATCCCTTGAAATCCCAGATCCAATGCCTTCTTTCGATGATTAGTGGCTAAATAAGGGATTAAGATAACCTAAATAGATTTCCTAAGGCTTGGATAAGCCTTATCTTGTCCTAAGTTTCTGGGAGGAAGGCTCTTCGTTCAATTGTTTTTTTTTATAAAAACTGGCTTGACTTAACCCGGATTGGTCAAGTGGACCAGGTTCAGTTTCAAGTTGGGCCTCACAACTTTTGAATAAGTCTTCCTGGCCATTAGAACTAGTAGCTTATTTTTGTTATTTTTATTTAGATCTTTCTAATTTTTGATAGTTAGTTTCTGATTTATAGTTGAGTTGATTCGCCAATCAGATATTATGATTTTTGCTACTCTATTCACTTACCATTGTACTCTACTCTATTTAAAGGATAAGAGAATAATGGAAAGGAAGAAAGATGCTTTCTATCACTACCATAGCTTATAGGAGAATTTAATTCCTTAAAGTATCAAGTATTCTTGTCCACTTCTTTTTTTACCTTATTTTTCTCTTGTTCTTTTCACAGCTTTCAAAGATAGATACAAAAAAGGCTTCGACATCCAATCAGCCCAAATTAGACCAATATACTTTTTAAACACCATGCATAGCATTCTATTTGAATCCATAAACAGAGATTAGTGAAGATCATTAATTATATCAAAATTTTCATCATTTTATATTATTTTAGTATTTTTGCATGCTTGTAAATATTTGCATCATGTTGGTGCCTGTAAGCAGCTTGAACAAATTCAAACTAGTCAGCCATGTGATTTAGTCTGATTCATGTCTCCAGAGAAGTTGAGACAAGTTTACATCAGTTAGTTATAGTCTGTCATTGTAGGCTGCACTATTGATTTATAAGAGGTCTCATAGGATGCAACCGTTTTGTGAAAGACACCTTAGTAAATTTCACATTATTAAACAATAAATGACTGGTCAATGTCGCAAGGGCATTTATTAATGGGCCTTAAGTTGTGAACGTTTTAGATTTCAGAAACTTTTAATAAATTATTTTGTAGCTAATCCTGATAATCCAAACACTCAAACTCAATTTGAAGCTCTAACAAAAGTTGACAGCACATACATAAATGGAAAAAGAAAAAGGATAGGGGATAACATATCTTAGAAAAGACCTAACTATCATTTTAGGTATTCTTTTCTATATGCTACTCAACTTGCAGAAGGGATGCTATTGATACGTTGTGGTGCTAATTATATATACGAATTAGATATAATGCTAACGGTGTACAAAATGTAGATAAAATGGTAATCAAATAAAGAATAAAGCATGAAGCTTTTTTTTATTAATCAAAGAAAGAGTTTGGATCAAAAGTGTCAGTGCTCCAATCATGGCTCTCCATCCGGCAACCCTGGGTTGACCCTGCGCACTTTTAAAATAAATAAATAAATAAACACTGCCGCCCAGCTCCAATGGCAGCGGAGAAGCAACCTGCCTGACCCGTGATGCTCGACAAAATGACAGGCTTTGCATCACTCGGTTGGTGGCTGGATAAACTTTTCTTTCGTTCAACGCACATCAGAGAGCCACATATCAGGCCAAATGCTAAAACCTCGTTTCAAAGATTCCAAACAACAATAATATACATTTAGTAAACTAAATTAAAGAAACAAAGATTCCATACGACTCTATCCCTCTCTCTCTCTCTCTCCATCTCTTTTTGCAAATTCTACGAAGGACCAGGAGAAAGTAACAGGTATGTACACGTGGTAAGAAGAGGCCGATCCAGCTTTCCAATTAAAACAAAAGGCAAGAATTAGTGATGTCGTAGCTCATCTTCTCCAGGTTGGGAAGCACCGCGAACTGGATCATGGGGGGCGGCCCGCACGCCAGCGCCAGCGTGTCGTCGGAGCCTCCCATTGGGATATGCTCTCTCAGGATGCTCTCGGTCACGAATCCGGTGCTGTACTGCCACGCTTCATTTCTCTTCACTTCGCCCACCACATACCACACCTTTAACTGGTCCGGATGCTGCCGGGCCCATGCATCCAGCTCGTCTCTTAGCAATATGTCGTCCTCCGTCCGGTTCGCGTAGACCAGGTGCATCTCAGTCCGGTCCTCCGGCTGGTCCCGCAGCACAACTTGGATCACCTGATACACCGGCGTGATCCCCGTCCCGCCGGCGATCATCGCGAGCCTTCTCGCAAACCTTGGCTTGCCGTTGATAAGGAAGTTTCCTCGGCCGGTGTACTCGATGTGGCCCAAGGGTCCCTTGATATCAAGTACGGAGCCGATAGGGAGCGATTCCAGGTGCTGGGACATGAGCCCGCCGTTGGGGAACCTGGGGTTCTCGCCCTTGAAGTAGATCCTGATGAGGAGATCGAGGTGACCGACCTCGTCGACAGGGCTAGTCGGGGTGTAAGGCCGCATGCAGAGTTTTCCGTCGATGGTGGCGCACAGGAATATGTGCTTCCCGACGGGGAGTCCTAGAACTTGATCGTTGGAGGGAAGTTGGAAGCGGAACAGGCGAACGTCATGTGATATGGTGGTCTTGGAGACAAGCTTGCACGGTATCTTCTCTCGTGGATTGGTGAGAGCTGCAGTGGGGGCTTTCGAGGCCTCGCTGATGGTGGCGAGGTTGGAGAGACTGGAACCGCCATGGACGGAGTTGTCAGAGGAGTAGTCCGTGGCGATCAGCTCGCCGATGCGGTAGGTGTCGAGCATTGCTTTGGCCTTGTCGGAGTGGATGGCATCGAACTCCTCCGTGCAGTCGGTGCCTGCGTTGATGAGGATGCTATCCGCGCCACCGGGGTGGTCTTTGACGAAGGCGGTGCAGTCGTAGACGTGGCCGTGGACGACGATCCAAGCAGAGTCCCGGGATGAGCGTTTGGTGACTTCGGACATGGTGTACTGGTTGGCGGAGGTGTTCATGAAGGGAGTGGAGGTGCTTTTCTTGAGGGACTGTCCACCCTCGGTGGATTCGAGGTGCTTCTGTCGGGCCATCCACCCACCGAATTGATTCCCAGGTTGAGTTGGGTGCTCGAACATGAGGCAGATCTCTCCCTTGTGGAGTCGGCATACATTCACCTTCACGCGGAACCAGCAATTGTTCATCATGCCCTGCATCACAACCATTACGTGTTATAAACTGCTAATTAGCTGTTCGACTTGGTAATCAAAAACGTAATTTACGAAGAGAGCAGATTTGTTTACCATGACGTTCCAGATTAACTTTTCCGGTTGCGTATTGAGGGCCTCATCCCATGCTCGAACAGCCACTTCCTTGGCTCCGAGCAAATCCAGGACCTCCACTTCCACCGACCAGAAGCACCAGCACCAGTATTTACCGTACTTGTTGGGCTTTTCCGGATGGTCAAGCGTGCACACCAGCCACGTCTCCCCACCGTCTAATGTTAGCTCCACCCTCGTCACTTTCTTACCGCCACCTGTTCGATCGATCAGATTTTAGCCCACAGTAGTTGCTACGTCTCACATGACCCATGGTAAAAATATATGAAATAATATGACACGAACTACAATGTAACCTGGCAGCGGTTACGTCCCTAAAATCTCTCCGACTCTCACGCACATATGTAGGGTGCAACACCGTCCGGCTCAATTCCTTGCTGCCCTTTTGGTTCAAGATGGAGCTAAATGGCTCGCTCTCGCGTGCAGTGCCAGGTATAAGTGCCTCTTAATGGACGGAATATTTAAGAGGTGGGAGTCAAGTTTCGAGATGACTATGTTTTTTTTTAAAAAAAATCGGGTGGTGTGCCACCTGGACAGCATATTTAGTCCAACCGCCAATTTATGAAATAGATCCCATCCAAGTTATAAAGTGGAATAAGACTAGCAGATACCACGTAACATATCAAATTTAGTGACGATTGAGACCGTCATCATCCATCTTAATCTAATGGATGGATCCGTCCATATATTCGATTAGAGTAAAGACAAAAATGGGAGCTTGCTCTCACCGCTGCTTCTCCTTTAGCGGAGGCAGATCTGAGCCTCCCCCATCCTCATACAAAAGTGTATATATCATAAGATGAAAAAAGAGAATTCTAAAGAGAAAAAAAAAAAAAAAAAGGAACCATATATATACATATATACATCTAAAAACTAGAAAACAAAAGATCGCAAATCCAGTGGATCAGACCGCTTAAGTCGCCGTATAACTTCACATCATCTGTTATTTTCTTGTTTATTGTCCTTTTATTGTGAAAAAAGCTCATGAAATATTTCAGACCTTAAAAAAAAAAAAAAAATAAACGACTCACCAGAATACGCGTAGCCCTTCATGGTATAAGGTCTCTGCGTGGTCAATGAGTTCATAGGAAGGATCTCGTCGTGGCCTGGTGTGGTGACTGCCGAGTTGATGTTCAGCTCGTTGATGATATACTCAGGTTTATACCACCAAGCTTTTCCGACAAAAGAATCCAAGAAAGCCGACAATTAGTCATATTCCAAAGAAGAGTTCTTCCCAATTTAATCTAGAATCTAATACCTTCAGTGTTGGCGAGCTCGGCATCCACATGGGAAGGCAGGACCCGGTTGTCCCGGTAATGGTAGTAGCTGTCGGACTCCTGAGGGGTGACGATGATCCGCTTGAGCCACTTCACCATGCGGCCACCAATGAATCCCGGTATGATCATCCGCACCGGGAACCCATGGTCCGGGACGAGCAGCTCCCCGTTCTGCATGTAGGCCAGCATGATATCCATCGAAGGGTCCATGGCCACCTCTCGACGGAGGCTCGTCCCGTACTTGGAACCCCCGCCGCCGGGGAGGTCCTCCGCCCCCTCGAAGCACACGTGGAACGCGCCGTCCTTCCTGCCCATCACCCCGCACCGGCGGAGCACGTCGCGAAGCCGCGCGCCTCGCCACACCGAAGTGGACACAGCGGCGGGGCCCCAGTTGAAGCCCACCGACTGGCGCACCATGTTCTGCTCTTTGCGCCGGTTGCCAGCGCACACCAAGGTCACGGGGATCTCGAGGGGGGCGAATTCGTGGACCAGCTGGTCCATGGTGAGGCGGGTGGGGCGCTTCACCAGGCCGGTGATCTCGATGGTCCAGGTGTCCCAGTTGGCGCGCGGCACGGCGCCGTGGTTGCGGACGTAGTGGAGGGAGACCGGGGTGATGAAGCCGTGGTGCATCAGCCGGGCCAGCGGGGGCTCAGAGTTGAAAGGATGCTTCCCCGTGAGGCGGATGAGGGAGGGGTTCCGCTCCACCCAGCTGTCCGACGTGCCCTCGTCCCGAGGGTCGTAGATCGACGGCTCCACCTCCAAGTGGAGGTTGCCGACGGCGTAAAGAGTTTTCCAGTCGACGTCCTCCCCCTCCTCCTCATCGGAGGAGTCGTGGTAGGCCTTCTCGCGGCCGTGCCGGTCGCCGGCGGGGGCGAGGGGGAGAAGTGGCGGGAAGCTGCAGCCCCGAACGGGGGAGTCGGAACGCTGGGTGTTAAAGCTATTCGCCACCGCTCCCGCCGGGTTGCCGAGGCCGCTGCCCGGATTGAGGCGGCCGTACTGTCGGTTGTCGACAGACGCCGCCATAGGTTGAGAGATTGGGAGGGATCGTGTCAATGAAGGAAAAGGGGGTAAAAAGATTTGGACTTGGTGTCCGACTCCGGTGCGTGGGTGAGGGGAGGAGGGGGCTGGTCGTTTTATACACACGGGCGACGAGTTCGGGAGATGCGAAGGCCGGGATCGGTCGGGCCCAGCTAAACATGAGCAAACTGGGCCCGACTTGAAGGTACTCCAAGTTCTGTTCGAGCTCGGCTCGAGCTGTGACCGTAGGTTCCGTTCGGCTCGCTGAATATCGAGCCGGCTCAAGTTCGGCTAAATCAAGAGTATTTACCATGCTTTATAGATATTTAAAATCTTTACTGTAAATTTTTTTTTTCAGAAGTAATAAATTATTGATAAATTTCAAAATTACATACAGTACAGTGCGTATGCCCTACGCGTGTAAATTGTTTTTGTCAACAAGTTTATGCTAAAATAATTGTAAACTATAAACTTAAGTAACTAGCATTTGATAAATTCGATAATTAATGATAGTTGAAAAAAAATGAGAATAAAAGCAAATTTTTTAGACAGAATTATAACTCTGATTGAACTCCTGTAATTAATATATCTAAGATTAGTAGTGTATGGGTTGTAATTAATATATGTAAGATTAGTTTAGGTTTAACTCTGTGAGACCCAGCCCTTTTAGACTAGCTTACTTAAAATTAAGATGTAATTTAATTAGATTAAGTTAAAAAAATTATATAAAAAAAAATATAGTAAGAATTTTAGATTTAATTTATATTCATGATGTTTGGTGTTGAGTTAGCTTTCTAATGCATTTTAAATAACTCAAATTGGAGTTCAATTAAGGAAGTTATGATCAATTTAATGAACATCTATCGGTGTTGACAAAGTTTAAATAAATTATGAAAATCATATTGATGATAATTAAGGATGATTTTTTATGTTTCTATCTAAATTTTTATATTTCAAAAATTGCATTGGATAAGTTAAAAGTTAGTTTTGAGTCAAAATCTATTTTTAAATATTTGAATTGATATTTCTCTCTTTAGTCTTATTAAAGAAATCAGAATCCTACAAAAATTGAAAGTCTATTTATTTTAAAAGATTAGTATCTTATAAATAGCAGGAAATCTATTCACTTTAGGAGTTAAGAATCTATTCTTATATATTTATAGGATATTTATCTCTTTAGTTTTATTAAAGGAATCAATATCCTACTAAAATTGAGAAGTTTATTTATTTTAGGAGATTGATATCTTATAAAAAGTAGGAAACCTATTTGCTGTCAAGAATTTATTTTTAAATATTTAATGATATCTATCTTTTTGGTTCTTAAAGGAATCGATATCCTACTAAAACTGAAAAGTTTATTTATTTTAGAAGATTGGTATCTTATAAAAAGTAGGAAACCTACTTGCTTTAGGAGTCAAGAATTTATTTTTAAATATTTAATGGATATTTATCTCTTTGATTTTCTTAAAGGAATCACTATCCTACTAAAATTGGAAAGTTAATTATTTTAGGAGATTAGTATCTTATGAAGAGTAGAAAACCTATTTACTTTAAAATTTTTTTTTATAAATAGGGCTTAATAAAGATCCTTTGATATCAAATTAATAGTTTAGAATGATGAAAAATATGAATGTTGAAGGATCAAGAAGGTTAATGGATCAAAAAGGTAAATAGCGATTGGTAACTTCTAGAATTTATCATGTTTTTAAATAAATAAATATTTGTCACCCTATAATACTTATTTTATGAATATTGCATGCTTGTATATTGACCATGATTATCATGATATTTGTTACTCATGATGAATTGATTAAGATATTGAACTGATCATGAATAAGATTTAATTAGAGATGATGAAACCGAATTAAAGATTTTAAATCTGATTATATTGAATGATTTGGATACCCTACCAATGGGGGCTATACACTGAAAAAACTTATGATCTTGGGGGATGTATTCGGTTGATACCCTACCTGTAGAGATTATACACTGGTAATATTTATGACCTTGGAGACTATACCTTGTTTGATACCCTACCTGTGGAGATTATACATTAGTGATACCCATAACCTTGAGGCTATACCTTGGTTGATACCCTGCTTATGGGGCTAAAATACTAGTGATATGATTCCAGCATAGCAGGATTAAAGGATAAGATACAATAAGAACTAAGATTAGAAGACATGACATAATGAAAACTAAGTATGTGATAATTATAGATTATTTGTTTCATCTAATAAATTGTATTTGTATATTGATATTATATTACATTCTAGAAGGTTAATCATTGCTTACTGGGCTGTGAAGTTTATTATATTTTACCTTTTTTTTCTCATATATGATTATAACAGTTACGTAGGGATACTATTGCAAAAGTGCCTAGATGTGCCAATTAGTTGTTGAGACTTAGTTTCTTTTATGAATTAGTTGTTGAAAGGCTATACCTTTTCTTTTAGAGAGCTTATTATAAAAGGCTATACCTTTTCTTTTATGAATTAGTTGTTAAGACTTAGTTTCTTTTTTAGAATAATGGTTTTATAACCAATGTTTATTTTACTTGAGAACACTTTTTTAAATTTATGGTTAAAACTTTATGATGCTGATTATGATATCATATTTGATGCCTTACATATTTATAATGAACTCCTATGCGTATGGAGTAGTTGTCGTGGCTTGCAGCTCAGATCTCCGATTCGGGACGTGATAAACTCAATAGTCATAGTGATCATTCATGCCTTGTCTAATCTTAAATTTCTACCTAATTTGATGAATGTGAATTTACAATGTTAAAATTAAAAATTTTAGAAAGTATAATGCAATTTGATATGTTAACTTATAGATATTCACATTCATTGCTTTCTTAAGATATATCAAAAAATTATAGTGTCATTTTGATAGTTATAGAATGAAACTGAAGGAACAATTGATTGTTATTAAAAAGACATGGATAAAACTACTATAATGAACTTACAATGGTTAGAAAAACTTGTGATCTAGCGTATGCAATACACCTTTAGAGAAAGAAGAAGAGCAAGTGATAAAGTTCAATTTGTTCCAATCTCTAGTTAAATGAGTGTGTGTGTATATAGTAGTTCATATAGACAAGAAAGTGAGGTTATTAATGTACCTTTGAAAGATAAATAGGGATACTATTCCTATTTCAAAAATTATAGATAGAATCGAAAGAAAATATTTCTTGATTTCAAAATTATCATTATTATATAGTATAGATATTGAATCTTCACTTGCATCATCAAGGCAATACATAATGATATAAAACATATTATGAACAAACTTCTAATCTGCATCATTTTTAGGTGATAAAAATGCTATTATATATTAAAATATATTTTATTTGAATAATCATAGAAATGGGTGAAATTGTTCCCATTCACAAAAAAATATTAGTTCCCATTAAAAAAATTCTAATTGATCACTATCCTAGTGTTCAAGTATAATCAAATACAAGCAAAGTAGCAATTCTTTTAGTAAGTATATATCTTTAAAGCCTGTCATCTTAGTGTAAAAAAAAGGTGCTTTTAGGAAACCTGCCAACCTATTTCTTATTTCAATCAACTATTTTTCCTACCTTAATCTCTTCAAGTTGGAAAACATTAACTATCATAATCATTTCTTAATTGTTTAGTTACATAGAGTTATTTGAAGTGTGGGTACACTTCTACATAGAAAAAGCTTAAATTGATGATTATATGCACCATATCTTGGCTGATGATAATATGAACTAAAATTGAAGTGAGTAAAACAAGAAAGAAGGAACAAGATTTATGTGGCTTCACCTAGAATTTAGTCTATGGCCACAAGAAAAGAAGAAGCCTTCTTTATTATTAAGGGTGCAAACAAAATGGATAATATTTGCTCAGCTCCATTATCATATGCAAACCTATCCTGATATGATTATAAATTTTAACATCCAACTAATGTCTATATTAGTATCCATATCTATCAAAGAAAAATGAATTCAGATATTGATAGATAACTACTTAATCCATATCCAAATATTTGGTCCTCTATGCAATCCTTTTACTACTAAATAGTTCTCACAACTTTAAAAAAAAATAAGTGACAATAATAATATATATTTAACTTCTAGTTTTAATTTGGTGGTTCATAAAGTCCTATCTGATTTATATCAATACTATTATGTATCAGTAATATCCAATATGGATCTATATTCATTTAAAACAAATATAAATATGAATTTTAGTATCTAATTGATATTTATATCTATATCCATATTTATTAACTAAAAATGGATGTGGGTATGAATATATTGATATTAGATCTATATTTGATCTTCTTTAGCATTATTTATTATCATACTTTACCATGGGTGGATGCAAAATTATTTATAGACTTTGATTAAATTCTTATAGAGCTCCATCGAAGGCATGCTGAGAAAGTAAATAACCAAATCTACTTCGCATGTGGTAAGCTGAATCTAAGTTTAGGTCAACCAAATAATTTCTATGGTGCTTGGCCCTTTGGGTCTGCCTAGTGATGTGTCGAGGTCTTGGTCCATTTGACTAGCCTAGGAAAAAGAAAGAAGCAAGAAAGAAGAAAAATTAGAATTGGCCAAGTTGATTTTGAGTCAACTCAAGTGAAGATAAGCCCTAGTCGAAGAAGGAGAAAAAAAAAATATTGGACTTTGATAGGTGTACAACGATAGAAAGGACCCTCATTTAGAGGCCTCTATCTTTCTATTTAACTCCCCTCCTCCTTTAATGTGCTCCTCAATTAGTATCGTTTTGTTTCTCTCCACCTTGCTAACAATTTCATCCCATGCTACCTTAGGGGCTCACTTGAGATGAGGTCAGAACCCTCTATGCCCTTTCCCCTTGGATCCATACTGTTATCCCAATTGGCTAGATTCTTTCAAACAATTATTAGAATCAAGCGACTAGGAACTTCCTTTGCTTCCGAAGTTGTCAATCTTATTTTGAATAAGGGAATTATTATGTTGTTCCAGCAAACCTTATTGTCATCCATTATCAAACACGAGAACCCAGCCATCAAGTAAATAGATCAAGAGTCGATCCAATGACTAAGTGAGTTGTTACCCCTAATTTTTTTCCCTTGATTCTTTGTTCTGACTCTTTTCTCTTTTTTTTTTTTAACAATGAGGCACTAGCTAAGGGTGCCACCTCAGCTTTACTAGTTGGTCCAAGCAAAGAATTTAACCATGATTGGAGCCTCTCTCCACCCTCTTTCCCTATTTTCCCCCCTTGCTTCACTATAGAGTCTCCTATTTTGAGATATTTCCATTGGAATCAGTTGTCATCATCATTGTTTACTTGCTACTTGGTCACTGCTAGTAGCAGGCATAACCCTTGGCACCACTGTAATATCCCGAACTTGAAAGTCTTGTAATTTTATTTTAAGCATACTTTTATTTTTAGTTTAGCCTTCTAGTGTGAATGATCTAAGTGAAGATTTTAAAAAAATATGAAAAATTAAAATTTTGGATGTTATTTTGATTTTTCTCTTATGATTCTTTCAAAAATTTAATAAAGTCACTTATTTAAGGTTATAATCAAAGTTTTTGTAATGATTTCAATGTTTACTATTTGTTTTTAATCCTTGAAAGAAGTTGAAATAATGATTTCAAAAGTTGAAATGTGTTAGAATTGCCTTTGGAAAGGTTGCATGTTGTTAGTTGACTCATTAGCCAGCTACCAGGAAAAAGTAGCTGACTACTATGCTGATTAATGGTTATTAGTCGACTAATGGGTAGAAGTTCTCTATAAAATTGGTCAAACCAATTTTACTCACAGTAGTTGACTACCCAGTCGACTAATGGGCAACAATTCTCATTAGCCGGCATTCAAGCCGACTAATGGGTGAATAGAGGACTTCCGAGGGGGTCACCCATCACTCTTACCCAAGCAGGCTTAACTATAGGTTCTGATGGACAAAAATTTTCTGTGGAATTGGTCTGAAACCAATATCACTCTCATTAGCCGACATCCATACCAACTAATAGATGAATAACTTCTGTTATTCAAGGGTATAAGTGAAATTTCAATCAAAAGTCATTTGAGAATTTGATTAAGGGCAAAATGTGAAAGAGAATCGAAGGACAAAAATACTTGATGGAGAAGGAAGCCATGTGGACTTTGAAAAGTATAACTTAAGAGTGGAGAGGGGCAAAATAGGGATTTTCTAGGGGCATTTAAAACCCACTACTCTTCCTTAGCCCTTAAGTCACCATATGAAAAGAGATAGAAAAGGGAGAGAAAAAGGGAAGGAAAATAGGAAGAAAAAAAAGGAAAAGGACAGGGTTCAGCCGTGGGAAAGAAGAGAAGAAGAAAAAGAAAAGAATAAGAGAAGAAGAAGAGAAAAAGAGGAAGAGAAGGAAGGAAAGAAGACTTGGTGGTTTAACTATCTTTTCTAAGATAAGTCCAAACCTTCCTAAACTAGAGAATGATATTAAAATCTCATGATTTAGAGACAAATGAGGTAATAACATATGTATATTGTGAATCTTTAAGTATATTAGGAATTGAAGAATATTATGCTAAAATATTAAGGCATACAGCATGTATGCATAGTTTCATGAAACCCTTAGAGCATGTGATCTTAATAATACATGTGTGATGACTTAGGCCAAGAGATTGGTTATAGGGAGCCAGAACAGGAGAAATAGCAGCTATAGCAGTGTGCTAACAGCTAAGGTGAGTGGGTTTCTCATCTAGCTTTGTGAACTATTTTATAATAGCATAGTGATATTTTACTACAAATCAGAGTATGTTATGTTAAGTATAGTATCTCAAGTAGTTAAATATGAAAAATGAGAACCCAGTTATGATGTACTTTATTTTTAAGCAAAGCATGAGTTTAAGAACAAGCATGAGTTTATAGCATGTTTCCAAAGTAAAACATAAGTTACAGAAAAGTAAGAGTTTTCAGCAAAGTATGAGTTTAAGAAAAGGAAACATGAGCCATAGCATGTTTCAAAGCAAAGTATAGAGTTTTATGAAAAGTACTGTTTGGATAAAAATATATGTCTAAGTAAAGCATGAAATTTATCTTTCAGATTTATATTCCAAAGTGATGCATGGGCATGCATGAGTAGCAATGTTTCAAAGAAAGTATAGCTAATTGTATATTGGATTATAAACTTATTTCTGAGTATTTATACAGTATACAGCATAAAGAGTATTGGGCCATCTATAGGGCTGATCACTTTATAGATTGTGCCATAGCATGAGTATTGCACACACTATTTACTATTTACAGCCGGCACCTCCTTGCAATTCGATCATATTATGAACCCGAGGCCATAGGGAGTACAAGCTAGATCAATCCAGTGGGGTAGATTGCAAGCAGCCCAGTAGGGCAAGAATCACAGCTTGGTAAAGAATTAGGTTATTATATAGTCCGAGAGGGCTCAAAGATATTGGTCTATGGAGGGGGCAAGCAGGAGGCTCAGGAAAAAGGGGCAAGCTCACACCTGGGGTGAACCACACATGAAAGGAGTGCCATGTGGTGTGGGGATCCTTGGCGCTTAGTATACTCACCCACTGAGAGTACACCTGCAGGAGGGCGACTGTAGGGATGCACCTTAGTGGTAGCACACAAAGCCCATCATAATGAGATTTTGTAAAAGTGGCATTATTTTATTTAAGTTATATTATTAGAAGCATAAGCTAACTTATAAGTTTTCTTATCTCATTTAAAAAGATTTCTGTATCTATTGCGACGTGTTGTGTTGGCATGTTTATGTGTTTTATAATGCGGTTCTCAGATTTTTCCATTGTTAGATGGCTATCCAGTCACTGGGACTTAAGTCTCACCCCTCTATTATTGAAATTTTTGGATTTTAAATCAGAGATAGTGGTTGGCCCTTGGAAGCATGAAATTCATGTGGGTTGCTAGATGTTGGATGAATTGGTTGATGTCATTAGTTTATATTACTTGGATTATATATGTATTTGAAATGGATATGGATGGATGTGTATAACTGTAACCCTATGATGTATTTTGGACTTTGATTGGTTGTGAGAAATGACTTCATTGTAGGATGAACTTGTGAATATGATCTTTATAACAGCATCGTGATGGAAGTTATATTGCCTAGAGTTGTGTAAAGAAAAGTATGGAAACTTTATTTTATCTGAACAGGGTTAAATAAATTGTAACGTTATCTTGTAAATAGTATGAATTATCTGAGCAGGTCAAAGTTTTTACCAGATTAAGTATTTTGTGCATATAACTTATGACGATTGGATAGGGATCGCTTGGGCTTTATGGTACTTAGCATAAAGACTAGCAGATCTTTACCCAATTTTTATAAGAAATCATGCCGTCGGAAAGGGAGCCTGACAATCACCCACCACCTCCTGTGCTTCATCTTCTTCCCTTTTGAGAGAGGGGCTCATGAAGGGGTTTTCTTCTCCTATTTCTCTCTCTTCTCTTTTCTTTCTCTCTTCTCTCTATCTTTCTTTCTCTAAGTGGGTCATAGGTGGACCATATGAAGGGTCTCTTTCTTCATTCTTCATTCCTCTTTGTATGCTAGTTGTAAGTAGGATCACATGCTGTGTTAACGACTTTCTGACCTTCATTGAATATCACTAGACCCTTACCTTTGACAGTCACTATTGTACTACCTTTAGTTTAGATTGATCCTCTATTCCTTAATTTAGAGGATTCTTACGTACATTTGGCTGACGATTTGCTAATCATCGTTCCTTGGTTAGCCATTTTGTCTTTATATTTTTCCTACCATTAATGACATTTTCTCTATAATCTATTCTAATTATTGGATTCGAATATGTATGGGTACAATCATTTAGACAAGAAGTTGCTAAACAAAAGATTTTAACTCTAAGCCTTACATCAAGGTAAAATCCTAATTCTTTTAATATTTAATTATAAATTAGTTAGGAATAAGATAATTTAGAGTTAAAGGTAATTCAAATATTAGAGCTTGAAATTAAGAAAGCAGGTATGATTGGTTAATGATTGATCAAGGATGAGTTGGCATTATATTGATTTTGAACTAATCGAATATGTTAGGTATAGATTGTAATACAACCAAAAAAGATAAGGGTCACTATTCATACATACATACATACATACATACATATACATACACACACTATATGCGATTAAGATAGTGCTTTGTAAGAGTCATTTTAACTACCACCTATAAAATTATGGATGTTTTTGTGCACGCACACGCGCATGCACATACACACACACATATATATATATATCATAACTAATGATTAAGATAAATAATTATAATTTTTTTTTTTAATGATCATCTGTATAATTATGGATATTTTATACATATATGTACATATGCATCATACATTGATGATCTTAGATTGCCTAATATATGTGTCATTTGCATCGAATTTAGTATCAAATATATTATTAAATTATATTTTTTTTGCAAGTATAAAAATTAAATTTTAGTAAAATTGGAAGGTTAAGCAAGATATATTTGGGCTATCTATGAATTATGAATAGCCTCATCATAGGCAAGTTGTATGTGGTATTTTGTATAATCCAACTATGGTTGGATTGCATATGGTATTTTAGATAGCCTTGCCACATGCAAGTTATACATGGTAATTTAGATAGTTTTGCCATGGATAGGTTATATGCAGTATATTGGATAGCCTTGCTATGAGTATATTGTACATGGTATTTTGGATAGTTTTGTTATAGGTAAATTGTATGTGGTATTATGTTTTGTTAGTTATGAGTTGAAGCATAGCCATGGTTAGCCCATTACTAATTGACATATGATATATGAGATATTATTGAAGTGGAACAATTAATTGATGATATGTTTATACATATATGTGCATATTAATTTTTTTAAGATTCGATTGATATATGGTGTGATTTTTTGGATATTTTTCATTTAATTCAGTATTGATTGTCGACTATTCTTTATATTTATATTAATTATGTTGTTGTTAGCTAGAGGGATTTGTACTAAATTGTTAGCCCATACTACTTTATTATTATTTTTTCAGAGCCAATGGATGTGTAGAAATTGGGCCACTAGTTGGGATTTGAATGAGAAGAGCAATAGGTAGATTATTTTGATAGTAGATAAATAAAGAAACTTGTAATTGAATGATTTTTATTATTATATTAATGAAAATATTTGGTTTTGTAAATTAATAATGATAAATTGTGCTACTATAAAATTATAAAAATAAATCTTACAAATTTTCTAAATTTATGTCTTAGAGAATATGCAGCTCTATCATGTGTACAACCGAGAGCTAAATTGGGACTTGACCATTTAAATGCTTGCTATTGTTTTTTATTTTAATTTTATATTGGTGAATAGTCTGGAATATTCATGTTTATCACTTGGTTTCTGGTGCAAGGATCTTGAGTATGAGATTATAGTTTTTATAACTTTGGTAAATCCTAGTAAACGAGGTTAAAATCTTCAGTACTCAAATTTTAAATCTCAGTTTATAGACTACAGGACCATAGATCATTTTGGTTTGAATTTTCCTAAGCCACAAAAAGTTAAGTAACATCCAAGTCCCGAAATTATATAAAATGTCGTTATATTGATAACTGACCCTATTTAAGATTTCTAGAGATGAAGAGCCTGAATTTTTTTCTCATTTAATAATATCCTTTTGTCATTTGGATCTCCACCTTGCAGCAAATATTCGAGCTATAGGTGAAGAGTGTCTGCAAAATTCAAGAGGCCAAAAATTTCTTTTGTAGTAATATTAATGGATCTTCTGATCAATGATATTAGTGACCCAGTGCACCAATTTTTAATTTTATTTTTTGTTAAATTTTTAGACAAAAACTCTCTCCTGCACATTAAAATAATAAATACGAGAAGACTAATAGAAGCAAAAGATTACGTAAAACTCCTCTATGTCAATGCTTCTCACGAAAATAGGACCATCAACGCAGTGCAATACTCGGTACATTGAATTTTTCCATTGGACGGTTGAAAACTCAGGAGGCATGCATGCGATCTTCGACACGCTTGCGTATAGGGTATATAAAAAAGAAAACATTTGCTGCCGTCGAGGAAAAGCAACAATCAGGTGAAAGGTTCCACCACGCAACGTCGGACCGTCGTTCTCTTTTGTTCTAAATATTCCGTGCACGAAGGGAAGGCAGCTAACGTATCTTTCATCTACAATACATGGTTCGTTTGGAGACGCGTGGTGCCACCTTTGCCTTAACATGTCTCCTGGCCCTCACACACAGTCAAAGTCATGAACAAAAGTTCTGTCAAAAAGACACCCAAGTTGCAGCAAAGGACAGGCTCAGCGTCCATCTGGGCTCCCATTATATTCTCCAAAATATTCAAAAATTACCAAGATTCCTTGGTCAAAATGTTGTCCGATTAAAGTAGGAATAAGCGCACAGCTGGTTGAAACTGAGGGCTTGGACCAGGGGATCGGGGAGCGAGCCGAATGAAGAAGCAGTGGGCAAAGTGCGAAGCGGCGCATGGGTTTTCCAACGGCCAATCGGACCCTTGGGCGGTCTCGCAGCCCGGAGATCCCAAAGTGGCTCTAAGCCTCTCCGAAGGGCCAAGGTGACGCTTCCTTTTCGCCTTCCCATCGGCCGCCCCCTCCCCTTGGGTGCGGCCGTGGCCCTTCTCTCTCTCTGGCTCCAGCTCTTGCCCACACCCTGCGGTCCTTTGTTTGATTTGTCCTTCTCGCTGCATTGGAAAAGTACCTCGGGCTCCTTCGTGATGATGTACCTGCTACGGCCCCGCCGGTAGCTGCGGTCCAATGGGTGGGGACCTGGGTTTTAGATCACCAATTCCGATCAGCCTTCTCTTGGGATTGATGGTCTTCATTCTGGGTCACTTGTCCAACCAACCAACCAACCAACCAACCATTTAAGGACCATGCAGTTGTCAATGTAGTTGTCAAGAACAAGGCAGTGTCCCTCTCACTTCACACGAGACGTGATCCTGTGTCTATGTTTTGGTTGCCTGGCTTTGTCATCATAAATGAAAGAATATTCTCTAAATCTAAGATTTTCAGTGGCTTAAATTAATGAGAACAAGATCAACTAGTCTCGGTAGTAAATGAGAGAAAAATCTCTTCAAATTTAATGCAGGAAAGATCTCTGGTTATCAAATGCAGCGGCGATTTTTTTTCAACAAAAAATTTCAAAAACTAAAACACAGGCATTCAGTTGCACCATCCGTAATTTCATTTTTTCCAGACAAAGTTTTGTAATATTGTTATAACTTTCATTGTTGCAATTCCGCATGAATATAATTGTAGGTGTGGACCCCTAGTGTAACACACTCCGCAAAATTGTAGGCAACTATTGCCACTGATATTTTAAACAATGAAGGAGAAAAAGATAAGAGCTTGAGGAATATTCTTCTAGCATGTTGCCCCCAACCCAAGCAATTAATTTATTTGAAATGTTCTAGCTCTATTGCATCTTTTTTTTTTTTTTTTTTTCTTCTGTCATTCTCACTCGTGAGCACACAGATGTGAGGCAGACGGGCAATGATTGTTATGAGAAGATGGTGAACGATAGATCACTGAAGCTTTTTTTTTTTTTTTTTTTTGGCTTGGCTTTATCTCATTCTTTGTTTTTGAGTGCAAATTACTCTCTTCTCTCGTTTTAACTTTCTCCAGGGAACAATCTCCCGTTGGTTTTTTCCCAAGTATCTTTTGGATGGAAAACTTCGAAGCGGTAGAAATCACGCCGCTCTACCTTGGTTGTTTTAGCAGTTATTACGGAAACAAGTCTTACGTAAAATGAGAAGACAAAACCATCATTTTCTATTGAAACAGAAAAATACTTGACTCAAAGAAGTCTGTCAGCATACGTGGTGCATTTTTGTCGGTCCTCCGCATTGGAGTTGCGAAGTGAGCCATTAAATGACGAAATTGACAGGTGCAAGGCACTGAGCGATTTTTTTAAGTGATTTTTTAAATGACTGTAGCGTTGCTCGTTGACATGCATTGAATGCTGTTGAGCCGTTATCCTAACTAAAATATTCTCACGATTACTATAATACATCATATAAAGTATGTAAAACCTCAAAAATAATAGATATATAGTTTGATATTTTTGCCGCAGACTTCACAAGATAATATCTCATGTTTACATAAATTAATTGATTTAGTTTTAGAATCCTTGCATAAATATTTTCTGAATTTAATCATACTTGAAGTTTTTTATACTCAATTTCATATTCATTAAGATGCATTTTTAACATTCTTGATGTTTATGAAGATTGCTTTTGGAGTGCTTAAAACAAGGATAAAAATGTATTTTAGGTATTTAAATATTCTATTGCTTACCTTTTGAAAAATTAGTCTGTAAAAAGAATAGGGTTGAAAGTTGATGTGCGCTGATTCGACCTAAACTATTGATCTAGAGAAAAGAGGGTATGGTAGTTCGACTGGATAGCTACGACAATACAAGATAGACGATAATGTATGATGTGGTTGATCTTTTCTAATTGGTCAGTCCACTTCTTTGTTTTGAAAAAATTATCGAGATTTGTGGAGTACCATTCTTATCTGGAATATCGAGTCAATCGATGTAAAGATCTAACCGACTAATTTTAAAAAAATCTTCTATCTATCACACTCACCAAGATTTACTCAAAAAAAGTATGAATCCAATAGATGCTTATAAAAAAGAGCCCCATACCTCATAGATAAAAATAATTATTTCTAAAATCCTTTAAGTTTGGAGCCCTCACCTAGATAGCTCCGAAGTTCTTTTATCCTTCACATTAGTTGACTTAAGCATTGAAGGGTTTCCTCAAAGAAAACTCTAAGGCTCCCTAACTTTTTTTTTTTTTTTTTTTGTTTGAGCATAGGAAGTTAAGCTAGTGGCATCGAGTGCATTATTTGATCAAGCTAAATGTTCCTCTTCAATTGATGCATGAAATGTCATATTCAGACGTCAATAGGTTGGTGCCTATTGTGGGAATATAGAATAAAAGTATTTAACTATGTTGCCAAAATAAGGTGATCAAGTGACAAGTGATCACCAAGTGGGCTCAAGCCATGAGCTGGTTGGCTCCTACGATTCTAAAAGAGAACCAACTAATCCCACTCCGGCCTCGCCACCGACCTCAGCCACCAAGTGGGCTCAAGCCATGAGCTGGTTGGCTCCTACGATTCTAGAAGAGAACCGACTAATCCCACTCTGGCCTCGCCACCGACCTCAGCATTGGTACCATCCTCAATTCTACCTGACATCCAGCAACAACTCGATGCGATGGCCCAATGAACAATTCATGGATATGATAATGGCTATGATTCAAAACTTGGCTCTCCAATGATCAAGCTCTAGAGGTCATCCTAGAGTGGAGCAATGAGTATGTTAGACTATCAAGCCTAATTGACCTCAAGAAGAGCCTAATGATTGTCCATGACCAAGAGCTCATACTCCACCTTATCCTGATCAATCTCCAACTGAATCCGAAGATCACCCCACAAACAAGCCAGTATACCTTATCTAACCGGTCTGAGGAGGAGCTTTAGGATTGCCTCTCTAGCTTGGATGAGTGCACCAGTTTGAAGGCACCATCAGTGAGCCAAAGGATAATAGATCATCGATTCAAAAAATGGACCAAAAGATTGGAGCTATGATATAGCAAGTTCGGTCTTGGGGGGCAAGCATGTCCGAAGATTATGATCTCGCTATCGAGCTTCCATTTACAAAGGAGGTTATGGCCAAACTGCTATCTCCCAAGTTCAAAATGTCTCAATTGAAGTAGTATGATTGCACAACTAATCCGACCAATTATTTAGAAAGCTTCAAAGCACTGATGCTATTGTATAGAGCTCCGAATGCCATAATGTACCAAGCTTTTCTTGCTATTTTAAAGAAGTTGACTCAAACTTGGTATTGCAGTCCGTAGTTGTCCTCCATCAATTCTTCTTAATGGCTTAGCCAATTGTTTGTGGGCTATTTTATTAGTAGTCGGAAGCACAGAATAACTTCTGCATCATTGATGATACTAAGATACAAAAAAGGATAAATTATTAAAGGATTACCTTCAGCAATTTAATAGTGCGGTGTTGGAAGTCTAAGAATTAGACACTTTGCTTGCTGTTGCAATCTTATTGAGTGACCTTGATAAGCAGCCTTTAGGAACTCTAGGTTAGTTTCTCATAAGCTAAAAGACCCCCTAAGGACCTTAATGAATTACTTATCTAAGTTGAAAAGTACATCAATACTGAAGAGACTTTGATAGCTCAAAAGAAAGATAAGGGGAGGTCAGCTAAGAAGTGAGCTGAGAAAGATGGTACTTCACCGACCAAGGATGCCGCCTCGGATGTTCAAGAAATATACTCTACTAAATACTCCACGTAGTCATATTCTGATAAAGATTCAATAGGAGAATTGTGTAAAGTGGCCAGGCAAGTTGAAGTTGAATCCAAAAAACCATGAACGAGGCAAATATTGTCAGTTTCTTCATTACCACGGTCATGATATTGATAAATGTTGAAATCTTAAAGATGAGATTGAAAGCTTATTAGAAGAAGCTATCTCAAAACATCCCTCTATGGATCCTGATTTCTAAGGAGAATTCAGACTTGAAGGCAAGATAGGTAACAGACTTTTAGCTAAGACAATTAATGTGATTCATGTAGGGTAGGAGGTGGAATAACCACCTCGGCTTGGAAAGCGTATGCTCAATAACTGCATACCAAAGAATCTTCTTGGAAAAAACTTAAAGTCTAGGAGCTATCCATTGCTTTTTGAATCTCAGACCTTTAAGAGAACTAAGTCCCTTATGATAATGCATTGATTGTTATTACGACCATCGCCAATTACCAAGTTAAGAGGATGCTTGTGGACAATGAGAGCTCGGTAGATATTTTATTTTACAAGGCTTTTCAAAAGATGGGCATTAACTTAGATCAGTTGTGATTGACCAAGGCATCGCTGGTCAGCTTCTCTAAAGAATTCGCTTGAGATAATCACTCTACCACTAACCATAGGGGATGGCCCAAACTCTAAGACTAGAATATTCAACTTCATAGTCATAAGCATGCCTTCAAGTTATAACACTATCTTAGGGTGGCCAAGCCTATATACTTTAATGGCTATTGTCTCAATATATCACCTTTTGATGAAGTTCCTTGTTAATTAAGGGATAGGAGAACTTTGAGAAGACCAAGTGATGGCTCAGTACTGCTGTATTGCAATACTGAATAGGAGCAATTGAGCTACTAAAAACCCTCCAAGTGATAAGTCGGTTGAAACTATGACAATCAACAACTTGGACATTTAGGATGCATAGAAAGAGCAATTCCCAAAGCTTGTTGAAGACTTGGAAGCAATACCTCTAGGAAAAGACAACTTGAAGGTCGTCCATATTGGCTCAATATTGATTGAGCTTGTCTAAGGTCAAATAATTAACTTCTTGTGCAAGAACTCAAACGTGTTTGCATGATTGGCTATTAACATACCAGGCATTGATTTGAGTGTTATTATGCATTAACTCAAAGTAGATTCAAACCATAAGTCAGTTTGCTAAAGGCAAAGGAACTTTGCCCCAAAGAGGATCCAAGCCATTGCAAAAGAGGTGAATAATTTGCTGGTAGCCAAGTTCATTAAGGAAGTCCACTACCTTAATTGGCTAGCAAATATCATATGGTAAAGAAGTCCAATGGAAAGTGATGGATATGCGTTGACTTCACCAATCTCAATAAAGCCTACTTCCAAAGATTGATCGGCTAATGGATGCCACGGTCAGTCATGAACTCCTTAGTTATATGGATGAATTTTTGGGCTACAACTAAATCTAAATACATCTAAAGGATGAGGAAAAACATCTTTCATAATCAAAAAGGGTCTTTACTACTATAAAGTGATGCCCTTTGGCCTCTAGATTGCAGGAGCAACCTACCAAAATTAGTGAACAAGATTTTCAAAAAATTGCTAGGAAAGAATGTTGAGGCGTATGTAGATGATGCTTGTAAAGAGCCTAAAGGCCATGTAACATGTGGCTGACCTTAATAAAGTCTTTAAGGTATAAAAGTGATATTAAATGAAGCTAAACCCAAGCAAGTGCATCTTTAGCATTGCCTTAGGAAAATTCCTTAATTGTATAGCCAGCCATCAAGGAATCGAGGCTCACCTTGAGAAGATAGAAGCTATCTTGTACTTAACTCCACAAACTCAATAAAAGAAGTCCAGTGCCTTGTTGGACAAGTAGTGACCTTGAGCCGATTCATCTCTAAGTTGGTAGATAAGTGTCTTCTTTTTCTTCTAGGTGCTTTGGAATGTCGGGTGCTTTGGAATGTCAAGAATTTTTAATGGATTGGGGAATCATAGAACTCTTTTGAAGAACTAAAGAAGTACCTTAAATTCCCTCCATTGTTGTCAAATCCATAAGAGGGGACAAAACTATTCTTGTACCTAGCCATGTTTGAGCTAGTTATTAGCTCGATGCTTATTTGAAAAGACTATAGAAAGCAAAGGCCAATCTATTATATAAGTTGAATAGTTTGTAGCATTAAGATGAGGTATCATTAGACACAGAAGTTACTTACACCATAGTGATTTAGTATGAAAGTTGAAGTCATACTTTCAGGCCCACACATAGTGGTGTTGACCTATCAGCTAATGTTGTATAAGCCTGACACCTTGGGTCGACTAGTCAAATGGTCTATAAAATTGAGTGAGTTCAACATTTAGTATAGACCAAGACTTTCACTGAAAGAGCAAGTCCTTGATAGCTACATTATATAAATAATGATCACTAAAGATCTTGGGCAATCTTGGGAGGAAGAGGTCTCATGACAATCGAAATGGAGTCTTTACATCGATGAGTCCTTTAATTAAATTAGAAGTGGAGCAAGACTGATCCTCATCAGCTCAAATAGGGCTAAACTAACGTATGCACTAAAGTTTGGATGTAAAGCCTCGAACAATGAAGCTGAGTATGAAGCTTTGATCACGGGCCTAAAGTTACCTAAGGAGGTCAGTGCGACCCAGCTCTAAGCTTGCAATAGCTTTGTAATGCCCCAAGCCTACGTACGACCCAATTAACTCCGTTAGCAGGTTGAAACTACGTGGCCCAAAAACTCGAGTGAAAGTTAATGAGTAGCAAGTGGACTTGAATTATAAGCATATAACACATTTCTTTCCCATTCAATATGTGACTAAATTTGGAGTATTACAATCTCCCCTCCTTATAATGCGACGTTCTTGTCGCACACCGTAAGCTAGCCAGAATCTATCATCGAGTCGGTTCGTTGGTGTTGCAAGGGTAGCTCTACGCTATGGCGGGACTCCACCATCGTTCCATGGGTAGTCCTTTCCTCATGCTCCTAACTTTCGCACACTTGGGTTGGCTTTAATACTATTTGTAACGCTCCAAGCCCATGTACAATCCAATTAATCCTGTTAGCGGGCTGAAACCATGTGGCCCAAAAACTCGAGTGGAAGTTAATGGGTAGTAAGTAGACTTGAGTTATAAGTATATAACACATTTCTTTTCCATCCAATGTGAGACTAAATTTGGGGTATCATAAGCTTGCAGCTAGTAGTCGGCCAAGTCTGAGGTAAATACAATAATAGAAAATCAAACATGCAAAGGTACTTAGCCAAAGTTAGAAGCTCGACTATATTCTTCGAATACTTCGACATCTAAGTAGTCCCTTGGATGGAGAATAACTAGATGGATGAACTATCCAAGTTAACTTCTATAGGCCTTATGACCCAAGATCAAGTTGAAGGTCAGATATAGGAAATTGGTCCTATTTTCACCAACCACTAAAATCAAAAGAAAATTGAGGGGATCTCTC
The DNA here is from genome assembly GCA_017589505.3 of Metroxylon sagu. NCBI lineage: Eukaryota > Viridiplantae > Streptophyta > Magnoliopsida > Arecales > Arecaceae > Metroxylon > Metroxylon sagu. The sequence goes on along the minus strand of JACVBY030000634.1, from coordinate 1,194,634 downwards.
GTAATCAAATCTAACATTATTCATTAGGCGAAGATTCACTAAATCCCCTTTGCATTTCGAACCCAATGGCTTTATTTTGGGGCCCCGGCTGCCACGACAAATGCCCCTACCTCCGGATACAAAACAGCGCATGGAGGATGAAAAGTGTGAGGGATGACCCGGAATTTTGGCCAGGTGCTAACTTGACGGCAACAAGATCGAGGTTGCCCCACCTTCCGAAGTTAAAAGCCGTAACTGGGGGACGATATGGAGCAGATGGCAGCAGACAAAGGACCTTTTATCTTGCTGGTTTAAGTTTCCTAAAAGGGGTTCCTCTTCTTTTCTCCTTTCTTCTTCTTTTTAGCCATCCATCCATCCATCAGGCCCACTCGTCTCTAGGGAGGTCTTACCATTATCTTTCCCACCTGTCCGTTTATTTGGGGTTTACCTAGTGGAGGGTACGATGGCAACAACATTCTCTCCACCAACCTCTCCTGTAGGAGCCGCTTCAATTATTATTCATGCATAACAATCAATTAAATAATCAATTTGCTACATTTGCAAACCTAATCCTTTCTTCTTTTTTTTTCCTTGCAATCACCTATTTTTCTTTTTTTTTTTTTCCCTTTTTTCTTGCAATCATGTGGTCACAATGTAACCTGTAAACTGAGTATTATAATGTTCCAACAGCATCTGCTAATCTAATTAATCTATTAATAAATCAAAATAATGTAGTCCTAAAAACTCAAGCGAAAGTTAATTGGTAGCAAATGAACTTGAGTTAAAAGCACTTCTAACTTTTTTTTTTTCCTTAAAGTATTACAATATCCCTCCGTATAATACAACATCCTCATCACACCTCACAAATTAGCCAAAATCTATCATAAGCTAAATCGTTTGTACTATGAGGGTGGCTCCATACAATAGTGGAATTCTATCATCATCCTATGGATAGTTTTTTTCTTCTGCCTATCAACTTTCATGTTGGTTCTGATACTATTTGTAACGTCTTAAGCTCACATGTTAGTTCAATTAATCTATTAACGGATTAAAACTACGTTGCCCTAAAAATTTGAGTAGAAATTGATTGATAACAAATGAACTTGAGTTTTACGCACTTCAAATTTTTTTTTTAATCTGATGTAAAATTATTTTTTGAGGCATTACAAGTATACTCGGAAGAACCAGCAATTTGATCTCTCCCAAACCAATACGAAGGTGTTTTTCTAGTCAATGAGTCAAACGGCAATCGCAAGGATTCAGGCACTGTGGTGGGATTTGGCACATGCTCCATTTTTCACATCATATGGCGGCACCCCTCCACACGTTGAAGAGTGGCACAACGAGGGTCTGGCAACTTGGGTTATACTTTTTTGAATAAACGGATCATGAGATATTGGCTATGGATGAGCCACATTGCAATAGCATGGTTCAAATGTGTTAAAAGCACACGTAATCTCATCATAATTTAGGGGAAATACGGCATCAGGGAAGAAACGCAAATCACTAACCTTCATTGATATGAAATCGACCTCCTATTTCTAGGTGTTCTAGAAGTGATGCCATCACAAAAAAAATAAAAAATAAAAGGATCCATTTAGCATATGCTAGAAAAAATTAAAAAAAAAAAAAAAAAAAAACGTTAAGCATTCCTAAGCCAACATGTTTACCAAATATTGAATAAATGCTGCTTAAAATTGCATCTGCAATGTTATATCTTGACATTTTCATAGATACTGATAACAGTATGTCTTGCACAAACTATTCTTTATTTGACTAATTTTTAAAATAGAAAAGTCTTGCGCAAGCTAGGTTTCAGGAAATGTCACTTGCGAAATGATAAATGGAATGATTTTAGTTTATGATTGTAAGAGAAATCCCATTCGAAGGAAAACCAGAGTCTGTAATAAATTAACAAAATATGTGTCTAAAACAGCACATAGGCAATGTGATTGTTTTCCCAAATGCATCTACTATCATTTTCTAACAATCTTTAGGTCATGTCAAAGATTCTTGAGGTGCATGTTATGCGAACCTATACTTTCCAAAATTCATCTTCCAATGCAATGCTTCCTACCATCTTGGATTCATCTTTACTCGGAATAACTCCACATGCTACGAGACTGTGGAATTTATAACTATTTAAAACGATCTCAATTTTCATATTATCACGCCCGACCTATGAGCACAAGTTGGGCGCATGACCAATGTTGCATATCCCATAGAGTTTGGTCCCATAGAATATGCAAAGCTTGCTTAAATTTCATAATTTCCAAATTACTTATTCTATGCATAAAAATAGACAATGATAAATATTTAGAGCAACAATAAAGTTCTACTAAGACAATTCCATAATTTGTCATGCACAAACTTTTTATTATATAACTTTAAATCAATAAATTCAAACCTTAAACTCTTCAACACTCAACCCAAAACCCTGTCCATGCTACTTTTCAACATCTAGAAAATGACTAGAAGAAAAAAAGAGCTCTTAGTACTTTTAGTTGGATCAAACATATTTATAAAATCTCTTAAACAAATAAAATTATTATTACAAATTTGTAAGATAAAAAATTATACTAGTTTTTGATTGGCATGTAGGTTTTCAACCATTTTCAAAACTACCAGTATAAAAAACTAGATTTAGAAATGCAACTCATGGGAAAACAAATGCCTTTCTTGAAATTTTTAAAATATTTATAATTACACCTTTTTATGCCTTTGTGACTATGGTCATAATTAGCTCCGTGACAAGGCTTAAAAGAAATAAGCTCTTAAATACATAAAATAATAGTGATTATTTTTGACTAAATAGGTTTGAAAGAAACTAATTTTTGAATCACATGGATGCCGATGATCAGCCTTGTTGGTTGGCCCGAATCATAGCTAGACTAGAGTATAGGATATTTTCATTCATAAATGAACTCTTCAACCGTATACAAGAATGCTCATGAGTTTCCAAACATGTTTCCAAAATTCATTTCACACATTTCAATTATGTTAAATCAAATCAATAAATTCTTTGTTGCACACCCAAAATGTCGCATGCTTGACCCATATAGTTTAAAATTATTTTTCATATAGGTTAATTGAAATCATCATAATATTAAATTTTCATCATAAAGTATTAGTCCATAAATTGATTTTTTAATAACAATATCATTTCTATTTACAAAATGTATATTAGATATTAAGTCAAGATTCATGTTTCAATAAATTTATTTAATAGTAATAAAAGCAATGCAGAGCAAAACTTAGGATTGCAGAGGTACTTACATATCGAACTTGATGAAGAAAACTATTTTGACAAAGTTACTTAAAACCTAAAACAAATACAATTAAATCATTAGGCTTCTTTCAAAACTTAGGTACAACCCTACTATCCCTTTGCCTTATATAGATTGAAGGTGGTTCCACTAAGGTGTGAGACACTCTCAGAGCTATACAACCGAATATTCTATCAGATCAGGGGGTGGTACTATATTTGCAATTCAATAGCTTTACCTTTATATGATAGAGTCCAGATTTATGCTCTTGCCCTCAAGTCTAGCCTATCATCTTAGTATACTTTCTATTTCCTAATCCAAACATCAATCTAAATATTTAACTTGTGTGGGGAGGTTTAGTGATTACTTTGGATATGGGATTTTATTCGTAACATGGGATTTTTTTTGGTAAACCTAAAGATTCAATAATGCATATTTTAATGATAATAAGACATTGATTGAAGGATTAATAGCATGCTTAAGTTTCTGATGAAAGACAAGTATGATGTTCAATTTGAGCTAAAACATAAGAAAAACTTCATTCAGCACATACTTGATTTTCAAGAAACTCGAGCAGCATGCAAGAAGTCCAAGTCAAAAGAAAGCAAGGTTAAATAATCAATGCAAGAATATCCAAAAAAAAGTTTTAAATTGCAAATTTTATGTTCCTTAGGACAACTTTTGTAAAACATAATAAAGAGAGGAGTTGTACAAGAATCAAGGTTTGTTAAAGTAATTAAATTAGGTTTTGGATTAAGAAATGTATGAAAAAATACTCAAAAATCCAAAACATAGGGTGAGCAGTTGATTAGCGTAGGACCACGGTTGACTCAACTGCAGCATGCTTAGCCCAAAGTAGACCCTTTGGTCTTTGGTTGCCTAGCCATGGCTAGCAGTCGACCACCCTAGGCTAAAGTGGTCGATCGCCTAGATTTTGATAACTCCTAAGAGCTAGTTCAGATGATTGTTAGGCATGGATTTAGGATCCTAATGGCTAGTTTTTAGTTCTCTCAATAAATTGGAGACTTAAACATTAGTTTTAAACATGTTTTAAAATGGATTAGACATTGGTTTGAGTGAAAAATCATTAAGAAAGCCCAGAAAAAATTAAGTTCTTGAGCCTTAATTGCAAATCTTCTCTACCTTTGTTTAGAGCTATATTTGTATATCTACTTTCTTGGAGAGAGTATTTATGTTCTTTCTCTTATTTAAGAGAGGAGTGAGGGTTTCTCCTTCGCTCATGAAAAGAAGAGAGTAGGCTTATCCTTAATCCAGAAAAAGGATTGTGAAGGTTACATTTAAGCCCAGTAAAAGAAAAGGTGTAAGGGTTTGATCCTTAGTTAAAAGGATTGGCTTAGTATAAATCCCGAGGAGTTTAAAGTAGTGGATGTAGGCAAAAGATGCCAAACCACTCTAAAATTATCATGCCTCATTTACTTACTTGCTCATTTATTTTCTTACAACTAGTTTTGATTATTCTAACATACTTGATACTTTAGCTTTATTTTAATTGATACATTCTCTTGCCTAACTTTAAATTTGATATATTTATTTATTAAGCACTTTTTTAAATTGATCTACCTTTCTTGTACTTTAGTTGCTTTAGCATTTGTTACTTGTGCTTAGTTTTAAATTGTTATACTTGTTATTAAGAATTTTGTTTTTAGTTTTTATAAAACCCAATTCACCCCCATCTTATGTTGTCTTGGGGGCTAACAATTGGCATCAGGCGAGATCTCTAGATGTTGGATTAAACTTCTTAAGCTAAGATCTAATGGCAACCCTTAATTGTTTTTCTTTTAAGAGGGTGTTGATATTCATAAATCTCCATTTTTTGATGAATCAAACTTCATGTTTTAGAAAATTAAAATGAGAGTTTACTTGAGATCTCTTGATTTTAGATTATAGACTATTATTGAAACTAGATTTGTATCAAAACTAAGATTGGATTGGAGTAATGAATATCAAAAGAATTTTTTATTAAATATTAGAGCTATGCATATTTTGTTTAGTGCTTTACCTAAAGATACATATGATGGAGTTTTCTCATGTTCTAATGCCTTCTTAAAGATCTTCTTATCGCCTTGCTACTGGCTCAAAAAACTAATGTGCTATGGGAGCTTGAATGGCATCTTCCTCCCATTTCCATGCTATTATTTCATCAAATACGACATCCCTTGAAAGCACAAGCTGGTTCTTAAGATTGAAAATCTAATAGCCCTATAACCAATAAACAATTAGTTTTTTACCTTTTTCATCAAACTAATCTCTATTTTGATAAGCAATAAGAGCATAGGCAATGCAACCAAAGACTTTGAATTGACTTATAATTAACTTACAATTATACCATGCTTCAAATGGAGTTTTGTTGTGAACAACCTTAGTTGAAGAGCAATTGAGAATGTATAACATGGTGTTGACTGACTCCGCTTGTAATTTATTTGGAAGATTTTTGTCTTTTAATATACTTTGCACATCTTCTCAATTGTTTAGTTCTTCCCTTCCACCACACTGTTAAGTTGTGTGCCGAATGATAAATTGCCTTCATATTCCTTTTTCTTTGCAATAATTCATGAAAAGCTTGTAGATGAACTCTCTCCATGATCAATTTTAAGTGTCTCCATTTTATACTCATTTTCTCTTCTTACAAGAGCTTTGAAATGCAAAGAAGTAAAGAAAGCATTTGATTGTTGATCAAGGAAATAAATCCAAGTCATTCTAGTACAATCATCAGTGAAAGCAAGAAATATCTTTTGTTACTCAATGAGAGAATTTCAGATGGTTCACATATATTAGCATGCACGAGTTCAATTGTTGTATGAGTTCTCCAAGTTGTCTTTGGAAAAGGTATGCGATGCATCTTTCTGCAAATACAACTTTTGCATACTTGATCTTTCCTTTCAATTGAAGAAAATTCAATTACCATTTGTTTTGTTTTGTTTTGTTTGGACAATCAACCTTTCTAATTCAATTGGCCATATCTTAAGTGCTAGGACTCATCAATTTCACTTTTAAAAGAAACATGTTAGAGCGAACTCATTTTGGGGGGGAGGAAATGTTGTTTAAATTCATTTTGACAACAACTCTTTGGTTAACTTTCGTGTCAAAAAATTCACATTGATCATCATCAAAAATCAATTTATAACCTTTCTTCATCATTTGTTCAACAGTCAAAAGGTTTTGAGTAATATTAGGAGAGTAAAAGCATCATAAGTATGTTTTTGATTACCTTCCTTGATATGGATAGCTATAACGTCTTTTCCTTAAGTCTTGACATGCTTACTATCACTAAGCTCCACATAAGAAGAGTATTCTTTATCAAGTTCTACAATGGTCTTTGATCACCAGTTATGTGGTTGCTATGACCACTATCCAAATATGATGTATCTTTCTTTTCACGCTCATCATCAGTAGAAGAGTAAAATGCTTGCTCAGCATCATTTCCTTTTGTAAAATTTGCTACATTCTTATCTTCATTGTCTTCTTGCTTATTTTGATACCAACAATTTCTTTATGAATGGTTAGCATTTTTGCATCTAATGCATTTAAAACAACAATCTTTTATTACATGATTAGACTTCTTGCAAATGATGGAATGAAATTTAAAGTCACCAGATTTTTCTCATAGTTGAGATTCTCCTCTTCCTCTGCCTCTACAATGGCCTCTTCCTCTTCCTCTTCCTCTTCCTTTGTTTTAGCTTCCACAACCTTTGCAAAAAATTCTCTCTTCTCTACATTGGTTCCTCTTTGTTCATGCTCCCGTCTTGATTTCTTTTTAGAAAGATTCATTTTGGTTTGGAAGGCCTACTCTAATGGTTGCTTGGTATACATGCTGATTCTTTGCTCATGTTCTTAAAGAGAACCTATCAACTCATAGATTGCTGGCTTTGAAAGATCTTATGTCTCCTCAATGATAGCAACTATTTGTTCAAATATTTGTGGGAGGCTTCTAAGAAATTTTTTAGCAATTTTCTTCTTTGGAACAATATCTTTACAACTCTTTATCTGGTTAATAATCTTAGCAACTCTGGAAAAGAAATATTTAACAAGTTCACACAATCTTTCATTACCAAATTGTCAAATTCTCTTCGTAAGTTCTACAACATAATAGAGATCACTTTGTTTGAGATTTAAAACTCATTTTTCAAATTTTTCCAAGAATTCTTTTGCCTTTTTAATGGGAAAAATTCTTGGATAGATGGATTTGCTTACCCCTTGCTAAATGATTCTCAAAGCTGTTGCATTTCCATTCACATTCACTTTTTTCTCATTTTTATTTATCCATGAGGAACTACCACCTACTTCATATTGTTCTTCATAGCCATCTTCTACAACATCCCACATATCTTGCAAGATGAAGACGGTCTCCATTTGGGAACTCCAATAATCATAATGCTCTCCATCAAAAATAGGTGAATTTGATCTGAAGAATATGTGAAAAAGGTATTGATATTTGTTGCTGCATTGTTGAAGGTTGCTCTAATCCCAAATTTCTTGGAGGAAAACAGAAGCAAGGTGGTAACAGACTAAGAAAAAAATGAAAAGAAGAGTGTAGATTTTGCTATTAAATTGTAAAAATACTCTTTTACTCAAATGGGGGATTGATATTAGATTTCTCACAAATTCTATAGAATTGCTACTCCCATAGTTTTTTCTCTTTTTAAAATTCATTTTCTAGGCCATCAATATTTATATCATACAAGAGGCATCGTTGAGGAAAGAGTACACTACTATAAAAATCTTTGTGCTTCATTTACTTATTTGCTCATTTACATTCTTAGAATTATTTTTATTTGTATTTATATTTAATCTCTTGTTTATCTTTTTAATTTGAAATACTTGATATCTTAAGCATAGTTTTAAATTGACAAATATTTTTGTGCACTTAGTATTTTGAGTTTAAGATTTTGAAAAACCCAATTCAATTCTCCTCTTGGATTATCGAGGGCCTAACATAAACGTCTCATTATTATAGTTACATAATTACAAATATATAATATACTTATGAAAAATTGAAATATCATATAATTATTGCATTATTTTATACTATTATATGTTAGATTATTGTTTATTTAATATAACATATATCTAGTATATTACAACATATAATTAATACAAGACATTGTAAAATTATTGTAAATCAGTAGATGTTAGTGGGATTATATTATAATATTATATATGCCATTATTATGCATGGTACTATAATATATAATTATCGATTGCATTGCAGATATTCATAATTGAAAGGTGAAGATGTGTAGTTTAGTTGCAAATTCGATAAGATATTAGCAATTGTTTGGGAGTTAGAGATTTTCTCCGATTGTAATGTAAAGTCCAATTCCATATCACCGCCAATTATGTGAGTGTTCGTGATCGAACACAAATGAAATGTTTACGCCCATTCTATTTCCTCAAAATGTTACATAATAAATAGATAATAGTGTGACATTAGACCTCTCTTCTAAGTCATTGCGAATAGGAGAGTATTCAAATTCAAAACATTTATAAATTAAAATTTTATGTTGATTTATGCCATTCCTTTCTTTCTACCTTAAACTTAAATATTATTCTTACTCTTAATGCAAGAATGTTTGACATTTCTTCTTCATCCTCTCCTTTCAATTTTGTACTGCCCCCCTTGGTTATGTCATGTTTACATTTTAGTTTTAAGTAGTTTTGTTTGTAATATATTTTCTAATAGTATAGAGAATAGTCTTAAATATATGTTTATTGCATAAAATATAGTATCATTATATACCCATTTTTTTATCCCATCTAGCCATGCTCAATTAAGCTAGAATTGTTTTTCTCTTTTGTTCCGGCTTTTTCTTTTTTTTTTTTTTTGAAAAACTACTAAAAATATTTCTGAGTTCAAGTACTTGGCTTCATATTTGATATAAATAATATTGTACTAAATTTTGATCATGCTAATGTTAGAGTTGTTTTGAAATTAAAGGTAATTTAACTAACTTTTTAAATTTAATGTAGCATTATAATATAATCATCAAACACTTGCATGCATAATAACATCTCTTAGTGCCAATTGGTCTAGAGGGCAGAGGTTTGCTTCTAAATAGGAGGGCCCTGGATGGTGAGTGAGGTGGTCTGGTAGGATGAACAAAAGTCTATAGCAGCAATCTCAATATAAATAGGTTAAATTGGTGATTATTAGTTGAACACCATTTTGTTTCTATGTTCAATTAATTTGATCATAATTTGATTATAATCATGAATTATTATTAATATAAAAAAATAATAATAATATAATATTAAATAACTTATCAATACATAAACTCTTGGAATCTTGGTAATAAAAAGTAAAAAGAAATGTTGTCCACAGGCCGTGGGTTAAATGCCTCAAAAACATCAAATCCCGGGCCAGAACGGATAACGGTTGTGAACCAAGTGTGCTAGTGGTTGCCACCCACGTGGAACCGGGCGGTTATCGTTCCCGGGCTGCTTGCCTGCTACCAGACCTTTCCTTTCCCAGGGTTCGTTCGACGCTCCCGGGGGAACGAATCCAGCCAGGTCCCCTGAGATGGCCTCCGGAGCTGCAGCGCTTGGCCTCCGTCTGCCCTCCTACCGCCGCTCCACCCCGTTCCCGCCACCAACCCCAAGAGCCCGCAATCTCCTCCCAAAACCCGGCCGGAGGAGGCTGTCCCTTCGTCCCATCTCGTCTTCTCTGCTCAAAGGCGAGCAGCGGCTCTCCTTCACCGAGCCCGAGGTTGTGCTCCTCGAAGCCCTTCTCGGGATCCAGGGTAGAGGCCGCGCCGCTTCTCCCCAGCTGCTCCAGGCACCGCCTCTCTATAGTCTCCTTTCCCCGTTTCTTTAGGATTTCCAGCTGAATTAGATCGACTGGATAGTTTGGGATCTGTTTCTTGATGGGGTTTTAACTTCAGCTTTCAGTCTTCTTGGAGAATTCTTTTGTTATGGTGTTTGATTATTATGCCGTTAAGTTTAATGTTGTAGATTTCTCTCAGGACATCGAGCGTGCGGTGCAAACACTGGAGAGTCTACGAGGTGTTCCTGAACCTGTAAGCCTCTTTATTCACTGAATGCATTGAAAATTTTGGTTTTTGTTACAAGGTCATGGATACCTTCTCTTTGATTTTCCAAAAATATGTAGTCCTAGAAATACACATGCTTGTTTATATATGTTGATTGTTTTCTAATGTAAAGATCCTTCATTGATTTGAAGAATATTTCTACCAGGAAGTTGTTTTTTTATGCCATAATATTAATGATCTATTCAGGTAAAATGATGCAAAGGTTTGATTTCTACTTGTTATAATTTCTTCCATGCAGTGCTGGCTATGACTTTTATGCTAATTAGTAGATCAGCAGTAATTGTGATAATTCTGGCAGTGTTGAACAAGCCAACATGGGCCCAAGCAAAATTCAAGAACTTGAAGCTTAAGATGCCTGATCCAGACCATAAAGTCATAATTAGATTCTCGTTTTTTTGCACCTATGGAAATCTCTTTGAGCTAACTCCGAATCTCCTTACTCTTGCATCAAGATTTGGTAGTTGTGAGTTGAACTTTGCTTCGAAAAATGACTTTTGGATGGTTGAAGAATTTCATTTTGAGCTATGATATGCTTATGTTGTCCATTGATGACATTAGGTGATAGCATGCATGAAGAAGTTCAAAATTCATCCTATGCCTAAGCTCATGCATATACATACATATGTATGTGTGTATGCGTGTGCTTGTCATGCAGAGCTATAAGATGCTTATGTTATCCATTGATGACAATTAGGTGATAGCATGTTGGTATATGATGAAAACCCAATCAAATGAGGTTATTCTCAGTAAGTTTAAGATTACCCAAAGTTAGCCTTATCCAGCTTAAATTTATTCCTATCTCCTATAAGATTATCACCTGTTGTCTCTACATCAATCTTTATGTAATACTATCTAATGTTTGGGAGACAAAGATCTTGGGGTGTTCACTTTCGAGAGTTGGATGAGCTTCCATCACCCAAGTTAGAAATACAGGCAGTTTTCAGCCAAATTAATCATTTATTAAGCTCGAAATTGATAGAGCAAGGTTCGTCAAAATCCAATTAAAGCCAAACCAGCAGCTTTGAAATTGATTATAGCCAAAATAGAATAGAATCATCATACTGGTTTTCAACAGCTGACCGATGAGTGTACGACATCCAATGATAGGACATTCTTCTTGTCTTCCTCCTCATCAATGGTGGTGTGTGATGGTAAGCAACTTAAGATCTCTTCTGGTAGATTGCCTAGATTGGTATCATAGCTGTAAGAAATTGTTATTTGTACTGAGAATTAACGGAGCAAGGGCTATCTCATTATGTTATAGAACGCTAATCTTAGATTAATAAATATACAAAACTAATCACATATCTCTCATCTTCCTTGTTATGATGATTGCAGAAGTTAGCTGGTGTTTATTTGTCTATATGCTAGTTCCAGACCAGCCATGGATGGCAAGAGGATCCATTTGTCTCCCCTCTTTTCCTTCTATTTCTACCTTTTTTTGGTGGACAGATTGAAACCAATGCTGGATAACGATCAAGTGGCTGGAGTCTTGTTCATGCTACCTAGACTCAAGCATGTCAGTTTGAGAACAAGTCCATGGAAGCCATCAGTGACCATGGATGGCACCTTGCTACCCCTTTCTTGCAGTACTCTTAAGAGAAGTTTGAAGAGAAGAAAGAAAAGGAAAAGGAATGGATAAATGTCTATAAAATGCAGTATATTATATATAACCAAAATGGAGGCTCAGATTATGCTGTGTTCTCCAGTCACCATGTGGCAATTGCTTTTTCCAACAGAGTCATTAAATGTGGGATTAAATTTGAAGATTTGGGATTGAAAAATGGAATCCAAAATGATGTTGAGGGTCATTTAATAGGAGTTGGAGAAGCTTGAAAGAAAAATTAGAATCTCAATCAACCAGACCCTCCTAGAAAAACTGCATCTTAAAGGCTAATTTAATAAGGAGAGTTGGAGAACTTCAAGAAATCCCAAGCAACTGCACCCTTCGTAACCAGAAAAAGTGTAACTTGGTCATTTTGTTTTTGAGACAAAGTGCCTTATTTTATATGTTAGCAGTGAATTTTCTGAGTATATTTGAGTTCATATACGAGCAAACATCAACTATTTAACTAAGAAATGGCCATCAACACCCATCTTTTATCTTCACTCCATCTTGATTGGGTTTTTACTCCTCTAAATACTGAAAATCAGAATATTTTCAGGTTTGACTGGCTTTTTATGAGACCCAGCCTTTTTGGGCTAGCTCACTTTAAATTAAGACTTAATTTAATAAGTTTGAGTTAAAAAAATCAAAAATAATATAATTAGAATTTTTGATTCAATCTATTTTCCTGATGTCTAATATTGAGTTAGCTTTCTAATGCAACTTGAGTCACCTAAATCGGAGTTCAATTGAGGAAGAAGCAATTTTATAAACATATATCACTGCTAATGAACTTTCAAGAAATTATGAAAATGACATTTAAGGTGATAATGATGATTTTTTGTGTTTTTATCTGATTTTTATATTGCAAAACCATGTTAGATGAGTGAGAAGATTGTTATGAGTTTGGAATTTATTTTTGAATATTTATTAGATATTTATCTGTTTGGTTTTCTTAAAGAAAACAATATTCTATAGGAACTGAAAAGCCTATCAGTTTAGGAGATTTCACTTTACAAATAGCCCCTAGTTATAATCTTTTGACATGAATTATTGATTGATAAAGATCTTGAAGTTCCTCTTCAACTCTTAGCTTTGAAGTGATTTATTGTGAGATCATGGAATTTTGTGAGAGGCTATGATGCAAGGATGAAAGTTTTGAGCATTCCTTAGAGAGGATTTTTGATCTTTGTAAAGCAATAGAATTAGGAATCCAATTATAGTCTGAAGCCATGATTAATTTTAGTGAAAGGTATAATCGGTGCCAATTTTATTTTTTGTGTGGTGAAGTATAGGTCTTAGCCCTGAAATTGGATTGATTTCTTGGATTCAAGCTTTAATCCTTATGTCACTTAATTTTAATATTATAATTGAGATTGATTTTATTGAAGCCATGATTAATTTTAGTGAAAGGTATAATCGGTGCCAATTTTATTTTTTGTGTGATGAAGTATAGGTCTTAGCCCTGAAATTCGATTGATTTCTTGGATTCAAGCTTTAATCCTTATGTCACCTAATTTTAATATTATAATTGAGATTGATTTTATCATTGTATGTGGACCTCAGATTGAGTTAGAGTAAGCCTAATTAAGGCCTATTCCCACCAAGTAAGAAAATAGCCATTTTGTTTCAATTTAATTAGCCAGGATTGTAATATAATTAAAGTGAAAGTAAAAGAAAACTAGTTTATTTAATTGAAGACCTTGGGGAATTTTAGAAATTATTCCATAACGATGAATTAAAATGTTGAATAGATGTTAGGTTCTAGAGTGACTGTTTAAAAGGAATTGGATTGAATTGCAAAAGTTGTAGGTAAGTAACCTTACTATAATTAGAGTATTTTTACATTGGTTTATGACTCAAAGGATTTTAAAGTTTTGTAAAATATCTTATGTGCATATTTATACGAACATTTGGATTAAATGAGTTTATTAAAATATTGTTATATTCTGAAAAAATATATATTTGGATTCATAATACCTGTTAAATTATTATCCTGTGATTTGAAAATGCATGACATTTAATTTGAAAATTATATATATGTAATAGTTATTAAATGTAATTAATAAGATATTTTGACATAAAAGATAATTTATAAATTTTGTAATTGGATAGCATATCTGGTTTATATGAAAATTCTATATCAAGTAAGTTAATTGTCTATATGTCATAATATATGTTATTGATAAATTTTGAAGTGTGTGCATGGATTTTTAATGTAATTACTGAAATATTTGTATATGAAATAAAAAGTAATGTATGTATGTATATGCTATGAACTTACAGTTAAACTACGTAAAAGTGTACCCAATCTATTAGGATTTGTACGAATGCTATTATTAGTTCCAGAACTTTAAAGTGTAAAAGACTTACTTTGCAGGGGTTAAATGTAGTATTGAAAGGACCTACTCCGTAAGGGTTAAATATGGTAGTAAAGGACCTACTCCGCAGGGGTTAAATGTAGGTACTAAAAAGATCCACTCCACAGCAGTTAAATGCAGTACTACTATTGACTAGGTCCTGTTATAGGAATTATATATGGCCATAGTTCAATTGGCTGTTAAGTTTCTACCACAGAATAAATCAGAGTTTTGCCAATATAAAGTAGTTTCTAAAAAGAGAAAACGTATTAAGCATGATGTCAAAGAAAGCTGATATTGTTTCTTTTAAATTATATGCCCATTTATTGCTACAAAGATTTGATGAATATATGTGTGTGTGTGTGTGTGTGTGTGAATATAAGTGTAAAAATTGCTTATGAATATTCATTGAAAATTTTACTGTTTTATTGAATTTTAAATATGAGTATTTGATATATAAGTAAAGATTTTATTTGTTCTACTTTCTTGATTTCTCTAATTATGGTTATGGATTACTTAGCGAGCGTTAGCTCATAAAACTATTTGTTTGATTTTTTCATAGACAAAGATATAGGATGGAATTCAGGTAGAAGCTAGCCCAAGTTGCTGTGTAGACATTAAGTCATGTCAGTTTTTATTCTAGAACATTTAATGTTTGATTTTAGCTCGTTATGTGATTCTTTAGTTAATGACATGGTTGCTGAATTTGATCAGTTTGATTTAATTGATAAGTAGTTTGTTATTGTTAATTGAAAGTATTAGTTATATGAAAAGATGCCTTGCTATGGAATTTAATTTTGCAGCGGATTGTCATGTCCTAGATCCAACCTTGAGTCTCGAGCGTGGCACATTTCTTTGAACTTATTTAGCATTTTGCTAGCAAAGCATGATAGTTTATTATTTTTCATTCTATTAGTAAATAAATTGTCATATTTATATTTGTGTGAGGCAAATGTATCAAGGAAAAAGGAATAGTATTAATATATTCGGCCCTGACGGAAGTTCATTAATTATATGCAAACAAATATTGATGATATTCAACCTTTTCCCTTATGTGATGGTGTATGCTAATTGGAATAACCCTTGTTCACTGAAAGTGACTGCCATACTCTTTTAATAGTTGCATAATTTATTATCTTATAGAATGAGTCTACTCTATGAATTTAAGTTTTGGTAGGATTCAAGTTTTAGCCTACAAAATACTATATTTCTTGTTAAGTTAAATATTGCATCATTATTTGTTAAGAATGCCATGTCATTGCTTCACATTATATTATTTGCAAAACATTATACATGATAGGAATCAATCATTGAACATTATACATGATAGGAATCAATCATTGATAATGAACTATGTTACATGGTCATATTTGATTAGGTCTTATGGAGCCATATATTGTCCTTGAAATACAAATGGGCCATTGGTTGCATGAATATTAGCGCAACATGTAATATCAACCTTATAGATTCTTATAGGATCAATTGAATCGATGGTCTCATTAATTTATATGGATTCTGCATGGATTTGAAATTTACATAAATTATACCTTGTCATGCAGAGAGAGATGACTTCTATGAACATACTGCTGATTTGGTGAGAGAGAAAAGTTGATGACAAAAACTTTGACCGATGAAAGAGGAAAATGGCATATTTTTGCATTGAGCATAAAGTGTCATGTATTCTTAATCTAGTTTTGACCAAACCTTATAATAGCAACATCACTGCCATGCAAAAGGAGATTCAAAATTATGAAAAATGGTTAGATGGTCAGATACACTATGCTTAGTGGTATGCATGATCAATACATTAATGTATATGAAAAACTAAAAACAACTAAAGATATACAGTTGACTTTAGAGGCTGACTTTGATGGAACCTTTGCTACTTGATTGCATGTCGTGAGCATGCAATTCAAGAATTATAGAATTCCAATGGAATGTCCTTATCTGACGATCTTGGAAAAATGAATCATATGATCGCTGATCTTGTGGAAGCTGGAAATCAGATAATGGAGGAGCAGAAAATTATGGCTATCATTAGGTCCCTTCCCTCATCCTAGCATATAATAAAAGTTCTTATGGCTCATAATGAGATTGTCTAAACTCTAAAAGATTTTAATCATCATTTCCAGCTAAACACTGGGAGGAGTTTGTCTGAACTTTTGATGTTGCCTTGGTAATTGATATTACTAAGGACCAGCCACCTAAGCCCAAAGGAAACCTTAGGAAGGGAAAGGGACAACCTTGGTTCATTGTCTTGGTGTCGAGGGGCATATCGCTAAAATTTTAACATAGGGTCGGTATGATAATCCCAAAGTAGACCCAAAAGCTAATCTCAAGCTATTTTTTTTTTTACGGAAACCAAGATTTAGAGTTGGAAAGAAGAAAATTGATGTCTCTAAGTGATTTTTTTTTTTTTTTTTTTTTTTTTTGTGAAAAGGGCCATTTTGCTAGGTGTCGCATTGGTAGGAAAACTTAAGTCTTAAACCTTTTTTGTTGTTTGACTTATGTGTCTGCCCTCATGCTCTTATTGTTGATGACAGGATTGGTCGAACTGTCTCGGGTGGTTTGGGGCAAACCAAACCATCACAGTGCCCCGAACTGCTCGGTTCGGGATGATTTGGCCTCTTGGATTGGTACAGGGGATGAACTGCCTGTACTACCCTTGTAATGGTGTGTCGAACCATACCAAACCATTTAGCTTAGCTCGGTACAGTGGTGACATTGGTGGGAGCCTCTCAATCTACCTGATTAGTATGCCATCCCTTTGGTACAGTACAACTGTAGTGAATCATAGTGGCCCAATACTAGTATGATACCGGTACTCTATAAGGTAGATCTTGGTCGATGAATCATGTTCTAGTTCGTTTTTGGACTTAGGACAACTAGGCATATAACTCAAGATCAAGAGAGCATTACTGATTTCTATTATATTGTTTGGGGAAGCCTTAAGATTTACATAAGAAGCAACACTTCTGAGGATGTGTTACAATTATTTTCACTCATTTCAAATGCAAACTAAGCATTCTTTGATTTTCTCAGTGACACTCATTACTATTTGGTACAAGGAAAAATTTAGTTTTTGTTTTCATACTTTGTAGGGATAGATGTTAGATTTAGAGATTCTAAAGTTTCATTGAGACTATGGTATACATTCCCGACCATGTGGTTTGAGGTGAATCGAACTGAACCGGTTTGAAATTGGGATGGTTCAGCCTGTCAGTTCAATACAAGGAGAAAATCGACCGAACTAAACCGAACCACCCCAAAATGAACCGAACCACCTGATTTGGCCCGATTCAGGGCTGTTTATGGCTTAGGGCCCCCTGATCCATCTAATTGGTATGCCATTGGTTTGGCATGGTATGCTTCATACCAAACTGTGTCAGTTCCTAATACGACAAAACTTGATTGAGAGCACAAAATATTGTTGTTGCATGGCATAGTGTTTGCAATGACTTGTTTAGACTTCAAATCACATGCCATCTAATTGTTCTATTGTTTCTTCTTCCACATTATTATTTGTGAATGATTCTTTGTTGATTCATGGGTCTGTAAAATGGCATGGTAGGTTAGGTTGCATTGGGAGAGGATGAAAGTTAGCAAGGATGAATTGTTGGGATCTTTAAATCAAACAGAACTACCCATCTATGAATATTGTATCTCTAGAAAGGCCACAAAAAAAAATCCTTTTCTTAAAGCCTGTATATCTCATGAATTATTGAATCTCATCCTTCAGATATTTCTGGATCTAGAATGTGCAAGCTAAAGGAGGTTATCTTTATTTTATTACAGATGATTTGTCAAGGCATGGATTTGTTTATTTCATTTCTCATAAATCTAAGTCCAAAAGGTGTTTTAAAAATTTAAGCTGAAATTAAAAATCAACTGAACCAAGAAATTAAAACTTTGAGGAGTGAGAGAGGAGATGGACATGCATCAAGTTTGATTAAAATATGGCATAATGAGAGAGGTTGTTTTAGCTTATATATCATGATCAAATGGTGTCATCTAGAGAAGAAACCATAATCAGTTGGATTTGGTGAGATTTATGATGGCCCATGCTAAGTTTTCTTTAAATTTTTGTGGGGATGTACTTTCATTGCTGCATATATTTTTAATAAAGTTCCTTGTAAATCTATCTCTAAGACAATATATGAATTATGAACTGGATACCAACTAGAGTTAGGTCAGTTGCACCTTCATGGGTTTCTGCTGCTTATGTTTGTATTTCCCTTGCTAATGGATCAAAATGGTTCCCCAAACCTAAGAGAGCACCTTTATTGGATATTATTGTTTTCCAGTGCATTCAAAAGGTTGTATGTTATTTTATGTGCAAAATGGAGCAGTTGTTGAGGTTGAGTCAAGAAATGTTGATTTCATTGTGGAGAAATTTTCTAATAAGAAGAAGCCTTAAATGGCTATTGAACTTTTTGAGTGGCCAAATGATTCCGATGTTATTGAGAATTTATCACCTGTTGATGATGGTTGGAGTGTTCCATTAGAAAAGAAATTACTTAGGCATAAAGGATATTTTGAGTTTAAAGGGGAATCTTGCACAACCAATAATGATGATGAACTTGTATCATATTATGAGGTTTTGAATTCTCCAAATTCAAAAGAATGGATTATTGCTATGAATGAAAAGATTAGCACCATGATGATAAATGAGGTTTGGGAACTAGTTGATTTACCTATTGGAAGAGAACCTATAAGTAGTAAATGGGTTTTAAAAATCAAGAGAGATGCTGCTGGGAGTATAGACAATTTAAGGCAAAACAAATTTCTGAAGGGTTCACAATTCACAAAAATTAAGGGCGTAGAATCAAAGTTTTAAATCCCATGGGATTGGGAGGTGTTTCAGTTTCTCTATAGAACCAAATGCCCCATTGTCCTGCCCTATTATCCTGCCCTGTTCATGTGGTTGTCTGGGTGTAGAGTGTCCTAATATCTTAATCAGTCTTCTTTAATTTTTCTTTATTTTTTTTTTTCCCTTTTATCCTTCTTGTTTTTCTTTCGTTCCTTCCTTTTTCTTCTTCTTTATTTTCCTTTCTTTTTCTCTCTCTCTACTCTGATTTAGGCTGGGGTGTTACATATTCGATTTTGGCCATAGGTCAACCGAAATCAGCACAGCTGGTTTCAACGATTGTGGGGTTTACTAGAAATTCTGTAAGTACTTTAGTTCTGCCAATGCTATGCATATTTTTATATGATGTAAATGTGTCATGTAGCATTTACTTCAGGAATAATCAATTTATAGTCATACAACTGGGACTTGACCTGAAACCAATAAGTGAATAAATGATTTATATTAATTCCTCATTTGTCATGGTTAAGGTGTATTGATTGCCAGGTCAGGTTAAAGGCTGCAACTCCTCTCAGTAATTTAACAAAACAAAAGCACTATCACATTGCATGCACTAAAGAACCTTCTCTTGGATATTAATAGTTAGTGCTTCTGCAGCAGGTCTAGAAATCTTGGAGCAAAAAACTGAAACTAGGCCTAGTTCTATTGGTCCATACTACATCAGTTGGCAACTAAGAATTGGGGTCCATATGGAGGCACTTTATGTAGTCAAGAGACTGTTTCAGATATTTTCTAAAATCATGGACTAGTTCCTGATTAAGAAGTTATTTTGTTACTATGGTACTACTATTCTAGCCATTTAAAGCATGCAAACATTGGTTGTGGTCCCTAAAAATTTATTGGTTGAATCATGCTTGCAAAGCCCTGACAAAAGAATAGAAAAGGCTAACTGTATGGCAAAAGTGCTTCATTATATACAGATTCCCATTTTCCTGGAATTTATATGGTGGTATTGGAAGAATAGGGAAATTTAAATGAAGAAGGATCAAACAGTTGATAGGACTGTTTCATTGGAACTCCGTGGCTAGAGAAAAATTCATTTTTGATTATCTTTCCTTAGGCGATCATGTTTTTTCCAAATTTTAGGATTGGTACTTTTTTGATGCAGACCGTTTATATTGTTCTAACCTCAAAATTAAGGGAGACGGCTCTTCTTGTGCATGTAGCTATAAATGGTGGTTGCTGACAGTTGTAATTTTGTAGTATTATAAAGCATGTAACTGCAACATATCTATTATTCTTGTGCAGACGAGCTCTAGTTTGATTGAAGGTTCTTGGCAGCTACTCTTCACTACGAGGCCTGGAACAGCATCTCCAATACAAGTAAGATGGCATAACAAATACATATGAAAGCATATTTTTTTTGGGAATTCACTATTGCTATTTAATCAGGGTCCTGAGATGGCAAACTGAGGACAGACATAACCTTTGGCATCTTTTTTGTGCAAAGTGACTGCCCTAGGACTCAAACCCACGCCATTGTGCTTGTTATCCCAATCCTTTTACCATTGCACCAAGCAATGACTATTGTTGTTTTTTAATTTCTTTCAGTAAAATTACCATTCATTGAAGTGTTTGAAGTAACAATGGTAGATCAAAAGGCCTATCCTTTTATCTATGAATTTTTCCATATCCAATGCTTATTTAAAGTTTTGATGTTAATATTATCATAATAGTGTGAGACCGTGTGGAATTTTCGTGGCTTTTAAGGTTGCTGGTTGCTTGGCAGAAATTCGAGACCAACTGAAGGGGATCACATTCGGTGGAGAACAGTCGAACACCCTTGACCTTTGATAAATTATCCTTTGATCCACATAGTTTGATACAAATCTTGTTTTACATAAGGATTGTTTTTCCAGTGGATAGAAGTTGATTATTTATTCCTTTATTGCATGATCCCTATGCACTCTGGACTAGCAGATACCTGCAATGTCTAACCCATCAGAAAGGAGAAAAAGGAGGCATGTTGGTTGAACACCTCTTCGTTCCAATGACTTTATTGTAGTAATACTTCCTTAGTGAGAAAAATAGGATGAAAAGAATGTATATTTCCTGACCGTTTACAGGTTAATTTTAATATATAATCTGTTCTAATATTCTGAGTAGAGCTTGCTAAAGTATAGTTTTCTAAAGAAATTTTGAACCAGTTTACCACTACTTTTGCTTCTTATTCTATCATTCTGGACACAACCAAGAGTCAGCGTGCTATGTGACTAAATAGCTATCATTTAAGTGCTGGTGTATATGTCTGTACTGGCCATACCATGCATACCATAAAGGTACTTGTATCTCCCTCAGTGCCGACCGGTACCAACACATGGTACATCACCTCTTTTTTGCAATGTCAGCACCGAGTCATATTCCATGTCAGTAGAATACTATACCATATTGGGATTCAGCCCATGCTACCTAGAAATCCGGAACCTGAAACTGCAAGAATCTACTCCCACATTTTTGGATTTGCTAAACAGTAAAATTTGTTCTAGTTTTGCAAAAAAAAATTTCTTGGCCTTTTCCTAGATTATTTGGCTCCTGCTCGCACGGGTGCCATCATTTCTCTCTTATCCTTTGTGGAGGTTAACACTATACAGTTCAAAAAGATAGTTGGCAGTTGCCAACATCCCCATTTGCTAAAATGAAAAAGAAAAAAAAGTCAACCTCATCCATTGAGTGTAGGGAATACCAGTGTTTCAGTTTTTGCATTAGACAACCCAATATTGGAAACTCAGCTTCATCATCTCTTGACTCCACTCTTTCTCAAGATCTACTATGTTCAGATGAGTCTTCTTCTCCGCCTTTATCCATCTATCGTGTTGGGATGGCAGAGAATATTTGTGAAATTATTTTTTTTTGTAATTTAACTTGGTGGACTTCCTGGACGTGTTGGTTGTTTTGGGACTCACTGTTGTCCTGCTTTCTACCTCTACAAGTTTTTGGTTTCAAGCTCCTCAGTTTCTCCTTGTTCCCCGCATTGTTCCCCCAATTAATGAATCTTGTTGTATGTGGTGTTAAAAAATGGCCTAAAAGAACTAACTTCTAGCTCAATCTTCTTAATTATTGCCTTAAAACTGCTTGTCAGTTTTGCTTCCATCAATGATGCATGGGACTGAGGGATGGTGACTATGGTGATAACAAGACAGCTGCACTCCAGTGGATAAGGCAGCCAACAGTGGCATTATGTTACTTTTGATGAATTGTGCCTTGCACGACATTGGTGAATTTGTGAGCTTTCATACCAAAACTTGTGTGACTAGTCAATTATATTATGTGACATTATACATGTTATGTGCACATTCAAAGATATTTGACCAGAAGTGCTACATATTTTCGTATGAAAAAATGCACATTCTTATGGATAAAACCCCAACTTCATAAGTTTGTTCAATGCACAAAGGTGACCAAAAATATTCCAGAGCATACACTTTCATTCAATTTCATATACAGAATGGTAAAAGTTGCACAGCCTTTATGAAGTGATAATGAAATTAATGTCCTTTTCTTGATGTTTATGGTGCTGTTATGCGACGTTGCCTATATAATGCATGTTTTCCTGGGCACCTTCTAACAGGTGGCAAGCTTAGTTGATGGAGACTGGGGTAGATGTGTGGTGAAACACCCAGGACTGAAGGATCCCATAATACTATGACCTCATAGAGCCATATTTTTAAAATATAAATGATCTGCTAACCTAGTACAAATTTGAACAAAAGAATGTTTTATACGATACAGTACAAAGTTAACTCATTTAAGTATTTTATCTTAGTTATCTCCTGAACAAGGTTCCTTTTCTTCACCTTAAAGTAAACGGATAGGGATGCTCTCAATGAGAAACTTGTGGAATGTTACAACACTTGGCTAGTGGCGTTTTCCAATGCTCTGTTGGTCTTTCATCAAGTGTGAAAGACCACTTAGTAGTATTCTGACTTTGCAAAAAGTCACAGAAGACAAAAACAAGGAAAGAACTTTCACGAAGTCCTCCAAGGACTCTAGATCATCATGCTAGACAAGTTTTTTTGCCATAGTTGATCATATGATCTTCTGAACCAATTCTTTGAAGTTTTTGAGATAGGAAGCTGAACCTCAAGTTCATTTAGTTCCACTGGTTGGTCCCATGGTGGTAGCCCTGATGTGGTGGCTTGCGCTAGTGAAGGTTAAAGGGGCCCCAGTTTCTAATGAAAATTTGGTATTGCAACAAATCTTATAGAACTTTTTGATATATTCATACAAGTTAAAAATCAGATTGATAGGCTACTTTTTCTTGACCTTGTAAGCCTTCTTTTGTTTGTCTTTGATTGTGACATGTTAATATTCTAGCTAATAGCCTTTATTCTCCTCCTCCCCTGGTCCCCTCTCCTTGTTCCTGCTTGAAAGTCTTACCTTCTCTTGTTCTGTCACCTCTTTTTTCTCCACTTCAAGTCACTTGTGGCTTTCTTTCTAGTCTTGCTTTGATAAGGTCATCAATGGAAGACAAAGGGAAAAAAAATAAACATCATTGAGCTTTCATAATTATAGTAGTGGCTTGCAAATATAATAGTGAGTTATGCAAAGCAAATATACAAGAGAGATGTAGAAATACACTGTGGAGTTACGTAGTTATGCTAGAGAGTTGTGCACTTAGATGGGAGAATTCCATAATTATATAACTTGTAAAATAGTTGTATTAGAGAATTATTCACATATACCATATAGTTGCACAAGAAGACTTGACAGTTGCAGAGTTATACTGCAAAGATGCACAAATAGGATGAAGTATTGAGTGATTTCATTAGAGGGTTGAGCACATCTCAAATGTACAAAGAAGCAGGAGCTATAGTCCAAATTGTGAATTGACATGTCTATAGTTGTGCATAATGAACCTTGAATTTGGAAATATTTAAGAGATTTCAAAATGCACTAATACAGTGTATGAAAGTACTGGTTAAAATGGAAGTGCATGAAGAATCTTGAAATAGGAAGTGTGCAAAGGCTCATCAAATAGGGGGTATGCAAGGGTGGGCAAAATATGGTGTGCGCAACAAATCTTGAAATCAGGTTGCACAAGGATGCTGACATTGAGGGTGTACAAAGAAATGTGAAATTGCAGGAAAAAAGCGAAGCATGTTCTGGATGAAACAGGGTGACATGCATGTCTCTAACATGGTCTTCTGCACGATGCACAGAGTCTTCTTCCTTAACAGCAAGATCAATCTTATATATTAATTATCATGCGTTCTCCTCCTGGTGAGATGTGCTCCATCTTTGACTAGTGGGTTGACTTGTTTCATATAAAGAAGCTCAAAGTTAAGAGTAGAGGGTTTCGTTAGCACAGAAGTAAGAGATATAATAGAGAAAGGAAGGAGAATCAGAGAAGAGAGTAGAAAATAGAGAAACAGAGAGAGGGACAATATTTAACTGGAATGGGCAGAAACTATGCTGTCCTTTCCTTTTTCCTTTTAGCCATGGGATATGTAGATGGTTGCCTTTTACTTTTGGAACTGTACGATATGGATTTTCAAGGGCCATAACACAAAATCCTAGCTGGTGCTTACCTTCTTGTTCAATTAATGAGAAATGAGGGTGCCACATGAACTGGGGCTACACAAATCAGAAAAGAGCCAGATGACCCCTTTTTGCAAAACCAAAGAAAATGGCACGGTTTTGCAAATCTGAAAATATGGGGGGATCATTTCGTGCAAAATTTTCTTTGAAAGTGCCCTTTGTTCTTATCTACAAATGTGCTAATTTATTATCATCTATCACTTAGACCTTGTGCTGGTTTGAAGCTCATTATTGATGTCAAAAGATATGAGAGTTTGGTTTTTTGAAACACTTTGACCCCAAAGGTAGATCGCTTCAAGTAAGGTTTGGAAACGTTGTTCCCACAACATACCCCAGCCTCAATCTAGATTGCCATTTTGTAGGTATCATTACTAGGTGAATCACTAACAAAAGGGTGTTTTCCAACTGATACATTGCTTTTCTCATTTAAATATACCACAATTTCCAAGACAGAAGAATGATATATAGCCAAAAGTATGTTTTTCTAAACCTTGGTACTTCCTACTATGTAGGAGTGTTCTGCAATTGTGATTTACATCATGCTCGAAGGATTCATATGATTCAAGTGTCATAGTTCAAAACATCTGTGACACTAGACAATCTTGATCTTTTCTCTACATGCCATAAACCTTATTTGATGTAGGATTTAGTAGTTCTCTTGGCTCGAAAATCCAATTATTGGTTCAAAACTATAAAGTACATTTACAGTGTAGTTTGAAAATCTTATGCTTTGCTTACCAAGTCTTAATGTTTTACATTCTTTGCAGAGAACATTTGTGGGGGTTGACTTCTTCAAAATCTTTCAAGAGGTTTACCTTAGAACAGATAACCCAAGAGTATCCAATATCGTGAAATTCTCAGATGCAATTGGTGAGCTAAAAGTAGAGGTAGGACCATATTGCTTATAAATAAATCATCTGCAAATTTTATAGTAGGAAAATGCTTCTGAACTTTTGATAGAAATATAGGCATATCTGAATTTCTGCATGCATCTTATATCATTGACAGGTAGCCACTCTATTCTGATGTCAATTTTGAATTGGAGAAAAAAAGATTTTGTTTTGGTTATCAGCCTATAGATGATAAGACTTATTATAAATATTTTCAAGACTAATATGATATTAGAAAGAATACATGCAAAATTGTTTATCTTTCATAATATATTAAATGTATGCTATGCTTTCATAACTGAATGTTGAGATCTATTCTAATTTATTGGTTCAAGCTGATGCTACTGAGTAATACTCATGATCCAAGAACTAGCTTTTTTAGAATTCTCTATGACCTTTGGATAGGGACAAAGTTATAATACTGTAATGCTGAGGGATAGTGATAGGCATCAATCTCAAGTAGTTTTGAAGAGAATATGAAAAATGGCAGGAGGAGACATTACAGTTTTAATTGTAACCAAAGTTTTAAATCTCGCAAGACGGGAGCATCTTGGTTTTTCCACGGAATGAGACATGGGGCGTCTCATCCCTTCTTGTCCCGTTCCTTCTCAGTGGCTGTCCCGATGGAGCATCCTAATACCTATTTGGGATGCATTCTTTTTTATTTCTTAATTTATCTGTGAAATTTTATTTATTTATTTATTTTTCAAGTATGTTTGAATTTCAAAAGTAATATATTTAAGATAAATTAATCATTTAGATCAATCAATAATACAGTAAGACCTTTTGATTGAATGTTTTGATACTTTTCTTGATTATGTTGCCTTATTCATATATTTACTTAAAACTAGCACTATAATTTATTGCAGTTCTTTCAATTATTGGGTGTCCTTTCTCTATTACTAAGCAACAATCTCTTATAACTAATAAGGAGAATGATCTAGCTTGATGAAAAAGGTAGCAATTTTTATTGTATAGAGCTTGATTTCATAGCAAACCATTTTTATCTTTAATATTTTAGAATTAAAATGAGTAATAGCGGAATAACACCATTATATTGTATAATAAAATAAGCATGCATAATATTTAATTAAATATATGTATTTAATTATCTTATTGTCGTTTAATTTTTTAAAAAAATGTTGCTCAAACAATTTTTTTCTAAGTTTAATTTTTTTTAAAATTTTATTTTAGAGATACGTAGAATAAATAAGTGCTATTATTTAAAATTTCTTTTTTTTCTTGTTTCTCAAACCATTTTTTTTGAGTTTTAAATACTGTTTAAAATATTATTTTAAAGATGAGTAGAATAAATAAGAGATATTTTGAGTTAAAATATTATTTGCATATGTAATATTTAATTAATATATGTACTTAATTGTCATATTATTGTTTTTTTTTAAAAATATTGCTCAAACCATTTTTTAAGTTTAAAATATTGTTGAAAATATTATTTTAGAGATGAGTAGAATAAATAATAGATATTATTTAAATTTTCTATTCTCTAAATTAAAAAGTAGTGCAAAATTAATTTTTTTGAGTTTAAAAAAAGTGATATTATTTAAATATGAGATATTATTTAAATTCTCTTTCTTTGGGCTAATTTTCTATTTTTTAAAAATTAAAATATGGTGCAAAATTAATTTGTGAGTAGCGGGAATCGAATTTTCGTTCTGTTGTTTATAAAGAATTAAATTTGTATTAAACTAGCTAAATATAAATATTTATGAAAAAAAGGATCATCCAAAACCTTTTTCCTGTCGAACATTGCTAGAAACTTCTTTCCATCGTCATTTATGCTCGAGTTCATATTTTCCCTTTTCCTCTCGGCTTCTGTTCGCATTTCCTTCTTATTTCTTCCATACTCTAGTTGATCTCTCTCCTCCACGGATCAAAAATGGGAGAAGATGGTCGAAGAGGTTGATCTCTCCGCTGGTGAAATGATGAAGAGGATGACCTGATGAGGTGAGCAAGATGTTCGGACTGCGACCATCTTCCATTTTTACTGGTTGGTCTCAGTCGTGATGAAAGTGGGATGAATGGAACAACCCACAAAAGTGGGTTTTGTTGTCTCACACCCGTCCCAGGTCCCGTAATCTCAAAGGGACGGGATGAGACAGCTGGGACGCCTGCCGTCTCGCCGAGTCCTCAAACCTTGGTTGTAACAATCCCGGTCCTCCAATTTGGGTCTAAAGTGTTGGGTGTGTCAAATTTAGGGTTAATCGAACCATCCCAAATTAGGTGACAAATCAAACCAAACCAGTCTAGAACCGAGACGGTTCAGCCTTTCGAGTTGGCACGAAGGATGAACTACCCCTAACCACCTATACGGACCCCATATCGGTGCACCAAACTGGATCAAACTGATTTAGTGGAGGTAATTGACGATGTATATGTTTATGAAGATGATCGTGAGATGCTCAAGCTCTCAAATTCTGGATTGTCTAAATCATATCATGATAATAGCAATAATGATAGTGATAGCTTGAGCGACGATGGATTTGATGATCATGGTGGTTAGAGCGGAGGTGGTAATGAAGGCACATGGGATTAGTTCATTTCTAGGAAGGCAAAGTTCACCCATGTTATGCAGGACTAAGGCCATGGAGCCAAACTCAGATCTAGATATCTACTAGCTTATAAAAGGAGGGGGGGCCATGATTGTTGTAGGACATGACACAAGTTGTAGATATTTTAGATTACTTTTAGGAGGAATTGAGGATAGTTGAGGAAAATCAATGTCGAGGATACCTTGAATTTATGGCATGGGTGTAGTAGGAAGCTCAAAGGAGCAGGTTGGGGTCTGAGCAAGTTAGGTCATCATCATCATCAATCAAAGTAGGATCTGTTGGCACTTTAAACAGTCAGAGTACATATTCTGACCCAATATGTATACTCCTAGTCATTCTATCTTGATTAATACACTCTTACATGGTATCCACCTTCATATGGATATGTTTGACCATCCTGATCATGCTTTTTGCCACTTCTATTGAATGACTCGTAATGGTACATGGTACTTCTTTTGGCTACAAGCAATGTAAGAGATACTGAACCAAACTATTCAGAAATGGTTCATTTTTGCCTATCAATTCAGCATAGGCCTCAAATTGAGTTGAACTAGTGTGAACCGGTTCGAAGCATGCCGAACTAACCAATGCAGTTCGGCTTGAGTGGTTTTTGGATGGAGGGTTGTGTTGGGTGTCATGTAAGCTCACATCTTCTATCTCCTCTCTCTTATTTCCATTCAAAATCATTTACTTAAGATTTCTTATAGAAAGGAGGGAATACCCCCATTTAAATTTGACAAAAATATTATAAAAATCAAATTTCATAAGAAAAAAAAAATCAACTCTCCTCTCCAAGAACAAATTCAAAGAATTTCACAAAATCATAGTTTAGCAAATATGAAGTTAAGATACTTCCACTCTAGGTAAAAATTTCAAAAGTCAATTTAACTTAAAAATAATGAGAAAACAAAATACCTGAAAAATTATCTTAAAATATAATTTATAAGGCTTTGGTCAACACTTGGCCAAGCTTACAGGGTTTTCAGACTTAGATAGGATTACAATAATAGTAAACCTCACACTGACCTATGCCAACTTGATCCACAACTTGTGGAAATAATAAAATTAAAGTTGTCATAAAATTCTAAGGTTAAAATATATTTCTTAGGGTTCAAATATAATATGTCACTCAATTGGAAGGAGCAATCTTTTGGTTTTTCTTTATTTTTTAATGAAATTGGTTTAAATTATTTTTTCTTAAGAAAGATCAACTAGTAGATGGGAAAGAGTTCTTGTTTAGGGGTCTTTTTGATAGACAAAATGAAAAGAATAAGAAAGTGATCCTTACTTATTCTCGTGTACTTACTCTAAAGGTAAAGTTGAAGAATTTGCTACTGGTCTCCATTACTTCTTTTTTTCTTTGATTTATTGTCTTCTTTATCATTCCATGTAAATGACTGAGCTAAGATGGTTTAGTGATATGCCATAGTTTGGATCTTAAAAAATATGTTTTAACTTTAGGATTCTATGAAAAGTTTAATTTTATTATTTTGATGAGCTATATATCAAGTCGGCATAGGTCAATCTGAGGTTCACTATTACTATGATTCTGTCTAAGTTTGAAAACCCTGTAAGTTAGATTAAGTGTTGACCAAAGCCTTCGTAATTATATTATAAGATAAATTTTCAGGTTTTGTTTTCTTGCCATTTTTAATTAAATTAATGTTATGGGATTTTTATCTGAAGTAAAAGTATCCTAACTTGATATTTGCTCAATCGTAATTTCCTAAAATTCTTTGAATTTTTTCTTAAAAAGGAAGAGTTGACTTTTTATTCTTAAGAAATTTGATTTTTTTGTTATTTTTGTTGAATTCAAATGAGGGATATTTCCTTATTTTCATAATAAATATTAATTAAATGGAAAGGAAAGAGAAGAGAGAATGAAAGCTTACGGAAAGTTCTCAACTTCATATATCACATAAAAAAAGGAAAAAATGAAAATGAATGAATAAAAAAAAGTAAAAAAAGACCGAACCAGCCCAAACTGGTGGTATGTTGCTGGTTCGGTTCGGTTTGATGAACCGATTTGGTACCGGTTTGGTCTGGTTCATAGTTCATCCAACCTTGGGATAAAAGAATCCAGATAATACACTATATGTAGCCTTTTTGGGTGAGGTTTTGGAACTTTACATTAACAAATAAAGAACATTTTACTATACCAAGAAAGCAAATAAAGAACATTTTGGCAGTAAGTTGAAAGACCCTCACTCCCAAACCAAAGATCATACAATCATGCCTTCCCATTTTATTTAAAGAATATTCAAGTATTAGTGAGGTAAATGTGCTTTTACCACAGCTTTACTAGCAACTAACTGGATCATTCCATTCATGAACATTTTGAGAATGTTTTTTTTATTGACTTTACATGTTGCAGCATGATTTGTTTCCAGGCAGCAGCAACAATCAAAGATGGAAGACGCATCCTTTTCCAGTTTGACCGTGCAGCATTCTCCTTTAAATTTTTACCTTTCAAGGTTCCATATCCTGTGCCATTTAGACTTCTTGGAGATGAAGCAAAGGGTTGGTTGGATACTACATATTTATCCCATAATGGAAATATACGTATCTCAAGAGGGAACAAGGTAGCCTTATCATAATTTGTCAGACTTCCCTGTATATTAGTTTCTTTCCTTGCAACAAGAGGCTTATTCTTATATTTTTTGTTTCCCTGATGAACAAGTACATCTCAAGAACTAGTTATATCTCAATCTCATCTTTTATTAGAAGTTCAAACAACCTATAGTGCAGGGCACTACATTTGTGCTGCAAAAGGAAACCGGACCAAGACAAAGGTTGCTATCAGCTATAGCTGGTGGGACAGGAGTAATGGAGGTACGGCCTTAGGGGCTTGAACATCAGACAGTGTGACTTCCATATAAAGTTTTGCCTATTGTCTTGATCTAATCATTCATGCCTTATATTAACAGGTGATAGATGACCTTGTATCTTTAAATCAGAACGATGCCACAGATGAATCAGGAACTATAGAGGGAGAATGGCAATTACTGTGGGCTTCACAGGTTTGTTCTCATATAAGTACAATCATCCTCTGTACCCATCTTTCTATATTTTGCTCTATGTATGTACTTATTAACTTATAGACACATGAATGCATGCACGTGAAGACAAGCACAGGTATATGTAATTTCTTTTTTATTATTAATGTGAACAATATCCACACTTGCCTTTTAATTTGAAATATTATTTTAAGTGACATGCCCAGCTTAAGTGTCATCTAAGATGCATGATATACTATTTTACTTGCCATGCCATATTTAATGTGTATCAACGTGCAGTGCACATCAGATATGGCCCAGATATGTGCCCCCAAATGTGTGCCCGATACTTCTAATAAGCACCCTTTCTTCAAAAAAAAATAATAATGGTCATGGTTCTTGAGAGGTGCATTTGAATAATTTCTGGATACTCCTTGAATGGTATCACTTTAGGATGTTGTAATATTATTTTTGGTGGGGAAGAGGAGAGGAGTTTCTTTTCTGTTTTGATGAATTTTAATATTTTGAAGATGTCCTTTGATTATTAATCAGTAACGATTATTATTGTGTAGACTATGGGGTATGAGCTATAT
Organism: Metroxylon sagu; assembly: GCA_017589505.3. Lineage (NCBI taxonomy): Eukaryota > Viridiplantae > Streptophyta > Magnoliopsida > Arecales > Arecaceae > Metroxylon > Metroxylon sagu. Next base: position 1,162,902 of record JACVBY030000634.1, on the reverse strand, counting down.
TATTATGATAACCTATTGCTTGTAGGATGTTTTCTTATCAAATACCCATTAGATGCCACATCCATCCATGCCTGATCCTTTTTCTCTTGAGATTTTCTTTCTCATGTGGTGTCCTTGCCCTGTAACCACTTCTCTGTAGGATCAATGAATTTCTTCTTGCCTTGATATCGGACTCTGGTTCTTCAATAAAGGTTTCAAAATATGAAATATGTACTTCAACATCAACAAGAAGTACCTAATTTTGGAAGCTAGACAACTTAAGCCACTACAGAATCAAAGGAATTCCACATTCCATAAGACAGAATGTATAATTCATTCTCAAAGGATGTGATTCAATGACTGGTGTGCACATGCAAAGTTCTAGATATTAACTTGTTTCTCGTTTCTCCTTCATAATCGACTCTAATGCTTGAACAAGGATAAACTTCAAAGATAATATTTAATTTATGGACTTATTATAACTACTTAGTTACTTGAGGAAACTAGACCAACTTAGACAACCATAAAATAATACAGAGGATGCATATTAATTCTAAGAGGACATGCAGCTAATAAGTGGCATCCCTGTGTACTAAACTCATGGTTTTATAATATAAATTTGCTTAATCATGAAACTGTCCCAAGGGGACTAGGTTGACCTTTTATGTTACCTAAATGGGAATGTAACTGACCAATTTTAAAATGATGACTAGATGGTTTGTCTTGTCTTATGAGTCATGACTTACTATTTGATAGGTTGCATGCTGTAAAAAAGATGTTGGTGTTTACCATGGATCTAGCCCATCAAGGTGGGCCATTCTATCCTGGTCCGTGCTATGTCTTGGGTTGGACCGCAAGATCATCACTAAGTTAGATTGCATTTTGTCCTCCAGAGGTTTATGCAACAAGAAACAAGAGAAGGACCTGGTTAGAGAAAAATGAGGTGTTTCAAAACAGCTTGAAAAGACCAGTTTATGAAGACAGGCCTTTATCGCCCAGTTTCTCCTGAAGATAAAAAATCAATGTTTCTTAGAGAGGAAGGGTGAAGGTTTGTTGGTTCTGTTTCTATGGTTGTTTATTATGCCAAAAACCTAGGATTGCTAGAGCCTACATATTACACCTTATTACCACGATTGTGATTCAGTGAAGTCTGAAGATTCAGTGGATTCACGGATTCTCCATTATATGGATGATTGCATAATGTTGACAACTGTGTTTTTTGAAACCCTCAATAAGTAACCCATTTAATCTATTGTGATACCATTGGGCTAGTGCAGCAATTTGAGAGATTTTTAAGTTTTAGTGATTTTTTTTTCATGAATTTATCCTATGGTTTTGAGGAGGATTTTTCATATACATCTAGGTTTATGTCCCTGTACTATCATGGTATTTGATAATTGATATTATGTCTTTTTGGGATACCTTTCTGATCTTGATATCTGATGAAAGGTGACAAGGCCTTGGTGGGCCAGACTCCCTTCCATCAGATGATTTGGGAGTTGTTTGCAAGTGCTTTATGAGATTGCATAGTTCTCAAGGGGTTGGAGCCCAAGTGTTTGCATATTCCTCCCATCGTTGCACATATAGAGATACCCTGTTTCCATTGTTTTTGGCTGCTTATTATTTTAAAATGCACCATGGTTGCTGCCATTGCAATTTTGGTCGCAAACAAAAACCCCAGGACCCCTTGATTATTGTGGACAAATATCTATAGCAGATTGGACTAGTTTTTAATTGAATTAATTCAGCTAATTTTCTTTAACTAAACTGGTGCACAGTTTTATGTAAAGGGATAGGCTAATCTTTTATATGCAGTGGCAATCTTTTATTTGAGCCCTAGACATCATCAAAGAAGAGAGGTAGAGTTGGAGAGAGTAGAGAAGGATTGCTGAATCTCCATGCTGACACTCCACTACTGTTGCTGCACAATGTGGATGTGATGGGGATCATGAAAGGTTTCGAGTCTACACAATGTGAGCAAAGAAACATCCAAGCCTTTGGATTGACTTGAATAACCCAGTGCCATGACAGGAGATTCATGAGCATCATCAAGCATCATTGGAACTCACCAAGTTTCTGTTCCAGCGGTTCTTGTCCATGTTTGATTCAATTTATTTGCAAAAAGGATTGAAATGAAGTGATCGAATAAATTTCTTCCTCATTAGAAAGATTGATCAAGCATTTTGTAAAAATTGTAAGGTCATACTAGGTAAGAGTTTGACCATGCAACATAAATTGATGATTGTAGTTGTTTGTGTTTGAAGATGGAAGACTAAAGAGTATAAGAATCGGAGGGCTAATGTTGGAATTTGAAAGGAGATAAACTAATAGCTTTTAAGGATAAAATAATGAAAGAAAATGAAGTCTAAATTAGAAAATCAATACTATATGTGAAGAGATGGCTAATAATATTAGAAAAAAAGCTATAAAGCTGCTAGAAGAGTCAAAGAAAAAAAAGGCTATATGATAACAAAACTTAGTGGCAGAATGAGAAAATTCAATTAGTGATTAGGCTAAAAGAGAGTTATAAAAAACTACCTAAATGTAAAAATAGAGAAGCATATCGAAACTATTAGATACCTAAGAAAGAAGTTAAAAATGTAGTATGAGAGGCTAGATTCAAGGCATATGAAGAATTATATCATAAGATAGAAACTAAAGATAGAGAGATATATACAGAATTGCAAGATTAAGAGAAAAAAAAAAATTAAAGATGTGATTTAGATTAAATGTATCAAAGATAACGATCAAAAAGTTTTGATTAAGGAGGACGAGATCAAAGAAAGAAATGCTATTTCAATAAATTATTAAATGACAATCACGTAGATAGTTTAGAATGTTTTACTAACTCCCTTGAGAACAAAAATATGAAGTATACTTATAAAACTAGGATATCTGAGGTAAAAGAGGCTATGAAAAAGATAAAAATAGGAAAAGTAGTAGGACTTGACAAAATTTTTATGGTGGTTTGGAACCATTTAAGAGATGTAGGAGTAACTTAGATGACCTCCTAACTTAGATGACCAATTTGTTTCATAAGCTCTCATAAACTAAACAATGCCTCATAAATGGAGGAAAAGTACTCTTGCATCGATTTATAAGAATAAAGAAAATATTCAAAACTGTTTTGACTATCATGATATTAAGCTCGTGAGTTAGTAGTTGAATATAGGTTGAGATGTATTATCAAAATATCAGAAAATCAATTTGCTTTTCTGCTAGGAAGATTGATTATAAAAGTTATTTTTCTTCTTAGGAGCTTAATAGAGAAGTATAAAGAAAAGAGGCAAGATCTTCATATGATTTTTATTTATTTAAAGAAAACATATGACAGAGTTCCTAGAAAGGTCTTATAATGGGTTTTAGAAAAGAAAGGAGTATTTATTAGATATACTAATGTAGCAAAAGAGATGTATGATGCAGTGGTTACTAATGTAAGAACTATTAAAGGTAATACCAGTGAATTCTTAATTATAGTTGGTTTACATCAGGGATTTACTCTTAATCCTTATCTTTTTGCATTGATTATGCATGAGCTTATTAAATGTATTTAAGATGATATTTCATGGTGCATATTATTTGTAAATGATATAATACTGGTAGATGAAATTAAGGTTGGGCTTAATTGTAAGTTGAAACTATAGAGAAATGTATTAGAATTTAAAGGTTTTAGGTTCAATAGGATAAAGATAGAATATATGAAATGTAGTTTTAGTACAATTAGAAATAGGAATGAATTTAGAGTAAAAATTGAAGATCATAAAGTTCCTAAAAGTAATCATTTTCGATATTTAAAATCAATCCTTCGTAAGGAAGGAAAAATTAAGGATGATGTTGTTCACTCTATTAGATTCAAGTATGTTGGATGAAATGGAGAAATGCAAGTAAAATATTATGTGGCCATAAAATATCTGCTAAGTTGAAAAAAAAAATATAAGGTAGTCATAACACTGGCTATGCTTTATGTTATGGAATGTTGAGCAATTAAAAAATTATATATGTACAAAATGAATGTGACTAAAATGAAAATATTAAGGCAGAGTTGGTAATAGAAGAAAAAATAAAATAAGAAATGAAGTTATTTGTAAAAAGGTGGAGGTAGCACCAATAGAGGATGACAAATTGAGGAAAAGACGATTTAAATGATTTGGACATTTGCAATGTAAACCTAGAGATGCAGTATAAGGGAGTGATTTGATACATATAGAAAGAAAAAGAACTAGAGGTAAACCAAAAATTACATTGAAGTTATAAAGAAAAGTTTGAAATCTTTATATTTTATGCATTTTATGAATTCTATGCTATTTTGACATTTTTTGAAGAAATATTATTACATGATAAATTAATCAATGCAATAGAGAGTGCATATCCACATGAAAGCAATTGAAATGCATAAATACATATAATTAAAAGTACATATGATAAAATTCATGTAGCAGAGAATGCATACTGACATCTAACTTCTCATTAAATGTTCGTGTCGCTCGTAGATGTTAGGGTCATAATTGAGCTTGAGATTTGATTCCAACCTAGATAATGCCCCTATCCTACATCCAATAATCAATCTCTCCTTGAAAGCCACTTTGATGCTGATATGATGCTTGATACTATGGTGGCCATCTAATTTGGGAGAAGATTGAGATGGTAAAATCTGACCCATAATCTCGCTGAGGTAGTGGAGGATGGTAGTCACTAGAATATAACATCTCAAATGAAAGATAATTATAAAATTTTGATTCTTTATAGTGTGAGTAAAATCAATGAGGGTGGGCCTTGCACAATAGTAAGGTTGCTTCATTATGACACACAGCAATAGCCTCTTTGTATTGAGATTTGAGAGTAAGGCTCGTATATATGACCCTCTCCGAATCCCATGGTGGTAAGAGCCTCATGCACTAGAACACCCTTTTTTATAGCCCAAATAAAATTAGTAGAAATCTGTATTAACTTCTAATCCCTCACATGTTGTAGTTTCATTCATTTCCTGTCAAAAGAATCAAATTTTCATTCAGTTTTTGCGGACATTAAATATATGTATGTTCTAATAATATTCTGCTTAGTCTTTTTTATCTTGCAGTCAGAAAATAAAAGCTGGTTAAAGGGTTCAAAAACTAATATTGCATTATTTAGAATTGTCAGTTCTTGTTCTGTCATTAAATGTTTGCATTTTAAGGCCACCTGTGCTTTGAACTTCATCTCAAACTTCATACCAAATTTAGTTAATGGAATCTAATAAAGAGTTACTCCATTTTTTTGACAAAGCACCTCTATGTCATGTTAATTTTGATTCCTTGTAGCCTCAGTGAAACCAACATTAATGTGTTCTGGTCTTTCATTTGTTATAGAATTATTCTTTTCAGTCAAGGACCTCAATTGTCATTCTATTTTCTGAACACCATGAATATATATATTGGTATCATTATTTAACATTCTAATAATATTCTGCTTTGAGTATTCGATCATGCAGTCGAAAAATGAAAGCTGGTCATCCATCACTGCCAATGGTCTTAAAGGTTTGCAGGTTAGCATTAAGAATGAAGTTTGAGAGTATTCTGAAAACTAAACATCTTTTGTATAGTTATGTCCCATTTCTTGACATTATGTCTTCTTTTAGTTTCTCATTTTGTCTGATTCTTTTAGATTGTAACAGTAGATGGACGGCTGGAGAATCTGGTTTACCCATTTCCAGGTTTCAAAATCAAAGCCAATGGCCATCTTATGTGAGTTCACTTAAGGCTCCTGTTTCGCTGGTTTCTGTTTGTTGCATAGTCTGTTGTAGATATGTATATCCTGCTAAGTTTTGATATCTTACCATCTTTAATGACAAATGTGATATATATGCTACTGTAGTCACATATTTTATTAAGAGCACATCTGAAAACAGCATATAGAGATAATGAATTCTAAACAGAGATAAAATAAAACAAGCATTTCATGTAAATTTGTGGTTATCAAGAAATAAACTGCAAGTGCTTCCTCAAAGCATGGTTTCAAGTCCTGACAGGATATTTCATGGGATGCTGTAGCGAGTTGCCATCTTAAGTGTCAGAACAAGACCATTCCACTACTATCCCAATGTTCCAATTGACTCGTCTTGGGACTGCCCCGTTCCAAATGCCGGGATGGATAGGGACGGTGGCATAACCTATTCTATAGAAAAACCAAAATAATCTCATCCTATGAGATTTAAAACCTTGTCTCAAAAGTAATTTCGTGTAAGTAATTTAACAATTGGTTAAGCAATAGCACATTAAAATTGATTTGAATTGCAGCTCGACCATAGACCCACTACAAGGTCAGCTAAAGAAATACCTGCCTAAAGACCAAGAAATGGATAAATAAATAAATAAACTAAATGTTGCACTTATGAATTAGACTAATTCATGTTTCTGTATTTTTCATAATCTGTGGTTGAATCTTGAGGGAAGAAAAAACTAAAAGATGGGAAAACACTAACAGAGTTATAGGAAGAAAAGGGAAAAAAATTAGAAGAAATGACAAAACTATACATTGCTTCTCATGGGTCCACTTATGACTACCTATGACAGTCACTATGGATCAAGGTCTGCCAAACTATACTGGTACTTCATATCAGCTAATGACTAGTTTAGTATGGTATCAGTACATACCATACCGAACCATGGTGCATCGAAGAAAGGTGACAATCGCGAGTAGGTCAGAGAGGATAGGGAAAGTGGAGAGAAGAGGCTTATTTTGTTGCGACGAACAATGACGAGACCAACGGATTTTGAAGGAGCTCCAACGAACTGATTTTGCTGTCATCTTTTTACTTGAACAAGATGAATGGCAATTGGCGAAGAGATAGATGGAGGCCAGCGAAGAGACGGATAGAGGTGATGGGCAAAGAGGACAAGAAGCAAGCATTGGAATAAGGTTAGGGTTTTTTTATCACATGAGAGAGGGCCAATGATTCATCATGCCATTTTATAAAATATTAAACAGATCGAACAGATTCAAACCCGCAATCTGTTGGCCTCCGAACCCATAGCCCACATACTAATTTGAATGGTTGAACCGATTCGGTTTCTAGCTGATCTAATTTGGTTTGCCCCGAACTAGTCGGTTTGCGTTGGTTCAGCACACCATGCTGTAGATTAAATATTTGGCCTCCTAAATAACTTAGCTCTAGTATATAAGTAAATCAACCTAAATGTCATTATAAAATATTCATCTAAAATGGTCATTCAATACTTGCTCATGCTGGCAAATAAATAATAAGCACGTAACTTGGAAAGGAACAAAGGTGCACTTTTCTAATGTCCTGACATGTATTCAGTTTGATCAGAAAAATAAATGATAATTGTAATTTTGTCGATAACAGTTTATCTTGCATGTAATGGTGTTAAAACCTCAATTTACTCATTGGGTTCACAATATATTAGATTCATGGTCATGCGGCTGGCAGCAGCCTAATTATCCACATTGATTTATTCACATTATAAGTTTTTCTTTACTCTTCTACTTTGATTTATTTAAGAATTTGTAGTACCCTAATTTAGCTCTTTGCCTTGAAAATGATGTTTTTGTCTATATAATACAACTCAGGCGCATGAAATATTATTTCTTGTTCTTCTATGATGTGATGGTCAAGTTTTTTTTATTATGATACTGTTCAATTTCCAGATCTCCATTCAAGTTCTTTTCTCTGGATAAATAGGATCCAAGGTGGAATTGCCCATGAAGGAAACTTTGTTGTTTTAATTTCTGTTCCTTTAGTTTGGATCTTTACTTTCAGGCTTTAAAGAATTTAAGGCCTAAAGGAAATCCTCTTAAAAAAAAGAGAAAAAAAGAGGAAATTTACTTAATTGGCAACTCAACATCGAAGTAGTACACCGACACTTTTTCACTTGCAGAACAGAGTCAATACATTGTTTGTTAGATGCAGATGTACATACTAGGTAAATATTGTTTTATTTTAGATATCACAATATACAAAACTAACTTTGCCTCAGGAGGTGATATTACTTTCTTATGGCAATTCTTTAGAAGACAACTCCAAAATTTCTGTAGCATGTCAAATGCTCACTTCAAACAGTTTCAATCAGCAGCTTATTTGTCTGGGAAAATTATTTTCCAAGTGGAACCATGCAAATACAAATGAAGTTCATACTTCACACCAAGCATCAGATCTTTTTTTTTTTTCTGTACCTATTTTGTCTGAATGAATCCAATGAAAATATTTAATGCCTGGACCTGGATATTTTTGTTCAGACCTCCTTTATTGTAAGTTAAAAGAGCTAATGGTCAACCCAACACAAACTCTTCTTTGAGGGACTAGGTCCAGGAATGAAGACTGTGTGGAAGTAATAAACCTCAGGACTAGTTGGGCCTTTTCAGAGAGAAGTGAACCATGCATATTTAAGCTTATGATATTCTTGAGTTTCAAGTTTGGCATCCACTTTTTTGACAACATATTGGTATATGTCTTAATAGAAACTAGATCAACTTTCTTTTTTATATATTTTTGTTATTATTTATATTTGTTTGTGTATATTGCGAAGGTTTAATATACTCATGAAATTTTATATTTTAGTATTAAATTTCCTTAGAGGTTGTTTGTCCTTTTACACGTGGTCTTTTTGACAATTAAAATGTTTGATTGAAATGGCTCTATGTTAGTTATTTGATCCATAGAAAGAAACTATCTAATGAAGTTTTAGTTTCTTGACATTTTTATCCATGTCGCTTAGTTCCACACGGAATAAACACATCAACTTTTGCATTCTGTGTACTTAGAGGACCACTTCTACCAGACCAAAGGGTGAAAATGCTCTAGTTTGAGGATATCAGGCAAGCAAAACATATATAGACGTACTGATTATTTTTTGTCTAAGTGTTAGTTCATCTTTGACCAGTTAGCCTTCATCCAGTGGTAATTGTGCCAGCATTTTGTTGTTACATTTCTAGTATGCCGAGCATCTTTATTCCACAAATTGTTTTACAGTTATGTTTAAAATGTCCTCAAGAGATGCTTGTTTTTTTATCCGATATAGGCATCCTTTGGCACTGTGATAGGTACTAAAGCTTTTGTCCGTTGAAATTTGGACCATAGAACTTTTAATAAAAAGCTATTTGCTATTTAGTAAAAGCATTAAGCACTTTAGAACTTTGACATTTACTTAGTAATCAAACTAAGAAAGTATTTTTAACAAAAATAATAAAAAAAAGAATATATTATAATACTTTTAATCATCTAATTGTTTGTATCAAAATCAATTGTTATAAAATTATTTTTAATTTATAAATTATATATTTTAATATCTTAATCTAAATAATATAATAAATAATAATTTTTATATCTTATAAATAATATTTTATAATATCATTTTATTATAATACTATTATTATAATATAATAATATATATTATTATTGTAACATTATATTATTAGAATAAAATATAATAATATTATACTATTATACTATTTTATTATAATAATATTATAAATATTATAATACTAATATTTTCATATAATACTTATTACGATATAATATAATTATTATATTATAACATAATTAGGTTATAACATGTGACCTCTAAGTCTAACGAAATAGCTTTCTAATGTGTCACTATTGAAGCTTTCAAGCAAACTCCAAATTGGAGTTTTATTAGACATTTTTCAGCTTTTTGGAGGAACCGAAAAAGTTATTTTAAAATTTTTAACTAAATACCCAAGATCTTCCAAAAGTACTTTTGACCCTCGGAGGGCACATTTTGGCTCTCCAAAAGCCATGCCAAACAGGGCCTTGGTAATTTAATGGAACTTCTTGACCAAAATGCTCCTCAACACTGAAAGATAGGAGTAAATAACATGTTGCATCTGTGGTCTCTTTACATCATTTGAACAGATGTCTGTTTTCTGTTTTTCTACAGCCTATCTTATTTTCATGCACATAAAAACCTTACAAATTCTTGCTAAAACTGAGAGCATGGTATAATGACCATCCCTTATTACTATTCTCTAGTTTTAGTTCCCTTTTATGTAACTGGTTTTCCAGGGTGATATGAACCACGAAATCACTGTTTCTGCAAGAAGCCTGGTTGCATTATGTTGTTTTGTACAAGTTCAGCAAAAACCTGTTTGTGTATCTTAACTGGCAAAAGCTAAGAGCATTAGTTTTTTCAGTGATGCATCCATCTTTCTCCCTTGGATATTTTTTTTCTTTTTCACTTTCCATATGTTTACATCTTGCACATTTTTTGCCTTTCTTTTCTTCGTTTTGGAGTGACAATTATTCTGCACCAACAGGAGAATATCTAACAGCAACGTTTACACTGTGAAGATGGATGATGGGGCTATTTCAATTGGCACCTTAAAATTCCCCCTGGATATTAAAAGCGAGTTTCGCATGGAATTGCTGTAAGTTGTCAATGCTAATGGTTTGCAAATATATTGCCTTCCGCTTGGTATTAAGATTGTCTTAACATAGGAATTGATTTAAGGATCTTTTTGTGTATCCCTTATTTTCAGAGACCCATGGTTTTAACTTGTGAAAGCTTATGTTGGAAAATATTTAGTTTTATGACGGTTATGTGCTAAAAAAATTTTAGATACTTATATATGATCAAGAAGCTCAAATAATAATTTTTTATTTAGTTTTTTTAGATGAGATTCTGAGTTGTTACAAATGGCATTAGAATAGACCTAATGCATGACTTATGTAGACTAAGGGATACTGCAGATGGGCTATGTATTTATGATTAGATTTGGATGTGGATTGGAACATGAATCCTTAACCGGGTAAAGATGCCAGATAGATGGAGTATATAAGAACCCATGCTAACAAGTGTTTAATCTCACATCGATTATGTACTGAAAAGATCCTGAATACTTTACAGGATAAAAAAGCCCAAATAATACTTTTAAACTAGCCTTTTTGGATAAAATCTTACATAACTACTAAACAATATGATTTCTTATCATAAGATCAGACAGCCGTGTCTTCATCTGTTATCAAATTTTTGTTTCATTATTAGAGTATTTTTTTCTGAGTTTTTTCATTATACTCTTTTGTCACAGTTATGTCGACAGAAAGATCAGAATAACCCGAGGTAATGAGGGCATACTACTAGTCCATCTGCGCCTTGATGGAACTAGGACAATGTAAGTATCAGAAAAAGAAGAACGAATATCACTGTCCAAGCTGTTGCTCATTTTCTAGAAGAGTATGTGTGACTGTCAGTTTTCCTTGGTTTTTCATGGATATTATTATCCATACTTGTCTGATCTAATCAGCATGTAAATTTTCTGTGTCAGCACTGGCCTTTTAATGCTTATATTTAATTGATAAGTAACTGAAGAATTTTATGAGAAATTACTGACTAGGTTGTCTTCCCAAATTTCTCAAAATCCCCAGGCGAGTTTGATTAACCATCAATCAAATCGAAATTTCTTTGTACAAAATACAAAGGCTTCTGGGCTGCTTAGCTCACAAAAAGGAAAGCCACATCATCAAATCTAATGAGCTGGTCAGCAACACTTACCCATGGTACCATATGGGATCGATGCCAAGACCTGCTCTGATGGCATCCATCTGCTGCCCATTTAAGTTCTTGCTGTTTTAGTTGCTGGCTGAGAAGCCACTCCCTGTCCACTCTGTGTGTCCCATGTTGGACTCAAGTTATTACATCTAATCTAATTTACTTATTACAAAGTAGACCCCTGGATTTATTTGTTCTGCCATCTTCAGACCTTTTGACTCTTACCCCAGATTCTTCGCTACAGCTCTACGAGGAATTCTTTAAAAACAAAGGGGAAAATAAAAAGATTCGTGCTGCTGTAGCCACTCAATTGTCATAACTTCTGTTAGATAAAAATGATCTCTTGATTTTTTTTTTTTTTTTTTATGCCCCCCAAATGTTCGGCTTGCTGTTGGGTTTACAATTTTTCTCAGCTTGAAAAATGTCACGGATTCATTTTCGTTAGGGTTGAAGAACCTTTCAGAACAACGGGTGCCCCAAAATATTTTCTATGATTCATAAGAACTGTAAGTTGCTGCAGTCAAGAGGAATAGCCTCACATCTTCACTAAGTGCCTCAGCAGGAAGGCATCATTCATTATCTAAATATGATAGCTTTTGCATGGACCGCAGTTAGATCATAGTGCAGATTAATTTCTGTTTATCAGAAGACAAGAATGGTTTGCAGCTGCCTCTTACCTCGTGCAGACCACAGTTTGGACCAAGCAGATCATTGTCACTAGAAAGATCTGCTTCCACCCTGAGCAGAGGTCCAGGCAGGGTAACAGAGCTCAACACCTGCAATCTATTAGAATAGTCATTTGATGACTTTATATTAGTCAAGATGGGTCCCTGTACAACATATGAAAGTGCTATTAAAAAAAAACAAAAAGCAGCTAAGCTGGACCATCACTTAGCAAGCGAAGAGATGTCCCAGTCAAGACCAGCCGAGAAGCACAAATCAGCACTTTTCCTCCACCTCTCCACACCATAAAGAGAGAATGAGAGGCACCCAGAGACGCTGTCCATCCTACTATCTCCAATAATATTTAACAATAAATATTGAAGTAAATACAAAAACTCTACTCTTTTTATCTCTAGATTTAGAACTAGTGCGATAAAAAAAAAAATCTTGCCCTGATGAATTGCTAAATTAGTTAAAGATGATTAACTCTTTTAAATGATACATTTCATTGTTTTGAGAGGCATCTTATATGCAGGGACAATTCATGTTTAATTAAGCCAATTAACAACTAGCATTGGTAAAGCTTTTTCCTTTAATAAATTAATGTCACAGAACTGCTGATCGACCTCTTAAGTCCCATGCTTTAAACTCGGCTTACAGCCAATCTATCACACAATGTCTTATATGCTGCACTGCAATGCTTGAATTTCTCCTCTGCTGCTACCTGTTCATACCATCAAAAACAGATGATTTTACTCTCATAGTTCCAACATAAGAATCTCAGGTCCAAGAATACAATGATAGCTCAGTTAAATGGAGAATCAGGAAGTGTAGGAGGCAAACTTAATCTATGGAGCTTTTAGAGTGAATGGAGATCCAAAGAGTTCTTTTTCTAAATATTTGAGTTGAAGATTCAGTCCAGCTTTGGGAGCAGAACACCTTCCACTAGGTGGGATGTATTCACAATGCAGTTTCACATGATATACATTATACATTTCAAAGCATTCACTTCAAACGCAGAAAACCTTCAAACAGGCATTGGCTTCAAAAGCAGGTTTATGGACTTGCTCTCTCTTCCAAAACTGGTTGCCTCTCTACAATGAGAAAGCCTACGCTGAAACACATCTAATGTTGGTTGCCATTGCATGAGCAAGAGCATTTGTTGGCAGTCCTGATGTTTAGACTGCAAGATGAACTTTCCTATGGCTATGATTGTGATTTATGAACAATTTTCATGGCTTCGGCTCTAGTGCGAAACTGGCCATGGACCTGTTGGCAACCTTGTTTTACCATTTAAGCTGGAAGGCTGCATGGTTTTACCGAATGAAAAGAAAAGGAAAGGAAAATAGAAATGAGAAAGAAAAAGGAAAACGCTAATTTGTCTTACCTTCGATGAACCTTGGTGACGATCTGGATGCCATCTTAAGGCACAGGCTCGATACCTGAAAAACAATGCACAAGTTCATAATGACAAATTCATCATGCTACATGTCCTTAATATTGCAAATGAACATGTAACCAACTACATTTATGTAATAAGCTCATATGCAGCAAGAAAAATATCATATCAATTCCAGAATGACTGTAAGTGGTTTATATATGAAAAGTTCAAGAACCTACGCATTTTTAACTTCGTCAAGTTTTAATGGACCAGATGGACTCAATCCAAGAGCCAACCGCTCAGAAGCTAACTCAGATTGTGTGGAAGTATCATTTTCATCATCTGATTCATGTCTCCAGTTCCGAGAGCTATTACCATAAGCATGACCAGAAGAGTTCCACCATCGAAACTTTTCAGATCCACTGTAAGACCAATAAGAATTCTGTGCCCCTCCAAATGCAGACCCGAAGATGGTCTCAACTTCTTCTTCATCATCATCACTTGAACAATGTACAAATGCACCTCTTCCTAAAAATGGACAAGATCCATTTTGAGTGCCGGGGAGGGAGGGGGGAGGGATAAGTCATAGACAGAAGAACAAACTAGTACTGGACAAAGATAATGATGTCCTTACTCATGTTTCTGTAATTTTCCCATTGAGATTCATGTACATGGTGACCACATTTCTTTGTTCGCCTGGCCCCACGGTGCCTTCTAACCCATGGGCCATCATTTGTTGCGTTTCGATCAACTTCATCTCGCCAGCTCTGAATCTCAGTAAAAAAAGACAAAAGGCATAGCAGATGAGGACAAAGCTCTAAATTTACAAGCATGGTCTTACGTGGTACCAAAAGTAAGCAGAAAATCATTATAGAAGAGCAACTATGACATCAAAAAGAAAAAAAAGTCTAATGGAGGATCCATGAAAGCATGGATAACTACCATCTGAACATGAGAATGATCACTGAATGTCTTATTAGTTATTATAGTTATAGATATATCTGTTTAATTTACCGGATGCAAAACTTCCCAAATTTAAAAAGCTCAAGCTGTCAAAGAATACAGAGTGCCATAGTACCCTTCCAGGTATTTTGGCCGTTATGAAGATATTGAAATGATCCATGATAAAGAACGTAAGAGTACTTGATCACAGTTTAATCAAGTTTCTGAAAACTAGTTAATGGTAAATGACCAAAAAAAGTTTGCAAGCATTTCAGGACTGAATAATGGTGTTGACCACCATCTTCAACAATTGTCACCCACAAAATATTTATTGACACTTGTAGCGCTCTCACAGCTCTTACCACAAAGAAATAAATTCTCCCAGTAACATAAGGTAATCGGAGTTGCATATATACAAATAAACCTAATTTTTGCAATCCGCTTGAATTGTATTGCTTCTACATCATCATTTCATGTCAAAAACAAATAATGCATTTGGATAAAATGTACAAATAAAAACCTGTTCAATGATCTATCAGCTAGAATACTTGACACAACAGAACATGTCATGACAGAGACAGAAGCAGGCTTTCATCCCTTTTCCCATCCATTTTCTTTTTGAATGGAACCTTTTTCCCATAAAAACCATAATTAAAACTTCTCATATTTAAGTTGGTAATACCATTGGCATTTTTTGAAACTTTATAAGATGTCACCCAAAAATTTTGCAGAAACAACCTGAATGGAGTACCTCATAAATTCATGGGTTGGAGAGAAAACCACGGAATTAAATTTATAATATATCTATGAACATCCAAAGTCATGGACAATTAAACAATATAAGCTAAGGGAAAGGAAAAAAGAAAAACCCCATTTCACTAAATTAATGACAAATTTTGGTATCCCTCAATGGTGCTTATAATTCTCAACTATTCCTTTAGAAGGACCTGACTCAGACCACGAACCATTGGATAAAGGTACATAAGTCGGGTTCAGGTCAGGTAGGAGTTGATGGGAACACAACATGCTGGATTGAACACCCAACCTACCCGATCCCAGAGGCCAGAACCTGAGAGATCAAACAAAACTGGTCCTAAATCTAACCCAGCAAAAAATTTGTGTATCTGCCAATAAAAACCCTGAGCTGACCAGATCAATTGATAGATTTTGGGTTTTGCAATACCAAAACATACCTATATAAGGTTGGCAGTCGCCATATCAGATCCTGTACTGCTACCCAACCAGTACATCTCATACCAAGTATCGCTACATCACATACATTAGTACCAATACTCAATATAGCAGCATACCAGGTCTCAGTGCCCTACCAGTAATCCAGTACACCTCTTATTAGGCGGTATGCTCCAGCATAGCAAGCCATGCCTACCCAGAAGGCCAAAACGACATGAAAATTGTCCCAGTCCTTATCTCTAACAAATGATCACCTAGCTAAAGCTCCACCAAGGCACCAACCCTTATTAAATGCCAATATTCACTGAATTATTTTTGAAAATATATTGCAATATAAAAAAATCAAAAAAGAAAGCACCCTCTTAATTACTATTTTTCACTAAAAATACTATTCATACACCATATTGGGATCAGTCATCCTCCCAACAAGAATTCCATTATCAATACTAGATGTGAGACCCAGCCCTTTTAGCTCGCTTAGCTTAGATTAACATGCAATTTAACTAGATTAAGTTAAAAAATATATAAAAAACATTATAATTAGAATTTTAGATTGAAACTATATTCATGATGATCGATATTGAGTTAGCTTTCTAATGCGTCTTAAATCACTCAAATCAAAGGTCAAGTGAGGAAGTTAGAAGCAATTTAATGAACATATATCATTGCCGATGAACTCCAAAACAATTATGAAATTGCCATTGATTGAGATAAGGACGATTTTGTGTTTCTATCTGAATTTTTATATTTCAAAAATTATGTTGGATAAGTCAAAAGTTAGTTTTGAATCAAAATATATTTTTTAATACTTAATAGATATTTATCTTTTTAGTCTTTTTAAAGAAATCAGAATCTTACTAAAACTAGGAAGTTTATTCGAAATTGGTATCTTATAAAGAGTAAGAAATCTATTTACTTTAGGAGTCAAGAATCTATTTTAAATATTTAATGGTTATCTATTTCTTTGATTTTCTTAAAGGAATCAATATTCTACTAAAATTAGAAAGTTTATTTGTTTTAGGAGATTGGTATCTTATGAAGAGTAAGAAACCTATTTGCTTTAGGAAATCTCTAAATAGGGCTCAATTGAGGTTTTTTGATAACAAATCAACAGTTCAGAAGGATGAAGAAAGTGAAGGTTGATGGAGCCTTTGAATATCAAAAATTGAGGATTCGTTTCTAGTGATTTTATCTAGAAAGGTAAGTAACCTTATTATTCTAGCGATTTTATCTAGAGAGGTAAGTAACCTTATCATAAGTTAGATATTTTGTAAATTGTTCATGATTTTTGAAAGAATTTTAAACCTTGGTAAGTAACCTAATCATAAATTAGAATATTTTATAAGTTGTTCATGTTTGTTAAAAGGAATTTCAAAATTCTGTAAAAAATATTACAAGATTGCAAAATTTATTTTATAATGAAATAATTGCTAAACTTTCATATAATCAGTCATTTTGAAATAATGAGATTTTGCAAATTATTTCTAAAATATTATTAAAGGTTTAAATTCTGCATAGCATGTTTATTACAAATATAAATCAAGTACAGTTATTTTTGCATAGCTATTTATTGCAAATTCTGAAAAATTACTATTATTACGAGAATTTTATAATATGAATAAATAAATATTAATGAATACAGAATTATTGATAATAAAATATATTTGAAAATATGAAGCTCTTGGTCCACTATGTAATGACTCTGATACCATGTTTTGACACTGGGACCCACTTTCACAATGAAGATATGTGAAGGATACACCCCCACCCATAGGGTTAAATATGGTGCTACGGCCTCCATCCATAAGGTTAAATATGGTGCTATGGCCCCCATCCACAGGGTTAATTATAGTGCTATGGCCCTGTCATAGGGATATATGTGATCATAGTCTGTGACCGTGGAGTATAAACTTCTGATAACATGTATTACTGATAACATGAATTGCTAATGACATGAATAAGATGACATAAAATTTTAAATATGATAATATGAAAGATATTATATGAAAAGTTTTATGTACTAGTTAAAGATACCTTAAAATTTATAAGTATTAGTATATTAATGATATGTGAAATTATGAACTGAAGTTTTTCGGTTTTCTAATGCTATGCTTTGTTTTATAAAAAGTTTTATAAATCTTTACTTGCTTGATCCACTAATTTATGCTTTTTATTACTTACTGAACGAAGGCTCATAAAACTCTTATTATTTTTTATTTCGGGGATTGAAACATAAGCAAAAGTCGAGTAGAAGTTAGCTCTTTATCTTAAGTATTATGTTAAATTGCTCTGCATATAACGCCTTATATGCTGGGAATTTATTTCTTAGTGTGCGGCGAACGTTTTAGATTTATCCCGAATCTGGAGCATTACAGGAGATAATTAAACAACCGACATAGTCTGATGCCTTATGGTTTTAGCCAACAAATTACTTACCTGTGTAGAAGTTGTCTAGAGGATCGAATTCATTTCACATTTACTTTATGTATCTATTCTTTGGAAAGGAAACTAAGGTTCTAAAAAGCAACAGCAACATGCAGGCAAGCTGAAGCACCATTTAGTACATAGCCAATGTCTCAACTCCCAAGCAAGTGCCAAAGCAAAGATGGGCTTGATGAAGGCAAAGGAAGAGGAAGAGGAAGGTGAAAGATAAGAGAATAAGGAGAGGTGAAGATGAAGGCAAAGGAGAAGAGGAAGTATGCAAAGGTAAGGATAACAAGGAAGTGGAGATAAGAACGGAGAGGGGGAAAATGATAAAACCAGTGTTGTTTTAAGCGCTAGGCATGCTTAAGCACAAAAGACACTTAGAGCCTAGGCACAAAGAGCAGATGCGCGCTTGAGCAAAGTGATGTGCATATTTTTGAAAAAAAAAAAAGTAGAATAATTTATATAAGATTTATAAGACATAATAGAAAAAAGTTAAAAAAATCATAATAGTAATATATTTAGCCTATTAGCTGAATAGAAATCTTCTTTCTCAATTGAAATCTATAATCCCTTGATATTTTTCCTTCTCTTTCTTAGATGATAGCATAATTTTCGATGTTTCATCTTTTTGTCTTCCAATTTTTAGCTTTTTTATAAAATAAAAAAAATAATTATGGTTGGGATGGTGCATCATAAAGTCAACACAGTCTAATAAATATAGTAGACTTTAAAAAATATTTTAAATATATCTTATTAAGAAAGGGGTGCCAAAAGTATGCGTCTTTTTCGTTTGGCCCTTATGTATGCCTATATGAAGGCATCTTGTTTAGTGTATAAAAGCGTCTAACTCTCGACACCTAGTGCCCCATGTCTTGAGCACAACTTAGGATATAAGAAGTGCCTAACCCTTATGCCTTATGCCTTATACTTTAGGCACGTTTTTGACAACATTGGATAAACCATGATTCACTATTGCTAGTTATTATCAGAGTTCCACCATCAGCTTCCAACCAAGTTCCACTAGCTACCATTGATGCCCAATGACCTACATACATTCTCTCTATGGTATATCTTACCAGTGCGTAGCACTCATACCGAGCATACCATACCGTACCAATAGGGACGGCTATGGAATAGGGCAGGTATGAGGAAAGGTACCTCCATACCTGTACCCATCAAAAAAATTTATACCCATAGCTGCCTCGTACTCGCTATGGGTATAAAATTTTGTACTCGTATCCGTATCTGCGGGGATTATGTAATACCCATACCCGCCCCATAACCCATACCCGTATCTACCCCATTACCGATACCCGTACCCACCATCTATTCTTTTAAATTTTTTTTCTTGAATTAAATAAGTTTAACTAATTACTAGCTATTAGTTTGAACAAAACTTTTTTCCTTCAAATTTTTAACTCCATTCCAAAATGAGCTAGGCACAGAACAATTGTAAGCTGCTTTTTTTTTCTTCTTCAATTCTAGACTAATCAAATGGACTAGGCCCCAACAAATTATGGTGTGTGGCCTACTGACCCTTATTAAATAAGGATAATTTTTTTTGCTGAAAATTATAAACAAGGATACTTAAGTAATTTTACTAGCGACTGTCATAAGTATGGGGTGGGGCGGGTAAATCGTTATGTCCATACCCGACGCATATATGTGATGAGTATTGCCACGTGTTCCCATATCCATGTTCATACCCATTTTTTGACCTCCATACCCACCCCAAATGAAGCGAAGGCGAGCGGATATCCATAGGTTCGAGGGAAATTGCCATTCCTACATACCAACATCAAACCAAGATTCAGTATAGGGTAATACCAAGTCTTAGTACGCTAAATGCTAAACCGCCCCATATACCAAGTATACCAATATTGTACCGATGTAGTATCGGTCTGAGGTTAAGTACCAAGATGACAAATCTTGATTCTCTCCTTTACTCTCATCAGTTCGTATAACTCTCTTTTTTCTTTTTTAGGTTTAAAAGACAGGCTAATAGAAAATTATTTTTAAAGTCTTGCTTATTGCAACCTACTCTACCTAAACTAAAATTAGACCATGCTTGACTTCCACCCAACCTCATGTTTCTGCCCAACCCAAGACACCAATCAGGCTGCATGTTGAGGCCCCAAGTGGTGGGTGACTCCTAACAGGTGACATATGAGGGCCACCTAGAACTTATATGTCATAGTCAAGGGAATACATAGGCCAATATAGCTGCAAAACTGCATTTAGAAGCATTAAGGAAGCAATCATTGAGGGCTTTCATCCAGACTGGTTCCTTTACATCTAGTGCTTAAATTGCTTGTGGAAACATAAGCACAGTAAGACTACTAAAAGATCTAGAGGAAATAAAGAATAAGCCCAGAGACCTCCATAATATCTATCAGTTTAACGAAAGATTTAGATACTAGTAAATGGATGCTTTCTAACCAAATTTTACACACTTGACTGAATAGAGTTTTAGTTAATATCAAAGGGAAAAACCTATTTCTTGGGTGTAATATCAGCTATTTAAATTTCTTGCAACTGAAAGTTCTGCCTTCCTCATACAAGGAGGGTAATGAACTAATTCAGACCTAATCCTGGGTTGCAGCCCAACAAGCAACTCAATTTACCATGTAATTTGAGTTGCAGGCATTTAAACAAGAATATAGGCTTGCACCTGCAACTTAAGCTGCATGTGGCTCCAGTTACAAGTTTCCAAACAATCTCATAGATTAAGTTGAAATGCTGCCAAAAGAAGGTTTGACTGATTGCGTACTTTGTAAACTTAAGTCCTTTGTGTCTATTTTCTCCCCAGCTTGGGATTCTATCTATTCAAATAGCCACTTGCAAAGTCAATGTGGCACGCCACACACATGACATGTCACACATACCAATTTTAACAAGTGCCTTCTGCCCTCTATTTCTATGTCCTTTACTTCAATCAACCCTAGTCCACCTATGCTCTTGCAAAACATCCACAGTGCTTCTGTATTACCTTGGCATTAGAGCAAAAGGATCCTACTCTATTCATCCTTTCTTTTCATGGATCTTCTTCCATTCCATCTTTGATTGATTCTCTTATCATTATGGCATCAGAAAATGAGTTAAGTTTCATGACCAAAGCTCTTCAAAATGATATTTTAACATAGAGCAACAAAGCTGCTTAGTTCTTTTTAATTAAATTCCAAACTATGAGAATCCAATGTCTTTGATCAAAGCCAAAAGAAGAAATTAATACTGCCATAGACCAGTCTTTAACTATAAAAATTGGCACTATCAAAGAGGGCATCAGTCAGGGTCGATTTCCCAGAAAAAACTGAGAAACAGATAATCATTGCTGTTACTCCTAACCATATTTTCATTCTTCTGTTATTCTTTTTCTCCATGCAGTTAGAAGGGAATTTACAGTTGGAGGAAACAGAGTCAAACCTAACCATAATGGTATTTTGCTATGGACTAGCACTACCTAACCAAATATATACTTTATCATCTTAACTAAATTATGAATATCCTTTTTCTTGACCCAAGCTTGTTCAAAAGAACATCACTATCCACATATGTGGCCTTACTAGCATTTTAATGTTTACTTCTCACCTTTCTAATTGTTACCAGGTTCTTTTTTTGCATTAATTTTCAAGAAAGATTGTTACTTCCTCTTGCCTCTAGGACTGTGACAATTATTCTTTTATTATAGTCTGTTCTCACATCATAGCTGGTATAACTTTAGGTTTCAATTTCTATTTTCTAAGAGTCTAAGAGTCTAGTTCCAGTATGCTATTAACAAACATCTTACTTTTTATCTCTCTTCATCTAATTCCTAGGGTTTGCCTTCATAGCTAATAGCCATCATGCAATTTGCAGCAGTATACAGAGGATGAAACGGACAATGTAGGGATGGCTTCAAAAGGTAGGGCAACAACAAGATAGATTTGACTCTGATTTTATTTAATTTAGAACCTTGATCCAGTAAGCATAGAAGATTTTCTAATCGGAACCAAGGTAATAATCAAATTAAGAAAGGGTTTTCAGTTTACAGCAATTGCATGATTCAGGCAACCATAATTTTTATTGGTTTTTCTGACATAAATTATACCAAAGTAAACTAGATAAGCACCAACTTCAGTCCATCAACAAAGAAGCACACATAGGCAGAAAATTAAAATGAATAAAAATATGTAGCATTTTAAGTAATAGATACGAAACTTGAAAAGGCTCTACCATGTCTTTTAATTTCCAAACAAAGAAGCCAAAATCTTTTCTTTATCCAAACTCTTCGTTGCACAAGACTTTCTTCAATGAAAGTAAAGACTACAACTCCATCGAAATAGTGATATAACTAATACTAACTCAGACATAATCAAGGCACTCCGAAGAAGTAAAGGAACCTGTGAAAAAATTGGAGGCAATGTATGGAAACAACTGAAGAATTCTTCAAAACAAAATGTTATCAAGTGAGTAAGCACACAAAGAGCAGAACACCATTTTATGGGATAACACTTTATCAATTACACATATAATTATATATAATTGATAATATTTTACCAATTATATTTAAGTGATATCTCAGCATCTCTTAGAAAGTATGACCCTAAACCCAGTAAAATGGAGGAAACATATTCATGTAGCCGACCGAACTAGTTTAGAATTAAGGCTTAATTGTGTTGAGTTGAGTGGAATTTTAACACTTTATCCATTATAAATCCATTTTTTAGGAAACAAAAAAGAAAACCCACAACCAATAGATAAATAATAATAATAATAATAATAATTTCATGGATGGGAAGTTTGCTAAATGTACAATAACAACACGATATAAATTTAGGAAGTATTCCATAATATATTAACTTTCTCATGTTTTAATGAGCAAAGCAATAGCAGAAACAGATCCAAATGATCCAGAATTGTAAAAATGTGCAAAGAAAACAAGCCTACAAACAACTCAAACATATACAGAAAACTAACCTCAAAAAGATATTCCGCATATTCAGAAATATTGCGTATCAATGTCCCTTTTGATTCTTTATTTCTCCTTCGTTTTGCATAGTAACTAAATCTCTGCATATGAGAATTGCTGAAGACATGAGGCTCAAAGCATTGCATTTTTTGAATTACTAACAGATCACATGCAACATTAATTAAAGTTTCAAGAAAATGTTAGATCTCAGCAGCCTTTATTTAAGAAGCTGAGTTTCATGGTAGTCAAATTACTGGTTTACTAGTATGGTAATAAGCAGTCATAACATTATATCACATCATAAAACCTTAATGGTACTCAACAATTGAGGGGAGTTAATTCTACAACTGCCTCAGAGGTTTAATTCAATATTTCTAAAAATAGAAAGCTTAAACTTCTATTGGAAAAGAGAATAATAAGAACCTAGAGAACCTCAAAAGGAAAAAATAAATCAATAAAAATAATTTGTAGCCTACAGCTGAAGAACTTTATGACAGTAGATTATTCCAGTTCCATTGTCTGAGAGGATCAAGGAACTGTCACAGATAAAAACCATTCTTATCTTTTTATTTTTTAATTGTAAAAGAGCATACCAGTTCACAAAATATCATGCAGGAAAAACAAATGCCTTGTACATAACTATATACACACAACTCAAAGTACTCACAGTACATGTTCATATAAATTAAGATGAGTATTATAAATTTATTATAGCTTCAAGATGTACGATTCTACTCCACTTAATTTCTCATACTTACCCTGACAAAAATTCAAATAGCATATCAGAGAAAGTATTCTTGTGGAGGTATAATGAAGCAGCAAACGGAGTTGTAGTCCTGATTACAAAGGAAGCACTGCTCCTCTGCATCAGTTCTCTTACAGCAAGGCCATCTACATAGTTAGCATTCATCTGATTAGTAATTCAACCCAAGACTTGCATCTTAAAGTGGAGTTTGAAATTTAAGACAAACTTCTACGGAGTCATTTGCATCACACAGTAATAACTCGATTGTCAGATTTAATCTGGAAACAATTAGATTCGTCAAACAACTTATTTGGTATCCTAAACAGGTTGTGGAAAATCAAAAAAAAATGATAGTAGATGATTCTGTAATTCTTGATTCTTATATTTTATTCAATTGATACTTTGAAGGTTTTTTATATCTTTGCATCTTTCATTACCTTCCTGTTCATCCTCTCCTGTTATCATCCTATTCATCCTCTCCTGTGTTGTATTTACAACTGAAAATGAAGGGTAAGCCACATGAGCTGAAGCTCCAATATATGAATACCAGTCTTTAGGCACAATGCTATGCACGTTGGTTACTTGTTCTTTTTGAGTAAGTTTGGTGTCATTTTGATAAATAAACTTTCATTCAGCATTATGTCTACTTTCTGTTTGTAGGTGATTTATTATATTAAATTTGAAATACATTTGTTAAAAGAAAGATTTATGGAAGTAGGGAAAGCTAGATGGATGGGAAGGCTAAAAGATATAGTTTAAAATCAAATCTCATGCATCCCAAAAATATTGATAATATCTAGACTCTAATTTGGATGTGAAGACTAATAGATGCGAATGACTTTAAGGTCTCACATCCCAAACATTTCTCACATTCCAAAATTGACTTCAGTTCCACTAAATAGGGCACTCCTAGAAAGTGTGTAGAGTCCCATGCTTCTTCTTATGCATGATCACATAGGATGTTCATAAAAACTGATTGATCAAGAGTTCTCATCATATAGAGTAACTAGTACGATATAACTACATGAACATAAATGCACACACACGTGTGTGCACACACAAAGCAGTTAAGCATATTTGATCTATTCAGAACAATTCATTATCTAATTTTCTGCTTTCCGATAAATAAATTCCAGACAATGAAATCTTTGCAAAATTCTTTTGGAAAACCAGGGACTGGGAAATGGTGGTCTAAGATTGCAGGGGATGGAAGTAAAAATAAGGCAGAAGAGGGGATGAAAGGTCAGAAAAATATTGATGTTTTGGAAAAATTTGGCAATTTGGAGCCCATTGTTCCTATTCCTAATTTACACTTTTTCAGGCTGCATTTAAAGTTTATTGTTATTCTAGAATCAAAATGTTTCTCTTTTTCTGATTTAAAAAATGTTGAATTCTATAAAAAGTTTTATTTTTCTAACAAGGTACTTGGTTGTTAAAAAGACAAATTCAAGTTGAACACAATGGGCAATTTATGACTATGAAAAATTCTACTTTTGATTCTATAATTTATGAATATGAAAAATCTACTTCTGATCTGTGCAATAAAAATCTGAGAAAAAAATGAGCATAGGTATTTGAATCTGTTTCAACTGGTCCGGAAAGAATAATGAAAGGCTGCATAGCACAAAATGAAGCAGTTGAAAGCATTTAGAAAAGGTTACAGTGGCGCCCAATTGAGGTAGCCTTGTAATGAAAAATAATTGGCACAACACAATTCATAAAGTTGACACTAAATAATGGGACATGGCTCAATATATATGAAACTTTGAATTTTCACAACACAACCAACAGCTATATGCATAAAATTACAACGTTGACTTCCAAAAGGAATGCAAAGATGCCAATTAGTGTGATAGCGCCTTATACGTCCAAACAAACCTTGATTTAGCTAATGCCAACATCAGAATGTTGGCAACTTCTCAATTTAAGGTTTGACAGATTCGTCTTGGATTTTTGTTGGGAGGGGGGATGCTATAATTGTAAAACCTAATCTTAAAACACATCTCCCTGTGCCATTTTTACGAGCAACCTAAAATATGATTTTTAGCTACTTGTTCTTTTTTCCTCGGAGTAATGTGGCCATACAATTCAACAAACATTTGAACAGCTAAACCAAATAGATCAAAAAAAAAAAAAAAAACCAACAAAATCCACGAGAATGCAGGGCGTATTCAGATGAGATCACAACCCGAATGAAAGGGGGAAAAACAACAACAGCAAAAAAAAAAAAGGGAAAAAAATCGAACTTACAGAGTGCCAGTTCGTCCTCCGCTTGCGCTCCAAGATGGGAGTGGAATGGAAAAAGGAGATGGATATGGTCGAAAGAGAAGCAGCACGAGGGCCGACGGCGGCGGCTCTTATCGCATGATTCATGATTTTTTGCCAGGACACAGAAGAAGAGACGGAGGATCTCAGAATGATCCTCTTCGGCCGCAAGGAACCATTCTGAACTCGTCTCAGGCTACTTTCCTCCCGCCTCCTTTCGGGGAAGGAATCGGGCTCAAGCCTCGGGCCAGGGGGCGCAATTGGGTCCACCCAACCTACACATGCACTCGCTTACGAGGGATTGGCTGGCAAACACCTACCTACACATTGTTAATATATATATATATATTCTATTTAGTTGTAAGTAAAGAGCTTTAAACCATGTTGAGAGGACTAATTACATATTTTTAAAATTTTTTAGAAATCAATATTATTTTTAAAAATATTTAATTAACTTATTAGTTTGTGAAGGCTATTTTATTCGATATTTCTACATAATCAAATCCTTTGGCACTATCTGTACATAAAATGTAAATAAAAGTAATGAGTAACGATTCTAAGGATTTCTTTTCCTTTATTTTGAAGGAAATTTGATATGCTTTCCTTAGGTTTTTATCCTTAGCCAGCGAAGCGAAATGCTCATTAATATTTTGAAACCCCAACAATGAAATTTAGGCAAATGCTTCATTAAGTACTACGAAGAAAATCGACTTGAACAATCTAGTAGGATAGTTTCCTTGTAGATTCTTATGGTATCCACTATTGCATCGCTACTTCCAAATCTTTTTTACAACTATATTCTGAGCAGCAGCGATGGTATATAGGTTTGCAGCCTTTTATTTCATCAATGAAAGCTTTATTTTCGTAGTTCCATATTTGAGTGTATTGTCTTACATTTCTTTATGCCCTTTTGCCATATTGCCTTGGCTAGGTTTCCATCACTAGCATGCATTAGTTAGCTCCTTTAGATAAATGACATTAGGGCATTGCATGATGCTAGCCTAATAAAAGGGTTGGTCTATGATAACTGGTACTAAAGTAGGCATGACTAAAGTATAATGTAACACAAATAAGATGATGCAATGATGTAGATATCAGTAAGATGTGGTAAGAGAGGAGGCTATGATTGCCACCTCAGTCTTAGTGGTAGGACAATCAAAGACTAGAAAGATATGAAGTTATAAAGAATAAATTTCCATGTTCAAATTATATTTATCTCAAATTGATGAGAGCACAATGCATATTTCTTGTTGGGTGACCACATAACAGACCTAGAGCTAAGTCAGGAGCAAATCATGGAGATATTGGGCAATCTAGTCGACAACACCAAGGAGTTCACAAGCACTTGTAAGATCAGTTAAATAACTTTATAGCTAGAGATAATAGTGATTACATAGGTGATTGATGTTGCACCAACCCTTAACCTTGGAGACGGTGGGACAAGTTGGATGCTAGCGTTGAAGCCTCAAAGTTATGGTGAAGCTCATGATGCAAAGGAGTCGAAGAACTTTCTGGTGGTGAGTCCAAACACATAGGACTTAACATAAGTCATCTTAGGGACAACATACATGACAAGAGATGTCGAACTGCGATGGCAAACTCAACACAAAGATGCCAAAGGGAAGTTGATGTTTCATCACAACTTGGGAGTACTGAAAGAGGGGATATAAACTCTTAATTATTTCTTGAGAATGTAGCATTCATTCATTTCGAAGAAACTTGAGGCATTTTCAGTAGAGCTAACTTTTGTGGCCACTATGAAATTGGAGATTGGAGATAGAGCTGATGTACAAGAGCATTCGTCTTCATGAAGTGGCATAATTTCTCTAAAAGTTTAGGGATGTGATGCCTTAAGGCTTACTAAAGACTTTTCCATGCAAGCAATCAATGGGTCATAATACCAAACTACACAGCCAGAGCAAAACCTTCTGCTCACCCCTCTTATCGCATGGTACCTCTAAAGCAAGTAAAACTTCATAAATAACTTGAATGATTAAAAGGATCACTCATTCACAATTTAAAAGCTCCTTTCAGGGTCTCGATGCTCTTTTAGAAAAAGCTTGATGGAAGCTTTTGCTTGTATGTTCACCACTAAGCCTTCAACAAAGTGATCATGAAATACAAATATATGATTTCTCTAATGATGGATTTATTCAACCAACTTGACAGGGCAAGAAACTTTTCCAAACTAAACCTCCAATTTGGATACTGGCAAGTCAAGATTATAGAAGGTAATAAAAGCAAAGCAATATGCATGATGAGGTATCAGACATTTGAGTTCCTAGTGATGCCCTTCGAATTAACCAATGCCCCAACTACAATCAACATACTAATGAACTGACTATTTCATAACAATCTTGGTAAATTCATGGTAGTGTAGCATGACAATATTGTCATGCATAGTCAAATGCTACAAAAGCATATAGGGCACTTGTAGATCATTTTAAGATTCTATAAGAGAACCTCTATATAAAGGAGTACTAATAGCCTTGAAAGATATCCTTTTTTGGGGTCATCGTATTAATGTGGCATAACCTGCATGGACAATGTCATGCCCTCATTTTCAAGAGCATGACTAACTATGGCCCTAATTGACCAAAGCCAAAAAGGGTCACAAAGCCTTATATATTTTCCTAGAGATTAATATACACTACAATCTAGAATCAGGTGAATCATTAAGTTTGCACATACATCTAGGTATATTAATTTTATTAATAATGTCACCCCTATTTATACCTTTGTATTATGATTTTTATATCCTTTATTCATTAACCTTTAGATATACATATGTACAATCCTACTGTAGATTTTGCATCTTGTGATATAAGAATCATAACAAGGCCAGATATGATTTATACATTTAAACACATTCCCTGGATAACCATTATAGCTGACTTAATCAGAATATATGAAGAAATATTTAAATTTGCCTAATAACTCAAACTCAAGTCAACCACAAATTATAAAACTTAAGGTATACAAACTTGTTTACATAATTACAAAATTAGAGAAAATTACAAAATTTACTATTACCACACAATATATAAGGATGTTATACAAAAGCTTTCTAATGAGCAAAAGCATCCAGGGTAGGACATCAAAATAATACTTCTAGCAAAAACATCCAGGTAAGCACATCAAAATAATACTTTCAGTATTTCAAAAACATAAGAGCTACATAAACATAAGAACAATACTTCTAATATTTCAAAAACATAAGAGCCACATAAATACAAGAACATCATGCATAAGGCCCTTCTTAGGATTTTTCTACAAATTAAAAAAGTAATGAGCATTTAATAACCGCAAGTCTTTGTCAAAGGTTTTAGGGTAGCATTTAATTCTAATTTTAAATCACAAAATTTAAAAGTAAGGCATCCTTTAAAATGTAATACTTTTATAAAATATAAAACCCAATGATTTTTCAATCAACCAACATCATTTTAAATATCCTTCAGAATGCAACACTTTTTATTAAATGTAGAGCCATGAGAATTTTCAGTCAGCCAATAGTGGAGTCTATTAAGGAAAACCATCAATCTCAACCTATTTTCGCTCGGGCTAGGCCGCTACTCTCTCTCCCCCACATAAGGAATAGTAAAATCCTTAAAAGGTTTAGGATCTTTCACTCAAGGGTTTCAATTCCCTTCTTGCTATTCCTAATTAACAACCATTCCCATCCCAAAAACCATTTACCACCATAATTTTAAAGTCCCATACAAAATACTAATCCAATTGTAAAGTAATTCTATATTCAAAAACATAACTCTAGAGTAATTATATATTCACTTGATGTAATTTTAAGAGTAAAATATATAAAAGTATCTTGCGGTTTAAGCATTATCAAATTAAACCCCTATAGTTCAAATATTACACTTAACTACCATATGCTTTAAATTTTATTAAATTATACTCATATATTTTGATAGTTACACTTAATTATCATATATTTTAAAATGCTATCAAATTATACCTATGTGATTAGAAATATTACACTTAAGTATTCAAATGTTTTAAACCTAATCAAGCTTTCATATAAATGTATTTTGATAATGTTTTAAAACACATGCTAGTTAAATATAACCACCAAACCATATGGGTATAATTTGATAAAACTTAAAATACATGGTAGTTAATTGTAACATTTCAAACCAAAGGGGTCTAATTTGATAATGCTTAAACTATAGGGTACTAATCTATATTTTTTCCTAATTTTAATTGTTCCCAATCCAATCCCATCCAAACATTAGATGCTATGTAATGATAAAATAATAATTAATTAAAAAGTGATATTAACTTAAATAAACAGGTCTGGTGGGTCATATCCGTGTTGGCAGGTCGAGTTACATGAATTGATCCGTTTAATAAATAGATCAATTGAGAGTCAATTTTGATTTAACGGGTTAATTCAGAATTTGACTTATTTATTAATCATGTTTAATGAATGAATTCAAT
The DNA here is from genome assembly GCA_017589505.3 of Metroxylon sagu. Taxonomy (NCBI): domain Eukaryota; kingdom Viridiplantae; phylum Streptophyta; class Magnoliopsida; order Arecales; family Arecaceae; genus Metroxylon; species Metroxylon sagu. The sequence continues at coordinate 1,132,405 of JACVBY030000634.1, read as the reverse complement.
TTTAACTCGAACTAGTTTATGCTCAACCCAAACCCATTGATTTTATATCAATTTTGAGCCGTGTTTACAGATCGTATCCAAAGTTACTACCCTTAAAAGTAAAGGAAAATAATAAGGATGGAGTTGGGATTGCAGAGGAGGTTGTGCTACAAATTATACAAGGCTATCAATACAAGTGGTCAGAGCATAAGAGGAAGGCACAGACATGCAGTACTATTATGAAGCTATTTTATTCAATTTTAATTTATAATATTTAATTTCATTGAGTTTGATATATATTATATAAGAGATTCTGCCAAAAAAAACAAAAAAAAGTAAAATAAGGTCATGCTGCGGAAAAAATTTTGGTAGTGGTGTAAACTAAAAAAATATATATTCGGTGGTATTACCAAAAAAAAAAAAAAAAAAAAAAACGCAATGCCGATTTCAAGTTGATATCGTTTCTTCTTGTTACGATTTCAAGTTGTGTAAAATTGAACTGTAGTCAGCAAACTAGTTATTAACTTCAGTTCAAATAAAGTTTGCAACTTAGCCGTCGAGTTCGGTTGCCTCCTACTTCGAGTGATTCAAAGTGACAATTTCAAGCAACCTTTTGGCCACATGAACGCCAAACCCCCATCGCCGGAATCCTTTGCCGCATGCGATTTCTTCTCCGTGGACAGTCGTGTGCTATGGGAATTCCACGAATATGGGAAAACAGTTTGTTAGAAGATCCATGGTTGCCTCCAAATTTGTATAGATCTGATTTTCAAAGTTGGCATCTCTTCTTATTAGCACGCTATTAGATTCGTACAGTCACTCTAAGATCCACGTTGCAGCTATCTGCCAAAGATCAACTTCCCTAACCAGGCTCTGATATTCCACTGGATGCTCTCAAGATTCGCCCGGTGAAGGATCAACACTTCTGCACACACACACTCGAAAAACCAGAATCTAATACCATTTGTTACATTAAAAGACAAGCAGGGAAACAATGTTGTAACACCTCTTGTTGTGTCCAAAAGTGCGCAAGAGAGGAGAGATAAATGAGAAATATCAAAGAGTGAAATCAAACAAAAGAGCACATAAGGATTTATGTGGTTCAGTCAACAACAAACCTTTGTTCATAGGTGAAGGAGAGCAGAGAATTTTTCACTATCAATAATATCTAAAAATTACAAGGACTATTTCCCACTAAATTCTAAAATTACATAGATCGTTTTTCTACAAGAGACTTACAAATTCCTAAACCCACTTACACCCAACAAAATAAATAACTGAGGTACCTCGAGCCTTGGCCTCGAGGCTTGGACCTGAGCCCCCTTTCAAGCCAAGATTACCTATATTTATAGAGGAGGAATAATAGTGTACGACAAGGAAGCTTTAGATAGGTATAGAAATATGACCCTCATTATCTTCTAAATTCTAAGGCCACACGGATTAAGACTGAAGTCCTATATGGATATATGAAAATATATTCTCCTTATTAAGATTCCAAAACAAACTCTAACAACTTTGAGCAAAATAATCACTTCAAGTAATGTTGGCAAAATTTTTTGCCTTGTACCAACATAACATTCCATGCAGCAGAAACCACTCTATTTCAAAATATAATTTCTAAAATATATTATTTTCAAAAATTGTTATTAAAAATGTTCTTTCAAAAAATCCATATTTTCATGTGTACACAATCTAACCTTAAATTGGTGTGTTTGGTGTAAGATAATCTATAAGGTGGAAATGATCTTGAATCAAACAAGATGATACCATCACCATCTCTTGGATCATTGGTGATCTTAGATCATCACTTTGGAGGTGATTCTAACACCATCCTCAAAGGTGATGATGATTTAAGATCACCATTAGATAATGATTTTGAATTAAAATTTATAAAACAAAATATCCATTATTTATAATTAATATATTATTATATTATATTTTTATTTTATATTATTGTATAATATGAGGTAAACTTAATTACATTTAAATATATCCAAACCTAGATCCGTTCACCTTCCTTACCTTCGATCCATACGATTTACGAATCTCAAAAATAGAAAGGATGGAGTGGTTTTAAGATCCATGTAAATCTAAAAATGTAAAAAATGATCGAATACTTAAACTTGACTAGATTCGAATGCAACTAAATATATTTCATAAAATATTATATATATATATATATATTATATTATATTCTAATTTATTAAACAAAACTCTATTATATTTTATATTATCTATTAAAATATATATTATGATACTATATTATATATGTTATAATAATATAATATAAATACAATAGAAGTAATTTTGATATATTATCATCATCTATCTCAAATTCTCATGGCATGACATGACGTACCAAATATGATAATGTTAGACCCTAATTGCTGTGGTATACCATAACAAACACTATAATTTTTTATTACTACAAAACAGATCACTTTACTAGGGATCAGATTACTCCAGGATTCGGATCACTAATTACTCAAGATAACTTTAGTGTTCGACAATGGTCACCAAAGCTCCCATAACGTAAGGTTATTTGGGCAAGCAGTTGAATGGATTGATTCATACATTTGGGGAAGCCAATTGGCTTGCTGATGCTCTATCCCCTGTTGAGGCCTGGTATGCTAGTGCCAGGGATTGGACTGGGAACCTGCCTGATTTGATTCAGGACTTGCTGTGGCTGAATGAATTTGTTGAGATTTTTCTTCAATTAAAATATCCAAGCACAAGGTAAAATTTCGTCACTAAGAAACTGCTGCTCTGATAGAAACTTGTAGCTGTCAACAGATAAAATGTACAAGAATGGCAAAAATTTTGGGTCTGAAAACAAGACCTACTTCTACTTGCGAATTAAAGTTATTAAATTGACCTCTGAACATGATTACATCATCGGATGTTCTCACATACAATATACATCAAAATAATGCTAGCATAAGGATTATCTTAACTCTCAAGGATCTGGTAGATAACCTAAGTAGAAATGTACAAGAATAGATGCTGTCACAGCCCAGTGTTCGGATTGTTTCCCGCAAGAATCAGAGAGATCTCCAAACCTCTGCTAAATGCCTGATTGAATAGAAGCCGAGTTTGGAAAGTAGATACGAAGGGAAACCATGAAAAGATGGCTATAGGAACAAAGATGAACATTCCCATCCCAGCATCATATAGACGAGCCAGCGAGCGCACTGATTTCCACAAACGTAACCTCCTTATCAGAGGCCTCCATGCCACAGCGATCTTAATTGTACACACGAACTTGGATCAGCATTGATTTTTTTTTTAAAAAAAAAAATCTTGCAATAATTCATAAAATTGTTCAAGTTTTTCATAACAAAAAGTGCTTCTAGAAAGGGACATCAGACAATATCATTAAGAATTGCAATCAATGCTTTAAATAAACACCACACAAAGCATTCTATTTGAATATGCACTAGAGTTCATAGCAGTCAAATTTGAATATAAAGCAAGTGAAGGCTCATCCATTGTCTCAAAACTGCCCCATACTTTTATATTTCACTATTTTCATATGCATGTAACTTTCATATCATTTGTGCCTCCAAATAATTTCTCACTAGTTAGTCATGTTATTTTAGTCTCATTCATGTATCTGTAGGAGCTGAGACAATTTTATGTCAGTCAGTCTGGTTGTCTGCCATGGATGTGGAACTTTGGTTGATCCTCAATAACTCAAGCAGCATGGATGTAGAACTTTGTAAAACTAACGAGGCATATAATTTCAAAGCATTAGCAACTCAAAATTGTTAACGGAAAAACATCCAGTAAATGTTATAAGAATATTAATAAATGGCCTTTATTTTGTGAACAATTTAGATTCTAGAAATTTAAAACATATTATTTTGTAGCTTGTCCTGATAATCCAAACTTATTTGGAAGCTCTAATGCTGTGACACATACTAAAAATTCATGGCACAAATTTTTCCATTTGTTAGATGAAAAGATTGATAGGAAAACATATATAGAAATAAAGTCATCTTTCGCACTACCAATGATCAGTTAATGCACCTTATGCAATGGCACATTTAGGGAGGAGTGCAAAAGTATTTTATCACAAAAAACAGTACTCGAAGAACATTTTCCTTTTAACCATAGACCTACATTACATAGAAAGGAGAGAAGGATGAAGGCATGAGAAAATATTTAGACCTTGTTTGGTTCCCAAATAGTTAACTTGGGTAGAAACCTTTGACCATTGGTAATCACCCCCTAATTAGATAACCATGGTTAACTTATTTACCGTTCGATTGATGTACGAGGGTTAGCAGGATAAGTTTTGGAAAACAGATCCTTTGTGTGAAAAAGTACAGACAGAGAAGAGAGAGTTCCAATGGTCAACTTTATTTCACCCTCTCCCATGAAATAGATCAGATCCACACAAAGGAACACTATAGAGATAAGAATTAAGGGCATGTTACGCAAGACCTGGAAAAACAGAGAGTTGAGAAAAAAAATATAGACAAAGACACAAAATGCAGAAAGATTGAATACACTAATGGACTGATGGTCATGTGCGGCTGTGTGAACAAAAGAGCTCTAATATAATAAAGTCAAACAGATCTCATTTAAGCGAAGAGCAAGGAAGAATTAAGCAGACATAGAAGAATAGAGAAAAAGAAAAAAAATAATGCTCACCATCAGGAACAAATGGCATGAAGGATTGAGATAAACAATTACAAAAACATGGCATAAGATAATTAGAAAAAGCTAGTCAAATTCACAAGAAAACACTAAGAACAACAGTTAGAGAAGAAGCCAAGATACTCACAGAAAGGATTCCCCACCCTGTAGGCACAAATGCAAGGATGCAAGCAAAGACATCGACCAAAGAAAGGTCTGTAAGCGCAATTGCAACAGCTAGACCAGCCAATACAAGCAAGAATGAGATGCTTTGTATAAGGCGCAGCACCAACTGGAAATTTACAGATGCCTTTTGGCTGAAGGTAAACACCTGATAATTTAAAGAAAAAAGGAGAAAGTGTAAAGTGCCAATGCATCATGTCATAATGGTATTACTTTTTGAAATTAAGAAATACAGCCAGCAGACCTGGAAAAGGAAAAACAACACAGCTAACACACTCCATGACAACCAGTATACCTACAACCAGAAAATAATCTGTTAAACTTTGCTTTGAAAGAGCACAAAGCTTTGATTTCAGTTAAGATCAATCTCAACACATCAAGTACAAAGATGGCATTAACAGAAAGCAAATTATTTGCTTTGCTATATTCATGAAGCATAGAACACTACAGAAATGACATACCAAAGTCAGAAGGCACAATCTACAACAAAATTTATATTGCTGATTTGCTTTATTCATGAGATACAAAAGTCAGAAAACTTAGTTTTAGACGGTCCATATATGTTGCTCTAGATTTTTTTTCCCTTCAAAGGGCAACATAGGTTGACACTTCCTTCCATCAACCCAATGCCATTTTTTTTGGCACAATGACATTTTTATGGTCCAATAGGATGTCACTGAATCTATAATCATTTATCTTATTATAACATAAAAGGTTCTTTGAATTTTTGCAACTTCCCTTGCCAAGCATCTCTTTGTGAAGTCCCTCACTTCAATGTCCGCAGAAGGAAATCATATTTTTGAACACATTTGCTTGCCTTTTTTCCTTCCATTTCTACCTTTCACAATAATGCAGGAGCCAGTAATGCCCTATTATCCCTTTTCCTTTTGTCATCCTCGAGGAACCCTTGCTAATATGTGAACATAAAACTAAATAAAATTTTAACTGATTTATCTCTTGAATTATTTATCAGCATCAGAACTAAGAGACATAGGCAATGATGTGCATTTGTGAAACTCAAAATAGACACCAGAAAATTAAACATTTTATGCTGAATGTGCAGCTAAATATAAGACAACCAAGATTAAGAACTTTTAGTCATCATGGGGTTGTTCAACAGACCTTCCATAAGTCAATCTGCTCAAAAGTTTCTCAAAATCAAGTGCCACTAAAAGAAATTTCGGTCTTATTGCACAAAAGATTATACTTTGGTCCTCAAGATTCACGTAGACATCATACAAAATGGCTAGATAAGCAGCATTTTCAAAGACCTTAGCAACAAAATCTCTAACATTTCTTCACTTCAAAATTATGTTCCCTAAGTGGGTGTAATGTGGGTGTCGAAGCATTTTGTAATTAGTGCTCACTATATTACATATATTCGCACTGTGACAACAGTGTTATCCCAAAAAAAGGAGCTACTAGAGCCACCAATATCTATTTATTGACTCCATTCCATTTCATTCCTAAGAAACATGGCTAGAGTACGAGGACCAAGGACTAGGCTTTGTTGCATAGCAGGAAAATTAAAAATTTCTACAAACAAAAAATAAAATCCAGATAATGTAATCATGTCAGGTCTGTATCTAAACTAATCATGCTGTTGCACATAGACTAATAATAAACTGGGCTGGCCATTTTGATCATATTGAAACTGGCATTACTAGTTGCCAAGTATAATGGTGTGCATTTACAATATTGTCAATGAATGAAATTGATGATATGTAGTATTATTAAACCATAGAACAAAATTTTAGTTACCAGTTAACACTATGGACTGTTAAATTAAAACTACTTTCTTGCCATTAAGATTGAATACTTCAGAGAAGATTTTCATATGAAATAAATAAGGCTCAGTAAATTACCAAGGAGAGCTGCCGAAAAATCCAAGGAGGCATCATATGATAGTTAGGAAACAATCATGTTTTTCCTTTTTCTTTTTTTCTGAAGCTCATCCCATGCCATGAAGGGGATTAAACTGACCACTTAGTAGTACCTTAAGAATTAAAGTTATTACATGGTCAACAGATGCAACTAGGACCTTATGCTGTTAATGTACTTTAAGGTAACTCAAAGATCCTAAAGTCAAAAAGTTAGCTTGTGTAATATTTCCTATGTTACAGTTATGTATCCCCACACTAAGTGACTGAAAGAAGTGGGTAAAACTTTACCAAGACAGCAGGTGCATTTAATCAATCGTTTGCATAATCCATGCTGGGTTTTGCTAAGAATTTGCACTAAATGACCAAAGTGTTCCAGTGCATATCATTTCTTCAAATCTGATTACTAACTGACTAGAAGACAGAGGTCCTTGTTTATGGAATTTGATATTACTCAGGTTACATGTAAGTGAAGAATGTAATATTGCAATATTGCAATATTCTTTCTATAGCTGATTGAACTGATGTTAATCTCTATCCACTGTTAAAATTATATGCAACACCCCAAATGTCCCTTAATTAAAATTATTGCTTATTATATTATTTTATAAATTATTCTGCAAATATATGCTATATTTTGTACTCAAGAGTTCTCTAGACATTAGTGGAATTAAGTGATGTGAAGAATTAGGAGAAACATGCAATAACAGTGACATTGACCTTGAACTGACATATCTCATAAAACACTGAATTTTTTAGTGAAACCAATCTTATATGAAAGTAGAATTTGAGAGCTTTGAAACAAGCAAAATTTTAACCTTTCTTAGTCCTAAAACAAGTATGGCATGGTTGTTTGGCATCAGGCCAGTTGAATGGTCCTGTTATGATGGGCTTGGTGAGATCCAGTCAAATTTATGGGCCCATGGATGAAAAAATGGTCAGATAGAAGAAAACCATTACAAAACTTGTAAACAGCCACTAAACTTTAGTTTCGATAATACCACCTCTTGCCATTTGAGCAAGAGTTCAGTTGAGACTTCGATTCTGGTTAGAGTCTCCCTCAAGGGTTGGAGTGGAAATATGGCTAGGAAGGTAGGGATAAGACCCTCCAAATGTACCCAGAAAGAAAAAGAAGTTCTAGAGGAAAACAAGTGCTGAGAGAATTTTCATGGGAGAATCCAGAGTTTTAAAAAAAGGGACAGCCCAATGCACTAAGCTTCTGCAATTGCAGGGTCTCGAGAAGGTATGATGTATGTAGCCTTACCCTTAAGGTGCAGAGCAGCTTTGGAGGTAACAAGAAAAATGTAGAGTTTCGAAACAAGAGAACCATTTTAAGGGTCTCTTTGGTGAAGACCAGTATAGATTTGAAGATTTATTGGTAAGAATATTTTGTATTTTCAAGGAAACAAGTTTCAGAATTCTTCATCAGGTTCAAGAAAATTCAAAGTTTTCTTGATTTATGACTATAATGGTCTACAATAGGAGTCAATTCTTAATACTGTTGAAGAATTTGAGAAATTTCTAAGCTTGAAGAAAGAGAAACAACCTAGAGCTTCAAGTTTTGAATTGAAGATTTTCGAGGTGAGAGTTAATTCAACTAGCCTTAGTTCTTCATAGCATTAGTTAAGGTTCTTGTTGGAGTTGTTAAATTCTTTTAATCATGAGACCCTCCCCCCTCCCCTAAAAAAAAAAGATTATAAAGAATTTCTTGAATTATATTCAAGATCATTAAGGTTGGTTAGGTCCTGGGCATTGTATTTTAGCAAAAATTAATATGAGTATAATATCAGAATAAAAAAGACAGCATTAAAGATATTGTATTATATAATTTGTATCGCTACATAAGTTTGGATCCAAATTTTGGTAACTAAGATATACACTCGCAGATCTTGACAATTGGAGAAAATCCAGAATTAATTCTACTCACAGAGGTGTTCAACATGGAAAAGAATGGAAGCTGTGTCACAGGGATTGTAATGCCGAATGCTCTTTCTTGGTCCCTTAATTTGGTTGACCTATAGTTTGAATTTCGGCATGATATTCGATGTGTATTAAGTCATATATAGATATTTTAATCCAGAAAGTACCAAGAATTAAGCCTTTTTTTAAGAGATTATCTCGGATCTATTTTGGAGTGCTAGATCAACAGGATAGTATCTAGCTGTAATGCTAATTTGACATTTTCTTTTTAACCTATGATAAACTTGAAATTCTGAGTCAAATTTTTACCAGATCTCATTTTATTAAAAGTATCCAATTCTAAGTCAACTATGTGATATAATTTTTCCTTTCTGCCGGAACTGGCAAATTTAAAGCATTGATAAAGTTTGCTGATAGTTCACATGTTAATTGAACTTTAAGAGGGTTACGGACTGCTGGAAAATGACTTTGAGGAATCTTTGAAAGGTAGGAAATCTTCCTTACGAGCTAGAACAGACATAATTGATAAGTGGTTAGACATAATGTATTATTGATTTTGAAAATCAGATCTACATCTTTTTGTTTTATATAGAACTTTCAATTCATCAATTCTCTTTTAAATCAGATTATTGTGCTTTCGAATGTTTCTTTATAATGATAATACAACTCATTGTTTTCAGCTATGATTTCATAAATTTACCAACTATTATTTTGTAAACTCCGTAGTTTATAAATAACATAGATATTATATTTTGCTGACCACTGCTGTATTTTGAAACTTCCAATCAGTATATTGTGAAAAGACCCGACCAACAGGGGGTAAGTTGTTGGCATTCATTATCTAGTTATGATATATTAAAATGTGACCACAATCAGAAAGGGGCCAATGTTGCTGACTTTTGGTAGAAATGAATTGCTATGTCCCTAGGAATTAAATATGTTTGAGGCTCATCATGAAGGATGCCTGAGTCCAGGTTGGCAGGTACCAAGTCATCGGCCTTCATTTCCTATGGAACTGATGAATTGTATTATCACTGTGTGACATGCAGACTTATTTATTAGTGTTCACTGCACACTGTAGTCTTATAATATTTGGTAATATGACGTGAAATAATAACAATTTGGAACATGCCTTGAAATAATAATATTTTGGAATATGACTTGCAATCTACATTGATCATTGAATAAGGTATATTATGCTCTGTATACTCTTATTTTTTTATAGATTACAGCATGTTGTTTACCGTTCTAATTGTAAAAGATTTTTGAAAGAATTATCATAGTTGCTTTACAGACATTATTTTTCTATCAAAGCTTTTTTCACACCATGAGTTGTTTTATTCCTTGTAGGTTGTGTATTACAGCAGTCTAGCTCCGCACTTTCACTATTATAAATTGATTAACTGCAAAGAGCTTCTTTGAAGAAAAAAGGCTAGTCAATTATTTATGCTAGTTGTGGAGCTTCAGCCAGAACTGTATCTTTTGGATTAGTTATATAGATTGTTTCATGGAACTGATGCATTTTATTAAAAAAGGGCTCTATGATTTAAGTTATTTATCATTGTTTATGATGTGTTATGGAATTGATAATAGTTTATCCACTTGAGAGATTTTGTAAATTATAGATTTATGGAGTATGATGATTGATGGATTTGCTTAGCTTGCCATTGTCTCAAATTAACTGGCTTTGATAACTATGGCTTATGATCTTGCTCATGCTTCAAGAAATTTTCTGCGATCATGTACCTAAATCCTACCAGCAGGGTTGGGTCATGACAGTCTCCTCTCTCCACTCGTCTTTTCTCTTGCCTCAAAGATCTGGTGATTTAGTTAAACAATCAACAAACATTATTTGCATATTTAGAAACGAAAATACATGAAGAAATTAATGACCATTAACTATAAATTTAAATGAAAAACAAATATGCAAGACAGAAGCCAAATTAAAAATAAAAAATTGGGGTAGGCATAAAGTTCCATTGAAGCAACATGTTTCCAACAGCTCTCATCTATGTTGTGATGAAACTGACCATATTTCAGTTGATCATACTCTAACAAGAACAATATTAAAATACAAAATGTGCCAAAGGAATAAGCTTTTACCGTCAAAGATGTATTTCTTCCAGCTGCATTCAGCTCGTACACAATGCCATATTGGAAGACAAAAAACCTTAAGCTCAGAATAGTCTCTAAAATTCTCCCACGTACTGTACGTATATGTGCCTACATATGTTTCAGTAGCAAAATAACAGAAATGAAAAATAAATATATGAAGGAAAAAAGGACTCAGTTTAATTATTGAAGACTAAATATTAGATACATGAAATAAATTGGGATACAACAAGAGAGAGAGCTCTTAATCTTCCGATAAAGCTCTATATGAGACCTAGTATAAGGCTTACAAGTTTACGCACTAAAATTATTTTGCTCATTCAACTAATGGAATTGAATATAATAGAAATGCATCTAGAGCATAAAAAATGGAAAACAAAAAATTATAATAGATAATGAACTAGTCATGTATGAATTTCCATTCAAGATCAAATGTTCTTAACAATGGACCCCTTCTTTTTCCAAAAGTTATAGAAATGGAATTTGGGGGCATTCCAATAATTTTTTTAAAACAAGAACTAGTCATATTTATTGAAAACATGGTTTCACAGGCTCTATACATGTTGGACCACATACATTTCTAGTTTGACAGTTTTAACATTCTTATTAGTTTTTCAGCTCTACTTTTTGCAATTTCAACCCCCAAAAAAAGGAAAAAAGAGGGAAAAAAGAAAAACTAAATTAGCAGACAAATTAAATGGTAATTCGCAGATCATTCTATTGCTAAGGACCTTTTGGCATATTGACCTTTTGGACAGATATCATTTTATTTTTGGTTGAAATGTAATATATGACCATCTAAATGCCTAAAAGATTAAAGCTCTAGTAGTATCAATGCTAAAAATAAAAGTCTTCTCATACCGATTATTCTTCAATTTCTGTCAATCATCAAATGAGATTACATCATATTCTGGGAAAAGCTTGAATACGGTGTCTAATTTGGACAGTTCTCAAATTTACAATGAAGCATTCGAAGAAACAAGGAGCCAGCCAAAGAACACATATATGCAAGCATTTAGAAGGGACCGAAATAAAATATCTTGTGAATGACCTTGATCAGGATGGGAAGCAATAATAATGCAGACTGCATTAAGTTGATAGCAAAAACATTTACTAATGCTTTCTGTTCTAGTACATAGCTTGAGTTTAACAATATACATAAGTGCAATGATGATTATAAATTTAGATTTCAATAAAAAAAAGTTGTCATTGCGAATCAGTAGCTTGGCAGCAAGCATCAACTGATGCATCCCCACCCTCCCCCAACCAAAACCACGAAAAAGAAAAAGAAAAATATGGATGCAAAAAGAGAGATAGTTGTGTTCAAGTTGAGAATTTTGAGGGTTTTCCAATTAAACAGAGAATCCATTTCAATAATCATATAAGATGCCTTCAGGTCTCACCTTGACCTATTTTCTACAATGTTAACCACCTAAACAATTCCAGTGCAGTGATCTTTTTCATGTAACAAAATAAAAATTAGCTAGCTTTACCTATTACCAACATTGAAACACCTATAATAACAGAAATATCACTATGCTACTATCCTTAGATACACTATAGATCTACTAAGTACACAGTGGGAACACATTCTAGCACATGAACAAAACAAAATTAATATTTTGATTATATTATCTAATTACTTGAATCAAGCACTTCAGAAGTATATAGGATTTTTCACTAAAGTAGAAGGATATAAAACCTGAAAACATTCTAGTGATGAGTCTTATCAAAATTTAAAGAGTGCTACATGCTAAAGTTCATAAAATAAAGTACAGAACAATAATATTGCACACAACTTTCAACTATATCAGAGGACCACCAGAAGAACAAAGTAGTAAAACAATGTCCCTAAGGTTCTAATACTCATTTTAGCATTTAGACCACAATCAGAGAGACAAAGTAGTAGACATGAACTAATATACACCTTCAAGTAAATTAATTTTGAATAAAGTTTTCTATTTGTGGTCATGACAGAAAAGACATACCAATTCCTCATCCCACCAAGCCTCCCAACTTTCCTCTCCCTTCACTCCTATCCCACCTCTATAAAGTAGCCAATTTGTCCAATCTCGAAAGTCCTCCACTGTCCTGAGGAAAATACAATAGCAAGATCTCAAGGCTTTGGTTGTGATGAATGTGCATGTCTTTTGTTTTAGGATTTTTTTTGCTTTTTTTTTATTTTTTTTGGGCCCGGGGGGGCGGGGGGGGGGAGAGTTCGGATGCTCACTTCTGCCACTCAAACCCTGATGGGTTGAATAAGTAAGGAGCAAAAAGCCATGAAACTGCCATGAACCAACTACTAATTGAAAGCAAGATGTATGAGACAGCTCCGCGATTGTTATAGCCATATGCAAGGAATACTACCAACAAAAGCACAACTTCTAGCCTGCACATTGGAAACATGTGTATTAAGATGGGCTTATAGAAGTTCTACTGAGCGCATAACAAAGTTAATAAATTAGATTATATGACAAACCCTTTTACAAAATGGCTACGAGAGTAAAGCCTGTAATTCTCTGCAAACTTGATATGGCGGACAACAAAACCCCTTCCAGTTGCTTGATACTGAGTACAGAATCAAGAAAAATTCTAATCAATTGAATCAAACATTTTGAAATAATAAACATCTATAGCAGTGAGACACCATAAATTCTTACCCTTGCACCCCCATGGAGTATTGTCCGGCCAAAATAATGTGTTCTTGTTCCAAGAGAGAAAGTGAAAAAGACAGAGCAAAGCTGCAGCTGCATTGTGATAAAGCTGACAACAGCCTACACAAAGTGTAACCATCAACCAAACACATAAGTCGATCAAAATATTTACACGTCCTTCCACATTATGTCAATAAATAATTCAAAAAGAAAACTTCACAGCACATGCTACAAAACAGCAGTGAGACAAGTTAAGGCCAAAATTTTACTTTCATTCTTACAATTATGCAATAAAGAAACTCATGCAACTTTGTTCAAAAAGATGGTTCCACAAACTCTGAACCCAAGAAAGCACAATGATACACTGAACATAATGGATCACAGAAAGAAAACTTGGCCATGCACTCTGAGGCCAGGCTTGCATGTCTTTTCTGGTACCCCAAGAGGTCATTCAACTAACAAAGTATTTCCAGATGTGAACAACTTCCATTAGGATCATATTGCTTTACTGGAAACAAAGGGTTAGAAGGTACTATAGACTTCGACAAAGTTTTAGCAGTTACTGTGCCTCTTAACAAAAGAATAGTTTTTGAAAGGATATGTAGAATAATTTAGCCTTTAATGATTAGCAATGCACTGGCAAGATGCCATGTTTTGATAGAAATTAATTAGTAGATTTTGAAATAAATCCTGAGAATACGCCACTAAGAGCATTACTAAAGTCAGAAAGGGCAACATTCATGGATATAAATAACCCCCTTGTAAAACCGATGATGCTTTAGCATTGTCTTATAAGGCAGGTGTTGCAGTGGCAGGCATCTAAGGGAGAGAAAACCATCACAGTAGCCAACAATTGTTTATAAAAAAATGATGCAAAATTAATTAAACTGCATGAATATATAGAAACAACTTGAAATTAGAAAAAAATCAGATCAGGGTGTAGGAAAAAAAGGGAAGTTATTTGCATTTCTTTAAGGACAGCTTTTGGAGTTATATCAAATGTCAAGTGAAAATTACAATTTTACCTACATATAATAAAATAGTATCATCCATTTATCCAAAAAATGTTTGATGAATCAACTAAGAAATGTAACAGCTAACTCTTCAAAATCACTATAACTAATACAAATTTGAAATTAAAAAACTAATCAAGGAAGAAAAAATTATGATATGCCATCCCATGTTGCTTAAAATATAACACACTTCAAAAATTATACTCTGACCTACCTAAGCCATCCAAACCATGTGACATTGAGATGAGTTGCCAAGTGTCAGGATAGGACTGTTCCAACATCCTAATTAATGTATCTTGAAACATCCCCAATCCTAAGTGTCGAGATGGGGCAAGATGGCGCTATGTCCCATTACATAAGAAAAATAAGACAACCCCTTCCGTGGCATGCAACACTGTAGTCTGTAGATTAGTTTATTGTAAAATGTGAAAAAAAAAAAACATTATTGAACAAATGACCACAGAAACAATTTAGATCCATTGAGCCCCCAACTAGTATCAGCCACTGAACCCTTAATTTGCCTGTATTACTAGCAAGGATGATGAATCATGAAGCCACCCAGCCTTGAACTCACTTTTTTGGTGCTAGAACCATCCACCAATCAGCTCGCGAATCCATGAACCCAAGCTTCCCTGTCACCAAGCTTTAAAGCTGCTTTGGAACACTATCAAACAAGGACTATCTGCTATTCAAAACCATCCATGACGTGGTGTGTGTGCAAGGTTTTCCTTCATCAATGTTCGGGGCAGAATAGGTCTACACTAAATAACTAAGCATCAAGAATATGGTTGCCTGGTGCTCCCCATAATTGCTTTTGGGTGATCACTGCTTTGTCTCCAGTCTCCATCTTGAAGAAGACTAGAAAAGGGATGGCAAGGCTGGGCAGCTGTTTGCATGAGGATAACTCCCGGTTGCGTGTGTGCATTTAGGTACATGCATGTGTCCAGGGTACAAGCATCTGGTATTCCCCACACAAAATGACTACAGCTAACCCTAACAAGCAACATTGGTATTGATAAATATTGCTATTTTACTGATGGTACATTCTAGACCAATAAACCATGATATTTGATATAATCACTATTTAATCTCCAGTCATCTTTCCTTCAAATGTATGGTAGTTGTTTGAGTTCTTTTTAATTATCCTTCTCCATTTTGCCCCTACTTTTCCACTGCCCACCCATTTTAATTCCCAAACATCCATGCCACCCTTACAAGTTACCACCCACACCCATAGACTTCCACTGAAGTGCAATGTAGTTCCTCCTTCACTCACCTCTGTCCTCCACTTTTTCACCTTATATCATTTTCTTTATTTATTCTTGCCTACTGTCCAGGTCTACCACTACTTCCTTTTTCCTCTTTCCTCCCATTACCTACACTCATCCATGCCTTCCCTTTTCTCCTTCTCCCACGAAATTAATGGAATATTATTAAATCGGTCAAACATGTTAGCCTATGTCTTGCTGTATACAAGTTATCAGGAATTTTACATAGCAGATTGGAAGCCTTCTGAAGCTTAAAACTCTTCCCATGAGAAATCACATTCTATGTGCGGAGGAAAAGTTGTCAATGGGTCAATGAATCATGTATCAATTGAAGGTCCAGCTGATTCAGAATTTCAGATAGCGCAAGAGATGCATAAACAGCAACCAGTTAGAACAAGGTTCTAAAAATGAAAGCAAACTTTTATTAGACAAGCCATTTATAGAGTTCAATTGAATGAACATAATCATATATACCTGAATCAATTTTTTTTCAGTTTACTGCATATTTTTCAACTTAGTTTTTTCTTTGACTGGGCCTATATGAAATCAATTTTGAAATTTCCAATTGCTCGATGTGTAAGTAGTAGAATTGAGAGATTCGATGGGTGATCTTGATAACCAGAAGAAATTATGGAAGAAACTTTTTCATAGCCTGATATAGAATTCTTATTAATCTAAAAGCACTAAACCAGCCTAATATTAAGATATGAGAATCCAAAACTTCCATTTACCCTTTCATCCAGTGAAGACGAAAGATTCTTTAACAGTCAGAATTCATAATATTCCTCCCAACTGAACAGGTAAACATCACATTTACAGGTTTGGTCTACCCTCCAAAAGTAGCAAAATCTCTCTCACCCTCCCCCCCCCCCCCTCCCCCCACGGCGCACTTCTTATTCTCTTTTCTTTCTTATCTTTATCCTTTTTTCTCTTTTTTGCTGAAGAACACTGGTGTCGTCGATCTCTTAAAGTCTCCACGTTCAGAATCAGAGAAAAGAATGAAAGGTGAATAAAAGAAAAGAAAAGAATATGCCAGAAGAGATGGGCATCCAAAAGGTTGCACCAAGAGCTTCCCCAAGAAGAAAGCACCACCCAGTGATTTCATTTCGGTGGCAATATTGAAAACATCGGAGACATAGTCTAGACAAAGTTCCTGAACAAATGACAGATGATTTATAGACTCAATGTAACTTATGGGATTGCTATTTCAGCTGTTCTATCCTTGCTGCAAAAATACAACTGAATGAAACATCATCCAACTGTGAATTTAGGGTTCACACAGTGACCATTGTTTTTTTGACATCTTTTGCATAAGAAAGCTTTATCTTGAGTTCGGGACATCTTTCTTGGAAAGAATAAATATACGGTTCTGTAAGCTTGATATTCATATTTTGAAAATAGTCCAACCTGAAGCTTAGACAAGAAAAATCCTCTGAGAATATAGCATCCACATTTACTCAAATCAAAAACCCCAACTTCAGTCAAATCTATGCTCAACAGAACTCAAGAGTCAGAGAAAACCAAAAAGAGGCGAATGACTTGGAAATAAACTATACAAGATCACCAAATTCAAGTGGCACAGCCAAAATAGAAAAAGAAAAAGATAATTAGATTATGTGTGTGAAGCGAGATATCCAAGATTTCAGTTTATCCCATGATCTAAATCACAAGCAACAGAAAAGAGGGGAGACGGGGTGAAATGAGATATCCAAGATTTCAGCTTATCTTATGATCTATATTGCAAGCAACAAAAAGGGTCTGATGGCAGAGAAAAGATAATATAGAAACCCAAATTCAGTCTCTAGTCCCTTACAAAGATCAACCAGATGAAGAGGTTAATCAACATGAAGTTCAACAGCAGATGGAAGCATGGAGAGTGATGAACCTGGCCATCATGCAAGGAGGAAAGAAGATGAGTGATATGCAGTACAAGAAACAAGGAGAAATGGGGGTTATGGTGGACATTGGTGGAACAATTGTCGAATGTAACAGGAGCAAGTTGGAAAACAGGAAAGAAGAGGGATGGTCTTGCAGAGATTTTAGGCTTAGACTTCAGAATGGACCTTCAAATTTTCATTATATTTCCCTTGCCCTCATGAGACATAATAGTTTTAATTGAACAAGGCTGCCTAAAAGCTGCCTAATTTACAGGAGAAAGAAGTACAATATTTCAACAGTTATAGCCAAGCTAGTGTGCCTATGTATATCTGTGCACATATTTGTATATTTGTGTTGCTATGTGCTTTAAAAAAGGTTGTGAAAAGAAATAAGAGGGGCTACTAAATGCCCCCACCTCGTCCATTATGACCCAAGCATAGCCTAGTTGTACATCCAAACTATATAAGTCGTTCTTCTCTCAACTAGTCCTGAATAGATGGGTACTACCTCCACCAATAAATAAATATTCATTTCTTACTCTATCTTTTCTTGTATTATCACACATTCATCATAACATTCTTATTTTCTAACTGTTCAACATTCTGTACTATAAAATACAGCTAGTCGTATAACTATTTTATAAATTTTTTTCTTCAACTTAACAGGTATCCTACAATCATAAAATAGCCATCGCATGTTTCCATTTTATCCAATTTGATTTAATTCTATGTATAATATCCTCTTCAATCACTCTTATCCTTATGAGTAACTAATCCTAAATACTGCCAATGATCACTTTTGAAAAATTTATAATATCTAATTTTCACTCCACATCTGTCCCTAGTCCATATTTTCCATCTTAGTTCTACTTAATCTAAAGTCCTTGGAATCAAATGTTGATGCAACACAAGGTAAATTCCATATGTTTTAATGCTGATGCAACACAGAACGCAGCTAGCAAATACCACAACCAGCTGGACCATGCCAAGCGTCATACGAACCAGTGAATTCATGGGTGAAGACTTTGACAAGCAAATATTAGATTTTCAATGAATTTTCCAATAAATTTTCTATTACAGACCATATGAAATTTTAGCTATGTTTTCATATTCATACTTGAATAACTCTAACATGTTTCTTTCTCACTGTTTCCTGCACCAGGCTTAGTTCTTCAATAATGGTTAGGGGTTGTGGGCCTTATATGCTGCTACTACATTGTATGTAGGTGGCTTTTGACATATTAAAAAATTTAATTTTCAGACACAACTTATTCGTCCATCGAACTACCAAAGGATTCTTCAGTCCAGTTTGTCTTAAATTTGTGTTTGATCTCTAATCTTAATTCCTAACAATTAAATCGCTCTTCACTCTATCAATTGCGTCATATGCACTGCTCTAGTTCTAACTTACGATTAGTTTCATATCATCCTGAATATATACATATATAAAGAAGAAGACAAAGAGGCAACTGCTCTTTCCTTTCTCTACTTTCCTCGCACATTAAATTGCTGCAACTCCAGTTGGAATATGGCCACATAATATAAATCTTTTGCAAGTTGGGATCAAATTGTTTGTTCTGAAAATCAGCAAGAAGTTGTTTTAATAGACTTAGTGACCTCCTTTCACTACTCCAACTTCCTAAACTAAATCTAGACCTCCTAAATTAAGTAACAAGCGAACTGATAAAACCAATTGAACCCCAATAGGATATGAACTAGTCAAACCAAATTTTGATGGACAAAAGAACACCAGAAAGCCCTAGAACAATGACCCAGAAGCATATAACAGAAAGCACGAATTAGAAAAACAAATCTCAAGAAACTAGGGAAAAAAATCAATTACTCAAGTCCTTAAACATGCAACTACATCTTCATGGGGAAGTACATTGTAACTAAGTATTCCATCTGAATGGGAATTAAGCCATAACTGCATAGGCGCTTAGGAGATATTATGCACCTAGCAGGTGCCTTGGGCCTAGTCGGGGGCACTTTCTAAAACACTTTCTTAGAAGCATAAATATATTTTTCCACATGTTTATTGGTTAACAAATGCTTGGACCACCGAATATAATATTTTACAAATTCTGAGTATTACTATGCAGGCCACACCTGCAATTACTTTAATGGGCAGAAGTCATGTACAACAGGTAATGGCATACAAGGAACGACCGTGCAATGAACAAAACATCATATGTATAACACCATTCTCTTTTCAAATACATAGTAAGGCAGATGGAAGAAGAGTCGAGTTACTGGGAAACACAACTCCAGCTATTTCTTTATGTGAAACATAGCTAGGAATTAGATTCAATATGGTTCTCCAAAAAAGGGATAGCAGACTGTGATGTCCACAAGAACATGAGAAAACCATTGAGAACTTATTCAAAATACTTAAAATAGGGAGATAGTGAAAAAGAAATACAACATAGTCTGTGCAGTTTTGCTATGGTTATCAGCAAGAATTCAAGTACTGAGCTCTACCAAACTAGATTGGTGGACAGGCAATTAGGAGGCGGTACCAAGTTATGACTGAATCAGGCTGAACCAAGGGGTAATGCTTGGTACTGACCAGCAAGTGCCAAAAATTCTCTGGGTACAGAACAAATACTGAGTCACAACGGTGGAACACCCTCTCCAACTTCTGGGTACAGAACAAATATTGAGTCAAAAGGGTGGAACACCCTCTCCATTTGTTTTATTCCACTATGGATCTATACTACTACCTTATGAGAACCACAACCAACCAACCAAAAATAGCCCCCATTACTGAGATTATAAACCTCATTTACCAGAAAATTTTATGGTTCCCCATGCATTTCCATTATCTTGTTTTCTTAGATGATTGCCTCCCATTTCTGCCTTGGACCATTTCCCATCAATGGTTTCTGCCTCCCACCTTGTCTCCCGCAATTGTTTCCATAGTGGCAATTACAATGTAGAAAGATGAGATAACATTTCTACTTCATCTAATTTCAATTATATCCGACCCTTTAGACTGCAGCCATTATTTTAAGAATTGAACTGTACCTATTGTAACATCACAAGCATGCCTGCAGAGCATTTTATTGGTTTTAGGAAAACCACTGAAAATAATTGCAATTGCTTATAAATTCTGAATAGTTGCATAAAAGAGCACTTAAATTTAATCTGAAATAAAATTGAATATGAACACCCAGAGTGCAAAACATCATTCCAAAAAATATATCTCTGAATATTTTTTTAAAACCACCAGAAAATATGTAGAATATACAGTAATAGCAATGAGAACAATATGGAGACCATACCGATAGGAAGCCATACTCCAAGATAAAACCTAAAATCATAGGAACAGCAGTAAAGACACCAATTTGGAATAGAAACTGTGTGTTAAGAGCAGCATCTAAAGCAGCGTTTTGTAATACATCAGCTCGATCTTGAATGGCTGCACCAACTCCAGATAAGGCCTGAAACAAAAAATAAATAGATTTGCTTCCACATAGCATGAAACAATGATATCAAACTTCATATATAAGACTCATTCAATGCTAGACAATTTCATTCATGGAACTTTTAGACAGAGAAAATATCAACAGTTGACATTAAGATCAAATGAAACATAAGAACTTTCAAATTTAACATATAAATGCACGCATCAGACAAATATAGATAAACATGGAATTGTAAATATAGCAAAAATATATCAACAACAATAAGTTATAAAGAAGCTGCAGATAGACCTACTAGATTAAAAGGTGAAATAAAAACAGCAAAACATGCTAACAGCTATGAAGTATGAATCATTATTGATGAAAATTAGCACCATCACCCCTACTGCTAACAAATTTAAAACAAGATAAAATATGTATAAAGCTTCAAGCTAGCGATCGCTTCTCCTACTTCCAGAATTCATTGAATTCAACCCCACTAAAAAGTACTTTCTAGCATAGGGTTTTCCTACAAGTACACATCAATATAGCACTGGGATACAGTAGAGATTTGCCAATGACAACATTTGTCATATGATACAGCATGAACATGCTGTACTTATTTCATATATTATCATGAAATATAAAAAGTCAATAAATTGTATGTTGCATGTCAACATTTGTTTCTTGCAAGGACATGAATATAGTTTACCATTAGACAACACTATTGTTAGGTATTCAACATACACTTTGTTGATTTGCATGACAAATATGAAAGGTCCTTACTCTTCAACTTCATTGCTGCCATCTCTCTCTCTCTCTCTCTCTCTCACACACACACACACACACATTTTATGATGCACTTAGAGGAACAGATCTGAACCATCTGATGTGCACCAAAAGTAATTGTTGCATCATGATGTGGATGTTTTCTGAGGGCCTTCTATATTCAGATGACAATATTTAATGTTGCCCAAGAGTGATGAGTGTGAATGCTTGAACACTCCAAACAAAACTAGAAAGTTTCTGAAGTAAGATAGCATGTGAGATTGATGCATCCTAATTATGTTATAGGACAAAGACTAACAAGTCTTGTTGCTTCACTACTACTTCAAAGTACTTACCAGTATCACAAAACAAAATAAGCATCCAAACACTAATACAATGGCTCCTCGCAATTGAATCCTGTTGCTAGAGAAGCACCATTCAGGCCCCAAAAAATTAAGCATGTTTTCCTTTGACATCATGTCAATAGAGTATAGAACTACTAGAACACAAAATAGACATCTATATTTTGCACCAATGCTAATGTCTGTTATTTTTTTTCCAAACTGGACAATATAGTAAAATATCATATAGTTCCAATAGCATCGCTCTGATTACTACATTAACAAACCATTTCAAGCAAACCAATTTCTTTCCTTTAAATCACCACAAACAAAGATGGAAACAATACTGCCCCAACTATTGGAAACCAAACTATGCATTATCACGAAATATTGAATGGTGATCTCAGCTTTCAAAAAATACTTACTGGTTTTGAAGTCTTTAGAGGATTTTGGAGGTCAGTGATTGGTTACTTCAATCCTCACACAAACAATTTCAAGATATGTGGCCTTTTATGCTTTAATCATATAATTGGGTTTGCTTTGATGTAAGTAAACTTGCCTATAATTAATTACCTAGGTAGTTTGTTTTTGGCCAAGTTTTAGCATATTTAGACCTGTAACGGCCCACTACATGGGTGAAAAGGTATTTCATTTGTTTCCTAATAGGTGGTCGCTGGGATGTCCACTGGACAGGTATGAGGCATGTTCAGGCTAATTTTCTACTTGTTTTGGGTCGGTTGGTAAGTTTGCCATCTAATGACTTTGGATGCCTAGCCCAGACGTGGTCCACTGACATCCCTAGTGGTTGCACAATGTCTACCAAGAGAATTATAGCATTGCAGCAAACAGGCAAAACCCCCTTTACTTTGCTCTCTTCTTCCACCTTGTTCTCTCCAGCTCTTCGATACCCTGCTTCATTGTCTGTATACCTATATGATATAACCTTTCTTCATTACACTCATGAACCTTTGTCATTAGCCTTAAGAGAAGATATTTAGAAATGTTTCTTCAGGAAACCAGATATTTTTTTTCACTGTCATCAGCAGATAAGCTCTTAAGGCAATCAATATTTTAGCACTGAGCTGTTAAAATTAAAGTCTTTAAAACAGCATGAGATATTAAGATCAATTAACACATTAAGAAACAAGTTTACATATTACAGATTCCTATACTAACCATACCAGACCTTCCAAAACCTGTGGCATTTAGCAAGAACATTCTCATAAAATTTAAGTATATGTTCCAAATCATAAGGCTTTAAAAAGGGGCAATTAATGGCCATAATGAATTACTACTTTATGATTTAAACATTCATTAAAGATGCTCTGCTCTTAAAGCCATATAATAGCTCTACTAATATAACACCTGATGTTTCACATTTCTTTCCAATTTTTCAACACCTCCTGTTTCTGATTTTGTAGGAGGCTTATTAAGGTTGAGCAACCAACCATTAGTGGTGAAAAGTGATCCATGAGAAACAAACTATATTCCAGCAATCCGCTCAAGGATGAATCAAATTTATTACCTTAAGAGTAAGTAAATGGACAAAACAAAACTTGCAAGGCAAACTATGGGGAAACACTGTAGGACCATTGAGATCAAAAGCTCCAGTTTCCTATGGTTGCTCATATGCTTTCCACATGTCCTTTAAGATCTCCAGTTATCTGAATACTAGATATGTCCTACGTTGTTCATCAAATACAAATCCATAAGTAATATACTGATAATTTTCCAAAATGTCAAACGTCATTCCAACTCCAACAACAAAGCCCTAATCACAAACTAATTAGGGTCAGCTACATGAATCCTTTTTCTCCATTCTACTCGGTTTAAAGTCATATTTGCTATAAGATGCAAGGATATTAAATCTTTCTTTACTACTTCCTTTCATTTAATTTTCGATATACCTCTACCTCTTTTTCATTCTATATGTATCAAATTCACTTCCATGCATTAGTGCATCTCTAAATTTACATTGCAAATGTCCAAATCATTTATGTCGCCCTTCTTTCAATTTGTCCACCATTGATACTACCTCCACCATTTTACAAATAACTTCATTTCTTATTCTATTTTTTCTTGTATTACCACACACCCTTCTTATTTCAACTGTATTTATTTTGTACACATATAATTTTCTAATTGCCCAACATGGCATATCATAAAGCATAGCCAATCTTATAAAATTTTTCATTCAACTTAGCAAGTATTCTACAATCATATAATATTCTAATTGCACTTCTCTATATCATCCAATCTACTTTATTCCCATGGAGAACGTCATCCCCAATCCTCGCTTCCTTATAAATAATCAACCTTAAATATCGAAAAATGATTACTTTTAGGAACTTCATGATCCTTAATTTTATTTTATATTCATCTTTATTTCTAATTGTACTTAAATTGTATTCAATGTATTGTCTTTGTCCAACTTAACCTAAAATCTTTAGATTCTAATGCATTTCTTCATAATTCTAACTTACGATTAACCTTAGCCTTAATTTCACTCATTCGTACTATATCATCTGCAAACAACATGCACAATAGAATATCATCCTAAATATATTTAGTAAGTTCACCCATAACTAATGCAAAATGCTAAGAAATAAGAGTAGATGCCTGATGTATATCTACAGTAATTAAAAATTCATTGATATTACCGCCAAAAGTTGTTACACTAGTAACCACTCTATTATACATATCTTTTATTATATTAATATATCTAATAAGTGCCCTTTCTAACACCCATCATAAGACTTTTCTAGGGACCATCATATGCTTTCTTTAAGTTTAAATCGATAATAACAATATGAAAATCTTATCTCTTTTTTATATACTTCTTAATTAACCTCTTAAGAAAAATAGCTTGTATAGTCGACCTTCCTAGCATAAAATCAAATTAATTCCCTATATTTGTATTACATCTCAACCTATGCTCAATTATACTCTCCCAAAAGTTATTCCAACTAAATATATTTTTCTATTTAAAGCAGTTATTGTTTTAAACAAAGTACTACAACACAAGCCAAAGAAGCGATGCTCATATTCCATGCAGCAAAATGTGGTGAGGTCATACTTCTGATTTTCAGAGTTTCAATTGTTTCCACTGTTTTTAAGTTAGAATTGCAGTTAATGAATATTTCCTTTTCATAGGCAAAGCTACAAGTCAAAAAACATAAAGACATTAACACCAAATACAAAAAAAAAAAAAGAGAGTTTAACTTACTAATAATGGATATTTAAGCATACCAACTCGAATTATGAAACTAAATCCTGCAGAGTGACTGGACAGTAATCAGATGATACCAGAGCTATTGGTGGAAACCCCAAATAAAGCATAGGAAAAAAAATGATATTCTGAAATTCTAAAAATGATAAGATTGGTTAGCATGATTGAACAACAGAAAATAAAGTAAAGCAACTTATCGTGATATCAAGTTATCAATTTAAAGCCACTCAGAGCTTACAGCAATACTACGTTATCTATATGTGAACTTTGTAGTGATACAAGTGAAAGGTAAACAAACTCACCAGATATGTTTTCCCATATAGGAATATATAAACAGTCAGCACCGTTAGCTGCAAATAGGAAAGAGATCTATTAGACAAAGAGTAGCGGCAAATGCCATAATAGCATTCTTCAGCTTAGCAATTGTGATGTGTCAAGATCAGCATCTAGAACTGCAACAGGCAGGCCTAGATCCAGGGATCAGAAAAAACTTATGAAGACAAGCATTCTGGATGCATGAGCTGTGACATGGTCTCAAACAAGATTCAGCATATAAGGATCCAAGGATCTGGTTTAGCGAAAGCAACCCAACCTAACTTAACCAAAAAGATCTAACAAGTCAGTTTGTGCCTAAAATGCTGTTTCCCAAACTGATACCAACATAAACCACCACTAATATTATCAAACCATACAGCTCATAAATTGACAACAGCATAAAGTTCAATAAAAAACTAAGCACTCATTACATATAAAATGAAGTTACTATGCATCATTAGCAAATGAAATTCACTTCAGGGACTAGAAAATTGTAGGCTTAATGAATGCCCTGCAAATTGCTTGAGGCTACTCTGGCATCAACTGTGAGAACAGAAAAAGATCCTATTTAATTTAGAATTCTTCATCTAATTATACTATTTATGCACTTAACAACCAAAAAAACACTAAAAGCAAATGAAAATTTATTTGAAAAGATAAGATAAAAAATAACACAACTAATCTAACATCCGTTATTAATATACCAATTTGACTCAGTCATCATGACATTTAATAATCTTTTAATGTTAAATATACAAGATCTATTCTAAAAACTTCATCCAGAAAAAATTGGCTGGTCCATATCATGCTGGATCTCAGCCTCAAAAAATACATTTGCAACACTTGCAACATCAGTACCTTCAACAAAGAAGCAGAGCTAGAGTTAAATGAGGGCCCATGTGAAAATCAGAATAAAGCATGGGAAGCCATCAAGTTTAAATTAGTTAGTTGCAGCTGAACGTAAAAGCAATTAATGATTTTGAATGTGATTACTTAAGAAAGTCCAGCTTTGAATATCAAAAAATTGTAAATGTTCATCTTCCTTTTCATAATGTTAAGTTAGTAAGTTGTGGACCATACATTAGTGAACAAATCAGTATCTGCACCATGTAAATGGATTTCTTTTAGTAAACACTAATGACACTTGAGCATAGCCAATACATATAACCAGATAATGAAAAATATCAGAACTGAGATTCTAAATATGTACTCTACTCATTTTCAGCAAATTTTGCAAGGTACCCATTTATAGGCTAATCAAATCTGACTACCAAAAAAAAAAAAAAGAATCAAAATCATAAAGAACCAACATTCTCCATCCTATTGATATGACCTTGTACTTTTCTAACATTCTATAAAAAATTTGGTTGAGGTGTCTATCCTTGTCAATAAACAACTGACAAAAGCTGCTTCTTACATTTATCGGGTAAATTGAAATGATTATGCTAATGAATCTAAAATTATTAGATTCAATAATTCCATTAAGTTTTATAATTTATACATGAACGATAAGCAATGCAACATGGAAGAAGAACTGCTATCTAGCTACTTTCTTGAAACAAAAGTGAAACTTCCAATCATCAACACTGAATGATTGTTACTAAGTTGTAAAATTCTAGATTCACCATGCAATAGAGGCACATACCATGGTGCAAAAATAGAATCCAACAGATGAAACATAGAAAGACATCATGCGGAAAAAATCAAAAAGCTGTCCGAGTCTGTAAACATCCCTACTAAGAACTTGCTCGCCATTGCCACCAGCTACTTTCCCTTCAAACAATGCAATTTGATTTAACCCAACATCTCGCCCTTTTCCAACCTGTAAACAAAGTAATTTTAGACCCAATCAAAACAAAATTAATTTGATCAATGCATTGATACCTGAATGTACTCATGATGAGTAATATTGCCTTGGCGCAATGTTGAATTGAATCCTGAAGGTCATAAACACATGCCACAATTTACAGAAATTAGAGAAAAAATAACTTACAATTAATATATTCAATAACTACAAAGAGAGAAAATTAGATGCTGATATACCACAAAAATGTTTAATGCCACAAAAACTTATAACCACAAAATGTGATGATTTCTATAAAAGAAAAAATTGACAACACACTTAAATGCATCATCCCAAACAAGACTAAAACTAGCTTCTCCATGCTGACTAAAAAGTTATACAAGGAAAAGATGAAAAGAACAAAATATACATATCTGATAACCATCCTACCTGCAAGATCAAGCTAAAAGAAATGCCAAAGAAGGTATGGAAAAGAAAATTAAATTACAACAGAGGCAACTGCACATACAACAGCATCTTTACATAAAAGATAATCCTACCAAGATCTCCCATTACACTGTCAGCACCATCCTTATTGGGTAAGACATTATTGTCCACAAAATGTTATCCCATTCCCATTCTGCGCTTAATAATCTAATGTGAAGTAGTAAAGTGCTTCTTCTTATTTGACATATCACCTCTGAAGGAGCCCATCAGTTGAACTTGGATAAACAATAAAGCACTGCTGATGGTAGACAATAGAAAGAAATGAAATCAGAACCATAATTGGCAACACTAGCTTTGCAGCATGCCTCTAGTTCTTATTCGCAAACTATTCCAATTTGGGGGTAATCATTCACAAAATATCAAATTTGGACCCCTTTGTAATTTGACATGATTCCTATGTTGTAAAGCAAACATCAACATTCTACCCTTTTATTTCTTTGTTCTTGTTACCTCTTAGAAAGAGTGATTTAATACATATAAAAGGATAGAGGGCAGAAATAAATTGAAAATCACATGGGAGGAAATAGTAAAGAAACAATTGATATCTTTACATCTTACAAGATAGCCCTAAACCTAGCGGAATGAAGAAAAAGGATTCATGTAGCTGACCTAACTAATTTGGAATGCAGGCTCTATTGTTGCTATGACCTCTGGATATATATATATATATATATATATATATATATATATATATATATGGAGCAATCAAGTTGGTGGAGTAACAGTGCTGAAAATGTTAAAAGAGTTTTCACAATGAGGAAAGTAGGGACCCTTTTCCATCTTTTTTTTTACGAGATACATAACCTTCAATGAAATCAAGTTTTAAAATGATGCCCCAAAAATCTAGAAGACAATGCATAAGTGCAAAAATAACCATTTAAAAAGAAAAGGAAATTTGATAAGTATTCGATGAAAGGTTCAACCTGGTGCGATACTGTATGGGTGTACCAAACCATTTTCGTGATGTTTTACAATGGTACGTGAGTGGTCTAGGGAAGAGGGGGAAAAGGGGGGGGGGGGGGTGTAGTAGGGGCCCCATACCATTTCAAAATGGCAAATCATCCCAATTCCCTATCAGTTCAGTTTGGTACACTCCAAACGAAGCGGTTCGAAACAATTCAGCATACCTTGGATGAAACATTATCCAAGCTGTGTAAATTGAAGCATATTAGTTTAGATTAGAGCTTTTAAGACTTCAATAGATTCAATCATCATGATTCACAATATCGTATACATACAGACATACAAACATGCATGCATCTATATATTACATGCCAACGAGAACTGAGCTAGTATCCTCTTAGTAGATGTGACACATTGACCCACCATTACATCAAAAAAAAAAAAAAAAAAGACATCTTGACCAACCAGTATAAAAATAATAACTAGCCTTAGATGGAGGATCCAGACAATTAGCAATGGCTTGCAATATTTCACACATCATTTATTTTGGAGAAAATAGAGTTGAAGAGGCCTTGTAACCTTAGTTAACTAAAGCAATTTGGTGCAGGCATGAGGAAGCATCTCTTTAAAAAATTAATAAGCAAATACTTAGGAAGCAAGTGCGGTAATGAGTTTCTTAGGAGATCAAGAAGTGGGTGAGCCACCGAAAATGAAAGAATCCTGCTACTAAGCTCATAACTGTGGCCAAAACAGGGATGGGACTAGTTAATAAAAGTATATATAGAATAGCGTCAAGGAATGAAAAGAAGTGAAGGATAATAAAGTACAGTAGAACACATAAAGATGATATCACAGATTGTTAATAGGTCTTTCCTGCCCTGAAAAATATCTAGAAACAAATGTCTTAGTACCAGTGCATGCTAGTCCCTACAGCCCATACTGTGTTATAGCAATAGAGTAAGGTACCAATAAACCCCTCAATAAACATTTGTATCGACAAATAGTACATCACCTCATTAATGTCGTGTTTGCACCCAGTAAATCTATCAGTATGGGTACCAATGGTAATACTTCAACCCATGTAATTGTTGTTGAATTGTTTGATAACAAGTTGACTTATCAAAACACCAATATGATAACTCTCTCCCTTTCCATATCCACTAAATATAAAGATAAAATAATATACATCATTCATAAAAGGTATTGCTTTTGTGCCACATGAAAACTAATCACGGACATTTTCTCACCTCCAACTTGATACCTACTACAGAAAAGCATTCACAACGTAGCTTATAAAGCATAAAATACAATGATAATATGAAAAGGCATCTAGCAAGTCATTTCTGAAGAGAACACCTGTCAGTAGTACTCTTAATATTTGTTCAGCACAGAGTATCACAAAAGAATGCATCAAACAAATAAAACAAGATATCGTAACAATAAGTCACAGGTCCTACCAGCATATATATCCTCACTAATGTTTATAACTCGAGAAGCCTTGCTTATACCACCTCTTGTTATATGAAAAATTCTATCAAAAACATCTGGATGGCCATAATGCATTCGAACTCTACACAAAAAGCAAGAAAACCAAATTTCAGATTCTAGAAAAATAAAAATGATCAACCGAAGAAAATAACATATCATTAAAAAGTTGACTTACTTTAATGGGTTGGAAAGAACACGCTGACCAAGAGTCACAAAGCTTGTTTCTTGGTTGGACATGAACGAAGCTAAAGATGAGACACTGGAAGAATATAAAGAGAAAAACTTAGTTGAGCTGGCTTCTAGTATTAAGTTGAGGTATTCAAACTATAGGTAGAAATTGAAATGCACCTTCCTGTAAAGACACGTTCCCTAACACCTAAAATTGTTGGTTTACGAAGACCATGGTCACAATGGAACTCCTCGAGAAGATTTCTCATCTTCAATGCTTCTTCAAAATAATTATCCTTCAAAGCATAACAGTGACAAGAACTCAATGGAAATAATACTACAAATTGAAAATTATTGCAAGAACTGAGCTAGCCTAATATGCTAGCAACATGCCATGGATAAAGTTAAACTTCAAAAAGAAATGCCAACAGACTGAACCAAAAATATTTTCAGAAACACAAACAAATACATATTATTTACAAGGTATTTTGCATATATATACCCTTGCAAATATAGCTTATTGCATATTTACCCTCTAAAAACCACTATTAGCATATATAGCCCTGAAATCATCAAGTGTAGCAGGGATACCCATCCCCTTAGATTTTTAGCTGATGGTTCTAATAAATAACCATTTTAAATGTAAAGCAGTTTTGTTACCCTTTTACAATAATACACTTGAAAAAATAATATAAAAATAAGGCTCCTTCCAATATGATAATTTTGTATAGGGGTATTAGCATGATACCCAAAATGATTATCTATTAACAGCATTAGCTAAAAATCTAATGGAAAGGCATCCACAAAAAAGGGATGATTCAAGGGGTATATACAAATAGTTATTTCAGGAGGGTTAATAAGCAATAAATCATATTTGCAAAGGCATAAATGCCACACAAAAAAAAAAAAAAAAGATGTTTACAAGCACATGTACACCTATTTGGGAAAGAAGACCAAATATTGTGATGGCTGGAACTAACAAACAAGACAACATTACTATAGTATAAGGATTCAATAGTCTTTAAAGAATGCTTAGATAATGAGATATTTACTTAAATCATGCAAAACATCATCCCAAGATTAAGCCTATGGGATATTGCACTTGTATGGGATACAACAACAACAACAATAACAAAGCTTTAATCCCAAACTAATTGAAATCGGTCACATGAATCCTTTTTCTCTATTCAGCTCTGTTTTGAGTCATATTTTTTGTAAAATGCAAAGATTTTAAGTCTTTCTTTATCACTCTCCTCTACCTCTTTTTCCTTCTATATATATCCAGTCACTCATTCGCACAGATATATCTCTAGATCTACGTTGCACATATTTAAACTAACTAAGTTGCCATTCCCTTAATTTATCCTCGATTGAAGCTACCTCTACCTTTTCTCGCCCTTTCCTTAATTTATCCTCGATTGGAGCTACCTCTACCTTTTTATGAATAATTTCATTTCTTATCCTATCTTTTCTTGTATTACTACACACCCATCTTAACATTCTCATTTTCGCCACATTTATCTTATATACATGTATTTTTTTAACTGCCTAATATTTCATGCTATAAAGCATAGCTGGTCTTATGGCTATCCAATAAAACTTTCTCTTCAACTTAGCAAGTACTTTATGATCACATAATATTTCAATTGTACTTCTCTAATTTATCCAACCTGCTTTAATCCTATGGACAATATCATCATCAATCTCTTATAAAAAATCAATCCTAAATACCAAAACAAATCATTTTTAGTAACTTCATTATCTTCAATTTTTATTCTACATTTATTCGCATTTCTAATCGTACTAAAATTACATTTCATGTATTCTATTTTTATCCTTCTTAACCTAAAACCTTCAGATTCTAATGCATTTCGTCATAGTTCTAACTTATGATTAACTTTAGCCTTAGTTTCATCTACTAGTACTATAACATCTCCAAATAACATGCATCATGAAATATAAAAGTAAATATATCTAGTAAGCTCATCTATAACTAAAGCAAAAAGATAGAAATTAAAACTAGATCCCTGCTGTAAGCCTAGTATAATAGGAAATTTGCTAGTATTGCCATTAGTAGTTCTTATACTTGTAATTGCTCCATCATACTTAACTTTTGTTATGTTAATATATCTAACGGATACTCCTTTCTTTTCTAGCACACAATATAAGATTTTTCTAGTGATCCTATTATATACTTTCTCTAACTTAATAAAAACTACATGAAAATTACTTTTCTTTTCTGTATACTTCTTCATTAACCTCCTAAGAAGAAAAATAGTTTCTATAATCGACCTTTCTAGCATAAAACCAAATTAATTCTCTGATATTTTTATAATACATTTCAACTTATATTCAACTACTCTCTCCCAAAGTTTCATAGTATTACTCATGAGTTTGATAGCACGATAATTAGAAGAGTTTTAAATATCTCCTTTATTCTTATAAATTGATACTATAATGCTCTTCCTCCATTCATTAGGTATCTTTTTAGTTTTCTAAAATCTTATTAAATAAATTTATCACCAAACTTACTCCAACATCACCTAAAAATTTTCAAACTTCTATAAAAATCTTATCAAGTCCCACAGTTTTTCCTACTTTCATCTTTTGTATTGCCTCTTTTACTTCAAATGTTCTAATTCTACGAGTATATGCCATATAATTTTATCCTCAATGGAGATAGTAGGACATCCTAAATTATCTACATTATTTTCATTTAATAATTTATTGAAATAGCTTCTACATCTTTCTTTGATTTGTTTTGCCATAACCAAAACTTTTTGCTCATTATCTTTAATATATTTAACCTGAAACATATCTCTAGCTTTTTTATCTCTTACTCCTGCAATTTTATGTCTTTCTCTTCATCTTTAGTTTGTAGTTTGTAGTTTGTGATATAATTCCTTATATGCCTTATATTTATCATCTCACACTACCATTTTATCTTCTTTTTTAACCATCTTATAGTTTTCATATACTTCTCCATTTTTACATTTAGATAGTTTTATATAGCACTCTTTTTTAACCTTAACTGCTAATTAAACTTTCACATTCCACCACCAAGTTTCTTATCATATGATCCTTTTCGTTTTGACTCTTCTAACACCTCTATAGCTACGTTTTTAATAATATTAGCCATCTCTTCCTATATGGTATTGATCTCTCCATCTATACTTCATTTTCCTTCCTTCATCACTCTATCTTTAAAAGTTATTAGTCTCTCCTTTCAAATTCCACCTCCTAATTTTTGAATTCTTATACCTTATAGTCCTTCTCCTTTATTTTTTAATACATACATCCATAACCATTAATATATGTTGCGTAGTTAGCCTCTCACCCAATATAACCTTACAATCTTTATAAAACACTCAATCAATCATTCTAGTAAGAAAGAAATCTATTTGACTACCATTATATCTACTTTTAAAAGTTATCAAATCAAAGTCCCTCTTTTTAAGATGTGTTTCTTAATACAAAATCATATGTTATCGTAAACTCTAAAATGACATTTTTCTCTTCATTTTTATCTCTAAATCTATAACCTCCATGTATTCTTTAAAAACCTATATTATATTTTCCAACATATCCATTCAAATCTTCTCTAATAATTATTTTTTCTTCAGTAAGAATATCTTGAATTAGTCCATCCATATCCTTCCAAAAACTTTGCTTTGTCACACTATCTAAGCCTACTTAAGGAGCATAAGCACTTATAGCACTAATTTAATTAAAATTATCCTATCTTCTATCCTTTTAAAGCCTACATGTTCATCTTTTAGGCTTTTATTTACAATAGTCCCTACTCCATTTTTATTCCTATCTTTACCTGTATACCAAAGTTTAAAATTAACTTCTTTTACTTTTTTTACCTATCGACTTGGTCTCTAGCATGCAAGCTATGTTAATTTTCCTCCTAGTCATTGCATCTGTTAGTTCAATTAACTTTCCCGTTAATGATCCTGCATTCCAAATTGCTAAACGTTTTTTTTTATTATTATTTTTATTTTTATGGGCTAACTTCTTTATCCACACCCATTCATGAAAGTATAGGAATCCTTGCTTACTTTCTATCCCACCTACGTGCCAATATAACACGTCGCTTCTGAAGACTGCCCTAGCTACCATTGCTATTTTCACTACATCCGAGGTCTGATGCAGCACGTCACTTCCGGCAAACACTCTAGCTTTATTGATTTTCTCTATTAGATTCATGTTTACAAGATGTAACTACAGTTTTACACTAGCTGTCAACCTACCACGACCCTTCTCCTTTATCCGGGCTTAGGACCAACTATGCATGAAAACTTTATACTTATATGGGATAAACAGCTGCAGAATTATTTTGCTAGGTACCAGTATAGCATTTAACTTCAAGTGTAGTGCACACCCTAACAAAGCAAATTAAAGCAAACAAGATTTTTTGAGAAAGAAACATTTACCAAGGTAAATCTCCATTTTCTTGATCTACTCGTGTCCTCTGGTTTTAAAGCCTTTTCCTATGTTGCCAAATACCATAACCA
Source organism: Metroxylon sagu (assembly GCA_017589505.3). Taxonomy (NCBI): domain Eukaryota; kingdom Viridiplantae; phylum Streptophyta; class Magnoliopsida; order Arecales; family Arecaceae; genus Metroxylon; species Metroxylon sagu. Next base: position 1,097,452 of record JACVBY030000634.1, on the reverse strand, counting down.
AGAACAACTAATTCCAATTCCATTCTGTTCTTGTTAATCATCAATCAGCAAATTATGTTAATGCTACAATCTACAGTGTCGCTCCTACAATTTGTATCATTTTCAATTTTAAAATCATAGAATTTTCATCGGAGAATATCTTGCATTAGTTGGCATACTAATATGATCTAAATGAGTCTCTTACATTAGAAGCCTAGAAGGCACCCAAATAAGGATTTAAGCAGGACTCACTTGTATGCCTTCCATTCAAGACAACCTCTCCGTTAAGTCTTGAACAATTTGTGATTCAGCACAAGAAGACTGGCATAGGCTCAGAACTCTTCAACAAGAAGATATGTAGCATTGCAACCAAGTCAATATCTACAAATTTTAAGATGCCATGGAATAGATATAAAATTATTGCCTCAAGTGTTTTGCATGGTCTTACATACTAGGAACAACGATCACAAATTTTATTCTATAACACTGAGTATGTCGCATTCTAACCATATCTTAATCTAGGCCAAGGCTATGACCAGATCAAATGATAAAAGATTGAGCACAGCCGTTTACTCTTCAAAGAGCACAGAAATGCAACACCACGTCAAGTGTATGAAATAGTTCCAGATTTCCCATACTTCCGTACTTATGTCACTGAAAGAAAGAATAGGCTGGCCACCTAAGTAAACCAAGGATTACAAGAGCCTATAGAGGGGTCCAACATTAAGTTCAACCCATATTTAGTGAAAAACAGGTGGGCCTCTTGCCAAGTAATCAATGAGCAGAGTTCAAGACATCAATACTGGAAAAAGTCTCTCACATTGCACATGCAGGTTGTTGATACCTATAGTTGAATTATACAGCTGTCTATTAGAGTAAATGGAGTACATAAAGACGTTGTCCCATCCCAATACTTGGGGCAAAAGACGTCCCATCCCAATACTCGGGGCAGAAGACGTCCCATCCTAATACTCGGGGCAGAAGATGTCCTAGAACGCATCGATTGGGATGCTGGAACAATGCCAGAAGAGTCACGAAAGTTACATCCCAGAACCCACGGAACATCCTGTTGGAGTTTGAAACAATGGTATACAATTGTATCAAAATAGGAGATGCCAAGACAAACAAAAGGTCTCAAACAAGCACAAAGCCATATAAACACGGTGGTCTGATATCAGCAGGTATTGTCATGTATTTTGGCATAGGCAAGGCATGTAATGCAACAAGTGTCAAAAAAAAACTTGTGATGATTTAGGATGGTAGATTTCTAAAAGTTAGCTAAAACTTGGATGAATATGCACTAGATTAAATAGCAAATTTCAGGGTAAACTGCATAAAATTATAAAATGTGGTATGCACATACCTGAAAAGCAAATTTGCCAAAAAACAAAAAAAAGAAGAGAGGAAAATATACTAAACACAGCTATTTACAATGGTGAGAAACCTGGATCATCTGATTTCATAGTAGCAAATTTGTAGCACACATGGAGCAACAAGAAAACTACACTTTCAATGTAAATTATCAAACTTTAGTATTTTAGCAGTGAATTGCTAAAGCTCACTTGTTAACAACCCAACTCATTTATTTCAAAGTTACTGATATAAACTGTACCCTAATATGCATAGATATCCACTAACCTGATTCATATCTATGGTCTGAACCGCATTTCCACGGGTAAATATTATAGCATGGTTTTGATTCTCAGGTTTCCCTTCACCAAGCTTTGGATTCCCAGGAAGTTTGACAGAATAAATTTCCTAAAGCAGTAAAATATCAAGACAAAAATTATCAACATAAAGAAAAGGATAGTACTTGTATGGAATGACAAACATGGTTCTAATAAAATAAAGAAAATTTGGTATCACAAATACAGAATAGCATACACAGTAGTGTACATTGTTAGTATAGCAAGCATCAGGCATCATTCCCAAATTATCCCCAAAACTTTTGAATTTTCATGACACATTGCTGATGCATTCTTGCAACTTGATTTCTAAATGACCATAAAGATTAAGAACTTATGGCTAATAAAATGAGAAATTCAAAATCTTCAGTTTTGCAGTATGGGCTAATTTTGGTTGGGATTCCCAAATAATGCAAAAAGGTATGTTATATATAACAAATATTAGTTTGCCTTATGGTCACCACATGAAACACTTTGTCTTAAGAACTGAGGTGCCAAAATATCATCTACCACCCAATGTAGATAATGATACATGATAATATTAGCATTTGATGTTACCAATAACTGCATCTCATCAATAATATCATGGGACTGACAATTGACTCTTCAAACACATATGAAGCCAGTCAAACTCCAAAGATCAGTACAACTTCTTTTACATGGATTTAGATAATCTAGAATGTCATTGGACTAGAAACTGCACCCCATCACCATATAAATTCCACCAGACTCCCATTCTTAGAGTGATCCCATTCCTTTCAGATCATCAAAGGCAAGTTTAATCTCAGATAACAAGATCTGGGTCAGGAAATTCATTAGTGTGCTCAAAGGCAGACTTCAGGCCTTCAAGAAACTAATGTCAGAGACAAAATTTTGAAATCGGATAAGTTTATTTTGAAAGTGGCTGAAAATTCTATGAGATCTAAATCTGAATATAGACATCAAGTACGGTAAAAATACATAATCCAGAACTAGAATGTGTATATTGTTAGAAAATTTGATCTATAAATGATTTAATTAACAAATCAATACAACATTAAAAGAACAAATTGAAATTTTTGGTTATGTCAAATTTGTCAGTAGGTGGGGAAAAAAAGCAACAAATTTTGAAAAACTTTACACTATATACAAATTCCATACATGGGTAAAATTATAAACACATAATTCTATAATTCTATCCTATGATAATGACGCCATTAAAAATTAAAGATACAAAATATTAGAAATTAGTATTCTTTATAAATAATTTATAAGTATTTTCTGAAGTAATTCAACCATTAGTTACATTACAACATAAGTTATCATGCTAAAAAAAAAATACGATGCAAATTATTAAACTTTCAAATGTTTAATGACAAGCACATTTTCTAGGGCATGTATAGTGTTTACATTATATTATAAATTACCACGTGCATTAAGTAAAATTAAATTATAGAAGACACTAATATATCTAAAAATAGATAATATTTTCATTTTTAAAAAAGTGTAGATCCACTTTACATCATGATTTATTTTGGAACCTGTGATACTTATAGCTACCTTACTCTATCTGATCTAATGTTTATAATAAATGGCATCAATATGCAATTTACTAGATTGCATTGGCAACTAAATGAAGGTTTCATTTTAAGCCATCATTCGAAAATCTCAAGAGGTTAGCAATTAAGATCCTCCTACACAGTCTCCTTTGGTTGATGTGAGTGAAACGGATCAACCTTCTCCTGATACACAGCAAGTACTGGGCAGAACGATACAAGCCACGCTCACAACCAACCAGCAGGCAGGAAAAGAAACAACTACAGAGATCAATCAGTCGAGATAGCAAAGTTCTATATCCAACCTCCACACAAAGATATGAAAAAGAGATGTTAAGTAGGTCAGCAATGACGCTCGGTCCAATTAGAAAGGTAAGGCCAATCAGACTGATGGGCCTAATTTACCAACCCAGCAAAGCCAGTGAAGCAGAGGCAGCCAGGAAAAGAAAGTTCAGCAAAGTAGAAAGAACAGAAAAAGAAAGAAAGCTACAGATCCACTTGGAAAGGGCTGTTGAGTAGCCCATTCACTCAAATTTTGAGACCACTAAGCTCTTGGACAACTCATTGCCTAGATCATGTCGTAATATGAGCAATGATGCTAATGACAGTCCAAATGCTAATACATCTCATGGCTAGAAGGTAACAGTGGACACGACAGAGGTGCAAATGATTGGCAACCACATAGCCCAAGTCCATTCACTGGCGAGTCTAGCTTCACTCATCCATGCAGGGTGCAGATGATGCATGACATAAAGCCCAAGAAGATATGATAACATATAATAAATGAGTCCCTTGAGATGGTTCAAGATCCAAAACTATTGCAGCAAAAGATTAGCACACAAATAGGATCTCTAGGATCCTTTTGATCCTTATCATACACAGAATTCTATTCTGCACAGCTAGCATACGACCCATATGCATATCCTTTGACTGAGATGTCATTTTCAAGGGACAACTACATTCCACAAGCTCAGCCAATTCATACGCCAGTTTTCATTGCCAGGAGCATCCCTCAAGTGCGATAGATAACCCAGTATCAAACAGAGGATCAATACCAGGGTGTCTATCTAGGATTCTTAAATTATTGTATACAGGGATGAGCATAATACCTAGGTTGAACTCAAGTCTAAGGTCTCAACTAAGAATAACAATGCAGCATCTACAAACAGCATAGAACTAGATATCAATATGTATTTTGTAATTCAAATCTCTTTGATATATGGATTTTAAAATTAAATATCATACATTGCCTATTTTTATTTACTACAATTGCATCCATCAATCATACAAGCTCAGGAACAATATAAAATAAAATAATAATAAGACCTTAAAAATGCATTTCGGATATCCTGAAACCTTAAAGTACTATAACCAAAAAATGAAAAAGAAAATAAAAAGAAAAGTGTATCATTACCATACCAGTATGCTTCTTTGTACCAAGTGTCAATACAATATGGCCTAATACCGAACCATAACAATAACAAACCAATATGGCACTTAGTACCTAAATTGCAAATTTTCTTTTGAACAAATAATATCTTCTTGTTCATCTGTTGCCTATAGGTTGCAAAATAGCAATAAAAACCAAGGATTTAAATCTCGTGGGACAGAAGCATCCCAATCTTTTCATGAAATGAGACGTTCCGAATCCAGTCCCATGCCAATCCCCGACCCAATCAAGCATTCCAATACTTGTGATGCTTTTTCTTAATATATATATATATATATATTCGTGAAGTAGTTTAATTTTATTTTCAAACCTATTTGAACTTCAACAATTATATATGATAAAATAGATCTATTTAAAATTGACATTACAGTGTATTATAGGACAGTTGGGATGGGATGAGATGGGACGACTGAGACCAATCTTGGAATTTCTCTGGGATGGGACAAGACGGCCAAGATGGCCCCCATCCCACTGAAACTTGAATCACTGATTAAAAACAAATTTATAGGTGCATTGTCATATAAAAAGAACTAGACCAACATTCTATAGCTAGTTTTGTCAAGCATACCGTATATCTTATGTGCTAAAGGTTAAGCAATTTTACAAACACTATGTAGGTGTATTGCCCAATAATCCAAGATTTAAATCAAATTAATATCATAATATGCCACAAGTAACTACAATAGAACTCTACAAGTGCATAAGGATTAACCAAAGACAAGAAGGCTATTAACTAGTTAAGGAAAAAATAGCAAATGTTCGAAAACAAAACCATTCTAAAGTAAATTAGGGGAAAAATTAAATGGTAAAAGAATCAATATGCATGGCAGAAAATTCAGATATTGTTAGCAAAAGTATTAACCTTATCCTTTCCATGGATGTCAGCTTTGACAAGTTTTGAGTAATACTCAGTCTGAGGTTTACCATCCTTGGCATTCTCGACTTCATCGATATAAGCAACTCTAAGAGCTTCATTCCTAGCACCAAATAAAAAACTAATGAGACTAGCTAGAAGAATTAATTCTAATATATGTAGCTTTTCAGTTACAAATTGAACGCCAAGCTTCCATTGTGCAAATAAAGGGTGCAGCTATGCATGATGATGATAAATACAGCATACATACCGCTGCATTAGTAATGCAATGTCTGCCGCTTCGGGCTTCCCTGCTTCCTTCTGTTTGCCATAAATTTGACATGTGACAACATATGTGAATTTTAAATCAGCCCGTGCACGAGACTCAGGAGACAACTGAAACCCTTGAGTTTCAGTTATATTACTCCCAGTAAATGCAACTTCTGGATCTGGCAGAAAAAATATATGGTGATTTAACATGCTAACAAAACTTCAAAAGAAAAAACACAGAGTTGCACCAACCTTCAGAAGTAATCCTCTCCAAATAACTTTGGAGCATGAGAGCTTTTCTATAGTACATCATCCCACGTACTGCATGCATTGAAAGCACAAAAGAGATGATGTCAGATCTGCAAAATTATCATGCATTTAAGTATAAAATATAAGGATACATGTGCTAAGCAAAACTGGTGACCTTGTAGGTTGCTCAGTAAGTTTAGATAATTATGTCAAGACTAGATGGGCTTTCCTATAATAGGCTTACAAATACATTATTTTCTTTAAAAGAACAATGAAAATGCATATGATGGGTGATTGGATGGTTGAAGTAGTGCAATATATCCATGCAGCTTGCATGATTGAGAAAACACAAATATATCTGATTGATCATACATGCTAGGGCATGGGCATGAGAGCACTTTATAAAATCAACCTGCTATCATTGCAATGCATGTAAATTAAGAAAACTAGTTGATTTTTCACTCTGATCTTTAGCAACCAATACCAGGCAACCTTCAGCCAATCTAGCATTTTCAATGGTTACGTCACGAGTCAAAGAAAAAAAGCAACATAATTATTGAAATGTTGTAAAAATTGCATGGAATTTGTGAACGTAATATATAACAGATAAAAGAAATTTTAAGCACATATATACTAGGTTCGCATGGACTATATACCCTTCTAGAGAAGCCGCATCAGAAATTTTTTCAAAGGGATGCTCTTGTAAGTTAATGAATTTAAAACGTCAAAACAAAAAAGTACTCAACATAGACGTGCATGTTGATGCATCAATCCTAGCAATTCCTGTCGTTCAAGTTTTCTGAGTTCATCATATTGCCTACGTTATAGTTAATCAGGGCTTATTCCAACAGTCTCACCCATCTGATTAGCAACCAGAGGTACCAGATTCAAGTCTAGGATGGTGCAACCCCAAGTATTTGGCCTCAGTAACTATAGTGAAGGTGGGCCTCCATCCCATTCTCTCATAACCGATATTCACCAAATCATATAAAATGTGCACTTATTCACAAAGATTTTTCTGACTTGAAGATACTTCAGCCTACTCTTGAACAATCAAAAAATTATGGACAAGCTATCAAAAGCTTCATGAAATTCATCAGCACGTCACGCCTTTGAAAATTATTCACAATATGATCTACAAACACCTGTACTTTTATTCATTATTTGTAAATCCTAAATACGATATGTCACACCAATGCATACTGCCCATACTAGGTGTTCCGTACCATACCGGTACCGGGTTGAAACTTAGTATGGGGGCGTACCTGAGTCCTAGTATGCCAAACTAACCTGCATACCAGGTGCCTTGACACCGTACCAGCATGGTACTGGTATAGGGTCCAGTATCAAAATGGCAAACCTTGCTCCAAAATCATATATTTTCATGACGCTAATAGAAATTTACTTTAGAATTGTTTCTTGCCTTGGCCTTTCCCATGAACCTACTGTAGATTTCACTGTATAGCATAGCGCAACACTTATATGTCTGTCCGCTTAAGTTTATGTTTCTTATTCATTAATATGTATATCAAATCTGAGGCAAATTTCAAGCAACTTTCTTGCAATACAAGTTTCCCCAGCTCTAATGTCAATCACCTGACTAAACAATTTCTGAATGCAAAATTTATTACATTGGCTGCTAAGACAAGAAGGGACGAGACAACTGCAAGCAATCAACCAAGTCAACAGCCCAGATGCCCAAGTAGTGATCAACAAGGCAAATGACATAGTATTAAAATTTAAACTACCATATCCTTCTGATTTATTTATTGTGGTGTTATATTTCTACTATATTTAACTAACTAATATCGTAATATGCCTCAACTCATACATAATGAAATTATGCAGAAATATTATTCGTTGTAAGGGAAGATGAAACCTGCCAATATCATTGAACAAAACTTTAAAATACGTAGTTAAGAATAACCATCTTTAAAATATGATACCCCCACTGCAGATGGGTGGTGTAATGCTGTCTCCAGGATACTGCAAGCTGCATCCATAGATGTGCAGAAGCCTAGGAGACCCATAACAGAAATTACACCTAAATCTTCAATGACTGGTGCAGTTTGCAGCCCACAGGTCCAATTTACAAAATAATTTTAAAACATAAGTAGGTCCTGAAAATTTAAGCTACAATGAAAATAAACTATCCTATGACACAATACAGACATGCTAATATGGCAACTATTGATGAAGTAGGATATGATACAGGTACAATACCCTCAAGGAATATATACACGCATGCGAATATATGCACATATCTACCTATATATAATCACATATATGTAGATATTTTATATGCATTTACAGGCATATATAAGAAAAGAATCCATCAAGAACAGTAAGCTATCAAAATAACACTAGTCAGACTTTACAAGGCAGCATTAACTTCCACAAAACTCATCATTAGTCATTATCTCATGGACCATAATCCATACTTTGCATTTTAATATTGACATTAATGAACTACAAAATCAACCCTCCCGCTCATTTTTTGGAGGTACAGGAGGAAGTATCTAAAGTGCATGCAAAACATATTAAGAATGTTTTCTTAAGTTTGAAAAATTGTTACTTAACACTAAATATGGAGCGTGTCTCCAAGAAACATCCAACATATCGATATCTAATGCAGATATGATACAGACATAGCATGTGATTTGAGATATTTAAGCTTCCTAGCTAGGAGGCATGGGCCCCAAATTCCATTTCAATAAGTTACGCGCACCTAACACAAGGTGAAGACATGCAATACTCACTTCAGGCATTAGCACAACTAACTGGATTATACACACCTAACTTGGGTTGCTGGAGTGTATCCACTAACAACATATTGTTTATGGTGGAGTATGCTCACCCACTCCACATGGCAGATTATGGTAGCAAGGGTTTGGTCAGCCAGGTCCAATCAAAAGGGTAAATCCATGTAGTATGTCAAACAAAATAATTAAAGTCCAATTTTCCACTTAAGCCCATAAAAGCAATAAGAACAATAAATTCAGCCCACTAGACCATCAAACCCACAACACAAATGTGCCATACTAAATGTCAATCCCTTGTTTTTATTTTCTTTCCATGCTCTCTGGCCCATTCTCTTCTGTAAATGGAGATTGAGGCGGTCAGCCTCATGGTAATACAGGAAATAACATGTCATTCATAGACCCAGCCTTTCCCATTGCCACACCCAACCGCATGAGGAGAGAAGACCGAAGAAGCAAGTTGGGCAGTGTCACCCAAAAACACTTTATTTTGAGACATCATTTTGAATAATGCAAATTCAAAAACAAACAGATACTTTTTAAACAAATACAAATTATATGATACATTAAAAATAGTAATTTTACATTCAACTGATTAATAAAGACTAGTAAGTAAATAAAATATAATTCCGCTGTTTTAGCTTAAACAGTCATGCTAGAGATTTTTAAACATCCTTTATCATTCAACTTAACAAAAAGAAGTTGCTCTAGTCATTATTTTATCTGAAGTGGAAGCGATTGCAGAGCAGCCTCAAGCATGGGTACAAGAGTTAAGAGAATTCAGAGGAGGTTCAGCACCTTAGAAATTTACTGCCACAGATCTTAACTTCTAAGGTTTTGACTGAAAAATTTTCAGCCTATCCATTTACAATTTTCATTTTAAGTTACTTTTATTCCATTTTAATACGATGGGACTTTCCTTTGGGTACATATCTCACTTCTCATTAGCATCATATATCATGCAAGTTTATACAGAACTTATATGTGGCTTTAAAAAAAAAAAACATATTTCAATGAAATATATGGTGATCTATTGTGACAAACTTATGGATTTTTATGAATATTTTGCAAATCACAACAACCTTATTGATTTTTATCTACAAATTTATTTCTTTACATTTTCCTTTTCTAGTTTTAGCCCATTCCAAACTTTTCCCAAACTTATACCAAATCAAATTTATTATCCAGAAATCAATATCTCCATTTCTTGAATATAAGAGGTTCCATGAATATGTATTCACAACAACAAACCAACAAAGAAGGCAAATACAGTTAGTCACAATTTAAGGAATTGAATCAAAGCCAAGAACAATCATGAACTCAACTCCAAGTTTTCAACAACGTTCTTAGATTTTTAAAGATATTATGTTAATCAAGATTAATATTCCTTGAGTTAGGTGGGTGGGGGGGGGAGTGTTCCTTCCATAGTTTTAAATCTCATGAGTCAGAGGTGTCCTAATTTTTTCATAAAACGAGTCACCCTGCGTCACATCCCATCTCAATCCCCAACCCAATTAGACGTCTCAGTACTTGTTTGAAATGCTTTTTCCTTAAAAGAAAAATATGTGTGAAGCTTTAATGTTTTATTCAATTTTTAAATATACTTGAACTTTAAAAGTTATATCTTTACGATAAATTAAATCTATTTAAAGTTGATACTATAATGCATTAAGGCTAAGATAGGATGGGATGAGATGGCTGAGATCAGTCTTGAAATCTCTTTAGGATAAGACGTTTCAACTGTCTCAACTCCTGCCACACCGAGATTTGAATCACTGGTTCTTCCCTCCTATATCTATCAAAAAATGGTTCCAAGTTATCCTTACAATTAACAAGACACTCATTCTCATAGCTTCATTCTCTCATACATAAATTTCATTTCACCATTTTACAATTTCGCATACTACCAATTTATGCCATGCAGTTTAACTGTAAGTATAAAAGCAAGAATAAGAGACCAAGTTTCATGATAAACAAAGGTAAAATAACTGTCATACAAAAGAACAAACACACAAAGGCCCCCTCAACATATTTTGTTGGAGCCTTCAACTACAATTATATGTATGTAGAGACAATTACTAGTGGTAAAAAGTTTAGACATACCAGTCCTTGCTAAGGTTTGCCCACGATATGAAGCCCAAAACCGAAGCTCTAAACTATCATTTTGACTATCAAAAATTTCAGAGTCTTGTGCATTTTCATCTCTGCCTATCCGAGATAGAAAGTTCTTCCACTCATCTAATCAAAAAAAAAAAGGAGAAACTCATATTATAATAGATAGGAATAAAAAACAGCTCTACATTTGCGGTAATAAAATTGGAATTCAGAACAGCTATAAAACATTCTGAAACAATCCTGTATGATAAAATAGAGATATTTCAATTTCTTTAAAGCATGTATTAACCATAGTTTCAAAAACCACTGAAATGCAACAGTACCATACTGTTCCGATGCAAAACTTGCACCAATATGGGTTTCAGGATGGTGAAACAGTTGTAGCAGTACCATACTGGCCATACCAGTCTGTACCAATGCCTACGAGTCAGTACTAATGCTCTTTCAATATATTGGAAGGTGTCAATTTTAGTACATACCATCCTACCTGCACCATTTTGATGGAGCAACAGTGCAGGGTTCAGTATCAATATTTAAAACTTTGATATTAACTCAAGTATGGGCATGCGGAACGGCACAAAAGCAAAGAAATCTAAGTTCTCAATTCCTTTCTCTAGCAATTTAGAATATGTAGCAAAATACACAAACGACTCCTAAAAGTGACACAATGTACCTAACTAGGTGATTTATGCATCTTGGGAGACAAAAGGTATCCCTACGTGTCCTCAATTTGCCTCCAAGCAGAATTTAAAAGTGAGTACTATTTACATCCTGCATGTGACACAGTTTGTAAGGAAAAACCCATGCTCTATTTGACCAAAAACAGAGCCAAAAGGCTATCGTGAAGAGTTCACAATGATATAAAACCATTTATAGATATTTATGGCAGGTGCTGTACCATCACGTGGAAAGTGTTCGAGAATCTCCATAAGGAGAAATGCATATCCAACGACATCAATATAATAATTAACATCCACATCAAAAAAGATACATTGCACGGAGAGAAACTTATGGATAAATCGTCCTTTCATTGAAACAACAGATAAATGTCAGTAATAAAAAAGATTAGAAATATTGGGCAGACTTCAATGAAGGGCTAAGAGTTGAAAGCATGCACAAAATAGTTTGAGTTAAAAGAAAACATGAAGGATTTATACAAGCCATGGATAGACACAGGATCAAGAATTTTAATTATTATAAGAAGACCAACTGAATTTCTTATTTGATCTCCAACCACATAACAAAGCTGACACTCTTTTAATAAATACATAAAACACCTAATAAATGTCACAATAAACTATAAGCATGCCACATGCTCACAATTATGAAAAAACACCAAACAAGGCTAATATGCATTAAGCATATATCAAGTTTTGCAACTGACCCAAATATTTATTTATATAAATATTAGCTTGAAAGTGTATTATAATCATATAAAAGAAATCAGAATTAGGCCAATATTTTTCATGCTTGAAGATCTGCAATTTTAATTTCCCAGCTGCACAATAATCAAGAGCATTAGATCCATTCCTTTTCCCTTGAATGCAAAAAATATCTATTTAACAACATATAGCAAATGGAGTATCATCCATTCAGTGTTCTCTTCTCGTTAACACCTGACACTAAGAAAATTCACATCATTGTTTCATTATGTCGCAATCTGTTCAGCAAATCAAAGCTATTATGCTCGCACGTTTCAAAGAAAAATACCACAACTATAAATTAGCTTGATGCTACAGAACCATTGCAATAGGTAGATTAAGTGCACGGTTTGAAAGAAAAGGTGAGGAAAAAGACACCTGGACACCATAACACTGAGAGTAGTTATGAGAAAAAAGGAGCAAAATTGTTCAGAGGTATCAAATTTTAAACCAAGATGACCCGCATATGGAAAGGACCACTATTTGCCCCTCTTGCTACGGAAGTCCAGGTTGATATCCACCAAATTAAATATGTTTCCTTTTGGCAAAAAATGTTGTCCCTGAATTTCATGAGCATGCAGGATTCAGTAGTTTTAATCATGTCCATTCAGTCTTTATAACAATATCAGATGACGATGAATCCATCAACACAAAGGCTTAATAGAGTTTCAGGACAATGGCACTCCATTCTCCTATGCTGAATTTAATAAGGAATGACTTATGTCCTTAACATTGCTCTAGAGCTCAAGTGACAGATCAGTGCCCATGCATATCGGAAAAAAAAAAAGAAGTAAAAACCCACGACCTTTATGCTAGAGGCAATTCAACATGCCCACAAACATGTTTCTAGGAAAAAGGAAAGTTTTATAACCTTACCCTTATGGAATCAACGATTTCTAAACTAAAGAACATAGTGTTCTTTGAAAACAGCTAAACTTTCTGGCAAGATCAATGATGCACCAACCCACCATTTTCTGAATAATTGCTATAAGCTATTAACATGGTTGATTGAATAGATGAAAAAGTTCTCAACTTTCAGTTCTTTAGGATGATCATATGCCAATCCATAAGATTTGGATGCAAAGTGGAATGGTGACTAAAAGAAACATGCATGAGTAGATTCTTAATAATTGATCTGAGAACTGAATAATGTCAAAATTACATGAACTTAAACAAAATTAAGAAGAAGCACCTGAGAAATAGATAGGCAAGTGGACATTATAATGCCACAAAGAAAGAAGTTTGAAATGAAAAGCATTTCAACAGAAAGGTCAAAAGAGAAGGGAGACCATAGAATACTAAACAATATTGGTGTAAATTCACTTGCCATTCAAGAGGAACGGATCACTGACATAAACAAGCGGCAAAGCCGCACACCAAAGGTTTCTCTAAAAATATTTATATGTACAATAAAATAATCATCGCTAACAAAAGAATGGCTATTAAACAGGACATTTAGATGCTTAAATAATCCACAAGAAAAATACCAGCAAAGGAATAGCTATTAAAATGGTCATAACAGGTTCTAATTTTTTGTTATCACCAGTCAATGAAATCAAAGAAGCAACGACTTAGGAACAAAACAGCAATAATGAATGAAGAAACTAACTTTAAGCCAAAAAGAATTGGCAAACCACATCATGAAAAAAGCTGAAAATTACTTTCTTCCCATGAAAATCAATGCACTGGATGAACCAGAAATTATGCTTCAATAGGCATTCACATGTTCATAAAAACAAAAGAAAAAGACCTGGAAAAATCTTTTGGAGGTAAAACAGAATGGATATCCCATCCTCATTCTTCTTCTGGAGTTCAGCCAAACTATAAAGTACAGTCTCAGAGTAATATGGAGTAAAGACACTGCAATAGAAGAAAAGTGAAAAAAGGGGTAAGAATCAAAACTTCATTAAAAACATCGAACAAAGACAGGCATAATATAATAAGATATCAGTAGAATTTTCATTTCACCTGAATGATAGCATTTCAGAAACTAGCCTGGCTGGTGGCATTCGCATAAATAGAGAGTTTGTGAAGAACTCTAGCCTACGCCTAGCCTCCAAGTTTTTCGGGACATTTGCAGCGGATTCCTTGATGGTCAAAAGGGAATGCAATCTCCTGACCAATGCTTTCTGCACTCGTATTATTTAAATTTTTAAATGTTAAAAAAAAAGGAAAATAGTATTTTAATGTTAATCTAAACGAAAGATGATAACAAAATTGTTGGCTACAGCCATGTCAAAGCTTAAGGTGACATAATTCAAACAAGTCAGCAAAATACCAACTCAGGATCCTCGGGCCACTTAATTTTGTTGAAGAGGCGGCCTTCACCTCTTGCTTTATTTATCTGACTCCAGGCATCAATGTTACCACTTGATAAGAAAAGAATTAAGCAGTTAGAAAAAAAAAAAAAAACAAATATATACTTGGTTAAGCAGAAGCATGAAGATGGTTGTAGCACACCTCATATCGAGACTAAGAACATCATGACGAATCACATCCTCAAGATCTAGCATGGCCTTGACAGCACCTTTTGCCAAGTCAGCAGACTCTTCCTCTTTCTGGCAAGGAACACAAACAATGAAACTCGTGATAACAGTGCTATCAAGGATTGCAGTAAATTAACTAATCAAAGTATCAAAGATATTTGTTGCATGAAATCATTATAAAATCATGTACAGGAAATATTTAAGGGAAAAAAGACAAAAGGAAAATAATCTTTCGATGGCACAAACATTGAAGAATCTGCTCTTTTGTAGTTTGAACAGGTGCCTTCCTCAGACCATTTATATAAAACAAATACAGCAAACAAGAAACCCTAGTTTTCCACAAAATGGTGACGATAGCATAGAACAAATTAAAAAAGCAGATAATAAACAAGGATTAGCCAACAATGTATCTAGTCGAGACATTTGTGTAACATCCATTATAAGACATGGCTCTATAAATCATATCGCACATAACAACAATTTAACTTGGTCATTAAAGAAAGATGCCAGTAGCAGAAGGTGCCCTCAAGAATCAGATAAAACAATACGAGATAATGATGAACAACGCCATTGTGACAAATAATTGAATTGATTCTCCTGCCTTTTGAATTCAATTACACAGGAAAATTACCTGATTCCACCTTACAAAATGTAATACAATAACAAGTTTCTACACCAAACATACCAAGTTTTTATTCAGGCAATAAACTGCTTAGGCATCACATCAAAACAAAGGATCTTTCCCATATAAAGAGGAACAGCAATGGAGTGCAGGTCTACCAATGAGAAGACTTAAAATATTAAGAAGATTTGTTTCACCAAAGGCTGGTGCCAAAGTACAGGTCAAGGGCAAGTGAGAGAGTTGCAATCAAACCAAGAAGACCAATTGGTAGGTGTAGCATACTTCTGATCAATTGCTCGAATTTACCATATGCCTAAACAAAATCTGAAAACATAGGCACTGAACTGTTGCTCTGTCCATGCCATCCATGTCCATCTCAACAGTAACATCAAGTTACACAGGTCATAGATAGACAAAATCCTATCATAATTTTTTAATCGCAGTATAATAAGAACATTCTGTAATTGCAAGAAAATGGAAAGCTTTCCTAATCAAGTATTAATAAGCAAAGAGGCAATCCTTACCAGCACACCAGTTAATGCAGTAATTCTTGATATTACAAGTGGCAGTTTGCTCAGTTGAAGACTAGTTTGAACAGCTTTTTTCCTTATGCTTTCCATGATAGCATCATCTATCCTCTCCACCCTATTTTTAATTAACAAGTAAAATGACAACATATAAAAATATGGAAACAAAAGAAAGAAAGAAAGAAACGCACTTACCACATCCGTCCTTCCTTCTCCAGTATAGATAGCAATATAATCTTAATACTGTGATAGCACTCCTCAACTGCATATTTCATGTATTCGTCCCTAGAAATTCTGAACCAGAGCTCGTCCTGTGAATCCCTAAACTCAATTGCAATATCTCTGGCAAGAAATATCTGATCAAATCAAGCACAGAATCAATAACAATTAGTGGAAAGGGAGAGAATAATTTACTCCTAATTTTCAATTCAAATGAGAAACATATATATCAACAAAAACTTGAACACTCGATCAGCTTTACCTTGCTAACAAGCAAGAATAGGGGCCACTGGACCATACGAAGAATCTCAGAATTTTTGGGCATACGAAGTAAATCCCTCTCACTACACACGTGGAAACAAAATTTTAAAGTAACATCAAATGGAAGATTACAAGAACATGAAAGTATAGGCACTGGTTTAAATTAAGCTGATACTTACAAATTAGTAATATAATCCTCTTCTCGTAAATTCTCTATAATTTCATTCCAGAAAGGAGCAAATCTAGCAGCATCAAACTTATTTAACTCTGCCTCCTTCAATAAGTAATTTTCAAAAGGTTAATGACAGGAACTGCTCCTTTCAGAATAATAATTAAAAAGCCACCTCTCCTATCTCAGAAGGAAATACAGAGATATGATCTTTCAAGATAGTGATTAACTATTCAAAATAGTGATGAACTATGGTAAAGCAAATACAGTAAGCATCAGCACAATATGTGGAATTTAAGCCCAGCAAAAATATTAATTAACAAGATGCATGATACAAGAATCAAGACAAGATAATAGTCAAACCAGATGCTAATAAATAGCCACATAGATTTCATAGCAAATCAGAAGAAAACAAGAAAGGGCCAATTATGGCTGCTAATACGGAAAAAGAAAGAACAGGTTGATAGCAGAAAAATCTGAAACTAAAACATGGAAATGATCAGCACTCAGCAGGATGTCAAGATGAAGATTTCAAGTCCCGTAACTCTTTGACCATGCATACCTTCAACAGGAAGATCAAAAGAAGAAAATGAGTCCCTATGTTCACCATGCAAAGAGGGATTTCTTAAAAATAAGTAAAAGATAAAAAGGTGCAGAGAGGGATCTCATACAAAAAGATTATGAAGATAACCATACTAAAGCCTAAAAGAACACAACAGTGCGCGAGAATAATAAAATACAGAAGGGGGCTGGCACCTTCCTTCATCTCGATCATCTCCAAGACTGTTCAGATAGACCAGATTCTTAAGTTATTTTCCTTTTTTAATTTACTAAAGGGCTGAGAATATGAGACATGAAGCTTAGGACTCAAGTTGATCAAAAAGGCCAATTCAACTTATCAATCCTAGGTCTTTCTCAACCTGACAACTAATTAGGAGATAGTTTTGATTAGAAAATTCAGGTATATTCTCATTTGCAGCCCTTTGTTACATGAGATTTTTATTTAGAGAGTCTTATTTAGTTAAAGACAAGAAATATTTGACTCAAAAGAGATATGTTCTAGGGTAATATTCATCTCTATAGATGAATCTTCCCGACAAAGATTAAAGCATCCATCCATATCCTATTATTACCAAATCTACAATGCCGAAAACTATAAACATGGTTCAGGAGTGCGTACCTCCAAACCATTTGAGCGAACCAACCTTGACATGTAATAGCTTGCATTGGTGCACATCAACGCAGTACTCAAACAAACTAACTAGCAATAAAAGATCATACCCTACTTTCCAATCTAAACCCCAGTAATTGAAAATTCAATAGTTTTGTTATTTGCAGAGGATGGATTTGACTTCACATGAATTTATACTTGTGGCTTTGTTTCCTATTAAGAGATCAACAGCCCAATCATTTCTCAAAAAAGCAAACTCCAGGGCACAATCAACAGACTAGATATGACAAAACAAACCATTCTCCTGAAACAGCTGAATTACAGAAATTAATCTAAGGATAATATATTACCTTCTCACAATAAAAACTAGTATTACAAGTTTCTAATAGTCCCTGCAATACAATAAGAAACTTATAGAGAAACTAAACCATTTTAGGGTAGTCGACTTTGAACGTAGGGCCAGTGACTTTAATCAATCAACTCATTCCGTTACGGCTAGCGAGAACTTTAGGTAGCTAGTGGCGTACATTTATAAGGCTAATGCTTTTTATATGTAAGCTTATGGTTGTATCATGAATTTCAAGTTTATTAGCATCAACAACTGGCAAATAGTGCACAGCTTCAAGTTCTGGCCCTTTCCAGATAGCACGAACCACATCAAGACTGCACCAGTAATTGGCACTAGGTCAATACTGAGAGCAAGCAAGCCCCTTGATACTATGGAATGCCAGTTCAGCACACACCAATAGGATTTGTTATTGCTCAATACTGTGTGGAAAGGGAACTTAAGTACATTTTGCATTTCTTCTAGCCTTTTTAGCATAGCTTGGCACAATTGTGGATATCCATAAATCTGACTGTGGTACCACAGCAAACTGTATATAGCCACCTAAGACAACATATAATCAAGCATATCATCACAGTTGAAAATCTTTCTGCAGCATGGTACATCATTCAGCACACATGTGACAACAGTCAGCAAGATCCACATATTATGCATACATTGCAGGCCTTGGCAAGCAGACACACCATAAACATATTATTTTTTTCCAAGAAAATATGATAAAGAATATTATAGCCCTTGTTCAAGGAAAATCCAGATTATGTGATGAACACTTTAAGAAGGATAAAACTCCAATTTTGTGGGTTCCTTCCTCCCTCTTCCCATTTTTCATCATCTTCTCATTCTTCTAAGTTCTATCTTCTTAACTTCAAACCCTATTACATTTAAAAAAAATATACCAATTGCTCTCCATTGTCAGGATTAACAACATTCCCTTGGCCAAACAAAGCAGTCAGTTACAAAGGTAATATGGTAGGTTGAAAGCTTGGGTGGGTGGCATTATGCATCTAATAAAGTCATAATACACTAGATTACTCCAAAAGCATGTCAAGACAAGTATTTAGGCAAAAAGAACCAGAGCCACCAGTAGCATGATCTCTTTCAGATCCTGTTGTGCATAAGCTAGTCACACAAGAAGGGTGTTCTGATTTGATAATTGGAAGAAAAAAACACACACACTTTCAAAGAAAGAAGAATCAAACAACCAAAAAATCAATGATATTTTAATCGAGATCTACTTTCCAAAGATCCAGCATTGGCAAACAAAAACAGAAGAACCATGCTGAAACATATAGTGCAACTTACAATATATGATGCAAAGTCCAACACTATGAAGATCAAAAAATCATGAAAACATCAACAATTGAAGTTCTGTACATCACTCAGTATGAGGGATCTGCTACAACAACTGTTTAAAGGACTAGATGATCAACAACCAAGATATCCAGTGCAAGAAAATATTTCATGACCTGGGTATTAAACAAACTATAAGGTTCAAAGTCCAATAAAATGATTTATTCATGAGCGACATGATAAAAAATTTTCATTCCAATATTCCGGGGTTGCTCAAGTGAATCCTTATTGCAGATTTGCATCAACCAATATTGAGATCAATGGTCTGATTAGCGATGCAATTTTCTCCCCATCATTAAATTGTGCCAACCTAATATGGTAAAACATGAAGATCTATTTCAAATGGTCCTGAGTGGGGGTACAAGCACTAGGTGTATTTCAGGGGTCCAATGCATCTAAAGTAAACCATAAATATTTGGATACATGGACTCCACCAAGAGTCCAGAAATTAGGAGAGGCTATATGGGCACCCGGCACATCAAATAGTGCCTGTTAAACAAAGTCAAAAAGCCAACTTCACAATCAAGATAAACAAGCTACATCTATATAGCCATGAAAGGTACTTGAATTAGAAATGAAAAGGTGACAAAATGATACCTTTTTCCCTTGTATAACATCCATCATAGAAGGCCATTTTTTTGAATAACCATTGTTTTCTAAAGCATTTACCCAGGACATATCACATTACAGTATTGTTGATGTTAGAGCCTAAATTCAGGAAAGACATAATTTTAGGACATACGAGGCATTTAGAAATTCTGAGGGCAAGCTGACAAGAGAAGAAAAGGTTATTAAGAAGTAGGAGAGTATAGATGGCATTTAGCAATTCTATTGGTAAGGCTGTTAGAGTGAGGAAAAAAATTAATCACAAGGATCAAGTATCAAAAAAGAATATTGCCTCCTCATTTTTATTATAGATAATAAGAAATAAAGGTGATAAGTCAATTAAATGTTGGAGTGCAGCCATTTTTGTTTATAAAGGAGAGCTCTCATTTGTAACTTGGCAAGTGGAATTGCAGTGCACAGGTTATGATATATAAATATTTATACAAGTCCAAGAGCCATCTTAACGTTACGGAAAAGAGTACAAGTGACAAACCAAACATTCAACACTTTGCAATTCAATCATTTGCTCATCACAGTTAATGAAAATATGACAAGTGAAAATACAACTAACATGCTTGATATACTAAGAAAATCAGAGATATGTATCATTTTCGAATTCTTGTGCCGCATATATCATATGTATTTGTCAAAAATGACGCACCAAATAATAAAGGAAAATTGTATGCCAAATAGGAATAAGCAAAATCACAATAAGAGCCAAATACTCAGATATAAAATGCTGATTAACCAAATGATAAATTAGATGAGAAATGCAACAAACAGATCAGCATCAGAGTGGGATCCTTTATTAATAAGATGAACAGGAAAACAGCTCATAATCAGACACCAGATCATAATTTTAACCAAAACACTTGATCTTATCTACAACTGATATACAAAATATAAGTTTTTATTACAGGCTAAGAAAGAAACACAACAACAACCAGACTTAAGATGATTAAAAAAAAACAAAGAAGAAGAAACATGGACTTCCAAATTTTTCTTTACCTGACCGGAGGAACATAGCTGCCTCCTGTAAAAAGAATCAGACAAATGTTCAGAGAAAATCAAAAGAACTAAAAGAATGACAAAGCAAACCTTCAAAACATTTAATACCTTCTGGGAAGATCTACGTGAAGCTTGTCCATGAAAGCTTCAGGAAACTTCTCAAAAAGTTTGTGGACAGCTTCCACAGATTTAATCTGAAGAATAGGTCAGGTTGAAAAAAAAAAAATTAAAAGAGAAAAATGCAACTGAGGGGAGATCACTCTATTTTAAAAGGCGGAACAAAAACTTAGAAAATCACATCAAGAAAGAGCACCTGGTAAATTGATCCGCTAAACGGATCATTAGTTCATTGGATTTGTTTGCCATTAAAAAAAAAAAGGGAACCAAGTAAACAAGCTTAACCTTAATAAAAACGGATGTGAATGCATGTTACATGTTTTTTTTTCTGAAGCATTATTTCAAACTTCAATACCAAAACAAATGAATACTCACAATGCACCACAACAAATTTGGGCTTGGATATGTTCATGAAAAGAAGATCAGAACACAAGGACAGGGAGCAAGACACTTGGTACTGGCACAATCAAGACTCCTATGGACATATGGAGTCAAAAGAAACAATAATTGCTTTGCCACCTTGCCAAGTAATACCAATAATAGCAACAAAGGAATTTAGCCCATTAAGTTGGTACCTCTCCTCATGTCTACAAGAATTCATTGGCTCAAATCATGTTGAAGTACTATAGGACTTCTATATTATTACACAAAAAACAGTTAAGAGGAAATTGTCACATGGCATGCAAAGGGTTGAGGATCATTGAACCACTTTCTTTGCAACTTTGTGGGTGGTCAAGTTGTAAGGCTTGAAACATTTGTCAGAATTTTTCAGTTAAAACAACTATATGCATAATTTCATATTTCAATAGATCTACCTCCCCCAAACGATCTCGAGCCCCAAGCAAGAACCCATAGACAGCTGACAGGATGGTGTAGAACACATGAACATCCAAAAGGTAAATCTGCAAATATAATTACATTGTAATCAAAACAGTAAGGAGTAGAGGGGAGAGGGGGGGGGAGTACTGTGGAAGACTCACCGAAACCACTGGTGCCCATAAGCAAACAACGGTCAGTGCATTATGGTTATCTGCAGCCAATGGAACCAACTTTAAGAATACAACATAATATTTCAACTAAATCAACAAAACCATACAAATTGTCACAACAGCATTCCACATATTTAAAGGTAATTGGGGAATCAGATCACAACAACGGCAACAAAATAACTTTAAGAAATCAAATAAAGATCCCAGCATATTTAGACAAAACAACCATCTTTAGCAATAATATCTTGTCATCCAAGAATAACATATCACCTAAGTTTCATAAATAATAAACTGTTTTGAAAATAATACTTCAACAAGATACCGTGACCAAGAAGAAAATAAAGGACTGCATATACAAGTTAAATAAGGGATAAATATTTTATAACTGAACAAAGAATAGACAACAGCAGAAAATCTATAGATGGTTTGCTTGAATTCAATAAAATCTGGTCCGGGTTTTAAGAGACGACAGCAGAAAATCTATAGATGGTTTCCAGGTTTTAAGAGATGACAGCAGAAAATCTATAGATGGTTTGGCTGGGATTCAATAAATTCTGGTTATAGCAGAAATCTATAGATGGTTTAGCTTGAATTCAATAAAATCTGGTCAAGGTTTAAAGAGACAACAGCGGAAAACCTATAGATGGTTTGGCTTGAATTCAATAAAATCTGGTCAGGGTTTGAACGATTTGCACATGAAATATGAGCAGCAAATATTTAATTAATATTATTATTTCCTTTTTTTAACTATGGAAGGTGGCTAGACATAAAGATGTATTAGTCTGCCATAGAGAAAGTATGTGTTGGATCTTTTCACAAAACCTGCGATACATGTAGGGATGGCAATTCCAACCTATAATGAATGGAGTGGGCATTCCCTGCTTTGTGTAAGGACGGGGATTATTTTTGTTCCCATCAAGGACAGGGATAGGTATATCCCCAGCCCACCCCATTCTCGCCCCGTTGGCCCCATATAGTATCCTTATATATTTTTATATCTACAAAATTATCCTTATAATTTCTACTAAAAATTTATATATGTTATTAGGAGAGGGTTGGGGCAGGACAGGGATGGGGATGGAAAAAATCCCCATTTATAGGGACGGGGTTGCGATAAGGATTATTTTCTTTAATGGGGATGAGGATAAGGATTAGGGTCCCAAACCCGGCCCCGCCCCGTTGCCATCCCTAGATACTTGGTACTTTGCTACTGCATACTCCTATGGACACAGAAATAAAGCTTACAATGGATAGGCTAGACTTGCTAAATGACTGCAGACAAATAGTAGGCTGAGAGGAAATCTGCTAGTTTAAGCACTCTCCATAGACTTCACAAAAGCAGCTGAAGGGACGAGAGGAAGTCAGTATTGCTTTTGTATAGAAGAGGGCAAAGCACAAGCAATCACTTTTAAAAAGGTTATAATTTTTCTCCGGATAACCAAAACATGATGGATACGGATGTTAAAGAAAGCTACCATAGAAAAGTTTGAATGCTCTTGCAAAACCTTCAAGAAGAACAACCTATTTGGGTTGTCAAACTAGAATATAGGTATAACTGTGCAGTCCTCATATGTACAGCAAGAACAGAAAGACAACAAAAAGTAAACCAACGAAAACAAGACAAGAGTCAATAAAACCTAGGTTCAAAAGTCCAGTTTTTGTTTCAGTTTTGGCTAGGCTTATAAAGTTTGATTTTGACAAATTTTAGCAGTTTCTGAAGTATATGTTCTTCACTTGTATGAATTTGACAGTTTTGCAATAACATTAACATATGCTGATACTTTGTAATGAATATATATCATTTACTTGGTGAACTCAATTGTTCAAGAATTCATCAGCATATTATTTACTTTGTAATGAAAGTCCAGTTTTGTTTCGGTTTCGGCAAATTTCAATTTGAGTCCTTTTAGTGTATCATACATATAGATATTTTTACTCACCTTTCAGCATAATTCACAAACATACTAAATTTTGCAATCACTCACATAATTTTGAGGTTAAGTGATCATTTAACCAAATGTATCTAGTAACAAAGTGCTATATTGGTTTTATATAAAAATATGTTGCTCCTATAAAAGGTCTTGTAATTAGTGGTTCTTTAGAAGTTATAAAGTACTCTAATAACTAATAAGGGTCAAAGGATATGTCTACTGTCTAAATCCCTTTTCTACGCAAGAAAAGAAAGAAAAATAACTGAAAATTGATACTTGATAACCTATGCACTCCCATAAATAAAAGAACTATCCCGCTATAATTAGTAAACAACAGAAAGAGAGTAAAAACTCATTTATGTCCAGCTTCTGTAATAACCCTAACTATAATTAGAGAATATATGAATATGTGACGCTTGAATATGAATAACCCTGTGGAGGTGCGAGGAGCTGTTTGGTGTAATTTTAGCCTAGAAAACCAGAATATATGACTCTTCTTACCAGCACTTTGAATTTCAATAATGTTTTGGTACAACAAAATTTATGAGATCACAAGAGTTAAGATTTAAGAAATACCTGATCTTTTAAAAACCATATTTTTTTGCACCAAAAATAATGGATTTTAAAACAAAAGTTGGGAAATCAACTTCTTATTCTTAAGGAAACTAAATTGCCATATTTTTATGGAATTCAAATGGAAGTACTTACTTATTTGCATACTACTTAAATGATATTACATGTAAACAAATTTGCTTGTCAGCCTGTCCATCTACAGAATTATGCTTGCAGAGACCCAGCCTTAACTCATCTAACCCACCAAACAGCCTACTTAGGTGGTGGGGGAACAAATCAAGTGAAGTGGGCTGCCACATGTATCTGAATTTCCTCTCTTAGAACGTGAACTAAGGACAGAAAGGTACGGCAAAGGAGAAAGAAAAGAAGGGACTATAAGAAGAGGAACAAGGAGAAGAAGAAGATGATGATGATGATTATGATGGTGATGAAGATGATGATAACGACAACCACAATGATGAGGAAGAGAAATTTCGACAAGGATCTTCTTGGTTTCTTTTGCAATGGCTATGCTTCTCTATGTTTCCTAAATGAAAGTCTTATGCTTTTAAGTTTCCTAATCAATCTCAAAACAGTATTTGATTTCTCAGTAATTAGCCTCTATGCATCTTGAACTAACAGTCTTCATATTTTTGAATCCTGTAACCAGTCAAGCTCATGTGTTTTGATACTTTTTAAGTGGTTTCTTCATACCTTTAGAAATTAAGATACAAGATGTGCTATTTTTGACACTCAAATCACTCTCAGGTTTAAATATTGAATGGAATCCTAAGCCACAGGGTCTTTTCCAAAGTTTATGGCTTCATATGCAAGCTACAAGAACTAAAATTTTATGATTTCTTCTTCAGAAAAGCATGTTCAGTGCCAAATGCCTGTCAATTTGAAGTCCTTATCTTATTTGTCATTTCCAAAGTTTAACTAATCTTGAATTGACTCGGCATGTGGCACCAATTATTAGGTTGCTCTGAATCTTATAATAAATCAGCAAACTCCTATCTGGTTTTATCTGAGAATCAGCACTTCTCAATTTTGAAATTAATTGAGTTTCTATTTGGGAAACATGGAACCATTTGAAATTTGAATCGTTATCATGAGCTAGTATGTGTCCTTCAACTTGAAAACATACTTGTATCAAAATCTTCTAATCAGATAACAGTAATTTCGTTTGTATCGTTTAAGCAAAGGTGCATGTTGAATTGTGTAAAATTATATTGTTAAGCTTTTCTCAGGCAAATGAAAAAACCTACAAAAACATTCAAAGTGACTCAGATACCATCTCTGCCAACATTAAGAAACTAAACAGCAATGATTAACTACATATACTTACTTCTAGAAAACAAATCATGCCACGAATATTCTATGCCTTCAAAGTTAACAATAATCTTTGTTGGTGAAACCAGCGGCTTTATCTGCATGACACAGTACATGTCAGAAACATAAACATGCAAATACATGATCCAATGATATTCTGCAAATGCCACTTTCCTGGAGAAAATAGGTAAATGAAAATTTTGCACCAAATACCACGAGCCAAAAGAGAGCATATCTGCAATATCAAAAAGATTAGAGAGTTTTTTTTTCTATTTTTTTTCAAATTGAGCACTTTGTTCAGTGCAGATCAAGAACATTTGAAGAATTGGTGCGATTTAAGTTCATAGCTTCAAACCACATAACAATGAAAACAAAATAGGAAAAATTCAAGCAACATTCGGGTCAATCAAGTAATTAAAGCAAACAAATAGGAAAAAAAAATTGTAGAATTGACACCATTTCTGTTGCAACATAAGAAACCATGAATATAAAAATTAAAGTTGAATTAGTGTAGAAAAAATAGGAATAATGCTCATGCTTTTTAATAAAGAAGAACTCAGATGGCAGAACTTTGATGCAAGGCTACTATATCTTACCTAACAGATAACATGCTAATGTTCTACATTCAAGTAAAACAATTTTAACGCATAGATCCTTGATGACTGTTTGAGAGATGTCTGATGTGATCAAAGCAATAAGGAACATAAATCACTAAAACCCTACAGAAAGAAGTCATGACACCTCTACTGATAAAAAACTAAATTCCATTAGTGCATTACTTGATAGGACCTAGCAAATGCATGATGCTTCACAAAATAAAATGAGATCTTCGACAAAGTAAACCCTTGATTCATGTACCAAAATAACTGCACAATTGTAAGATCTGAGATCATTACTTGATAGGACCTAGCAAATGCATGATGCTTCACAAAATAAAATGAGATCTTCGACAAAGTAAACCCTTGATTCATGTACCAAAATAACTGCACAATTGTAAGATCTGAGATCATTAATACAACAAAAATAACAAAAAATCCATATTTATCCTATCAAATTATAAAAGACTCAGCTAAAACATACAATTAAGAAGTGTTTTAATACCACACATGCCACTGAATATGGTGTTGATCCTTGCTACCCAGCAAAGTGGCTTCTAACTTTGACAAAAAAAACTTTGAGAGACTATTGACCTGAATTCAACCTATGATGACCAAATCAATGTAGAACTCAACTTGTGCTAGCCAAAGATTCTTGACTGGCATTAATAGTTCATCACCAAATAATATGAATATAGCACATTAAAAAACATTCAGAAATAGATGGGCAAAAGTTTTCTCCTTTGGTTTGTCAACTAGAACTGAAGTACTTTTCTAACCTACTCAAATGTAAAACCAGAGGCATAACACAATTGTAAAACCAGATGCATAGGCTGAGAATGGTGACCTCATTCATAATCACAGCCATCTCACAAGTAAAAAGACCATATAACAATGGTAGGCAGATGATTGGAATATGTTTGATGAAACTTAAAGAGTAAAATCAATTAGGTGCATGGAAGCTTGAAAGCAACTTCATATTAATCAGATATGATAACTGAAAATGCTACTGGGATACTTAAGCCAATCATGAAGCACAATGAGGCTATCAACATTGTTCTGAATAAGATAGTAAATCAATGCCAACCAAACCCCTCTTATGGTCAAGTTAAAAGAGCAATTCAGTTACATGATGGTAGCAGAACAGCACAGAGAATTTTACATAAACTAATGAATGTTTCACAACATCTACCAGCATTTTATGCTTAACAAAGAAGATGTTTACTTGATATAGTCAGTGGTCCTCTCGTACATTCCACGTCCAACAAAGTAGTGTTCCTTCACAATGAAATAAACTAACATTAAAAATACAATATTGAAAACAACATTATTACCTAAAAAGATTATAAAAAAAAAACAGGTACTTTACAACACCATATGATCAGCTGAACAATCCAAACCATCCATGCCAGTTGTACCATACCATACTGTATTGGAAAGGAAGAGGAATGGTTCCTCCATTTGGTTGATATATGAGCCAAACCAATCCATACGGTTCCAAATTGAGTGGAACCACCCTCTAACACCTAGTATCAATCCATACTGCTCGGTTTCAGGCAGTACCATAGTTGGCAATGAGAAAAAAGTGTCGGAGCCCATGTTGGTACAAGAAGCATGCTGTACCATACTGCAACATACCAGTACGGTTCCCGGTACCCATCATGCATACCAGACATCACAAGAAATTTAAGATGACTTTTAAAAAACTAGGGCCATGAGGTAAGCAAGAACCTGGTGCATCCACTTCACACGGCGCACAATAGACCAATGATCACACGGCTCCATCAGGCGGTGGCAGAGAGGGATTCGCAAGAGAATGCTAAGAAAGATTTTGCAAGCAGCGTATATGCCTACTACAAAGACATATATCTTGAAAAAAAAGGAACCAGAACCCTCCTGGAGTGCTTTCCTGAAAGAAAGAGACAACAACCCATAAGCATATTAAAATTTGTAGAAAGTAGAAACCAGTCAAGCCATAAGAAATTAATTTGTACAAGGCAAGAACAAAATAAAACTAGAGTAATGTCAAGCTTACACATATAGGTAACAAATGACCAATGATGCAGACAAAAACCAAAAGAAGCGACAAAATATTCGAGTAACAGCTGAACGATGAGATGTTGAATAAGCACCATACATCGTTAGAATGTCCAGCATACCTATGTCACCAAAGAAACAGACCCAGAATAAAACACAAATTTTACTTTGGTTTGCAAGTACTCTAATTGATATTTATCATATAGCATTTCATCACTTGGCAAAAGTCCAAATTGCAGACCTTATGCAAACATACTTACTTGCAAAAAATTTCATGACAACGTATGTGGGGCCCAGACTAAGAACCAGTTTGATGGTTTTCAAATTCACATGACCATGATTGAAGGCGACAATAGTCAATCCCTGGAAATAGAGCAAATAGTCTATTTCATAAATCACACGTAAAGTAGCATATCTATTAAATAACTTGTAGAGCATTGCAACAAAACAATGGTCGAGCATAAAATAAGACCATGCAAATCATGGAAATGAAAAGTAATTAAGAACTAAATCTAAGGTTTGCAATCTTGGTACTGGATCCCGTATAGGTATCATACTAGTACAGTGTCAGTATGTTCGGTATGTTGGAAGGTTCTGTTTACCAAGGCTTGGTATGTCCCTTGTATAGAGTCTCGATTTGGTACTGATATGGTACAGTATGCTTAGTGTAGTTTGGCACACACCAGTACAGCATTATTATGGTATTCACAAAGAAAATTTAGATGATGAATTTAAATTTGCAACTTAGTAAGTGCATAGAAGATTAAGAAGTAGAACTGTGCATATCTAATTGTTTTCCGTGCATTACAGCACTTACCCTAACAGAAAATGCAGGTGGTTGGCTCATGCAAATTCTCAAAAAATGAAAAAAGAACAATACCACAACCACTAATCCTTACTAACCTGGAACATCATAAAAAGAAAGATCCAGAGACGATGAAAACTATGGTAAAGGTGAAGAAAAGTTCGATGCTCCACAAAAGACGTTTTGCCATAACGCTTGCTTCCACCAATAGATGGCAAATTCTGCATAGAAAGCAGCAGCAACATGTATATACAGCCACTAAACATAGAAAAGAGTATCATATCAAGCATTGACAGAAAAATTGCTGTTTAATACATGCTACAAAGTAGAATGAGAGAGAATCTAAATGGCAACAAGCAAGGTCAATGACCTCATAGAACTCCAAGAATGGCTTTATTAGAGCTTTCAATAGTATCCTAATGTCCTCCATACTCCATACTATTGCAAGGCATGCCAACACTAAAAATCTACCAAAGTTAACAGGCTTAATAATGTAATGGGGATTTGCTTTTAAAGATGGTAATAAAAAGAGTATCATTTCTGCTTGTCTGCATTGTCATGACTAGTCCCAGGATAACCAGTAGTTTGGTAAATCAATGCACAAGACATCTAAATTCCAAACACTTATATTTCAAGTTCCATCAAATTTCCAACACTTCAATGCATCTGGAATACCCCATTACATGATAAGAGACCCATTAACACAACACACAGCCATTCTATGATGATATAGTGTTTGGCCAAGAACATGCGGTTGAGAGCACAAATCTTAATCAGCTGATTTGTGCTGATTTGTCTTGAGTTAACAAAACTATGCGGTTGAGAGAGAGAGAGTAGACAACTGCAATCCCACCATTATTTAAAAGATTGCTACTTGTGTATTTTTTCAATTATCAACTTTATAATTATTTTATTAGGTTAACTTCAATACTTTAAGTTACTTCTTTCTGGTTTTTGCCCCTTGAGCCACAATGAGCAATACACATGCATGTTTGCCCCCCCCCCCAGCCAGCAATTGTGGCTCATGCCCTACACATGCATGCATACATATACGTGCATACACGCGTACATAAAAATTATACATCTATATCTATGACCTATAAACTGTTATTCATAACTCCCATATACATTTACTGATAAAAAATGTATAATAACAAATTTAGCTACCACTTAAGTTCTACCAAGCATTTTGTCATCGATATCATGATTACATAGTCACCTATCTTTATTCTTCTCTAAATGACTTGCTGCAAAACAAAAAACCGTGGAAGTTCCCACCAAAGTATTTCCAAATATTTCACATTATCTTAGGTAAAGAAATTCTCACATTTTTCTCCAAGAAAAGATAACAAAGTCTTGGTAGATACAAGCTTTAGCATTAAGAGAATTCAAAAGAAATGAAGATTCACTGATCAAGAATCAAATGAAAAGGTTCCATTAAACACAAATAAACAACTATTCCAGACAAACCACAACAGTGACTAACCTTGGTCCTTCTATTGGGCTTCAAAAAAAATGGTGAACTAAGCCGCCAAGGCCAGCCAACAAGTTGAAAACAGTTAAGAGACCTGCGAAGGGGAAGTTTAATCATCAAACACCATAGGAAAAAGGAAAATCTTAAAACTGAAGAGTTTATCCTTTCACCTACCAGAAGAACTCATTGAAATCATCATAGTTCCTCCAAGCTGAGTGCGGTGCCCGACCATTATCATTGTTTGCAGCTTCCTGCATTATCCAAAGTTACTTCAATCTTGGATTACTGAAATAGATTCGAGAATAATACAAATAAGAAGACAACAAATATTTAAAGAAAATTGTTACAAGTCATACTAGCCACATATATAGACTTTTCTAATCCTTAAAATCAAAAAGTGTCAGAGAGTAAACAGTAACTTCTGTCCAGTACACAAAGATACATTGAAATTGTTGCAAGTTCCAATTAATAATTACAGTGAACCTTGAGACAATTTAATATTTCAAAACAGGAGATCACTGGTACAGACAGATGATAGCCAGGATCAACCCCTCCATCTGATCCTACACGTTGAAAGAAAGGCCAGCCCTAAGAAGCTGAAACCAATCTCCTTTAATTGTTGCATTTCCAGCCAGAAATCAAATATATTATAAGTCATTTCAGGTGTTTTTGGATGCCCAATGGTAGGAGGTAAAATTTGTGTCCTGTTGTTACCTTTTTCTGTTGTATTGCACAACCAAAAAGAAACCTGGCCCACCAATAGTTGCTTATTTAATTGTCTTTCCCAGAGTATTTATTCATCTCTGACAGGGACTATTCCAACCATTTCTGGTAAATAGCCCTTCTTTGTAATTGAAATTATGTGGGAAACTTTAGCACATCATTAGGCCCCAGGCCGATTTTCTTCTCTACTTCCAATTCTTCCTTTGCTTGCTTCTCCATCTTTTATTACTGCAACTAAGCTGCCAAGCTAAACTTTTTACATTTATTGTACACAAGTCTTCCAGAACCATGAACCGGTTCGGCATCAAACCGAACTGGCAGCGTACCAACGGTTTGGGCCGGTTCACCTTTTCTTGAAATTTTTTATTTTTTCATAATTTTACAATTTTTTATTCTATATGTGGTATACGAGACTGAAAGCCTTCTGTGAACTCTCATCCTCTCTTTCCTCTGTCGTATTTCATCTTCTTTTCTCTTTTCTTTTTTCTTTCTATTTATTTAAGATTTCTCATGAAAATAAGAAAAATACCCTTTCAATTTGAATTCAACAAAAATAACAAAAAAATCAAATTCCTTAAGAATAAAAAGTTAACTCTTTCTCTCAAAAACAAATTTCAAAAATTTCAGGAAATCATGGTTTAAGAAATATCAAGTTAGGATACTTCCATTCCAAATAAAAATCCCAGAAAATTAATTTAGCTTAAAAATGATGATAAAACAAAATACCAAAAAAATTATCTTAAAGGCTTTGACTAACACTTAGTCAAACTTACAGGGTTTCCAAACTTAGGATAATAGTGACAGTGAACCACACACTAACCTATGTCGACTTGATCTATGCTCATCAAAACAATAAAAATTAAATTTACCATAAAATCCTCGAGTTAAAACATATTTCTTCAAGTCCAGACTGAGGAGAGATCATAGCATTTATTTAAATGATTTTAAATGAAAATAAGAGATAGGACAGAGGATGTAAACTCACATGAGCCTATATGCCACCTAGCACACTCCCCCACCCATCCCAGCCCTAAACTAAACTGAACTAGGCAGTTCAGCATGGTTCAGACCAGTTTGCACCAATTCAGGGGCAG
The DNA here is from genome assembly GCA_017589505.3 of Metroxylon sagu. Taxonomy (NCBI): domain Eukaryota; kingdom Viridiplantae; phylum Streptophyta; class Magnoliopsida; order Arecales; family Arecaceae; genus Metroxylon; species Metroxylon sagu. Next base: position 1,064,721 of record JACVBY030000634.1, on the reverse strand, counting down.
AACCAAACCAAAACTGGAATTCGAACTAATTCTTAGTCAGGTTGGTTTGGTTCTACCTTCCATGATTGCACACAAAAAACTTGCTTGTTAATCTGCACATTAACAATCTTATTCTGCTTCTTATCCAATAAGAGAGTTGAAAAAAGCAAATAGATTTAAAGAAGCTTGTATCCGAATCAGTTATGCTATGAAAAATTCCCTGAGTGGCCTCCAAAAAATATGTGGCCTCATCAATCACAAAATCACCAGCTCAAATAAATTTAAATGAATTGATTTTGAATTCAGAGACTCAGCCCTCATACCACCTAAGTCAGATCACTTCACAAATAACACAACATAATAAAGAAAAGTTTATTAGACCAAGTTTGGTTTCCATTAAGTAATATTAGCAAGAAAGTCAAGTACAAGGGAAACCTTTAAATTGGAGTAAGGAAGGTTAAAGGGGGTCTAAGAACCTAGGTACAGCAGCATTAGAGGGACTCCAGACTGCCTGAAGCGACAAAACCAGGAATTCAAGAGATGATGACATTTGTCTCATGAGATAAATAAGGAACAATGAAATTCATGTGGCTAAAGATGAAGAAGATACTCTTGAAGTAACAGGAAGAAAAGCCAGATTGGACTGGAAGACTCTAGTCAAAAACAGGATCCATGCATCTTTCTCTCACTAAAATCCATGCAAGAGACTTTCTCAGTTTGCAAGGTTCTTAGGTGACAAAGTGCTCATCTTTATTCTACTTGATAAGCTTTGCTGCAAATCCTAAAGAAACAATTGTAAAGCACTCAGACATGACAGGGCAAATTGACCTTGAGAAAGCTCAAAGTTGTTGCATAGCAAAAGCTTCAGCATAAGATCCAGAAATGATTGACAAGCCAACAATTTCAAGAAGCTGGTCCACCAAAGGCACATCTAAGGATTCAAATTGCAGGTTAAATTAAAATTAAGATATTCAATAATCCTAGAAAGGAAACAAGGTTAAATTAAAATTAGGGTTAATTCCACTTAACACCCCTTAACTATAGAGTATTTGCACATTCCTTCCTAAACTAAAAAAATTTGCAATCAACCCCCCAATTTCAATTTCAGTTACAATTAACCCTTACCATTTAAATTTGGGATTAAAACTAACGGAAAAATAGACACGTGACTATCACGTGACCACTACAAACACTATTTGGCATGCCTAGAAAAGGAAAAGATGGTTATACCCTTGATCAAGACCATTTTTTTTAAAGGATGGATGCTGTTGCTTTTTACCATATTATTTATTATAAAAATTTAGCATCTTTAGCAGTGACGTGATAGTCACGTGGCCACTTTTCTGTTTCTTTTAACGTCTAATTTAAACAACAGGGGCCAATTGTAACTTAAATCAAAATTAGGGGATTGATTGAAATTTTTTTTAGTAAAGAGGAATATGCAAATACCCCATAGTTAAGGGGAGCCAAGTGGAATTAACCCTTAAAATTAAGATATTTGATAATCTTAGAAAGGAAACAAGCTACAAGAGGCTCATGGATGATTTAAAAAATATAAAAAAATATTGTAGAAATTGTGGAATTGGTTTGAAAAATGAAGCTGGCTATACTCAATTATATGATCTCGTGCACGACAAATCCAACTTCTATTCCCTCAAGAAAGAATGATACTCCATCTAGTATCATAAATGAGATTCCAACATGGTAAGGAGCTATATTAAGAGTTCAAAAGGTCAGACAAGATGCATAACTTTGGCGGCTTGGAAGCAACAGACCAAAAGGATAGCAATTGGAAGATTGGCTCTCAAAGACCAAGAGGTAAGAACAAGGCATTTACCCTGAAGCATGCAAATAGAATTTTAAAGACCAAGGAAACTAGTGGTCCAAAAATTTTAAGATATAGTATGATAGTGATGCACCATGGTTCACAATACCAGTCTTAGCACTCGTACAAATATTATTTTGCGTGGTGTTACCAATGTTCAGTACACCCCATGTACCAAGTATCAGTTTGCTGTATCAGTTTGCTACAGGTACACTATGTATGGCAATGGTACGCTTGTACCAGGTGGGGTATGGTCTGGTATGGTTAACCAAGGATGGCACAAAACACATGGGCGAAGTACTTCTTACGGCTGGAAAATAATGTAAGGCTATGGATCAGTTCGAACCACAACTAAGGTTGGTAAAAAATTGAAAAAGAAATGATATTCTAGAAGATGAGACTTGATGACCTTCCACGTTACAGTCGTGGTTTTAGCAAATATTTGCAGGTAGCCAGTCAGCTTAGCAGTAGGATAAGATAATACCTGCCATGTTCCGCAATGCCTTGTCAGTGTTTGGCAAATACTAATATGGATGACGACACATGAGCATGCAGAGTACATGCCAGATTGCCAGTCCATGTCAACCAGCACAAACAATACTTTAATCGAGAGCTAATCCAAACACCATGGAAGAGTTATGGGAGGATCTGGAGGTGAGTGATCTTCCTCACACAAATGTAGACCCAAACATGAATGCAGTTACTTCTAGAACTGAATTGGTTAATAAAATCACATTAGTTCATCAGTAGGAGCAGAGATTTTAAATCCTATAGGACGGAGACTATCCCGGTTTTTTCTGTGGAACGAAACGCGCCAGCATCCCAATCCATCCCGACACTTGGGATGGGGCATGTCTCAAGACATACCAACTGGGATGCTAAGATAATGGTGGGATGTTCTCGTCCCAACATTTAGGATGGCAATCTGTCCCAGCATCCCACAAGGCATTCCGTCGGAACTTGAAACTATGATTGGAGCAATCAGCTTATAACTACTTTGCATCCTTCTCAAGCTACTGACTAAGCAAATTATGAGTTATATTACTATGCCAGCTGTTTTAGATTAACTGACTCACTAAAAATGACTCACACAATGGACTAACATGTCAGATATAGCAAGAATGACCCATTAATGGCTTGTTTGACTCGAGGATATGTTAACAAAGGTTACTTCATATGGTTAAAAGAACATCGCATGGTAGAGGCTTATGAAAGGAAGATCATTCTACCACGACATCTTGTAGCTAGCTAGTATATAATAGCTGATGCATTGATGAGTGCTAATTTTCACATTAAAAAGGACAATGTTGAAAATAATCTAAAGATTGTAGTGAATTAGATAGGAATTTTCTTCTTTTAAAAGAAGAGTTTAGATATGTTAATTAAGCCCACTAATTGCCCCAAAGAAAATTTTGTTGGGAGGGAAACTTAAATGTCCATTTAAACTGTAACAGATTTAAGCCCAAAAAAGACGAGCAATTAAGAGTTCTAAGCAAAAAATCAAGAGCAAGGGATGCTGCAAGAAAGTTGATAATGTAAGACATGAAGATACAATGAGGACTGAACAAAACTAGATAGAATTGCAGGGTGCATTTACAAGATGAGCAATGAGCATATTAGGAGGACCAAGGTCTGCAAAACTAATACTAAGAATAGTACTGGTACATTACCAATTCGATACAATATGATGCAATACGTATCTCCTATCGAGATAGAGTACCAACATTTTTTCTAACTCTCAATCATGAACTGCTCAAACCGAGAGGTATGAGTCAAAACTAAGCAATACCAGTTAGTACTGGGTGATACAGAATGGTTCCACTCGGTTCAAACTAATTTGGTTCATACCAAATTGAACCTCAATATCTAACAGATACAATATGGTACAACACAACTATTACAGGTCAGTATGGTAGACATTACTGAAGACTAAACCAAATCAAGTAGAAATGCAGGCACCATGAGCGCTGATTTTGGCATTGGAATTCCAGTAACAACCTAAAAAAGCTTTACAAATGACATTAAGATATGGCCACATACAGCAACCAAGACTAAGAGATGTGTTTTTCCTTTTTTTTTTAATATTTTCCTTTTAATCACCAAGTATCATCAATGAGGGCTTGGTGGACTCCTATCAATATGTGAAAATGTACAAACCAAGGTGGCATTTGGTTTGCAGTAAATATAATATTACCGAGAAACTTACATTCTCAATAATCTTTTATTTGATAATCAGATTCTCAGAAATGAAAGATTACCGTGTTTCATTTATAATAACAAAATATGGTAATCAGTTTAATATGTTTTTGAATTTTATATGAATTTTGTTATAAATCTTTTTTATCTTTTAAATGTCTTTAAATTAAGGGAAGGACGACTTAAATGGTTTGCACATGTGCAACGTAAACCTAGAGATGCACCTATGTGGAAGAGTGACTGATACATGTAGAGAAAAAAAGAGATAAAGGTAGACCGAAAATCATATGGGAGGAAGTGATAAAGAAAAACTTAGAATTTTTGCATCTTACCAAAAAAAATATTACTCAAAACAGAGCTAAATGGAGAAAAAGTATTCATGTAGCCAACCCCAACTAGTTTGGGATTAAGACATTGCTGCTATTATTGTTTGTTAAGTGTCTCTCTTCTTTTTGCTAGAAGATGAAATGTTCTTATAAAAATCAAGATTTTTGAAAATTGATTTTAGAAATATTATATATTTAAATATTATAAATATTTAAATATATTTTGGAAGTGTTTAGGTGATGCTAGAGTAAAGTAGGTAATAAATTTATTTTATAGGATTTTAGAAGTTACAAAGATACCTAATGAATGGAGGACGAGAATTATAGTATCAATTTATAAGAATAAAGAAAAGATTCAAAACTACTCCGATTATCGTGATATCAAACTCATGTGTCATACTATGAAACTTTGGGAGAAAGTAATTGAACATAGGTTAAAATGTACTACAAAAATATCAAAAAATGAATTTGATTTTATGCTAGGAAGGTCGACCATAGAAACTATTTTTCTCCTCAGGAGGTTAATGGAGATGTATAGAGTAAAGAAATAAGATCTTCAAATGGTTTTTATTGATTTAAGAAAGCATATAATAAGATCCCTAGAAAAATCTTATGATGGATGCTAGAAAAGAAAGAAGCACATGTTAGATATATTAACATAATAAAAGATATGTATGATGGGGCAGTTACTAGTGTAAGAACTATTGATGATAATACTAGCAAATTTTCTATTACAGCAGGCTTACATCAGGAATCTGTTTTAATCCCTATCATTTTGCGTTCGTTATAGATGAGCTTATTAGACATATTTAAGATAATATTCCATAGTGCATGTTATTTGCAGATGATATAGTACTAGTAGATGAAATTAAGGCTGCAGTTAATCATAAGTTAGAACTATGAAAAAATGCATTAGAATCTAAACGTTTTAGATTAAGTAGAACAAAGACAGAATATATAGAATGCAATTTTAGTACAATTAGAAATGAAAATGAATGTAGAATACAAGTTGCGGACCATGAAGCAACTAAAAATGACATTTTTGGTATTTAGGATCGATTATTTATAAGAAAGAAGAGATTGAGGATAATGTTGTCCATAGAATTAAAATAGGTTTGATAAAATGGAGAAATGCAATTAGAATATTATGTGATTGTAGAGTACTTGCCAAATTGAAGGAAAAGTTTTATAGGACAGCCATAAGACTATCTATGCTTTATGGCATAAAATGTTGGGCAGTTAAAAAAAATACACGTACATAAGATGAATATAGCAAAAAAAAGAATGTTAAGATGAGCATGTGGTAATACAAAGAAAGATAGAATAAGAAATAAAACCATTCGTGAGAGGTTAAATGTAGCTTCAATCAAGGATAAATTAATGGAACGACAACTTAGATGGTTTGGATATGTGCAACGTAAACCTAGAGATGCACCTATGCGAAAGAGTGACTTAATATATGTAAAGAAAAAAAGAGGTAAAGGTAAACCAAAAATCACATGGAAGGAAATGATAAAGAAAGACTCAGAATATGACTCAAAATAGAGCTAAATGGAGAAAAGAATTTATTTAGCCGACCGCAACTAGTTTGGAACTAAGGTTTTATTGTTGTATAAATATTTAATATATATTATATATAAAAAATATATTATAATATTACTTAATGTCTTATTATATAATATATATTAATATATAATATATAAATATTTAGTAATATATTACATGATAATTTAATATGCAAGAATGTCATAAATATTAATAATTTAAAATTTAATATTTAAACATTATTATATAAATATATAATAGTGTTTAAAATATTAAATATTATATCAACATTAACTATTATATTAATATTAAATTTCATATTAATATAAAATATTATATTATATATTAAATATTAAATATAAATAAAATATTAAATATTTAAATAGTGTCTAGTGCAAATTAAATATATAATCAGATTAAGTATTATTCAATATTTATATGAAAGTCAATAACGTAATTTAAGATTACCAAACTTTGATAGTATCAAATACCTATCTTTTATACGGGAATAAGATTACCATGATTTGTGATAATCTTAGATTATTGGAAATCAAATATTACTATTTAAATTATTATGTCTAATTGCCGAATATGGTAATCTACATGGTGATCTCAGATTACCAAGGTAAATTCTTATAAACCAAACGGCCCCTAAGAGGCATGAACCATACGATTCAATACAAGGCAGATACCATACCTTACCATACCAATAAGGAACCAAGACAATATGTCCCTTATATTGAGCATCCACACCGAGATAAACATTACACCTACACTTAGTACAAGGTATAATAGTTGAGTCCCAATAGTGGTGTCCTATATGGAGACAGCAAACCATGCTCAGAGGAGAAGCAAGATTGCGCAGCTTGCCAATAGGAAAATTACTCTATCTACAAAAGTGTTAAAATGGCCAAATCTAATTATACAACCAATTTATTACGCAAGCTCAATAGAGTAGAAAAGATGAGCTCATATATTGAAGCTTCTAGCAGAGTTATTAAATTAATATGAAACCACTTTGATTTCAGAAATCTAACAAAAACTAAATTATAAAAGCCAAATTTTTTGGTTTATATGCAGTAAATTTGCACCATCCTTTTGTCTTTTCTTCATTTCTTCATATTTTGAGAAGTATTTTCTTGAAATTAAAATTGAATTTTGCAAGATTCGAGAATATACGGGATAATAATATTGGTTTCAAAAGAATTTTGCAAAAAAAAAATGATAAATTGATTGTGTACATTGCATGTACTGGGTTAATCCAAAAAGAAGAAAAAATAATATGCACTAATCTATCACACATGTAATATATGAATGCTTCTGGTGTATGTAAATATACAGCAACCATATAATACAGCTACTGACAGTCCATCACTTTAAAAAGCCAAAAAAAAATGCCATTCTGTGAAGAGGCACTTACAGATGCTATAACTTCATATAAAGGAGAAATAACTTGATCAAGAAATGATACACCATTTGGAGATTCACAGCTTTTGGCTGGTTGTGCTGCCTGTTGACGCAAAATTTCCTCAAGCTCTCTTGCCATCTGGGAAACAATGAATGATCACAAGACAATATTAAGCAACTAATGTACAGCAGCATATAGTGCAAATGTTATTTAAATCATTTTCTTGGATGTACATAAGAAGCGGAAGAACTTAATCAGCACAAAGGTGCTAAACAAAGTAAATTAGATCAGCAAAGCTAAACCAGAAAAGAAAAAGAGAAGAAAATTCAAACAAGGACACTGGCAACCATCACCAACAAAACCTAATGCAAATGAAATAAAATTTTGTATAGAAGGAAGCTGAAAGTGAATAGAAGTTATCACTGAACACGTATACACTGACAGCCCTACTCTGGAAATCCACTACAACAGCCAACAGAACTTCAGAATGCCAGTTGGCACCCCTATCCTCAACACATGCACTTCCAGCTTTGAACCTAGACAGTGGCATTCTCACCAGTGACAATTCAGAATATACAAATGAGGTCTACATTATCTCATTTAGAACCTTAACCTTAAAAATTATTACAACATGCATTGAAAAAATTACATCTCCCTTAAATTTCTTGTGATCTGGCACTCCAACCTACTCAAAACTCTTTTTTTCAAGGAAAGCAATCTACTCAGAACTCATAAACTACAAAATGCATCTCGAGAAAAAGAAAAAAGCCCTGTAGAAGTGCAAACTTCTTACCACACGTACAACCAAAAAAAGATCAAGACATAACCTAAAAATAAAGCTCAAGAGAAGTTCAACTAAAACTGACTAATTTTAATCAAAGCCACTGTTTAATAAAGATAAGAAACATTTATCTTATAGAGGCTACAACATGTGCCACTTCAAGCTGGTGTTCTGAACAACCTGAAGCATGGATCAAAAGGGAAGGTCTAAATTCAGCAACCTGTCAAGGACTAAGGAGAATTATTGAGGAAAATGAATGAGCTATACATCAACATTTCAATGGTAATGATGTATGAAAATTATTCAGATCTCAAATTTGTGAATGGAAGAATGCATTCCATACATACTACAATATCACATGCAATGGTAATGTAAGATAGCAGCTGCTTGGGTTGCTGGTTTTGCACAATTTCCAGCTTCAAGATTGAGCAGAATAAGCTATTGATAATATTTACTCTTGTATAATGGGACTGATGTGAGCATAAAGCAATCCCAATGAATGCATATGGCATCACGATTACAAGAAACTAAATCTTACTATATTCTACTGTAAAAGAAACCAAAGGTTACCATCTTTTAGGCTAAAAACTAAATGTAACATTACTCTATATAAAAGCATAAACAATTGAGAGGCATCTAATATGCAAATTGAAAGATATGCTTGCAAATTTGCCTTCCACTGAAACCATGCACATGTACAAGTAGAATCAATTTTATCTTGGCAACTTACATGATGAAATATGTAGCACAAGCATTCAGGAAGAAATCTAACATTTGCAGCCTCTCCCCATATCAGAAAGTACAGACAAACAAACAACAACTTCTTTTCTTTTCTTGCTGATTCCGTACTGTACATAATACAAGGCAAGTTCTTAGGTGACACGAAATTCACAAGGAAGACAATCAAAATAAAGGAAATGGATTTGAACATTAAAAAAAAAAAAAATCCATACCTACTCCAAACTGGAGGAAGAGGAAGATAGTTGCACCACTTTATATAGTTGTCAAGAGACCTCAAAAATACAATATGAACAGCACTCTCATCTATTTTCTGCTTAGAAATAAGATGACAGTCATGACTAAAGCACACAGTAAGTACATATTTTTTAACTTTTTATCAATACGAATCAAGGGAAGCAAATTGAGTTTCACAAACTAACCAAGAAAGTGGATCCTTCATAGACCAAATAAACATCAAAGCAGTACTATTAAAAGAGCTAGGTGCAGTTAAGCACAAAAGGTTCTTGGATAGGGGTTGCAAATCATGTCAACAGGTTATAAACGGGTTGGATCATAAATGGATGGCAACCTTAAACACAAAGGGCTCTTGGATAGGGGTGACAAATCATGTCAACGGCTCATAAATAGGTCGGATCGACTTCAAAATACGACGACAAATGGATCAACCCAAACCCGACCTGTGCATTACATGGGTCACATGGGTCGGTTTACATGATATGACCCATGTAACCTGTTTAATAATCAGGTCATGTTTGAGTTGACATGAATGCATGACCCGTGTGACCTACATAACCTATGTAACCTATTTAATATCTGTGTGTACATACATTATCTGTTACATCTGTGTATACATGCATTATCTTTACATTTTTAGTTTTAAAGGTTAGGATCTTGAATTGTGGATTGTGATGATATATCCACCCACATAATTTTAATTGTCTCTGATCCATTTCCATCCAACCATTGAATCCTATATAATGATAAAATAATAATTAATTAAAGCATGACATTAACTTAGATAAATACATTTGACGAGTCATGGTCAGATTGGTAGGTCGTGTTACACGAATTGATTCATTTAATAATCAAATCAATTGCGAGTCAATTTCAAGTTAGCGGGTCCACCCAAGATCTGATTTGTTTAATAATAGTTTCTAATGGATCAACCCAATTTTAATCTGAACCCATTTATGCTCGATCCAAACCCACTAACTTTGAGTCGGGTTTGAGTCGCATCCACAAGTCGTGTCCAAAATTGTCACCCCTACTCTTAGAACCTAAGTGCAAGGCGCAAAATATAGGCATGCGCCTAAGCAAAGCGAGGCATACATTTTTTAAATATATGATAGAATAATTTATATAAGTAAGATTTATAACACATAATTTATATAAGAAAGATTTATTTAGCATACATACATCATTCATTAAAAGAATCTACAAAAAATGCTTTCACAATGCATACTAGTGCATTTATGTAGCATGGATACATATATATAAATATAATAAAAATCTATGTTTATATAATTAAGCCAAATCATCATGTCGTTTATATAATTATGCCAAATCATCATGCCTTATCTCATCTATTTGGTATCATCTATATGATCACTCATTTGCCAAGAATTTTTTTTTAGGGTCATCTCTCATGTAATTTAAGTTTCTCGAAATCCATTCTCACAACCTGCATCCATGCTCCATCCTACATCCTCTGACAAAAATTAGAACTCCTCTTATTGAAGCCTGCTTAAATATTCATTGTGCATGTCCGTATCATCTCAATCACCTTCTCTATCACCTTGTCTTCAAAAAGGTTTTCAAATAGAAATTTCAATACCTGTACCAACACCCAACCAATACTATATCAATATAGATACTTGTACCCATAATCAATTCCCCACCAGCATGACTTAGCACGCACGGCATAGACTGGTATAGCCTGTTATTGGAAATCACCTTAAATTATGCAATCCAGCAACTCCTCTAATATACTCATTTCCTAATCTATCCTTTCTAGCAGGGTATGCGTCAACCACACATATGCCAAGAGCACCTCTCCACTTCATCTAAACAACTCTAATCATATACTTACGTCTGTGCCTATCTCCTTAATTTGTGTAATAGATCTCAAATAACAAAAACAATCAGCAGCTGGTATCTAATTCACAACCACCTTAAGCGGGACCTCATCCTCATCTCTATCTTCAGTAAAATTTAATTCCACATACTCTCTGTGTTTGGTTGATTTTTAAGCCTTCATCCTCTAAAGCTTTTAAACTATTTGTTTAACAAAATTTAATACATAAAAATTAAAATGAATTTCAGGTTTAAGCTCTAGGATAGCTAAGCCTACATTAAAATTTATAATGCCTCTACCAAAAAAAACTCCAATCTCCTAGTTTCTTTGAAACTGAATATCAGTATATTTCCAAATATAGATATTCACAAACACTACAAGCTTAATATTAAAAAAGTCCTTCTTAGCCATAGAAAACATAAATAAATTTTCCTAAAATTATTCTCCAAAATCTACTAGAAAAATATCCCTAAGATGAAGCACAACGATGGCAAGTAATAGAAAATATGTAATTAGTTTCTCCCAATACTTTATTGAAACTGAATCAATTAACTATGCCTAAAAGCAAAGCGTGCCAAACTGACCCAAATTGCCCAATTCAAGGCACATCAACCTGAACCAATGTGAAACGAAGACGACATGGTGAGTCAGATCAGTAAGGGGCCTAAATTGGACTAATTCTACTCAATTCAATTGAGGCAGTTCAGGCCACCAATGCTCATAATAGAGGGGACAAGGCCGTGACTCTTTTTCTTCAAAAAGGAAGTGAATTTTGTAAGGAATATTGAGAGAAAAGAAAAGATTTGCCATCTTTTCTTCAAGACCCCTCCCCCCCAAACCAACGGTTCAAGATATGGCACTGCTACAACTGGCAATATAGCTCATGAAAAAGGGCCCCTGAATGTATTTGGATCCTCTCATACACCAGATCCTATGCCGCACAACCAGGATATGACCCCTATGCATACCCTACGTCTAAGATATCATATTTGACCAACTCTATGGTCCCAGCCAAATTATAGGTCAGATTTTGCTTTCGTAATCCTCTGTCAAATGAGAGTGGTATGGGCAACACAGCATCAGATAAAGGATCAGGATCAAGCAGCTATCCAAAAGGCTCAAATTATCGGATGAAAGGGGGGGCACAATATCTGAGTTAGTCATATCCAAAGCTTCAACTATGAACAAGATCCCAATATCTACAAGCAGCGTACAAACTCCATAAGGGACTAGATATTGGTGCATAATTTGTAATTCAAATCAATTTAGCATAAGTATTTTCAAGCTCAAAAATATGCATTATCTATGTTTAATTATTAAAATTGTATCCATTGAGCAATCATTACTACCTCCTGGGTCCAATATGAAATAAAATAATATTAAGATACATTTAAAATCATAATTTAAAGATCCATGAACATTAAAATAATCTTCAAAAACCAAGATCATGACTTAAATATCCATGAAATGATCTTTAAGACAAAAAATTGAAAAAAAAAAAGAAGGCAAAAATATACTGAATCTAAGGCAAAAATATACTGAATCTATATCGAAGCAGCAAAAATCTACCTATCAAGTGTCAATATAGTTTTGTTAAGTATTATACTGGTACCTGACTAGTACAATAGCTAGTATTGAGATTGAGAACCTTGCCTAAAACCAATTTAAAATAAACATCAACTTCTGAGTTTCAATTGAAACTCCATACCATACTCCAAACGAAACAATTAAAGTCAGCATTTAATCTAAACATTCTTCAACTTTCACAGAAGACTAATCAGAAGAAGGAGCCAGCATATACAACCTCTTACTAAAGGTTTTATGTTATGTAGATGATCATGTCCAAATATCTAGTGGAAAATGGAAAATCTAAGAAAATATATCCCATGATACCAACAAACTTTCGAATGAACTTTCCAACGCTTCTGGATAGTGATTTTTTAATTGCACAAAGAAAAATGCAGTAAATAAACAGAACTAGAAAGCCTCTGATATTATAATTAACATTTACTCTCACACATTCTTCTCTAACAGCACAGAAGACAATAACACCAACATCTTCATAGTAGTTACACAATATCTTCCACTTGTTATCCCACCTTATCTTCTCATATTGCTTATTGCCATAAGGTTCAAAAGTGCTTATTATTCAAAATTTCCTGATCATTTTTGTGGTGATATTTATAAATTTCCAAATTAATATCCTAAACTAAATATGTAACATTTAACATGAAAGAGATTCCACTATGCCATCAACAGATGACATAACTAGTAAAAATGACAAACTGAAGATTTATCAAAGTCAGAATTCATAGAAAACTGGAACAGAACTTTCTACATTCACTGGAAAAAGAGGGAGGCACACTTATGCAAAGTTACTTGTCCGTCTTGCTATCAGTGAACCAGAAAATACAAAGAAAGAAAGTCAATTTACAAATGTGCACTTGCAGATTGCATTTATCTTGGGAAAAAAAAGTGAATTCAATTTATGAATGTGCACCAGCAGATTGCATTTATCTGGAAAAAAAAAAAAAAAGTGAATCCACAGAAAATAGAGCTTGCAGAGAGCAACATAGATGGACCAAGACTAGCACAAGTCTCCATAGCATATACCATGATAGATAAACCAGCATACAGAGTTGATTGTTCACCACTTCATAGTTTCTTAACAATAGTTTCTTGTTGAATTCAAAATATTAGAGAGAGAGAGAGAGAGAGAGAGCAAAAACAAAGACACGTGCACAAGCTTCCATGAGAAGAGAACCATACAAAAGAAGAAAAGGCCAATTAAAGAATACAAACCGGTTCACTGCCAAGGAGTCTGTCAAGTCGAGACTGCTCGTTTGCAAGAAGGTGGACTACATGTTCACGCTGGTTACAGACATTGTCCTTCTGCAACCCGTAGCGAAAATATAACATGTCAGATTTCCCTTGCAAGTAAAAGCTTATGGAGGCAAAAGGGCATTCACAACAGCTAAAAACTATTGCATAAAAAAATCATATTTACAAAGGAAATTGTTATAAGTTACAATTAAAAAAAAAGGCCTTCTTGAGCCATAACAAACTGGATTCTAGCACTCACATTGACACCAAAAAGGTCTACAACAAAGTATGTCAATAAAAAGCGTGTACAGAGCAGAACCAACAGAGGAAAAGACAACCGAGTTGTGAGAGTTTAAATAAAAGAAGCTTCTAAAGACAGCATTTTATGACACATAATAAATTTTAGGGAAAGGGTAGCATGCTCATGCATGGCTAGGCCATCTGCCACTTCTGAAACCAATTCCTTTTTTCTGATCATTTTCTTCTAAGAAATCCAGAACATTACTTTACGTACAGACTAAGATGACAGCAGTAAAATCCTGATTTAGAATTGGTGGATGATAAGCTAATTATGGTCCTAAGGAAATCCATAAAACGTGAGAAGGAAAGTGAACAGATGGATGCTTTTAGAAGGTTTGCTGACGTTAAATAATTTGGCTATTTTGTAGATGAGTCCCTAAAATATTATGCATTTATATATTAATTCCTGTCTTTTCTATATTTGCATTTCAGTCCCTAAAATTATGCAACTTTTGCTTAAGTCCTTCAAGTTCAGCTAACAAGATCATAACGGAATATTCTACTTGCATTCTTGTACTGCCGTCAATTTCACATCTTCTAGGCAATTTTTGCACATAAATCTCACACCTAACCAGGTCCTTTAACCTTAACTCCTCCACCACTGGTCCCCTAATGGCCAAGACCCATGTGAGAAGAGGGCAAAATAAGCAAGAAAAGATGGAGTCCCAAGCCTTATTCACTGTTAAGCCAAGGGCATTCAAGTCATCCTTGTCAACCTCAACCAAAATTCAATCAACAAAAACTAGCAGAAGACCGATATGTACAAATGAAGAACTTTACAACATTTTTTATATAAACATCAAAAAGGAGGCATTGATATGCAAATAAAAAAGATTTCAGGGACTAATCTGCCAAAAAAAAGGGCAAAGAGAACTGTTCAGGATTGTGGACATAAAGAGGAGAATTTCTTCTCCTCTGAAATAAATCTCTCTATCTCTCTTCTGAAAAGAAAAGGAAAACGCTGAAAACATGGTTTAGTTGGATTTATGCTAATATTACAAACAGAATAGCTCCACAAAAGTTGACAAATGCGGATTCAGTAGAGATAAGGCAATTGAGTGGTGCTTGATGCCTAGGTTGGAATTTCAATTTCACTATCTTCAATGATAGAGTGGGCAGAAAATTTTTTTGTGCTAAGAATGAGTTTTCCAAGTTCACAAGGAAAGATAGTTTAATTGGCAGAGTTTAATCCACAGGTCAAAGTATATTATAATGAGATACTGTTGATTGATTCTTATGATTGTCATTATCAGATTTATCTGAACACTTCAAAAAGTGGGTCCTTGATGCATCTGATACGCGGACGCCTGAACACTCTTTGACACACCATATGAATAAATAATGATATCATCACCATTATACCTAAACTTTTGGCACTTATACCTAGAAGCTTTCAAGTCTAACATAACTTTTTGCAAAGGTTGTATGAATTCTATTGAATTACGGAACAAATTGTCTAACAAAACAATCATTGACATCCATTCATAGAAGTCTGCAGATAGATTCGTACCCCATGGACATGTCACACATCCAATGCTTTGAAGGTTCCTATGTCCAACTTTCCTAGACAGTTGGACAAAAGATACCTCTGTCATTATCCTTTTGTTTTCCAAAAACAGCACTCAAGACTTGTCATCAAATTTTCACTGTGTTAGAAAGGTAATTTGAATGTTATCTAGAGCCAGTAGTTTTATATTTAAAATTCACGCAAGATAGATGTAGTAGAAGTGATTGGATGGAAGAGATGCTGGTTCACTCTCTTTGATGTTAGACTGGTCAATAACCAGATGTCCACCTGAATGTTATACATTACGGAAGGAAGTCAAGCAATTGATAGCATGGCTGATTTTGCTTGCACTTACCAAAAGTCATGGTGGAATTCAGGCCACCCTTCTGGATTGTGGAGGGCAGTTCAGGCTAATTATAGGGGTTGCACCTACCACCCCCCCCCCCAACCATCACCACCCAAAAACAAAAAACAAAAAACAAAAAAAAAAAAAAAAACAGAAGAAGAAGAAGAAGAAGAAACTGGTGTTTTTCAAAGCTAGATGGGAAAGAGAATCATTGTTCATGCCTGGATTCTGGAGAAAGAACCCAACGATAGTTTGATTTTCTAGCAGCCCTTAAATTGGTTAAGTGTGTATAATTAAGGTGGAAACTGCAAGGTTTTTCTTTTTTTTTTAAAAAAAAAGCGAGACAATTGAGAATTTTGGACTATGGTTGTTTATTTTAAGAAGGTTTACTTGGACCATGGTTTTATATTTTAAGAAGATTTAGTGAATTTATACTAACATAGGTTTGCTAGAAGGCTAGTGAATCGTTACAATATCTAAATTCTTTAAATACTAGCATATGTTTGCTAGAAAGCTAGTGAATCGTTGCAATATCTAAATTCTTTAAATGCAATCTTTACATAATACTAAACCACTTTAACTATATGAGATCCAGATAATTCATAAAATGGTTTCAAATTTAATGATCTCCACAGTTATGTGTATCTAATGTTACCCCTTCATACACTATATTAAAATGGTTTGAAAACACCTTCACATATTCTGGCGACAAAACTAGATTACAATAAGCAAAAGGCCCATGTAAAGCACAGGAATAATTTTGCATTCATATAGAATAATAAAATAAATAGATAAAAAAATATTTAATGGAATGTATTATGTACATAAGCAGTTCTGTCAAGAGTATATAGATTTGACACCAAGAATGAAAGAACTAGGTCCTATTGAGTTTGTTTTTGAACTGGAGGAGTCACGGTTAATATAATCTGGTGTCCGTGCATTGTGTAACAGCAGGAGATTAGAAATGGCCAGGAAGTACATGACCCACACTGTCCAATCACCTGCAGCTGTTTGACATAATGGATGACTGAATTGGTACCAGTAATCGTAGAGAATCTGATCTCAGAACAAAATGGGTCAGTCTAAGCTAGTCAAATCCATTCAGTGTTGGACACAACTGATTGCGGAAGTGCAAGACTGACAGCCTTGAATTGATCTTAAGCTATGCTCAAAGTAAATGCACAATCTAAAAGCCCATTATCCTCAATTTCTATAATAGAACTATCAAACTGGAATTGATAATATCTCTATAACATTGCTCACAACTCAACTGATAATAGTTAGCCCTAATTATAAGGCAAGACCTATAAATCAAAACATACTAAGATAAACTCATTCCAAAGCAAATTTTTTGTAGTAAAGCAACCTAGCAATAGCAGCTAACCAATCATATCCCTTTGAATACAAACCAAACCAACTTTTAAAGTTCCATAATTAAGGAGTCAACTGGAACCAACATAACTCAATCAATCAACTCCCTTTTAAGGTATCAACGGCTTGACATACTTACCTTTCCAAAACAATTCAAAAATTCTCTAACACATTCTGGCAAAAGAAAAGATTATAATATGTTTTTGCGAAGTGATAAAAATAGAGGATCTGCGACCCACTGAGGAACAAACCTGAAATCCAAAAACATATTGCAAAAAGTCGAGCATATCAGCATTTCTTGAAGCAGGAATAGAAAAATCATGAGGCAGCTCAGGCAAGCCGCTGAAGCACTTCAAGGCTGATACCGCAGCTTTCACCTTAAGGTAACAATCATTTTGTAAAATAAGTATATGAAACAGAGTGAAAAAGACATGTTTTTCCCACAAAAGAACAATATACCTCTGGGAAAGTGCCAATAACATTTGTTATAGATGGTGCATCCAATGGAATAATGTTATAAGCAATTACATCCTCCGTCATAGCTGCATCCTTTTCCATCACTCGTTTCATCTGTAACAGACAGAGCAAAAAATAATCTGCTTAAGATGCAAGACTTTGATAAGTAATAGATATAATGATCGAAGATAGAAGTTTTAGGAACAATGGATGGCAAAAGGAAATTTAAAATTGCAACAGTAAATAATGATCCCATGAAAAATAAAAACAAAACCTCTTCAGATATCAATTTTTCTGCATCTTCAGGAGCCATCTCCTTTGTAAGCTCCTCGACAACAGTTCCCAAAACCTTAAGAGTTGCAAGCACCCTTTTTCTTTTCACAGTCTTTCGTTCCAACCTGCAAGAGCTTTCATATTAACATACATCTGATTGTACACATTGCAAAACATCGCTTTCAATAGTTCTCATAATTGACATGTTTCTCAGTGTAATTTATAATAGGATTAAGTTCTAATTTAGGCAAGTAATGAAGACAGAGGAAGAAGCAGGAAGGAGGCAAGGAAGTGAAAGCTTAAGAAAAGTCACCAAAGAGAACCAGTAAGATTCACTTCTTCAGTAATGACTAGGCTGGGTTTATTCCGACAAGAACAAAATTGGAGATGCTCATATTTAATTTTTCAGCATGCTAATGGCACTTTTAGTTTCTGGGTGCAGCAGTAATATGGATTTAGACCATGAACATATTTATTAAGAGTTATGAGAATCGAAGCACATACTCTCCAAGGTTACCACTGAAAATGCCTGACTCCCTCAACTTCATTTCATCCTCACGCAACTCATCTACTTTATGCTTCTCCCTGTACAGCTTATAAAATTCTTGCAAGCGAGCAATATCTTGGCTACGATCTATGCTTCCACCCCCCCTCTTTGCAAGTTTTTGCTGTAGATTTTCCCAAGAAGAGCAAACATAATAAAATCAGAACAGCATAATAGTTACTTAAATACTAGCCACCATGCAAGTAACCAGAAGGTAGAATACTCAAAGGTAGGCAAATCAAGATTCTTAGAAAAAAATGCAAAATGGGACCACAAAGATAATCAATTCTCAAATATCCTATTGCCATGCATATTACATTGAAGACAAAACAAAATGAATCCAAAGATTACTACTGCATCAGAAAATATTACCCTTATGACAGACATCAAACCAGTCTTGAACTGGAGCACGCCTCTGCCCTCACTATGAGGATCCAAGTTTTGGGCCAGTGAGTATGCATGCTCACATACTGCAAAGAGGACAACACAGCAGAACAACAATAAGCACAATTGTTCAAAAAAAAAAAAAAAAGCATAATAAGGCAGGTCACTTAAGTTAATAGTTAAGTATTATGTGCAAGTTAATTCTCTTTCTTATAAGTCATGGTTATATGAAATGATTTGCCATGCTTACAACAAAATTTGCATTAGTAACATGTAATGGAGATCTTGTATCATTTTTTATATTGGAAGAAGCAAAAGGCTTCATAGAAACGAACAGGAGGGCATTGCATTGACATGTGATTAACTAGCATATGCAGCAGCCATTTCATCATCGTTACGTTTAATTTCCAAGAATAAATCTTCACAAGTGACCTTGTCGTGATGCAAAAACAATGCAGCGTCCAAGAAAAATAACAAACCAATCATTGATGTCTACTATTGAAGTGGTATATTTTAAGTGGCTACCATAACTACAAGCATTTATCTCAATAGAGGATGAGTCTCATCTATCATGTCAATGCCAGAAAGAATGTGTATTGTGCTAAAACTTGGCTAGCTCCAGCAAGGAAAAATACATGGATCATAAAATGATTCACAACTAGCTTAAAAGATATGATACATTATTCTATATGTTGTTAGCATAAACCAATTTTAATTACTACATATGGGTGTGTTTTAAACATATGAACATAGCTTTTCAAGCATTAATGGAAATGTCAGAAATTAATCATCAAAAATTCATACATCTATCATTTCTTAATATGCACATCTTGTGGTATCAAACAAGGTATCAAATTCTGGCAGGACATCCTATAAGACACCAGGATAGGGTACCATCTTAAGTATCAGGATGAGACCATCTTGCCATCATCCCAACATTCTAATCAACGTGTCTTGAGATATCCCCCATTTCAAGTGTCAAGACAGGGCAGGACAGCAATCCTATTTTATAGAAAAACCAACACAGGCCCATCCCACAGGATTCAAAACCTTAGTATCAAAATAATTTGTCATAAAAATTGACATTTAACAATTATGCTTTTCATATGACAACAAATAAAAACCAAGGTTAGCATTAAAACAAAGTGGAGAATTAATAATAACTATATTTACACACCCACATATTAAGTTGTTTATAGTTTACACAGACACCATGGGAAGCTCATATACTGGTAATACTAGCAGAAGCTTATAAATAATTGTCTCCTTCACATTATGACATTTGACTTGACATAAAATAATGACTAGAATTCATTTAGTAGATCAGGCAATCAAATTCTTTCTTTAAAAAATTAAAAAAAAAAAAGATAAAATGTCTCAGAAGATTGATGAGAAAGAACTCAGAATTATCAGAAAAAAACAAGACTATCCATGATGGTCAGGCATTACTTCATTGAGGGAAGGTAGAATATGTACCTGTACCACAACAAATTGATTTCTAATGAACATCTCAATACTCGCGAGTCACCAAACGTAGCAAAATGTGGCCTGTGGTGCCCTATACTACCTCTATTGCCAAAGTCTGATCATTAAAATAGGCTACATCAATGGACCAGCCCATCCACATTCCCTACTTTCCACAAGTTGTTCCATCATTACATCCCACCTGCTCACCAGCAAATGGCCGAAGGTAAAACTTTTGTTTCATTTTGTTCTTCCCTTTTGCTTCTGCCCCCTTTCATTTGTCTTCTTCTTTTCTCTTCTCCTACCTCCTAATCTTACAAAAACGTAATTAATCTTCATATTGTTTTTCTTCTTATACTTATGCCTCCTCAACTTCTTCCACTCCCTGCTCCTTGCATTCTTTCGCTCTCCCTTACTTTTCTCATTCTATGCTTTCAAACTCACTTTCATTCTCTGTTTTTCATTCTGATTTTTGTTTCCCCGTGTTCGTGTTCTTTCCTAATTCATGTTGTTTTTCTGACCCTGCTTTTCAGTTCTTCTCTGCTTGTAATTACTATGACACTTTTCAATTCCATCTCACTGATTAGATGTTGTTCTTTTGCTATCAGTTTTATTCCTCAAATTTGCTCTTTGTATATCTTCTTTCAATTATTTATTCCTCTTCTTTTCTTTTTGCTATTTGTTTCCCATTCCTCTTCATTCTATTACCTTTCTACTTCATGAAACATATCCCTATTCACATTTGTTAAATAACTTTCATGAACCAAACACTAGATATAGATGCATTTATAACGTAAATGGCTTCGGCTTTATAGCCACTTATTCATAGACAGTTAGCATTATATCTTTATGCACATTTGGGTAAGTACTTATGCAAATGTATCGAAAATTTTAGTGCATGGTCTTTATCCTTTTTTATTCAATAGCTAAGTTATGCTATCATGATCCATCACTAACATGCATGAAAGCTAAACTAAAAGAATTTTTGTCAAAGACATGGGCTGTATGCCCATCCAAGTAACAACTAGTTAAGAAGTTTTTTTTTTTTTTTTTTTTTTTTTTTTTTGTGAGAACAAATGGAGGCAAATGTATTGCCGACTAGGTTGGCAATACTACAAATAAGTGCAAAGGAGATTGAAAACCAAAGAGATAGCTAAGTATGGGTAAAAAAAGGTATTGGTTTTGAAAAATTGGTTGGAGAAATTAAAAATGTGAGTATTCAAGTAGCTACTGGTTGAGGCAAAATGAACAAAAGATTCAAGTGGAAACATCACAAAATGTCGAAGAAGAAACACCAAGTAACTGGACCTACGTGAAGACCCAATGTCAAGAAGGCATCACTTAAGAACAATTAAAAATATTTTAAAGAAGACAGAGGCCAATTTCTTTTAGATGATGTCACACTTTTAATCACGATGGAGTCAAAAAGCTTCCAAGATAGATGCAAAAAATTTAGATGGATCGACCAATTTCAAGTTGTTAGCATACCATAAAGTGCAAGATTTCATACAAGGAGAATGCAAATTCTCTATCAAAATAATTTTGACTGAAAAAATATCACTTCTACTATTAATTACTGCTACATGTGATTTTATAGTTTTAAATTTGTTTGGGTTGAAAAGAACAGGACAAATAATCAATGGTTTGGTTTTCGCTTTTAGAGACTGTTTCTTAAGTCTATTTATGCCCTCAAGTCTAAATAAGCGGTGCCATCATTGATGATGTCAATTTTACACAATGTTTTTTAAATCCTTTCTTGGCTCAACAAAGTTTTAAACAACTCTACTAGGAAATCTACATCAAACATGGTAATACTTTCTCGATCCTCAAACTGGTTTTAATCACCTAGTCCTCAACTAGACCAACTACAAGCTCCTCCAACATACTCCTTTCTAGCTTTGCTAGAAATATGCATCAACATTCTAATCATTGACACATTCATCATGCTTTCTTTGGCCTTCTTTGTGCCCACCAGTACTAACCATATGATGTTTCAAGCACTGCTATCAATCTAAATAAATCATCCCCTGTTTCCTAGATTGTCTTTTGCATGCATCACCAGATAAGCATTACTCAAGTTACCATAACACAGGTCACCAATATGTATTATCTCTTGCATAAAGATGTGATACTCCATTGTCTAGTTGGGATTAGGTTATTCTTATGCACTAAGTTACATAGGCATCTCATGTACTCAAACCATCCACCTTAGATATCAAACTAACCATCAGAGAATAATCAACTACCCATCAACTTATGAAGTACTTGACTACAACTGCATCTCTGGGCCTAACCCTTTAACTTGCCTTTCCTCTATCACGGGGCTTGTAAGCAATCATGATGTATACCAGCTTCTGAAGGCATAAATTTCCAAGGCAGGGGGAAAAAAGTGGTTCAGGTCCGTCAAAAGAAAAAAGACATTTGTACCTAAACAGATGACACCAGCTATGCTTTAGTCATTTAATTAAGCTTTCAAGAAGAATAACTACAATCAAGAGCAACTATGCCATAAAGAAAAACAGAGCAAATTCAAGATGATTGCAGTATGCTTAACATGGAACAACACCCAGCACCAAAAAAAATTAATAGTAAATTTATGGAGGCTTACATATTCTCGAGATACTCGGGTCCTCATCTTGGAGCTCATCGGCTGCTCTAAGTATCTCTTCGATGTGCAAGTTGTTGGCTAGACAAGATGGCACATTCCCAGCGATGCCAGTCACAGGCAGTCCTTGTGCACCACCACCAACCCTTTCCCTTCGCAGGGCAGCCCGCACCAGCCTCTCCCAGTTTGCCTCCACTTTCGACATCTTCAAATCCAATTTCCCAGCTCAATAGAAGAAAACAAACCTCAACCCACCCATCCAAGTGGATCCACCTCCAAGATTCTGGAAAAAAAATCAAAAAAAAAAAAAGAATGAATTTAAGTATCTAAAGATCGATCCAACAAGTATAGACAAAATCGACAACAGAGACAAGTTCGAATAACCCAAACAAAGAAATGGGAAAGGTATAGAGATCGGGACCTGCTTTCTAAATTTAAAAAATTAAAATCGCAGAGAAACTCGGATGATTTTGAAGACGAAAAGATGGAAGAAGGAAAAAAAAAAAAAAAAAACCCTAGAAGCACAAAGATAAAGATCGAAAGTGGAACCGGATCGGAACAGAACCACGCGAATTGGATGGGATTAGGAAAGGATTGGGAAAGAGAGCAAGGTCCGAGCTGATCAGCAACGGAAATGGAAGGGAAGAGCGATCTCACAACGAGGAGAACGGAGGAACACGAAAGTTTCCCCACGCGTTTGTTCTTTCGCCTCGAAGCCCCCGGGGAAGGCGAACGGTGAAGTCGGGAGAAGGTGAATTGACTCGTCTGTTAGCTTTCTGCTAGGGTCTTCTCCTTTAGGGCAAAGCGGCGCATCTGATGCCAGAATCCGCGTTTGTTCCTTCGTTTCGAACCCATAGGCTTAAAATGTTCCTCCGACACGAGTTAGCGTTTTTGGATAGCTGGCATGGTGTATCGCAAATCCGTGGGAAGAAGCGGGAGTCAGTTTCAATTCGACCTCGCCGCTATATTTATATTTTCCTAATACCAGCCATATCCCGTGCGTTACGCGGATTATCTTTAAATAATTATTATTTTTATAACATAATTTGTAAAAATTCGAAAAAAAAAAAAACTTATCATCATGACATAAATCACTGCAAGAAAGCCATGTTCTCCTTAAATTTTAAAAATTTCATAGTTATAATTACAATATAAATATTACCTAATATTTAGGTAATTACATTTAAATTATTGTATTGAAATTTTTTTATAAGTCCGTTAAATTTTATTCAATCTACTGAGAAATAAGGTCATATTTTTTTTTATTGATAATGATTGTATTTTATAACATTATTATATATGTATATTTATAAATTATTATCTTGACTTGATATTATTTTAATTTTTTTGATTGTTTTATTTTTATTTTCAAATTCAAATTTTAGTGGATCTTTTTGCTGATATTAAGAATTTAATATAAATAATTAGAATCATTAGGTACTTTTATTATTTCAAAGAACTAATAAATATAAATTAATTTAAGAAAAACTCTTCATGGTTAATAAACATTTTTTTTTTTAAATCTCCTTTGTAGTTGTTGTGGGAGCTTTTCATGTTTCAATTTTATTAGATAAGATATTAGTAAATTTGAAATCATAGGCTGCTAGTTCAATAAGAATAAGAGAAGGGGCTTAGTTGTTAGTAACCCTTTGCTTAAAAGGTTGGCTTATAGGTACTAATTTATGAGATGATTCTCACATGTCATACTTGAAGGAGCTTTTTTAAATTTAGATTGTAGCTTTCAAGATGATTTGTTATTATTATTATTATTATTCCTCTTCTCATCATACTGTATGAGCCAATTAAGAAAGGCATGTGGATCCAAGTATCTATAGAAATCTTCTCCCTTAGCCTAAGAATGTAATGAGCTATTAGTATTTTGATTGATTTTATCAACTTATGTGTTTGTTATTCCTATGAATTTACTTTAGAATTGAAACTAACTCCCATTTCATTGTTTGCATTGGATAAAGTATTTATCTGCTTCACAGGCACAAGCATGAATAAGATCAATTGGCGAGGTCAGAGGGAGTCCTAGTCCAATTAGGAATATTGTGAGTGAGTTTTGGTCCAATTTGGATTGTTTTAGGAAAGTCTTATTTCGATGAGGAATGTTGTAGAGACTCGTGATCTTACAAAGATTTTTATAAAAGTTCTAATTTGATTCAGATTGTACTATAAGAGTCGTAATATTGTTTTGATACCAAAACTAATGCAAACTAACCTATTTGAATGTATAAAATCCATGGAAGAAATCTAACATTAGGATAACTAATGGCTTTATGCCACCATCTCCATAATCTTTAAGGAATGCTTGAAGTTTTTAGTTTTTTAGAAGTTATCCCTATGGAATTATGATTTCGGATAATGATAAGTAGGAAATCAATATAAGGAATTGAAGAAAACTTTTAAAAATAATTAATGCTTCAATAATTTCTAAGAGTAAATGGTGGCTATTTATAAAAGAGTTCTCCTAAAGCCATCTAGCGTTTCGTAATCCTCAAATGATACATTTAAAAAAAAAAAAAAAAAATAAATGTTAAATAAATAGTAAAACATAAATTGCCAACTCCCATTAAACTTCTAACTCATCTCACAAGGGTTTTTAAAAAAACGAAACATAAATATTTAGATAAAATAAAAGCAAAATTGTCCTTGAAATAATAGGCTATATTTTCAACAAATTACTCATTACTTCCTCAAGTGACTTCCATCCCGAGTGATTTTAAACACATTGAAAGGATACCTTGATCTAAGATATAATGGAAGTAGTCTCTTTTAAAAATTTAATTATAATGATACTAGTAAAGATTCTTTTTGTACTAATATGTGCTAGACCTTTTTCCTAATGTGGTTGGATATGAACTTCAACCTTAAACTCTCTAAATATTTGAGTTAAGTGTAGCCTTGTATTCTTCATTAAAGGAGACTGCATTATTTTGATAGGCTTTTAAGATGTATTATAAGAATTTCAAAGAATGGGCATTCCATATTTTTATATGCTTCTTTCAATATAACTATGTGATCCTTTTAAACTCACATAGATTGCTCTTACAAGACATCTTTATATAAATTTGGATCTTTTTCCTAGATAATTGGTAGATATAGGGATCCTTAACTATGTCATAAATCTTTTATTTATCACCTTTAACAAACATAGACTCATCAAAGTTTTCAAGCACTCATACTAATTTGAAAGTTTCACATATAAAAAATACAAGGTAGGAAAATGTCTACAATACTACAGAGTCAATATGGTGCAAGCAAAACTTTTGCTTAATCACTCATGTAAAATAATAAGAATATACCTTTCATGGTTAGTTAAATCATACGAGCCAATGGGATGGAGTTTGTAACCCTACTTGCAAGGGATGCCAAGTACAAACTCCAAAGTCTTGTACTCGTGATGAATGCCGGTAAAATTTGCTTTGCTCACCAAAGAGCTTCAAGAGGGTCTTTTCAAATGATTACACCATCACATGAACCATGGGAGAAAGAATTTGAGAGAGAAGAGAGATTTCTCGTTAATTGCATAGCTTGCACCACCTTCCTATTGCCTTAGCTCCTTTGGTTTAGACTTACCTTTATCGGTGCCTTAAGAATTTCTATTATAACTCACAAAGTTATAGAGGATCATTATAAATTTTCAAATTGAGCTGTATGCATATTTTTTAAAGATTTGTTCTTCACCTAGCAGCCCCTCTGATCTTTCTCTAATTTGTCTTTATTTCCTCCAATGCAAAAGACCCTTCACTTCTTCTTTATTGTACTTCAGAAGTTTCTATGAATTTCCTCTGTATCACTGAAATTCATTCTTCTTTCCACTTTTATATATACCGATTCCATCTTAGATCTCACTACCTCATGCTAACATGTCTTTTGTCATAGACACTATAATGGATAACTTCTAAATGCATTTCTTCCTCCTCTGGGACCTCTATGTCAACTTCATTGTCAAGCATTTTAGGAATAATCTTTCGATGGAGCTTGCTTTCCTAACACTATTTTGCTTGTCAGTTTGGTCCCGCATAAAAAAATCCCTTATTTTCTCATATTTTTCTTGATCTTTTTGAGCAATCAAGGCTTAAGAAAGACACTCTCCATGTTATTATTTCTCCCCTACTTGCAAGGGTATCTTATGAGATTTTGCTAAATGATCTACACCTTCTTCGTGATGAAATACATCTACAGGTTTTTCTTGCATCTTCTGCAAGATGAGAAACATCTATAAGCTTTTTTTCCTTTGTCTAGCATGCCCTTTTCTGAACTGCAATTTGAAAATAGATTGCCACCTTAGTTGACAGAAGTTCTTAGCCCTTCATTGTTTATTGAAGTAGAGATGCTCTTCATGGCCTCCATGATGCCCAAAATATCTTACTTATTACATAGTATAAGTTACCCAAAATATCTTTTTTATGATATTAGTAACTTTAAAAAAAATAACTTTTTTTAGGGGAATTGTTAGAAAATTATTGTTTTTCTTTTGAAAAGGTTTAAATTTTTAAATCCTTCACAATAACCCACACAGATGTTTAAATGCAAGGATATATTTGGATTTATCAAAGTCTAAGAATTCAAGGTTTAGTTAGGCCTCATGGGCTTTGGACCAGTGACTGTACGCGTGCTTATTCACTCAACTGGACCGAGCTGGCCACGCCATGTACGTAAACATGGCTAGGCATGCATGGTATGCATGATGCAAATGCACATGGCTAGGGCTAGACTTTTTGATGGCATGCCCTGCTAAATCAATTTCTTAAATTTGTAGGAAGTTATAGATTTCAATAGATGTCCTTATTCAAAAATTTTAAATTTGAGTTTAAATATGATTTTGATTTCGGTCTCACTCGTGCACCATAATGCAAGTGTTACAGGATCCTATGTATGTATTGTTAGGCCTTTATTATGCACTGGCAAAAGTAAGATGCTAAGGCCTTTGTTACACTATGCATTAAGACTGGTACAAACCTTTACAGGGTTATTTGAATCGACTCCAGGTCCATGACCTCAAACACAAGATAGATTAGATCTAGCGTGAACAATCTAGTATTCCATACCGAAGAGCTTTATAAGCTTCTTCTCCTCTCAAATCTTTTTCTCTCATTTACTCTTGATAGGAAACCTTAGACTAATTCGAGTTCTTTATGTTTTATATGTGCACAAGGAGGTGAAGCTCATTATTAAAAGAATTCCCTTGTAGCCTTGTCCAAGACATTAGACTTTTATTTAATTTTGTAGTTATTTGTAAAGTCTAAATTTTTATTAGATGTAATAATTAGCAAGTTATAGCTTAGTTTTTCAAAATTATTTCAAATCGTTGGTCTGATATTTTATATTTTACCTTTTCTGCAAATATTAGAAACGTTTAACATATTTCTCAAAATTGCCTTTGATACAAAAATTAATAAAAAGTTTACTTTCAAGCGTTTGTTAACACTGACAAAAAGAAACCTAAAAATGGATTGAGATTAGGCATCATATGGATTGATTTGAAATAAACATATCCTAATCTTCCGTGCCCTTCTTCACAAGATTTAGCATTTAATAAGGTTGTTTGAGAAGAATTTGAAAAAAATAAAATAAAAAAAAATTTTATTGATTAAAAAAAAAAAAAAAAGTTACGTTGAGTTTCAAAAATCCCTTGGACGCAAAACCTTTACCAATAAATGCATCACCTTTAACGAGGGAGCATACGTTCCACTCCACGTGCTCCCTAGATGTGAGAGGCCCTTTCAAGATTCCCGATTCAGGTAGAATATAACAGAACAAAGGGGTTTTGACCCCGTTACGGTCTCCCTTCCCCCTTTGGCCCCCACTTTAGCCACCTTCAGCCAACACTACCCTAAGAAAAGTGCAAAAAGTTTCCAACAATATTTCTAAACAAGGTTACAAGGTTACGTATGACCAACACACCCTGAGATAAAAAAGCAATTTATATACAACTCATCCAAAAAGAATTAAAAAAAAAAAAAAAAAAGCGCAATAAAGATTGTGCTGAGTTATATTATTTTTCAATAAAATTGGAACCAATAAAATCTATAGAACATGATGAAAATAAACCTGAAACTCCAGTGCCGCCGTATATAATGTTCGAAAGGGAGTAAGCTTCAATGCAACAGAACACAGACGAGGCAAGATGAAGAAGGGTTGAGATTCAAGCATAGGTAACACTGACATCAGACTATTGAGCTTACATTCAAATAATATTGTCCAATACTGAAATATTTGAGGGTCCAGCTGCATCAATGAAACCCCGTACTGATAATTCTGATACAGATGCATTTGAACTTTGCAGTAACTCGTGATCTACGAAGATGACGACAACTGTTATGTCATCGTGGAAGAAGCGGCGGACTCCCTTGTTCATTTTCTTGAGATCCGCATACCTCATTTCCCTCTTCCGAGCAGCTTCCTGCAAAGCTGCTCTCACCAGTCTCCTTGCAATTCCCTACCAAAAGAAAAGGCAAATGGAGACAGCCAGAAAGAAAGAAAGAAGGACAATAATATAAAAATAATACCATCAAGTAAAAGAAGCAGAATGAACAACATACTGCTTTTGGATAATTATACACAATCTCAGCTGCTTCTTGATTTGTCAGGTGCTCCCACAGTCCATCAGATGCAAATATCAAGAACTTATCCTGTGGCTGGAGGACTCTTGTGCATATCGATGGCTCTGCAGTAAGAACAGGCCTTCCAAGAGGTTCAGAGAGCCTGAATCGTTGGACAGATGGGTCTACAGAGAATTCTGGCTTCTTTAAGTACGCATCGCCTATGGATCTTGAAACCTAAGAACATGCAATGCTAGGTTCAAACAAGTTAGAGAAATTTTACTACATTTGAAATAAGAGAGTGTGGTTGAACTATCAAAGAAAAGATCACTGACCTGGATTATGCCTTTGATTCGCCATACCCCATGCTTAAGAACCACAATGTGCGAATCATCTGGATGAAGAGACTTAAGTTCTTGTCTCACCTCCTCCATACTTGCATTATGATCCCTCGTCAGTTGCTCAGCAATGATGTTGTCTGACCTGCCTAAACAACCAATAACTGCTCGGGAATCTCCCAGATTGGCTACATATAACGTCCCATTCCATATCACTCCCACCAAACAGCAAGATCCAATTGCAGCAATCAATGGCTTTATTTGGCGTGTGCTGCGTACATGTGCCAGAAACCCATCCTCGGTTGCAGAAAAAGCATTTCTAACGACATCTTCAGATATAGTTCCATTTTCTCGTGCAAGCCCTATGAAATGCAAAACATGGAGAACAACAGGACATCAAACATCACAACGAATCACCTCTTCTACCCTGGTATCATGTAACACTATATAAATGGCAGAAGCAAAAGACTCATTTTTTTTCATCAGCTGCAATAAGACAGAAAACAAGCTAACAGCACTGCTTGCTTTTATAGTCATATAAATAAGCTTTGGTTTTAACCTGTAAGACTTACCCTATTTAATGAACTTGACTCTGATTTAAGGAACAATCACTGCAATGATATTATTGTGAAACAAATTGGCTTTCAAATTGATGTGAACCCTCTAAACTGCTAACCAATCCTGGCCACAGCAACTTTTGTAAGAGAGACCTACCACAAAACCTTAAAGACCAGTTGCAAGGTACCTACACCAACTTCTTTGGTTCCATATTTTTAATATGATGCAACGATAGAACTGGCTGCCAACATCTAATCAAAATCACTATAATTTGAAAACGTTCAACCAC
Organism: Metroxylon sagu; assembly: GCA_017589505.3. Lineage (NCBI taxonomy): Eukaryota > Viridiplantae > Streptophyta > Magnoliopsida > Arecales > Arecaceae > Metroxylon > Metroxylon sagu. The sequence goes on along the minus strand of JACVBY030000634.1, from coordinate 1,034,037 downwards.
TGGCTTCCAAACACATTCCTGGGTACAGCAACTTTGGCAAGAAAGTTCCTTTCATGAAACCCTAAAAACCAGTTGGAAGGTATGCAGACCTACAATGTTCCACAGTTTAAGCTCATGCTGCTAAAGAGCAAACCTCCAAGATTCAGGTACTCTACGATAGAACCAAATAAAATCATAATTCCACACATGAGAGAAATGAGAGAAATAAGAGGAGATAAAAAAAAAAATGAAGCTTTTTTTTTTTTTTTACTTAAAAAAAGAAAATACAAGCCATGAGACTAAGACAAAAGAAAATCTAAGACACAGTTCAAAAAAAAAAACATTCTTGAAGGAATATGCCATTTACTTCAACTAGGTGAAAATCAAAGTACTTATTTTGTGAGGATTTTCTAGCTCACAAAATATTTTTTTTTTTTTACTTTAAAAAAAGTCACTTGCAAATGGATGATACTGAACAAAGGTTTAATCTATCACATATGCTTGTGACAATAATACACATCAAGACTAAAAGATAAATGACCACCCTACAAATGGGTGATATGTTTGTATAATCAAGATTGCTTGATACTATATCTAGTGATATTTGAGTGCGTGTTTCTACTCTCCTAGTAGGACTGAGGCATCAATCCTACCAATACATGATCAATGATGGAGATTATCTCTAGAGGATTCGTATGTTGATGATAATCTAGAGACACAATTCGATGCATATACATAAGAGGATCCATATGTTGGTGATAGACATATAAATTTCTTGATCATCTAGACATCACCTTTAAATAATGGAGAATCTTAAATTAACTCAAAACAACGTTTCTGTTGCTGAAGACACCCTAAATACTGAAGATCATAGGAAAAAGAAAATTTACACCTAAAAACAAGATGATTTTCAAATTTAAAATGCAAGCCGTTAACATTAACATGAGCAAGTGAACAGGAACAATCAAATTAGCTCCAAAAACCTGTCTTTTTGTTTATTGTCTAGTTCAGCTTTATTTCAATCAAAACTCTGAATCTTGAAATTATACATAATGAATGTAGACATGAGGAATCTGCCAGATGCACTGGTGGGAAAAAATGTAACATCTAATTACCTAAAATCAAATTAAAATTACTTATTAAATTTTAGAAAAGATAATTACCATAAACAACTTTTTATTTAAAAAATAATTAAGGGTGTTATAGCTCATCCATAACCCAAAAATTAATCAAAGTTCAAACTCATCCAGATAGATTTAGGTCAAGTTAATCATAAACTTGTCTAGGGGAGGAAAACTTTAGGAGTCTTGTATTTCCATGATTAATCAAACATAAATACCATTTTTTCAGTATGGGCAGCAAAATCTCACCCACACCCACCAACCCACATGAACCCACATGGAATAAATGGAATTAGATGGGGTTACTTTAAAGTCAGGTTGATTCCAAATGAAGCTGAAATCAGTCCAATAATAAATGTAAGGGTTTGGGTCTAGACTCAATGGACCACTCAAAGTAATTGAGTTAGGAAACTAACAAACTCTTGTATCACAGACATGCATGCATGCACACGCACACGGGCATAGACATGGCGCACACATACAAGATTACAAAGAGTGGCGAACGGGGTATGCTACTTCATTTTATGATGTGAAGTTATTTCATATTTTCTAATTCATAACTTTATTGTGATTATGATGATATACTTGAAGTTAAATTTGATTTTGTTATCTGTGATCATTGCATATCATGTTTTTCTTTTTATAATTACACATGATGAGTGAAAACTTAAATGAATTGGTGGCTCCATATGGGTTTACGTAAAATAAATGGGTCAAGTATGGGTTTACATTTTCCAACCTGATAATAAAAGGCTCTAGTATGGGCTGAGAGATTTTTAGACCCAACCCAAACTCAACCATGACCCCCATTGTCACCCCCATTTTCCAAAAAGAAGCCACCTAGATTGATTACAGTATCCCCAGGCCTCCCTGCAAGCCCAATAACCTAAGGCAAATGCTCTATGTGGGGAAAAATCATAGAAAGATATTAAGTGGCCAAGTTAAGTCTAAGGAACCCACGAAAGCTCATATAGCACTAGATTTTTAGTGGGCTGGGATTTTAGACATATTAGGTGTGTAGATTATAACCACCGACATTCTCATCAGAGCCAATATATAGTATTTAAAGCTTACAAATTTCATGACCTAACTCATATGTTTATATTTGTTTGGAAAGTTTGTAATATTTGTGCCAATAGTGTAGACTAATCTTCCAATGGCCAACCTACAATATATTTTAGACCTCAATCCTCAGATTTAGGATTAGAAATTTCAACATTAGATGCAGAAAATCAGCATGTAAGGGAATGTATAACAATCTGGAGGCAAACAACAATCCTTGGGATATCAACAACCAAAAAAATTCAAATAATAGTGGATTAGAGAACAGGAGAATAAGAAAATTCAGAAACTTAATTCAGCCCACTATAATAACCATGCTAAATTCAGTCCACAAACTATCCTTAAAGAGTACTGGACTCATCATAAATCCTACAGTGGAGATAAAAATAAGGGAAAACACCCTAGTCATCACTGAATAGAAATATTCTTTGATATGATTAGATGGACCTGTAAAGATAAAAGTTAACAGTGCAAAAATCTTCTAATTAGAATAGAATTTACAAAAGGAAAATGCTTCTTATCCCCTGAAACCTACCTGTAACATATTCAACTTACCCTTGTTCTGGACCATGAAGGGCAAAGTTGGCATTTTGGCCTCATATTAACAAACCTAAACACCCATGTAAGGCGCTAAAAACCAGGTTGATGATCATGCCATGTAAGTTGGGGAAACATAGCAGCAGTCCTCACAAAATAACAACTTAAAGCCATGACTTGAAAAATCTCCATTAGTGAACAACTATGAAGTGCCTCAAAAAGCCACCACTTAGATGCACTCAAAGCTCAATGATTTTGATTTATGAGAGCCTGTGTAGGTATATATTTACTCCCATATTGATTATGCAAAGGTGTCAATCTTGGACACTTAAACGACATCGACGAACATAAATAATACTTTTTGATCAGCTTTCTTAGGTTGTTAGATTGGTATCAGAATGAACCTGGCCATGGCCTATGTGGATTAGGAAAACACTGCAAACAGGTTCTTTTAAGGCTGACCATAGGCTAATTATGGTGTTTTTGATTGAACATGACATTTAACAAGGACACCATCACTTAAATGGAGAGAGTATTTGAGAGCCCGTACAAGCATGCATTTAGTCCCAAATATCACAAATGTATAGTAGAAAAAAATATGGTCATGAGTACCAAGATATAAGTGAAAACATTGATATTTTTGTACATATACCTTTCCAAATATGGAGCATCAGTAGAACATTTATCAAGAATATTAGATACCCAATACAGAATATCTGGAATGCTATGCATTCTAATCATACATTCCAGAAAGAATCAGATATGAAATATCCTCAGTATGAATGCAGAGAAAAAACAAAGAGTGCTCATGACTTGATGTATTCTCAATTGCATGGACCCAGTAACTGACTGCTACATAAAATACAATAAGTGACTCATAAAGCTAAGCACATAATCAGACTGAAAAGAACAATACTATTAGAAAAAAAGAAAACTAATTAGCGCGCTAACATTCATTGAGAGCATGCTATTGTGATTAAACACTTTCTCATTCAGATTCTTTTAATTTTAGCAAAATAATCATTAATCCCATTACATAGAGATAAACTTCATAAGTCCAAAATCAGCAAAATCAAGACTTCATAAACCATTGATGGAGTAGTAATTGGGGCAAAAAAAAAAAAATCAAGAACAGCAACAGGTGTCCAACAAAGAGACCTACTCTTGAGATGGAGGAAGAGGTGGTCGGAGACGAAGCGAGAGGCATCGGCCCCGCCGTGACCATCGTAGACCCCGACGAAGGTGGTTTCCGGCCCGGTCTCAACCTGGCTGTGATCCTCGAGGACCTCGTTGGCCTGAACGACGGCGATCGAGAACTCCCCTGCCGAGTGCCGCCCGAGGTCCCGCGACCACAGGAGCGCGTCGTCCTCGTCCTCATCCTTCTTCATAGACGCGTACCTCCGGCCCGGGCCCAAGCACGCCGCCACAACCCTTGCCAGCCACGAAAACATCCCTCATTTCCTCCTCAGCGGAGCCCTAGGGTTCCCTCGCCTGAGATCGCCGGAGCCGCCGCAAACCGGGGCCCTCGTTACCGGATCTCGATCCAAACACGTACACAAAAACTGAAATATCCCAATAAAAAAAAAAAAAAAAGGAAAACGAGTTTTGTGGCGGGATTTTGGAGAGGAAAGACAGGAATTAGGGTTTGGAAAGGGATTGGAGAGGAGAGGGGAGTCTCCGTTCACAGCAGCAGCGCAGCAGCGGTAAGGCCAGGCGATGGATGCGATACATAGGCGCGCACACGGTTCATGAAAACGCCACTCTTCTGGCAGAGATTTACGAGAATGCCAAAAGGAGACGGTATTGATGATGAGCCTTTTTGGAATTCAACGGCTGTGATCGAAGCAGTTGGCGGACCCGCGAGGCTGTGGATTTGGCCCTCTCAAATATTGCATCGGAATTTTTTTGGCCCAAGTTTTAGAACTTGTACGATGCTGAACGCCCCGAGACGCGCTCGGTTTTGGCACCAGCCGATTCAACACCCGCACCTTTGGATCGATGCGATTCTCGCTTCCAAGGCTTCCGTTCGGAATATAAATCAACGTGGTATTCATTTGTAAGCGAAATCTAAGAATTTTTAATTTTTATAGTATTATTTTAATAATTAACTCTTAAAGTAGACTGGTTTTGAAATTAATTATGAATATAAGATGATTTTTGCCACGCCTATATTATAAAAGAGGTGGCACGACGTATAAAAATCATTGATATAACTTATGGTTTTTTTTTTTTTGAAAAAAAATAAAATAAAATCGACGGTATAACAAATATTTTATTTATTAAAAAATATTTAAAAAAAGTTTACTTTGGAAGGCCTCACCCCCCAACTTTAAAAAGAAAAAACAAACCGTCAATCGGTTTCAATTTTTTTCTCAGTTACATAATTAAATTATATTTCATATTATTAATTTCAAAAAATTTACATGAAATCATCATTGTAAGTAATGATTTCAAAGGTTATATAATTAAGTGATAATTAAATATTATTACGTAACAAGTATTTTTTTCAGTTATATATTTAAATTTAATTTTAGTTATGATTTTTCAAAAAATTAATTAAGTGATGATTTTATAATGTTATTTTAAATTATAATATATTCATATCATATAAAATATATAATTAAGTAATTATTATTAATTGATAGTGTATGGGACCTTATATTCCTCGCACTCTTTCAAAGCTTTATAGGTTTCAGTGATTTTTGTCTTCTTTTCATTCACAAAAGAAGAAAATTCTTCTTCAAGAGTTTTTTTTTTTTTTTCGGTCCACCTGACTCTCTCTTTATTCAATTTGGCTCTCATCCTATTTCTTCAAGTGATCAGAGACGAGTTTATTCTCTTCCTTGAATTGCCTTCTTTTTAAAATAATAACCTTTTGGAGGTTTTTGTGTTGCTCTTTTTTCTTGACGGATTATTTTGACAAGGAGTTTATTATAAGAATTTGGTTGGTGAGTTGTTCTCACCTTCAATTCTTTAATGATGGCTTAGAGCTAAATATTATTATTCTTGAGTTGATTAAATTGCTCGGCTCTATCTGATAACTCCTCGATAACAAATTAAAGCTGAGCATGCTTGGCTTCTAACTTCTGACTTTTCTTCGTTAGTGTTACAAAATTATTGCAATTCTATAAAAACAGATAAATAACAAAATTAGTTATTTTTAAAAATTAAAATAATAAATAAACGAAAGAGAAAAATAAAAAAATGTAGCTATCTGAATCAAATATCGGCAAATGTCGAGCATGAACTCTTCATTATTATTATTTTTTTAATTAAAGTAGGAGAAGTCATATGGAAGGTAAATGCCTTTCATCAATTTCCAAGCTACTGACCTGAACAAAGCCAAGTCAATAGCCCGGACGTTCCATAATGGGATAATGGGATGTACAAGCTGACCCCAAAGAAAAACTTGGGCCAAAGGAAGGAGGAGCTGGTGAGGTTGGCGGAGCCGATGAAGTTAAAGGTGCCATTGAGGAAGGAATTTCTTTGACCGCTGAGGCTTCCACCATAAGAAGAAGGATGAAGATCCTTGGTTGGCGGGGGAGGCAGCTCTGAGGAGGTCGAAGCTGTTGATCGGTCGAAGACAGTCTTCCTGACCGCACCCTCTGCTCTTTCGCTGCAGCAATCTTCTTCCGACGAGGAGGTGTGTGAGGCCCTGACCAGGGCTAGGTCCATTTGACCAGCCCGGGCTGAATCAAGTTAAGAATGAAAAAAAATAATGGGATAAGGCCGAAGCCCTGGGAGGAAACAGAACGTCTCCCTCCCGGGCACGGCATGAGGATAGGGATTGATCTTGGCCATCATCGGAGGAGATGAGTTCTTGGCCGGAGTTTGGTCGGGTAGTGGCCGGCGGTTTTGTGGAAGGGGCTAACCTCTTATTCCCCTTGAAGCCGGAGGCTTCACCATCGGATTTTATCCAATAAAACCCATGGTGTAAGACCTTGGAAATTAATCTTTAAGCTCTCCATTGATCCTTGAATGCATCAGTATGGAAACCTTGATTAAATCTAGTGGGTTGATCAGAGGTTATTTTGGGTTTCTTGGCATCTCTGTTCTAGGGAAACAGAGAGTTTGTTGGTTTAGCCGGTGAGCTTCTCTCTCCTCTGGCGATGAATACGGCGAGGTAATAGACCTCTAAAACCATCCTTTCCCTCTTCTTTGGTTCAGAAATTATTTTGGTAGGATTTAGAGCTAAGCTTTGATGGGTTTGAGATGTTTAATATTTGGTTTGGAGGCTCTGTTTCATAAAAGAAACAGAGCCTATCTTTTCTGCTTGCTGACGGCTAGATCCCATTCCGGCAACGAAACGGAGATGTTAAGGACATGACGCTGGGCTAATCCTTCTACTTGGTCCTAGTATGGGTCTCCGGTAGTCGCCGGAAAGAGAGAGATGGGAGTGAAGAGGTCGTGCCCTGTCTCTAGATATCATCCTTCACGGCTGAGGTTGTTGGCCAGATCTCGCACAAGGGTCAACCGGACCCTTGTCCGGACTTGGAGTCGGTTGTGGCCGGCGGGAGGTGGAGTCCGGTGAAGTTTTGGCCGGCAGCAGGGTCGGCAACGGTGGGGTTGGGTGCCAGGTAACTAACAGTTGATGAAGGCTTCAGCCGAGCCTGTGTGGTGTAAGATCCATTTTTCCCTTCGGCCTATTTTGGTGGCTGATTCAAGGACCATTGGTGACCGGACGTTTGTCCGGTCTAACCTCCGGCTATGGCTAGTAATGGCGGCAGCTATCGCCGGCGCCTTGGCTGGCCAGAGGAGAGCAAACTTGGCTTCAGTGGCTTTTTAACGCAGAGGAAGAACGTGGTTCTTCGATGCATCGGTTGACCTGGTCGTGAACCGGATTGAGGGGCTTTGATTAAATGATTCAACCCATTTGGAAGCTGGTAGTTAGCTTATTTTATTTGGTTCAGGACCTAAAAGATGAAATAGCTTAGATCCAGTTTAGTCAAAAGTCAGTCTGTACCAGCTTATTGTCTGAGTTAAATAATTGTTGAAGTTGGGAACCCAAGTCAGGGAAATCCAATTATTTATTATCCGACGACCTTGGTTGAGGTTTAATTCAAAAACATTTGTTACGTAGGTGAGCCGCATCGCAGAGCTGCATTTTTTTAAATTAGCGAGTTAAGGTAAGTAAATTAAATATAAATTAATAAAATTAATATTTATTTATAATTTTTAATCAATTACATTTAATTAAAAATATTTTATAATTATAATTAATGAAAATATTCAGCAATATGCATATTTAGTTAAATATTCTTAATTCATGCTCGTTAAAATTATGAATCTTTTGATAGCATAGTTGATATTAAATTAAATAGTTATTATTTATAATTTGCATAATATTTAATTATAAATTGAATATTAATTATATTTTTTAATGAATGTTAAATTTGTGACAATAAAAGAAAATTAATTACTATTTCAGTAACATTAATAACATTATACTAATAGACAAATAAATATGTTAATAAAATAATAATATTATTATAAATAAAGAAAAATAATACAAATTACTTGATCACATTCATAAACATTAATTGACAAGTAAAGAATGAATAATAAAAACTTAACAAAGCATGAACTCTCGCCCTGCTATGTAATGACATGATGACTTGATAACTTAATTACAGATATCAGGACTCACCTGTATAGGATATATGTGGAGGATATATCATCCGCAAGGTTAAATATAGTGCTCTAGCCTTATCATAGGGATAAATGAACTAGTGATGACATGATACTATTAACAAGTAATGACATATACACTGATTAATGAATGATGACATAGAAATCATGGAAGTTATTATACTAATATGATGGTTCACAAAGTTTGAAATTATTCTTAGATTTGAATAATACTTATATCTACATATATGTATATTTTGTAAAATATCAGTTCCCTAATAATTCTTATATCTGGATATTCACTTATGATGGTTTTGTTAATTCATGGTTAATCTACTTGCTAAGCATGAGCTCGTAAAACGTCTTTCATTTTTTTTAGATCCAAGAAACTGAAGTGAAACTATGGGCGGATGCAGCACCTAGCAGATCATTTCTCTAGTTTCTTTTAAATTGTAGTGAACTTTATTTGATTAAAGCCTTTGAGCTAGAGGTTTCTCTTATTTAGTTGTGTTTACTAAAATAACAAATGATTATAAAGTTCTAATTACTTTATATGTTAATGACTTACTGATCTTTAGTACTAATATGTATTGTCTAAATGAGACTAAAAGATATTTAACACAAACTTTTGATATTAAAGACCTAGGCCAAGTGGATGTAATTTTAGGAGAAAGTAATAAAAAGAGATGGTTGCTATAGCGAAAGTGTTAAGAAAGTTTAATTATTTTGATTGCAAACCAATAAAACTCCTTTTAACTCATTTTGTAAATTAGTTGCTAACAATGGAACACTTGTAAATCAAAGTGAATATGCTAATATTATTGATTGTTTAATGCATGCTATGAATTATACCAGGCTAGATATTTTATATGCTGTAGGCATACTAAGTATATTCACTAGTAATCCTAATGTAGAATATTGAAAGGAACTTTATTGACCCACATTGATTTTAATGATCACAAAACAATTAAGTAGGTTACTAACGATTTTGGTGAAGAATCAATGTGATATGCAGGTATACAAAATCACCAAAAGCATCTAAATGGATTTCAAACCTCAAAATGAGTATATGGTTCAAGAAAGAGAATTTCAAGATCTGAGAAGGAGGATTCAAGGTCAATCTAAGTGAATCTCAGATTGTTTGGCAATGTTCTCAAATGAAGAAAATCCAAGTTGTGAAAGTTGTGAGACTAAGCCTCCTTGATTCAATGGTTTTCCAAGTTCGTGGAATGATTTTTGGAGACTCTAGTCAACTCTCACGACAACTACTGGAACTTGGAATGGAAGAATGAAGCCCTTGGCCGACCCACATGTGAGCTATCAAGTCAAAAATGTGTCACAGAGTTTTTTACAGAAGAAATCCATGGGTTAGTTGGCTCTAGAGCCGACTACTGTGGCCATACAGAGCCTTTCCCCATGTTAGTCGGCTCTAGAGCCGACTTCTGGTGGAAAAACAGTGGGTTTACCCATGTTAATCGGCTCTAGAGCTGACTACTATGGTGTTAGTCGGCTCTAGAGCCGACTAACCTTGCCTGGGATGGGAAAAATCCCAGGTTAGTTGGCTCTGGAGCCGACTAATGCCCTGGGAACTTACCCAATGGCTAGTTCTGACATTCCAACGTTCAGAAATGGCCATTCCAATGGTCCAATCCCTCAACCAACTATAAATACAAGTTAATGGGATGGATTAGCAAGAGTTTAAGTGGATTTTTGACGGATTACAAGTAAGAAAAAGAGAGATTTACCAAGCAAAATCTAAAGAAAATTCAGCATGCACCAGATTTCAAAAACTACTGTTGCTGAAGTTCAAAAATCCTTGGAAGCCCATTCAAAGCTCCCACCAATCACTCCAGAAGCTTCATCAAGTGCTCTTAACTCTAGCATTCAAAGAAGTGAAGCTCATTCAAGGGAAAAAGGCTTCAAATCTGTAAAGTGTTCTTTATTGTCTTTATTTGCTCATTAAGGAGCTGTTCTTGCTGAATTTATTTCACCTTGTAAATTGTTGAGTTTCAACTTGGTTGAAACTTGTGTAGGGTGTGCTAAACCCTTAATTGGTGGTTGTAAAGGCTTCTTTATGCCTGGAAATAAGAAGCTAACTAAGTAAGCTAAGTTGTAATCGTTGAAGAACGATTAGTGGAGGAAATTCCCAAGGGGTTCTTGGGGAGTGGATGTAGGTGCAAGGGTTAGCATCGAACCACTATAAATCCTTGTGTTTGTGTGTGCCTTCCACTGTTATTGCTATTTGTATTAAGTTTGTCACTTCACTCTCACACACTCTTATAGCTTTGCGAATATTGCACATTATTGTTTAAAATTTCTAAAAGGAACCCAATTCACCCCTCCTCTTGGGTTGCTTAGCTGGGCAACAAACTTGATAGAGTAATGAGATATTTAAAGTATACATTAAATTATGGTTTATATTATAAATGTTCTACTCCTATTCATGAATGTTATAGTAATGCTAATTAAGCATTGGATAGAGTAAGTTTCAAGTCCACTAGTGGCTTGTTATTTACTCTTGGAGGTGCTATAGTTGCTTGGTTATTTAAGAAGCAAACTTATGTAGCCCTATCATCTATGGAATCTGAATTTGTTACCATGTTTCTAGCAAGCAAAGAGGTTTTGTAGGTTAAAATATTTCTTAAATGCATTTCATTCATAGATAGACCTAAAGGACCAGCCACATTATATTGTGATAATCATATAGCTATTCAAAATACCCTTAATGAGAGGCTATCAATTAATAGCAACCATATTGCTATAAGATACAATCATATAAGGAATGGTATAAAAAAAGGTAAGATTACAATCGAGTATCTACTGATTAATCAAATGTTGGTAGGCACCTTTACAAATTCTCTTCTAGACAAGAAGATTATTAAAACCATAGGAGATATGGAGCTATTACCAATTTAGGAGGTAACCTAGTTGAAACTCACTTTATCATAGTGATGTCGGTTAAGAATATATATCTTGATTAGAAAATCATGTGCGTGAGAGTTAAATAGCAATTCAACTAGTATTACCCGAAAAGTGTGAGGTCACATTTTCAGTGCATCATCTCTTAAGGAAAGTGGGGGTGAATTTACCAATAGTAGCGGTAATTCATTGAGTGAAAAATAACTATTCTTTTTAAAGCCCCATATCTGATTAATGCATTGTTAATCCACAACAAGATAGATTGATAAAGTAGAGTGCAGCGGAGGTTGTGGACACTCATAATGAGTCTATCTTTAAAAGTAAGAAATGAGAGGCTGCTTTCCATGGATCATCGGGTAAGATCCTATAGTACTTGCTAAGACAGGATCAATACAAGGCCCATTAATGTACTGCCTTCGAGGAATAAAGAATCCCTGTATGGTGCAAATATGATTCCTTGAGTCTCATTATTCAATCTATATGTTTAAACCTTGGCCACCTATGGATATGTGCTGTACAGTATCCCAAGAGATATCTTTTTTATATATGTATTTTTGGGTATATTCTTATTATTATTGATAGAAATAGCTGGGGATTCTTATATATATATATATGTATGTATGTATGTATGGTATTTTATATCAATTATAAGCAAGATTTGGTGCAAAAGTTTCTTGAAGGGAAAGTGAAATTTTCATTTCTCTCCATTCTTATATTAATCTTATTAGAGGAAATTTACTTTAGTCCCACATTGGATGGTAGGTTAAAGTTCTTGCTTTTCTTCATTTATAAATAGATGAAGACCTCCATCCTTAATCCCATGGTTCTTTTGGAGCTTTTCTTTTAAAGAGGCACCAAGAAGAATTATCTAATTCAAATTATACATGTGTGAACACACACACACACATATATATGAAAGAAAGAAAGAAGAGGGGAAATAAAGGCTACCGGGCTCTAAGCGCATTGGGCGATTGACCGGCCTTGACTGGGCGATGGATTGTTGCTTTGTTGCTCAGGAAATGATTGGGCCTTGACTCGGTGATGGATTGGGCGATTGACCGGCCTTGACTGGGCGATGGATTGTTGCTTTGTTGCTCAGGAAATGATTGGGCCTTGACTCGGTGATGGATTGTTGCTCAGGGAATGATCGATCGGTCAGTATCTTTTTTCTTATGAATTTGTATCTGTTGCTTTCATTAGATGCACCTTTTTAATTGGATGAATAAAAATCTTTTCAATCTTTTTTTATAAAAGGCTTTGGTTGCAGAAATGATTTGATTAACAATTAAAACTCTTCACACTTCTTTCTTTCTAATCGAAATTGATTTCTTTTCTTCTCTTGGACTAGTTCTTATTTAGAAGAATATTCAAGGAGTACAATCTTGATTATTCTTGAAATAGACATTATATTCCAGAGATAAATTTTTCTTAGAGTCCTTTCTCCATCTATAGAGAAAAAAATACTATCTTTAAAAAAACTTTCTAAAAGTGCCTTGTCTAAAAATTTATTCTTTTATCCAACCTTTTCTTTATTTTTTTTGTTCATATCTTGAACCTTCCCCTATCCAATTTACTCGACAATAAAAGGATAGAAAAAAATTAAGGAAAAAGAAACAAATAAAAGAAAGAAGGAGACAAATAAAAGAAAGAAAAGAAAGGAAAAAGACAAAAAAAAAAAAAAAGATAGAACAAAGAAAAACAAAAAAAAGACAAGAAAGAAAGAAAGAAAGAAAGAAAGAAGCAAGAAATAAAAAAAAAAAAATGAATGAGAGAGGAGACTATCGGGATGTTCTACTAGGACTATTTAGACAAAGTGGGGATAATAAGGTGTTCTATTTCATAAAACAATGTTATCCTATGAAATTTAAAATTTTGATTTAAATGCCTTGATAAAATATAAGATTGATGAGACATCACAAACATTTCATTTAAAATGGAACCATATAGATGTTGTAAATGCAATTTTCTTGCATAATAAAATTAAGGGAAAAAAAAAAACCTACAATGCTCGCTAGCGTACATAGTACCATCAAATTCACCATCCAATTACTCATTATTGCCTTGTCCATGATTACAATAGCTGACATTTTTTGTTGCAAGAAATATACATGTACATACAAATCACATCAAAACCTGCAGAGCCGAAGAAGCTACTTCTAGGTTAAATGACACGATAAAAAGTCGCCCACTTGACACGATTCAGTGCTGGCAAAGAGGCTGATTTACTCCTTGTTCCGCGATGAGCGATCCTTCTTGTGCCCACCAAGGATACGAGAAATCTGCAAACCCCTACTGAAGGCCTGATTAAATAGCATGCGGGTTTGGAACTCGGACACGAATGGAAACCAAGCCAAAAAGGCGATTGGGGTGAACAGAAGCAGGCCCATTATAATTTCATAGCCTCGGGCAAGCGCACGGATGGATCCCCACAGGCCAGCCCGTCTCACGAGACCTCTACAAGCTTGTGCAATCTGAAGCTCAAAGAAGTATATAGTTCATAACATGAAAAGAGAGAAATAATGGCAGAAGAAACACAGGATAGATTAGCAGGGAGCAACATTCACTGACCAAAAGCAGTCCCCATCCAGTTGGCATGAAGGCGAGGATGCACACAATGATGTCTTGAACCGTCATATGTGGAAGGGCAATCAAAGTGATCAAAATGGAAACAAATGTTACGAAAATAAGAAACTTGATCAGCCGAAAGACTAGCTGAAAGTTTGCACTGAATCTCCGCCTTCCCACAGACACAGTCTGAAATATACAAAGGAAAGATGATGATGATCAGATATCCAAACAAGATAAACAAACACACCTACATTCATCATGCTGAAAACTGCAATTTCAATTTTCAAAGACAGTAGTTGGAAAAATCTTCTTAGATTTGATGTTAACAACCAAACTTACAAAATGAAGTACAGTGATATGATTTACTGATAATAAAGACTTTTCAGTCAAATAAACCCATAAATATGTTCACATGGGATGACAACCAAAATGTTCAATTGATTAGTCTAAGATGTGCACATTGAAACCTCCTGGAGGTTTGCTGACAATATCAATGCCACAAGATACAGAACCTTTTATATAGTTGATGACTCAACAAGTTGTTAGACAAAAACATGCTTATTTATCACAATCATAAGTAATATCGCGTCTCACTTATTAATCTGTGCCGAGCATCCTTGTGGTTAAAATGTTTACTGTAGGGAGGAAAAGCTAACTCTAGACATGATAAGCACATTCACAGCTATAGGTAGCAGAGAATGTTCTCTCTTACAGCTGCCATCATATACAATGACCCCGATTTTCTTCAACCATTGGAGTATTACCTCACAGTGATATCATTGTGCGCTTCATGCCTAAATAGTCAACATTGAAAACCATGTTTAATGACCAATGTTGAGAGAAGTAAGTTTTTGGTTGCTGACGCGCTGCTTGCATTTGGTCCTCGACATAAAGGTCAACAATCCTTGCTATTAAATCCAAGTAAATTTGGAGTCAAACTTGTATATCATTCATAATACCTTGTTTATAGTTGATACAGAGTTGACCGATCTATTGATTTCAAATCTTGGCAATGATAGGCTTTGCAACATGATAATATTTTTAAATAGCATTTGTCCATTTTATAGGTCAGGCATAATCAAACACAAGAGCTGAGATACCGAGCTGTTGCTATTTAAAAATGTTTCAAATCGCAAAAGGTGTCGTAGAACTAAATAACATCATATGATAATTATTTTTGTTACACATTTTCTTAAAGTTGGTTTTTGTGTACATGTATTTTTGACGTGATCAAAGGTCCTATTGACCATAATTGTTTTCATTACAAACGGGGGAGTAAATGAATTGAACACGAGCTAGGTAAGGCCTGTTTAGGCTTAAACTCCAGCTAGCTTGATCCTGGCACAATTGGGATCACCATCACTTCAACAAGGAGATGAGGCTAATGAAGGCTAAAAGCCATTCAAGGAGGGGCAGTGGGTACAGAACTAGAATCAAGAGAAGGTGGTTTTACCACTTTGTTCAGTGAGATAGAGAAAAAAGAAGCCAGTGGAGGTCATAAGACTGCTACTGGAACAAGAGGAGAGCAAACATGAAGGATGTTATCATGTGGTTGACATTGCCATGAGCAAAGGATTAAGACAGAGTAGGTGGTGCTCAATGTAAGGGAGGTGATTAGACATCAAGGCTGTGTTGATCAAATAGAATTTAATTTGTTGTCTTTATGTTCATTGGGCTATTTTATATCTTATTTCCTTGTTATTGGGTCTTTATTTGGGGCTCATATATACCCCAAGTTTATGTTTAATCTGGTCCATCACTTTTTTGGGGCATTTCTCTCATTTTTTACCATAATTAGTGACCCAGCCCCTTTTAACAATATGAATGGTACCACATGATGTGAGGACCATGCGACACCCTTCTCCCATGGCTTCCCTCTTCTCCCAAATTCTTTTCTCTTCCTTCTTCTCCCTCTTTCTTACATATTTTTCCATTTTCTTGCTAAACTTTTATTACTATTAGCATCAATGATCTCTTACTAGGAACTAGTTTATTTATACATAATTTTTGTCAATTTTAAATATTTCAAAATTTTATAGTATGTCCTAAAGTGCTAGTTCATTACTTCCACTTCTTTTTTTTTTTTTTTGATGTTTGAACAATATTTTTAAACATATATACATTATTCATTAATTGAAGTACATAACTAATTTGAAATTTGTGATATCTTTTCAGTCTTGGCTCGTATGGAACATGAGCATGCCCAAATCACACTAATAATGGATCAAATTTTGGTAGTGTGTGCATCATTAGTACAAAATGGTTGTAGATTGGATGATCTAGGGTGAAAACGTTCATGACAGTATGTCCTTTTTCTCATTCCCACCTTCAAATGGTGGAAAAAAGAGAGTCACCCTTTAGCCCACCTCTTGAGCAGCATCCAGTCATGATGCTTGTTTTGAGAGCAGTTGCCCAGGGTTTGTTCAGGGTGATCCAACATTGATCCACCCTCGAACCACTGGAGCAAACCCAAACCACACAATCGTCAGTTCAAGCAGTTCAGAGAGTTTTCATCCATATCTAGCCTGTCTATATCGAATAGAGCCTCCTTGAATTAATGTGGCCTTGGTATGGCACATACCAAGAGGTACATGCCAAATCGTTCAGTATTTGAAATCTAACACACACACACACACACATAGATACATACATAAATACATACATACATATATAGAATAAAGATGAAATTCAACATATGTTTACATACCTTCATGACAAGCAATACTACCAAGACCACAAGCCATGAAATTCCATAAACCTGAAAAAAAATGAAAGAGAATAATGGAAATGAGATCTTCCTTAACTTTTTGTTAGACAATTGCAACAATATTTGCAAAAATTAACTACAGATATGAAAATAATACCAGAACACTTTTGGTTTTTTTTGTTATATTTAAGTGATAGACAAGTCCGTATTGGTAGATGAAGAAACGTGATGCCAGCACTATCTCAGCAAATATCCCACGCTTTCCTGAATATTTAAGATGTTCTTGCTCCTTATCCCACCATGACTCCCAGC
The DNA here is from genome assembly GCA_017589505.3 of Metroxylon sagu. Classification (NCBI taxonomy): domain Eukaryota; kingdom Viridiplantae; phylum Streptophyta; class Magnoliopsida; order Arecales; family Arecaceae; genus Metroxylon; species Metroxylon sagu. The sequence goes on along the minus strand of JACVBY030000634.1, from coordinate 1,017,204 downwards.
TTTTCTCAGCTGACACACCAATCCCCCCATGATTGCTGATCCACTTATTCCAATCAGTCCAGTCATCAACAATTTTTTGCCACTCAAATCCTGAAGGATTAAATAGGAAAGGAGCAAAAAGCCATGTGCCCACCATAAACCACATGGAAATTGTGATAAAGATGTATGCAGCAGCAGATCTATATGATTGTCCAAAGATTTGGTAAACAACAAGCAAGATCATCAACTCAATACCCTTGACGAAATGACTACGAGAATACAGCCTGTAGTTGTCTGCAAATTTGGCATGGAAGACGACGAACCCACGGCCTGTACCCCTGTATTCTGCACCTCCATGGAGCAAAGTCCTTCCATAGTAATGTGTCTTAGTTCCAAGAGAAAATGTAAAGAAAACAGAAGCCAATTGTAGCTGCATCAATATAAATTCACTCAACGCAGTGCGGAATCCTCTTTCCAGGCCAATTTCCATCATCATAGGTAGAGCCATCAGAAATCCAAGCTGTACAAAAGATTGGGAGGCAAGAGCAACCTGAAGGGGCCGGTTATGAATAAACCTTCTACCAGTTGCCAGGCCTTCTTCAAGTCCACTGAGAACAAGATAAAGGCGTCCATACAGGAAAACATATACTGTAAGGACTGTCACCTGCAGGCAGGCAGGCAACATTCAACAAAAAATAATTGATTACATGGTGAACACACAAACTAAAGAACAGTGCAAACAGTATTGCTCATACCATGGTACTGAAGTAGAACCCAACAGTGGTGAAATAACATGATAGCATCCTAAAAAAATCAAAACGGTGCCCAAGCCTGTATATGTCACGACTCAATGTCTGCTCCCCATTTCCATTTGCTACCTTTGCCTCAAATAGCGAGATCTGGTTAAGACCTACATCTCTCCCTTTACCAACTTGCATGTATTCATGATGAGTAACATTGCCTTCACGAAGTGTAGAGTTGAAGCCTGCCATGTGGATGCCAAAGAGGTAGCAACATATGGCTACATAAATAGATTTCATGAGGCATTTTTTAGTTATGAAAAGAATGTTCATAAGTTAGAAACTTGCCTGCAAAAATGTCTTCACTCAAATTAATAATTTTGGATGCCTTACATATGCCACCCCTTGTGAGGTGGAAAAGTCTATCAAAAATATCTGGATGACCATAGTGAAAACGAACTCTGGAAGGAAGAAGATAAGAAACTATTGAATGTTTGGCGCACACTCAACCTAAAGCACATGCTAGCATACTGAAATATCTCAAAGTTTTAAATAAAAGCGCCATGATCTTCATTAGAAATATGTGAGCAATTAAATACATTAGGAGCAAATAAGTTTCTAAACCCTCAATAGGATTTAGATAATTATATATGATTAGAAAAAAAAAATGAATTTTAAGCAATGGTGCATCTAGAGTTTAATTTTTCCCCATGAGCAAAACTAATAGTAAACCAAGTTATTAGCATGTTCATGGATGAGTATAAGACTATTAGAAATCAGAATGTCAACTGAGCAGACAAAAAAGGCCCCAGAATTGCAGGTCCTTCAGCTAACTTATAGGTAAACCTTCATAACTATTAGCAAGAAACATTTATTATGTTGTAAAAGCAGTTATAAAAGTCGCAGTTATAAAAGTTACATTGTGACATTTCTAGATATTGACACCATGAAATAGGGCATTTCATGTCAAATTTATGCGAAAACTTCTAAAGGAAAGTCCAGGAAAAAACAGTGGCAATGAACTCAAACACAATGGATCACCATGCAATGGGTGTAGATAGAGACACTGTGCAGCACTAAACTATATAATATGTAATTGATGTATACATAGAAATAATGAAATAATATGTTTAGCACACAAAATACATAGATGCAATTACCAAACTGTTGGTAGGGGCATAGGGCTGGCAAATGAATAAGCTAATCACAAGCCAGCTCATGCTGGTCTTGAAATTCAGCACAAACTTGACTTATTGATCTCATTTTCGGCTAATGAGCCAACTTGAATATTGTATTTATATACATAACTATATTTATTATATTACATATCAATATATTATATTTATGATTTTTAAGTGATAAATAACTAGCAATTGGACTAAAATCCAATGGTTCTGATGAGTGGATGTAATGAAGAAGCCCTAATTATTTCCTCCTCTCTCCCAGAATGCCACACCCCACTTAGCCCCACCGCCTTTACCTTGGACTCCCCCTCCCACCTCCAATATTTCTTTTCATCTTATTTGACAAAAATGTTGGGTAATATTTTCCTCTAGCATTATTAAAAACTTCTCCTCTGTCCCACCACACACCACCATTCAACCCCATGATGACCACCCACCAGCCACCATTCCACTCTCCACCTCATAGTGGTTAGGCTGAGGCCACCAGCAGCAGTAAGGGCTCAACAGTGGCTGCAAAGTCAATAGTGACCACGATGGTAAGGTCGAGATTTATGGCCATACTGAGGGTGAGGTAAGAATTGATTATATTTTCAAACATAAGCGAGTTGAGCTTGAGCTAGCTTGATTACATTTGAGCCAAGCCTAAGAAGGGGTTCTTGAGCGCAGCTCAAGCTCGAGCTGAGCCTTTTTATTTTTGAAACGATCTAGAACAAATGTCAATTCAGCTCATGTTTGGCTCATGTCCACCACTAATTGTACATCATTGTTTGAAATTATAAGCCACACCAAAAGTTTTGCATGACAAATGTTGGTAATGAGGGACATAACAAATTCAATATTAAGAGGGGAGCTAAAAAATAAGATAACAACAAAAATGAGGTGAATAGAAGAGCACTTGAAAATACATGACATTGATTAATGATGATATATCACAAATATCGAGGAGCACTGATGCACAAAATTGGTGAAAATGTCTCTTATTGATCCAAAATGGGAAAGAAATGATCTTTTCATAAGAGATATAAGTTGAAAGGTATGATCTTTTATAATATCAAAGAAACAAGGTTTGTCATACTAATTGCATCGTACCATACCGGTATAGTACTGCTATAGTATCGAGATTTGATTCAGTATGAACCGAACTAGTCCAAATTATGTAAAATTGCCCTATATTGCCTAATACTTACTAGTGTTGTCCAGCTTTCAATGGTACCAGTAATGAACTAGTATAGTTCTCAGTACTGATTTTGTAGGTCTTGCTAGGGGCCCTTTAGTTTGTAAAAAGATCTAGGGTATATAATGTTGTTCAAGCTTACCTTGCTAAAGGAAAAACTTATCTAAGGTTAGTGAAATTCTAGTCAAAACCACTTATCCCTTGTCAAAGGGGACAAAAATTATTTCCGAGAGAGGGGTTAAAATTAGAGAGGGGTAAAATAATTTTAACCCCTAAATAGGGGCTAAAAGTATCCCTTCCTATTTACCCTTCACCTTTTATCACTTCTACCACCATTGACTTTACCATAGGCTATTGTAGGACAGAAGGAGAGAGCTCCCTTGCAATCGGAATCTAAGCTCCTACCTCCTTGCATTTGGGTCCCAACCACCCTTATAGGATCTACATCAACATCCAACACACTTTCATAGTTCGATTGAGCTTTGGCTCATGGATCAATGAGGTGTGCATGGTCATGATTCCCACCAATCACCAAATCTAGTAGATTAGGGCAGCCAACAAGGTCAAGGTGGCCAGATCCATTGTTGCCTCCCTCTCTTACCCTAGGTTATTGTGAATTGCTAAAGTCCTTTTAACCCTAATTATTTTTCCACACCCATAATACTAATAACTTCTTGGTTTGGATGTAAGTCATGGTTTTAAAGATGCCATGGCTACAAGCTACTTTGCCACAAATGGACCTCCACTTGAGTTCAATGTAATGGTATCAAATTTTGTTCTGATTGGTTCCTATTTGCCCTCTTGCATTCCCTTCTCTTGGCTCAATTTGAGATCATGAGCTTGTGCCATAATTATCTTCTATTCTTTACAAATATTGAGTTCTAAAATGCAGGGATGGATGGACTTTGGTTTTATGCATGCTAGTATTGATATTTGACCTTGACTAGTTTTCCCTAAGTTCTAACTACTTGAGACCATATTTAGCTCATACATCTGCATTATAGGTTTTTCACAAGTTTAAGAGTGTGTTTATGTACATAGCACCATCAAGCCAGCATAAATTATGCAGAATCATAGAGCCGACTCAATCCTTGTTCAGTTCCTTTTGATTACATGCATATTAGGGCACTCCATTGATGGCCATAATGCTAGTGAGGTGTGGGAAAGGGTGACCAACACCTTCAATGAAGAGTTAGGCAAGAGTGTGAATGTAACACACTTGATAAGGCATTTTCGGGTGCTTTACCATAGGTTCAATATCTCCCATGAACTCATAACTATAGATGAATGAGGTTAGGACAAGCAAAGGAATATGCAGATTACACCTCTCCTATTGAGCAGAATTGGGTGACAACAATAAGTAAATGTGACCGCATTTCTAAACTTTCATTTATTACTTCTGTCAAATTTTACAACTGATGGTGGTGTGAGATGGCCTTATTTCAGGGCAATTGTGATATGGCATTGTGCAGATATGTACCAATTCATCACTAATGAGGACCTGTTAGTCATTTGTGCTGACACCACATTTCCACCACTGTAGACCTGATCATTATGCATTTGCATAGCATGATGAAAGTCACCTATCCACAATACATTGTAAAAGTTATATTGATTTGTAGTCTTCAGGTTGCCAAAATGACAATGACATGAAATATGAATGATTTAAGCTGATCATATTACTTGTATTAACTTCCACACTAAATACCATTCTTGCATTTTGCAAGTTTATTTATAAATGGGGAAGAAAACCATTATGTCAAAGAAGGCCACCTTTTGAAGTGTTCAAAAGTGGTATGCTTTCATCCTTCTCAATCTTTTGAAGGATATGATGGTTTCAAGTTACTATGTTCGTAGCTCATTAACCATTGAGGCATGGTTGTGGATTGTGTTGGCTTTCGACCATGCAGCCAAGATGAGCAAGAAGAAAGACCATCTCAGTAATCATTTCAAGATGATAAAGGAATTCACATTGTATTTCAACCTAGCCTCAAGGAGTGGATGGGGTTGGGACCCCATAGTCATCCCTAGCAAGGAGGCCATGTGGGACAAAGTTATCATGGTAACTTGAAGCTTGTAATTCCAATCTTGTTCTTATTTGTCAATTGATTGAAGTTTGACATTGTCTGACATATCCCATTGTCCAACTTCTCAATCAACCTTGCATATGCACAATGCCAAGATAGGGCATTCCCTAAATACGACTTGGAGTTCTTGTGTGCAAGGAATATAGCTGATGGGAGGCAAGGCAACCTGTTCAGACTAGGGAATCAGAATGCAGTAAATTTGGAGGATAATGATTTATCTATGTCACCTAATGATGGTCAAGTTGAACATTGATGATGTGGGTGAGTGATCCATGCAGCAGCCATCTGAGGAAAGGTTGTGGAGAGGACTGTGATCTAGCCATCAAATGCCCCCCCCAGGCTATGTTGGTCATACCACCCCTGCAATTAGAAAAAAAGGAGGATGTGCAAGATGTCTACAGCCAATTGTTGTACTCATCACAGACCATGAGCTGAAGCTGTGACATGCTCATATAACATGGTGGATGTCGGTAGGCATTGCTCGGTGTTTTACTAGCAGAAGTTGCTAAATTGATCCCAAATGCCTAAATCTAGGAGTACATTTTGAAGCTAGAAAGCATGGGCTCAATGTTAGAGGTGGTATTCTTGGGATGCATTGACCTCTTCAAGGATAAGAAGATAACCACATTCATGTTCTTGACGATGGATCTCATTCCAGGATGGATTACTCAGATGCTACAAGGGAGTTTGGGATTTTAAAGCCCATAGGTTGCTTTTCTTTGGTATCATTTTGGGCTTGTGTTATCTGATTATAATTTCAAATGAATGAATGTTGGTTGTTGGTAGGCATGGCATGTACAGCTGTTCATTTATTACACCGTAGTCATGGCATATGATACTAGACTCAGACACTCCATTTTGGTCCTCACTGGGCAGAACTGCTCAAAACCAAGGTCAGTAAGGCTTGGTTTGGGCACTTATAACCGCTCCACCTTAATAATGATGGGAGAAAAGGTCACTACACCCTTTTTTTCCTTTGTTTCACATGTGAGCAACATAAAATAAATGAGAGAAAGGGACGAGAATGAAAGAAGAAAGAGTGCGAGCGACTGGAAAGGCGATCAAGAAAGGCTTAGGCAAGGTCCATTGCACTAGGTATTGGTACCATACTGGTATCAGGTTGGTATAGTTCAGTACGATGCATACTGTATTGAACCGACGATATATTGATAAGGTGGATTGGGATGCCCCATCCACTTCTGCCATTTTATTGAACAAAACTAGGCAATTCAGTGTGGCATGGGATGGTTTAATATAGTTTGGTATGCTAGTACGGAGGTGGTACAAATGATTTGGGGCAGTTTGCCTCCTGTCCAAACTAGGAGGCAGCTCTGTTTAGGATGGTTCAACTAACCTTGGGCTTAGGGTTTAATTCACCAATGTATTTTCTAGATTTACTCTTCCATTTTCCTTTTTTTACATCCCATAAATTGATATAAATTGAAAAGACGAGGAAATGAAATCATGCCAAAATTTTATAGTTCAACATGATTTCATGGTGCCATAGATCTTAATCAAATTTATGCAATGATATAATTTTTTTAATTTTTAATGCTTTTTATGAAAATAATTTTCAAATAAAAATTAATAAAAGATAAAAATGTTGAAATCTAAAGATTATTATTATGCTTAAAGTCTAGCATATTTTCTAGTGCCTTTTTAGTGAGCAATTTGGTTAACTTTTGGTACATTAATTGCTTCTCAAATAAAAGCCCGATTTTAAAGTATGTTCTATATTAATTAAGCTATTAGTGTTTAATATAGGTTGAACAATTATATGTGACGCCTCTTATTAGAGACTATAATAGACATAATTAAAATATAGTTTTAAGATTTTATTTAAAATTTTGATGAAAAATTAATAAAAATACTATTAATTCAAAAATTCATGAAATTTCAATAGCATGCAAAGATATTTCAAACATGTTTTTTGGAGCATGTATTACATTTTTCCAATTGTTATATGATTTATATATGTTTTATAAATTCAATATAAAAATATTGCAATAAATATTTCTAAATTCAGAATTATAAAAATATAGTTCAGAAGCAATCTTTGGGGCAACTAGCAAGTTCTTTTAGGAATTTTTAAAATTTTCTTACTTTTTGAGTAATTCTAAATTAAACCACAAAAAATTATGTATAATTCATAAATGCATAGTGATAATTGATAGAAGACAACAATTTTCTATGGTTTATGGTGAGAGATTTTAAATTTTAGGATGAGGTGGTAATTAGTGAAGACAAAAAGAAGAAAAGGAATAAGATATCAGATGACAGCATGGTGATATCATAAGAGGTCTTCACCATTGAAGGTGCAAGTGGTGTTGCTCTTCAGCAATGGATAAAGAGGATGGCACAAAGTTCCTTTTGCCTAATCTAATCGATGGTGAGTCCTAGTTTGAGTATGGGACACACAACAGAGACCATATGCACAAGACTAGAGAAAGGACACCATGGAACACAAGAGAGGACCTAATTGTGCTAGATGCAATGCCAATCTGGTAGATGAGGTGGTTCATGGAATGGAAATCCTGGAAGTATTAGGACCTCCTTGGTATTTAGGATTATCATCCAATACTGAAACATATCCTCTCATGTCGAGTTATGGCTCACATGATACATGCCTTTTAAGTGTTCATATTCAATTGAGTGCAAGGTCCACGAGACTGCAAATTGGTTTGGTTCGATACCAAACCAGCAGTGTGTACCGCCGGTTTGGGCCTTTTTGCTTTTTTTTAAATTTTTTCATGGTTTTTCATTTTTTTCTTTTTTTATATGATATACAAGGCTGAGAGTCTTCCATGAGTTTACATCTTTTCTTCTCTCTTATTTTTATTCAAAATTATTTAAGTAAATTTCAGCTTCTCTCATCTTTTCTTTCCATTTACTTAAGATTTCTCATGAAAATAAAGGAATATTTTTCATTTGAATTCAATAAAAATAATAAAAAAATCAATTTTTTTAAGAATAAAAAGTTAACTCTCAACAAATTCAGAAAATTTCAAGAAATAGCACTGTAACAAATATCAAGTTAGGATACTTCTACTTCGGATAAAAATCAAAAAATATCAATTTAATTTAGAAATAATGAGAAAAAAATATCAGAAAAAAATTATCTTAAAATATAATTTATAAGGGTTTAGACAATACTTGGTCAAACTTATAGGATTTTTCAGGCTTAGATAAGATCATAGTAATAGTGAATCTCATACTAACCTATACCGACCTAATTTATAGCTTATTAAAATAATAAAATTAAATTTGCTATAAAATCTTAAACTTAAAACATATTTCTTAGGGTATAAACTATGACATGTCACTGATCGAAGGTCTCCCCATTAAGAAAAACACCCTAACCTTCGATCTAATGATACATTATAGTATGACCCTAAGAAATATATTTGAACCTTTGGATTTATAAAAAGTTTAATTTATTTTTTTTTATGAGCTGTGGATTAAGTCGGCATAGGTCAGTGTGAGGTTTACTATTACTGTAATCCTTTCTAAGTTTAAAAATCCTATAAATTTGACCAAATATCCATCAAAGCCTTATGAATTGTATTTTAAGATAATCTTTCTTGGTATTTTGTTTTTTCATCATTTTTAAGTTAAATTCATTTTTTGGGATTTTTATCCAAAGTGAAAGTACCTAAGTTGATATTTGCTAAAGCGTTATTTCCTAAAATTATCTGAATTTATTATTAAAAGGGAGAGTTGACTTTTTATTCGTAATGAATTTGATTTTTTTGATATTTTTATTAAATTCAAATAGGGGGTATTCCTTTATTTTCATAAGAAATTTTAAGTAAATAATTTAAATGATTTTGAATGCAAAAAAGATGGACGAGACAGGATGTAAGCTCACGAGAGGATCTCATCCTCATAAATAATAAAAAAAGGAAAGGAAAAAAATATGAAAAACATAAAAATAGTTACAAAAAATGGCGAATCGGCCATTGTATCGAACTAAAAGAGCAATTCATACCAAATTCTGACCGATTCGATTTGATTCAGTACATCAATCCTTGAGTAAATATCATACTCCTTATCCTCCATTACCCAGGCCCACCCTAACCCCAAACCAACCTGTACTGGCCCAAAACGGGCGGTGGCCAAAACGGGCAGTTCACCACAGTTCAAATTGATTTGGGGCCTAAACTGAGCCGAATGACAATTTCGTAGTGGTTTCCATCCAGTTCAGTTTGTCAATCATTGTTTTGAATGCTTTAGGCATGTGAATTATTAAAAACATTAAAACATTTGTTAAACTTGGAAGTCTGGTGAACTAAGCTTAATAATTGTTGGAATAAACCGGATTTTTAGGTATGTCTTCTATTTCTTTACATATGATAGTGTTTAGCATAGACAATCATAGTGGCCCCATGTTCTGCACATGTTAAGGCACCTTTCCTTCTACTTTCAGATGGTTCAATCACATCTCAGTAACTATGAAAAAAATATAAACTGTCATCAAGTTTTAAAACAACTAACTAAAACCAATTGAATATGTATAATGACATATTAATCTGAAAAATATATTATGATCAAATCTTTTCCATGTTAACTACCATCTCTATTTTAATATTTTATAATGTTCAAAAGTCTCTTGGCATCACTAATTGGATTCTTTCACCCCATATCCATATATTATAGAAAAATTTAATTTAAGTTTCAAAACACTAACCTATCCTTGCAATATTTTACGTCTTGATAGGCATGGACTGTAAAGCAATTGATTCAACAAGTGCTCAGCAACAAAATTTAAAGAGACAAATCTAAGGAGAATTTGTTAAGTACCAACATCAGAAGTTCTTACATATGCCAAGGCCCAGGAAATAGCTAAAGTCGCTCGAATGAAAGAGATGATAAAGGAGCATCTTTTCGGAAACAAGAAAAAATGGCAACATTTTCTTTTATCATATGAATATGGTAAATTTAAGAAGCAGTTAGGTGAGAAAAATACCAGATAAATGATTCTTTATAGACTAAGAGTGTGAAAAATGAAATAGAAATATTTTCACAAGAGAAGATAATGCTAACATTGTCCATGCCAATTCCTAGCGCAAATTAAGATGGACGAATGATATTAGGTCAATGGCTAGCAAGGTTTCTAAAGGCTGATATATGCTTATCTCAGTGGATTGACCAAGATTGAGATGAACTGAGATCTCAGGTTATATCAGCCAAGATGGAAGGTTGGAAAATCCAAGATCTCAGCCAATAGATTAGAAATAAGATATATTGAAATTGCAGCCACTATGGTAAATCTGAAATTAGCAATTATTTTTAGATGCTTATTTTAAGATTTATTAATTAAAACATCTATTTAAGCAAAAAGGTGATTGAAAAATATTGACCGATTGCATCGGCCAACATCTTAGGTATCAATTTATATTAGTAGAAAATCTGAGATAAAAGGGGCTGAGATTTTCTATATATCACACCAGTCTGACTTGATAATGATACAAAACCAGATCTTGACCAAGATGAAAACCCTAATAGCTTTGCATGGATAAAGAGGATCAATCATAAAATGATCTAACAACAAAACTACCTAAGGCTTTTCTTTTTGAATCCAAAGTCATCCAATTGTACAACATATATTATCCATTAACAAAGGCAGATGAGGTCGCTTGATTTGATCATAAAGCAACGACTCAGGTGCTGGACATGCTGACCCATGCTGGCTGGCATGTGTTGTACCAACAAGGTACAAGAACTTGCAACCTTTGGCACCAATACCAATTTGAACAACTCAAAACCACTCAATAATGAATAATTAGGTTTGTTTTTTATTTTCAAATTCTAAGTTTGTGGCGAGGGGATTTTTGAAGTTTGGAGCCTGGAATGACTGGGTTTTGCATATTTTATAGTGCTTTTGACTTGAAATTTATCAATATTGTCTTTTATATCTGATGCACTCCCAAAGTAATTAATTGATTGAGGATAGATGACTGCATTTTAATAACAATTTAATGCATTCGCTAGAAATAAGTTTAAAACAATGAAGATATCTGGCCCCATCACTGCCAAAATTGGCCATGCCACAAGGCATGCCAGTCTGGGCGCGCCCTACCCCCCCCCCCCCCCCCAAAAAAAAAAAAAAAGAAAAAAAAAAAAAACGTTGATGTAGTTAATAAAAGTTGCTCAATAGGCATTTTGTTGTTCAATTTATTCAACAGATTTTACCGCTTCAACTACAGTTTGCAGAAACAACTCCAAAATGAACTGATGCCCTTCAAATAAAAACTTACTTCAATGGGTTAGCAAGCAGTCTTTGTCCAATTGTCACAAAGCTAGTCTCCTGATTTGACATGAACCATGCAAGAGAAGAAACACTGCAAAATTTATGAAAAAGTAGATCTATAAGCTTTCTTCAACCGCAAAAGACATTAAAACTATTTTACTGAACCTCTAATTTTGTTTGCTGCTTATATAAAAAAACCAACCTTCCCGTAAATATATGCTCCCGAACTCCAAGGATAGATGGATATCTGACACCATCATAATTCAGAAATTCTTGCAGCAAATTTCTCATTTTCAATGCCTCCTCCATGTAGTTGTCCTACAGAATGGATTCAGTTAGCTACAAATGATAAATCTATTTGAAGGATAAGTTAATTATTAAATACCTGGTTCATATCTATGGTCTGTAGACCTTCACCACGTGTAAAAATAATAGCATGATTTTGATTTTCAGGTTTCCCTTCGCCCAAAATTGCAGGACCAGGGAGTTTTATCTTATATATAACCTGAGAATAGAACATAAATATGAGCAATGATGAACTGTTTGCCTACCAAAAAAATGAAGAATGCGGGGAACAGTAATAGACAAGAATGTAGAAATACAGACTGATGATGATAATTGAGGAAATTAATGCAAAGCAAAGTAGTTGCATATACAACAAAACCATAATTCAGTTCATAAAATCAAGGACAATGAAACACTTCATTTCGTTGGTTCATCTAAATCCAAGTCATATAATTCATAGTGCCTACAAAAAAGAGAACCATAGCCATAAACATCATGCCTTATCCCAACTAACTATTTGAGGTTGGGTTGATGATCCTTGGTCACCAAGTATTCCTATATAAGGCCACCACCGATATTATTCCAAGCTTTTCCATGTAGCTCTTTAAAACTTTATCAATATTACCTAGGGCTAGAAGTAGACCCAGGCCGGTCTGAGGCCCATGGGCCAAGTACGGGCTGGGCTTTCATATATTCAGATTGGGTTTGAGCTCAAAACTGAGACTTGTATCAATTTTGAGCCAAACTCAAGTAGAGCATTAGCCTGAAACGGGCCTAGCCCGAACCAGCCTAGATCCAAATCAACTCTACTTGGGCTCAAACTAGCCTAATGACATGCCCTATACCATCGTTGTCCTCTTCATTGGGGGCCAAACAACTACAAGGCCCTTACCTATGCCGCTTACATGGCCAAAAACTCAGGCATCACCCTCATCGTCATCCGCTTCCTCCTGCCGCCTCTTGCTAGTGGCCTCAATGCCGACGAGTGAATCACCTATGATGCGATGGTGTCAGTCTTGGGGTCCAAGGAAGCAAAGGAGTTATTATCCATCGAGTACGAAAGCAAACAATGGCAGAGTAAGTGGAGGTCATGGAGGCCATCAAGGCACTGGGATGGTACAACTTCTTTATGTTGGAGAGTCATCGTAGCTCGTGTCAGTCTTTTGGTCCAAGGCAATGAAGGAGTCATTGTCCATCAAATATGAAGAGAAGACAGTAGCGGAGCAAGCGTAGGTCGTAGAGGCCATTAAGGCACTAAGATGGTACGATTTCTTTCTGATGAGAAGGTTGCTGTAGCCTGAGGTAGCACCGTCAATAGAGTGGACAGACTTAGGATTTCTTTGGTGGTGCCTTGTTAGGGGGCGATTCAAGCTTGAGATTGCAATTTAGGGGCTTATCTCACCATCAGACCTTGGGTGATCTAATTAGGCTCCGCTAATGCTGGAATTTGGTGCAGTTCTTGGTGAGGATTTAGGATTTCTTAGGTTGTAGAGGGAGGATGGAGAAGAGGATCTTCGCCAGCCCTCGGTTGTGTAGCATGTAGAGGATCTTGGCACTAAAAAGGTCACAAGTGGACAGGTCTATGAAACATGAAGTTGCAACCTGGGGTAGTGTACCAAGAGGCAAGGGTGCTGCTGGAGTCAGCAATGACATTGCCCTTGAACTAAAGGAGAAGCTCCTTCTCCTTCTCAGTGGCCAGCAAGACCGGAGGGAAGCAAAGGAGCAGGAGTAGGAGGACTTTTGATTGGTCCATTATTTTGGCACGAATGGGCTAATTCGGGTTAGCCCAATGGGTTTTAGGTCAAGCTTAGGTTTGGGCTTAGGCCGGGCTCGAGCCTAAGTTCTGAAATAATTTTTGGGCCCCAACCTAACATAAAACCTCCAAAAAAAAAATCTCAGACTAAACTAGGGCAAGGGTGTGGCCTAACCCGACCTGACCCACTTCTAGCCCTGATGTTACCTTAGGAAGGGGAAATTTTCAACAACTACCGATGAGGATCATAGACCTGCTATCTTTCAAAAATGCTTAAATACCCAAAATCAGTGATGATTGATAAAAAAGATTATCAATATCTCATTTTCTGTTCAAAGTTAACTATTCAGTAACATCCATAGCTTCCTAATTTGCTGAATCTTATATTACAGATGAATTCCACATTTTAATGTGTGTTCAGCATTTTTGAACCAAGGGTTTTATTATGGGCCTTATGGTCATCAAACTTCCTCAAAGGTTTCTTTGAGCATGTTTCTAATCATAGTTGGTCAAGTAGTTTGCACAAACCTAAACAATTAGGGTGTCACTAATAAAAAAACTCAAACTCTGTGTGATAACTACCAGGCATTTATCATGCTGATAATTCAGCATTTGCTGAAAACTGCCATGAAATAAGGCATCATGTCATCAATTGCCCCCACTATGGGATTTCCCCTTGACTATCTACCTAGCTTAAATAAAGCGCATAAAGCAGGCTTGTAACGTGAAAAATATGTTACTAATCTCCATCACCCTAAAGCCACCAACTAAATTCATCTTTAAACAAAAAAGCAGATATGTCACAAATATCTGGAATAGCAGCATGCTCCTTTTATTATAAATAAAATTTTCTGTTGTAATCATTTAGTGACAAATATCTAGGCCAATATTCTCTTAAAATCATCCAAAAGCAATGAACATTGACTTCATCAATCTTCTCAAAAGCAACTCTAGTTTCTAATTGTTGATGCACCCAAAAAATTAGATCTTAGCATTTCTATGATACATGCATTCTACTAAACTATGGATGTTTCGTCATTCCTAGTGACCCCTTATTTGATCTTATTGGTGGTGCTCATAATCCAAATAAGCAAAGATTCTGATATGTTGTGCATTTCTTCATTCAGTCAGAATTCAAAAGTTTATAAATCAAATTTTCCAATAGAAGCAAAACACCAAATCCACAAAGGTGTGCTAAATCTACAATCCAATCCCTATATTCATTTAAAATCTTCTGGAAGAAAAATGCTCAACTTTCTTAATTACTTTTGTCTGCCAAAAGAATAGGATCCTAACTCCTACATGTTTAAAATATATGGTTGTATCTTTTAATTGCCGACATGTTCACGCTTTCTGTGCACTCAAGACTTATACATCTCTATATACCTTTCAAAACTGGTATCTAATAATGTACATGTATAAGTTGTTGCTGGTCACATTATGTATGTCTTCAGCCTCGCTTTATTGTACTTGGGACACTTCTACAGTCATTCCTTGCAATCATATACTCAAAAGTGTTCATCAAAAGCAATTAGCAATTGATGCAGTCCAAAATTTCCAGGAGGACAACAGTGATTGAATACAAATTATTCATTCCTTAATATGTTGATTAAGATTTTACAAGGACCTAGATTTTACATTTTAAAGTAACAAAATGGTTGTGTTTGTTAAATATGAATCTTGCAACCAACTAAATATAAGCCACTGAAATATAAGCAATCAAGAACACGATATATGTCCCTTCCATCCATACAATTAACATTATAGGATTCATAAATTAGTCTGTCACTGTGATCCCAGCATAGCCACTTTCTCGTCAAGCTTAAGAAATGTAATACAAGCACTTGGGCCCATGCATTGTTGGATGTCTTAGTAGATATTCCTATATAATACTAATCTTGATAAACAAATTATTATATGCAAACAAACCAATCCACAAGGGTGTCAAGGATGGTTTCCAATACGAATTCTAAGGTCTGGGTCCCCAGAAACACCTCATCTAGCTACTACTAGGAATTCTTTAGCGTATAATGGTCCAACAGAAACTCCTCTGCTCTGTTTCACGGCCTTAAAATACTTAAACTGTTTTGAAAAAGTATTGTTGCCACATTTGTGCGTCGAAGTTGGAGTCCAGCAGTTGTCTGATCATAAAGCTACCTAATAGAAGTCCTGTGAGGAAAAGGATTTAATAGATAGAGAAGGATTAAAAGGCAATTTTGCAGCATGGATTGGGAAAAAAGGCAATTTTTTGATGCACTGTTTTGACTAGGAACAGAGTATAAACATATTTTAAATATAAATCACATTTAGTGCATCCTCAAGTCCTCAGAATGCAGTTTTGAATGATGTATCAAGCTTTAAAGGAATTGAAATTTCTAAGTCAGATTTCCTTTTTGAACAAAATTATCTGACATCCTTATCCTTGATTAGCAAGGAAGGAACCTCTTCAAATTAGGAGGAAGTCTCTTGTATGATGTCCCACCAAATCTCTTAAAATTTTAAAGTACTAAAATTTCAGCAAGCCAAAAGTATTTTGTAGAAAAATATTCATTTTTCTTTCATAGCTATCCTTTTCTCAACCATGCTGTAATGAGATTGGTATAAACTTGAGTCAAATCATCATTATGGTAAAGTTAATAAACTGACAAGAAAAATGCTAAATTTTTCCTAGATTGAGGAGAAGAAGCAACTGAGCAGTCATGAGTATGGGATTTCTTTGGAAATTGTCACAAAAATGGCTGAAGGGATCAGATATTTGAGCATTGAGGATGCTGATGAGATTCTGCTGCTGACATCAAGACTTACTTTCTCAGTTTCATACTCTATATGGTACCCATAGCAGTAAAGATTATTATCTACAATACTGGAAATTCATCAAGTTGGATATCATGAATTCAAGAATAACACTGTAATGTAGACATCAGCCAATTCCAAAGAGCAATTCCCAAAGAGAAAGTCCTCTGTTGGGCTGTGCATCATGGAGGTACCAAGGAGAGGATAGACAAGTTTGATGAAATTAAAAGAGAATATTTTGGCATGTTGGTATCAACTTCAAAAAGACGTGTGAAATGGAAAAGATAAATTCATGGTCAAAGATGTCAAAGCTAATGAAAACAATGTCCTACCTTCTAACCCAATGGCTATGTAGATCTTTTGAAAAAAATTACTATTGTAGAGAAAGGTTCTCAAAGAAGGTTCTCAAAGAAGCAAGAAGCCCATGTTTACTTAATAGTAGTGCAAGCCTCAGCAACATTCTAATAGGGCACTTTCTTTTATCAAAGAAATTTTAACATGATGAGTGATAGGTCTCCCCTCTCCCCATTCTTCCTCTCCTCTCTGTGGCCCTCTTGTTCTTTTCTTTCCTCAGTTTGCTGCAGTTTGGTATGATACGTACTGGTACCATACCGGACCAGTCACCACTGGCATGAGCTACCAATACGGTTCAATAGACCTTGGTTCACATATTTTAAAAATTTTAATAAAGAACTCAGCAATCATGTTATGGATATCAAAAAAATATCTGTCGGTGGAATATGATGATTTTGCATGATTTACAATTATGATGAAAGAAATGGACAGTCAAAATTGCAAAGAACATCCAATTCACAAGTTCTCCTTCAAGTCTATTCTGACTTTCAAGACCACCTCCATGGATCTTGATGAGAATAATTCTCCTTCACATGTGCTCTCTGAAGGGTGCTTGATTGATTATAATTCATCACCTTACTGACTACTTTGTTTCAAGATTTAAACATTAACTGGGAACAAAAGTTCCAGTTGTAAACCTTTTATTGTTTTCTTTGTCAAATTACAATTACTGTACTAACTATTGTCCAACATGCTGGGAAACTTGGTGAGCCAAGTTTCTATTATTCTTGGCACATGAGTGGTTAAAATTCTATGTGATATAATTGTACAAAATATCCTAAATACCCCTGATTGTGGCAAGAATTTTAGATGATTTAAAATGGAAGCCGTTGAGGTGAAGGAAGCAAGAAATTCAACAAGTAATTTCTAGGTGAGAGCAACTAATGTAGGTTCACCCATAAGTTTCATGAAAGAACGATACTAAAGCAAGACGTACAATTTGGATAGCTGGATTGACTAGACTGTGAATTCTAAAGTCAAAATCAGCATGTAGCCACTAGTTTTTTGTTTTATACTTTTTTAGTTATCTGGAAGTGTTCTGGCTAGGTGATTGAGTAAAAGAACTTCTTTATTTATTTTAAATTCTCCTGCATGGGAGTCCTATAACTACTATGACAAGGATTTAGTTAGCCAGGAAAGTCAGCTACTGTAAAAAGTATTTAAAGATTACTTCACAAAGCTAAAGATTTCTATCTTAACTAGAACAATAGTTATGTTAGTTATATAGTTATACAGAATACTGCAGCATTCCCAAAAATATTAAAAAAATTAATTTATTGTGTTTTAGGAGCTTTTCTGTACAGGGGTCTGTATATTCAATATTTCTAACTGTAAACAGCTTTGAAGGTTAAAAGAAATCACTTCTCAACTACTAAAATCAACTTGGTTTCCCACCCTATATTGTATAGAAAAGACCTTTTTTAACTAGTGTGTAGTCATTTATAAGGCACAGAACAAAATTGAAACAAGCAATTTGTAGTTTTTCCTCATATTTTTCTTTTACTTTGTGTGTTCTTCCTCTACCAGACTACCACACTAAATTACTTCAAGAATAAAAGCTAAATTAACCAAGAACATTCATTTCAGGAAAATTTATGCACATCTCAGTGATGTAATACTTCCGGATTTTCCATTTCTTTTAGAGTCAAAATGGATCATATTCAACTAAGGTCATGAATTTACACGATAAAGAATCATCACTTATTTAGCAGGACCATATTTCAAGGAAGATGGTAGACTAGGAACATGGTCCATCCAGTTAGAAATGCTAACTTGGTAATGATTCAATTCTTTGAACAACAAAAGGATTTGACAAATTGTAGTTTACGTGATTCATATCTTTTTTCCACTACATTTTCTGATGTATGTTAGGTGCAATTTTTGTTGGTAGGTGACCAAACAAGGTGTCATCTCATATGAGTTTCATTTAGGAATCCTGCTTTGCATTGGAGTCCATGATAGAACATACACCAGGTTTGGAAAATTACAATCTATTGGAATTAAGGTTAGAGTTGGTTCTTATATTCATATATAGACCTACAAATTAAGGTTCTACTAATTAAGGTTATGGATCTTTTCATAGTCTTGATACAAAAATGAACTAGGAGTTACAGGTGCATTTATATTTGCAATAAAGACTTTGTGATTTGTTCTCTTTTCTCCATGGTGTGACTACCTAAAGGAATCCTGCATACATAACAATACTTTCCATATTAATGAAGATTGCAGATTTTTCTCAAATTTTATCTGTGAAAAATGAACTATCCTTGAGCAATTGAAACAATCTATAAATATTCAGTTGTTTAAAAATTTCATGATTATTGTTGAATTGTTCACATTTAAATTTAGAAACACAACTATTACAAATTGGCCATGCTATAGGTGTAATCATTCTTCTAGCTATTGTTTATCATTTTTTTGCCTTCCCTCTATGTTATATATATATATATATATATGAGGTAGACTTGGCTACATTCGAATGTAGCCAAGTCCAAGATCCGGTCACCTTCACTTTTAGATCCAAACGGATTCCGAAGCTGCCTCACCTTTTTTACTTTTTTCATCTTTGGGATTCGTGAATTATTTGGATCTAAGGGTGGGAGAGGTAACTGGATTTAAGCTTGGCTACATTCAAATGTAGTCAAATCTCTCACTCTCTATATCTCTCTCTCTCTATATATATATAATGTGAAATTATCAATTAGTTTTTGTTATTTATATGAGTAAATTGTTTTCTTATACATCTGAACTTTCAATGCTTTTGGAAAATTTCTGTATTTCCTTTTTCAAATTCTAGATCTGCCTCCTAACAAATTGTTTCCAAATGATGAGGTTGTTACTATGCCATGATGCCTATTGATGGTATTGACTTCATCCAGTTATCCCTTTATCAGTGCTCTTATTAGTCATCTTCACTTTTTTTTAGTAGATAGTCATCTTCAAATTTTCACAAGTCATTTCCATGAATGTCATCTAAATGTTCCACTGATCTTAGATTCTTACAGCAATGTTAGAGACATGTCAAAAAATTTACTTCCCTATCAATGATTCAATGAAAATCTTGACTAGTCATTTTCCAACGATTTAAGATAGAGAGATGAAAGTCTAATTCGAGAATAGCTTTCGTACAAGTGTACTTAATGCTAATATGATTTTACTTGAAAGAAATATTGAATAATGCAAAACTATTAGTATAGTTATTTTCAGGGTCAGGTAGAAATCAGGACTATTGATATGAGTTCTAAATTTAGGCCAAGCTACCATGTCAAAGAAAGTTCAGATTATCAGATTATGGTGGATTTAGTGAATCTACTTCCACTTCAATATATCAATAAATTCTGCATTACATTGAGCAAGTCTCTTTCAGATACTCTTATGCCTCAAAATTTCAGATTCCTTTGAGCAAATTTGGCAGTTAAAATTCTTATTTTTCTGCCTTAACGAGAGGAATCGACAACATATCATAATGCCGTCCAACTTTGGCTTCATTCATTTTATGTTCAAATATAGATTCATATTTAGCAGTTCCTCAAAATCACCAAATTGTAGTTCTCTTTTTTGCTACGTGGCTACTAGTGACTATAGATCTACATATCCTTCACTGTATCTAATCTCAATAGAAAAGTGCTCCCATAGATTTTATAAAAGAAATAAGGAACCACCTGATCTAGATTTTGTACTGACTGAGCAGGATTATCAAGTTTAGGCAAAGCAGCTTTCACCAAAGCAGAGTAGTAAACCTTCTCTATTTTTTTATCTTTGCTAGGCTCTTCAACCTCATCAGTATATGCGACACGAAGAGAAGGATACCTGCCAAATGAAAGTAATTACAATGTGTTTAGATTAAAAATTTAGATATGAGGCAAACAAGTATATGCCCAACATATTCAGTTGACAATACACAAATATTAATGAAAACCAGAAAATGAAACCCAGTAGATGGGAAATAGTTTTTTTATTAAACAAAAGAAAGGGGAAAGAAAAAGAAGAAAAAGAAAATTCTCAACTACAGAAAATTCAAAAAACCTTGGCGAATTTATCAAAACTCAAAAAATTAAGGAAAGCAAGTGTCAGAATGTAATGAGTTGGCAAATAGACCAGGATGGGGCAGGACATCCACCATCCGAGTGTCAGTATGCGGGGCATCTCATTCCATTGAAAAAACTAGGATGACTCTGTTGCATAATATTTAAAACCTCACATCCACCTAATAATATTAAAGTTCTTTATACATACGTTGTCATAAGCCTAAGAATATCTTGTGCGCGAGGATCTCCAGACCGTTTGTGAATACCATATTGCTGGCAAGATACCACATATGTGAACTTCATATCAGCTACAGCGTGGCATTGTGCCCATAAGGAACTAGAATGCTCCTCAGACATTAATTCGGCTGCTTTATAGCCTTTCATAAGATCTGAAATATAGCATTAAAACAGGAGGCAAAGAGACAAATCATAGCAAAACTACTTGTGAGTAGTTTATAATCATTGATGCCATATCATCAAAAGAGCAATTGTATTAAAATACCTTCATCTCCAGCCATATCTAGAAAAGCTTGAAGTTCCAAAGCTTTCCTATGGTACATCATTCCCCTAACTGGGGATTGTACAAATCATCAGTAAGTGATAAGAAATCTCAGATGTAGTCTTAAAGGAAAGAATTGTAGGTACAAGAAGCAATCAAAAATATTGGTATGGAATATGAAGGAACATCTCTAGTAAAACTTTATGCAAACCAAGAAGTATACCAGTTCGAGTCAAAGTTTGGCCTCTATATGATGCCCAAAGACGAAGCTCCTCTTCTAGTTCTTCACTCCCTCGAAGTTCTTCTTCTGTTTTGCAACCCACACGCTCAAGGAAGTTGGTCCATTCATCTATAGATTGAAGCAATTAGGATCAATGATTTCATGCGGTATCGATTAGACGGTTGACTTCTTAAGAACCCATGATAATTTTTGAGAACCTAGCTATAGAAAATGTTGGTAAACCTGGATAGATTTTCTGCAAATAGAAAAGGATGGAGACTCCATCTTCATTTGGCTCTTCAAGGTTATGTAAGGAGAAAAGAACATCCTCATTGTAATAGGGTGTTAAAACACTGCAGCAGAGGTGTTAAGATACAATGTCAAAATTATTTTCAAAGGAACTGTACCAGAGAAAGAAAGAGACTTTAGACTAAGAAAAAAGTACGATTCCTCTGTGATGCCTCACAACATTGTCATCAAGCTTGATAGTTAACATACAGTTCTAAAAGTACAGAGTATGCTACTCCACACTAAATAAAATGTGGAAATTGGGGTATGAGATAAAGCAATCAATGAAAAGTTAAGGAACTCACAGGTTAATCTAGAAAATGGATGTAGAGATCAAAGAGGCCCAAAAAAATCAGAGTTTAAAATTAGAAAAATCAACTTTTTGATGGTAAGAATATGGTAGCGTGAGTATAATCATTATGTGTTACTACTTACTACACTAACATAGCTCAGCTTTATGGATCATTCAATAAGCCATGAAGCTTCAAAATTTTTCGTGCGCCAATCTTAGATCTTGACCAGATGTGAATTGGTACCACATCCAGAGTCAGCAACTTTTGGACAAAAAAGGGGTCTGCCATGAAATCTATAAGACCAATCACTGAAGGGTGGGTGAATGACCTATTCCTTTTATTGATTGTTTTACCTCGTGCTATTAAAAAGCAATCCTCTAAGGGGGCGCTTGGTTCATGAAATCTTGAAAGACTTCCAAGCATCCTTGGGGAATGCTTTATGATCCCCACATTTGGTTTAGCAAACTAAGCATCCGCCTGGGCATTTGAGATGCCCATGGGAATCACATAACCATATTTTGTTACAATGTGATTACCACTAGGGGATGGTAATATGAGATTGCCATCTAATGGGAATATAACACCAAAATTATAGGACAAAAAAGTCCATCAAGTAACTTGCATGTTATATAACTATAAATTAATTATACATAAAATTACTGCAAAACATATATATAATAATTTAAGTTTCTATAATATAATATGTTATATTAAAATTTTAATTATTTTTTATTATATATTAATATAAGTAATTAAAAATTATTATGTTAAATTATATATAATAATTAATTATTTCAATGTAATTTTATTAATATACTAACGTATTAATAAAATTAAATATTATGTAATATATTATATAATATAATATTAAATTTATCATATAATTAATATAATTTAATAATATTATTAAATTATTATTGTAATAATATTAGATTATTATTTTATATTTTATTTATTTTATAATAAAATAAATAGTATATATTATGAATATAATATATATTTATATTATAAATATATATTAATTTTTTTATTAATATAATAATATATAAAATTATTATTATGATTATTATGATAATATTATATATTAATTATTATATTATATATGTTATTAATATTATTCAAAATAATATTTGTAATATTTAACTGTATTAAATAAACATAATAATTATTTATATTAAGATATAATATTATGTAATTTTTATATAATATATAATTATTATATTTGAAAATATTACACTGCTGTGGTTTTTTTTCAATTTGCAAAATAAGGGTACTTTTGAAATTATAACATGTTTTCTAGCCCAATTTCTGGTAATTTAGTTTGTTAACCAAGCGTATGTATGCAAGATACCCAGCATTCTGCTATTAGATAAGGGGGCAAATCAAACGTGGGTATTTTATATGTCCAAGTATTTGAAATTCAGAAATCATATTCTTGATAATGTAATAACAGGATGGAATCCTCCAATCCATGAACCAAAAGCCTTCTAACGTTTTTGTAGATTTAGTGAAACTTCACATAAAGAGGATAAAGGCAAGATTTGATATAGGAAACTACATTCATCTCTAGATAATAATAACGAGCTAAAGAGCCAAATTGAGATGCAATCTCATACATAATAATAGAAGAAATGGATATTTAATTTTTACAATTAGAAATGTGGTGTCTTTTCACGCAAGGAGCAATGCCAGATCCAAAGTAGTGAAATAGAGGCACTCTTACATAAATCTTGTCACTATTTACATTTTTCTCAGCCTAAAAGAAGAATTATAGCATGTTCAATGTTGCTTCTTCTTTGCAAGAAGAGAAGGAGAAGCAGGAAGATAGGCTTTCCAGCTTCACCTAGAAGTGCTTTTCTCATTCAAAATTTCGGCAATTTTACCAGACATTAAAAAAAAGTGCTTTTCTACCTTAAAAGTGGCAAAAGTACTTCTAAATAATACCAAACATGCCCTTAGTAGACATTTATATTTTATGCATGCAGAGGACAAACTAAACCATTCTTTAAATCAAGGTCTATGGAACCATGAACTGATGGTGTTCCACCAGTTTAGGACAGTTTAGCCCTTTTTGCAAATTTTTTTATTTTTTCATGTTGTTTCAATTTCTTTTTCCTTTTTAATATAGTATACAAGGCCCAGAGCCTCTTATAAGCTCACATCCTCTCTCATCTCTCTTATTTCTATTCAAAATCATTTAAATAAATATCATTCTTTCTCCTCTTTTCTTTTTTCTTTCCATTTACTTAAAATTTCTCATGAAAATAAGGGAATACTCCCTATTTGAATTCAACAAAAAGATCAAAAAAATCAAATTCCTTTAGAATAAAAAGTCAACTCTTTCTCTCTCTCTCTCTCTCTCTCTCGACAAATTCAAAGAGTTTGAAGAAATAGTGCTTTAGTAAGCATCAAGTTAGGAGAGTTCCACTCCGGATAAAAATCTTAGAAAATCAATTTAACTTAGAAATGATGAGAAAATAAAATACTAGAAAGATATTATCTCAAAATATACTTTGTAAGGCTTTAATCAATGCTTGGTTAAACTTATAGGATTTTCAAACTTAGAATCATAGTGACAGTGGACCTCACACTAACCTATGCCAATTTGATCTACAACCTATTAAAATAATAAAATTAAACTTGCAATAAAATCCTAAGGTTAAAATGTATTTCTTAGGGTTTATATTATTACGTGTCATTGACCGAAGGTTCCCCCATTAAGTAAAATACCTTCGATCTAGCAACATGTCATTATTCGAACCCTAAGAAATATGTTTTAACCTTAAAATTTTATGGCAAGTTTAATTTTATCATTTTGATGAGCTATCGATTAAGTCAACATAGATCAGTATAAGGTTCACTATCATTATGATCTTATATAAGTTTGAAAACCTTACAAGTTTGACCAAGTATTAACTAAAGCCTTACAAATTATATTTTGAGATTATTTTTTTTGGTATCTTGTTTTTTCATTATTTCTAAGTTAAATTGATCTTTTTTAATTTTTATCTAGAGTGGAAATACTCTAACTTGATGGTTACTAGAGTGCTACTTCCTAAAATTCTCCAAATTTGTTCTTGAGAGGGAGAGTTAACTTTTTATTCTTAAGGAATTTAATTTTTCTGATATCTTTGTTGAATTCAAATAGGAGATAATTCCTTATTTCCATGAGAAATCTTAAATAAATAGATTTACTTAAATGATTTTGAATAAAAATAAGAAAAAGAAGAGAGGATGTGAGTTCACTCTGGCTTTGAGCCTCATATACCACATAAAAAGGAAAAAAACAACATGAAAAAATGAAAAAAATTGCAAAAAAGGCTGAACCAGTTGCTGTATTGAATCGAAAGGGCAAACTGAATCGGTACCAGGCTGGTTCAATTTGGTTCGGGCTAAACCTACAAGTTCGGTTTGGTTTGATTCGGTGATCCTTGCTCTAAATATTATGGCAAGAGAAAAATAATTATATTGAACATATTAACTGCTAATTAGAATAAATATGGATAGTAGCATCTGAATTAGCCAATAACTTAAGAAATTCATAACATCAAATGCCCCTATTGCAGAATGTAATGTACTTAAGCAAAGAAAAGCCAAATTTGCAGTTTTAATAGCAGGAAACTGACTTCCAGGAAACTTACGCAAATGAAAGCATGCTACGAACTTTTGGTGCATCAGGCATATCCATAAACAGAGAATTACTGAAGAAAGAAATGCGCCTTCGAGCCTCTAAGTTAGATGGTACATCCATTGCTGATTCCTTCACAGTAAGCAGAAGATAAAGCCTTTTGATCTGAAATCGACAAACAAAAAGCAAGTTTTAGTGGAAGAACTAGAGCCGAAATCTCATAACTTTGCTTAAGAACACCATGCCTTTTCTGTCCAAGCATCTGACTGTGGTGTTGGAAAGTTGATAGCTCCATGTGATGCAAACAATTGAACCTGTGATTCCAAAAGGGTCATGCCCTCATACCTTCCATATGAACTGCCATGGCTGGAATCCAGGAGACTGCCAATGCCAAAGAATAAGGAGGAAAAATTTATAATGGCTACACTATTTTGGATGCAAAACAGGGATTATTCTACATGCAATTTAAATTGTAATTTAAATGCAACAAGAATCTTGTATGAATACCAGGATAATCATTATGCATAAAGAGTTCTTACAGAATAAGGTCACCATTGCTTTGTTAAAAATCATTATAGAAGATGGCTCTGTCAGAACTAATGGTACCTAAAGAGAAAATCTATCCATGTAGAGGGATATCCATTTAGATCATGGCAACTGTCACCAGTGACGGCAGTAGCCAAGGCTTATTTCATCAAGATACTATTCATTGTGAAACAAAAATCAATCCAAGAAGGTTCCATAAAAGGAACGAGTTAAACTTTATCACTGACTACAAAAATGAGGCCAACTCTACCAAAATAAGTTTTTTAAAAGACTACTTCATATATTTGAGGCTTTACAGACCGAACAGATTTATGGAAGCTACAGGATGCATTCAGACACTATTATTATTTGTAATATCGACATAATTACAATAAGCTTCCAGCAATGAGGACATAAATACCAGGAGAAATTAACCCAAATCTCCACCAGCATGAGGTTGCTTCAAAAGTTTTTCTTTTTTTTTTTGGGAGAAAAAAGAAGGGAGGGGGGATATTTGGAGCACTCATCATTCTGTAATCCCTAGCTTCTGGATTCTTGCATTTACTAAAGTGGTATTGCTAATTCCCAGCTTATTATATCAGTTTGGGTCTTGACATATAGGATTTTGAGACAGTAATTATGAAAAGGTTGGTTCAAGTGGTGTTTAGCTAATTAGAATTATGATTCCACTCTAGCAGACCATTCATGTTCTTGCCTATTTGATTTGCCAAAGATTATTTATATATAAGCTACTAATAACAAATACACACTGAGTAACAAAATGGAAGTTATCACTTTGATGTTTAGTTACAAGCAGTGATTCAAGTTTCGGCAGGATGGGGGGCCGAGATGGCTGAAACGTCTTGTCCTAGAGAGATTGCAGGGCCAATCTTGGCTATCCCATCCTATTCTATCTCGGCCATAATACATTATAGTGTTGATTTTAAATAGATCTAATTTATCATAAAGATATCAAATAAAACACCAAGGCTTTATAAATATTTTTTTAAAGAAAAAAAGCATTCCAAGCAAGTATGGGGATGCCTAACTAAAAGGAGGATTGAGATGGGACGAGATAGGATATGAGATATCTCGTTCCATGAAAAAATTGGGACACCACTGTCCCATAAGATTTAAAACCTTGGTTACAAGAACTAATCATAGCATCATAAGAACGTCTTAAAGAGATATCAATCAAGTTTACTACAATAAGAATCAATTTAAACAGCCAACACTTAGCACTATTTGGCATTGCTTTTGAAGGGCCAAAAAGAGCTTTTGGGAGGGCTAAAAGCAGTTTTGGATAATTTTGACGTGTTTAGTAAAAATTTTGAAACACCCAAAAGCCCAAAAGAGTCAACTAGGAAAAGCTTCAATTTGGAGCTTTAGGCAAAAGTACTATTTAAGAAGCCTTGAGAAACTATTTTCATTGGACTTCGAGGTTATAAGTTTAAAATTCAAAAGCAATCATATTTAACATTATAACACAATAATATTATATTATTATTAATATTATTACAATAATAAGATATACTATAATAATATTATTAAAATATGATAATTATATTAGCATAAATATTATATGAAAATATTATTATTATGTTATTGTCATAAACGTAGTATAATATAACTATAATATAATTACATAATGCAATATAATGTAATATTATTATGTTCATATTATAATACATTATCATAATATAATATTATTATATTATAATAATTTATAATATTAGTATAATATTGTATTATAATAATATATTATGTTATTTTTGTAAGATAATTAAAAACTATTATTTATGATATTATTTAGGTTAAATTATCAAAATAAAAAGAATTAAGAATATTACAATATTATACTCTTTTGACACTAATAGTTGGATAATTAAATGTACTATATGATGTCCTTTTTATCATTTTCTTTAATTAAAGGCACTTTCTCAGTTTGACTACTAAACTAATATTACATTCTATAATACTTCAGAAATGTAGTGACTAAAACTTTTATTAAAAGCTTTGTTAGTGAAAGCTTTACCATCCAAAGCTCGATAGCACCTACAACAATGCCAAATAGGGCATTATTCAATTAAGATGATGAACTTCAGAAAAATTATGAAATTGCTATTGATTGAGATAAGGATGATTTTTGGTGTTGTCATCCGAAGTTTTATATTTCAAAATTATATTGGAAGACTTAAAAGTTAGTTTTGAATCAAGAATCAATTTTTTTAAATATTTAATGGATATTTATCTCTTTTATTTTCTTAAAAAAATCATTATCCTTCAAGAATTGGGGAGTTTATTGGTTTTAGGAGATTAGAATCCTATGAAGAATAGGAACTTAGGAAATCATTATCCTTCAAGAATTGTGCATTTTATTGGTATTAGGAGATTAGAATCCTATGAAGAGTGGGAACCTAGGAAATTTCTCTATAAATAGGGCTCAATTGAGATCTTTTAATAACAAATCAATAGTTTAGAAGGATGAAAAAATTGAAGGTTAAAAGATTAAGAAGGTTGATGAAGCCCTTGAGTTTCAGAAATTGAGCTTTAGATTCTAGTGATTTTATATAGAGAGGTAAGTAACCTTATTATAAGTTAGATATTTTGTAAATTGTTCATGATTGTTAAAAGGATTTTAAACCTTGGTAAGTAACCTTATCATAAGTTAGATATTTTGTAAATTGTTCATGATTGTTAAAAGGATTTTAAACCTTGGTAAGTAACCTTATCATAAGTTAGATATTTTGTAAATTGTTCATGAGTTAGATATTTTATAAATTGTTCATGATTGTTAAAAGGATTTTAAACCTTGGTAAGAAACCTTTAAATAAGTTAGAGTATGTTATAAATTATTCATGTATTTTATAAATTATTCATGATTGTTAAAAGGATTTTAAACCTTGGTAAATAACTTTATCATAAGTTGATATTTTGTAAATTGTTCATGATTGTTAAAAGGATTTTAAACCTTGGTAAGAAACCTAATCATAAATTAGAATATTTTATAAATCATTCATGTTTGTTAAAACGGATTTCAAACTTCTATAAAAATATTACAGGATTGCAAAACTTTATTTTATAGTTAATGAATGATTATTTGCATTGAAATAATTACCAAATTTTTATATAATCAGTTATTTTGAAATAATGAGACTTTGCAATTATTTCTGAAAAGTTATTAAAGGTTTAAATTCTACATAGCATGTTTATTACAAATCTGAATCAAGTACAGTTATTTTTGCGTAGCTATCTATTGCAATTACCAGAGAATTATTATTATTACGAGAATTTTACGATAAGAATAAGTAAATATTATTGAATACAAAATTATTTTTGAAAATATGTAGCTTCCGGTCCATTATGTAATTACTCTGATACCATGCTTTGACATCGGGACCCACCTCCACAAGGGAGATGTGGACAATACACCCCCTATAGGGTTAAATGTGGTGCTTTGGCCCCCATCCACAAGGTTAATTGTGATGCTCTGGCCCTGTCACAGGGATACATGTGACCATAATATGTGATTATGGAGTGTAAACTTCTGATAACATATATTATTGATAACATGAAATTCTGGTGACAAAAATAAGATAACATGCAAATTTTGAATATGATAAAATGAAAGATATTACATGAAAAGTTTTATGTACTAGTTAACAATACCTTGAAATTTTTAAGTATTAGTATATTAATGATATGTTAAATTATAAACTGAAGTTTTTCAGTTTTTAATTAAAGATATGCTTTATTTTATGAAAAGTTTTATAAAGCTTCAGTTGCTTGATCCACTAATTTATGTTGTGTTACTTACTGAGTAAAGGCTCATAAAACTCTTATTATTTTTTCAGAGATCGAGAAATAAACAGGAGTTCGATAGAAGCTGGCCCTTTATCTTAATTAATTATATGAAATTCCTCTACATATGACAACTTGCATGCTGAGGATTTATTTCTCAGTGTGCGGTGGACGCTTTAGATCCATTCTGGGTCTAGGGCGTTATAGTTATGGGTTTCCTTTATTGATCATCATATATCAAACAAGGTGGGAAGTTTTTTAGCGGATCTCAATTATTCGCCAACTATGAACTAATTGGTATTGAATTTCCACCAGATCAACTTCTGCAGAGGATGTGGCTTCCATTCTGATCGAGAAGGCTACTTGGTGAGTGTTGCGAACCTAGGTCACAACGACAGATAAAATAGAAAATTTGGGATAACTGTGACCACTACAAGAAGATCATGCCTCCAGATAACCACTTCAAGGGGTTGAGCTTTCAAATTGAAGAAACCAAATATATTATTTCACTATGAAAAGCCAAAAGGGCTGTTATATATTTATAGGGTTGAAACCTTAATTTTTAAGGAATCTCTTAATGTAACTGATTCATAACTAAGGAAATATATCAATAATTGAGATTACGAATTCCCTTAATAACTAAATCATCCAAATCAAAGGAATCTTATAGATTTAAAGGGATCTCCAAAATTAGGGAATCTTAATAGCGAGTAAAAAATCTAAATCATTAGACCAAAAGAAAAAGAAGCTTATGCAACGCATCAATGTTCTGCTAGAACTCAGTGAAGTGTTGACAAAAAAAGAGGAGAGGGCAAGGTTTGATAATAAGGAACTGATTTCATTTCCAATGAAAAAATATGGGCTAAAAATCAATGAAAATGTAATATCTAATTTATATATCATTTATTAGAAAGGGAAAAAATGGATGGCCAAAGGACATTCATTAAACCAGGATAAAATTGAGTGGGTTCACAGAAAATCCTTGCTACCGATAACCTTAAATTTGAGAATAACCCCACTAACATCCTTTTGGTTGATTTCAGATGTGATCTCAAGTTAGCCTGATCCAAAATCCTATTGAATGTTTTCTAGCTGATATATTTTCATTCTAAAATTAATTTATTGACTTTAAAAGTAACCTTTTTTTTTTAAAAAAAAAGCCTTTTTTATAGAAAAAAAGTATCCTGTCTACTCTAAAAAAATGCACATGCAACCACGATTGCATTTTAATGGGCCTAATTTTGATGTGCTCAGATACAAACCAACTCTGCATTTGAGGCTAGGGTAAATCTGGAATCAACAAAACCAAAACATATGCATTTGGGTTATTTTCCTATACGTAGTATGCAGGGCTAGTCCACAAAATCTCTTAAGAAAATATAATTCTTGGAACCATCTTGTTTTTAAAATAAATTTCTGAATTAAATATTAATAAAAATATCTAAAAATGAGCCTTTTGAGAAAAATAACATTGGTACACAGTTAATCATTATTTTCTAAACTAGTTAGTATTTACTTCATGCATGTGATTGATTTATTGATATCAAATTTTTAATTGTATAATTAAATTATATCTTGCATATGCATAGAAATATTTCCAAATAACTCACAAATGATTAAGACACATTTCTACATAGCATTAATTAGTGGTGAACTTCAAACAAAAACAGGACAACCTTGAAAAATATAAAATAAATTAAAAGAGATCAAATACTATTAATTCTACCAAGTTTTGACAAAAGTTCATTGTTTTTTCAATGATACAGGATGTTGGTGCTAACATGGCTTCAAGCAAGAAGCCCTATGGTCTTGGGTGGTTCTAACCCATTTCAGCAGCAATGCAGCCACCTTGATTCACCATCCAGGGCAATGGGGTTAGCAGAGAGAAGAAGCATCTTGCTAGTGGCATCAGATATGAACAAGTACAAGAAAGAAATCAATGAGACCAGACAGGATATTGAGGATCACCTAGAAATAAATATAAAACATCGACTTTTATATTTATATGCGCTAAAAAAAATGTGCCACAGCATATGTTCTCCTGCTAGGAGCATGCCAGGATGTACCAATTGGGTACCAGTGCCAGGTAAAGCTTGCTTTTGGCATTTGTTTCCAAATGCACCTCTTAATACATAGAAATTCAAGTACTCCTCCCTCCATATTAAGAGACACATGCTACACCTCTTCTGGAAGCAGAGAGGCTGATGTGTGTAGTCATGGAACAACATCAATTTAACCATACTAAAGAAATGCAAATCTTCTACAACCCCAAATTTCTTCTCAAGTGCATAAAGATGAGAAAGCATTAAGATAAGAAGGTTAAATTGTCTAGACTTCCCCAATCAATCTTCTGCATATGACTACCTTGTAACCATTCAGAGAAGCACGTCAAAATATTTCCTTCAACATAAAGCCTTGCCGTCTCAACTTTCAACTCATGTAGGGAATGTAAATCAGAAAAACGTTCTATCAGAAATTAGTCAGTGTCAGAGATGAATGGTGATAATGTGGGAAAATGACAAAATTGAGAAACAAAAGGGGCTGGAAGATGAAAGAAGGAAACAAAGTAGATGGAGATGGAAGGGCATAAACTCAATATATGAGCTTAAAAAAAGCCTGAAGCATAATCTCTACAGCAAATTGTCTTTTTCATGCAACCAGTCATTTGCAAGGATGCATGGTGATTATGTAGAAATGATAGATCTTTTTGGTGAGCATTGCAACAAGCTTAAAGGGTTACAGGTTCCAAATTTTGTCTTCACACCTAGGAACCAGCAAAACAAATAGCCAGCAACATTGGCCTAGGCAAGAGATTGATGGATGAATATGTGAAGATTCTAAACCAATGGCAAGGAAAACAGAATGGGAACAATATATTACAGTGGATCTTCCTGAATTAAGAACAATGGCCCATAGAAGCAGTAAGTACTAATACAGGGAAGAACCAACAAAGCAACAGGAATACAGTGAAATTCAAATACGTAGGTTCATGATTCAATCATACACATGATCAGCTGCTTAATGAGCTCCAACATCAATTAGAGGTGGCAAGAGTAAAAAAAAATCATTTTAAAGGGTAAGTATGCAAATACAATGGGAGACAAACAATCTATGTATTTGATTGCATTTATAAAATTTTTAATATGTAAAATGAATTGAACTTCTATACCTAGAGAGTTGGTCCTCCATTATATCCTTTGTCACAACCTCCAACATGTCTTGGAAAAGAATGACAACCTGACCCTTGTCATCCTGCTTGTTATCCATCTGCAAAGACAAGAATTGGATCACTAAGGTAAACTCAAAGAGTAATTCTGCTAAGCATAAAGGTCAAAATAAAAAAATTTAAGTTAAATATACATACCAAATATCTAATCAACTTGACAAATAGATCATAAAGAGTTGGCAGAGCACCCATATTCAATTCTGCTATCAGTTTATTATTCTTTATATGCCCATCAACTATTTCAAATATACCATCTATGACCCTGCAAATAACCAATGAAAAGACAGGAGAAAATGGCAAATGACAAATGTGAGAATAGCTAAATTCTGATGGGAGAAAGAATAGCAACAAGCATGTCTAGAACAATAATAGGCACAAACACAAAGAAGAAAAAAAGGAAAAAAAATAAAAGAAAACAAAGAGTAAACTAATTATGACTGCATACTTTTTCTCAGGATCTCCTTCAACCAAGTATTTAATAACGTTCCTGACTGATGCATAGCATTCACAAACAGCACAAGACATATAGCTATCTGAATCGAGTCTCTTTTTCAGCTCACGGTCTTTATTATTGCTATCTTTAGCCATGTCCAGTGCTATCGGGATCTAACAGCAAATAAAGTTTCAGGAACTTAATATGTGGACAAAAATACTCATCACTCATTGAAGCTAACCAACAATTACCTTGCTGGCAAGTAAGAAAGGAGGCCACTGGATAAGGTCAAGATCCCTATCAGCCCAGTATGGAACAAGCAACAAGTCCATTTCCCTGTACTCAATTTAAGAAAGAAATTTTGGTATATTTAACAATCAAAATATAATAATAGAAACATTTTCTCAGACTCATGCAACTATGTGGAAGTCTTTACGCTACCTGTTGCTTATTAGATCTTCTTTTCGGAAACTTGAGATTATTGTGTTCCACATTTGAGCAAATCTCGCTGCTTGCTTCTCCATGCTAACATCTGGCATCTGAAATACTTGACAGTGTACAGTTAATTAGACACACCAATAGAATTCAACACCGAGACTTGATAATAGTTAGTGCACTTTAAGAATAATTAACACAAAAAAGGATGGGTGGAAAGAGTGAGAGACTGGGAGAAATCAAAATATAAGAAATGAGACCTGAGCAAATTTGCGGGATAAAGAAGCCTTTAGGCCCTTCTTTTTGTTCGCATCAGGTTTTTCCACTGGAACTAAACGTGCGTTAAAAGCACCTGGTAGTGACTGAAATCGGGATCTTAACATTCCTAAAGTTCGAATCTGGTCCATGTAAGAATATGAAATCAGGGCACATGAAGCAATGATCAGCCTCTAAGCAACAACAAATTCAAAGTACATCATATGCACATGAAAAATAAAATGCATAGCAGGTGAAGTTTTAATCAATTGAAATCTAAGCACATAATACAAAGTGAAATGTATTTATATAAAAAATACGCATATAAATACATATATATGTATTATACAAATTATACATTTAAAAATTACATTTAATTACTTGCACATTATTTTCTTCCTGAGGATCCAAAACAAGTACCATGCACTTTTGGAACAGGTTATAATTAGTTTCTGAATAAATATATTTTTCTTAAAAGGATGTTATTTTCTAATGCATCAAGTTTCATTTGTCACATAAATTCCAGGAAATTTAGGGCTTTAGATATCATCTGATCTGTATCTATCTTGATCTAGCAATACCATAACCAGTAGCTTAACTAAAAGTTATGGAGAATTCATTGCTAGCAATTCGCAATTTTTCACCCTA
Source organism: Metroxylon sagu (assembly GCA_017589505.3). Classification (NCBI taxonomy): domain Eukaryota; kingdom Viridiplantae; phylum Streptophyta; class Magnoliopsida; order Arecales; family Arecaceae; genus Metroxylon; species Metroxylon sagu. The sequence continues at coordinate 982,326 of JACVBY030000634.1, read as the reverse complement.
ACATCTACTTGAAACCTCCAAGAAATTTCCTAGACTAGCACCAAATTAATTGATGTTTGGGATGGAAATGACATAATGACAATTTTTCTGATCTGGTGAATTTTGGTTACATAGAGACTGAAAAGATCTCTCTAAAATGTAGACACAAAAATAATTGTGGGAATCACTCAGATTACGGACATATTATAATTCAACTCGACCAAGCTATAAAGCCAGATTAGTTGAAGATGCCATGCATTTGGTCCTAATTGTTCACAAAAACAAGACAAAAAGCTACTGATCGGATCAGCAATATTATCATTAAAGAATTGATGTCAAGCTGTCAATAAAATGTCTCTGAAATTCCTATATACTTTCTAAATAGGACATCTTTTCCAAGGCTCAAATTTTTCCTCAATACATTATTCAGATACCAATCCACATAGATACATGTTATTGTGTAATATCCAACTACATAAGACTTTTCTCATCTCTTAAATTATGCTGCTAAGAGATACGGAAATGGATCAGCAAACACAACTTACAATCAAATGGAGTACTAATAATAGAATTAAATTATTTGTTAAGATGGTCATTGTAGCATTATATTCATGGCCATTTGGCCAGCACCTTGCTGAGGATATAAATAAGAATCAATGATGTCAGCATGCTTGCCTGCTTAGACTTAAGGACCTTAACACCCACACTAGTCCATCTAGTTCAAATAATACCATACATAATTATATAGATATTAGGCAAACAGTGATTCAATTTCATGTAGCAAGCAATGACATGATTGAGTTTATAGGAAGGAATTGCAAGAAGGAAAAAAAAAACAAAGAAAGAAAAGTTTTGAACAGAAATTATTTCACCAACCTCCCCAAGACGACGGCAAGCACCATAGACACCACCAAGTAAGGTAGAGAAAATTGCGTACCAGATTTGGGTATCCATGAAATAAACCTGCAGCACACAAAAGTGCAAAAGATTTGACAAAGACTAAGAAGGGAAAAAGAACTACTAGACCAAACTTGTAAAACAAGCATACAAGAATGATTGGAGCCCAAAGTGCAATCACAACGCCAATATTGTTTTTCTCTGCCACAACAAAAACAAGAAAACAAAAATTATATGTTTGCAGAAACTACAAAGCATAAACAATTTTCTCATTTTACCTCGGGGAAAAAACTCATGCCACTGAAACGTTGTTATTGGTGTTCTCATGATATCCCTTGTGGGACCTACAAGAGGCTTGATCTGCAAATAATTAAGGCTTTGAGAATCATTTTCAAAAATGAAGTGTTGAAATAATGCTAGAAATAAAATCATGTTTAATATTAACAGAACAAGGGCAATAAACAGAGCACAAGCTGGGTGTACTAACACATGTTCATATGAAGCCATCTGACTTCTCATAGATTATATATCTACACAATCAAGCCTTTTTCATCATAAAACAAACATTTATTAGACATGTTACAAAAACAATGTAAGATGACACTCAACAAATAACTTAAGTTATTGAAAAAATACAATGCATATCCAACAACTCCACCTTCTCTTTTCTATGTTCTTATTCTCATAGACAATTCTCTTTAAAAAATAGATATTACACTATTACAGCTTGATAGATCTCAGTGACTAAACAATTCTTCAAACTATTCACTGACCTTGAAGATATCCATTCCCTATTAAGCCTCCAAATCTCTGAAAACCTTTGGTTGTTTTATCTTCACATTGCTATTTTTCTCTTTAATTGTTTTTATTCTTTCCTAGATCTAATCATAACTTCTGAAAAGTTCCCCTTCAAATTTATATGTTCTCATAATTTTTTTATCTTTTTCAACCTTGGGTTTCTCCTTCTTTCTCCTTGTGCTGTGCAGAATGAACTGGATCCTTGGAGCATCCTAGCTCGTTATCACTAGTGCCAACTCCCTCATTTTCAGTTCCAAAACTTAGATTACAGCATGTATCTTCCCAAGAATATTTCAACATTTTAATCTTACATGCCAACTATAACTGTGAGGACCAGTGTGGTGTCTGTTTAGTCCCACATGGTTGCACACTACGAAGATGCGGATCCCTTAACAGGGCCCACAACCCAAATTAATAACTTCTGGCTGGGCTTCTTGAGTAAGATCCTGGATCATTACAAATGATATCAAAGCCAACCTGAACCATAGCCCCAATGAATTAGGTGAATTAAGTGAGACTAAAGTTTGGGCCCTTTTGGCATTGACTACAAGTTGTTTTATTTTATTTTATTTTATTTTGGTTTTTGATTGGACCCTTCCTTGGCAAGGACAACAGGATTTAAAATGGCATCTATGAGGATGAACAAAGAAACATGCTTAGTCTCACAATGATTATGCTTGGATACTTAACTAGGGCCTAGTATCCTAGTTGATATCTTCTATTAGCCATTTTAGGATGAGGTTCTAGGTTATTGCAATCAAGGTTTGCCGTACTAACCCATACCGATCATACCGTACTGATACAATACCAAGGTTTGATTCGGCATAAACTGAATCAATCTGTATCAAGCAGAATCTTCTTGTACTATCCGATTTTAAATGATATAGTTAAAAGTGAGAAAAGTATTCACATCCTATCTCGGTACAGAATGCATGCCACAGTGATATCAAACCATCCTAAACCGGATAGTTTGGGACAAACTACACAAAGTTCCAAGCTGGTTCGGTGGTTTGGTACAAGGGCCAAACTGCCCTATACCACCTCCATACTAGCATACTGAACCGTTCGATTTCGTCTAATACAGTGGTAGACATGGGTAAGGGCCCCTTGGTCCACCTAACTAGTACACTACCAATTTGGTATAACACTTTGCCGTACCGAACCATATCGGTATCTAGTATGATAGACCTTAACATGGCGTACTATACCTACCTATATCGCACCAAATCAATAATGTACTAATGCAAATCACAATACCGATTATGTAGAGCTTGGTTACAATTAACATCAGATGTATCTAATCGTCGCAAACCTATTAGGCTTCTCATATCTTTAAACATCTCATTTCACTCTTCTTCCTAATGTCTCGCTACAATTAGTCCCTTCTATACTCGACACACACTAGTAATTGATTTTGCTCAAAAGTCTTTTCAAGGTTAGGAACAAGGTCCGCAAAACCAATATCGAGAACCGTACTAGTACATTATCAGTTCAATATGGCATGGGTCGGTACGATATGGTACAAACCTATACCGAGACGACGTGCTAATTCTTTTCTCACTCTCATTGGTAATACTACTCAGTACTAGGCAGTATGGATGGTACAAGGCGGTTCCATTCAATTTGGTTCATACCGAATCGAAACTCAATATTATACCAATATGGTCTCAACTGACACAAGTCGGCATGGATCGGTAGAGTAGACTTTAGTCATAATTATAGTCATACACTATAGAATTTTAAGAAAATATGATATATGAAAAATATACAGTGGAAAGAGGTTTACCATGCTACAAGATCGAGATGGTACATGCAAAACTCTTTTTTTCCCAATAAATCATGCAAAGGTTAAGAATATATCTTGCAAGGATTGTCAAATCTCACAAATTAGGAGGGCAGATATCATAGCCGCACTCCTAACAAATGTAGAGGCATGACCTTTAACACTATTGCTAAGTCCCACTTGGATATGACTCACTCAAGATAAAAGCCTCATCTAAGCTTTCACTGTCAAACACAGAAAGAATTTGAGAGAGAGGAGAATGATCACTCACTAATTGCGTAGTGCAGCACCCTCAACATGTTCATTAAGAGAGAAGGGTGGAAATATCATGCCATCCCACTTAATCCACCCCTCCTAGTTGTACTAACAGAGGGAATTATGGGGGATGAAAGTACTACAAGAGTTAGCGCCCACCTAATGTGTTGCGTCCCTCCTTACATTATGTTAGGAGGAGCAAGAAAACACACTTCCTTCTCTCTGACCTAATAAGTGGAGCCTTCTGCTTACTTCTTAAATGATAGGCCCAGAAAAGACCCGATAATGGACCTAAATTTGCTTAGAGCCTATTACCCCTAAGTTAATTGGTTTGCATCAATACATAGCCCAATACTCCATTATAAAGGACACATCGTATACAGAGACCAGTAAACTTCTTGAGGCTTGTAAAGCCAGTTCTTCTCATGCAGTAGTCCAATTTGGATATTAAACTCTCTATGATCAGCTGAAGGTCAAATCAGTTAGTACGAGCACAACCAAATATCTAGCCAAGGAGCATACATGATTTCCATAATAAGCCAGATCGACTATAAAGCATATAACATTGTGCTGGTAGGCCAGGTTTGAGATTTCAATCATAGGAACTAAATGTGATTAATCTGCACTTAATTAGTTGGACCTATCATATCACATATGACCCTAATACCAAGGTCATTAGTCACATGGGAAAACAATGTTACAACATGTCCCTAAGAAAAGAGACGTAACCCTCCATGTAGTAGAACATTAGTTTGTAGCTGAATCCTTCTACTATAACTAAAAACTCATGCAGGTCACTAGGAAAACAAATATGCTACTATTGAATCCATATCTGACAAACATCTGTCAAGTCTATAAATCGACCAAACACTAAAGAAACTATTCCTCCAAAATATTTCAAAAAACATAAATACGCTATATGATTAATTTATATGCCAAATAAATTATTATGAAAATATTTTTGATAAACCATTGATGGATTTATCCAAGGTTCGCCATATCGGGAACCAGTACTATTTCGATGCCAAACCAGTACGGTTCAGTATCGAACATACCGTACTGAACGATGGCGTACCGATCGAGTAGACCAGAGGGCCCCAAGCCATGAATTGGCCCAAATCTGGCCTAACTAAGCTGTTTGGCTCGATACGATCAGTTCGAGATCGATTCGGTCGGTTCAATCAGTTTTGCGCCTATATTGAACTGAAAGGCCAAACTATCCTGGTTCTAGGCAAGTTCTATTCAATTCACCTCGAACCATGTGGTTCGGAATGGTTCAACCAACCATGGATTTACCTTTGTCTAGTTATTTTTTTTATCGAATCTATTCTCTCACTACATGAAGGCATCTCATATGACCTCGGCACAAATCTTGTACACCCAATTAATGACAATATACAAACTTGTATCCTGAATTGAATAATCTACTATCAAAGTCACTCAATTGATGCTAGTTTACAAGAGCCTCTAAGGTCAGAGGACATGGAAAGGCTCTTACATGATGATATCATTACTCTTGATAATGTATTTTTAATTAAATGCTTTCTCAAACTAGTCAATATGACGTGTCACATCTAGGCATGGTTTCAAATTCCAGCAGCATGTCTAATGGGATGCCGAGATAGGCTACCGACCCAAGTGTCGGTACAAGATCATTTCACTATCATCTCAATGTCCCAATTGTCAAGTCCTTGGTTATCCCCCATCCTAAGTATTGAGATCTGGTAGGACGGTGATGCATCTCATTCAATAGAAAAACAATGAGGGACACATCCTGCGAGATTTAAAACCTTGTACCCAAGAATTGATATGGACTTTCTACTACAATAATTGAGAAAGAGTTGCTACCATCTTATGGGCATCATCCATCATTGGAAGCCATATAAATGAAGTCTCCCAACTTTAGCTTTCGTTGTAGTAATTTAAAAAAGGACCAGACTTAGGTGTGGTTCATTTGATGCAAACCAACTGGTCCCTCTCTATCTCTCTCCCACTTTTCTATAGCCAAGCTTAAGCGGAGTTTTATTCTTTGAAAAATAAGGAACCAGTCTTATTTCTCCTTTAATTGACTGGAATAAATTAGCCAAGTCTCCTACATTGTTCCTATGGATTTTAAATATTTAATACCAAACAAAGATTACATGATATTATAAATGGCCTAAAAATATGCATAGACAAAATAAGAGAACTTTATTAATGACTTGAAAATGTATATCATATATAAAACTTGATTTCCTAAAGGCACCAATTCTAACATTTTATACTCAACCTGCATAACCATCCATACCACTACCAAGTGCAATCTTGGGCAAGCTTGGCTAGATATGTTAGGATCTATGAGCCAAGTCAACAAACTCAAATTAAGGCCAACCAGAATTTAGATAGGTTCCAAGTTGACTTAAAATGCCAAATTGTATCAAACCATCCCATATTGCGCCGAAGCACCCCATACCAGCCCTTTATTGACCCTTAACCATACTGAACCGCTCAGTTCAGCTTAGTTTGAGGTGGTTCATGGGTTGGTGCCCCTTGGTTTACTTGACTGGTATGTCATCGGTTCAGTACTATATGCTCTATACCGAACCAAAACGGTACCGATTTATAGTACGACGATCCTTGCTTCACACCCACCATCATCATCACATATTACCTACCAGTACACTCCTTTTGCTCTCTTATTCTCCCTCTAGTGCTACATAACCTTCCAAATTTAGCTTACTCAATGGTCATCACTATCATTCTAGTGACCTGTCACCACCACCAATGGCTCAAGCTATCTCCCTCTTATGGTGCAACACCTCTCACTTCACATGCTACTACAAATGCAAGGCCACAACCACCACCTTCCTCACCCCACTTCCTCATTATTCATCATCATTTCCTACAGCCTCCTTGCACTTGCTTAACTCTCTCTCACCTTTCCTCTTATCTCAAAACAAAGATGCACCTCTTATGGCTTTTGGCTCACTTCAAGCTCAGGCCAAGCCTAAGATTCACCACTTCGCTAAGCTTGGGCCACAAAACCTAGGCACATGGTTAGGCTAGCCTGTGCTTAAGCCGCCTATGATCTTATTAATATTGAGGCATGACCCAACGTTCACTGAAGCTAGCTCAATCAAAGCCTAAATTTATTGTGGATGAAAGCACCACCATGTATCAAGTCAAGATCTTCCATAACAACCTCTATATCAATAATGTCTAATATCAAAACCCATTCCCTTTCCATGGCATGGAATGTAGCTGCTAGCTCCCCTCCCTTATGTTTTATGAATAAGCTATCTTTTCATCCATCTGCACAACATAATCTCCATGCATGCTCATCTCAAATGCAACATCTTTCATGCCAACTATATAGCAGACTAAAAACAGTAGTTGCCACTAGCTTGTAAATTCTCATACATCAAAACCAACTCTGAAACTTACAGCTTTATTATATCCAATTCATCTCCTAGTACTCCTAATGCATCATAGACTACTAATACTACACATTTTAGATGATTTAAGTAGCACTCTTACTAATATGATGTCCAAATTTTCTCCTAACATCTCCCAAAGTATCATGGACCATTAATACTGGATGCAAAAGGCACATAACTTGATAGTTTGAACCCTATGGCCTGCACTAAAATATGATGGCGGTTTGAACATAGGTTCGACTGTTAGTCACTCATGCTTTGACCAATCAATCTAGCTCTTCAATTTTGTAACCCTGCTAGCACACAATTTTACTCTTCCCAAATAATCTGCCCCCTTCCATTGCATTCTTAACTGAGGTCTCCACCTCCCCAAACTGACCAGCCTTCCTCTTGACCCTGCCCTCATTTCATTTAATCTTGCCTTCTCCCCACGATTTCATTTCATCTAGCCTTCTCCCCACGATTTCTGTTGGATCTCGTAGTTTCACCTAGGCTCCTACAGAATTTGCCACCTTGCAATGAGTCCTATAGAGTTTCAGTGCCTCACCTAACAGGAGAGCCCCAACTCCCACCAAATCTCCTCACATTGCCACAGCTCTCATCAAATCTCATCATATCAACTCAGCTTCCAATATATCACCCTGCATCACCAAACCAAATCCTGTTGCTTCTACCACACTGCAATGATCCCCACTAGATATGGCTACATGCCTTATTTCCATCATGAGAAATAGCCAATGCAGCTTTATTCTGGCTAGTTCTAGCTACCAAGTGAGCAATCATGTCCACTACCCTAAACAACCCTTTCTTGCCTAAACTATTTTTTACCCCATCATTTGTTGACTTGGACTGGTCAAACCCAATTCAACCCAATGGTTGGTTCAACCCAAGGTACGTCTAACCATACCAAACCAATGGTACAGGGTGTACCAAACCGTACCAATGCGAAACCAGTATGATTCACCATATCAAAATGGTACAGAGCCAATATGGCCCCGAACCATCCTATATGGCCTATAACCGCCCCGTAGCAATCTCACACTAACCTCGTATCATACCAAACCGCCCCAAACCATGCCAAACCGAATGGTTTGGCTCAATATAAGATGGTTTATAGGTTGAAATCTTTCAGTTCACTTAACCAATATGTCGTTGGTTCAATACGTTATGCCTTATACCAAACCTATTGACCCAATACCAAAATAGTAAAGGTTCTTGGTATGGTGAACCTTGGTCCGACCTAATCAGTAAAGGCTGGCAGATGCAAGTTAAATGGGTTTCCAAAAATTATTCTAACTTGATTACTTAGAAAGGTGTGCCATAAATTCTTGTAGGACGAACATTTTTATTCACCCAATTTCCTAGTCCTAGTATCCCATCTTTACTGATGTCTATTCATTGAAAACACCCAATAGATAGTTCATCATTTCAATGTTCATTTATAAACACTCTCACTTTGAAGGATCTCTATGGAAGCAAAACATACATTCACTAGCAGGACTAAAAATAATGCCTTCACTTCTTTGTCATCATCAATTCATTAGCATCACCACTTAGGTCGCATGACCTTTGTCTTCATAGCCTAGCTTCTAAGAGTATCATCTTTATATATATATATATAATACAATTTGTTGCCATACATTGTTCTAGCTGACAGTTTGGGAAAGATTCTGTCCTGATAAAAACAAAAAAATCCATTCCTTTTGAACTAGGAAAAAAACAATATAATAGGTACCTAAACCCCAATGTTGTATTTTACGACTCCCATTGTTAACATGATTTTATTGATAATTTTACAATTATTAATGGATTTTATACATGAAGAAGTCTAATTTGTTTCCTATCTTTACAAGATTGTCCAGTTCTCTATCAATCCATCACAAATAATAGCTACATATAGAGTTGTTGACATCACTCTGAAAATCATAAATGTTTTATGTTGCTCATGAAATTCCTAGTATTCTGCGCATATAGACATATCACAATTGCACTCCAATTTAAGGCATTTCACTGTTTTCACATAGTAATTCTCATCATAGACAACTTGCCAGCCTGATAGTAATTCTCATCATAAACAACTTGCCAGCCTGACTTGTAAACATTTTCATGTGCAAAGGGATAAAGCATGACTGAATCTTCATATGATTGTCTTTGAAGCTTTATTAATTTATTTAATGTGCATGCGCAAAGCAACTTGTTAGCATACTAGTCAAAGTTACATATTCCTAGGACATAATTGACCAAAATAAGAGATGCCATTGTGTTTTATCTTTCAAAGCAAAAGAATTTTTCATATCCAAACTTGATAATTGGGGAAAGGAATCTAAAGGAGCCTCTAAGGCCAAGGATTAAAGTTGTTTATAAGATTTTGAATAAAACTCTTAAAATTAGAAATAAAATTTTCAAAATTAATACTGATTCTTCGAAACTTCCAGTCATTTCATTCATCCACCTTGTATACCATTGATAACTGTAGCTCCATCACCCACTAAAGGGTCCACATTGTTGCAACCCCTTCCATTTTTTCTTTATTGGGCCAAAGAACAGTAATAAAACTATGGTACCATATTCTCCAAGCCAAAGCAGCTTTTCTTCGCAATATTATTGAAACCAATACAAGTGTTAGAAAAAAATGAAATGACTACTAAAACAACTATGTGGTACTTAAGTATTCAAGCATATAAGCTCACACATTAAGTGGCTGTTCAGCCTGCTCAGCTGTTTAAAAATACCCATAAATATTTATGCAATAGTTTAATCTATTCAACCATATATGCAACTATCTAGTCCAAGGTTCATAGTACCAATACCAGCTGCCATGACCTTACCAGTATGGTCCATATAGGGCAGTATGCATACCATACTAATAAAGCATTTTCTCATGCCTAGCTATGATACCACTGAAAAACAGGAGGTGTATGATGGTTCTGCTCGGTTTGGACTAGTTTTGCTCATATACCATGCCAAACCTCAGTACCATTGTGATACTAATACCTCATCAATATGGTACAGCATGGTTAGCCCCGTAAGAGTGGCACATGTCCATACAACAAACCTTAGTCTAAACATTGTATTGAATACCCAATATGCAATATAATATTTTTAAGTACTAGTTTAATAATTGAGTAGTAAGTGTTACCTACATTGCTTATAATTACTTGTTTATAGTTTTATATATTGCTGTTTTCTTTTGAGTCATTCATAACCTAGAATCCATTGCATCTAATTATCAAAGTGAACTTTCTCTTACTGCAACCAGCCATAGAATTTTACAATTTAGGAAATATTTTATTAATCTATAAATGTGGATTATGCATATCCATTCTATTTTATTTTATTTTAGAATTATATCACAATGCTATTCAAATTTTCTCTACACAATATGCCTTCTTTTCTGAACCACTACAATCAAAACTATTATGTTTTTCTTTTTTTTATTCTGCTTACTTTTGTTCTTTTCTTTTTTTAACAACCACTAGCAAAAGCAGCTTTTTATTTCATTACCTGCTAATATTTATCTTATCTACTTCTATTCCTATTGTTTGATCATTTTAAAACAAGTTATGCCCAAACTTACTGAAAAATAAAATTCATCCTATCTAGTATATTTGTTCCGTATTTCACTATTTCTACCTATAACTTTAAGTAGAAGGCAAAAGATTTCATTCAATTTCTCTAATGGAAATATCCTTGCAAGTATCTTGACAATGCTAGTTAGGGGGTGGAAGGCATGAGATATCAATGCTCACAAATATGTACAATTCCATAAAGGGTTTCACAAATCTGTAGTACCATTCTATATTATAATATTTATTTTGTTATTCTAAGATATATATATATATATATATATATATATATATATATATATATATAGTTCTAAGACATAATAAATTTAACTGCTTTATATGAATGTTTAGATATTTTAAGTTCATAATTATTGCTAAATATTTATGTTGATTTGTTGTTTATCATGTACATTGCATAGTTTAGTTTCACATACTTTAGCTCAGCACAAGGGGGCAAACACCCAAACATTAACAAACATATTTTAGATTTTTTTTTTTTTATTTTTTTTTTTCAGGTGTCTTAACAACATATTATAGGTGTCACCAACAAAACAAAGGTACAGTTGGAAGCTCATATACCATTTATATTGTAAGAAGCTTTTAAGGATGTGAAATGCCCTTTTTCTAAATACTGCCCCATGCAGAATAATTCTTTGTGGTTCTTGAATCCAATCTGTACATCAGAGCCTCTCTCTCTCTCTCTCTCTCTCTCTCTCTCTCACACACACACACACACACACACACAGGAATCTGAAACTTGAACTTTCTCAAATCATATTACAAAACATGTACAACTATTTAAAATACCCAACATTGTACAAGCCTTCCCATTAATAAACATGGATTATTCAAACGCTCATTAATGATATACACTCATTTTTTGCAAGTGAAAAACTTGTGTGATTTGAAATCTACACAATTGTTGGCAAAGTGTAACTTCAAAATCTTTTAACTTTTCACTAAATTGAATAGACAAGAACATTTTCTGCAGGAATGTCAAGAACCTTGTACTGTTATTATGTAATATTAAAAAGAATTTAATAAATCAATTAAAAAAACATAGTAGCATCAACTATGAGAAAATTAGATTAAGCAAGAACAGATTACCTCAATATAGTAACTAAATACCAACTTTGTAAGTATAAGAACCACCCAGAACATTGTGTACCTGACAATAAAAAAATGCCACTGAAAATGAATATTTCGGCCCAGGCATTATTGGTTCAAAACAGATATATGATGATTATGAGAAATGATTTTCTTACATGAAAAGTGAGAAAGAGCTTTCATGCATTCCTCTTCCCACATAGAGACGAGGCTGCCATTTTCAAAATAAGAACTTCAGCTAACCATAAATATACATAATGTGTTTCACAAAGAAGAAATAGATTAGACATTTATATCAATGATGTGAATATTGGAAACACTAAAATGAACAAGAAATGGTAAGGAGTTCAGGATACCTGAGACCACCACATCATGAGCATTACAATTTTATAGTTGGACCTCTCAAGAAATCGACGCAGGAATGGAAAAAGAAACAGCAAAGCTGCAAGCATATTCGGTGACAAGTATATAACCACTGCCAAAATGTACAGTGAAGGTTGATTCTGTCCACTCCCAACCCAGCCTTTTATGGTCCTTACTAGTCCAGTAGGATTTTTCCAGGTATATGCATATGTGACTGGCAATATTACCACCCATGCAGCAGCAGAAATAACCTTTAAAACATATCTCAGCTTAACTGCAAAAGACATGCTTTTTCTTGCCTTCCAGCTTAGAATTATATCAAGGATAGCTGCAGAGTGATATTATAAAAGCATAGAAATAAGAGGATTTATTTTTCTCATCTAAGAAAACCAATGCATACGTATGCAGAAAAATGTTAAAAAAGTATATCTGCAATAGACAAAGTAGTAACATGACGAGAAAAATCAACCAATGATTCTGCAAGAAACCAAGGAAGTAATCCTTTAATTTTGGAGGAAAATTATGTTTCTGATGTTGACGTAAATACAATAAACTGAAGCCAGATAACTTTCTAAACAGTAAATTACACAGAAGGTTGCATCAGAAGTAAAGAACAGCAAAAATATAATAAGCATAAGTTTCAAGGATTACTGAAGCAATATTTGGTAAAACCATAAAGCATTTTTTTAAGGTCTACCATATTAGACAGATGTTTGTTGTGCATTTCATAAATCCTTTCGGAAGCATTTCAAAAGATCCAAATCTTTATAAACTCAGCCTCTTTATTAGAAATATCTACTTGAATGAATTCCTTCCAGAGTTTGTTCCCTCTTTGAACAAGTCTAAGTCTTCATGTTGACTATCAGAGTTGTCTTTTGTATTTCATAAGGCCTTTCAAAAGCATCTCAATTTTCAAAAGATTCAAGTGATTGTAACTCATCCCTTTATAGGAAATATCTAGTAAGATGAATCCCCTCAAGAGTTTGCTTTCTCATTAAACAAGTCTTGAGGTCCAAGTCTTTCTGTTGGCCCATTACTGCTAACTCTTGAACTGAAACATATGGTTCAAGAACTGATCAGATCTGGCCGAAACTCTGTTCTTTTTTATGTAGAAAAGCTCTTAAAGGTTGAGCAGGAATAAGGACCATAACAATGTCCAAAACAACTGAAATTTTATCATCTAACCCCAAAATAAAATTTTATTAAAATATATAACATATTTTGAAAAGCAATATAAAAAAAGGCCCAAAATGGCATTATTTCAGTCAAAATAATAGAAATTGGAACAATAAAGCATATAAGCGTGGGGCATGGGTTAAGACCAACTTGATCCTAGTGCATCCCAGCCATCAAGAATTGGATCAGGAAGTACCCAGGTCCTGTAATGGCTATGGGACCCCAGGTCTTATAAACCAGGTGTCTTGGCCTACAATGGTGGGTTTGGCCAAGACCACCAGGTAGGGTTAGGTCAGCCAGTACCAACTGGGTCAGACAAGGTCAGCCTGAACCAGTTGGCACTGACCTAGGACCCATGGAAAAGAGAGTTTGAGGTTCTTTTGCTGTTTCCGCACGCACAAGTGAGAGAGAGGAAAAAAGAGAAGATATGGGAAAAGAATGGGAGAGGAAGACCCACAGAGAGGAAGAACCACAGATTTGGCAAAATTCTCTCCAATCTAGTCTCCAATAAGAGAATTCTGCTAGAGGTCGTTTGGTTGAGGGGAAATAAGGGCGGAAACTTTCTACCCTCATTTTCCCACGTTTAGTTGAAAGAGAGAGGGAAAATTATATGTGGAGTCCACACACTTTTTCTCCCCTCTCACTGGAACATAAATATCATAGAGGAGGTGGCATTTATTTTCTCAAACTCTTTTTTTCTTCCCACATGAAAATATTTTAGCACCAAAAGTCCAAAACTATCCCTCAATATTTTTTTAATTTCCTTCCATGTCCATCTAATAACCCATTAGCCTTCTCTCATCTAGAACCCATATGCATGAGGATTTTCATCCTAAAAGCAATAAATATTATCATTATTTAATTATTATTTTTAATTATTACTATTACTTTATAATATTTTTTATTTTTATTATTACTTTATAGTATTTTTTAATATTTTTAATTCTTATTATTTTATAATCCTAACAAGCAAAAAATATGATTATTAAATCAATACATTATTTTCTTTGATAGTATATTCATCAACCAAACAATCAACAGAAACAAATTCTTCAAATGATCCATCAAATTCCTATGCAATCTTTATTTTAGGGGTATTATAGTCAAATTAACATTTTTCCATGACAAATTACCTCCAAGCAAATATAGAAATATATTTTCAGAACTACTTTCCATACAAATTTCCTATCAACCAAATGGGGTAGAATTTATTTTCCTTTGTAAAACTTTTCTCAGAAAAATGGATCTCGGCCTCTCAAAAAAATATTTCTCAGGAAAACTTTTCCCCAGAAATACCAAACGAGCACTCAAAGTATTATCATCTCCCACCCACAATTTCTTTTTTTTCCATTTATTTGGGCAAACATAGAAATATAATGAGAGATCATGCCATTTTTTTCCATTTGGCATAAAATCTGATATGTTATAGGTTGAGCATCAACATACAACATCAATTTTTTTGGACATATATTTTATTTTTATGAAATTATACTATCACTGAATAAAACTTATAATTAAAAATAAAAATAATTAAAAAAAAAAAACAACTTGCTTGCACTATAAGTGCACAAATTCTATTATATTACTACTGAATGTGGATCAGCATTGGGCACACTCGGAAGCATCCGAACCTAGCCTAGAATTTGGATAAGTTTAAAATAACCCAACTAAAATGCCTTTGCTTAGGCTAGGAAAAATATATGCAAACCTACATGAGGTATGTGTAAGAGCACTCAACTAACTTCTATGATCCAAATTCCTATATTTTTCTAAAATAATTTTATAATAAATAACTATTTAAAATATAAAAAATAAATTAAATAGAAAAATTTTGATTAAGTGTAGACAATTTAGAACTACTTTTTGAATTAATTAGATTATTTCTGGTAGTTATTCATATTAATCATATTATATTATAAGTTTATAATCATTATTTAAATAGTTGATTAGATGTGGAAAAGTATTTTAAATAATTTCATAGTTCCCAAACTTTATATGTAACTTGAAGGCATGAACAAAGTGTGTGCAGCAGATATGCCCCTTATTCAAACTGATTTAGAGTTTTTTAAAAACATATATAAATTTTGATAAAGTATAAACAAAATTAAATTGATTTAGATATGATTTATAAACATATGTTTCATTGTTGTCATGAGATGATCCATAAGTGGTGTTTCATTTTAAATTTATAACATTTTTTAAAATTCTTTTTGAACCACTAGTGCTAATAATGATTCCACACTATAAACCAAACTCTCAGCTCAAAAATCTCTGTCCAAAATACCAAATTCTAACAGCTCATACAAACATCTAAACAATCATTAAAACTAACAAACAACTGAAAAACAAAAAAAGAAAATTGGAAAGAAAAAAAGAATGGGCATCCTAGGGAGTCACCAAGATGCCAATTCATTCCAATTTCCAAGTGCTAGGGTGGCTCCATCCCCGGCAGTTCCCAACTTGGCTTGGAGCCTTGGACAAATATGGCCCTGGGACTAGAATATAAAAATTTGGTTTTGAGCATTGGTTTTGTTGTATACTACAGAAAAAACCAAGTTGGAAGTAGTTGAAACCCATTTTCTTACGAAAAAGTCATAAAGGTACAACTGAAACAAGTTGAGTGGTGTTTGAAATAATTGTACCGTGAATGTCTACAGCTAAAAGTACCCCAAAGAGTGAAAATTGCCACTGTTTAATTTAAAATGATCAAAACAAGACTTAAACGGGAATTTGGAAATAGTAGAAAAGTTCTCAGCTAAAACATTGTAACAGTTTATCTTTCAAGCCCTAAAAGCACATTTCATACCTTTCTATTTATGATCCTGATTCCACCACCCTCTACTGCATCATAGTGCTGTTCACAAGCTCAACTTGGTGAGTTGCAGCTAGCTATAAAACTATAGTTCTGCTTTCACCTAAGACACAACAGTAGTATGGTGTCTATACCATGGTAGCACAATCCATACCTTCGTATTTGATTCAAGGCTTTAAATCCTGTAGGACGGGACCATGCTACATTTTTCGTAGAACTTTTCATAGAACAGGATGCGCCATCATCCTACTCCATTCTGATGCTTGAGACAGGAGGTGTCCAAGATATGCTAATTGGGATGGTGGGATGATGCCAAGATGATTCCATCCTAACACTTAGGATGGTAACCCATCCTGGCATCCTACAGAACGTCCTAATAGGATATGAAACAATTGATTAATTATCCTCTTTCTCCCACTACCCTCGACTTTAGCATTATAGTGCTGTTCACAAATTCAACTAAATAAATTACAGCTAGCAAGCTAGTGTCATAGTACTCATCAATGACATACCATAATAGTACTAATATTATAAGAAATCGATACCACCAAAGGAGATTGGAAATCCATGGGTTATGACTGACTGGTCTTGTTGAAAAGATGGATTTGAATTTTGTCCAAAAAATGCTTAGGAATCATTTTCTATCTCCTTTGGGGCCATCCAGTCCATAAGTAACATTCAGTGCAAAACAAAACCTCATAAAACCACCTCTAATTTGTGCTGCTAGTGGTTATCGTCAAAATGGGTTTTGTACTACTGTTTAGATTTGAATGCTGAAAATGTGCTTTTAAGGAATACTTTTTTAATATACTACAACTCTAATAGTATATACACTAACACATGCATGCACATGTGCACACATATGTTGGGGGGGGGGGAGAGAGATGTCATGGAAAAAAAATGCAAAATCTACTTGGACTGTTAATAGCTAAATAATATGGAAAAGCAAAATAGAGAATCACATAAAAGGAGGAGATCAATAATGCAGCATCTGAAAAAATTAAAAAAAGGGAAAATAAGACAGTATGTCCACATCTATAGATAATGACAGTTACCTTGCCCTAGTTTAAGTATAGCTGCAGTTATAAAGATGCTTGAAACTTCCTTGGATACTTCAGAATCAAAAATAGAACTTGGTGAGCCACCATTCCAAGCAAGAATTACCATGACCTGATAAAACAGTAGACCTAGTAAATTATTTTTTTTTAAAAAAAATCAAGAACTCAGCGACCAATTCCACATGATGAAAGATGTAAACAATATAAAGAATATGAATAACCTGTAATGATAAGATGAAGAAACTCCACATTCTATCAAAACTTCGAAATATATGCCAAAATGAACGAATCTCAACAAAATTGACTTTCCCAATCCATTGATCCCCTTTAGTTGGCTTTTTCTCCTACACCAAGATAACACACATTTTTCTTTATATTATATATATATATATATATAACTAAAAGGAAAGCAAATTCGACATAAGAGCATGCTTTTGTGGAATTTCATAGGATGTTATCTTGCAAAAGAAGAATTCTAGATTCCACCATATGGGATAGGAAACAATGTGAGAAACAACGCATAAAGGATAACGCATAACTAGTATGAGAATGGTTATCTAACACAAATGGCTTCCTAAATGCCAATGATCAGAAATCCTGAAATATTTGTTCTCTTTTATGTGCATGCATATGTACATTCAATAAGAAGTCTGCAGTAATACAATAAACAAGTTATTTTCAACAGTAGTAGATCATCCAAAGCATACCAGTTAACAAATGCATTTGGAATATGTAGTGGTTGATAATAATGACTAAATCTTTCAGAGGTCTCATTCAACAAATCAGCACTGGAAATAAGGTTACATTTTGGGGGTCTGACCTATCATTTATTATCACATCCTACCCATTACAGTTTTACTGACTTATGATTTAGACATTTTTGGTTCACTGCTGTATGTAGGGCCTGATATGACTTGACTCCTAAAAATATGTTAGTTTCAAGTGGAAATTGAAACTTAGATAGGGGAATTCTGTTCTTAAAGACAGAACAGATTGCTATAAAGGGTTAAAAAGAAACACAAAGAGACACAAATCTTCTGTCTTGAGACAAAAATTGTTTTGAGAAATAATTAGCACAAGTATATTTAGTTGAAAATAAAAGTTAATATACAAGTTTTCCAACAGTACAAAATTTTGCCAATGATTACTAGATATTTTACCACAATAAAGAAGCCTATTTAAGTTGTCTGGATTACTGAATGAAATTAGTAATAAGTTCCTTATAGAACTTGTCATGAAAAGAGGAAATGGTTGTGAATTACAAACATTGAAATGGTGACTATGGGAAGAATGCAAGTATGCATCTTCAAAATGCCTATGCAAAGGATCTGCACTAAAAAGCATGCAGAAAGCAGTTACATAACTTACAAATAAGACATGTATGTAAAGTTATCTAGAAATTTCCAAAATATGGCAAGCAGTGTTTTTTTCTTTTAAACTTATTATGTTAAGAAAAGGACTAGACATAGAGAAGTAACAATGAGATATTAATACTAGGGCTCATTTGATGAGGTCATAGAAAATACATCACCAATTTACCAACAGAAATAATAATCAAAAAAATTAAATTTTTTCTGCCTTTTGCTTTATCTCTTGGCTCGACCTCAATGTAACTACAAACTATTATACATGCATAAACAAGAAAATATAAACTAAGATGGAGAAAAAGTAAATAGAGCTCCAAATGGCAAGGAACCTCTAATCACATGTCCATGACAATAATGTTAAAGTGTTGTTGCTGTTTTTATGAAGGTAAATTGTAGGAATCATGAGTAATTTGTCGATGATCTATCATAGAAATAGAGGTGGCAAATATGTAAAAGTTTGAAATGATATCAGAGGTTGGCCTAGACCCTTTGCATATGTGGTTCCAAAAAGTTGACTATGGATAGGTGGGACTAGGTTTGATGGTTATGTTTATGGTAATAGTTAATTTCAGTGGCAACGATATAATGCATAATCATAAGAAACTAATGACAGACCCTTTTTGGGTGTGTGTGTGTTGGGGTGGAGTTGGGGGCAATGCATTAGATAGAAAAATAGTGATAAAATAAAGTAGCTTACTCCATTTTTCTCAGTAGATGGATTTCTAGGCTGAAAGAAATCAGCATCAGCTCGCATTGGCCAACCCAAATGAAAGCAGTCAACTGACCTGCATTTTATGCAAACAGGACTCATAAGAAAATGAAAATACAGTGAGAATATTTTGCAGATTTTTATTTTTGTTGTACCAAAAATATTCATTCAAGTCATCATAGTTTCTCCATTGAGAATGCTTAGATTTTTCCAACTTGCTCCTTTCAGCTTCCTGCATTCCAATAATTACATCAAAATCAACACCAACAAAATTGCAGAATTCAACAGACAAAAATCTGGATTGAGGAACAACAGTTCCAACACCTCTTTTATTGTCTCGTATATTGGAGTGACCACTT
Source organism: Metroxylon sagu (assembly GCA_017589505.3). NCBI lineage: Eukaryota > Viridiplantae > Streptophyta > Magnoliopsida > Arecales > Arecaceae > Metroxylon > Metroxylon sagu. The sequence goes on along the minus strand of JACVBY030000634.1, from coordinate 962,681 downwards.
TTCTTAGAAAGGCCTCCTCATCACCTCCATATGCTGGCTTTATGTTCTCACCAGTCATTGGGCTGACATTCCCAGCAAGCATACCATATAATTCAAATGCCATCTAGAAAACAAGCAAACAAAACTATTAATAGAAAAGAAATTGTAAACTATTAAGAGGGACAGCAGATAGTAACTGAAAAAGCCCAAGCACAATGATTTACCCAGCAGAAACTCAAATATCAACAATACAATTCACCCTGCAGTCTAAAATGGGAGCCAGTATCAAAGCTTGAGGATGAAATGAACTTTATCCTCAATTATTTGAAGACTTGGGAACGTAAATTTCAAGAATGAACTTTTGTTAGGGGGCAGAATGTGAGGCCCAGCTCTTTTCTAGGGGGCAGAATGCGAGGCCAGTCCTTTAGCTGGGCAAGGATTGGGCCTGCTCCACTTGACCAGCCCAGCTCAAAAATAAAAATTGAGACCCGACTGACTTAACTGAGTCAACTAATTACCAATCTTAAGTGGATCCGAGACAAGTTGCAAAGACTTGGTTCTACTTGGAGGAGAAAATATATGTATTTTAAGTTTCACCTAGAGCCAAATTAGAAAAAGCAATTCAATATACATCTAAAAAGAAAGATTCATTAGAGCCAATATAATTAAAGTTTTTAAGTAAATCTAGTTTCATGATGTCGAACATCAAGTTAGCTTTATAACGCATTTTGGATCATCTAAAAGATGAAGATGTTATGAGCAATTTATCAAAAATATATTAGTTCTAACTTCTAACAAACTTTCAGAAAATTAGAAAATCATATTACACAACCATAATTTAAGGATGAATTTTATTGCATTCTAATCCAAATTTTTGTATTTCTTTCTTGTACAAACTCATATCAAATTAGTTGGAAGTCTAGTATGAGTTAGGAATCTTATTTTGTAGATACTAATTAGATATTTATATTTTTAGTTTTCTTTATAAAATCAGTATCTTATAAGAACTAGGAAGTCTATTGGCTTTAAAAGATCACACTCTATAAATAATTCCTAGTGATAATCTTTAAAGTATTCATCAATAAAGATCTTGTATTTCTTCTTCAATTCCTAGCTTTGAGTGACTCCTTGCTAATCATGGTGTGGAAATGCAATTTTGAAAAAGGCAACTGGTGCAAGGATGGAAGATTTGAGTGTTCCCTGGTTAGGTCGAAGCCTCTTTCTTCTCTCCCCCATATTCTCTCTCCTCTATCTTAAAAAAAAAATCTCTTCCTTTCTCTCTCTAAGTGGACCTAGGTGGGTCCTAACAAAGGGTTCCCTTTCCTCCATCTCTCGTGGTACTATTTGGATCCTAGACCCAACTAGTAACCATTTATTGTGAATCCATCCCTACTTTTCTAATACCATCAAAATGCACCTTTTCTTTCTTTTCGCTTATAGTTGATTGTTGATAGAGCCCATCACTATGATCAGAGCTTTCGATCTCATTGGACCATCAAAAGTAGGAGATTAGTGGCGTGCTTGTGATTGTGAGTAGTTCCATCTAAAAGATTGTAAATACCTCTATCTCTAGTGTTTTATCATGCATGCTACATGTTTTGTTTAATGCATTGAAAAAAAAAATGAAGATTTAAAGTTAAAATTATGAAAATTATTGATCTCTTTTTTTTTTACGTATGTTTTATGATAAGCATGCCAATGATAACCAAGCCCTTAGACTTGGTCTTGATTCAACCAAGTCTACCCAATCTAGGTGCTTGGCCCCTGAACTCCCTATTGACCTATTGAGCCAATCTGCCCAACTCCGCAATGGTTGGAGAGATTGTGGAAGAGCTAGAGTAAAGATTAAACAATATGCAAAGCAACGGTCCCAAGCAAAAAATGTCACATAATGCCCATCAACCTCTTTTTTATTTTGGCCCTCCATCTCTTCTTCCTCCTCAATTTAGGCTACCAGCAACCACAACCAATCATCGTCACCAATGTCATGCCTCACCAAAGAGTCATCCTCAAGTCCCCATCGAGCACCACTGCTCCTCGGCATCAAAGGAAAGCTAGGCAAGGACCAAGCCCAGTCCCCCTATTAAATCCTCTTCCCATTTCTCGTCGATTGATTGCTAATTGATGGCTAATGACAAGGGCAAAGGATCAACCGACCATCGAGGAGCCATGACAACCCCTCTTCTTCTCTTTGATTGCCACAGCCCCTTCCTCTATTCTAGAAAAAAAATCAAGAAACCGCCTCCTATCCCATTGACCAGCCACCAAATGGTTGCAACTGGGTGAGGGCCAACGACCAGCCCTTGACCTTCTCCTTGATGCATGCCTTGGACCTTAGACCCTAAATGTTAGACTCTAAACCTTGAACTGGACCACAGACATTAATTAATAAAATTCATTATTTTAACTTTGGGTTACTGTTATCGATGTAGATTGATAACAATCAATGTCAAGAGGTGAGCCTAGGGCTCATTCTCCCAGATCAAGGTAAGGCAGTCATAATTTATTTTAAAAATAATGATGCACAACTTATTATAGTCCAAAATAGCATAAAATTAAGCTTAGGGTTGAGGTATTGAGTCAAAATAAGAAACCTGCTATGAAACATAATTGGAATTAATAGGTATAATTTAGGGTTGGAATTAATCATTTTGAAAGCTGCTTCTAATCGGATAAGAGTCCCCTTGCATTTTGTGTGTGAATGTTGACATGAACATGTCCTATAGATTCTATGTTTTTCCTATATGAAAAGCTATTAGGTTAGAGACATGTTTATTCATGTATACTATGGTTTATATGTGCACGGCATTACAAGATTTAGGATGCTAATATATATTCATGTATATAGAATGGAATTCAATTCATAAATAGCTTAAATTTATAATGGTATGGATGACGGTAAACAACAAACTAATCATGTATTTTGGTTGCCACCACGTGCTGAAATGTGGCTAGTTTTGGTTGCCACCATAGTTTGAAACGTGGCTAGTTTTGGTTGTTGCCACGGACTGAAGTGGGGCTATGAGTAGTCCAATGCCTACCTAATAAAAAAGTAAGAGTTCCTTACACATTTCTTGTTGAATCAATTGCATGAGTAATTAGCAATTGCACTAAAATGTTATTTGATATGGTATGGCACAAATGTGATGAATCTTTTGTGTGTGTGTATTTATATATATGACCGACATGATATGACATGACATAATTAATCTAAATGAAATATTGATTCAATAAATGGCTGTTGTACTAGCTACATAATGTGGAAAGCCTCTCCACAAGCAGGAACATGGTACTATGAAAAGCCTCACCACAAGCAAGAATGAGGTATGGTGGAAAGCCCTACTACGAGCAATAATGTGGTATCATAGAAAGCCTTGTCATGGGCAGAACGTGGCATTGTGGATAGCCTACCATGGGAAGGAGCATGATATTGTACAAAGCCTTACCATGGACAAGAATGGTTAGTCCAAAGTTGTTTAGGTTAATTTGATGATGTTATATGTTAATCTGAAAAGTTGATGCTGTCATGTGACTGACATACTAAGCTTGACATGTGGTTGATGCACCATTTGGATAATGTATAAATTGGATTATGTATAGTGAGATGAGTATGTTTTTCTATTGCTTATATTCTATTAGATTATACTATCTTTTGATCATGTTGACTTTGAATTTTTTTTAACAATAATAATAATAATAAAGCCTTAATACCAAGCTAGCTGAGGTCAGCCACATAAATCCTTTTTCTCCATTCTACTTGGTTTAAAGTCATACTTTCTATATTTTGCATTTTTTTACATTTATAAAAATTACTTTGGAAGAAGAATGTTGAGATATTGGAACATGATGTTAATTATTTGTCAATGATGTTACCTACTGTTAAGCATGATATCTATCTATGCAAGAACTGGCTGTTACTTGTTAATTGAATATGATCATATTACCTATGTTTGGATATGTTACTGTTTATTATCATTGTGCTCATGCCATTAAATGGCGAATATTTATGATGATAAAACAAGTACATGCGGATGTGTGAGTGGGGGATTCTTACTGAGCTGCAGCTCATTCCATTTTATTAGGTGTTTCACAGAACTTCAGGATGAATAGATTCAGATTATGAAGTTAGGGCTGGAGTGAGATATAAGAGACAAGACAATGTAGAATTTCTAGTACTAGTGCCCTTGCAATAAGTTAATCAAATTTAAATAGCAGCTCATAGAAAGGTTTGCAATATTCGAAACTGGTACCATTTTAGTACTAGACCAATGAAGTTCGATATGGGATGTACGATACTGAATAAGAGGCATGCCAATCAAGTAAATTCGGAGGCCCCAACCCATGAACCCATGAACCGATTTGGCTCAATATGAGGTGGTTCAATATGGTATATGATCAATTCGAGATGGTACAAGATAGTTTGGCCCCTATATCAAACCAAACCATTGAACCGTACCGATTCAGTATGGTTGGCCCCAAACCACCCAGTCCAATATAATTTGGCCATCCTTGGTTCATGGCATGTTGAACAATGTTTAGATTTTAATTAGATTGGATGTTTGTGTTAAATTGGAAAAAGAAAACAAATTGTATATACTCAAGCCCTGCATAATTTATAAAGTCATACCTAGGAGTTATGAGCCATATCACGTGTCTAGCCTAGGTAATGGTTAGGGTTATGTAAGAGCTCCCGCTGGGCTATATTAGGCCCCTCATTGTCTATGTATTGGATCGATCTTAAGTACTCATACAGGATTAAGGAACCCAAATAATATTTTTTTTACTAGCCTTTTGGGTGAGATCCTAAGTTGTTACAATGCTCTACATAAATAATGATGCATTTTAAAAATAATGAATCAAGCATGAAATGTTTTTCTTGGACATGATACTAAATTATAATGCATTGAAAGTTGTATTGATTTGAGCGGACATGATTAACCATTGCAAAATTGGTTTCAAACCTTGTTGTTATTAATGGATTTTTGACTTGGTTTGGAACAAATGCTATATTTCCTCTTTGCTTTGACTATGAATCGGATCAAGTCATCAGGGTTGATCATTGGCCACACATGTTGTAGAACTATGTTTCTTTTGAGTTTGGTCGGTTAGGCTTGCATGCTAGTATAATGTGATTATTGGCATGTTCCCATGTGAATCAAAGCTAGTTTCCTTTTGGGCCTAACCAGTTGGTGCTGATCGTTAGAACATGTCCATTCATTAGTATGTTGTATATTTAGGAATTAGCGTCTTTCAGGTCTTATCGTAGGGCTAATCATGGCCATAGTTGTAAATACTAGAAAGATGGATTTTATAATTAAAAGAAAGAGTTTCTTAAATCAATACACTATTTATTTTTGAAATTGATATTATATTCTAGTAGGCATGTTATTTATAAAATTCTATCTTGAACTTGGCAAATTGTTTTATTTTGTGACAATGACATTGTATATAAATTTACATTTTGTATTTTGAAACTGGTATTATATTCTGGTAGGCATGTTATTTATAAAATTCTATCTTGAACTTGGCAAATTATTTTATTTTGTGACGATGACATACTGTATATAAATTTACATTCTGTATTTTGAAAATGATATTATATTCTGGTAGGCATGTTAATTATAAAGTTCTATCTTGAACTTGGCAAATTACTTTATTTTGTGACTGATGACATACTGTATATAAATTTACATTTGTATACTTTATATACTTAATCTAACTAGAGGTAAAGGTCTTATTGAGTTCTTAGCTCACCATTATTTCTTGCTTTTTTTCAGTTATCAAGGAATAGTATGAACCAGATCAAGGGATGTATGCTGGAGAGCTAGGAATATTTACAGCTTTCTTATTTTTCAGTTTAGGCTACTAATTAATAGAACAATTATATTATACTCTAATTTATTATTTTGGAGACAATGGCTTTGCATTTTGATAAGTTATTTTGAATTGAAATTTTTACTAGTCATGTTAACCTCTATTCACCACTACCTGATATTTTGCTTTCAATAGCTTGTACATATAATATTTGAGATTTCAGAAAGGCCCAGCATATTCTGTAAGTTGAACCTAGAAGATATGTGACTGCCCGCTATGTCTCGGTCCAAAGCATTGGGTCGGGGTGCGATACCATTATTCAAGAAAAACCTAGATTTTTAGGAGGTGTTTGGATGCTAGAAGATTTGTTTGCCCAATAATTTTCCTGCGAGACTTCCCCATTCAAAACTGGATAACTGAATGAGATCAGACAGCTAACTGAGAGTTTACATGGGCAACTAATTCTAGTTTATTTAGGACAACTAACCCATTTTAAAAAGTGACTATCTCATTTTTGAAGCCAGGATCTACGTCTCTGTAATCAGGAAAACTCTCCTACCAGTGCCCTCTCTGGCTAAACTCTTCCTGGTCTGCACCACAAATGCTTCCCAGGGCATCCAAACTGACCCCTAAGATTTAAATGTCTTCCCTGGTTCGACCAATACTATCAAGGACTGTCTGCTAAATAAGAAAGAAGATGATGTTACAAGTTCTAGAACAGGCAAAGAAGCCAGCTTAATCAACATCAAGAGAAATTTAAGGCTTCAATTGTCCAATCAGGAGACTTAAAGGAACTTTGGGGCTGTGTTCCTGCTGCCAGTGGCATCCGTGGAGAAAATGACAGATGAAAACACCTCAGACAATCATGAATAAAATTTATGTCATTTATATGCTCCAAAACAGTGATTCCTGTTTCAGGTAGTTCCAATGTTTTTAAGAGTCCCTCTTTTGCATTTATGGTTGACCCAGAACTTTCAGTAGAACCACTGCAAACCATGTTGTAGGAAATTCCTGCAACATGGATCTATGGCAGGTTTTGATCCACCAAAAAGGAATCAAGGTGAGAAACCCAACCTCCCAATTGAAAGTGGATGCAGACCTGAGAGGCATAAATTTGCCACGCACACCAACTAAAGAAATTTCCTTTAAATAGAATTGTGAAGGATTCACACTCCCCAAACCTTCTCACTAGTTCTCTTTGAAATCTCTTACATTAGTATAATTGTGACAGCTTAGGAGATGATATCTCCCTTGGGCAGCTGTCAAAGAAAGGGATCGAGCACCACTTTCTTAGGGGGATTTTGCAAGTCAAAATAGAAGTGCTCTAGGCACCCCATGTAATTATTATGAGTCCTTGAGAGACTCAAATTAGGAAGAAAGGGGTGCCTAGCTAGTTATTGTACTAAGAGGATTGGCCAGTTGAAAGAGTTTGCTAATGGAGCTGTATGGATTAAGTAAAAAGAAAAAAGTTCAAGGTTTGGTTGTTCTTCATTTCCCTTTTTCCTCTATTTCTTCTCTATTCCTCCCCTAATAATCTAGATTTTTTGCTGTCCATCTCACTTTTAAAGCATCTTTGCTGTCCTCTCCTTTAAATATTCTTCTTTTTCTTCTTTAATTGTTTCTCTCTACATATTTTCCAGGTTTAGCTTGAGTTAGAATCTGCTATATTTTACTAGAATTACAATTGTAGGACATATTTAAGCCTTTCAAAGACTAGAATAAAGCAAGGTTGAGATTTAACCAAGATCTAACACTATTGCTTTCTAAAATTTCAAACGGCTGAAAGCATTTTTTAGTGAATTAACTTCTGGTTACAAGTCAGTTATCAGTCATCATTGATCATTCAATCAGCCATCGATCCCTTTACTTTGAAGTCATGCTTCTGATTAAAGCCTAAAAGAGGGGAAAAAAATTACCCTCACATATTTTGTGCTCTTTTCCATTTTCTGTAGTAAGAGAGCAAGACAATCTATTGACTTTAACCCTAGCGTCAAGTTCAATAGCTCCGCCAGTGCTGTAGCAGGCCATTCCCAGTGGTCCTGTGCCATAGACCAACATTTATGATGATGTGTCTGCACTCAAAGTATTATGCAACAATAGGTGACTCACAACATCTCTTTTCTTGTATCCATGTGTGTCACTCAGATTGAAACCTCAAATGATCCTGGGATGATCTAGATACATGATCTTCTTTACCAAGATTAGAGTCAAAGGTTCAACATTATGGTCCCAAAAAAAAAAAAAAACTCATTTCGTTTAAAATGACTTTGTTTTTACAGGAAGCAACTGAAACTGACTCCCAAAATTCAGCTTCCATATCAACCACCAAAATCAACCAAAACTATTGTTATGTTTATTCATCATATTGGAAATTAGTGACATTCCATGAACATTTTTCCATTGGCTCAAGTATATTCGACTTGGTGTCAACTTCTGGGGTTTCAGCCATCTAAATAAAGATGAGGACATTTACTCGAGTATAATAAAGTTTGGCATTTGATCTTTTTGTAAAACTAGAAAGACTTGGATGTTTGGTTCTAAGAATTAAAAATAATAAAAGTATTTATTCTTGAATATGTCCTTCTAGGTCTAAGAGGAAGAGAAAAGGGGGCAAAAGGTGTCTATTGTTCGATAAAACCCTGAAAGTAGTAGGATGTAAGATTTAGCTCAGATTTGTCAGACTTTAGTTCACATCTTATAAGCATTTAGATGAGTTATGTATATCTAACTGTACTCTCCTTCATGCTATGTAGACTAAGTTATACAATACATGTCATACTGGTTATTGTTGTATCAAATCCATTTTAATACATAATTTTCTGCTACTACATTATATCAAATATGGTATAAGATGCTAGACTAAACCACCCAATTTGGTTGGTATCATATTGTACCAACCACAATCCAGGATGGTTTGTTGTCTTGGTAGGGCCTGGTTCTGGTCTTATCAACTCACAGAGAAATAATTGGCAGAGAAATAACTATGCTCACTATGAAAAAAGAAATGCATCAATATAACCAGAAGGCTAGAAGGACCAGAATCTAACTCAAAAAAAAAAAAAAAAAAAAGAAAAAGAAAAAAAGCAAGTTGTAAGTTGTAGCTCCAACTTAAAAGAAATAACCATTAGGAAAACCTAATGAAAGTGAAAAAATACTGTAGGTTTAGATAATAGAAAGCCTACACAAGGACAAAGAAATGCATCAATATAACCATATATGGATTCTTTTAGAATGGCATTGCATTCAGTTATGGGAAAAAAATAAAACTTCTCCCACCGTTTTTGGATTTAATTCAGCAAAACTTTTACATCTATGCTCACAATGAACTTTGTTGCAAAATATAATGCAATATCATTTCATATGGGTGTAATTTGAATCTGCTATACCTTATGCTGTACAAGACTGGTGAAAACAGATATTTGTCATAGTCAAAAAATATAGAAGTAAAATAAAGAGTCCATCTGATCTGCCACTTCATGAATATACTGTGCATAATTGTGTCTACACTAGAATTTTATGATCCTTCAATTTTATGCTAATATAAAAAGCAAATGTGTGTCATATACACTAACAAAAGTACAGAAGAAATTGGCTCCAACAGGTATATTAAAACTGTTCAACATAGAAGATATATAATAGCAATCATGACCCTAAAAACAACATACTGACAAATATCATTTTGTGTTAACAAGGAATATGTGGACGCTCCATATGGAAATGCAGCAGTAATAAAAAGCTGTTACTTGACCACATACATGATGATAGATGTAACAAAGGCATTCAGGCATAAATCTCAAGTTTGCAGCTTCCCCCCATATAAGCAAGTAGAGGCCCATATATAGTAGCTTGCGTTGTTGCACTTCCTGCTGAATAGTGGGCAACCTGGATTTCAAGAAAAAAAAATTAAAACATATGGAAAAATTTTGAATTTGTAAAGCACATTTACAAAAATAGGGTCAAAGAAAGATGCATATTAAGAATTAAATAATGACATATGGACAAACAAACAAAAAAAGGGGGAAAAACTGGGCAAATATTATGGTTTATGGTAGGTAAACTAAAATACTCACCAAAGGCTACTCTTGCGATCCAAGAATTTACACCACTTCTTGTAGTTCTTAAACAGTTTCTTCATGACAGATTTTAATGCATCTTCGTCCAACTTTACTCAAAATACAAGAAGTAAATACATCACCATAGGAAAATTAAGCATCATGATGAATTGACTTTACAGTGAAATCTATAAGGAAAAAAAAAACCTTGGGTTGTTGATCAAGCTTTGAGGATTGACGTATGTGGACATTTGCAAGTAACAATATCAAATGTTCCCGCTGATTAGCGACATTGTCCTTCTGCATGTCCATAAAATGCAAAATATTTTCCATAAAATTATCAAACAAGGAAGGATGCAAAAAGGGCATATTTCATCCACAAAGAGTGAAAACAATTGGCATGCAAATGAATAAGAGTGATATTTCTTGTCAATTTATTTACCTGAAACCCAAACATAGCTTGTAGCCAGTCAAGAAGGTCTTCATCAATCTTCCTCTCATGATCCTTAGGCCATGGTAAGCCCCTTGTGTTGCGAAGAGCATTAACAGCAGCTTGAATCTGCAGAAATCGACAAGAAATGTCAGAGGATACTTTCAGGAGGATTTCCACAAATCAGGAATTTCATCCAGATTGAAGGTTGGAGAGAACCTCAGGATATAGCATGATAGCCTGATTTGCACTATCAGGATCAAGTGGCAGGATATTGTATGGAACATAGATCTTAGCCTTTTCTTCAACCTTATTGTGAACTTCCAAAATCTATTTTAAAAAGAGAAAAGGTCAGTTCAAAACCAATAAACCAAGCCCTAGTGCCATACGTATTGAAGAACATGTCAAAATGGTGAAAAAAGAAGCATAATTGATATAGCAAGTATTCAAGTCAAGAAAAAGAGATCAGATAAACAAATTGAGCAGCTGATTATCCGAATGTAGAGAGAGTTGATTATTTGAATGTAGAAAGAACCAGAAGCACAACCAACATTTACCTCATGATCAACCTCAACAGATTGTGTCAAATTGACAGCTCTTAAGACCTCAAATAAGACGGAAGCAGTTTGGTATGCTTTGGTAAGCCGGGCACTAAATAAATCCAAAAAACAAGAATGCACTAAAGTGCTGATTATAATATATATATATATATATATATGTAGGTGCATATGTAAGTATACATTGTGTGTGTGTGTGTGTGTGTCTACGTGTATCTATGTATGTATGTGTACATATGTATGTTGTTTGTGTAGATGTTTGTGTGTGCACGTATGTATGTATATATGTTTGTGTATGTATGTATGTATATATATGTGAGTATGTGTGTATGCATATGCATATGCGTATGCATGTGTGCATGGATGTATATATATATATATGTGTGTGTGTGTGTGTGTGTGTGCATATGTAATATATATTTATATGTATGTATTTGTGCATGCTAGCATGTTTATGTGCATGTATATATACGTATTTATGTGGATATGTATGCATATATGTATCTACATATATATGTATGTATGTGCATATCTGTGTGTAAGTGTTTGTATGTGTGTGTATGCGGGTTTTGATGTACATATGTATGTATGTATATGCATGTGTGTTTGAATGTATGCGTTTCTATCTATCTGCATGCATGAATTTACATGCGTATGTACATGTGTATGCATGTGTATGTGCGTGCGTGCGAGTGTCTATGTGTGTGTGTGTATGCATGGGTGTCTGCATGCATGCATATATTCATGTATGTGTGTATGTATTTATATGGTCACCAACCATGCATGTTATAAAAGCTTACCGATCAGCTTTATCAGCAGCATTCTGGAGTTCTTGGATATATTTTCTGTAGTACTGCTGATAGAAGCTCTGCATTTCTCGTGCATCACTCTTTTTAACCCTTCCCATTAAAGTGGGATCATTCTCCTAAACAAATCAAGTTATCATTGCAAATAAACATAATCAATTAGATGTATAGTCTTCATACATCTACAGTATTTTGATACATAAAATTTGCTATATTTATTTTAAAAAAAAGCACAATATCCTTTATAATAAAAAATATGATCAAGATAATACAAGTTATGCAATAGAAATAAGTAACATGCCATTCATACAAAACATTGAACTGAAATCACATTTATTACCCAATAAATGACATAAGTGTTTCTCCAACATTGACAAAACCAGATAGATTGAGAGATATATTGGTCAACAAATTAAAGATCTCTCTCGTTTATTTGCTTGTCATAAATCAAAGAGGGTGGATCTGCCATCTTTTTTTGCTTAAGCACAAATTAAATCTTTCACATGAATGAAGCAATAGAAATCAAGTAATGCACCATCTATACAGGAAACTGAAATCACATGTATTACCCAACATACGACATCAGGGATTCTCCAAAACTGATAATACCAGATAGATTAGGAGATCTATTGTTAATGAAAGAAATGGCTTAAGCAGTATATCTTAATGCCTATAATTAGTCAACACTAGAGAAAAATATCAACAGATAGTTTCTTAACATGCTTATCTACTGTGTATCATTTACCATCAAAGTTCCCCATATCAAGCATCTTCAGTGCTTTACCCAACAAACCAAAAAGGGTTTCTTCAAATATCGGGGGTTAGTGTTGCATATACTTCTTTTTCCTATTAATGAATGCACAAAGCAACATTTTTTGTCGATGCAAAATTTTTTATTCTCACAACATGCATGATTTGTTAAGGTATCTGTTAAGTTCATATATCTTTCAAAGTGTGGATAACCTGATGTCAACTCAACCAACCTTAATACCCCTAATCTTATTTTTATATGTTTTTATAAAAATATATGTTCTGAGGTAACATGATTTGTGTTCCAGTAGAATTATATTTTTGTATGTTGTGTTTGCATTTTATAAAATTAAGAACTTGATCATCTAAAACCCATGACACCTGGACCCTTCAGCTTACCTAAAGCACCGTCCACCCAGCACTAAGAAATGCGTATGGTTATGAAAGTTGGTTATAAGTCAATAGAAGGTGATTCATGACCAAAACAATCAACAACTAGATATGCATCTGCATGAGAAACACGTAACAAAATCCATTTGGTGGCCTAAACTACCAAAACAACAACAATATTTTGCACTTAGCCTTATCTTTTCTCATCAATTTAATATCATAATCTATTCAGAACAATACCGTTAACCATCAAAATTTTTTCTTCATTTGTCTCCAAATTCAATAAGATATTGTGCTATCATCGCAACATGCATCCCATATCAACCACTCCAAATCAATTGTTCAATGAAAATGTTGTTTTAGAAATAGAAAAAAAAAATAAAATAGACTCCTAAATTTTTATTGCAACCAATAATAATGTGGTTTAGGTATTCCATATGGTTAATTTGGTTATCTTTCATTTAGATGCATATCCCCATCATATTGCAGTATCGGATTTTACATCATTACCTTCATCTATAAGAGAGAAATTAGCACTCAAGATTATGAAAATTTACATTAACCTGAAGAATTTTAAACATATGTTGCAAAAATTGGAAATCATTCCATTCCAATATTCAATCCAAAAATTAAGATATTAAGGAGAAGATATATCACCAACAATGTCTGATGTTACAACTTACAACAAAGAAGAAACATTTTGATCCAAAAAGAATGGTTTTAGCCAAAATTGATCCAACATTGGCTGAGTTCTAGCAATTTTGACTACTGCTAACAAATTTTGGTCTAGCTTCAGATAAAAATTGTTTGAAACCAACCAACAATACTGATTTTAGTGGATAACCATGCACAACATTTTCAATGTTATTTTCTTTATTTTTTCAATTATATTGAATTAATAGCACAATTTCAAATCCTGATGGAGTATCCCACAAGATAGCAGGACAAGGTATAGTCCTAAGTGTCTGGGAGAGACCATTCCCTCGTTGTCCCAGCATCCTAATCAATACATCCTAAGACATCCGCCATCCTATGTGTCAAGACAAGACATGACAGTGATACATCCCATTCCATAGAAAAAAGCCACAAGATTTAAAACTTTAAAAGTATCATAATTTGAGTTTTTTATACATTTTTTTGTTCATTTTATTTTATTTTTTTTAAAAAGAGACCAAGTTACTTAAAGTGATAAACTGGCCATTTTGAAAAAAAGCATTTTATTTAGATTAAACTTAAACATTACAATCTCTAGAAAAATAAAAGCATTTGGTTGGTTCCAATAAATTCAAGAGAAAGAGAAGTCTTCTTTCTTGATCAAGAGGAATTTTTGATGTTTTCAAAAAACTTTTAAGATGAATTAGGAGAAAGGTGTTCATGGAGTTGATCAACTCACTTGATTGCAGATTTGCAAAATTTTAGCTCAGATTTTAGGTATCTATATTGCCATGTGTTAGATTGTCATCAATCATGTGAAATATAGCTTTGTTTTATTTACTTTCTTTTGATTTTTCTAATTTTCCTTTGGCTGTACTTCTTAATTGAAGGTTCCAGAAGTAGAGCCAAAACTGATAATATCAAAAACCACAATCAAGTTTCCAGACCCTGCCACTACTTCCAGTTGTAATTAACTAGAATACAAATATTCTTTAAAAATAGTTTTAGGATAATTTATAAACAAGATAGACTACATGTTCATGATTGAATTACATTAACAATAAAAGAAGTTATTTATAAATAGATTAAAAAAATTATATTCATAATTAAGCACAAATATGGAAAGAACTTTCCACTCTGTCAAATTTTCTTAAAGAAATGCTAACAGATTCTAACTTATGCAAGATTAATGGAAAAGTAAACTGCAAAGAAGAAAGGAAATGCAATACATGGTAGATCTCTTAGGAAAAGATAATTAATTTGTGCGTCAAAAAAAAAAAAAGATCATCATGATTCTACAAAATCATAACTGCCAAAAAGATTCATGAATGTATTTAGAAAAGAACAAGATTTATTCTAATCTTCATGTCTACAAAAAGAAAACTCCTCATATTATTACCAATAATTTGAACTCAGTTTAAGTAAACATGGATTAAAAAAATGAACCCTTTCTAGCCGTTGTAGAAGCGCAGTTTTGAATTGACGAACACCACGCCCACTTGATGTTGGATCCAATCGGTGTGCCTTTTCAAATGCATAGAATCGACCTATCCATAAAAATATATAACACTTGGTAAGCAACAAGAATTGCAAAATTTATGTCAAGCACCATGGAGAAATGGCACTGATCTACCAAATGATAACAAATTGTTGAGAAATTTAATAAATATGAAAAGTAGCAAAAACTCAAATTTAAAATAAAGAACAAATGTGTGCACTAACCAAATACAAGACTAATTGAATCTGCCAATGCACCTATAGCCTTAAAGAGTTAGTAAAGCCAGGATATTGAAAATAAGTTTCCTTAGGAGAACATTTTAATCTCAATTCTATGAGCTATAAATTTGTTGCACAACTTCTATAAACAATACAAGAATATTCAGCTATTATGGAGAAAATTTTCTTACATAATAATAAGTCTATGAATCCATTCTACAATAGCAAGCGATCACCAAAAAATGGTAACATGGATTTTAACAGGATTAATTATTCCATATATGTTTCATCTTCTTGTTTCATTGTTGAAAAGGAATCATTTAACCATGAGCTTTTAATGTTTCTTATACCAAAGAAAGTGGGAGCATTCAACCTGCAATTTTTCAATGAAAAAAAGTGTTGTGGCAAGCATGCAGCAAGGAAGAAGATGTAAACCAAGAAAAAAAATAAAGAAAAAACACAAAGGAAATAACTCACGAGGATTTACAGTGGTTCAGTCAAAGTGACCTACATCCATCAGACAAAGACGAGAATTATTCCATAACAAAATAACTAGAGATTACAATGACTCCCTCTCACACGAAACCCTAGACCCTCTTACACCCAACAGAAACCTTTCCTAGATCTCTTAATAACCTCTTGGTTGCCTTAAACACCAGGACAACATATGCTTATATAGACGAAGGATCTACAATGTTTTACATAGATCAGGATTCGTATTCTTCATATCTATGGAAACATATCTGGCCATGTCCATATTAGGCTCCATATCAGGTCATGTCTATTTAGGGTTATCTCCATATCAAGCTTATGGATATCAAGTCAAATTCTAACAAATATCTATCTTTTGGCTTGAAGTTTACCAAGCCAACTATCCTGAAACTTCATCATCTTTGCCACCTGCACCAATGGGCATCAGCCTTTACATACTTTAGTCAAGTCCAAGCAATGCTTAAACTTGTATTTATTCATAGCTGCTGGCTTCGAACAAACTCCTTGCTTCACCACTTCCATGTATTTGAGGGCTCATGCTCCACACTTTCAGTCATGGCAAGTGCATAAGCAATTATGTCTGCATACCATACAGGCGGCCTAATCTGCCTTATCTCATAATCGATAGCTACACTATAATATTATTGTAGAGATACTCTTGCATCCTGTGTACTTTCATAAGATTGCACCTCCATCTTAGACCAAGCTGGTAAGTCTTGTGACTCTCTCTCTAAAACTTTTTCCTCAAACTCCACCTTCTTGCTGACATCATAGTCTTCTGTCTGACTTTCAATTATTCCTCCCTTCTGGTTTATCATAGCAAACTCATTGAAGGTGACATCTCTACTATGAATAATTTTGGATGACTCAAAATCTTCTACACACCACAATCTGTAATCCTTCAACTCGGTGCCATAACCTAGGAATATACACTTTCTTGCCCTTTGTTCAAGTTTGTCATCATTAACATTAACGCACATAGGGCAACTAAGGATTCTCAAATCAGAATAATCAACTAGATAATTGGACCATACCTCTTGAGAAATCTTCAAGTTGATGGCAGTCGATGGCAACCGATTCACTAAGAAACATATTATATTCACTACTTCAACCCAAAACAATTCTCCAAGTCCAGTATTAAAGAGCATATAGTGAGCTCTCTCCGAGAGTATTCTTGTCATTAGTTATGAAACTCCCATCTCCTGTAGTGTCATCCATACAATACGATGCTTCACTATACCTTCATTCTTACAATACTTGTCAAATTTAACTTTGTAGTGTTCCAAGCCACTATCCGTATGTAACATCTTGATTTTTTGTTCAAACTGTTTCTTCATCATGGCTTTTCACTGCTTGAATTTAACTAACACCTCATCCTTATGCTTCAAGAAATACACTCAAACCTTCTATGAGTAGTCATCAACAAACATCAAAAAGTCTACTCATTGAAGCATGAGGGCTAGGTTCTCAGATATCTGAATGGATGTAGTCTAACACCCTCTTGGAATAGTAAGTTCCATCGCTAGACTCCATCTTGCTCTGCTTTCCATTCACACAATGCTCACAAAATTCTAGCTTATCAGTCTTTACTTCATCAAATAGACATCTCTTAGACAACTTCAACATTTTCCTCTCACTCATATGCTCCAACCATATATGCCATAACCGAGTGAACTTCGAATCTGACAACTCGATATATGAAGAACTCACAACAACACCATCAGCACCCATAACAACACATCATCTGATACAAGGCATCTGCTATCCTTCCCTTGATCACTACAAGAGCACCCTTAGAAACTTTTAACACACCATTCTCAACCTTATATTTATAACCCTGAGAATCAAGTGTGCCTAAGAAAATCAAGTTCTTCATTAGCTCCAAGACATGCCAAGCCTCTAGGGGCTTCACAACGCCATCAAGCATCTTGATATGAATTATTTCAATCCCGACAACATCTAAAACCTTGTTGTCATCCAATAGAACCTTTCCGACCTTCAATTGATATATAAAGAGCCAACTCCTATTGGAAGTCTTATGAAAGAAGCAATCAAAGTCAAGAATCCACTCCGTTCCAGAGTCACTAACGCTGACTAAGAGTACCTCACTTTCCACATCATCAGAGCTTTTCAAAATGTTCTCTTCAGCTATACTCACTCTAGCTTTAGAGCCACTTTCCTTCACACCCTTTTCTTTATGTTTCGGATAGTTTTTTTTAATATGCCCTTCCTCACTTCTCTTTGGTTCTCCCCCTAGTCCCCAGATACCCTTCTTTTCAACTCCTTAAATTGCAGGGCATCTTTCACATTGTTCATAAAGAGACACTCTCTTCCATATAACAATATGTCTACAAAATTTTCATATGAGGATGGTAATGAGCACAAAAGAATCAGAGCTTGATCTTCATCTTCAATCCTAATTCCAATATTCCTCAAATCAAGAATTGCCTTGTTAAACTCATTTATATGATCTTTCACTAGTGTACCTTCTTTCATCCATAGGTGATAGAGTTTATGCTTCAAATAGACTCAATTTGTGAGAGACTTCATCATGTATCTTTTCCCAAGTTTAAACTAGATTCTAGCCATTGTCTTCTCCTTAAGAACTTTTTTGATAACCTCGTCTGCCAAACATAATAAAATTGTACTATGTACTCTTATCAGTAACTCATCCTTCTCTCCATTAGGCATGATTACTAGCAATCTATCTCTGCCCTCTTACGCCTTCGACAGTCCTTGTTGCATCAAAAGACCTACATCTTGATCTGCTAAATGTCAAAGTCATTAGCTCTATTGAATTTGTCAATTTCGAACTTCGCCATTGACATTGTGAATTTATCCTCGAAATCAACCATTTGGCACACTTGGCACTATTTGTGCAATCCCCTAGTTCAGCACCGGGCAGGTCTACTCAAAATAGAGAAAATCCTCTAATAAAGAAGTATGACTCCAAAGACAGAGGAAGCCTCTAATAGGCACTTGAAATATGGCTCCAAGAAATACCTGGAATAGGGCTCCAATAATAGAGTAGGACTTCAACACACATAGAAAGTCTCTAAAAAAAAAAATCACCTGGAGTAAGGCTCCAATCGACACTTAGAGCAGGGCTTCAATAATGGAGTAGGACTCCAAATTACCTGAAGCAAGGCTCTAATCAATACCAAGAGAAGGGCTCCCATAATGGAGTAGGACTCCAAATTATCTAGAGTAGGGCTCTAATCAATACCTAGAGCAGGACTTCAATAATAGAGGACTCCAAATCACATAGAACAGGACTCTAGTCAGGACCTAAAGCAAGGCTCCAATAATGGAGTACGATTCCAAATCACCAAGAGTAGGGCTCCAATCAATATCTGGGGCAGGGATGGCCCTTCACCTCTGAGATTCGTGCAACATATTGATTCAGATGATTTGAGATTTGTGCACCCTCAGGGATCTAGATTGCTTTAAGGTTGAAGCTCTCGGTTCAAGAAACCCTGCTTTGATACCACTTGTTGCAACAAGCACGCAACAAGAAAGAAGAAACAAACCAAAAAAATTAAAAAAGAAACACCAAAGGAAAAACATATAGGGTTTTACGGTAGTTCAGTCAGATCGTCCTACATCCACCTCGGCAAAGATGACAATAATTTCATAAAAGAATAACTAGAGATTCACAATAACTCCCTCACAAAAAACCCTAGACCCTCTTACATCCAACAGAATCCTCTTTCGGATCTCTCAATAACACTCAAAGTTGCCCTGAAGAACAGAGCTACATATGATTATATAGACAAAGGACCTACAGTGTTTTACATAGACCTAGATTCATATTCTTCATATCTATGGAAACATATCTAACCATGTCTACATTAGACTCCATATCAGGTCATGTCCATTTAGGTCTATATCCATATCGGACTTGTGGACCTCAAGTCAAATTCTAACAAAAAAAACCAAGGTCCTCTTCATATATGAAGTACTATAAAATTATAAAACAACACACTCTGATATGTACTTCTAAAAATTTCAGTATCAAAATTTTTTGATTAAGAAAAGAAAATTAGCTGATTAAAATTGATGAGAATGAATAGGGCAAGTAGTCCAAGGTGTTGACGAGCAAATAGCATCAACCAAATATCTCGAGTCAACAAATTGCCATGAAGTGGAGATCAACATTTCAACCAAACCTACTCAGGTCAAAGGCCCCTAATCTGCAGAAAATTGCTGCTTGCCAATTGTCTCCTTAGTTCTCCTTCCTCACTCCAGTGAGTTCTTTGAGCAAGCTGAGATCAATGCCCTTTACTTTGAAGGGCCCTTCTCCTCTCCTTTGACCCTCAACTTACCTCTGGTCTGCTGCAATTGCAACAGAAGCTCCATAGTAGCTAATGCAATATCAAACTGATTATAGTTCAATCAAGCTATAGCAATCCACAACCTAACATCAAAGAGCTAAAAGCCTAAAACTTTTAGAAAAGGCAAAAACACTTTTATAATTTTCTTTGATCAAGAATTCCCTAAAAAAAAAAAAGAATCTTTGATCAAGATTTGTTGACATTAAATTAGCATAGTCAATTTTACCGCAATGTTCTTGGTATAAATTACCAATTAAAAGGTTGTCTTCAAGAGATTACCTTGTATCAAATGCCCCAAAATTTGCCCACGCTCTTAATTTGAAAGTATAATGACTGTGAAAGAATATCACAGTGTCCTTACCATTACTATTTTTTTTTTAAAGAATGTTTAGTTCCTTCTCCATTTCTTGTTCAGCTGCATAGCGAAGGGCAAACATGTGGACAGAACATGAGATAGGGGGAGGCGGGGTGAGAAAATGCACACTAGGTGGGGAAACACGGTCATCAGTCACATCTCAAGCAGGGATGACATAGAGGAGTCAGTGTTATACACTAGAACAGATTCATAAAGTTGTATTCATCTTATTTTGGCTCCAATGAGAAATCATCACTCTCATGAAACATCATCCATGAGAAGCTTTACAAATATAATAAAATGCATCAAGAACATGCATCAGGATTTCTCTTCCGAGCCTTGTTCAAATATGCATTAGTGCAGCTTTAAAATGAGTTTTATATGGGAACTCCATAAGCCAAAAAAACAAATGAATCAATTGCTTCTTCAATGTTGTGGCACAAATGTAAAGAGCACCCAACATTTGACCCTATTTTGGTGAGAATAATGGATTGACATACAATCTGCATGAAGTCATGCCTCTAGTCCAATTATCATGGGAATAAGGATTTATTTTATACCCTTAAAAGCAAAAAATTGCAATGCAAGAAAGCAGCTGCTCGTGAATTTAATAAACCAAGGTTAAACTAATTACTTGGAGAAGCAGAAAAATAGTTCTTCACTAAGAATAATTATGCTAGACAGCTGCATATATTTTGAACCTTTGGATCAAAAGGTACCATGTGAACACTTGTAAGTGATATTAATATTGCTGTAACTGAAGTAATCTCATTGGATAAAGCAATTTTAATTAACACCGCTCGTGCATATCAGACATAACCAGAAATGTGCAAGACCTAAGAAGATTCATGAATCAATATGCATATGTGCATGTAAACAAAAAAGATGATACAATAAAACAGAAATAGAATTATGATATTGAGCTGGCAGATAATAGTTTGGTGGATACTATTTTCACGTGGAAAGGATAAGTGGCACGCCAGGCACAGTTATATTGCTAATAACCATGGTGAGAGGTAAGTGAGATGGATCTGCACAGTGACAAAGTAGATGAGAACTGAAGCAGAGGTGCGGAACTGGCAACAATAACATTATGTGATCAAGGAATTAGGGGTGAGCATAGGTTGGGTTAGATATGTTCCTAAACCAACCTAATTAGAATTGGTTCTAGGATTTTAGACTTAGGACTGAACCAACCTATCCTGAAACCAATTTAGATATCATCCAATTAAATTGGTTCAATTCCAGATTGGTTCCAAGGTAGAACTTTACATACATACATACATACATACATACATATATACATATATATACATACACACACACATATATATATATATATACATATACATCTTGATATTTAATGGCTAAATTTTTTTTCATAGTTGTATTTAATAAAAAGAATATATGTAATATTTATTGATTAATTTAATACTTAAGATATATCTCATTAGAGATGATAGACAACCCATAAGATCTACGTGAAGTCGCAAGTTTGATTCTTAGAAATACTTCAATTTTTTTAAAATTTCACAACAAAAAAGAGGAGAGGGGTTCTTAGGCCAGAACAGAGGAACTGACTTCTGAATTGGAGTGTCAACCCAAGAGGTGACGGTTCTGAACCAACCTCCAAACCATCCCGATCCTACGATATCAGGTTCGTATCAGTTCTTGGGTATAGGTTGGTTACCCCTATACCGTGCTTGCCAGGAATGGACGATATACGTTCATTAAGAAAATAATGGAGTATTCATAATTGTCAAGTGATTCAAGTTTAATATCAGGCCAAGCACCCAAACCAGAAGTTACAAAGAGTCATAATCACTAAAATATCAGCTTAATTCGACAGCATTGCACAAAAATCAGACCAGAATCACAATTGCAACTTAGCAATGACAGCATATATTTGCATACGACCATTTTGCACTACAGTGTCGAGTATATGAAGACAGATGCAAGACAAAGTAGCCATGTGGGGAGTAAGCTAAAAAGGAAAGCAGAGGAAAGGGGGACAAGAAGAAAACGAAGTTGGAACTTACAAAGATAAGCGACCCGGGCGTTTTCAGGCTCGACCTCGTTGGCCACACGGAGAATGGGAGCGATCTCCATAAGTGACGAGGGGACGATCTCGCTGTCGAAGATCGACGACTCCCCCAAATTCCCGGCCGTCTGGGTCCGGAGCAACCGCCGGTGCGGCGGCTGATCCGGCCCTCCTCTCGAAGAAGAAGACATCCCTTCTTAACTTCCAAAACCTGGCTTTCCCACGACAAAAACAGTCAGAGAACAGCAGTTAGAAGCACAATCCGACGGACTAAGAGATGAGGAGATCTCTCTTCTTCTCAGAGCTCAGATTTGAGAGCTCGGCATGGGAGGAGTTAGAGAAGAGAGAATGGAGGGCGGTGGGTGGGGAGGAGTGGAGTGGACGAATGGGAAAGCCTACCTCAGAGTGTCAGATAAAGAGAAAAAAAAAAAAAAAAAAAATCTACCTGAAGAAGCAACCTGGGGGAGGATGAAGAAGAGAAGAAGCGTAGGAACGAAAATAGAATAATCACGGTTAGAGCAGTGGAGGGTACATAGTAAAGTAGGTGGGCTGCCGTAAATGGTTGAGACCATGCATTTTATTACGCGATTGCCATCGATGACTCAAAATTAGATCAGAAGCTAGTGGCAAGGCATGGTTAAAAGCTATAAAGGACTTATTCTTCTCGATTCATCGTAGCCTAAAAAGTATGCAGTTGGTTTGTAGAAGGGTCTTCCATTTTGTAGATAATGTATGTAATTTTAATATTTTGATATTTTAGAGAATAAAAATCTGAAATGCTTGAGAAGTAACAAAATCGAGCTAAAAATAGATTATATATTGGTAGTCGTTGCAAAATAGATTATTCTGAAAACTTTTCAAGGATGATTTCTTTTTTTTTTTTTAGCACAAATTTTGTATGAATGAATTAATCTATGAATTCTCTAGAAAAATTTATGGCTTTTTAGAAAACTAGCTCATAATCATTTTTCCTTTTTGATTCATATAGTATGAAGCCTTGGCTTGAAACTACGATATTCTTCTAACTATTTGATAGACATAACGTGTACATTTGCTTATATATTCAATGGAGAAAAGAAAATAATATATTTCTTTTAAAAAAATAGGTTGTTGCAACATGATTCTTCTTCCATTGTCTTTTAACTTATTCACTTAAATGCTGCTTATGTTAATTTTGTGCTAACTTCATTTTCTTAATGAAATAAGAAATCTTGTGGCCTTCTCATTCTTAAGATAATGCCTCAAGCTTATGACATATATAAGGTGAAAAAGGTTAATTTGAAGTGAAAATCTATATCTTTTCTTTTTTTTTTTTTTTCATGATGAATTTGAGGCACAATGGCTCTAGAGATTGCATTCAAGGCAATTATTTTTAACCATACACATAAACTCCATTATTCGTTCCATATTTTCTTTCACAGCATGGATCTCAAAATCCATTAAGCATTATTATTGTCTCATTGAAAATTCTTAGCATTGGGACATTGATATGCTGATCCCATGAAAATACTCCAATATTTACAAAAGATATTAAGTATAGCATAGAGTGCAAGGAGATGAATGCTGGCATTGCATTGCGGAGGATATGCAAAAATAATGACTATAAACAATATGAATATTTAATAAATATATATTTTTAGTTTAATAAAATAGAATAAAAAAAAAAAAAGAAAGAAGTATTTCATCAACTTGAGAACAAGTACCGATTGATGGATTCCAAGTACGAGGGCATTTTGGTCAGAACAATCCAGACGTTGGAATGCAGCATTCTGATGGCATCTTCGGATATTTCGATAAAGCGGGGTGGCCAATTGCCGAAAGAATTTAAAAGCTCGGTGCGGGGAGGAAGCTACGGCTAACTTTGAGAAAACGAAGCCTGCTGGGCCCACAGCGACAGCGACGGCGACGCGAGGCTGTGGTCGCGGCTGCCGATCACCAATCTCCGACGTGGCAGTGGAAAACATGTGCTCCCTCCTTCGACTTTCTCCTTCCCCCCCGCTTTCGCCACCGCCATACGAAAAGGGGACGACTCGTGACGAGTGGCCGTGGTATCTCGGCTTTGCCCATTTTTGGCTGCGAGAAACGGGCCCCGACGAGGCTGCGTCGAGGCCAATTTGGACGGGCCGGTGAAGGCAGGGACGCATGTGAAGCCGCTGTTGTTGTGAGGTAGAAGGGCTCTTTATAGCGAGTACGATGCATGCTGATATCCGTTTCAGCGTCGGTCCTGGGGCCAAGGGTATCACTGGATTTGATGTGCAAACAAGCCTAGTAGTAAATTGGTTATATTTGCGATCACAAAGAGACAAACTTGAGTCTGATGTACTAATCATTCAAGGTTTTGAACGAAAGTTGATGTAAGAGCAAGGGTTGCATTCATTCAATTGTACAAATTTAAGGCCCGGGTCGGCCTAAAAATAATAACTGACCCTACACTTATATTTCGATCTGGACGTTTTTTTTTTTTTGATAAAAAACTAAAGAGGTTGGATATGGATTGATGCTTTGAATTAGCTCAAGTTATTTTCATTTAGGTTCAAAAGATTTTGATAGAGTCATGATATTGTATAAGTGCTCGTTTGATTTGCAAGAATCAAACTTTTCATTAGAAATCAAAATATTTGTTTGGACGAAATTAAAATCTAATTCTCATTCTATCTGAATTAGGATTATATTTTAAGAAAGATTAGAAATTTAGACTTATTAAGATTATCATTTTCAGATTACCATTTTCATTCTATTTTCATGGTCGTTATTACCATTTTCATTCTATTTCCATGGTCGTTTCTTTCTCCTATCCTGCAATCCCTCTTATCACAACGTCATCTTCATCGCAGCCTTTCTTTTCTTTTCTTTTCTTTTTTTTTCTTCTTCCTTTTATCGCAACATCATCATCATAACGACCTCTTTTTTACTCTCTTCCTTATAGGCAATGGATAATAGATGATGAATAATAATAAAAAACATTTGGTAGTATTAGATGCACTGAAAATGATTCTCTTGTTGAATAACCTTAATATGGAAACCCCGAAGGTTCATCTTTTTCTCTTTTCTTCAATACTCAAAGATGCTTAAATCTTGAAGAAAGAAGGAGCAAAGAAGAACTCGCTATACTCGTCTCCTTAAAGAGCTTGCAATGGTCTTTTTTTTTTTCTAATTTACTTAGTATTATAGAGAGATCGATTGAGCAAAGTCAACTAAGCACATAAAGTATATGGTTTCTTAGAGCACCTTAAAATTCAAACACCAAATATTATCTTTACTTTCATGACGGATAATTTTAGGTTACACAACATTCAAAAATGAAAAAAAAAAAAAAAAAAAAAAGCTACATGATCTAAAAAGGTTCATCTTCATCATCATCACAAACTTGTATCATTAGTATGGTGATATACATACTTATTATATCTTATGATCTCGGATTATAGACTTAAACTTAATGCTATTTTATTTGTATAATCATAATATAGATATTCTTATATTATGGTTTTATTATGGCTTACCCTTATTTATTAATTTTAAGTCTTTTTATTTGTGAATTGAATATTAAATTGAGTATGTATATCAAAAAAAAATTTAAAAACAACTAAATTTTGAAGCTTTTGGCTTAGAAATAAAATCGAAAAACTAATCTAATTCTGATTCTAAGGTTTGGATGAAAAAAATCCAATTCTTATGTGACCAAATATGTGAAGAAAATGTACTTTCTAAAATTTCATGTGAACCAAATAGGTGAAGGGAATAAGTGATTCTAATTTTGATTCCACCATCGAATCAAATAGGCCTTAAGAGTTTTTTTTTTGAATAATTGATCTCTCTCTTAATACTAACTTTTAATTAATTTTTAAAATTAGTACTTAAAAATTAGAGGTGCGTGCATGCATACAAATTTAGATTAACCCAAGATTCAAACCTAAACGGTCCGTATATAATTATATATCATGTATGCAAAACACATGCATGCATGCATGCATGCATCCATACATAACATATTATTTTCCTGGAGCATGCCCTAATGAGCTTCAGAATGGGCTTCTGTTAGGGTGATTTTGGAAACTAAAACATCTTTTTTTTTTTTTTTTGTGACTCAAAAATATCAAATTTGTCATCCCAACGGTTCGTTGGAAACCTTGTTTGTGCTTGCAAGCATTATTGTGATGGAAGGAGGCATTTGATTTGCCCCTCTTAAGCAGTATATGTTTTCTTTTTTTTAAAAAAAAATATATTTTCTCTCCTTTATTTATTAATTTTTTAATGCTATAATCATCAACTCTTTTTATGCCAAGGATCTGTGCTGCAACAGACCATATGGCATCTTAGAAAGATTTTTCCCTTCTACATGCGATCGTAAGGCATATCTTCTTATTTTTGCTGCTACCATGGTAGGTAATATCAGGGTCTTCTTGTATCGAATAAATGCACTCCTCTTGCCAATGTAGGAGAGTTTGAAATATTAGAAAATTTTCAATATATGGATTAGCATATTAAAAAACTCGGATTAATTGAATGCCAAATTGATAGAATATTCTGTGTGAATCCGTTATGGTTAGTGATCATCATTTATGTTATTAGGCTATTTAATATACTTTAGAGCAGTATAAGCTTATATTAAGTATGGATCTTATGAATATGTGGTTCATAATAGATAAGATACGCATTAATTTGATTATCATAAGAAGAGGCTTACTCTCATTCTATAAATATTATTATGGACTAGAGAAAAGCTTTCTCCCATATCACATAGATTAAAAAATCTAAAGAAGTTCTGTATTGTAGAGGAATTATGAATTTTATAATGAATTCAAATATAATTTATTTTATCTTATATGTGTATGCATACCTAAGATTATTAATTTTATTTTGAATTTATGAAATCCATGTTCTCTATCATGAATCCCTACCTCCATTTTTGGCGTTTGAGTGGAGAAAGGACAAATGGAATTTTATACACCACAACAAAGAATTAAAAGTGATACTTGATGTTAGGTGTGGCAAATTAATGCTCTACATATATATATATATACATTAATTTTTTTTGGCTTGCTTTTAATATCATTGCCAAAAGAATGATGACACACCATGAGACTATGTGCCCAAATTAGAAATGTAGTTGGCCTACTTTTAATATCATTGCCAAAAGAATGATGACACACTATGAGACTATGTGCCCAAATTAGAATGTAGATGGTAATTTTTTTGAAAAAATTGTAGTCAACGTTGTGTGTAACGCCCCTCAAACTTCTATATACTCGGATTGACTCTGATACCATTTATAACATCTTAAGCCCATTTGCTAGTTCAATTAATCTATTAACGGGTTGAAACCATATGGTGCTAAAAATTTGAATGGAAGTTAATTGATAGCAAGTAAACTTAAGTTATAAGCACTTAATTTTTTTTATCTAATATAAAATTATTTTTTAAATATTACTTTTTTTTTTTTGTTGAAGAAATTATATATATATATATATATATATATTTCTTTGCTTTGCTTTTCTTTCTTCGTGCATGGCAATCGACCGCGGAACAAGATCCAACAACAAGTGTTAATGACGCTCGTGGACACGAAGGTACGCGAATAACCCAGCCATGGATACTTCTGTAATCCAACGTAATTACGTGGATTTGATTGGCCACTACACCGGTGGGAAAGAAAGATGAGAAAGAGAGCCTCCTACCTCTCGTTTTTGTTCTTTTGAGTTGGCTGGTATTGGATTCCAATTCCAAAGCCCTTTAAAAGAATAAGCTAAAGTGCTGAGACGGTATCCCATAGGCCAAATGCGGAAGAACCACCTTTCTTTTGGAACAATAATTCATCTTTCGGAGCACCACTTTATCTTTTCACAATACAGGGGATAACTTTTGGAAAGTTATTTCCTTTGGTATAAACAAGACAGCCTATTCTCTAAAATAAGTTAATATTTTAATATTTGTAAATAAATTTTCACGAACAATTATATTTTACCAAGAGGGCAAAATTACATTTCCGCATGTTTAAAGAGTGAGAAGGTCCAAATTGGGAGGCATAAGTTCTCCCTTTAACATAGAATAATTTTATTATAACTTTTTAGTAGAATAATCCGAGTGGCCTTACTTTAATGAACCTTTTTCAGCCTTTTTCGTTTACGATGTTCGCTGGGATAACCCCCTTCTTGGGGTGGATAACTCCCTACTTGCCCTATGTGTACTTTTTAATGTTATGATGCATGGATATGGATAGAGATAAGCTACCACTGCCACTACATTCCATGCTTGATTTATGAAGTAGTTTTAAATAGACACTTGTTTCACTACTGTTCCACAATAATGTGAATCTGAAGACCTGTTTGTGTGTGGAATAGGTATTCGAAAATTTTCAACTAGTGATTCATAATAGATAGGATACACATTAATTTGATTGTCATAAGAAGAAGCTTATCTTCATTTTATAAATATTAAAGGATTTATAGAGTTAAGGGCATACCTTCTCTATCTAGTGTCTAAGTGATGGTAGATTAGTTTATGATTGAATGGATTTGTTTCATGAGTGTATTATTAGAAAAAAATCATGTATATAAGTATATGGATAAACTGGAGTTCTACTTCTTGGTTTTTAGAAACTTTCATTATTATAATGCTACACTTTTAGGATATATTAAATTGGACTGAGATAGAAAAATGAAGATAAAGAGAAAGATACATTAGTTTAATTGATATGTTGAAATCCTCTTTCCATTGCAAACACTGGTTTGTGTTTGTGTATATAAAAGAAAACAACAGCTGGAGCAAGTCATTTCAAGGTAATATACATGTTTTACTTTAATGCTCTTATTCGAGGGTGATGTTTCGTTGATCTCCCTAGCAATCATATTTCACGTTTCATAGTTTTCAACCATCGTTTATACCTCCCAAAATTCTAATAGGTCTTAGATTGATTAAATCTAATTAAGTTGATCTAGTGATGATTGGCATTCATGTCAATCGATCAGTCAACAACTCAACAATAACTCTCTTTGTTTACCATCTCATGGTCTATTTCTGTTGCTTTCTCACCTATATCAAATACCAAGGGCACCAATTTATACCATAAACTTGATCAATTTGGGTTGGTAGGATGTAAACAAGAAGAATATTCAATGCACCTAAAAAAAAATATTAAAAAAAAGTAGTACTAGAAGCTATGGTTTATGTTCTTGGTTATCTTAAAAATGTTTCCAGAGATAAAGCTTGAGCTTGAGGTGTGCTATCCTAAAAATAAATCTCTCATGGTACAACTATTGATTGTATTTATAGAAAATATATAAAACTTTGCTAGAGATGATGGAATTTATAATAAGTCATTAAAATAGAAAAACATAAATAAAAATATCAAAGGAAAATTAGTAGAAGTGTCCAAATCTATCATGTGTTAGGCATTACTCTGAGAGCCATACTAGCCATGGGCATGAAGCATGTTGGTTGGCAAGTGCAGTTCAAGGTACAACTGATCCCTATCCAAATGCAATATGAGCAAGTCATTCAATGACAAAGTAAACATA
Source organism: Metroxylon sagu (assembly GCA_017589505.3). Taxonomy (NCBI): domain Eukaryota; kingdom Viridiplantae; phylum Streptophyta; class Magnoliopsida; order Arecales; family Arecaceae; genus Metroxylon; species Metroxylon sagu. The sequence continues at coordinate 932,797 of JACVBY030000634.1, read as the reverse complement.
TTGAAATAAACTTGAAAGACAAGGTGGAAAGCCAAAAGACAAAAGTTTTTTTTTTTAAAAAAAAAAAAAAGAGCAAGCATGCAAGCTCTAAAATCGAGTTCAGAACTTCAGTGCTTGGCTAACATTTTGTGGCTACAAGGGGAGTGGGGTCCAATACACATCCAAGTGTTGATAAAGGGCTCTACTAGTAAAGTAGAGAACGGTAGCATGAATGGCTACCATTTGGCATTAGCTAAATCATCTACATCAATGGGAAAAAAAGTTATGGTTAGCCAAGAAAGAAGACGTGTGAAGGTCATTCTGATACGATTGGCTAAACTTAACATGTCCCAGCCCACTTGCCTGAGCCATAGCTAAGGCAGCTAATTGAATGCGGATGAAGAAATAAGCAGCCCAAAAAGGATGGTACATGCACGTCATTCTCATGTAGTAGTAGCAACTTGCATCCATTTTATGCATGGCCCGACCCACCTAGGTCACTTAACCAAATTTTAAAAAATGGCAATAGAGTAGATTATGGTCAATTTTTGCCCATTGTGTCCCTATCTCTAACTTCCTATATCCTAACCCATCCCTAATTTATGCCGCACCATAGCAATAAATTTAATCTCTCACACCACCTCGTTACCTTGTCTCTGCTTTTTTTTCTTTTTAAATATCTTTAAAAAACATATTTTTACTACTCTTTTTTATGAAAGGTATAATTTGATAATATGAAAAATACAAAAATCATATAATTCTAACTATTGAAAATTGCATAGCAAACACCAAATCCTATAAAAAAAATCATCCTAATTCATTTGTTCATATAAATGAAAGGGTAAAAATATAATTTAAATATAGAATTGGGGTGAGTTTCGGGGTGGAGACCATAAAGTTTTTGGTTTTCCTTGAAACCTACCCCAAATTGGTCTGATGTAAGCAACATCTTGGGCTCTTATACCAAAATCTAATGCCGGCAAAATTGTTAAGATGAAAACTGTAGATCTCGCACTAACTTCTTAAAGCCTTTGGTTAAGTATCTCTGACCTCTTCAGGGAATGGCAATTTTGTAATTTTAGAAACTTTATCAATGCCGACATAATTAGCTCATAACTTTCTCATTTGACCACCGTTCTAAAAGATTCAAGATACATTGGAAAGCTAACTCGATAACAAATACCTTGTAAATAAATTATCTTAAAAACTTTAATTTGATTAATGTTTGATGAAGCTTTTTTTAGATTGATGTACATTAAATTATATTTTTTAACATGGTTAAAGATAAAATTTAAAAATTTATGCTCACTAGATACTTATGAATTAAGTGTCATCTTTATTATTCTTTGAATAAATGTATTAATTTGATGTTCTTATAAAATATATTTCATTCTACCATCTTAACTACACATGAAACTCATAAAATTATCCTTCAAGCTTGTTTAGATATAACTTTCGATGTAATCATGTTTTTTATTTGACCTCCGATGATGCATAACATGATTTTCTTCGTAAGTCCTCTTTCTAATAATAACTTCTTTGATTTGTGTAATTGATAGATATGGAAATCTTTATCTGCATCAATTCTCTCTGGATTGAAAGATTTGGCTCTTGATGAATCAATATGGGGTAAGATATATTAACCTTTAAATTTATCTTTTTCTTTGACTGCATTCATTCCCCTTAACTTGAAAGATTTAGCTTTTGACAAATCAATATGCGGCAATATATAGTTGCTTTCAAATCTATGTAATAAGTTGGATATTCTAGGCTTCAATCTTTTCCTTCTTATGAGATTTGTCTTCTTTGTAAATAAAGTTATCTTCTTTAGTCAATTGGTTTGCTATCAATTGAGATTGTATATTTAATAGATTCTTGCATAAGTTTTTCTTCAATAATATTAATGATAGGCTCTTTCATATTGCAGTAGCTTAGATTTGATAGTTCTTTCACTTCTACAATAATGACAATCTTGTTGTCTTCTTCTACTTAATTTTGTAACTGATTAATTTGGAAATCATTATTGTCTTCGGCTTTATTTCTTCTTTAATAGTAGCAGGAACCTTTTGTTCTTTAATTTTACTAGATAAGATCTTTAAAATTAAGACCATGGACCACTATTTCAATATGAGTAAGATAAGAGACTTGACTATAGTACCTCTTTACTTGAAATGTTGGCTTGTGAATAGCATTCTTAAGGTATTTGTGATAGTTAAGAGGTTAGAACTTTTCTTTCAATGATCTCTTCTATCAAACTCTAACTTCTTCTTTGAGCTTATTTTTAACAAACTCAACATTTTTTTAACTAGTCGGTTTGTATAATCTTCAATAGGTATAAGCCAAACTAGAAAAGCATCCGAATTTAACTTACCTTGAAAATTAGATATTTCATATCTGCCTCTTCTGTAGATATCTTTATTAGTGTCGTGAGTTTTTGGATGAGTACTTAGGGGTTAAGGAATTTCTATAATTTTATTGTGTTGTTGTAGTGGGATAGGGGTGACACCAACTGGAGCTATATATTTGTAGAAGTTGATCAACACCTCCTTTATCTGTTGTTTCAACTGAGCGACTCAATCATGAGTTATTTGTTCCAATTGAGTAACACAATGATCAAACCACTGCTCTAATTAAGTAATACAGCCTTTCATGGTGAAGGAATCAACAATATTATTGCTTAGGTATACCATGGGTAGCAGGACACATTTACTATGCAATTGCATGCAAAGCAACCCATAACAGATTATGGGTGCGCTAATAGTCTATCACTCAATCAGCCTACAATAGATATGAAATTCTTTTCCTAATTTTCACACCTCAAAAAAAAAAAATCCAATAGATGATAAAGAGAGAATAAAGGGAACATAAGAATATAAGAAAAAAAAGGAGAGTGAGTGGATAAGTAATTTGGGCCTACTTCAAAGACTATTATTTATAAGGTAAAATTATAATATCTATAGGACTCAAACCCTCTTTAAGATGAGGCCTATCCTTGAGTACAAAGTTATTAGCAGCTCTTTTTTCAATATCTCTCAAACTAGGGGCCAATGCTGATACTTTATTTTTATCTTATTTAAGTCTAATATGATCTAAAGCCTCACATAAAACAAAATAAAAAAGTTAACCATTTTGAAAAGCCTATAAGAAAGCTAAGGCATAATTGCAGCACTAGGAAGCTTAGTTGGACACACTATTATTTGGAGAAGCTACAGTTGCTAACTTGAAACTTTCACAATCATGAGATAGTTACATCTAATGCTTTTGAAGTCAAAGATTATGTCCCCTTAAAGAAGCAAAATAGTGAATATAGATAAGAGTAGTATATTACCAACTTCTATAATAGTTACATCTAATAGTTTACATTAAATTTTAGCATTCGAAAAATGATTCTATAGCTTAATGAGTTTGTTCATGTAAATTATTATGATATTTCAAAATAATAACGCTATTAGGTGTATTGATAACGTAATTTTGATAATTTATATCAAATGCTCATAAATTTTTAAGTGATGTATGTTCTATATGCAAAAAATCTTTGGGTAAAATTATGTGAAATTTTATGTTAATCAAAGTGATTAATTTAATATTGTAATATTTCTTGTTGCCATTAGGGAATTATGAAGTTTCTACATGGGTTGACAATGTAAATAGAAAATCAACACCAAATTATATGATAAAAGGTCAAAAATTTTGCAAAGTATAATGGGTTTTGCAAATCCTTTAAACAATTAATATATAAAATTAAATGTAGTAGAAAAATCATGACAAAAGATATTATTGATCCCAAAAAATTCTTTAATAAGCCTCCTATTATAGGCATAGTTTCATTAAAACCAACATCCACTTTAGTCAAAAGATATTAGAAAGTGACAAAGTATCAATATGAGACTAAGAATTAAATCATGATAAATTACTCCTATTGGTATAAGTAGAAGCATAACCTAGAGTTGATTTAATTTTATCCAGACCAATTTGAAATATATATATATATTTGGGTCAAATTATAGAAATAAAGGGTTAGGTTTGGATTTTAATAGGTCAAGAATGACTTGCATATCAATCTAAGCTTTAGCATGCTAGATGTATACCGAAACCTTGATTACTCTTTTTTTTTCTCTCTTTGATATTTGCCCTCTTCAATAGCCCATCAAGAAGTCTATTGATCATGCTTATCATTATCATGTCTAAGGTTTGGCTGTAAGAGTACTAACTAGACAGTCATTTTGGGCTTTATATTTGACAATTTTATTGTTGATGGGTGGAACAAAACCTTAATCATTGATGTTGGCTAACACTATGCTAGTGATGAATAAGATCATTTTTTTCTAATAAGTGACATATTAAACTTTCAAAAAATATGACTTGTTAAATTGTCAAATGTTATATAGATACTGGAGATGACCATCTATGTGTCATAAAAAATGAAAAGGACGCAAGAAATATTAACTGCAAGAATTAACTATAAAAATTATTTCAAAAAATATTAACACTTTACATGATGCAGAACATGAAGGCATGCTGTTGACTATCATAAAGAAACTAAATTTCAGATTAAAGATTTGAGATTTTTATGGATTGATTCCCAAAGACAGACCAAAAACATGCAGATAAAGATATCAAGTTGCGATTCTTCAGAACTAAACCCTTTAAAGAAAACTAAGAAATAGGATCACAGGAATTGAGAAACTCCTAATTAGAACATACTCATTATCTTCAATAAATCAGATCTTAGAGGAGGGTAGTTTGGATTACCTGACAGTGATGTAATATCTTCTGAATCAGCAGGTTCACACTGTTCCTCGAAGGATACACTCTAAAGGGTAAGCTAGATTTCCCTTGGGACCCTAGATTGCAGGCTAATGGTTCTGTGGTAAGGAAGAACCTCTCCTCGGATCTCGATACCTGAGGATCTTGAGTTGTCAAGCCCGATATTGTTAAAGCTCTTCAATCTGGGCCTTCCAAATGATGATCTGGACTCTTTGCTGATTGTAGAAGATCACTTCAACCTTGGTTTGCCAGGAGAACTCTTGGATGCTAGGGACTTGATGCTTGTGGTGGACGGCAAAGGATGGGAACTAGGAGTTGGCGGCCAAGGGATGGAACTAGGGTTTGTATTGCGGTGCTTTGGGTCTCTCACACTCTCCCTCATGGAGTGACAATGCTCAAGGCACGGAAATAAAGAAGAGGTCTTCTTGTTTCATTCATCCCATTATTCTCCAAGTACAAGAGAAAGAGAGGGAGTATTTATAAACTTCCTCTACTCCTTGTTACAATAGGACTAGAATTCATCATACATAGAAAAGAATTTTCTTAGGATTGGTCAAAACATGACAAATAGGAATAGAATATGATCTCCACATCTCCTTCTTTAATTGGATTAGGCGGTCATGATAAGAAAGCATGGGGCGGCAAAGCATTCCTCCTTTGGATTGAGTGGTCATGGAAAGAAAGCATGAGGTGGCAAAGCATTTCTCCTTTGGACTTGGCGGTCATGGCAAGAAAGCATGGGGCGGCAAAGCATTCCTCCTTTGGACTGGGTGGTCATGGTAAGGAATTAAGGGGCACCAACTTTCTTCTTTTTAGGTGTGGGGCGGCAACAAGAATCAAAGAGCTTCCATATATGTGTAGGATGGCAACAAGGGCTTCCATATTTATCGTGGGGCAGCACAAGAATCAAGGAGGTTCCATATATGTGTGAAACGGCAACAAGGGCTTTCATATTTATCGTGGGGTGGCACAAGAATCAAGGAGGCATCATCTACCTTCCATATTTGTTTGTGGTCCATGCATGAAACAAGGGAGGGGCGCCATGTATGCTGTGGAGGTGGTGTAGGTGTTGACTGAAGTCTCATGTAATAGCTGAGGTGGTGCCACTGGATGTAGCCTTCACTTTCTTGACTCAAGACACTTGACTTGACTTAATTATAGGACTCAATTGACTCATAAGTGGACTACACTTTATTGGACTCAATTAAATGACTTAATTGACTCATAAACAATTTGAAGGATCAATTAGAGATCCAAATGGACCCCTGTAACCTTTGTCTAATCCTGGTACCTTCACCACTACATTATATTTGTGAAAAATGTCGTCCCTTACTTACAAAACACTCTCTTAATTACTTACAATTCTTTCCATAACTCTAAATTACTTAGTTTTTATTTAAAAAATCTACATATTAACTTATTTTCATGTAAGGTTTAATCTTATATAACACGGTGAAGAAGAAGAGCTATCATTTTACATCATAATTAGAACATAGCTTGTTATTAGGCCTTTTTAATGGAACTAATAGATATGGTGTTGTATTTGAACTATTATGGGTTTTTTGATGTCAGCATATAAAATTGAGTAAGGGACAATGTTTTTACAAATATATGACAATTCATGTTATATGTGAAACAAACTACCCCCCACAACACACACACACACAAAATCAAGATGAAAGTTGGGATTGTAATCATATTACTACATTAATAAAGATTAATCCTTAATTTTCTTAGATCATCATGAATTATAATGAAATAGAGAAATTACTTGCCACCAATAATGAATTAAAAATTAAATAGGTAGTCAGCCGATATAAACTGTGCCTATTTTCACCATATGCACACTTAATTTGATAATTAATAGGCCTTTAATGTGCAATATCATGCTCTTATCTATAACTTGAATTGCTAACTCTTTGGGTTTACGTCTTTGTGGCTCTAACCCAATATGATCAACAAGCTTATATGCTCTAATATGAAAAGACAACTGGAGCTTGTAAATTTTTTAAGTGCCGGTCATTATAGCTTGACCAAAATGTGGAGGGTTTGACTTTATAGTAGAATCAATTCTCAAGCCTTCTTGGACATTAGTTGGCTAATTTTATCATCCGATACTCTTATGTCACCATTGTATCACTCTTCGATTTTTTTTTGTGGTCCTATGCATTTCATACTTTCATTTCAAGAATAGATAACATGTCAATCTTATGTATGCATGGATAATAATAACTAGAGACTGAATAGTGAATTCAATACATGTAGTAATTAGAACATGCTCTTTGATGTTGATTGGAAAAGTGTCTACCTAAAAAAATAATAATACAAAGAGCTTATATTGCTCAAAAGATGCATCAATTGAATTCTCACACTTCTATTTTTTAAGAGACTAGTAACCTACTTTACCTATTACTTTGTTTTATTTGAAATATTTGCAATAAATGTGAAGAAGATAGGAAACACAAAAGCTTTGCTCTTCTACACGATGTCATTTATCAAGCGAACATGCTTATTACAATGCTTCTCTACAAACATCTTTGATGCACCTTCCATAGCCTTACGCCATGTCTGAAAATGAAAATGAAGAAAGCATATGATAATGTTAGAAAATTGTTGAAAATATTAAGAGTCTTTACATAAAAAGTAAAACATAAATGCAAAGATAATTTTCTTGGTAAATGATATAATGAAGCATTATTTGTAGTAATCTACAACAGTTGTATAGACCTTTCTACTTAGCTAAGATTTTAAGAATCTCAAGGTCAACAGTCATTTTAATGTTAATTAGGGATCACATAAGTGTTACATATCTAATTTTGACTAATTATTTGAAGGTTACTTAAAACTTTTTTTCTAAATTCTAGAAAAGTGTTTCCAACTTGATTTTATTAATTAATGTTTTTTTTTAAAAAAAAAACTAAGCATGAAATAGATGAAACAAGTTTTTGTTTCATCTTTACAGAAACTAAGTAATATCAAGATAACATAAAACTAATTGCTTAAGGCCATTTGGCATTGCTTTTATTTTTTTTAATTCAAAAATCTAAGACAAAAAATGAACTAGACCAAATTGGCTTGTTTAATGAAAATATTTTGCTTTTAAAATTATTTGCAGAGTATATAGAACCTTGGTCGCAAACTTACAAATTCGAATGAAAAAGAAAAAAAGGAATGAATCTATAAAACCTTTATTTTGTGCAAATGCTATCTTCAACATCAATCTTCTTATAACATTTTACTAATTTGTAAAGGAACAAAAAAAAAAAAATGATGTGAAATAAGCTTTTATAATTAAACTTGTCAAATAGTAAATTAAGATCAAAGGATGCAAGTCTAATTTATTTATAATTCTCACACCATACCACTATTGTTTCATTGGCATGGAACTTTGTCTCATAGCATGAAAAAATTATCCTTTGTTGACTCTCTTAAGATCGAAGCCTATAAAACATGGATATTTCAAAATGGGTCTCGTACCATTATCCGATATGTATCCATAATAAGCTCAATATGCATCAAATTTGTGTAGTATTATAAAAACTTATTTTCAATATATTATGGATATGTATGGGATGTGTTTGGAGTCAAAATCAAAATTTTTATCAAAAAAAAGGGGTCTTTTGCGTCAAGGTTGACTCTTTTATTTCATATTTAGGGATAACACATATAATTAATAATTCATAACTAAAGCTAATAAAATTTTGAAAGTTTCTATCTTTTTAAATTAAAGTTAGATGTTTTCAAAGTTTTAAAATGGATGAACGTTAAACAAACATTTTATTCTTTTGTAATGTATAATACGTTAGAAGGAAGTATCCTTTTGTTGTAAATAGCTTCTAATCAAACTTATATTTATTTTTGGTGATGGGCTGATAGCTATTAAATCTTTTAATCTACAAATTTGCATAATATATTCTTCATTATTAAAATTTTATATTAATTAATTGATATATTCTCGATGTATTGTATCTTAAATTTTGACGAATTGGTCTATCTTTGTATCCATATCATATCATATTCTGTACTCAGCGGCAGACCTTAAATTTTGAAAAACTTTTTAAATTTTGAAAAACTTTTTGCTGCATACAAAGTTCATAGTATATAATCCTAAGACAAAGTTTATCATTTTTAATCTAATCCTTCCAAAAAAATGTTTTAAGGTTCGCTACTGCTTGTACTTATATTTGTATCCATGCTTCATGGGTCCAAGCTAATGCATAAAGTGTATTCATCTAATGGTTTTAATTTTCTCTAGGTTTATAGCCTTTTTTAAACTTAAAAAAATAAAAAAGAAGAAAGAATATAACTATTTTCTATGAAGCAAAACTTCAAGAATATATGTACCCATATTCCAAATAAAACACCATTTGATTTGAACATAAATAAGTTGGTCTGGCTTGGACTCAAAACATTATACTTTTATATCAAAAAAGTTTGGACATTGCTTTCACTAGAAAAAAAAATTTGAATTAGCTGATATTGATTATGCCATGATCAATGAGCAGTGTAGGTTTTTTCCATACCTGGATGATGAGGAATTAAAATCTGCTATGCATATTAGAAAATGGATTTATTGCAAAGTATTAGAGATGTATTGAGGTAGTTTCTTTATTAATTTTCATAATTATATAATGCTTTGTTGCAGTTATCATTCATATGTCCATATTATAACTCAAATAAGGGCAATCATCTCTAAAATAAGAACCATGATCATTTTGATAAAAAAAAACAATTGTCACCATGATAATTATCATATTGTCATCATTCACATAAGAATAATGGTTGATATAGTAACAAAGATATATATATGATAAAATTCACCCATTACAAGGAAAAAGTATATTGAATTTTCATCATACAAAGTAGTTGAGCACTAACATAAATAATTGAGAGAACAAGAGATACTTTACAATTGGTAGATCTTTTGCCTTATAGGCTTACCTAATCATAAGATACATGGTTATCATAGTCGAGTTTGATGACCAAATATAATGCTATTCTTGTTATAGAGAGTGATCTCAAATGAAGTCCTTTTCTTACGTTGTCATGAGAAAAGATGTTATTTCTAGTAATAACTTTCCTTGGATGATGCTTACTAGAGTAGCTTCTTTACAAATAATAACCTCGTTTGGATAATTGTTTGTGCAAACAATTATAACTATATCTAGTATTAAGATCTCTTATATCTTGAAAACCTTGCTTAGGAAATCAATTCAACAATAAATCATCCATATATAGCCTTTTATAGGGTTGATAAATGATTGATTTTTAGTTCTTTATATATTGGACATAAATTGTTCCCAAAAATCTTTATTAATGTAACATAAGGCTGTTTAGAACTCTAAAAATAGAGCTACATTGCAACTTAAGCTGCAATGCAACTTGCATTACTTGCTCTATCTTTCCTAACCCCTATTTGGATAGAGATGCGGGGAACAGTAGAGGAAGAAACCCCTATTTGGATAGAGATGTGGGGAAAAGGAGAGGAGCAATAAAAGAGAAAGGAGAGGAAGGAAAGGATGAGGGTGAGGAAGAAGAGTCTAAGAAAAACCATAACAAGGTAGTGGCATGGTCTTCGATGCTAGTGAAGAAAATTATTGAGGGTTAACAAAAGTAGGAGAGATTTTAGGTATTAAAATAATTAATGAAATTAACCTTTTCATTTAAGTTTATTGTTGCTAGACGTGAGGGGGTTATTAAGCAAGGGCAAGGGGGATTTTAGGAATTAAAATAATAAGTGAAATTAAGCTTTTCATTTAAGTTATTATTGTTGGATCAAAAAAATTGCTAGCATTCTAGACATGGGATTCATAGTGAAAATTTAAGGACAATGGGAGAAAGGAATAATCCAACCATTTAGAATATATATAAAAAAAAAAAGAAATTTTGAAGAATTGGCTAATCCATCATCTCAATAGAATCTTTGTTGCTAGTCATCTCTAGTTACATGATTGATGTAACCCTTTTCACCAACTTCCATCCATTACTAGCTTTTCTGATGGTTGATCAATTAGTTGGATCTATTGGTTAATGTGCATAACCAAATGTATTGTTTGTCAGTCATAAAGCTATGGCCATAGCTTATCCTTCGCTTTTCAAAATCGATTTGGGAAAGGAGAAGATGAGGTGAGAATGAAAGGTTGAAAGGTCCTAAACATGAACAGAGGAGATCCAGTGAGATATTAGGAAAGCTAAAAGAGGTGAAGTTCAAATCAATATCGGAGAGAAGAGAGATGATGACAAGAGATGGAGTGATAAGACTTTGATTGAGATGGAATAGAGAGAAAAAAATTATGTTTTAATTAAGATATCTTTTTGAGTAATCGTAACCTAGCTTGCAAACGTCATTTTAGCTCTAAGTTGATTTATTATAAAATAGTTTTACATTGCAACTTGATTGAGATGGAGTTTAAGGCATTTAAACAAGCAAATTAATCTACATCGAAAACTTAAATTGTAAGTGACATCACATGTAGCACCACGAACAACTCCATAATTATTTGGGACAAATTTTTAGACCTAAATATGTAACAAATGCACCAGGCACATTGGACCATATTGATCGAGATTTGATATTTAATATGATCTATATTTCTATAGTAAACACTAGGTATTACACAAACATTTCAAATATATACTGATGAGATTCCAAGATGGTTATCAATTTCAATACCAATATTTAAAACATTGCGAATCAAATTTGTCCAATCTTCTTCAATCTAAAGCTTTTAAGGTCAACAGAGTCATTTGCAAAAGTAAATCAAGCCCAAGTCATAATAAAATTCAGACCAAAGCTGAACCAATACACCCAGCCTGTCAGAAACCCATAAAGCCAATGGGACCTGCTGGCCCTTTCCGGGTCCGGCCGCCTCCACGGCTCAACGGACCTGATGCTCGAGACGATAGCCAAAGTACATGGGCCGATCGGATGGCGATCATCGGCTGCGACTCGCCATCCTGACCGTTCAATCAGCCACATCAAAGAAATATATATAAATCGCACGAGATGCAGTGAGCTCACCTTCTCCAACGCGGCCAGGAGGAACTTTATTCCGTTGGCGTCGTCCCCCGACCCCATCTCCGACCACCCGAACCCCATTCGCCGGAGAAGCGACGCCGACCGCCGGGAGGAGGCGGTAGGGGGGAGGAGGGCCTTCCACTCGGCCAGGCCCCCGCTCCTCCTCCTCCTCCTTGTGCTGGGGGTCTCGGCGCCGCAGGTGACGAGGTCCCTGGCGGCGAGGCCGGACATCACCCGCCTCGACCGCGTCCGGCGGACGATGGGGAGGCGGGCCGATGGGCGGGATGAGCGCGCTGGCGGGTCGGCGTCCAGCTCGGCGAACTTGCGGAGGAGCTCGGCGGAGGACGCCTTGGTCACGTGCTCGATCGTCGCGCTTGAGGTCTCGGTCTCGGTCTCGGTCTCGGTCCCCATGAGAGTTGTAGAGAGAGCTAGACAGAGAGGACAAAGGGAAGGGAATGGAATGGATGCGAGATGATAGGAATGGAGGAAGAGGCCGAAGTTGTCGCGGATTTGTAAGAGAGGGCGATCCGAGGTGACCGTTAGAGCGTGTCAGGATTGAGCATGGACAAGGCGGGGGGAATATAGCCGTTGAGGATGGGGAAATGGTGGGATCCAGCGAGCGTGGGCTCGCGTTCAACTCGTGTCCCCTGCGCTCGTCTCAGCGATGTGGGGCCCAACTGCTGCAGTCGAGGGCGCGGCAGCACTCAGATTCTTTGAGATTCGTGAGAATCTTTTTGATATGGTGATGTAAGTCTTTTTTGTATGAACCAGTAAATGTAGTCATCAAAACCTGACCGAAGATCCATCCGATCGTAGGATTAGATTTAATAGTTCAGTAGTTCCAAGTGTTCAACCATTGAACCTATAGCAGTGAACTATAAGAATGATTAATATCAAACCAAACCTTTGATTCAGTGACATATTATAATTTGAACCTAAGAAATATATTTTTTACTTTAAAATTTTATAACAAATTTAATTTTATTATTTTGATGATTTCTATATTGAGTTGGAATAGGTTAGTATAAGGTTCATCATTCTTGTAATTCTATTTAAGTTTAAAAACCTAATAAGTTTAATCAAGGATTCATTAAAGCCTTATAAATTATATTTTAAAATATTTTTCTAGATATTTTATTTTCTTTTAATTTTTAAGTTAAATTAAATTTTGAGATTCTTTATCTGAAGTAAAATTATCTTAACTTGATATTTGTTAAATCATAATTTTCTGAAATTCTCTAAATTTATTCTTGAGAGGGAAAGTTGATTTTTTATTCTTAACGAATTTAATTTTTATAATATTTTTGTTAAATTTAAATAAGAATATTTTTCTTATTTCTATAAAAAATCTTAAGCAATCCTTTTTTTTTTTCTTTTTATTTATTTAAATAATTTTTAGTAAAAATAAAAAAGATAAAAGAGGATGATAAAAGAGGTGTACAAAGCAATCACCTGCCACCTAGCTGACACCCAAATCGGGTAATTCAACACAATTCCCGCTGGTTCAAATTAGTTTACAGTTCATACTAAATCGAAGTTAAAAAATGAATCGGTTTCCTTTTGGTTCTTAAAATATAATTTAAATTAAAAAAATAATTCATTATGATGAATAACAATAATTTCTTCATAAACGTCAACTATTTGTGGCTTGAAAATTTAAATCTTTAAAATCAAGTTATTTAAACTATAATGGGATATAATATCCACATTAATTGTTGAAATTAATCTTAATTTTCTAAAAATAATAATATTAGAGAATGAGAGAGACGAGATAAAGAGTGTTAGATTGGTCAAAAAAAAATAAAAAATAAAAAAAGGGAAAGAGGGATGTAGGCCCAAAAAATAAAAAAAACCTAAAAAATAACACCAAAATTTAAATTATATTGGTTAAAAAAATATTTTTAAGGGATACAAAAGAAATGATCTGATTTTATCTGTTCTAAAAAAATCGACCAATTCATGTGGTTCTGATTGGGCCAATTAATGTAACCAATTCAATTAAAGAACTGATCTGATATCTATGCTAGTAAATAAAAGTTATAGGGTTGCATGATAACTAATGAGATGTTTCAATATTTTTGGAATTTTTGGGTGAATTTATGGGGCATTTTAATGATATTAATCTAGAATCAGACCACATTTTGAATCATATTAATATTCGAAGCTTTCTTAATGGGCACTGTTCAGGATTTGGCCACCTTCGCCAGGATTAGCTTTGTACGCGAACCGCAAAGAGAATGAATTGAAGTCCTGTTAAATGCGCCGGGTTAAAACTAAGGACAAAATATAGGTTGCTACCTTCTTATTTAAATATTAACAAATTACATTTATATAATTTAAAATATTATATATAAATATAATATATTTTAAGTTGTATTATATTAAGTTCATATATTTTGACATCTACACTTAACTACTATATATTTTATATCAAATTACATTCTTATGAAAGTTTAAGCACAATAAGTAGAGCTCGATTAGGTTTAAAACATAAGGATAGTTAAGTATAACATTTCAACTGCATAAGTGCAGTTTGATAACGTTTAAAACATATAGTAGTTAAGTGTAAATATCAAAAAATCATATGGACATAATTAGATAGAATTTAAAAATATGACAGTTAAATGTAATATTACAAATCTTATGGATGTAATTTGATAATGCTTAAATCATATGATAGTACTATCATTTGTATTTTATCCTAAAAATATGAAACCAAGGAGTTCACCATGGATTGTTTTAAGGGCATACAAAACCTTTATTAGTGGTGTGCATCCTGCTGGGTTCTTAAAGCTGCATGCTTCAAAACATTAGACTATCATTTTTTTCCATCTTACCATAGCATGCAATATAACTAATATAACAAATTAAATATAAGACATATTAAGTAATTTTGGATGGTTAGAATGCTTTTAATCAAATGGAAAGGTTCAAATGTCTCCTAAAATTTATTGATATTTTTATATATAAAATAGACAAGAAAATAAAAAATATTTTCTCATATATCAAGAAAATATATTATCAAAAAATCGCTTATATAAGAAAATTTTTTAAAAAAATTGCTAAGATTTCTTTTATATTAGTTTTGAGTTATTTAATTAGCAAATCATTAATTGTCGTGCATTTAGTGAAGAATGTTGGACTAAGGAAAGTTTGCAATTTAATGAAAGGAATCATGTTCTTATAAGAAACAAATGAAAAATCCCTTTTATGGTAGCGAGAACTTTTCATTTGCCAAAACCTACATATTTATAATGAAGTCTAAAATTTTAGGAATTGTAAATTGGGGAAAAGAATATTTTAGGAATCTTCTTGTTTAGAAGGAAACTTATTCATAACTAAAATACGTAAGTTTTAGAATTTGAATGTGAGAAATTTGAGAGAAAGGACACATATTTCAATCTAATGGTTAGAGGGAGGGCCTCTCATGCACATCAAAGGTGCCAATTATGATATATAAAGCCAATGAAAGGCTTTCTAGAAATCATGGAAGGTCATTGGTCGCCAGAGAGTATTTATCTCTTGTTGCTAGGGCTAGAAGCAGATTAGAGCAAGCTCGCGGCCTATCAGCAGCCTAGCTTCGGATGAGACCATGGACTACATCCAAGCTAATTTAGATCGAGTTTAGGCTTAAGGTTTAAAAAATTTTGGATCAGACTGAAGATGTTACTTGATCTATTCGACTTGAAGTCCAAGCCTTAAGGAGTCCCCAAACATTAGCTTTTAATATGGTCAGAAACTTATCTCCAAACTTCAAAATGTGGTGGGCTTTTTAGATTTTATATTGAATTTTCTTTCAACTAAGTGAGAATATCCTTTCATGTAATAGTACATTTTTTTGAGTGATTAGGTGCAATTAACTTAATCAGATCAATTTTTGAAATTTAATGTATTATATTATATCACATTATAAAAATTATATAATTTTTATTATAACAGCTTTCATTATAAAATTATAAAAGCTATGTTAAATTTTAATATTATAATATTATACTATCATAATAATATTAAAATTGTTATCATATTATAATTGTAATATTAATTGTTGTTACGCTATAATAGTAATAACGTAACTTTAATGTAATATTAATAATATTATAATATCATAGTAGTTAATACTATAATATGAATGTTGTTATATTTTAATGTCACAATATTAGATTTAATTTTATATTCATCAAAACCAAAAAAAATTTAAAAAAATTAATATAACAACTTTCATTATAATGTTATATTAAATTATAATATAATATAATATAATATTATAATTAATATAATAGTTATAATAATATTAAATTATAACAATTTCACTATAATATCTAAAATCATTAAAATAGTTTAAATTATAATGTAATTTAAATTAATATCACTAAATTATAACAATTAATTGAAAAACCCCCTCGGTTGGCTATAATGTAATTGAAAGACCTTCCTGCAATCATCTGTTTAAGAGATGATTCCAACGCGATCCGCTTAGAAAAATGTGGGGATGCCACGCAGGGATCCAAGAAAATGTTTTGGCCAAACATTATCTAGAAAAATTATTTTCAAAAAGATATTTAAATTAGCAAAGGTTCACTATGTTATCCTCAACAAGTAGCTTCCAAACTTTGTATTCTCAAATCTTGAAGAGCTGCAAGTCATGCAATTCATTTACTAGTAGAATGTCTCTTGAAAATGAATGTAAAATGAAAATAGCTTGATTGGATAGAGTTAAGCCAATCATTATACAAATAGAAGAGAGATATTGGGTGTTGATTAAGTACCTATGATAGGCCAGCTCAAGTTAAATCCAAACCCTTGGGGTTAGATCGAAGTTGCTAGGTTAGTTTCTAAAACCATGGAAAACCACTCCAAATGACTCCCCTTCCTCCTTTATTATTCCAATACGCATTTGAGAACTAGAATGAAAGTGAGGGACAATGGATTAATCAAGAGAGAATTGTGATCTCTTCTATTAACCTCATTGCAATTGAGACTAAGTAAAGATGGCAACTTTTTGACTGTGGCATGAGAAGATCTTTTACTTTGTGATCATTTTCCTTGGACCAATAATGCTTCTTAAGAATTTTAGGGCAGGATTCAACTTTTTTCCTCCATCCGTTTCATCCGTCTTTTCTGCTATGCATGCTTCTGTAAAGATTTTGGTTGGTGGATTCAGTTTGCATCCCAACAACAAATTGCATACCCAATTTTTTTTTTAAAAAAAAGTTTTTGGCGCACCATTGACTAATGCAATGACGAATAAATATTATAATCTAAGCTTATACTGCCACGTGTCTATCCTCCCTGGCTCCATTAATTCCCGTACGGCACGCGCCGGAGCTGACCGAGCTATCATCGCTGGAATTGAGGGGGAAAGAGCCGGTGATTCGAACGTCATACAAAACACCCGCCGGCCGAGTAGGAGGAATCCTTCCTCACCTTCCCATTTGTCACTCCCTCTTGTCCTCCTCTCCTCTCTCCTCTCTCTCTTCCCCTTGTTTTCTTTTCTCTTTCCTTTGTCTCCTCACTGGCCTCCGTCTAGAATGGACTCCCGCTCGTCCCCCATCCAACCACTCAATAATTTCCCCTCCCCATCTCCTCCAGCTCCTCCGATTCCCCGAAACTCTTGAATTCTCTCTCGGTGTGGGCTTCTGAAACTCCAATCACATTAACACGACGCATCGATCGTAGCTCTTCTTCCATGGCATCGCTGGAGGAGCTCCTTGCCAAAGAAGGGTTCAAGAAGGGGAAGATGAAGCATGGGCCAAGCCGCTCCGCCTCGTCCAGAGCAGTCAGTATGCCGTCTTCACGCGCTGCTCAAGAATGGAGTCCTTCGTCTCATAACGCCGACCGCAAGCTTCAGAGGGGGAGGGCCATGTCTGATGTATTTTCTCGGCAATCGAAGTCCACCTGCTCGGAAGATGGAGGAATTAGAGGCGGGAGGCCGAAGAATTCTCGCATGCGGAGGGAGACATCCATGGATGATGGATATGAGAAAGAATCAGTGAAGGATTCTGGATCAGGTGAGCGCAATGACTTTGGAAAAGCCAAGGCGGCAGCATTCAATGGAAGACTCCGAGCTTCCCGTGCTAATGGCGTCGAGGACTTTAAGACTCAAGACAGAGAGGGACAGAGGCTTCAGCATTCTGGTAAGAAGTTTCAGGAGAAACAGACATATGAACACAGTTATGACAATGATTTGTATGAGGATGAGAAGTTTGGCAAAGAAAGGAATTTTAACTTGAGGCCAAGCTTTAATCATGGTCTTCAGAATAAAAGGGATGATGATGTTGAGAATTCTGGTCCCACACTAGCAATTAGTGATGCTGCAGTTCAGGCCATTGTTTCGATCTTAACTGGGTACATCAGGCATTTCTTGAAAGATGAAAACTTCCGCGCATCGATTCGCCATAGCTGTGAAACTTGCCTTGGATTTAGCTCAGAAAGGGAGAACCATCAGAAAGATAGTGGAGTGGTTATCAGTCTCAAAGATGCAATTGGCACTGTGGAAAGAATGGTTGAGGAGGGTCAAGATGCAAAGGATTTGAAGAAAGCTTCACTAAAGCTTAGTGTTATCACAGGATTAAACTCGACTGAATTCACTTCTGGAGTTCCGAATTCACTTCTGATAGCATGTGCACATCTTTACCTTAGTGTGATTTATAATCATCAGAAGAAGGACAGGGTTTCAGCCAAACATATCCTTCAGGCTTTCTGCAATGCTCCAAATCAAGCACGGACAGTTCTCTTGCCAGCTTTATGGGAACAACTTTTCCTTCCACATTTCTCCCATTTGAGGGAATGGTATGACAAAGAAGCAGAATCCATATCAAGAACATCACGGCGAGTTAAGAAAACAAAGCTTCTGGAAAAGGTCTACAATGACATACTTGATATGGGTACTTATCAAATTGCAGATTATTACAAAGAATGGATTATGGAGGGAAATGAAGGCCCTGCACTTCCTTCAATTCCAATCCCTTCTGCATCTTATCCCCCAAGAGAAGGTTCTAATGCAGATGCTTTAGATGTAGTTTCCTCCCCAAGAAGTCCTGTTTCATCTCAACCAGTGGTGAGCAGAAGGTTGTATGAATCTGTTTTCAGTCAATCAAAGAAAATGGAAGAAGCTGAAGAATTGAAAGGAGGCAAGGAGAAGATCGAAGAGGGACAGTGCAGTGTTCATACAAGAAGCTCTGAAAATCTAATACAAGAATATGAGGAATACTCCCCCAACTCTGGAATACAAACACAAGAGGATAACATCACTGGTTCTCAAGAGCCAAAGGAATCATCAAATGTAAGGGATATCAAATAAATTTTTCCTTTATCTTCTCATTTTGATTATATATTGTTCCCTGGAATTCTCTAAGTAACATACAACATATATTAAAAGCAAAATTATCAAGCATTCAGTTTTCATGGGTTTATTCTGATTTTTTTTTTTTTTTTCCAAATGTACTCATGTCTGCAATAAAAACTTCATGTGCGTGTGTGTGTGAGAGAGAGGACACTATTTTATACTTTTGACAACTTAAAAAATTTATGGTGCTAAATTTTGAATTGAGCTCCTCAATCTTGTTCACAATGTTGTTTCCTTTTTGTTTTTCAAAATATTTCTGACCTCGCAGGGAGATGCATGGAGAGCTAAAGAGTCTTGCAATTCATGCAAAGTGGCAGATCCCCAGGTAAAAATCCCCATTGTTGAATGCCATGGCGTCCAATCTAAGCCTGCCATCTTAGGATGCACTTCTTTCCCCAGTCTCTCTCCACAGACAAAAGAGAATGAGCTTATTCTCAGAACATTGGCACAAGCCATCTTCAAACCACAGGTGATCGATCATCTCCATCATATAATGATTTATCCTTCTTAATTATGTCAAGAACTTTCCAATTAATGGCAGTGGATCTCTATTCTGCCTACTTTTTGGTGCAGGCACGTAATGCAGAAATGATAGGATCTGAGGTGAAGAATACCGAGTTGTTAACTAAGAATTCTGATGCAAACTCAGAGACACTAAACTCTAGGTACTGAACCCATGACCATTCTCTTCATGAACTCTTTTCAGTGTGTGTCATCTATAGCTTGCTCTGAGGTTGTATTCATTAAAGTTAATAGGTTTACTCTTGTTGTTATTCCTGACTTTGCATGGCCTAGCATTCCTTCTTCATAGCAAGCTGTTAAAAATGACTCATGATATATTTCTCAGTGCAGAATCAATTGAAAATTATGAAGATGCTGACCAAAGCTCCATTTTCTCTAGCATTCCAAAGGATTTTATGTGTCCTTTAACAGGGCAGCTTTTCAAGGACCCTGTGACACTAGAGACTGGGCAGACCTTCGAGCGAGCGGCCATTAAAGAATGGTTTGATCGAGGCAATAGAACATGTCCTGTTACTGGACAAGAACTGGAATATTTGAGTGTGCCGGTAATGAATTTGGTGTTGAAGCGCTTAATTGATGCTTGGAAATTGGAACATTGCAAAAACCTCCTTGTTTTTGCCACCCAAATAGCAGGGAATGCAAAAAAGCAAGATTATAAATCCAAAGATGAGTCAGCTTTGTATATAATAGAACAGCTTCTTACTGGTTTTAGCACAGAGGAACAAATAGAAAATGCCAGACACCTCATCACTCTTGGTGGTTTAGATTTTCTTATACACAGGTTTGAACTGGGAAATTTAGAGGAAAAAACATGCATCGCTGGACTTTTGTTATGCTGTATCAAGGCTGATGGCTGTTGCAGGAGCTACTTGGCAACAAATTTAAAAAGCTTGTGTATTCTTGATCTTCTCCACGGTGATCATATTAGTTCAAGGACAAATGCTGTGCTGCTGTTGATCGAACTGATTTGCCTAGAAAGGTTTGTATTTTGTTTTAGTTGTTAATGTGAGTACTTACGCTGTGGTCATTTCATAACTACATTCCACTAGACCTGAAAATATATTCTAACTAAATTTGAAGTCATTTTTTTTTCTTTCTTCCAGATTATCAAAGAACATAAATTCGTTCAATTTATACTTTTACAGTGATGTTCTTATTCATGTTCCCTCATGTCAAAGTGTTGTCTTTTGAGAATTATTAGCACAATATGTTCTCTCAATAATAATATTATTACCTTCTGCAAGAATTTGCATCAGTTAGTCTAGGTCATTTTGCTCAAAAGTAGCTGTTTTGGCCCTTCTGGCCCTAAAATTAAAAGCTTCAAATTTTTTGATCATACAATAGCATTGCTTACATTTTACCTCCATATGTTAATATCTGTTGGTTGTTTTGGGTTTCACAGAAGGACAGCACTCACAACGTTCTTAAGTGGGTTGCAAACCAAAGCAATTATGAACACAATGCACGTCCTGCTTATCTATCTTCAGACCTCACCACCTGAAGAACGAGTCCTTGCTGCCGTTCTTCTTTTACAAATTGATCTTATGGTATTCTTCTTACTGTCTGTTTTGGTATATTTAACTAGATTTATCCTCTTGCACCACATCTATCATCTTGCCTGTAACTACTACTCCTTAGCTGCTCTTATGTGCTATACAGACCGTATAAAGCGAGGCAGTCAAAGTAATAAAAACGTCAACATGCCGATAGCTGCCACCTCTGCTAAGCCAATGTCAACAATGTTTGATACCTTCCCATATTTCTAGATTTCCCACAATACTAAAGTTGATCCTGTGCATGGAACTCTTATTTTATATTATTTAGATTTTCACTTTTTTTACAATATAAAATGTTTATACAATATTATAGATATGTTTAGTTCTAGTATGCTATTCTTTTAACACATCTATTGCCTTCCAAAGCAATATATGTTTGTTGGTTGTCTCTACATTCGAATGCTTATTTAGCCATTGTGGAAAACTATTTTCATCTTGCAGCATTTTTTTTTTTTTCCGTTGCAAGTATAAAAAATATTGCCAGAATGTACTGATACATTTTAGATGCCAAGTTTTTCATTAGGGTCTCCTTAAACAACCATGGTAGCCATTGATTTCATTATGATATTAGTTCTTTCGAATTTCAATTACATCCCGAAAGGCCAGTTTCATAGATAACATTATATGCCATTTTTTATCATATGCAGATTTAGCCATAATGGATATTCAAACTTTTACAATATGTGTAGCAGGTAAAGCCCCATAGGTATAGCATGTACAGAGAAGAGGCTCTCGATGGCATTACGTTAGCTCTAAATTGCTGTTCATTTGACCAGAGAGTTATACCAAATTCTCAGAGGGCTCTTCTCATGCTGGGAGGCTACTTCTCTTCATCTGGAGAGGTATTGACGGAGGACTGGTTGCTGCAGAAAGCAGGATACTCTGATGTTGGCTTTGTGAACTATGATGGTGGGGTTGATGAAAGTATGATGGTACGTTAATATCTTGTGAAGCCATATTTTTCTTTTTATTGGTCACTATCCTTCACTTTGTAACTGTATCAAGTTGGCTACTGCAAAAAGTGTTTTCAGAGCAGTCTTTTAAGCATTTGGATTCATCTGTTCAATTAAAGTTCCTATATTGCTGCTTAGCATGTGATTTGTTGGAGCTTAGAAGCATGGAGCATAGCTTAGAATGGCCTTTTATATGACTCTGAAGTATAGATCCATCAATTGTAGTGGTTATCTCATAGAAACACACACATAGTATGATGGCAGTTACAAGCTCCATAACACATCATTCTACTTGTGTCTGATCAGTGGCTGATGTCAAGTTGATCATGCAGATGACACATTGCTGATTTCATTATTGTTTTTACCTATACAGCTGAACACATGATCTTTGCTTTGTTTTGTACTTGACTAGCTATCATGCCATACAACATTTGCATCCTAAATTGTTAGGGGATATAGTAATGTTGATTATTGAGCCATAAGTTATATTATTTTTTACAAGGTTTTAATTTTCATGGGATGAAGCTATTCCGGTTTTTCCATTGAGTGGGACGCACCGCCATTCCATCTCATCCCGACACTTGGGACATGAGATATCTATCTTATAAGTTGTGCTGATTGAAACGTTGGTAGAATGGTCCCATCCCGATACTTGGGACAATCCGTCCCAGCATCTCATGGGACATCCCATCAAGATCTGAAACTATGATTCTTTATGCCTAACAAGTTTAACTCACTAGAAAGCAGGAAGGATGAATTGATGCTGGCTCTTTCTTGCATTATATTCATTTTCGCTTTTATCTTTTGACCTTTCATGGCAATATGACGTTCACATGAAGAAATCCTATATAAGAGCTTTTTCCCCAGCTAGCAGTAAGAATATATGGATATACTATCTTGGTAAGGCATCTCTTGGTCATTAAATATAAGCTACATTGCACAATGAAATACAAAATGTTTTTATTATGTCTTCCCCTCTTTGTCTTGGTTTTTCTTGTAGTTAGGCATTTTTTGTAAAACATGCTTCAGTTGAAAAGTTTCATTTTACTGATTTCAGGAAGAAGCTAAAGAAAAGGAAAAATGGTTGAAAAATTTGACTTTGACCCTCCTTCGAAGTGGAAAGAGATCATTTCTAGAGACTCTGTCAAAGTGTTTAGGTTCTGGGAACCCAAAGTTGGTAAGGGCATGCCTGGCCACAGTTGCT
Source organism: Metroxylon sagu (assembly GCA_017589505.3). Classification (NCBI taxonomy): domain Eukaryota; kingdom Viridiplantae; phylum Streptophyta; class Magnoliopsida; order Arecales; family Arecaceae; genus Metroxylon; species Metroxylon sagu. Next base: position 909,453 of record JACVBY030000634.1, on the reverse strand, counting down.
TGGATGAGCCATGAACTTGTCTCTCTGTCTGAAGCTGGGTACCAGCTCTCTGCATTCTCATCTCTCTTTCCTCGGTTGAAAGAAAGTTTAGAGAACAGCGAGCAGATTGAGCATAGGGTACTAGCTTCAATGTCTTTGTTCAATTTTAGCAAGATTACAGGTAAGCTTAGCTAAATCCAAAGCTAAAAACTCAATACATTATTTCTCTGGTAGAAGGACTTGATATGAAGTAATCTTTGAAAGTTTCTGAGAACTGCATCGCTGCAGAAATAAGTAGAACTGTTTTTTCCCTTCAGCATGTGAGGAAACAGCCTTTGATGCAATTTCTTGATCAAAATTCAAGTAGTTTTTTTTTTTTTTCTTTTTTTTGATAAGGACAACAAATAGTTCATCAATGAAAGAATCTGAATTCAATTTCTTGTATACTATGGACCCTTCTTTTGATCTTTCAATAAAACAATTTCGGTTTAATATTCTACACTATTGCTTGGACCTATACAAATCTTTTCTCATCAAGCTGAGAGGGCTAGTAAAGTTTTATTTGCTTCAAATGTTCATATTAATCCATGAAAAATAATTATGACATCAGAATGGATCTTTTCTGATTTTCTTTTTCCCCTCCATTTGATGACTGCAGAATGCAGGGTCTTTCTCATGACTTTTGCAGAGGAGTTGCAGAATCCTCTAAAAAACCTTTTAGACATAACCTGGACTGCAAAGCAGCTTTATGGTACCATCTTTGGAGAACTCTAAAATCTACAGGCATCTTAGAGGGCATAGATATAATGCTATTTACTGGAGATTATCATTCTGGCTGAATTCAATCAAGTTCCTTCACTAGCCTGTGTGAATATGTACAACTTAGTGATTGTTAATTGTAACCATACAATATATGTAGAATGATTAATTATAAGTAGTTAAATATTTTGCACAACCATTCAATTCTGTTGATATAATTAGTTAAATCTTGATGGAATCATCAATATTGTCAAAATTTGTATGCTTTTCTAGGATATGCAACAAATTCATTTGAGATGAGCCTATTCCAGGGATAGAACAAAAAAAAATCTACATCTTTGTTGCAAGCTTTTATTCTTTTGAAAAGCTAAAAAAGGTCCATCTTTGAAACCATTATACCAATGTGAAATTTGTCATATGTAATGCAGCATAAGCTAGAGCAAATAAGTGAACCATTTTAAGAGAAGTGGAAGCACTCTAGGTAGAAGCTTCAGAGACTAAATGGAGACCAAGTTACACATCAAAGTGTAGGCTTATAAATTTAACTGGGATGATTGTACATGATGACCAAATCTTATGCTTAAACAATCATAGGGTTGGAGTACATAATAGATATTAAATTTGTAGTAAAAATTTAACAATTCAAAGACCAATGATTGATCTTTGCTTAAAAACAGAAAAAGATCAATGATGGGTCATCCAAATTGGATATCAACACTATTTAACATGATACATTGAATAAAGAATGGCATGATAATTTGATGCAAATAATTTGATGGCATGATAAAATGTTTTACTATGCTTTAAGCATCATTGGCACAAGTTTGGCATTTGGGAATAATATGGCCAGAGGTAATTATTTAAAATTTACAAGAAATCCAGCAAATTTGTCAAACATTTAGAGAGATTTTGTATAACCAAGAATAAGGAAAAAAATAGTATCACTAAAAAATAATATAAACTTTCTAACATATTTGTAAACTTATTTGCTTAAATAAGTATAAGAGAGGCAAATAATAACAAATGATAATAAAAAACAGCACCACTGCCGGCAATATAGGGTATCACAACCTTAAAAGAGTCACAAATAAGTTGTGAATAAGTAATAAAATTTTGTGTGTAATTTAAGAATAATTAAATAGTTTTGGATGGACCTATTTTGGAGAATGATTCGGAAAATTATTTGGCTGAGAGAAAACTGACAACAATTTGAAAATTTCTCAAAAATATGGAGAAGAGTGTAACTATACTAAGCATCAAAATCGGCCAGTGCATATTTAAGTAATAGAGATCATGATCAATGAAGTTTTCAATTTGAATACTTTATTAAATTTTTTGAATACCATCCACTTTGCACCCACTTAAATATATAGGTAAGAGATGCTCAAATCCATCACAATCAATGATGTGGATCTCCAGCTTGGATGGCCTTGTGATTTTTGCTTTGACAGAGACTGATTGTTTGATGTGTAGATTTATATGTGATTGTATACTCTCAAATGCCACAACAATGCACAAAAGCGCAGAGAATTTGAGATTATCAAAGAAGGCAACTGAGATACTATTTATAAATAGGCCATGATTAATATAATAGCCTTTGATCTGTTACTCTTATTAGTTATATAGGTATTCTATATTGGAATAAAAACAAAGGATATATCCTTCTCATTAATTTACAAGTCTTAGATAATAACCTCCTTGCAGATGCACAATCCTTGGGTCCTTATTTTAAAAAATAAACTTGATATTTTAAATGACATGCAAAGTTTTCCTTGAAGCCGATGCCAATTAGTTGCATAAAAGACCATTCAGCTACTGAGTGAGATCTCCATCTATCCAGTGATTTATCAATGACACTACCCAAATGTCAGCTGAATTATAATACGTGACCAGAAGAGTCCTTGCTGACGAGCTTCACTTTCCATCTCCTCTACCATATCAGATAATACTTCAACCTTAAGCCATAGCTTCTAAGCCTTCATCAGTTTTGGACTGCTGTCATTTGTTTGACCACGGATGCCCTATGCAACCCCTTTTTAAGATTAGAGTACACCTCTATTAGTCAAGCTCTTATTTAAGAGAGAAAGAGGATACCTTTATCAGTCAAGCTCTTATTTAAGAGAGAAACAAGAGTGCGGCAGCTAGAAGTGAGTGCATTATGAAATGACATAATAGCCTTCAATATTTTCACTCATGCTTCTGATGTGCCCCACACTGCGCATTACATTTAACAAGCACTTCCTCTAAGCCAAGATGATAAAAGCCACAAGGTCTTCCCCTAGTGTTTTTGGTAACAATCATGGTGAAAGGATTTTTTTGGCTATAGTTTATGAAATGGCTTTAGCATCATCTTCTTGAGGTGCTCACCAGATAACAGATTGCCAATTGCATGGCAGCATAGGCAGACTCTTTAAATTTGACCCCATAATTTCACTGTCATATGTCCATTTCGCCTAAAGAGCTCAAATAGACTGCAAGCACTTATCAAGGATAATTGGTGATGGCAGTAGCAAGTATATAATAAATATAGGGAATTATACACCATTAGAAAAACCTATTTAGGTACATTGACAATCAAACCAACAAGCCACATAACAATAGACCCAAGAACCCAACACACAAGTAGGAAAACAAGAAGACCTGCCAAGATGGTAAGGAGCGGAGGGCCATCTGCAACACCTGAGCTGCTATCATCAGCTTTGTCCTTGGAAGTAGTTTCTGGATTAGAAGCACCTGAAGCAAGAACTACAGGCACCCTGCCCTTCACAAGCAAGCTAACAGCACTCCCAAGCCTGGAAAGAGATTTTAACATTGACGCACTAAATGACTGACTGAAAAGAGAAAAATTTCAACCAGCAGTACTACAGAACATGCAGTTGAAGGTTACTTCTGATCTAAAAGGAATGCTTTCTTTGATGGAAACTAAAAGAGATATTTCATTTAATTTTAACAAGAAATTAACTTTAAAAAAAAAATCTTCACTTGATGGATAAATAATACGCTGCATATATCAATAAAAATATAGATGATGAAACACATTTTCACATTCCTGTAATGGTAAAATATTCAGTAGTCATTAGATGAGAAATAGGACAGGTAGAGCCTGGACAAACAGCCACTTACCAGGCATGGAACACATTAAAAGCATCTAATGTGGCTATAGCTTCAAAATCTAGCATTTCCACTAAGAAATGTTTGACACTATGAGAAAGACAATTAAACAGTTTTCAGGACCAGCAACACAGGTTCTGACCAATCAAGAGTATGTGTGGTGAACTTGCTTACAATAGTCATAAGTCAGAACTGGGAAACGTACCTTTAGTATGTATGCTTGTAAGCAAAAATATACTAAATGCACACACTGCAGTCAAAATTTGGAAAAGCTACTGTCATAAAATAACCATGCTAAACCTACAAGCTTGTGTGGGCAACAAGAGCTAACTCAGTGTATTTAGGGTACACACTATAGTTAAAATTTGGAAACTACTCTCATACAATGGCCATGCTAAACACACATGCTCATGGAGGCAATAAGAGTTTACATGCCTTATGACCTGACTGTATTTAATCTTGGAACATAGTAGTTCGTGTTCTTTCTTACATGCATATGTATATGACACACAGACCCCATTATACAATTTCAAAACTTCAGAATGAATAAAAATCTGAAATTACCAACTCAAACCTCCATCTTCTGATTACTCAATAACATCATAATAATTTTCATGCTACAGAAAAAAAAAAAAAAACATTTTACTAAAGTGTCCAGGTAACAGAACTTTGTACCAAACTGAACAGACCCTGACCAGACATCAACCTGGCCAACAGGCCAGGCCATTGGATTAACTGTCTGGTCAATCAATTGAGATATAATGCTAATTGAAAATTTAAACAAAAAATATAAGTTACGAAGAGAAATACAAGAAACTGTTTGGAGGCAGAAGCACTGGGTGTTAAGTGATAGAACTCGATCCCTCCAACAACTTGTTGAAGAATGATAATGGGGTTGGAGACAGGAGACCATCGTTAAAATTGCAGTGCACTATGAGGTGACATGATAGAGGGGAAGGGGCAGTGCTCTTCTCTTCTCTCACTCTCTTTGCATCATTTGAAGCAGAGATCAAGTCATCCATCTCCATTTAGTTTTCCTCTTCTTGTTTTTAATTTACATTTGAAAAGAACTAAATTGTCCGCAAAAAATTTAAAAACTGCAGGGAAATGAGCAAGAACAAGCTAGCCTTTTGGAATATCAACTAGTTTCTAAATCACATTCAGGTTGCAAGTTCAGCAAAAAGTTGGACAGTTTGGACAGTCTTAAATAGATAACAAGCTTAAACAATTCAATTACTTGACTAAGGGGCCAGTAGACCATTTCACCAGTTCACTTGGCTATGGTACTCCTGGTTTGATAATAATGCCTGATACATTTTTGTTTCATTTTTCTGAAGTAGAGAACTATCTGATAACTTAAAATTTTCAAAAGATATATTCAAAAAACTAAACAGAAAGCCTACAAATTGACATGATGATGTAAGAATTTGCTATGGAGCAAAGCTAGTGTCACACAGAAATTTCTCACATTTTGTACCGTTTTCAATTGGCACTTTACAAGCTACCAAGCAAACGAACAATAGGCGGCCTGCAAAATTGACAGTGCAAGCTTTCTCTGATATTACTATATTAGTTAGGCTTTTTCTTTGTTTAGACGTTGTATTGTCTTATTAAAGCCAGTAAATGATTGAAACCATTAGCCCCACTATTTTTAAATTCTTAGGTTTTTCTATTTCTTTACATACACCTTTCCTTTCCATCATTGAAAGATCACCAAAGGTTTCTCTAGACAATATTAGCTGCACTATTACTTTACTGATCGCTTTTTTGCTTCCCATCCTTCTTACATTTCAAAGTCTCAGAAAGTGAGCCAATTGATCAACTCCTTGATCCACCATGATGACTACCTTCAATGGAAAGATATAATCCCACTTTATAGCTACCTCTTTTATAGCTAATCAGTAGATCTGAAAATAATAACATGAACTTCTCTTCTGAGACTTCTTGTTTTGCTTGACTGGAGCAATGGGTCTTCAGGGATCGCTGAATACCAAATACAGAGATACAATATCAAATTTTCTGAATCAATAAATCAAAAATGGGAAGGTGGAAGAAGAAAGCCTTAATGCTCGAACCATTGCATTTCTGTGCGAACTTGACTTCTTTTCTTTATTTCCAAATAACATGCATGATAATAGCCAGAGAGAGTTTTTCTATCGAGGTCAATTAAATGGAAAACAATCTAATATTTGTCGATTTATCTTTTCAAATCAATATAACCATGGGTTGTTTCATTTCATGGTTCGATTTGTTTTCACAGGACATCAACTCAGCCTTAATCCTCCACCTTTTCCATTAGGGTGGGGACTGGCATCACTGGTATTCTACACCAATTAAGGATATATAACAATAAGGTTCTGAAAAGTACTAGAATTCTCATATATAAGAATAAAGGAAATGCGAAAAACTTTTCAAATTATAGTGGAAGTGAACTCATAAACTATTCTCAAGTTATAAAAAAGGATGGTAAAACAAAGATTATGAAAAACTACAGGACATATAGCATTCTGAAAAGTATTGTGATTCCCATCTATAAGAATGAAGGAAATGAGAAAAACTTTTCTAATTAGAGTGGAAGTGAACTCATAAACTACTCCATTAAGTTATATGAAAAGATGGTGAAATAAAAATTATGAAAAAAAATACATGAATTTACCAAGAATTAATTCAGCTTTAAGCCAGACAGTTTAAACTAGAGGCTGTCTTTTCACACAGCAGATAGAAAAATAAGAAAAGAGAAGAATCTTTAGTAGTTTCGATGAAAGGAATTTGGTGGGAAAGGGTGTGTGTAAGCAATACATTGAAAATATCAACAACATATGCTAAAGCAACGGCAAGCAGTAGGATACTAAGACTCTATTTGGAACAGCTGTTGGGGGGCCAACAATAGTTATTTTCCATCAGCTATATGAGTTAATTATTTCCAAATAGTTGAGGCCAACAGCTACCCCAAACAGCATAAGATCTTAAAAACAGTAGAAATGAGAAAAAGGAAAATATGAAAATAAGATGCAGTTTTAGCAAAACTACAAGTGAAGACGAAGCCAGAATCATGACCGATGGACAATTGAAACCACATTGTGATAGCTTTGAGAGTTATTATGCAAACTAATGGGAAGACAAAAGAAGATGAAAAGAGCTAGATCTAGCTAGATGAAATAGATAGGTGCTTCAGTTTGTTAGATGATTCATGCACACCTTGGAAACTAAAGGGAAAAAATTGTAGAACAGCAATCACACTGCTATGTTTTAAAGAACAAAATGTTGGATCTAGAAATGGTTCAATAAAAGTATTTCTCATATATATATATTAGAGAGAGAGAGAGAGAGAGAGAGAGAGAGAGAGAGGTTCATGAAAATATAATGAACATGACAAAAATGATCATTTAAATGCATATTTGGTAAATGTAGAATAGATAAAGGAATAGCATATTAAAAGAAATATAAGAGTTTCACTGTTAAAGATGAAGTGATAGAAAACAAATTTAGATGATGTGGTCACACAGTATCCATGTCTGAAGAGGCTCCATTTAAGGTGGTGTATTTCAAGCTTTGTAAGAGGAATTAGAGCAAGAAGAAGAAAACCTAAGATAGCAGTAATGAAAGCTTTAAGACAGGGCAATGGCAAGATTCAAATAACATCAAGAGTCTTTGACAGAGTCGCAATCAGCTATAACAGTAAGAAAACTCTTGCCTCTTCCAATCAAGGGTCTCTGATAGAGTTGCCATCAGTTATAACAGTAACCCCGCGAATTACATTGACATCAACTCATACTACCCATTCCAGTGACCTGAAGGTTAACCGATCAATCATGCATTGCTACCTCTACCATGGTCCTTGATAATTTCCTTCACTAGAAAAGCGTCGACAGCTCTATGACACGAATGGTTTTCAATAGGACACTGACTATGCTATACTGAAATCCCAGTACTTTCTTAGCCTCTGCATTGCAACTTAGAGCCAGGGAATTCACCATCAACACTGCAAAGTATCAAAATACTCATAAATAGCTTTTCATCGATCAGACACCTATTTTTTATCAAAATAACCCATATAAACCACCTAAAGTCACTCCAAACCCACTCGAAAAAAGATCATGAAATACATTAGATAAAATTTTAAAAAACATAATCTTTACTTAGAGGCTTTTCTTAGTGAATTCTTTTAGTTAAAAAAAAAAAAAAAAAAAAAAAAAAAAGAAAGAAAGAAAAAGAAAAGGAAACATCCACATGATCCGAATTCCACCCCGTAACTGTAGAAACTTAATATTAAGTGGTTCTCTGAAGCTTGGAATGCTAGCACCAATCATCAACATAAAATATGACAGAAAATGATATATGAGTTCGAGGCACGCACGAAACGTTAATCCTGAGGTACAATTTTCACCCTCTTTCACGTATCGACAGCCAATTCCATTCCCCTCTGAACAATTCTAATGCATTCGATGACTTTTAGTAAACTCAGTGTTGCAGGCTTCTTAGATGCTATCGTTATTTTATATTATTTCAAACCTTAGAAGACATTCCCACGCTCGCATCCAGGATTTTAAGTGGGCAAAAACCTAATTAGATGAGGATGAGGGAGGTACCCGAAGCCGAGGCCGATGGGACGAGCGGTGGCCGGAGGCCGGAGAGGAGCGGTGGCGGGAAATTCGCTCCAGAAGCCGCCGCGGCGTGGAAGCCCTTGAGCAAAGATTGTGGAGGTGGAGAACATCGTGGCCATGGCAAGCAAAGAGGGAAAAGGAAAACGCCGTCAGAAATAACACGACTGAATAAATAAGATTTTTTTTTACAAATATATAATAATAGAAAAAAAAAAAAAAAATCCGAACCCATCTGTTGGTCCCCAGTGGAATTCAAAGGCCAGACCATCTAGCACAGACTAACAAGGATAGAACTTTAATGGTACTGATTTTATAGGGGCCGAGCTAGCATGCTGTGTATGGAATGAACTTATAATCTGATGATCGAGTCGATTCCATGATTATAAGTTCATAACCTCAGCCCATTCCTATTTTGGGCGGAACAGATCTACTAATTCTTTTATTCCAGTTAGTAAGAGGGATCTTGAACTAAGAAATAGACCTAAAAGCTAAAAGAGGGTATCCTAAGCAATTGCAAGAATTAGGTTCATTGATATTCCTGTTATAGTAGATGCTATCACACATACAGTCATACTCAATTCGATGCTTCACTTAAATCTTGAAAACATGAAAAAAATTAAGGAGTAACAAGTATAGAACTTTAATGGCACTTGATGCTGTGAGGGCTCGTGCTAGTATATATTTCATTTCACATATTTCATTTTATATTAATTGTGTTTCAACTAAAACTTAAAAGCACGTAAAAAATAAAGCATATAAAATAATATTTTTTGATTTTTTTTTAGATGTGTTTATAAAATGCTATAGATGGGCTCATTTATTGTTGGCCATAAATCAATTATAAAGTTTATAATTAGATCTAAATAGATTTATAATTGAACTCCTAATCAGAAAAGGATGTTAAGATTCAAAAGTAGAAAGTATCTAAGAGTTTGTTATGTTCTATGTTCTACGTTTAGTGCCTCATTAATTATGTATTAAATAGATCTTTAATATACATACATACATACATATATATATATATATAGACACGCACACACACACAAACAGTGAAGAAGCTCAAATAACATTGTAATGCCTCAAGACCACCCGCTGATTCAATTAATTTGTTAGTGGGATAAAACCACAGTCCTAAAAATTTGAGTGAAAGTTAATTGGTAATAGATGAACCTGAGTTATAAATTCTTAAACCTTTTTTTTTTTCATCCGATGTGAAACTATTTTTGGATATTACAAATGCCTTTTGACTAGTCTTAATAGATAAGATCCTAAGTTACCATAGGTGTGTATAACATAGATATGCAACATTGCAATGCACACTACCTAAATACATAAACCATTGAGGTATTTGACGTCTTGAGTTTATTGACTAATGTAACATAGGTGGAGCACCTTGATCACCAAGTATTTTACAAATTGCATGGTGCCTACAAGTAACATCTCCAAGTTGCCTTATTTTGTGACCAAAATGAACTAAAAGAGCTAAAAAGTACATTAAAGACTGAAGTTCTTTGAATTTGCAACCGTCAAAAGTTCATTCACAATTGAATGATATTACATTCAGATTATCTAAAATAAAAACATACAACAAAGGTTAGTTATTAATGTTTCAAGTGGCAATGCAATAAATAATAAAGTACAAAAAAAATGGTGTTGTCCCAGTCCCTCACAGGTCCCCAAGTTGTGTCATGCTCGACTATATAGGTATGCCAGTGTCGATTTTACTACGTGCTAGTTTCCAGTCATTATAAACGAAGGACCCATGCTCCCTAATGGGCTGGTCATGTTGCCTGAGAGAGGATGCTGGCATTGCCGTCCAAGAGCCACCATTGGGCAAAAATAGAAGAAAATGTGGAGGCACATGTGAAGATATGCAGCACCGCCATGATCATGGATGAAAAAGGATCGTTGTGCGCACTTGATCATATTAAGCAGCATGCACAATGATTTAATCAAATATTTTAAGAGTTTTCAGATAGCTCAAGCTATATGGAATCAACTTAAGATTAGGTATGGAAAGACCTCAGCAACGACGCTACGTGCCTTGAACCTATGATTTATGCAGTGTACCAAGGATCCAAATAATTTGATGTTCGACTACCTTTTTATGATGAGGATCATGAATAGAGATCTAAGGAATTCTAGAGTCGACCTTACTAATGAATAGCAGATCCTCGCAGTGATTCGTTCACTGTTGGATCCTTAGTGGAGCCAAATGAAATTCTTGATGACTCACAGTAAAAATATCAAAACTTTTGAGGACATATCTCATCATTGAGTTAGAGGCAGAGCGTATTGAGACCTCTTGCCCCTTGTCCTATGTAGCCTTGGTTGAGACTTCGAGCCCAAGAGTAGAAGTAGAGGTAAGGTGGATGACTGCATAGGGACCTAAAGAAAAGAAAGTAGCCAAACCAAGGAGAGGCCGATGAGGTGGCGAGAGATATGTAGTCAAGATCAAGTGCTACAATTGTGGGGTAAAAGGTCATCTTGCCCATGATTGTACTGAGCCAAATAAGGTATACTCTACAATGAGCTCTCTCAATGTTTGTTTGTATGCATTAGTTGCTAACATACTTTCTAATTGTATTGTAAATACGGTGGCAAACAAATATATAGTGCAAAAACGAGCCTAATATGTGGATTTTCATCGGATTTCAGTAGGTACCCAGTATATTATTCTTGGGAACGGTCTTCATGAGCAGGTGTTGGAAGTAGGAGCTTATCGCATTAGGTTGCATGGTAGACATATGTTGCTCCTACATAATGTTTTATACATCCTAACCATTCAGTGTAATCTGTGTTCTATTCTTGCTCTGTTAGATCTTGCTATACTTTTTGTTTCTTTGGGTATCAAATGTCTATATATATGAATGATATTTTGTCCTTTTGTGGGATATTATCTTAGGAATTTTTTAAACTTGATGTTGATTTCAGTGATCATTATTCCTCATTTACATGTACTTCTTTTTCTGCAGATAATGATAGTCTGATATGACATGCCACACTTAGTCATATGGGCCAAGATTGGATGGCCAGACTAGTTAGAGAAGGGCTATTGGGCCCTCTCAGTAAGATAAGTCTCTCTATGTGTGAGCCTTGTCTAGTAGGAAAGGCATCAAGAAAGCCTTTTGGTAAAGCTTCTAAGGCCTCTCAGCCATTAGACCTAGCGCACTCAGATATCTGTGAACCATGAGTATCAGGGCATATCATGATGCCTCTTATTTTCTCACATTCATAGCCCATTATTCGCAACTTGGGTATGTATACCTAATCTTCTACCATTATGAAGCGCTGGATTGTTTTAGATGCTTTTTAGCAGAGGTAGAGAATTAAAAGGAGAAGATTTTGAAGATTCTTTAGAGGATGCGAATATCTGTCTGAGTATTTTTTAAGGCCTTGTGAGGAAAAGAGGATACACTGGCAGCTTATTATTCTTGGTATACCGTAATAAAATGGAGTTGTAGAGTGTAAAAATAGGACTTTACTGGATATGGTCAGATCAATGATGGCGGCGCAGGCAAATCTTTCAATCAATTTATAGGGAGATGCATTGTTGACTGCTATCTACATTTTTAATCATGTACCCAATAAATTAGTGTCCTCTATTCTATATGAGATTTGATATGGCGCAAGATCTGGTGTGGATTATTTGTACTCATAGGGCTCAGTAAGATATTCATAATACCTCCTATAGATTGGGGAAGCTAAGCCCTAGGGCCAGCAAAAAGGTATTTATTAGATACTCTGAGAGTTCCAAAGGTTATGTGATGTATGGTAAACATCTTGATGGAGGATTGATTGAGGTGGAGTCCATAAATATGAAATTCATAGAGAATGAATTCCCGAGCATTGGTGAAGTAAGGAAGGACCTAATCCTATATGAGTTATGGGAGGGCTCTATTACTATCTCTGGCGAGGGAAGGGCATTACAACCTGTTCCAAGGATCGCCACAGATAGTAGGAGTGTTGTGCCCAATAGGAGTGATGCACCAGCCAGTGGGAGCGCATAAACTTAGCCAAGTAGGAGTGCACCTATAGAGGTTAGTGCACCATCCTTAGGATCCAGATCCATAGTTTTAGAGAAGCAAGCATGGAATTATTTCACATTGGCATTTTGAGGTTGAATGAATGTGTTTCTTTGTGCTCTGTTGGATTTAGGTGAGCCAGCTTCTGTTGTTGAAGCTGCTCGCTTCATCTGCTCATTGTAAGTCGCTAGTTGCTATGGAGGATGAGATGGAGTCAATGGCCAAGAACCATGTGTGGAACTTGGTAGACTTTCTGTCTGGACGCAAATCAGTAGGAAATAAGTGAGTCCTAAAGATAAAGTGTAAGGCAAATGGGTCAACTAATAAGTACAAGGCTTGACTTGTAGCGAAAGGCTACTTCGAGATGGAGGGTGTAGATTGTAAGGAGACATTTTCTCCTATGATGAAATTTGCCTCCATCCGTCAAATCCTATCTACTATAGCCTATTTAGATTTAGTGCTACATTAGATAGATGTCAAGACAATGTTTCTTAATAGAAGCCTAAATGAAGAGATTTATATAGATCAACCTATTGGCTTTGAGGTCAAAGGACAGGAGGACAAAATGTGTCGTCTTAAAAGATTCATATATGATCTCAAGCAGTCGTTTAGGAAATGGTACCTTAGATTTCATGAAGCCATCATATTGGTTGGCTTGGACATCATTGAGGAGGACAACCGTGTGTACATTAAAAAATCAGAAGATGAGATTCTGATTCTAGCACTGTATATGGATGATATCCTAATAGTTAGAAGTACAATGGGATTTATCAATGCCAGTAAAGAGGAGATATCCTCTATCTTTGAGATGAAGGACATGGGTGGGGCGAATTATGTGCTCAAAGTGAGGATCCTAAGAAATCGTCCTAAGAACTTTTTTGGTTTGTTTCAAGAAACTTATATTGAAAAAATCTTAGAATGATTCCAGATGTACTATTTGACCTATTGATACCCCAATAGATAAGGGTTGTACTTTGAGCATCGATTAGTGCCCTAAAATAGACAAGGAGAGAAAGAGAATGAACATGATTCCCTATGCAAATGCAGTGAGAAGCTCGATGTACGCTATATTGTATACTTATTTTGATATTAGCTTTGCAGTTGGCTTAGTTAATCAATACCAAAGCAATTTAGGACCTGCTCATTAGGAAGCAGTAAAGAAGATCTTTTATTACTTTCGTGGTACTGTTAATCTCATCCTATATTATCATAGAGGAGACTTGAGATTAAAGGGTTTTATGACTCTGATTGGGCTGGTGATGGAGACAAGCGTAAGTCCACATTAGAGTATGTATTCATTCTTGGAGGTGGAGCTGTCTCCTATTTGGAAAAACTCCTATTTGGAAATAAAAACCTTATTTAGAAATGATGTGAACAAAGGGGCTCATTCTCCTCCATTTCTCCTCTCAAAAGCCTAATTTTTTTTACTCCAAAATTAGGAGGCATAGAGGGAGGGAGAAACAGTTTTTAATTTTGCCCTATCATTTTAATTCTATCCCTACAAATTGCTTTAGATTTTTTTTTATAATAAAGAGTACGTTAGCAATTTATAAACATAACTTATCCCCCTCCTTTCTTCTCCTCCTTTATCCAAATAAGGTGGATGTAAATTACCATTCTTTTCTCATTCCTCCTTCCTAAATAAAGAGAGGGTAACAACATTTTCTTCCCCTTTCTTTCCTTCCCTTTCCCACCCTTCTCCTCTCTTCACTATCCCCTTCTTTCCCCTCTAAAGTTATTGTCAAGTTCATTGCTTAGGGATGATCTTGGATATTCATTGCTTACGAATGATCTTGGATATTCTACCTCATGGACGGATATAAGATCACTGGGTTAGGCAATGATTCTAAAGATGAGATGATTTGGGATCACCGCTATGTTAGATCATCGAGGTGCAATCAAATACAGTGATTCTATTACCTTCATTTGGATCATTAGTGTTTCTACATGGATCATCCTATACTAAATGCTCTCCTAAGCTTCTAATGAGTATATTATTATGAAAGCCAATATAAAATTAAATGCCATGAGATTCAAAATTGGAATCATATCAAGCATAAGTAAGTTGATGTTTTATTGAATAAAAACTATGCCTTGCATGATGGGCTTCCTAGCTTTGACTTTTTCTGTCCTTTTCTATGAAAGTTGTCTACACCATTTTATTAGAGTACAAGGATGACCATAGCGTAATAATATATATATGGTTTTTATGTTCAAAAAGAAAAGGTTGGTTTCTTTATCCTTTAAATTCAGTCTTTTATACTTCTAATTTTTTGTTGTTATTTCAATTGATGTATGATTCTATGTGAATGCGAGACCGACCTCTACATCTCTCTTGCTTGATAGTTGTTCAGCTATGAAATTTAAATATGTTTCTAAGAGGCAATCTTAGCTCATTGGTGTTTCACTTCATAAGCTTTATCAAAATATGATCAATCATCCAATAAATTGAGATGATTTTCCCAACTCCTTGAGGGTGTGTGTGAATGAAGGGTTTTTGAAAGAGATTTCATTTGAAGTGGGGATTTGAGAATTCTAAAATCAAAATTTCTTATTTGACTACTCTTAAGTGAAAATTTATAAAACTTCATGAAAGTTACAATTCCATCAAAATGGCCATTTACAAATTTCACCTCTACAGGTACCATTTGCAAACTTTTCCTGAAAATCCATTTAGAAGTAGACAAAATATTTAATTTTATTTATATATCAAAATATTTACATAAATATTCAAATAATTTTAATTACATAAATATTTATTATAATATTTATTTTATTTGTTTTATATATTTATTAAATATTTATTACATTAATATTTATTTTATTTAAAGCATTAATATTACATAAATATAATTTATTTTTTTAATAAATATTACATAAATAAAATAACATTTATTAAAAATAATAATATTATTAATAATAATATACACTACTAATATAAATATTATTAAAATGTTTATGCAATTAAATTAATTTTTAATTATAATTTATGCAATTGAATATTATTTTTGTATTTTATTATTAAATATTTTATGATTAATTTATATATTTTAAAAAATTTTATAAAAAAAATTAATTTAAGTTAATAAATTATTTACAATAAAAATATAAATTTAATTAGAAACATTTATAACATTATTTATAAAGAATTTATTTTATTATTAAATAAAATGTGTTTAAATAAAAAATAATAAATATTTAATAAATATAGTATTGCATATTTAAATATTAATATTTCATAAATATTATTAATACGTATAATAATATTAATAATAAATATTTTATCATTGAAATAAATATTAAATATTTATTGAATAAATATCTAATATTTTATGTAAAATTTCATGAATTTATATATAAATATTAAAATAATATTTATTGAAAAATTTATAATGCTAAGATAAAATTTGATTTTGAAGAGTAATTATTAGATAAAATTTTTGAAATTTTAGAATTCTGAAACATTATATTTTGAAATAATTCATTCCAAAATACCAGAAAGTTTTAAAATATCTCTCTCAGGCAAAACCTAGATATACTTTGATTATTCTTGGGTTCACACTTCTCAAACTTTTCCCTACTTCCTCTCTGGAATCTGCTGCGGAAATCTATGTATTTAAAATTTATCAGTGCAAAGGCTTCCAAATAGTGCGAACTATCGGTGCTCGAGCTGCCAGATACGTGATTTGAGATGAAAGGGACCTTGAGTTTATTAGTACATTTGACGAGAGGATCAAAGAGACGCATATGTATTTTCCGTCACACGCCAAGCGTAGTCCATGGAGAAGTCAGTCATCACCAGAGTTGTTGGCATGGTCCCATGATTTCTATTTAATAAATGCATTTATTTTTACTCCTTAGCACGCACTTTTCAGTGCTGGATGGTGTACTACGTTTATTGCAATCATGCATCTGCCGTCAAGAGAGCACGAAGCTAGGGCACCTCAAATTCTACTTATATTATATTAAATTATAATAAAAAATATATATATTTTTTAAAAATTTACTATTATATTTTTTTAAAATATTAAAAATATAATTTATTAAATTTTATTTTAAAAAATATAGATATTTTATTGATAATTAATTTTGGTCAGTTGGCTGGCTGATACTTTTGATTAATTATGTGTGTAGCTAGTGCTTGAGAAATGTTAAACTTCATTGTTTAATATGATAAAAAAAAACTCTGATGTACAATTATGCTACTCCTTGCCTGTTCTATCACGTCGACATAGACTACATCTACTTTTATAAAAGCAGATGTTGCGGAGCTGCATAAAAAATAGTAGCTCCAATAGGAAAATGAAAGAGATGCAAGCTTCGGTTAAAAGACAGTGAAAATGAAAATTTTGCATGCGGCTCATAATACAGCGAAGAGGCAGAAGGGACAACGGCTTCGGTTGGGCCCCCAAATCAAAGGATTTTCGCCTCGCCCCATGATGAGGCTACCTCTATTTTTCGAGAGGCAATTATTGCAGTGGGGCTAGAGAGGAGACTGCGACACTAGTGAAAATGAAGGAGACAGCGGCTCTAATAAGAAAACAAAGGAGATAAGAACTTTACGGGGTATGATGGTGCTAATAAAAGAATGAAGGGAGACAACGACTCCGAGTGGGAAGGAGCGACTTTAAAGCCAAGGTCAAAATCTGCACTTCTACTAATTTAGCTGATCAATTTAGTTGGTCATAAAATTTAAATGATTAAAAAATTCTTCATTATATTAATGGTTCTAATTTATTTATATCTTTTTAAGAAAATAATAAGGTACCACACTAAAAATCTATTTTAGAACTAAAGTTGCACCATTAGGCCATATCTCATATATGCTCTCTCTCTCTCTCTCTCTCTCTCTCTCTCTCTTTCTCTCTTCCCACATTCGTGTCTCTAACATTGCTAGCAGCAAGATGTATCCGGGTTATTATCTATTGTACGGTTGCAGTGACAAAGCTTCATGTTGAGTTAAAATTGAATGTGCAAGAGATCCACTTTGGAAAGCCACATACTTGTTAAACTATGGTATCTAAAGAGAACCATAGTATCTAGGGTGCTTAACAAGTCAAAAGGCCTTGTTCTTGAGAGTTTTGATGTATGTGCACAAAGAGTAGATTATCCAAATGTAATGCATTCGGAGGTTAATGTTTACTATGAGGTGAAATATATACACACTACGGTTATGTATGGTTGTTTACTATGGCAAGGTGCATTTGAGAATGCTTTCAGAAGATTTATACTTTTTATTTGGTAATAGCAAAGCCATATCCAAAATATGTTTATTAATGTGGTTTTTAAATTTATTCACATATAAAAATAACTATAATTTTAAATGTAATTTTTTCCATTCTACATGTGCATTAATACACAAATATTTACTAAATATATTATTTCAATCAAATAGACACACACACATATATATATATATAGAGAGAGAGAGGGAGAGAGAGAGGTAGATTTGATTACATTTGAATATAATCAAGTTTAGAATTCGATCATTTCCCTTACCCTAAGATCCATACGGATTCCGAAGTTATCCCATCTTTTTTATTTTTGGGATCCATAAACTGTGTGGATCTAAGAATGAGAAAAATGACTAAATTTAAACTTAGTTACATTTGAATGTAATCAAATATACTTCTTTATATATATATATATATAGTTTTTAAATTTATTCACATATAAAAGTAACTATAATTTTAGATATAATTGTTCTCATTTTACACTTACATTTATATATAAATATTTATTAAAGATATTATTTCAATCAAATAGATACACATGGAGAGAGAGAGATGGACTATGCTCCGCTCAAGAGAAGATGTTCACCCCTATCTCTACATAATAAGAACTAATAAGGGGCTATAAACTTATACCATGGGAATCAGTATGAAATGGAGATGGCAAAGAGATATGCAAGCCAATGCTACAAATGATGTACTCAAGGATCCTCTAGTTGTCTAAACCAAAACTTTGATGGATAGAAAGAGGTCTCATTAGGATAATTTATATGATGGAAAACTGCTTAAGACTGAAAAAGATCATATGAAAGGCCAATCTCTTTAAGTTTATGCTATAATCTAATAGGATGGAATACATTGGAAAAGACAAATAGATTGGTAAGTGCTTTTAAGGAAAAATTTGTGGTTATATTTGTCTTCCAATAAGCTCAAATTTTAAATTTTATGCCCATCCATGTTAAGAAAACAATCTATCATGCATTATTCCATAAATAAAGGATAAAACTTAAGTATAATTTCTTATATATTTGTTATGCAGTTCTTCTCTTAACAAGTCATTGTACCATCATTTTATTTAAAATAATGAAAAAATGATAGCAAATATATGGTGCTTTTTAAGTGAAATGATAATGCATGTATCATTTCGTTAAGATGAAAGTCATATAAATATCTAAGGAATTGCATCTAAGTTTTGCTTGAAAAGAAACCTCACTGGTATTAGCATAGTTAAAATTTTCAGACGGCACAACCGAGCAGAAGAAAAGGGTTAAAAAAAAAAAAAAAAAAAAGCACATCTAGCTTTTATACATTAGGAAAGAATAACATGTTGGCTTCAGTCATTCAGCTATGGTAAAGGACTCCATCCTTTTACCTTTGTTTTGTTTTCTAAGATCACTGACAAGTGAGTAATACACAAATCTGATAGCGTATGTTTCAAGTTGATTTCATTTTAAAAAATAATTTGTTTGCTTCTATTTGGACCATGCATGTCATTGGATTTGTAGATGAAGAAACGTGAGAGACCAGGCTAACCACATGAAAGACTAGAATCTTTTATTGTAGATAAAGGAGTGCAGCCAAACTTAATATGTGAGATATCAGGCTAAAGAATTGGAAAACTTTTGGAAGCATGACCCTCAAGTAGAACTCTGCAAGTTTTGGTATCTGGTAAATCGTGTTTAAATTCCTAGTTTAACTAGATTTCTATGTGCCATTTAAGATTAATTTTAAATAGTAAGATTGGAGGGGTGCCAAGAGGCAACCATATATGAACCCCATGAACAAGGGGCACTGACCCCCATTGAGAGAGTTTAAAGATGCTTGGAGCCATATAGTTATGGAAACTGGAAATCATTTTCAGATTTTTTTTTTTTTTTTTCATAAAGAGACCCAAAAAATAAAAAATTAAATCTGATATTTTTTTGAATAAAAAATAAAAAAATTATTTTCTAGATTTTTAAAGGTACACTAAGTCTAAAAAATATTTTTGGATTATTTTTTAAAATTTTACTTTCAAAATAAAGCATTTTTTTTTATATATATTTTTCATCACCATATCTTTATTATTTATTACCACTTTCATCATTAACCATTATTCACTGCCCATCACCATTGTTACTGTTGCTATAACCACCATTACGATCGTACCTCTACTACCCGCCATCCTCTATCTATTGCAACTATTAGATCATGATTATGATCACTGCATTTCCATCATTGCAACCTTTCTACCTTTCATCACCCTCCATCATTACTACTGCTGCCATTATCATACCTCACCTTACTCACTACTTTCCACTAGCACTATCGCCACCACCATACTTTTACCATTTACAGCGGTCATCACCATAACTCCATCATTTTCTATCATACCATCATTATCATGTCTCCATTACGCATATCATCCTTCATCATTGTTATTACATATCATGCCTTTACATTCGTTACCATTGATACCATTACCTTTATTACTCATTATCATTGTTATCATCATACCTATATTATTCATTATTACTATCATACTTCTTCATCATCTACCATCATATCTTTATCATCAATCACTTTCAATTTAGGGTTTAATTATTATATATTTTTAATATTTTTTTAAAAATTAAACTTCAATTCTATGCATTCAAGACTACTATTATTCATTGTTTTAGACTTATTTTCTCATCCATTCTTAGACTTGTCACTATGATAGTATTTATCTCTAATTTATCTTTTTTTTGTTATAATTAAATTGAAAATAAAAATGAATATCAATGATGGAGGATGAAAATTTGATTTCCGCACCTTCAAGCACCAATGTTCCAAGTGCTTGCCTTCAAGTCCGGTCCGGCCCCAAGCATTGGCTGATGGATGACAGCTTTGTGAGGCTGGATCTTCGCGTCGGGCCGCTGATGGTGCGCTGACCGCTGCTGAAAAGTCGACAGCTTGCCGTATTCAACTCTGGATTTCCTTTGGACCTTTCTTGCGACCTTTGCGTTAAGACCATAGGTCATGGTTTCGCATTTTGCTTCTCTTTCTATTCTTTAATCAAGTTAAATAAAATTAAATCCAATTGCTTGGTTAAGGTAAGACAAGCGAGCATTTCGATGTGATTAGAATCCAAAAAAAAAAAAAAAAAAAAAAAAAAAAAGGCAAACGATAGAAAGGAAACCAAGGATAGACCAATGCATCGCCTTTTTGTTTTTGTTTAGTCAACGAAAACTTTATGAGGTACATTTAAAATTTTAAAATTTTACAATTGGATGCGATAAAATTTTAAAAGGAGATTGATCGGACCCATTCAACTTGTGAGGTACATTTAAGGGGGCAAAACAAGTTACACCACTAACAACTAAGAAAAATATAATAAAATATAAATTAAAATAGAAAAGAAAATTTTAATTAAACCAAACAAAATAATGATTTTAATTTAATTTAATATTAATTTGATTTAGTTTTAAATATGTCCTTAGCAGCCATTCTGGACATGATTAGAGCAATATTTTATCTATTTAAGCCACTTGGTAATGCTGCATTCTTCGTGATGATGCGGATAATTTTTATATATTTAACCATATATCTTGAATAAGGTGTATTAATTGAGAAAGCTATTTATATCTTGACTTTACTCTCACAAATACTTTGTCATATTCATAATGTCTCTCCTCACTTTAATCATGATCCCTTAAAATGATAACAATTACTTAAGTTTTTTATTCTATTTATCGTTGCGATCTAACACATCTTTGAAATAATGTCCAATATAAACTATTTTTATAAATAATGTTGAAGGTGCCATCATGATATTTTTATTTTTTTTAATCACGTATCAAAATCATTCGTTGAATAAGATAATTTATTATTTCATACAGTGGTTCATTGAATTTAGCAGAAAAAAAAAAAAATCAACTTGAAATCATCTCTGGAAGAAATGATTTTATTCTCTTCAAAAGATAATTTCAGAAATTACTTCAAAAAGAGATAAAATTGCCGAATTCATCGTGGAGCCATCTCTTGATCGTTATTTTGATAAACGATTTTAGCCGAAACACGGTGGTAAAATTAAAAAAAAAAAAAAAAAAAAGGAAAAACCTTTTTAGCATGCCAGGTGGCATGAAGAATATTATTTATGAAAATAGTTTTCATCGAACCTTATCCAGAGAATATGTTGCATTATTAAAAATAAAAGATTCACGAATCCTATGATTTGGACCAAAGCAAGGATGGCAGCTTTGTGTAATTGCGTCAACCATTCAAACAATCCAACGTCAAACCAACCCTAGACCATACCAAACGCGTTCAAACAAAACCTTTGCGCTGGATTAGGTTTTCGGTTTGCGCCTCACACGGCGTGCTCACGAGCTGAGATGATACCATTCCAGCCGAATGCAAAGAACTAGGGGAGGGGGAAGCGACCATCCTCCAACACTCTGCACCACGGTCTTTTCCCCTGTCGGCGAGCTGTAGTTTCTGTCGTGTTTCTCCCTCCAAAATGACCAAAATACCCCTGATACAAGTTTTAGATTCCTTCCGTATCCGTCTCTCGCTCACTAATTTTAACTGCTGGATAAAGAAAAGGAAAGAAAAAAGAAAGAAAGCAAAAGGACCGCGTAAAACATCTGCACGGTGGAAAGCGGCGCGAGCTTTCTTACGAACCATCATCCTGTGGTCAAAACTCATCGGCTGTCTGAAATCCGTTTATAATACGATGATGGCGCACCAATTGAACGGCCTGATTGAAGATAGAAGTCCAGGTGATCTAGAGAAAATATTCCATTGTTTTATAAGACTCGCACCCAAACAGCCGCCCACGAGCCGAAATCCCAGCTGGCACCGCGTTATGTTCTGACGCGAAGGGCACCGACCCTCCTCCCTTCTCCCTTCTTTCTCTCTCTAAAACGTTAATTAATTTAAAATTTTTTTAAAAAATTATATTTATCTTTTTTTATTCTTGCAAGAAAAGGGTGGACGACCTTCGCTGAGCGTGGCCGAGAAGTCGCCATGAAGGATCCTTGAAAGGAATCGCACCATCCTTTAATAAATCTCTTCTCCCTCGTCAATTCCTCAGTTCTCTCTTTAGTCCTGTGGAGATCTCTTCGTTTGACTAGATTTCTGCTCGAATCCCAGCTGAAAAGCCTGCTTTTGATCTCATTCATCACAAAAATTCCTTTTTCTTCGGTTCGTGGGTGTTGGTGAGGGAATTTTGGTGATTTTTCTTCGATTTCTGAAAGGAAAGCTTCGGATTTGAGTTGCTTTTCTTCTTAGCGTTAGTTCGTTCGATCGATGCCATATAGTTGAGATTTGGTGGTCGTTTGATGGGCAACACATGCCGAGGATCTTTTGCAACCAAGTATTCCCTCAGCTTCAGCAAGCCGTCGGACCGATCGGCCTCTAAGCGGAATCCCTCCTCCTCCGACGGCTCCCGCACCTGCTCCGAGTACGAGACACCCAAGAAACCCGACCGCGAAGCCGCCGTAAGCCCCAGAGAGACCCACTCCGCCGCCATCGCCGCCGCCGTCATGAGGCGCGGCATCGACCCCAACTCCAACTACGTCCTCGGCCACTGGACCCCCAACCTCCGGGACCTCTACACCCTGGGCCGCAAGCTCGGGCAGGGCCAGTTCGGTACCACGTACCTCTGCACCGAGATCTCCACGGGGATCGAGTACGCCTGCAAGTCGATTTCCAAGCGGAAATTGATCTCCAAAGAGGATGTGGAGGATGTCCGGAGGGAGATCCAGATCATGCACCATCTCTCCGGCCACAAGAACGTGGTCACGATCAAGGGGGCGTACGAGGACTCGGTCTGCGTGCACATCGTGATGGAGCTGTGCGCCGGCGGGGAGCTCTTCGACCGGATCATCGAGAGGGGGCATTTCAGCGAACGCAAGGCGGCCGAGCTCACGAGGATCATCGTCGGGGTCGTGGAGGCGTGCCACTCCCTTGGAGTCATGCACCGGGACCTCAAGCCGGAGAATTTCTTGCTTGTCAACAAGGATGATGATTCCTCGCTCAAAGCCATCGATTTTGGCCTCTCAGTGTTCTTCAAGCCAGGTAAAATGAAAAAAGATCCCATTTTGGCAGTCTGGGTTTGTGCCAAAGCTGTAGTGGATGAATTTTGTCTGCTGTGTTCTTTATCTCCTATTACTTTGTTAAAGCATCCAATCTTTGGTAGATTGTGTTTTTTAGTGGTTTCCTTTTTTTTTTTTTTTCGCCCTTTAAGATATGCCATTTATATGAATGATACAATTAAGCGTTCTACTAGTTATTAGGATTTATCTTTGTTCAGGAATCGTCTACCTCGCATTACTTCTGGATATATTCTTGGCATGATTGGATCGATGCAGATTATTTATTAAATGATGGGTATCTGTCGTGATGAAGTGCTTAAAGTAGGAATGCTACTGTTAAATGTGTTGAAAAAGTTAATAATTGCCGGACTGGTGTACTTTGTACCAAGTATCATGCTAAATTTGGACAGCGTAGATGGAATCATTGCCATGTAACTGTGATAGATATATTTTTCAATGTTATCAAGTGACAATGTGTACCTTTTGTTCTGTCTAGCTCCTGAAACTTTTATCTTGGTCGCTAAATTATTTTTTCTTTATTTCGTCTTTTGTCATCTGTAAAAGGATTCTCTAGAACTCTGAACATAAACGACTGAAATCTGGAAGCAATTAGCGGTTGATTCCAAAAAGTACATTTTCCATTTTTGTTTTCAAAAACCCTGAAGAAAAAGCATTGGACCTGATCCCTGTACAGGGAAACCATTTTTCTTTTTCCTTTCTTTTGTGATTTTCAAGGTTGTAGAAGCAAAGATTTATTACTTTCACAAGTGGATTGCAAAAGTTGGAATTGTGGAAGTTTGGTGTGAACTCTTATCTTCCACTTCAATCTCATTCCACTTATTTTGTAGAGAGAGAGAGAGAGAGAGAGAGAGAGAGAGAGAGAGACCTGTGGTACCAAAAAGGCCCTGAAGTGCCTTTTCTTCATTTCTTAATCCCCATTAGTGCCTCCGGTTTTTGTGTTGCTATACTAATTTCATGTATGTTTCAGATGCATGATTCCATGTTTTGCAAAATAATCTTCAAATTCACTCAGATGTTTAAACATTTGCATAAATTTGAAAGGAAGAAAGATTACCTTTTCTTTTTGAAGAATAAAATAATAACGTAGAAACTAATATAGTACTATATTAGTTAAATTATGTTATCTTTAGAAACGCTGTTTTTTTTTTTTTTTTTGTCTGAATAAAATAGGGATCTTTGGAAATGTATAATGTCTTTTGAGTCTCATTAACTATGTTAAATTGGTTCCATGATGAAGCTTCTTGTGTTATCTTCTTGAAGCATTTATACTCATGATTAGAGCACTCCAAGATGATACCCTGAAAGACTTAGTTCTAAAGACCACACTATTCTTGTTATTATACTTTCTCTCACTCTTGTAATGGTTTTGTATATAATATGATTAACATAGTGCTCCTCACCTCTACTTGGTTATCATGCAACTTCAGATCAGGTCTTCACTGATGTGGTAGGAAGCCCATACTATGTTGCTCCTGAGGTACTATTGAAGCATTATGGACCAGAGGCTGATGTCTGGACGGCTGGTGTTATACTTTACATATTGTTGAGTGGTGTACCACCTTTTTGGGCTGGTATAACTTTGATGTACACATGTTGAAATTGCTTCATGATTTATGGCAAATTGGCAATCGCTAAAGTTGAACTTTCACTTTTCGCAGAAACACAGCAAGGAATATTTGATGCAGTTTTGAAGGGAGTAATAGATTTTTACTCAGATCCATGGCCATTAATATCTAATAGTGCTAAAGATCTTATCAAAAAAATGCTCTGTTCCAATCCTTCGGAACGCTTGACAGCCCATCAAGTACTATGTATGTTTCTCTCTTTCAGCTCATAAGTGTATGAAAATATATCTATTCATTTATGTATTATATATGTATGTCATCCCCTATGAGAGGACGGACTGATTACCTTTTCCTTACTGGTCCCTTATAAAATGGTGACTGTGGAATGTGTGGTCTTTTTTGACGTCAATCTCCATGCTATCCAGAGTTGTTCAGGGTAACATTATAGGTATTAGGAGACATTTTTAATGCAAGAAACAGGAGGAGATCCATCCTCATTTTCATTTTCATAAGTTTAAACATATAAAAAATCAAAGATACATGAAAGATGCAAATTCTGATGCATCCTTTTAGCACAGGTCTAAACCTTGTCTAGTTTGAGAGCTTTCTGTTAATGGGTTACAAGCAAATTAATTTTTGGGTGAATTTACCTTTTTAACAAGAATTAGGAAGGAGCAGATGATTAGATATTTTGACTGCATTCACATGATTTAATTGCCAAAAGTATCATTTCCAATATATCAAAATGGTTTTTTGACATTTGCATATTCTTGCCTCAATGCTCAGGTCATCCCTGGATATGTGAAAATGGAGTTGCTCCTGATAGAACTCTTGATCCAGCAGTCCTCTCTCGCCTCAAACAATTTTCAGCAATGAATAAATTAAAGAAGATGGCTTTACGAGTGAGTGCACTATTTTAATGCAAAGTTCGTTGAACATTGATATCCTGAGTAGTTAGGAAGCTTTGGTCCCTATAATAAAGCATAACAATATTGACAAAACATTTCTCTTCTATATATCTTGACATGATAAGTTCTCTTTTTCATGAATGATTCATGACATTTTAGAAAGAATTCCTTTTTCTGTCCCCATCTGTAAGTGATGATGACATGAATTCTCTTCTGAAATAGAATTTTTTACTTTTATATAGGATATTATCATATAGCATGTAATTTTCTTTTTTCACAGCATGCAATTCCGTAACACTCCATTTTCAGGAATTTTCCCTTCTGATATTAGAAAAAGGCATTTTTGCATGTATGCCCTTCAATAATATGTTATTTGTTCATTTACCGATCAAAAAAATGAAATGTGTGTGTGTATATATATATATATATATATATATATATATATATATATATATATATATATATATATATATATATATATATATATAGGCGCACGCACACACACACCCCCCCCCATCCAACACACAAACACACACATTCTCCAAAATTATGAGACTTTTATACATTCCCCTAAAATTAGATGGCATCCTTTTAAAATAAAATAATATCACACACAATTTCCCTTTATTCCTAATGGATGCTTGCATATATATACTTTAAATGGTGCTTCGTGCTTAGTTGCATGTGCTGACTATTGAAAAACGTACGAGCCCAAACTATGTGATTGAATAAATCCTCCTCTATCTGTTGCGGGTCGACGGCTCCTTTCCCTTCTTCAAACTCCGATTCGTATTTTTCATATAGAAGTCTTTGATCAACGATAGAACAAGATCCATTTTGCATCATAGCTAACTGATTCTTTGGTTCGGACCGAAGAAGTAATGTCACTCGATTATTATCAAACTGACTGCAATCTTTTTTTGTCTGTGAGGATCCCACTAGAGCGCTTTCTACTTCTAATAGGCCATGAGAAGTGATCCAATTTTTTTCATCGGGCCTAGGTGAAGATGTTGGCATTGTAATTCCAAATATTCTCCTTAAAATTTTCAAATAATAGAGGAAAACATATCATTTCCAAGTTCAGATACCTTTGTCCCATTCAGAAGAAGCTTATAATGCCAAAAAGATAATGCAAGAAGATGTGAAGGGCACACCTGCTAATTTAAGGCTTCTGGAGGGGCACATGCACTTAGCTTTTTGAAGTAAATTAGCAAATAAGGGACTTTTGCGTGGCATATATGCAAAAATCCTAAATATTTATATTGGATCATATATATGCATCTCCTTGATTACAGATGATGGGTGAAGTCTGGGATTACATTATTCAAGTCTAAAACCAAGGGTGTGATGGCCATATGATGTCTACAATCTGTTCTGAGTAGGTGATATAAAACATGACTGTCCATTATGATGTGAGTTTGCGTTGTTCCATCAGTTTTATGCTCCAATAAAATGTTCCAAGAATAACAGCCATTGCCCTTTTTAAGTTTGTGAATGATCCTAATTACTTCTCGATTATTTTAAAAAAAAAGTTTTTCTTTAAAGGATTGCATAACATTTTTCTTGATGCAAGGTGTGCGTGAGAACCTCTGACATATATGTTGCCTTATTCTTGCACAAAATCATCTGATACTATGAAGTATGTGGCCTGAGAAATACACTTAGCATAACTAGTATGAAGTTCTGTGAAAGTTTACCATGTCAACCTTTGCAAATTGCTTTCTTTGACTACAATTGTTTTTTGAAAAACTGTGTACCTTATCCTTTTCATGATGTGCTGCAGATGCTGATTTACTTTCTTAGATGCAATCCTTGTGAATTTGTTTGCATATATTCTAGTACCCTCTTCTAATTTATAGTAAGGGGATGCTACGGAGTATAAATTCATAATAATGTTATCGGAATTTTGCAGAAATAGTCCATCTTATCCTTCACTTTTGAATATTCCAGCCATTTTATGTTTTTGTTGAAACTAAGTAATTTTAAAAATTTCAGATGTTCCAGCCTGCAAGTGCCATTACATGCTCTTAAAAAATATTTTATATTCATTACTAAAAATGTGCATTTGTATAAAAAAAAACATGTGCATCCATTAACCTGAATATGTGCATTTACCTCTTCTTAAACTTATCATCTGAGTGTATCCATTAAGGCCAGGTTCAAAAATGTCATTTTGATTCTGCGCCATTCTCTCACCCACCCCTTCTCTGCAGGGGGAGGGAAAAAAATAAGTGGGTCACTTTAGAAAATTTTCCTTATAATACCGGCCAGGGAAAATTAGTTCTTCTGCTTCATTTTACAGAATGTTACTAATTTATTTTATGAATACTGTATGAGCTTGACATAGTTCTGCTTGCACTGCTAATTTACTCTCATTTTATCAAGGTTTCTATATACATTTTTTTGCACTCCAGGATGAAACAACTGTGTTTAGCGTTGTCTGATGGCTTGTTTTACATCTTATTAGGTAATAGCTGAAAGCCTTTCAGAGGAGGAGATTGCTGGATTGAGAGAAATGTTCAAGGCAATGGACACGGACAACAGTGGTGCTATTACGTATGATGAGCTGAAAGCAGGTCTGAGAAGATATGGTTCTACATTGAAGGATACAGAGATTCGTGATCTTATGGAAGCAGTAAGTCAATATAGGAGACTTTTGTTTTCATGATTATCTGGTACATGAATCAAAGGATCATGGAGATGGTCATGAATGATCATGCTATACCTTTTTTAAGGATCAGTTGCTATAGTCACTTCATTTTCTATGATATCCTTCTTAGTGGACTTGTTGACGATTTTGGATCTTGCTTGGTCTTCTTTGAATGAAGTTCTTAAAATTCTTTCCTTTTGATTTTGCAAATTTCGTAAGCGCTCTCTTGATATAATATTAGTAGATGAAACTAAGGTTAGAGTAAATTGTAAGTTAGAATTATGGTGAAATGCATTAAAATCTAAAGATTTTAGGTTAAGTAGGATAAAGACAAAATATATGGACTGCAAATTTAGTACAAGTAGAAATGAAGATGAATGTATAGTACAAATCAGGGACCATGGAGTTACTAAAAATGATCATTTTCAGTATTTATGATCGATTATTCAAAAGGAAGGAGAGATTGAGGATGATGTTGTCCATAGGATTAAAGCAGTTTGGATAAAATGGATAAGTGTAATTAAAATATTATATGATCGTAGAGTACCTGTTAAGTTGAAGAGAGTTTTATAGGACAGCCATAAGACCATCAATGATTTATAGCACGGAATATTGGATGGTTAGAAAAATACATGTACATAAGATGAATATGACGAAAATGAGAATGTTAAGATGGATGTATGGTAATACAAGCAAAAATAGAATAAGAAATGAAATTATTAGTAAAAGAGAGAGGTAGCTCCAATCGAGGATAACTTAAGGGAAGGACGACTTAGATGGTTTAAATATGTGCAACGTAGACCTAGAGATGCATTTGTGTGTAAGAGTGACTTGATACATGTAAAAGAAAAAATAGGTAGAGGTAGATCGAAAATCACGTGAGAGGAAGTGAAAGAAATACTTACAATTTTTGCATCTTAAAAAAAATATATGACTCAGAATAGAGCTGAATGAAGAAAAATGATTTATATAGCCAGTCGCAACTAGTTTGGGATTAAGGCTTTATTGTTGTTATTGTTGTTGCTGCTCTCTCCCTCTCATGCGTACGCACGCACATACACAATTCTTCAGCTATGTGAAGTGCAATATGTTTTGTTTCTTCCTGTTCGAATTAGTTGAATCAAAGGCTTATTTGTATGATGGTTTCTATTTTTTGTGTGGTTTTGATGAATATGATTATATGTAGAATAAATTTGAAATAACTAAATAAGATTATACAAACCTTTATATTTATCTGTACTTTTTGATAGATATTGGACATTTAGGCGCACATTTCAATGGCCATGTGGAGATTGGGTTAAAATAAGTTGGCAAGGTGAAGAAATCCATGACCTCACCCAAAAAGATTAGTGAAGATGGTATTATTTGAATTTCTTGGTCATGTATAAGTACCCAAGTTCTATATGGTATAAAACTAATGTGGGACTAAACATGCCATAACGGATTCTCATATACTTCGTCTGTTTTAGTTGTAACATTTTCACCAAGCTAAGGGTCCAAGCCCAATCAGATCCAATCATGAGCATGATCAAATTCAATCACACACCATGATTGGTCTGTGTCATCTGCAAAAGAGCCCGTTTATAGTATCTTTTAGTTTGCATGGGCCATGGGTTGGCTTTGCTTTAATGCTATTTGTAATAATTTAGAACATCACTCAAAAATTCTTGCCTGGAAGGTGTTATTTAGGTTCCTTAGTCTTGTACAAATGTTCAAGATCTATTTGGTGCATGACCGTTGTGGGATCAATATACTAGTAGAGGCTTTCACACAAGACTTTGGTTTGCTTGTTGGCACTTGCCTTCTTGGTATATGTGGGAGGGGGATGTTCTGAGTTTGACTTGGGAAGATGGCATTCTAACTGTAATGAGAGAGAGAGAGAGAGAGAGAGAGAGAGAGAGAGAGAGAGGGCAAAAAGTTATTTACTACGTATATTATTGACTGGACGCTACACCTTTAGCATAGTCTCTAGATATTGTTGCCATGATTATTGAGTATATATTGGTTGCATAGGAATAACAATGGGATAGGGTATCATTTAAGGCTTTTACGAGGCTGGAAATTATAATTTCATGGAAAAAGTTGGAAAATTTATTTTCAAGGGCATAAAAATGGGACTCTGAAAGCTAATTAGTTTGCTGGTTATCAGTACTGTAAGCTGAATATGGCTATTCTTGTTTGGATTCAGCTAATTTATAGTGAAGAAGCCTTTAAATTTGCATATTTTTCTGGGAGATGTCTAAACAGTAATGTTCCTGTAGCATCAAATTGAAGTCTTCTATATAAAGGTCTCTCACAATTTGCAAATTTTATGACAGATATGCAACGCCAAATTTCACGAAAAAAAAAAAAAAAACATTGCAGATTCATTGGCTAGTTCATTAATTAAAGGCTTTGTCTGAGAACCTGTCAATGTTTAATAATTTTCCAGTGTTGTTTCATACTTCTCTTTCATAGTGTGTCTTGGATATAAAAATATGTTCAAAATAAATTTCTTTTCTAAAGGTATTGCTTGAATGTGTGAATCTGAAGTTCCAAAATATCTGTCATGATACCTTGTAATGTGCTAATGTACAGATTATCATTGTATTGATCCAACCTGGTCAACTTATTTAATATCTGCTGAGGCATGAGATGGTATCAATAACTGGTTGCTTCTTGTTCCTTTTCACCTTAATTAATGTGCAAAGAGACTTGTGTCTCATTGTCTTGGTTGTGGGAGGGAATTGGCATTGATTGCATTACTTTATCTGGCGCTAGGTTTAGATCTTAGTTATCATTCTCAACATTTCTGTTTGGTAAATATGAAAGAGAACTACGATGTGGATTCTGTAATGTGGTGCTCTAAAGTTAGGCTGCTTTTCTGCACATCAGAAAGTTTTAGAAATTTATGTTCACATTTATTTACCAAGCTGAAATTAAAATCTGATTGCATGTAGGAGATAATTTTGGATACTGGAAAACTACTATACGCAACCAGATTTATTTCTTAAATGTCTTTCACAATCACAGCTCTTTGGTTTCATGCATAACTACTTTCCTGTTGTCCGAGGATCATTTTGTCAATAATGTAAAGAGTGTGATTCCATATGCATGGTTTGTCTGACAAGATAAAATAAATTTTAGGCTGATGTGGACAACAGTGGTACTATAGACTATGGGGAATTCATTGCTGCAACGGTACATCTCAACAAGCTAGAACGTGAAGAACACTTGGTGGCAGCATTTTCATATTTTGACAAGGATGGAAGCGGTTACATCACAGTCGACGAGCTTCAGCAATCCTGTAAAGAGCATAACATGACTGATGCTTTTCTCGACGACATTATCAAGGAAGTGGATCAGGATAATGTAAGTTGCAGATTTTGACATCTTATAGATATAGAGTAGACCTTTTTGTTGCAATAATTTAATGGTACTCTGGTTCTACTATTGGCTGAAAACTGTAATGTGCTATGCCTATCAGATTTATTTTTCTTTTTTTTTTTACTGAAGAACTCTTGAAATTGTCTCAGTTTTTGAAATTATGTCGGTTTCTGTGTCAGTTAATATGATGCTTCAGTCAATATTCTATCGTTTCAGTATTAGCTCCATATAAGATGGCATGTTCTCATATTGAATCAGAATTTTACATAACCATAGAGCATAAAATTAAAAGCTGATTGATTTATACAATGCTCATCAGTAATCATTTTTTCTCTTTTATCATGATTGCCTTTTCAAAGACGTTAACATTACCTTAGGACATGGGTCATTTAGAAGAGTCAATAAATCCTGGAAAAACAATTCTGTTGTCGTATAATATCTGTCATATTTCCCCCTCTTTTAACTTTTCAGTGATATTTAGTGTTTCATGAAGTGCAACCGGATATTGAATATGGTTTAGTTGATTAATTTCATTCCATTTTAGCTAGTCCTTATGGAATATATTTGTAGGTCTTGTGCTTTAACTAAGGATTACCACTCAAAAAGTTCCATATGACTCACAAAATTAAATAAGTTGCACACTTGTTTGAAGATTATCTTTGTTATGGAAACTTAATACACTGTTGTTATCACCTTGTTTCAGGATGGTCGTATTGACTATGGCGAGTTTGTTGCTATGATGCAAAAGGGCAACATGGGAGTTGGAAGACGCACAATGCGGAACAGTTTGAATATAAGCATGAGGGATGCGCCAGGGGCTCGCTGAATTTTTATCATGTACAGTTTCTGTCGAAAAAAATAAAAAAGGTCTGTTTCTTTCCAGTTTTCTTTTCCCTCCTGTTTTGTATTTGGGTTGTGAAATGAGTATGGAAAAATATTGGTATTTCTGAAGAATCTGATGATTTTCATAATTTATTCTATGAATTTGGAAATCCAGAAAGTTAGTCAAAATCTGGACTTGGAGAATGTCAAGACAACAGTGAAATCCAACTTTATCTTATCAAGATGGAGTGTCAAATTTGCAGCACGGATCTAACCAAGAAGGGCTTTGACTAAAAAAAAAAAGGGGGGGGGATTTTGAGGCTGGGCTGTCAGCTTGACAGCAACCCCTGTTAGATTGTTATTTTGTGTGAAGGAAGGGGAAAGTGCCATTTTTTGTCATGGATTTCTATCATGGTTCTGTAATCCTATAGATCTTGCAGCTCTAGCTCTTCATGGTAGCTCCTTGCCTTTCCTCCAACTTGTACCTAAATTACGTATCTGTCTACATTGTTTGTGTGGTAGGACTTAATGTGGATAAGGCCATGCCATGGTTGACTCATTTTGAGGTGATCGCTTGACTTAGCCGGGTCATTGATGGTATATCCATGGTTTCCATTGAGGTTAACATTCCATTGATAATATATTATGTTTTTAGTGATGAATAATAAAATCTATCAATATATGGCACATCTGCCGGTAAAAGCATCCATTAGTAAATGGTATTTGTTTTTGTAGTGTCTTAAGAAGATTAATGATGGATCTTCCTGAAGATATGGCTATCTCTAAAACTTTCAATGAGGTAGGTCTTCATTGGTGTGGTCACTCCAGGATGAGTTCTTTGGCAAGTAGAAGGGATTGATGTGGGACTAGCTTAATTATTTAAGGAGTTTTTTTCTATAAGTTTTATGTATTTTTTCCTTTCTTTAATAGTATCGAAGTTATTAGTTATTTGTTCTAATAGTAATAGAAAAACTTGGCAAGAAAGTTTATTTTTTCCTTTCCTATAAGTAAGAAGAGTCTTGTTATTATAAGTTTCATTTTTTCTTTTCCTACAAGTATTATTTTCTGTTTTCTATAAGTATCAGGAGAGAGTCACTATAGGGTTGTAATCTTTCAATTCAAACACTTAGATTTTAATAGAAATAAAATTTTAGAGATTTTTCTCTCTAAGAATGCGTTCTAAGTTCTTATTTTCCTTGAAGATTCAAGGTTCTCCTTATGCTAGAATGAGATCTAGCCTTTCCAATACTTCCATCCGGCATCATTGTTAGAAGGTGATTTAGAAGAAAATTTACATAAATTATGGTCAAGCATAGATGATGAATTTTCAGGTGGCTGAAACATTTATACTTTTCATATTCTCCCTTCCTCTTTTCTTGACATGGTAACCATCAGGATTCTTTAATCAATGGCAAAATTTTTTGAATTAAGAAATTATGGAAAAAGATGAAGATTTCTGAAAAATCATGAACTGAAAAAATAGATCAAAGGATATCAAAAATATTTTAACTAATAGGAGAAATATAAAAATATTTCATTACAGTTTATGAAATATTATCAGAAAATCATGAATTACTTGCTAAAGGTTCTAGAAATTCATAAAAACATTTTTCCATGAAGAAAATACAGAATTGAGAAAAAGTTGATGAAGAATGTAGTTACCAAGAAATCTCAACAAGTCAAAGAATGTAGTTACGAAGAAATGCTATGATTTGGAGAGGATTATAATAATTTGGTATCACTTTTACTCGTGGTGGTCCTCAACGAATATAGATTTTGTATCAGTCAAACTAAGATCTATGAAACACTAACCATCATTAAATTAAAAAAAGAAAAAAGAAAAAGCAATGCGACTTGATAAAATTTCTATTGAGATTTGAAGGTATTTAATAAGACTTGATATAGGAGTAATGTGCTTGGTAAATTCATTTAATATAATCTTAGATATTAAAAAAATACCTAATGAATAGAGAAAGAACATTATAGCACCAATTTATAAGAATAAAAATAATATTTAAAAAACTTCTAACTATCGTAGTATCAAACTCATAAGTCAATATAAAATTTTGGGAGAGCATAATTAAACATAGGCTAAGATATAATACAAATACATTAAAAAATTAATTTAATTTTATGCTAAGAAGTTCGACTATAAAATCTATTTTTCTCCTTAGGAAGTTAATGAAGAAATATAGAAAAAAAGATAAAATCTTCATATAGTTTTTATTAATTTTTTTTTAAAAAAAAACATATAATAGAATCACAAGAAAAGTCTTATGGTAAATGTTTTAAAAAAAATGAGTACACATTTATTCATGTAATGAAGGATATATATGATGGAGAAGTTGCTAGTATAAAAACTACTAGTAATAATATCAGTAAATTTTTAATTATGATAGATTTATAATAAAGATCTACTTTTATTTCTTACTTTTTTTTTTTTTTTTTGTTAGTTATGGATAAGCTTAGTAAGCATATTCAAGATAACATTTGATAATATATGTGATTTGTAAATGATATAATACTAGAAAATAAAATTAACGTTGAAGTTAATCATAAGTTGAAATTCTTTTGATGTGGATTAGAGTTTAAGGTTCTACAAAAAATAAAAACAAGGGCATGGGAACAAGGTCAAATTCTAAGGAGGGAAAAATGATGCAATAACTCATCTCTCTGTAGTTGTTTCTAATGCCAATGATATCATGCTATACTCACACAACATGTACATAGGCTTGGCAAGGAATCATCATAAAACAATGAACAAAAATCTATAGAGGATCCACTTCCATAGATACTCACAAATAGATAGTTTCATAAAAAATGTAAGTAATTTCTCGATCAAATGATGAAACTTTAAGCAACCAATAATCCATCCAACTGATCATCTTCTTCCTCTTTTTCCCTTTTTTTTTTTTCACAAGAGTCTTTATGACTCTACCACCAATGCAACATTATTACGTGATCTATTAAGAAAACCAAAAAAACAAAGAAATCATGGTGTCAGTGGATTCAGTAGCATTTCACCTCCTTGCATTTAAAAAATAGAAAAAGGAAATTATGATAGCAAAAGTACAAGAACTCTAGAGCTAGAACATATGCACAATACAAACCAGAAAAAAGGTTCACTTTTGTTATGCTATTTTTTCTAAATAATAGATTCACCTACTGCACCACTATGAAGTGTGTAATTAGGTAAAATGTTGCATGCCCATCATATAAACAAAGAGGTATTTTCTCATGATCACAAAAAGATTCAATCTCAAAGCACTATTTTTGCTGATTCATACATTTCATCTAGTGGGTTACTAGATTTTGATGTGATATTTTCTATGATTCATGGTTTTCATCTAATGGTAATCATCAATTTCACTTTTTGCATGAGGATTAAATCTCCATGGAGAAAAATTCAAAGCTAGGGTGCGGAGGAATAAGGATGGGGATGATAAAACACATCTAGATCCAATTTTGACTTGCTCACTTTTTCCATGGAATCATGGATTTCATATAATGGGATGTCATAAATATTAACTTTTCAAGGAGGATTACATTCCCATGCAGGTGAATTCTGAGCTAAGGAATAGATTCTGAAGTTAGAACAGATATATTACATCAAAAACATCAAGATTCAATTTTGATGTGCTAATCATGGATCTATTGTAATGAGTAATCACCCATTTCAGTTTCTGGATGAGAATTAATTCCCATGGGGGTGAATTCAGAGCAAGGGTTTGGAAGGATAAAGAACTAGATACCTTGCATATGGGACAGCTGACTTTAAGGCTGACAGCCTTGGCTTCGAGCTGGGAGCCCTTGGTTTTCTGATTCCTCTTCGCCTTCCTACTCTGTTTGGATCTTCTGCTTCCTCCTTGTCATGTTCACCTCTTCGAATCTGTCCTCCCTATTCTCTCTCTTCTCTATCTTCCTCCTCGAATGGTAGTAGCACCCTATATCTACCTATTTTTAGCCCTTGCAAATTAAATTAGATTTTCTTTATGATAAAAAAATATATTTATAATTTTATGAACATAATTTTTTTCTCTAAAGATTTGTAGTAGATTTATTCCATTATATAGAATAGAAAAAATAGAAGACAATTGGGAGCTACAAGATGAATAAGAGACATTGAGGCTAATAATTGAGAAGACAGAGAAAACTTCAAAGTAAATCAAATTTTTAGTCTAGAGAGTAAATTCTAGTTTTGATCTTACATCTAGTTTAGCGGTATTATCGTAGAGGGTTAGAGATCCCAGCAAAAGCTTTTTTTTTCTTTTCTGATAAAAGAAAATGTTATTTCTAGCAAGAACTTTCCACTAGTGATGGATGGCTATCAGTAATTCTTTTACATAAATAAATATTTATGGATAATTTTCTTATAAATAAACTTCCATGTCTAAATAATTTCATTTAGATAGTTAATTCTATATGATCTTTTATAAGAATGATAAATGGCTAGTGATAGTCCCTTCGAGTGTCATAATAAATGAAACTTATTATCGATCAACTACTATGGTTGATTGATCTAGGTTAAATTTTGGATATAAATAATCAGATAGCACGAGAAAGACCGAGAAATTAAGCTTTATTTTTTAAAAGAGGAAAAAATGATTGAGAGAGAGGAACTTTTACTTTTGTTTAACAATAGTGTGAAATCAATTTAAATAACATATTTATAAAGGATAACATTTAACTGGAAGCAAAAGATGGCAAATGGAGTCTTTTGATTTTTTTTTTTTTTTTTGTGAAGGGGGTGTTAGTTATTCTCTTCATGATGGGTTACGCGCTACCCTTTTTTACTACTAGGAACAGAGAAAAATACTACTAAAAATATATGAATATGAGGTTGAAACGAACTTCTACGTTCTTATTCAACTGTTTGTTGCCCACTATTTATAGGCATTATAATATTAACTACAAAGGAACGAAGTGAGAAACCTATGATAACAACATAGGAACATGGGAACATGAGAGCATAGGAATATGGAGTTTGTTCAGCAGAAAACAAGGAGAAAAAGACACCAGAACTTGACTTAGTCAGCATAAGAGAATATGGGTTGGTGTCTCCATTTTTGCATCACATTCAACACCCCCTCTTGCTGTAAAATCACAAACACTAAGAAATTTTTTAAGATACAAAAATTTTTGAGAGGGGAGTGTGTTTGTCAGAACATCAGCAAGTTGATCATTTATTGAACAATTTTTCATCTCGATTAATCCTTCAAATACCATATCTCACAAAAAATGATGGCAGATGTCTATATGCTTTGCTTGTCCATAATGACAAGGATTTTTTTGCCAGTAAGATATTTTCCATATCAACACAAAAGATCTCTGTAGCACTTAGCTAAAGTTGATGAGTATCTTCCAGTATGCGTTGTATCCAAATTGCTTGATAAGCTAATGAAGGAGTTGCAATATATTCAACATCCGATGATAATAATGCAATAATTACTTGCTTTTTTAATATTCAAGTAATTGCTCCAGATCTAAGAGTAAAAGCGAATCCCATAGTGTTCTTTGGATCATTCAAAAAATCTGCCCAATAATCAATACAACTAATCAACTCACATACAATTCTCACAAACTTTATATATAATTTCTTCTACTTAAAAGCTCATTCCTCAAAAGATCATAGCAAACCCTTAGAGATTATTCTTAAAAGAAATCTTAACAAAGAAACATTGTAAAAAAGAAGACATCCTAATTCAATAAAGAGTTAATACCAAATCTTAATAAACAAACTCTACAAGAAAATATTTCAACCCAAAAAAAGGTCAAATCAAATCTCAATAAGAAGAAACTTGAACCCAATAAAAAATTCAAGCCAAATCTCAACTGTAATTAAAACTTTATTATTTGTTTTTGTCATCTTTCTTTTCAAATTATAGGAATGTTTAGGGTCTTTAAATCTTTCTTTTCCACTTGCTTATCAAAAAATGTCTATTTTTACTCGTGACATGTACCTTTTATCAAGGATAACACATCTGAGAGGGCATAAAGTATAATTTTTTATTTGATGAAAAAATAATTTTTTTTCATAAAAATGATTTTATTATTAATTCAACAAAAAGAGAAGCTGATCTATGTGATTTCATTGTTGCCGGTGCATGACATATTGGTCTATGTGAGTTTGATTAACCTAAGATATGTACATGGATGGGCATGATATCTAAGTTTTTATGCGCGCATGAATGGGCATGATATACGAGATTTGTGGGGCTTGATATTGGGGTAGTCTTTTGTAATACCTCAAAATAGTTTCACATCAAATAGAAAAGAAAAGTTTGAAAAACTTATAACTCGAGTTTACTTGCTACCAATTAACTTGCACTCGAGTTTTTAAGGTTTGGACAAGCAGATGGACTTAAGTTGTTATACCTTTATCTTTACTTACAATGTCGTAAGCTGTACAGCATGATTTAATTACCTCCTACACCCATGCTCATTAGAAGATGGTTTAGTCTTTGGTTGGTACAAGGCCAATAAGAATAAGCAAATTAGTCCTACATTAAGCTAAAGTTATATACATTTTATGCTTGAGTTTATTTACAAGACCCCACCAACATTAAATTGTCTTGTTGCAACCCCTATGACAATGGCTGGCATGTTGCCGCAATGATTCTCCTTATTTCTACGTCCACAAAGAATGGTGTCATGTCGATAGTCTCTTTTATGAAGGACGCATGTAATGATAGATATTAATCATGCATGCTAGATGAGTTGTCTAAGAGAAGAAATTAAAGAGGAGATATCTCATTTGAGAGGCCTATATAAACACATACATAAAAATGGAAAGAGACAGATAATACATGTATGCGTACAAAAGTTATTGATTCATGAGAAGCAACTAATAAGAGTAGGTATGGTAATTGGGTTAAGTTAGACCAAATATAAGTTGGATCCGATACAAATTTGACGTATCTATATTAAATGGATCAAATATTCAAAGTTGAACTTTATCATTTCATTAAATAGGTAACCTAATTTTATATATAATGATTTGAATGAAGTTAACTAGGTTAAACAAGTACTGCTACCTCTAAACAAGAGCAATAGTTAAAACTTGCTTTAGTTTTTTTTTTTTTTTTTTGATGAACCATCCCTTTTTTCAAAGCAAAAAAGGGCTTAGATCTATTCTTTTAGATTGATGTTGAGGTACAGTATATGTAAATAATTCTTAAGTTTGAGACTTTCTAAAAGATATCAAAATCTCAATTTAAAAAAGAAAATGAACTTAAAAATCTTCCCATCATGTGTGGGCAGTTGCACATTCTTCTCTCTTCTCCTTCTCTCTTCATTTCGCTCTCTCCCTACATCTTCAAAAGAACCAAAAAAAAAAAGGTTCGATACACAAAAAAAAAAAAAAAAGAATAATTATTTTATTTTTAAAAAAATAATATTTGCTAAAAAATAGGAGGACAATAATGTAGTTGCTTTGCATGTAGAACAAAAATTAATATAGCATTTCTCTCTTCCCAAAACTAGGGAAAAAAATGAAGGGAACTGCTAGAGCAAATAAACATAAATTTGTTGGCTCTTATGTTTAGATATGATTTCAAATAAAAGCAAAAATATTTTACACCTTATTCTTTACTCAATTTGCATATTTATCTCGTCATGATCTGTGTAAAGGCAGCTACCATATTGCTCCTTAATGGAGTTCGCTTCCATATGCATATATGTTTTCATGTAGAAATTAACGTTATGACAAGTACAACGTATGCATTGAAAAGCTACCCTTGAACTGTGAGTAAATGTGGATTCAATTATTTATTAATGAACCTGCCAAGGTAATTAAGACAAGTGCTTTGGGAATAAATAGTGCAACCATTTGTGATAATCCAAAATAGGGCAACCAGGCACGGCATTGCCAGGAACAAAAGCATCATTTTACCGTTTGATAAACTTATTATGTTAGCGTGCTTCCACTTGCTTCTTTCTTTCGTCTGCTTGGCTTACATTTGTTTCGATTATATAATTAATGAGAAGAAATATTTCAAAAATATTTTAATCTTCTTAATTTTAAAAGGTTTAAATTTTTCGAAGCTTTCATTGACATTGAATATTGAAATGCAGGTATGACAGCATTTACTGAATTCCAAGGACTTACTTCTAGGTCTAGTTGGACCTTGGTGGATTTAGGCTGGCTACTATGCATGGTCGCTCACTTGATTCAACTATGAATGCTCATTTCCTATGTGCTAGAGAGATGAGAGCCCAGTTATTACATTCTCTAAGCAAAAAACAAGTTCCAAATCTCGATAAATTGATTAATTACTGAAATCACAATAGAGAGTTTAGCCAACCTCATATATATATATATATATATAATGCTCAACCATTAATAGCACAACAACAGAAAGCTTGTCCATCCCTCATACATATACAATATTGATAGATATAACATAACTCAATAAAATACTTAACCATTAATACCACAATGGAGAGCTTGTCCAACCCTCATAGATATACATTGATAGATATAACATAACTTGGTAAAATGTTTATTGTCCAGCCCTTGAAACAATTAAGTCTCCACTCACATGCAAGTTGGCACTTGTGGGTAAAGCTGCAAGTCTTCAGCAAATTTTAAACCTCCGTTCCTGCTTGGCATTCCGTCCCTTTGTTGCAAGGTTTATGGTAAGGCTCTGCTGCATGAGGACGACAGTCCTCACGATGTGCAGCAGTATCACAAGGAACGCCATCACCTCTAACGATAGGACCATAATCAATGAATTTTGCATTATTTTCTTCCACAAAGCAAATGCATAGTAGCGCAGCCATCAATAGCCATGCACGAACCATAGCCATCTAGAAAAAACAAAATGTCATCTATACATCTCAACTTGGACAAGGATATGCATGCTTCTTCGTTAGAATGATTGGAGAGCAAAATTGGATATAGCTCTTTTCGATCAAAAGCCCCTTTCAAATTTTTCCAAGGCTCACTCATAATTTAAACTTTTCAAGAAAACCTTTCATTAGAAAAATAGAAACTCAACTATAAAGTTATGATTAATATATAAATGGAACCTATTGTAAGTAGTCTATTATATTTATGCACGATTCCAATAACATCACAACGTGCATGCAAATTAACTTGTGAGAATATGTAGTGTTTATGACACCATTTATGAACACTAGAGCTAATAATGCATTCATTTTCATTTTTTTTTTATAGA
The DNA here is from genome assembly GCA_017589505.3 of Metroxylon sagu. Taxonomy (NCBI): domain Eukaryota; kingdom Viridiplantae; phylum Streptophyta; class Magnoliopsida; order Arecales; family Arecaceae; genus Metroxylon; species Metroxylon sagu. Next base: position 867,174 of record JACVBY030000634.1, on the reverse strand, counting down.
ATGAGTAAGCTATAGATTATAATTGTAGGTATTTTTAGTAAGAAAAGAAAAGAAAAGAAAAGAAAGATGAAAATATTTTTACATAAATTTTTACAATATTTCTTAGGGGTTGATGAAATACATGCAAGATTCACTTATTATTTTTAACACTAAGGGCATGTATCTTGTGTTCGTGGTTCAATTATGTTTTTAGAGTCCAAGCCTCTATTATTTATTCTAATAGAAATCTAAGTATTTCTAAAGATTAATTGGAGGGGTCTCATTAAAATAATCCATTTTTTACTATTTCTTTTGCCAAAAAAAAAATATCATTATATTGCATATAGTTTTATCATTGAAAAATAATCTTACCTAGACTTGCGACAAAAGTCTGTCTATATGTATGTATGTATATGTATATATATGCATACATAAATATAAATATATATATGTATGTATGTACATATCTACGTATGTATGTGTATATGTACATATATATGTATGTATGCATATATATGTACATATGTGCATATATATATACATGTATAGTTGTATAATGAATCATAAGCTAGGTCTATGCTACTTAAGTTCAAGAAAATTGGTATAATGGTTGTTTTATATGGGAGTGTCAAAAGTAAACTCATCACAATATCAGCATCAAAATTTGATGTCATGAACTATATAGGAGTGCCAAGAAATGTCTTAAGTATCAGATAAATTAAAAAATTATGAATTCAAAGTAGTAAAATAACATTGCTAAAAGATTCACTCAATAAATGTATTTCAATCACATTGCTACCTTTGAATTGGTATCATTATGCATGCTACATAAGGGAGCAAGGCGAAAGGCGCAACGCAATTAAAGTGAGCTTTCAGAGATGAGTTACTATAATATAACACAATACATATTGATGCATGCATATAAATAACTTTTTAGTAGTCATAAGACAAAAGGCATCAAAAAATAAAGCATTTATTATTAAAAAACCTTGGCTTTGTAAGAATAAAGTTACAGTGGATTTTTTACAAAATTTTATTGATTGTAAGTGTTAAATGAACTATAAAATAATTGATTATAGCTTTGCAATAAAGTTGGATCAATGGTTTCCACTATCTCTACAATGGATGTTATAAAAAGAGATTTACCATTTGACAACAAATGATAGTGCATTAGCTATAATATAACAAAAAAGAATAAAAGAAAGAAAGAGAGATAGACAGAAAATAAGAAAGAAAGAATAGCGAATGAATGATTGAATGAGTGAGTGGAAAAGGACTTAAAAGTGTAAATTGCATTCCTTGTTAATTCATTCATTCATTCTTCCTAAAAACTTGATAGAGAAATTTAGCACATGATACCTTTTCTTCTGCGCTATTTTGTGGCTGGACAATAAGATAATAACTTGCTTTGATGCCTTTCACAACTATTATTCCATTATATATAGGATGGTTGATGAGAAAGAAATGCATGCATGGTTGAGTTTTTGTGGACATTCATGAAGTACGGTGGGAGGTTTTAGAAACTATATAGTTGATGAGAGAGAGAGGAATGCATGGTTGAATCTTTGTGGATGTCCATGAACCACGGACAGAGGATTGAACCTGTGCATGAGAGGAAAAGTAGGATAGAACTAGTTATGGATGAAAGGTTGGGTAAAGAAAACCATAAGGAATATATAAGTAATATCAAAGGTCAAAGTCATTGTTGTTGTAGTATTCAGATGTATTATTTAGCCATAATATTATCTCGCAACCATCTATGACTATAAGCAAGCATAATCTATGCCATACACTTGTTTGTACATTTTAATTTATGCCAATGATCAACCATGATTTAGTTCGATTATAAAATTAACCCTTTTTTTATGCCTCAATAAAGAAGAAAGTAAAGTTACTCTCTTCATTTTATCTAAACGAATACACAGATGTGAAAATATGAATTATTGAGAACACCGACCTATAAAGATTAAAAATGACAAGATAATCTCTAGATTAGATTAGACCTTCTCTTAAGAGAAGAAAATCTAGCTTTAAGATAATGTGCTAAGCTCTCCTTATCGATGTAGATATCATAGTGGATCTATTAGTATTATGAGAGGTTGTGAGAAATCCTTAAAAATAATTTTTCTCTTCTTATGTTGCAGAAAAATAATTATTTCCGACAATAGCTACTTTTACTAGAATGGCTTCTTTTAAATATCATTCTTTTCTTGCTATTTTTATTTCTCTATATGAATAACCTATACTTATCCAAATATCTTTTCTGGGGTGGTTAGTTTTAGCAATAAATTCCCCAAAATGTCTCTTGTACAAGTGACAAGGGGCTAGTCAGTCTCCATATATCTTGCATAAATAATTTAACAAATTTTGGTTGATATAATGATGTTGAATAAACAACAATGTAAGCTTATAAATGTAGCCTTTGCAATACATAAGATAATACATCGATTTACATGTGTTGCTAAATAGAAATAACAAATGGGACTCGATAGATGGTTGGACCGAAATATCTTCTTATCTAACTAGTAAATCCTTTTGGTGGTTATACCAAATATCTTGATTCAACTTTTCGTTCTAGCAAGATTTAGGAGGGTTAGAAATATTTGGAAGAGGGGTATAGCTTACATGTAGCACAGTGTTCATGAAGTATTTTTTTTTTAAGAGTATTTCATAATATTTAGATTAAATCATAATATTATTTTTATAATTTATCTTATGTTATAATATTATATTATCATATTATAATTAATTTATAATATAATTATAATATTGTAATATAATAATATGATATTACATTATAATATTATATTATATAATATTATAGTATAATAACATAATATTATTATATTAAATATATAATATTAATAGGAAAATAATATCAAGCGTCTTCTTTGTATAATTGAAGAGTATTTTGTTTTTGAAATCTTAATCTAAGATTATTGCCAGGGGATAAGTATGTGACCATTATGTTGGACGATAATTTTAAAAATAAAAATAATTTGTGATTACTACTACATAAAATGATCGGGATATAATCAAATATAATGATCTTACCATCTCCACTACGGTTACCGATGATTCTAAATAGATCATTTCATACCTTCTTCATCTCTTAATATATATATATATAATATATATATATATAAATTATTATCTTGTAAGCATTATCAAATTGCACCCATGTATTTTGAAATGTTAAATTTAACTATCATGTATTTTAAGTTTTATTAAATTATATTCATATTGTTTGATATTTACATTTAACTACCTTATGTTTTAAATACAATTAAATTATATCTTATGAAAGTTTAGATATATTAAGTAAAGTTTGAGTAGATTTAAAATATATGAATAGTTAAGCGTAATATTTTTAATTATATTGGTATAATTTGATAGCATTAAAATATATGATTATAAAATATAATATTTTAAATTATATGTTTGATTTAAAAATACTTAAATTATATGATATAATATATATATATATATATATATATTAGAAAAAACACTCTTTTGCCCTGGTACCCCATTCCATTCGGATCACCTAGACTGGGTTAGCAATGCCTACAACGGTATTTTGGCGCGGAGGAACAGGTATCCTTCCGCGCGAACGGCACGAGCGGAAGCGCTCTTTGGATGCCAAAGGAATTTTATCCTCACGGGACCCCGATTCCTTTCCCTCTCCTCTGTTTTCCACCGCGTACGCGAAAGCAGAGAGGAGCCACGGGGAGCGAGGGGGAAGCAGACAACAGATGGCGCTTCTCTCTGCCAATCTCCTTGCCCTAAATACAACCCTAATCCCCTTCAATCCATCCTCCGCCCATCTTCCAAGAAACACCACACTACTCCCCTCCTTCCTTCAAAAGTCTCTTCCAAGCCCCCCTTCTCACAACCGAACCGCCGTCGCCGCGTCTTCGCCGTCCTCCTCCTCCTCAGCCGCCGCCGCCGCCGCCGCCACCGATCTCCATCCCCAGGAGAAGAACCAGAAGTCCCAGCGATCTCGTTCCAGTCCGAATCCGCCTCGTCCCTTTTCAATTCTGATGTAAAATTTTGTGCCGATCCATCTAATCTCTTCCCACAAATTCCAGACTGGGGAGCGTTCGCGAGGCGAGTCTCCGGCGAATGGGACGGCTTCGGAGCCGAATTCACCGCCGACGGGAAGCCCATCGAGCTCCCCGAAGCGGTCGTCCCCGAGGCCTTCCGGGAGTGGGGGGTCCAGGTCTTCGACTGGCAGACCCAGTGCCCGACCCTAGCCGCCGAAACAGGCGTCCCCGTCCTCTCCTACAAGCTCATCAAGCTGCTTCCAACAGTGGGATGCGAGGCCGACGCCGCCACGAGGCACAGCATCGAGGAGAGGGTCGCCGGGGGCGCCGCCAACAAGGTTTCGGCATTGGGTTACGACTCGAATGGTTGCTACGTTGCGGTGTGGCCTTTGGAGGGCCGGAACGGGCAGAGGTTCTTGGAATTGGAGCACTGTTTGGTGGATCCTGGGAATCGGGAAGCTCGGGTGAGAGTGATTCAGGTGGTTCTTGTGGATGAAGGGGAGATGAGATTGGAGAGGATTAGAGTGTTTTCAGAGCAGTGGTACGGGCCGTTCCGAAACGGGGAGCAGCTCGGTGGGTGCGCCATTCGAGAGTCGGGGTTCGCTTCAACAGCTGCAGTGGAGGAGTCGGAGGTTGTTGGAGTGTGGCAAGGTTCAACTGTTGCGGTCGCTAGATTTCAGAGTGAACAAACGGTGAGTTAAGTTTTGTGTTGATTTGCTGGTTTCTGGTCTACTACTGACTTCAATTATCAGTTACATATGGGAATTCATTGTTCAGCTTGCTTTCCATGTGGTTATCAAATATTAGAGACGTGGTAGTTGTTTCATAATGTTTGATTGCTTCAAATCTTTCGATCCATTGCTTAGGAGTCTATTTTTGGTGAGGACAATTATTTCAGATGTTGATCTGATGCCACTCCACTGTGGTACCCTTCGATTTAACTTTGTGATTTTCAGCTATGTTGGGGGATTTCATGGAGATCCAACTACTGTCATCCAACAACTAGAAAAATTTCACTCGTGCTGATTGTTTTCAGCTAATTAACATTATGTTGGGATGTTACCAATGAATGTAGTGCAACTTTGCACAATCTTATTCTATTCCTATTAGTGATGCATTTAGAAACCAGCATTTTCGTCTTTCAAAATTTCTAAAAGTTTCATTTAAAAAATCTATAAAATGAGGGAGTTTTTCCACAAAACTAAAGATGGAAATGAGGTTTCCAAACACCATTACTATCTTGGTTCTATTTTTTAAAAAAAAATAAAAGAAAAAATGGAAACTGCAACCATGTGACCTGAGTTATAGACTTTTTATCATAACTTGACTCCAGCATTTTTTGTCCATATAAATACAAATTTTATTAATTTTATTCATTTTACTAGAATCCTATAGGCTTTCGATGTTTTGTTTGGTCTGCGTCTAACTTATATTTCACATGTCCAGGATATATTCCATGAATTTGTGGTGGATAGGCCACAAAAGTCAATTAGAGATCAATTGGGCCTTGTATCGCTTCCTAAACAGTTATGGTGTTCGGTTAAAGAAAATAAGGATGGAAAAACATGGGGGGAGGTTGGATGGTTGGTAAATCATGGTAATGCCATTACGTCAAGATGTACTTTCCTCAAGGATGGAAGATTGCAGGTAAGTCTTAGTCTGAGTAATTCTTCATTTACCGTTCTTTTTTCCTCCTGTGCACACTGAAATGCCAAGAAATCAACTTTAAGGAGTTCTATGTTTTTTGATTCCCAACTTCAGAATGTGGGGAAGATTGTAGTTTGAAACGTGGAAAGGGATTTTGTTTCTCCATCAAAATAAATTCATTTTGCTTGAAATGGGTATAGAACATTAGTACTTTAGGCAACTTAGAGGAATTTCTCTAATTGATGAGTTCTGAATCAATTTATGACTAATGGGAAAATAGCCAGAGCTTTTTTTAAGAAAGCTGACACAGTAAGAAAAGGTGTGCCAACAACTTTCAAACTGCTACTGTGTTGTATGATCATTGTCAATTGCTCTCTGTAATACAAAATTGGCATAATTTTTATAAATCAATTATTCTTACTAATGCCTTCTTTCTATGGTTTTCTGTTCGCAGGAGATGGCAATTGGACATGAAATCCCAGTTTTAAGGGACATGTGATGCTGGCCTTCAATACGGTCTGTTCTTCAAACTTGTTGTTTGTACTTTTATTTGTATCTTGGCCAGAGTCACTTGCCCAAATTGTACATAGTCAGGCTTGAGAACGTCATACTGGCAAAACCTTTAAGATGAAGAGATTACTTTCTTGGGACAGAAATCAGTGGCTCTCAAGCTTGAGAATGTGTTGCAACCTGCTGTATCTAAGCAACAGGATTGCATGAATAATTCATTGAACCAGGAGTGAAGTAGTGAGACAACACCTCATTCATTGTACCATGTTCTAAGAAAAGATGAAAACAATGTATTTAAGATGTGCCTGAGAATTGTGCACTATAGTTAGCACAGCTGTTTTCTATACAAAAATTTTAAAGAATTCTCTTCTTAGTAGCATGTGCAATGTACATGAGAGAAGCTTGGATGTCTCTGACTCTTACCAACTTTCCCGGTGCTTTTACTTGTTTTGAAATATACTAAAGATATATTGGATTTTGGTAAATTCGTATTTTTATTTTGACTAATATGGATATGGATGCAAGTAAACAAATCGGATATTGAAACTGTGAATCCAAAAACGAATATAAATTGGGAAAATACAAACTTTTCAGTGTAACATTAAATATGTGATGGAGAGAAACAAACCTCTTAAAATTGGAAGCGTATTTATCGAGATTTATCAAGCTGCAATGTTTAATTAGTGGGCTGACAATGAGCATTCAGACTTTCTCATGTAAATTTTAGGGTCGTGCCTAAATGCAAGACTAGAAATTTCTAAACTGAAACGTAATGCAATCTCCTGTGAGACATCTGTCAGAAAGATATTTGATATAATAGCACGTCACATCGTGTGTTACCTGAGACATACAAGCATGTCCCTATGCTCCTATCCGCTTAAAATATAAGCAAATGCCTCACCATTCCATATAATACTCTTTGGCTGCTTGTTTATTGTCGGTTGCTTCTCTCTATCTCTCAGGAGGCTCCAAAAATAAAATATTAGAGTTATCCCTCCTATTTGTTATATAGATTATTTTTAGAGGTTTAATAGAAGTTACTGTTCCAAGTGCCAGTAATATACCATTTCACCATCATCCCAATATTTTCAATCAACATACCTTTGAGACATCATGGAGAGGAGTCTAGCCTATTCCATGAAAAAATAATCCAGCAAAATTTTAAAATTTTAAAATAAATAACACAAAAATAAAAGATCAAAGAGCCGGTTTAATATACCGATAATTTCACCTATTATTTTTTTAAAAACATATTAAAAACATCACTATAACTTGGAAGTTTCAGCTTTTATATTATTATATAAAAAAAGTAGTTTAATAACGTAGCCTGTGAGTTTTTTTTTTTTTTTAAAAAAAAAAAAGCAGAAATCATCCGTGTGACTAACGATTTCAAAATCATCAGTCACACTTATGATTTAACAGTTTTCTTTTAATTTTTTTTATGTTATTTCTATATTAAGAAAACCTATTTATTAATATAAAAAAATATATAAATTTGAAGGAAAAAAAAAAAAAAACGGAAATCATCACTATAAGAGCGATTTTAGGGGTGCTCAGCGTGGGGGATTTAACCGTGGTAGTCCCTTCAAATTCCTCCTGGTCCTCGTTCATGACCTCTTTTAGCGGGCCAGCTGCCACTACAGTAATATGGGTTCAGGCCCATTAAAGAGACGTTCCACAAAGTTAACAGGCCTCTGTCAAGACCGGTGCCTCTGCATGATAAATCCCTCAAATATATTTTACTTTCTAAAATGACCGTTGATTTAATTAGTAAACAAAGCCAGATAGGAGAAAAGCCCCACACAAGCAAGCATACACAAAACGTCGTCTCCTTGCTAGAGAAAATCGCACAATTATGATGTAAGAATTAATGCATCTTGATAGAAAACAGAAGGAAGGAAACAAAGTAAAACGAAAGACTTCCAATAGCTAAGCTTGTTGACCGTCCATACAATTCATTTATAGACCGACCATTCAGATCAAAATACAATATAGCTTATATTAAGTTTAGAAGCTGGTAGACCCTCCAAGAATGTACTTGATCTGTGAGTCAGATTCAGTCCAACGGCTTCAACTCCAAGATGTATGAATCATTTCTGAACAGCTAAAGGCCTCCTCAACTGCCAAGAGGAGAACGGAGGATGGGCAGAAAACTTCGAAATCTCGTGATGTGGATGTGGCTTTAGTTGATCATATATCATCATCCCTCCAAAACCACGGGCTATAACACCAGGCAAATAGAAGATCCAATATAGTGCTCATGTCACATGCACGGTACCAGTTCTGTGAACATGTGGCGTCACTTGCAGTCCACCTGCCATTTGCCTGGCAAGGACTGGGGAGTCAGGCACAGGAGAGAGAGAGAGAGAGCCGCAAATTAGAAGATTTATGATGTCAGAGCAAGAAGATGTGATTGAAGATCTGAGCGATGCTCTTCTCAAGGTCATAAGAGAACTCTGTCAAGGGAAACATCTTCTTGGATCGGTCAGATGGGTCATGATCAGGCCCTTCAAACCATGCAGAGACCCGACAATCCTTTGGAGCACTAGACCTGTCAAAAGCCGCGCTCTGCGTATTATAGAACCAGACAAGATATATGTAGTGATTGCTCAAACTAAAATTAGGTTCCAATAACGAGACTTCGAAGAGAACCGACGCTGTCAAACGTCATGCAGCTATTTTAACTGTAATATTTTAAAAATAATTTTTATTAAATTTAAAAAATAAAAAATAAAATTTTATAATTTAAATTCATCTGCTATCAATTATTTTTTATTTAAATTTTTAGAATCACATAGTTTCAACCCGCTAATGAATTAGTTAGATTAGTAGGTGAGCTTGAAATGTTACAAATAATATTGAAGCTGATTCAAATATGCGAAAGTTAATGAGTAAAAGGAAAGGACTACCCATGAGATGATAATTGAGTCTCACCATAGCATGAAGCTACCAATCCAACTTGCAAGGTGCTACTCATGGGATGGTGATTGAATCTCGCCAATAGCATGGAGCTACCGATCCGACTCGCGAATATAAAGTCTGGCTAGCTTATAGAACGTCGCTTTATAAAAAGAGAAGATTGTAATATCACAAGTTCACTCATTATCAATGTACTTTCACTCGAGTTTTAAGGTCATGCCGTTTTGATTTGCTAACCGATTAATTGAGCCAATAAATGTTATAATACCCCAAGTTCATCCGCTACCAATTAACTTTTACTTAAGTTTTAGGGTCACATAGTTTTAACCTATTAACGGATTAATTAAGCCAGTGCATTACAGAATTGCCTTATATAGCTTTCTTTAGAGCAATTATGGAGATAATTTGAATGCCATGGTTGAAAGAACTTGCTATAAAGCTTACGTGATCATCGCTTATAAAGATCACAAAACCACCCCCACAAACCAAATAACAGTGCGACCAAGTCCAACCTACAAAGCTAAATTAGATTGTTGCAATTATAACACAAAAGGCAAGCCAAGAAACTAAAACTACAGTTTTCTAATCCTTAGAAACCTTTGTATGGGGACTAGAAAACGAACGCAACCTTCTACAATTTCTTTTTTCCTAATTCTTTATACGGGGATTAGACAACAAACTCAACGTTTATTCTACATTTTATTTTAGAAATTAGTTATTAAATCAACATTATAAAAATTTAAAAAATCCTCCTGAGGATGGTGATTGCGTGGGGACTCGGGAGGAAGATTTGAGAGCCAGGCGTTGTGGACCAGCGGGGTTATGGGGGTGGTCGTTGCTGGTGGGGCGGAAGGGAGCGGGGAACGCGGTTTGCGTGGGTGAGGGAGCTGTCGAGGTTCATGCCGAGAGATTGGAGCGGATTTGGGGAGAGATTTCTTCAGGTTGATGGTGAGGATGAGACTTTAGATGGATTTGAGAACTAGAAGTTGGGAAGCATTTTGGGAGAAATCCTAAACGGATTTGGGGGAGATTCTTCAGGTTTATGGTGAGGATGAGACTCTAGATGGATGGATTTGAGAACCACAAGTTGGGAAGCATTTTGGGAGAAATCCTGTTAAGTGAGGAAGTGAGAAGTCCAAGAACAGTGGGAAGTGGGTGATCATGGGATAGCTCACTCTTTATGTTTTCGGATGGGCTGGCGTATAGGACTTTCATAGCAGGTCAGGTTGGCATTGGATATCAAACTCTGTGAGCTTCATGGAGTATTTCACCAGCAATTCCAAAGTATATGACTTCTGCTGTACTTGCTACAGGAATTAATTTATAATCATGGTCATGAAATGGGCTAAAAAGTATAGACTCTTTAACTTTCGAGCTGCAATAGCTAATGCATACGTTATTTTTTCTATAATCTAGTACCTTATTTCTATCTTGTAGAGGACTTCATTGATATCATAAATATGTCTCTAAATCTCTTGCTTTTTTCAAACTGGCACCACAGTTAAAGGCATAATAGAGATCACCATATATATATATAGGTAAAGAACTTCTTCTAGTGTCAGCTTCATTAGTAAAGATAAAAGAGGCTAAACATTGCTTCAGCTAGTCAAAAGCTATTTGGCATTCTCTCTTTCTATTAGAACTCCTTGAAGGCCTCAAAAAATAGAAGTCACTTCTCAATAATTTTCAAGATAGTAATTAAGGGTAGCTATTCAACTTACCAACCTTTACATTTTCTTTCGGCTTTTTAGAGGAGCCATATTTAGGATAGCCTGGATCTTCTTTCTAATAGCCTTGTTCCCCCTTTGTATATTCATGATGCCTAAAAATTTTATCAAGAAAACATCAAATGCATGCTTATTGAGGTTCAACTTTATATCATAGTGTTTTAACATCTAAAATGCGTATTCAAAGTCGACACTTTTTACTCTTCATCAGCAGATCATCCACATATACCTTTTTATTTCAATCAATCTAATCATTAAATATTTTATCGATCAAATACTAACATATAGCTCCTATATTCTTTAATTTAAAGGGTATCATCTTATAGTTGTATGCATCTAAGTTGTCGATGAACATTGCTTTCTTTTCTTCTCAGGATTTATTCTAATATAATTATACTTTAAGAACTGATATACAAAAGTCAGCTGTTTCAAGATGTTTCAAAATGATATCAATAAACTAATCTATTTTAAATAATAATTAATTAATTTTTATTAAATTATTATAATAATTTAAAATTATTAAAAATTAAATATTATCCTACAAATTATCGAATCTAATCACTTCCTTATCGGTTGTCATGAACATGTCTTCCAGCTAAGCCACTTTCACCTCCAATAAATGCTATCCTTCCAAATTTATGCAGCTAAATCCCTTCGACAGGACAGGGTCGGCCTGTTTTTGTGTGCTAAAGGTAAGCCGGCACTCAGGTCATGGTAACGTTTTCATTTTATTCTGAATAAAGATATTATATAATGACATCGTTATATCACAAATTTTTTTTTTTTAATATCATTATCTTCATGACAGCGGTCGCATGCTGTAGGGCGGTTGGAATGGAAAGTTGTCCAGCTTGCAAGACCCTCAAGCCGGCCAAAAAAATAAAGCCTGAAGAACTTTGAAAGCGAAAAAACAGCTAAAGTTTCCAATTACCTTTGGGATGTCGCACGTCGGCAGAGTAAAAACTTGGCCAAATACCTCAAGCCTCGATGCTTTCGACGCGAAGAAATACGAACTTGAATGCAGTCCGGGAGATTCAAGGGTGTTTTGATTTCTGAGCACAGTTTTTTTTTTTTTTTTTAATTTCTACTTTCATGAAAAATAAAAGATATTTATGAAGATATATTTGATGAGTAAACATAAAAATTATTGAAAATAAATATCTAAAAATTACTAAAAATTAAAATACCTATAATCTAAATTTTTTAATAAAAATAAAATAAATATAGATTTTATCTGAACCATGGTTTATTAGATAGTGTTCTAAAAATTAGTTTTATATCGTTATTAAGAAAATTTTTACTAATTAGTTCAGAACATCACATTTAACCCTATAAATGTGGTTGGTTCTCCGCGTATATCGCTTACGAAGATAGATTCTGAAATCTATCATTATGTCATTACATAGCGGACCGAGAGTTATATTTTATTATCAATAATTCTGTATTCATTAATATTTACTTATTGATATCACAAAATTCTCATAATAATAATAATTCTCCAGTATTTGCAATAAATAGCTATGCAAAATAACTGTATAACAGTAGGTATTAAAAAATTAATAACGCATAAAAAAATAAAAGAGTAATATTTAACCAGTAATTTATAAATTCTTGAATAGATATTTATAATTAAGCAATTTACATAAATCTTCTAATTTATAATTAGCTTACTTATTTGATCCAAATTTATAATAAATATGCTATGCAAAATTTAAACCTTTAATAATATTTCAAAAATAATTGTAAAATCTTATTATTTCAAATCAACTGTTTATATGAAAGTTTAGTAATTATTTTAATTCTAATAATCATTCATTAACTATAAAATAAATTTTTGGCAATCCTGCAATATTATAAAAATTTCAATTTATAGTCAAGTTATTTACTAAAGTTTAAAATCCTTTTAACAAACATGAATAATTTATAAAATTTTCTAACTTATGATTAGGTTATTTACTAAAGATTGAAATTATTTTAGCAATCATGAATGATTTATAAGATACTCTAACTTATAATTAGGTTACTTACTGAAGTTTGAAATCCTTTGAACAACTATGAATAATTTATAAAATACTCTAATTTATAATTAGGTTACTTACCTACTTCAAATAAAATTAGAAAGGATAAATAAGATTGATGAAAACTAATTCTCACGCTTTAAGACTCCATTTTTCACTCTTTTGAACTATTGATTTGTTATCAAAAGACCTCAGTTGATCCCTATTTATAAGAAGATTTTCTAAAAAAAAAAGAGGTTTCCACTCTTTAAACTAATAAACTTCCTAATCTTTATAAGATATTGATTTCGTTAAGAAAACTAAAGAGATAAATATCTATTAAATATTTAAAAATAGATTCTTGACTCAAAATTAACTTCTAACTCATCTAACCTAATTTTATAATATAAAAATTTAAATAAAACACTAAAAATCATCCTTATCTCAAATAATGGTATTTTCATAATTTATCAAAAATTCATCAACAATGATATATATTCATAAAATTAATTCAAACTTCCTCAATTGACCTTCGATTTGAGTGATTCAAAATGATTTAGAAAGTTAACTCAATACTGAACATTGTGAATATAGATTCAATCAAAAATTTTAATTATATTATTTTTTATAATTTTTAATCTTAATTTAGTGAAATTATATTTTAATTTAAAGTAAGCTAGCCAAAAGGGTTGGATCTTTCAAAGGCTCTTTTTTGACTTGATCAAGGAGAGAACTTCCTTTAAGGTTGATTTAGGAGTATGACTTCCTTTAGAGGTTGGCTTAAGAGTGGAACTCGTTTTTGATATTGTCTGCGAGTAGGATTCCCTTTGAGACTAATCTGAGGGTAGGACTCCCTTTGTATTTGACTTGAGAGTAAGACTCCTCTTTGAGGCTCTACGTAAGAGTAGGACATTCTTTGAGACTGACCTGTGAATAGAACTTTCCTCTGAAGCTGACTTGGACGTAGGACTCCCTTGAAGGCTGGCTTAGAAGTAAGACTAACTTTCTTTTAAGATTCCACCTGTGAGCAGGACTCCCTTTGAGGCTTTCCTGAGAGTGGAACTCTTCTTACCTGAGAGTGGAACTCTCTTTAAAGTTGATCTGCGAGTAGGACTCTCCTTTAAGACTGATCTAAAAGTATGATTCCTTTTTGAGCTTCTCTGGTTTGGGTCACTCTTAGCCTTGGACTTGAGCTAAGCTCGCTTTTGAGGTTGAGCTCTTTTGGATTCAAACTTAATCTACTTCGAAACACTTGAACTTTACTGTCATAGGCCCTCCATTAGAGACCATTGTGGGTGCTAGCTTTAGGGCCTGAGTCAATAGTTGATGGGCCTTTTGCGGGCTACTTCAGGACTTGAATCCATGGAAGAGCCAGGAGTATACTCCTCCTTTCGATGGGCGGAAGATTTTTTCATCCTTCTTTGCTTCTTCTCTTTTTTTGTTCTTTCTTTTTCTATCTTTTAAGTTTGTTTGGCAAAGTATTCTCTTATGATTGATAGCATGTGAACATTCAAGCAACGTATACCAAGGAAATTTTTTACGATGATAATTTTGAAAAACTATTATTAATTAGTACTACGAACGGTGTCCGACAGTTTTTTCTAGAAAAAAAAAAAAAAAAAAAAGGCGAATCTCCAATCAGCATGCAGGAAAGACAGGTTTACAATGCCATCTTGTTTTGTTAGTAAATTTCCAACAAAAAAAGGCATCAAAAAGCCGGAGACCAGTGTTAGACCATACGATTTAAATTTCGACTTGGTCAGCAGATCCTCAGCATCATATATGAAACACAAAAAGCTACTTGTAACCAATAAGATTATGAGGACTACTACTAAACTTGTCGACATTAATCAGGCTTCTCGATACATAATTCTTATGATAAAAGAGAATTTTTTTCCCCGTGAGGCCTCCAGGAGAAACAATTTAGATTTCTTTGGAGAAAAACTTCTATCGCCATTACAAGCAAAGGAATGGGTAACGTAATCTTATAGTATTTCACACGCCATGTTTTACTGCAACTCAGGACTCCCATCACAGACTTAGATTCAACAAACTTTTTTCAGGCAATGGCTGCCTCTGCGACCTCCTTCCCCTTGTCGTCCCGGCACGCCATCAGCTCACCTATCAACCGGCCCACGTCCTCGTACGACGACCCCCCTTCCTCCATCGCCGCCCTCGCCTTCTCTCCATACTCTGTCGCCCTTCTCCTCATCCCCTCCGCCTCCTCCCGTTTCCCCATCACCCTCTCCACCGCCCTTGCCACCTCCTCCGCCTTCACCACCTCCCTCTTCCATCCCATGAGCACCATGCTTCCAACCCCCGACCGCGGCACCCTCACCCCGATCCTGAGGACATCCGTGATGAGCCTCTGATTGATGTACTGCTCGTAGAACAGCGGCCATGCCACCATCGCCACCCCTGCACTCACCGCCTCCAGCGTCGAATTCCACCCGCAGTGAGTCATGAATCCCCCCACCGCAGGGTGGCCCAGTATCGCAACCTGAGGAGCCCATCCATGGACGATGACACCCCTTTCTCCCACCCTCTTCTTGATCTCCTCGATTTGTGGTGGCAAGCTCTCGCCCAGATTCCTCACCGCCCATATGAACGGGTGGCCTGAGGCCTCAAGACCGGCGCCGATCTCGTACAACTGATCCGCGCCGAACTCGCAGAGGCTTCCGAAGCAGACGTATAACACGGAGCTGGCTGGCTTTGCGTCCAGCCAGCGTAGCAACAGGGAGGGATCCGCGTCCGGATCCCCGCCTCGGTTGCTCAAATCGTTGCTGTCATTGTGGACGAGGGACACCGGGCCGATGAGCCATGTTCTCCGGCCCGGCTCTTTCGTGTAGATGTCGGCATATTCTGGCTCGAGATCGAGGAAGGTGTTGACGATGATGCCAAAGCTCTTCTTCTCGGCCTCTCTCTTCAGGTCGAGCGACTGCGGAAAGAGGAAGGACTCTGGGATCTCAGGCTTGGTGAGCTCCACCCTGTGCGGGAGGCCGGGGACGAGGAAGGGGTCGGAGTCCGATGAGACGCTGAGGTGGGGAGAGAGAAGGTGGATGGCGTCGTGGACGGTGAGAGCGAAGAGGCCGGGGCCGTGGAAGACGAGGCGAGGGATGCCGAGTCCCCGAGCGACGTCGGTGGACCAGGAGAAGATGGAGTCTGAGATGAGGGCGTCGGGGGGGCTGGGGCGGAGGAGGTCGAGCAGGGGGAGGTGGAGAGAGAAGGTGGCTTCATATAGGCCAGAGAAGCTGGAGGAGGAGATGGAGGCGAGGTTCTCTTGGCCGTCCGGTGGGAGGAGGTGGTGGACGGAGAGGGGGAAGGGGAGGAGGAGGAGACGGATGGGGTGGGGGAGGGAGGCAGAGCGGCGGAGGATGGGGAGGACGAGAGGCTCGTTGGCCGGGGTGGTGATGATGGTGACGGCGACGCCGCGGAGGGCCAAGAGGGTGGCAAAGTCGAGGAGGGGGATCATGTGGCCGGGGCAAATGAAGGGAAAGATGTGCACGCGAAGAGCGTCTTCGTCTCTAGCCATGGGTGGAAATCGGGCGGAAAGGGCGAGAAGAATTGGTTCAGAGGCGAGAGCTAGGGAATCCAAGCTGCGAGGTAGACGGCCAGCTGGCTCGTTGTCGTTTATTTTATTAGAAATCCGAGGGAGGCCACACGAGGACTTGAGATCCGGACCCAATTGGATAAGCTTTCTTTTTTTTTAAAAAAAAAAAAAAAAGAAAAAAGAGAAACTGAACGAAACGATGAACGAACTCACCTGCGGACGGGAGCAAAACGCGCCGAACCGTTCGAAGGTGGAAAGCATCTCCTTCCGGAACTGGATGACGCTTATCCAAAGCCTCATCTCCCTTCTATTAATTTCCTCGAACCCTTCTTTTGATCCAAGAAAAGGAGAAGCAGGCGAGAGAGTTGGAAGAAATGACGGATCCTTGAAGGGATCCACCGTCTTCCTCCTGTCTGGCAGCAAATCGACATCGGCAAGCTCTCGTGTCGTTCTTTCTTCTCATCTCTCTCTTCCCTAATCTTTAATTTGAACAGTGAGCCGTCGAAGACCTCCAGGATTCAAGGATTTTGTGTGCTCTGTTTTTTTTTTTTTTTTTTTTTGGTTGGAAAAACAGAGCTGTAGCGATTCGCCGACTTTTTCGGTTCTAGTGACAAATGCGGCGGGCAGGTAACCATCTTAGCCTACTTCTTCTTCCTCGTCCTTGATTTGAAAATCTTTGTATACGGCGGCTTGCCGCCGGTGGCTGCCGGAAAGAGTGGACTTGTCGACACCCTGTTTACACCCCTGTTATGAAGAAGTTCAAGGCAGTCAGTGGCCGGTGTTAGGAAGGTGAAACTGCAGCATTAGGTTAAGTCTGGCTCCACACACAATTATTCTCTGGATCATCAACAACCACTTCTCTGGTCCTCTTCTCTATGGGACCATAAAAGCAGCCATCTTTGATGGTTATAGTAGCTACATGAGTATATTTGGTCTTCTGTACTTTTGTTTGTACACTCACAGGAGCATGTTCGTACTTTTCCTCGGATGAACCACCTCCTTTATTCCACTGGTGGAAGGACGGCTTATCACTCACGCTCTACTCATTCGTATCATTCTTAGGTTGGTCCTGAAAGGGTAGGGGAGAATAATGAATTGATGTATATATCCAGCAGCTTACAAATTAGGTGTCGGCAAATTAGATGGTTTATGTTCCGAATCACAAGAATCCTGTGTCACAGAGAACTCTTGATCAATATCTTTTCTCAACAAGCTGGTAACAACAAATCATGCTCATCAAACAAAAAAAAAAAAAAAAAAGAAGCTGAATGCAGTGGTGGGAGCAGATAACAAGAGATCATGCTCATCAGACAAAAAAAGATAAAAAAAAAAAAAGAGCTGAAGGTAGTAGTGGAAGCAGGGCACATGGTTTAGAACCTCCAACTGCTCAAATTTATCTTTTTCGTTAGTGAATCAAAATTATATAGTTTAAAAATTTAATTAAAAATTAATTGATAATAGATGAATCTGAGTTATAAGCACATAATACTTTTCTTTTCCAAATCATATGATCCAAAAACTCGAGTGAAAGTTAATTAGTAACATATGGACTTGAGTTATAAATTATTATAAATTATTTAATTTTAAGTACTTATTTAAAAATTTATAATTTTTAATTAATTATTATTTTATTATATGCAATTAATTAAAATATATAGTTAAATAGTTAATTATTTGCATAATTAAATATATTTATTTATTATGCACAATTGAAATATTAATGATTAATGCCTATTGTTAAATAGTTATTATTTTGCATAATTAATTATTAAAAATCAAGATTTTAAATGTCAAATTATTATATTTATGGAATTTTTACTATACTTTAGGCTTGAAAGAATGAATTCTATTTTTTTATGAAATTACATGATTACATGAATAATTAAATATAAATGAACACAAATTATTGATAATAAATCTAACTAAAAATATAAAACTCTTATTTTGCTATGTAATGACAAATGACTAATACTGAGACCCATCTTCGTAAGGGATATATATAGAGATCTAACCTTTGCCCACCGGATTAAATATAATGCATTAGACTGAGACTTTTGATTATTGATGAAATGAAAATTTGAACATGATGGCATAACAATATTTACATGAAAAAGTTTGAGAACCAGTTTAAAGATACTTCAAGATTTATAAGTATTAATATTTTAATAACATGTTGAATTATAAACTATAAGTTATTAGCTTTTATGGTATGCAATCTTTCATGAAAGCTTTATAAACTATCATTTACTTGATTCACTGGTTTATAATTAGTGCAATCTGATATGTGGGGATATAAGTAGAAGTAGCACCTATTCGACTTTTTCTTTAATCATCTTATTAGTTAATTGAACTATCATGTTAGTTCAGATGCTTATTAACTTTAGTGATATGAATATTTGTTAGTTTGGATTGACTATTGAATAATAGTTTTCAATTTATTTAAATGAATGGTAATATATTGTGAAAGATATCTTGCACACCTTGCATGCGTGCAGTAGATTGTTGTAATTTGGATTCACCTCAGGGTTATGAGAATGAAATTGGAGTCACTCTAAAAACCTAATAATTTTCTATGCACAATTTCCCATGCACGTCTTTAATATTTATTAGTCACATGTCCATGCATTGCATGCATTATCTTTAAATATTAATTATTTTAATACAATGATCTTTAAAAATTTAAAGAAATATAACAATTAATTCTTTTATTTATGTTGCATATTTTTGCATTATAATTATTGGAAAAATATTTTTCCTTGTAATTATATTTATACTAGTCTAGTTTCATATTATATCATATAGTATTATATTATAATTATTATGTTATAATATACGATAAATTATAATATTATATTTACATTATTATTATTACATTTATAGTATTATATAATAATACATATTATAGTATAGCATTCTATTTGAATTATATTTTATTATAGTACATAAAAATTATATAATATAACATAATATTGTATAGTATTATAGTATATTATAATACAATAAATGTTGAAAATATGACATTATATATTACAGTATTATAGCTTTAAACTTTTTTTTTTTTTTAATCATCTTAGCCCACTTCTGGGTTGATTTCTTAGAGTCAAATGTCCTGATCTTCAAAAATCTGAAGGAAGTTGACATAATTATAAAAATTAGAATGCGTGTGCTTTGAACTCTAAGAAACCTAACCAATATGTTCATAGTTAACGTGTTTTTTTTCAGGTAACAAATCGTAGGCACCAAGCTCTTGCTGGAAAGCAAAGACTAAGCGCTCATCATGCCACCATTTACAAGCTTTGATCCACCTCGGCGCTTGAGGTTGGCAGGTCCTCTTCAGAGGGTTCACATATCAACAATGACCTCAAAGCCGGTAGAATCCAGCTTGGGCTAAGGTCTATGTGAGAGATGGTCAAGATGCAATTCAGAAAGATAGAGCACCAATGAATACGAGATTATATACGGAGATGGAGCTGCTGCTGAAGCTAAAGGCATTGAAGCAGAGAGTTAATTGAAAATAATATCGTAATGCAATAATATTTGGATCCAAAAAGGCAACCAAAAGATCATTTGATTAATAAGATAAATACAAATATATGTATATTTATATAACTTTATTTAATTTATATTATTAAATTTAAATTTTAACATTATAATTTTTAAATTAAAAGATAAAGATATGATAGATAAAATATATGTACTTGATTAAATTATTTTTAAAATTTTAAAAAAATTAATTGATTTGAAACTATCAATTAAAAATAAATGAAAAATTTCTTAAAAATATTTTTTTTAAAAAAAAATAAAAATTAAATAAAATATAATTTTATTTGATAGAGATATGATTATTACAAAAATTACTACTATATTCTTAATTGAAGCTTCTCACAATAGTTTTCTTGTTGGATAACAATTTGTTGTTTGTTAAATAATATTTTAAAATTATTTAATTATCTTTATTTGTGGTACAAAAGAAAGGCGTTGGTATTATAATTTAACTATTTCATTCTATCATTTATTTATTATATTTATTATATTAGATTATATATATATATATATATAATTAGATTTTTTACATAATTAAATATAATTTAATATATAAATATTATTATAATTAATTCATGTTTTTATTAATAATTTTTATTTAATGAATAATTTTCAAGCTTTAGATAAAATTTTTATGTTATTCTAAATTCTAAAAAAACTATCGTTATGACTGGATGGAGTGTCAAAATAAAAAATTCAAAACTTTGATGGGATGGTCATTTTTATTTTTTAATGTATTTTATGAATATAGAGAGGTGGTGGCCCAATAATATTTTATTTCCAGGTTCAATTACAACATCATGTTGGCTTTTTGGTCATTTTATAATATTTAAAAATTAAATTTTAACTACGCACATCCTAAATAATCATGATTGCATGCAGGTGGATTTGCTTATGAAAGTCCATCAAGAAATTGAGATCAGGACACTTGTGGTGATGTGGGACTGGGCACAAGATGTTATTGTTTATAAATATAAATTTCTAATTAATTAATAATTATATTTTTTTTGAAAAATAGTGAGACATTATTTATTACAGAAAATAAGGATTAAAATAAATAAAATAAAATAATAAAATGGGATAAAATAAAAATAACTATTTTAATGGGATAGATTATTTCTCTTTTAATGGTATATTAATTCTACCGAATAAAATTTTATTTTATTTTTATGTATAATAAATATGAAATATATATATATATATATATATATATATAATTGTTCAGCAAAATAAAAAAAGTATGTCACCCGATGAAGAAATATCCGGCCATGTCTTGCACAAAACCTAATAACAACTGCATTAAAGCTAGCAAAGGCAAAATAAAGTTGAACCATGGTGACAAAGAAAAGGTAGCATGAAAGGGATTGTTAAATACAAATTGACACTATACCAAGGCGATGAAAGGCAAAATGAAATTAAAAGCACTAAATATAGCTTGACATGTGATAAGAAAAGGATGAATTTTCTTAGTTTTAATATTACAATAGGTATATGCCTGCATAATGCACCAACGTTGGTTTAATCAATAAGATAAATAACATTTTTAAAATTATTATTTTTAAACTAAAAATTAAAAATAAGATAATTAAAATATATGTATTAGATTAAATTATTTTTAATTTTTTTTAAAAATTAGTTGATTTGAAATTATAGATTAAAAAATAGATGAAATATTTTTCTTAAAAATAAATTTTTAAAATTATATAATCCAAAATAAAAATAAGATAAATAAAATATATGTATTAGATTAATTTTTAAATCTAAAAAATGATTGATTTGAAACTATAGATTAAAAATAGATGAAATATTTTCTGAAAATAGAGTTTTTTAAAAAATATAAACATAATCCCAAATGAAAAGCTCAAAAAAGGAAAAGATAAATAAAATATAGATTTACATAATTTCTTTAAATATATATTATTAAACTTAAATTTAATATTATTATTTTTAAATTAAAAATTAAAAATAAGATAAATAAAATGTATGTGTTAGATTACATTATTTTTAAATTTTAAAATAAAATTAATTGATTTAAAACTATTAATCAAAATGAAAAGTTAAAAAAAGTGAAAAGAACATATATTTTAGAATTGAAGACCAATCAGTGCTTTGGAAAGGTAGCATAAAATCACTGTATCAAGTGCAAATATAATAAAAAGTTTGAAGAAAGAAAATTTTAAATGAGAAAAAATTCACTATATTAAATAGAAATATACATGAAGTCAAAAGAAAACCAAGCTAATAGCATCTCAGCTTTATTAAATACTAGCCATATACCTGTGCCTGCAAATAGAGAAGCCAATAAATAGGATGAAGGGAGAAAAAAAAAGAAAAAGAAAAAAAAAATGCAAATAGGGAAGCCAATAGATAGGATGAAGGGATTAAAAAAAAAATAAAATGGAATAATGCTTGTTTCAGCAGTGGTAGAGAACAAAATGGATTGAAATAAGATAAGATATGTTGTCCCTCTTTAGCATAAGAAGAACATTAAAAAAAAAAAAAAAAACTTTATTATTAATAGTATTAAAGAAGGCCGGATACGTGATAAAAGAAGAGTAAACTTTTTTAGGTTTACTCTATTATACTACGCGTATGCCCGTGCAATAAAGATGTTTTGATTTCAATTTTAAAAATAAAAAAGAAGGTAAAAAATTTAAAATTTTTTAAATAATTCAAATGAAATACAAATAAAATAGAACTTTAGGATTATAAACCTGAACATGAAGAGGTTTTGATGAAATTTTCTTCGGTATTTTTTTTTTTTTTTTATCTTCTTTGTGTTCTTCTCTATGTCTACATTAAAAAAAAAAAAAAAAAAAAAGTCAATCATCATGTACTGAACCAACATCTATGGTAAGAACCATGCGAACTGATCTCTTTCTTCCATTGTGAGGAGAAAAGAAAAGAATCCAAATGTCCATAATAGAAATACGTCAAGTAACTAAATTCTAATCCTATGCATGTGAGCCTATAAGCATTCAACTCTTTTATATAAAGTTGAAGCGTAAAAAGTAGAACGCACTCAAATTAGAAATCTGTCCAGTTGCCTAAGAACGGGGATCAGAGTAGCGTGTTCACCCAGCATTCAAGGGGAAAAAGTTTTTTTTTAAAAAAAAACTCCCTCCTTAGTTATGGTGGGAGACCATAACGCATGAATTGTGGACCAAAAAGAGTTCAGCCAAAATTTGAGCTAAACGGCGGAATGCGGAAAACTCGAGAGAGAGGACGGAAGGATTATGATTCTCTATCCAAGAAGACAAATGAATAAATGTCGAGAAGGCCAATGGTTGTAACGTATGAAATAATTTTCAAAATAGGGAGGATGTGGCAATGAAAGGTGGTGGACAGCCATAAGGTATGAAAGGATTTTGAAACTAATAATATAAGAAAGATGTGGCAATAATAATAATTTTTTAACTCCATTTCAAATAGTAAGTGGAAAAGAAAGAAAAAAAAAAAAAAAACAAAAGTGAAAGGAAAGAAAACTAGGAAGGAATTTAATGCGGTTAAATGGCAACACAAAATGGAAAAGAAATGCCACAGGTAATCATCCTGCTTTGAAATGGAGAAGCGAAGAGATTTTTTTCGTTTCATCTTTTTCTTCACAAACTCGTCAAATTTTATAACAAACCCTGAGATGGATATAAAACAATAAATAATACATCAAAAAGGAGATATCAATATCAATTTGTGGGTGAAATACCAACGATTAAGATCAAGAACCATTTCCCCTTCCTCACCAAAATCAGCCAAGAAAAGAAGAGAAAAAACATCAGATTAGATGAAATAATCAAAAGAACTTTAAAAAAAAATAGTAAATCAAATCATTCAAGAAAGAGGGATCAGGAATTTATTTTAGTTAACAAAAACAAGCAAATGAACAATGTACCTTTCGATAAAGGATAAAGGTACCCTTTGATTAGACAATTGGAGTTTAGTGGGCTATTTAGCCGTGCTAGCCTTCCTTTCTGTAAGATAACACCACCACAAATGATATGAGTCCACCTAGAGTTGGGAGGATGCTATGGAGGCTCAAAGAAGTCTCCTTCGAAGAGGAAAAAGAAGAAGACATCAAGACTGCTCATTTAAGACTTTCTTTCTCACCCTTCAACTTCATAAAAGGGTACAAAAAGAAAAAGATTTAGTGCTTATAATTTAAGTTTATCTATCATCAATTCATTTTCACTCAAGATTTTAGGACCATATAATTTTGGCTTACTAATGAGTTAATTGGACTAGATAGGCTTAGAACGTTACAAATGGTATTAAAGTCAATCCGAATGTGCGAAAATTGGTGGATAGAAAGATAAGGCTACCTATAGGGCGGTGATAGAGTCTTATTATGGCATGGAGCCACCGCTGCAGTACCAATGACTCGATTCGGAGTAGATGATTATAACACCCCAAAAATAGTCCTACATCGAATGAAAAAGAAAAGGTTTAAGTGCTTATAACTCAAGTTTACCTACAACCAATTAACTTTCATTCGAGTTTTAGGACTACATGGTTTCGGCCCGCTAATGGATTAATTGGGCTAGTAAGTGGGCTAGGAATGTTACAACCTTATTCCTAATTCGAGCCTTGCTTAACTCAAAGGGGAGCACCACTCCTTGCTTGACTCAAAGGGGAGCCCTGCTCCTAATTTGAGCCTTGCTTGACTCAAAGGGAAGCTCTGCTTATAAATCGAGCCTAACTCGAGCCAAAAAAGAGCCCTACTTCTAATTCAAGCCTGACTCAAATCAAAAAGGAGCCTTGCTTCTAATTTGAGCCTTACTCGATACAAAGCAGACCCCAACTCCTAATTCAAGCCTTGCTCAAACTAAAAGGAAGCCCTAGTACTCCTAATTCGAGCTATGCTTGAGCTAAAGAGGAGCCATGCTCCATTAAAATTTTAGAGCCATGCTCCACTAAAGACTGGGGCCTTGCTCCATTAAAGTTCTGGAGCCCTACTCTATTAAAGTTTTGGAGCTTTGCTTTACTAAAAATTGGAGCCTTACTCCATCAAAGTCTTGAAGCACTGCTCCATCAAAACTCAAACTTTAGAACTTTATTCCATTGAAGATCGGAGTCTTGTTTTATCAAAGTCGTAGAATGCTTCTTCATTAAAAATGGGAGCCTTGCTCCATTAAAATAAAAATTCATCTCTATCAAAGATTTGGAGCCTCGCTCCATCAAAATTTTGTAGTGCTGCTCCATTGAAGATCGAAGTCTTATTTCATCAAATTTTTGTAGCCCTGCTTTGTCAAAATTGGAGCCCTCCTCCGTCAAAATGGGAGCCTTGCTTCATCAAAGATATATAGTCTCGCTCTACCCAAACTCTAAAGCTTTGCTTTATTGAAAACCCCGGAGCCCTACTCCATCAAAATTTTGGAGTCTTGTTCCATCAAAGTTCTGGAGCCTTGCTCTATTAAAAATCCTAAAGTATTGCTCTATCAAAAGTTAGAGTCCTTCTCTATCAAAAACCCTAGGGTCCTACTTGATCAAAATAGGAGCCCTACTGCATCAAAACTCTAGAGCCTCGCTCTATCAAAATCCTGAAGCTCTACTCTATTAAAAACTAAAGCCTTGCTTCATTGAAATTCTGAAGCATTGCTCCATTAAAAACTTAAAGCCTTACTCTTTTATTTAGCTAAGACTAAAACTCAAAAAACGAAGGACAAACATGGAGGCAAAAAAAAAGAGCGGGACATGAAGGATGACAAACATATAATATTAAATTATATGAATGTCACTTCATACATTGAAATCTAAAAGGTTAAACTACATTTTTGACTCTCGAACTTAGGGGGTTGTCACTTTAGTCCCTGAACTTTAAAAAGTTACAAAATTGATCCTAAACTTCATTTTTTGTTTCTCTTTGATCGCTACTGTTAAAACAGGGTAAGGAACTCGCCAACGTAGCATTCGACGTATCCTCCACATCATCGCCACCCTACCTCGCCTGATCGCACCGCCTCCCCTGCCCTGCATCATGCTGCCCCCCCTTCTCCCTCCCCCACCCTGCTGCCCCTCCCCCCTTCTCTCCCATCGCACCACCCCTCGCCCCCCCCACCCCGCATCGCACCATGTGGCCCTTCCCTGCCTGGCGGCTCGCCCCGCATCATGCCACCCCTCCCCCTCCGGCAGTGTTCTCCCCCTATCGCGCCGCCCCCGCTTCCCTCTTCCTCTCCCTCTCTCTCTCTCTCTTGTTTTCCTTGCTATCCATCATAAGGACCTCGTCGTTGATGAGCACCAAAAGATGTGCATAAAAAGTGGGATGAGGAGGTGGCAATGAGGCAAAGGACACATTGAATGGCTATATAGGCGAGTTCCTCACGGTGTTACCCTTTTTTAATAGTTTGGACCAAAAAGAAACAAAAAAATAAAGTTCAGAATCAATTTTGTAAATTTTTGAAGTTTAGGAGCTAAAGTGATACATCCCCTAAGTTTGAAGGTTAAAAATATAATTTAGTCAATCTAAAATAAATAAATATAATAAAATTTTTTAAATGTAAAGCTAACAAAGACTGCGATCTCTTAATAAAAAGTTTTTTAGTCTCTAAGATGGTAATAATTAATAGTAAAAATTTACGTCTACTAAAAATCTAGACTTTATATCATCTAAAATATAGCCGTCGTTAAGAAGGTGCAACATCAAAACAAATACACTCTTGACGCCTCATGGTGCAATTCCCTTGGTTGCTGGATGACACAAGGGATATCACTCAACTCACATGGCAATGGTTACTTGAAAGGAGGCAGAAACTTCATTTACTTTACAAAAGATGGCATTGGCCATGATTGTAAGGACATGAAGGAAAACTGCCACTTTTCGCTGCCAATTGGAGGCCTTCTCGGCCATCGGTGGCCACGGTATTTTTTCCCTAGCCTTTCTAGCAGTCAGAGAGGACAACGGTGACATCAATTCCAGGCAAGGAGGCCTCATTTATACTAAATAAAATGATGATCTTCTCCCTTTCCTACGGCCATGGAAGAGGTTCCTGGCAGCCGCGGTGCCCACCTTCTGTCGTTCCCCGGACGCCGGAGAACACGTCTTGGCTTTCAGTAAAAGTGGAGATGGGAAGGAAGACGGGCTAAAGATCGCAGTCTCAGGCGATCGCCGGTTTTTTTTTTTTTTTTTTTTAAAAAAAAACAAACTGCAACCATTACGTGGCTCTAATACCAATGTTGGGAGAAACCAACGAAGATTAAACACTTACCTCTTTTGGTTCTGAGGTTGAAATTACGTGAAGTAATCCGGAGTTCCTTCTCTTTCCATGGTCTGAGTCTTAGTTATAGAAAGGGTTTTGTTTCACAACTCAAATATCTTCTTGAGCCTTCGGATTCACAGTCCTCCTCCATCATGAGCATGAGAGATCGTCCATGCTTCGGACAAGCTTCAGAGAGAAAGCCACGTAAAAAAAACTCCATGGTGAACAATTTTCTTAATTCCCAGAACTGTGTCACGGGAGTTCAAAATAAAATAAACCCAGACTTCCTCCGGCCTAGGTGACATGGGTTAAGGTTGGATTAGCCTATCATGAACGCCCAATTTGAACCCAATATCTAACAGTAAGCCTTGAAGTGATTAATGCAGTAACTCCGCAGGTGCTGAGCCTTAAACTGAATAAACCTTTTCTGTCCATCCTTCAAACTCTCTTCTATTCTGCGTCTTCTGTGGGGTTGATCCCATGTTATGGTAGGTTTACCAGTGAAACTTCTAGAGGAAGCCCATCTGGTAAAGTCCACCAAACCCTGCTGGATTTCTATTGCATGCTCCTCTTTTGCTTCCCAGGATTTTTGGGCTTCACAGTATACTATGGGATAGACAAAGCTATCTCCCCCCACCCCCCTCCTCAAATTACTTCTCTGATCAGAAAACTTGAGGTTCAGTTGGCCTTCTTTTGCCCAGGCTCTATCTTTTGTGGTATGAGCTCAGTGCTTGTAGTAGTGCCCTTATGACCAGATTGTAATCAATACGCTCATCTTTTGTTGGATGAGTTGGATCATCCTCTTTTATGGATGATTCCTTGATGGTTTGCCATCATGTCACTTAAGTGATCTGGCTATATTCCATGTTGTCACGCTGTGAATCCAAAATCTGAGCTGAGAGCCACAACAACTGCCACATATTCATAAGGAAGACATTAAGCATGATATCATATTCAGCAATATAAAGTTTCAAACATAAATTTAAAAAGTATTCTTAGGTAAAATAAACATGGACTATAAGACCATTATTTTGAAAAAATATTAAGTATCAACAACTAATTCATAAAAATTCCTTTATTTTTCTAGCATATTTAGGCATTCTCCTATTAGTATCCCAACGCAACTACTGAGAGCATCCAATATATATATATATATATATATATATAATGAGCTCCATAGCCCATTAAGCAATGATTAACCTTTTAAATATAATATAATATCAGCATACAAATATAATTTATCAGATAAAATAAATATCTATAATTATTATATTCTTATTTTCTATTATGTCATATCATCTAATCTTTATTCTCATTGTGTCATGTCCTCTAATTCTACTATACTAGAATTATATCGCTGATGTTTCAACCCCACAGGCAGGGTATCAATTAAGGTATAACCCCCAAAGTCATGGGCTTCATCATTGTATAATCCCCACAGGTAGGGTATCAACCGAGTATATCCCTCAAGGTTATGGATTTTTCTAGCGTATAACCCTACTTGTAAAGTATCAACCAAGTATATTCCCCCAAGGGCATATGTTTTTCTAATGTATAGCCCCATTGGTAGGGTATCCAAATCATTCAGTATAATCAAGCTTAAAATCTTTAATTTAATTTCATCATCTCTTATTAAATTTTATTTATGATCAATCCAATATCTTTATCAATTCACCTTGAGTAAAAAATAATCAATATTAAGTATAATCATGGCAACCATGGTCAATATGCAAGCATGTAATACTCATAAAATATGCATCATAGGGTGATAAATATTTATTTATTTAAAAATATGATATAAATTTTAGAAGTAGCCAATCACTACTTACCATTTTAGATAAAATTAGTAAAAACTAATTCTCAATTTTTAATGCTTAAGGATTCCATCAATCTTCTTAATCCTTCAAGCTTCACTTCTTTGTCCTTCTAAACTATTGATTTGATATCAAAAGACCTTCATTGAGCCTTATTTATATAAAAATTTTCTAAAGAAAAGAGATTCTTAATCCTTATAGGATTGTAATCTTGTAAAACTAATAAACTTTCTAATATTTGTAGGATTAGAATTCTTAGTTTTTGAAGGATTCTAATTTCTTTAAGAAATCCAAAAAGATAAATATCTATTAAATATTTAAATTTAAATTTTCTCTTAAAATTAACTTCTAACTTATCTAATATAAAATATAAAAAATTTTAGATAAATACACCAAAAATCATCCTTATCTTGTCAATAATAATTTTATAATTTATCTAAAGTTCATCAATAATAATATATATTCATTAAATTACACCTAACTTACTCAATTGACCTCCGATATGATTCAAGATGTGTTATAAAGTTAACTCAATATCGAACATTATGATATAGATTCAATCAAAAATTTTTATTAAAAAATTTTTTATTATTATTTTTATCTTAATTCAATTTAATTGTATTTTAATATAAAGTGAGTTAACACATATGCTGATTGGTAGGTGAAACCTTAGACATTGGCAGAGTTAAAAGTAGAACTTCTGTCAGATGCTTCTCACCATTCTTTTGCACTGCCACTTGCAATGTGGGCGCTAGCTGGTAGATGTTCTAAAGTGATCTAGCTTTCTCTAGATCCTCTGATACTTTATTCTTCCTTTCATGCAGTTTCTTTAAAGCATAAGCTTGTCCCTCATTCATTTAATGGCAACGTGGTTTTGATCTTACTTATTAAATTTAGCTTTGTAATCATCTACACAAGATTTTACAAAAAGGATGTGATAATCTTCCGGGCATGACACTACACCACACTTCATTTTGATCTGGTGTCTCCCGGAATGGTTTTCAGCATTTTTATTTGATATGTATGATCAATTAAGTAGGAAACCAATGTCATATGATTTTAGATGGTCTTCAACATCAAGACCAATTTGCTGAGTGAACATAAAATTATAAAGCCAGCTTATTTTGTTCATAGCATAAAACATGGTGAAAGTTGTCTCTGATATTATTGGGTCGCTCAAGCTTATTTCTTCTTTAGTCATTACATGTAAGCTTTGTTGATAATGATGAGCCAACTTGCATGTCTTTGTGACATGATGTGAGGGTGGCATAAACACCTATGAAACAAATGCTAGGTGTGTATATATATATATATATATATATATTGAATTTAATCCACTTAATATTTCAATTAGATGCAGTTACCAAATGTTTGATAATATGCCCGTTTTTTGCACTGAAGGTTAATGGCAATAATATTCTTCATTCACATTCACTATATCTAGCAGTGGACCGAACATACACGTGATTGGACATTGTCTTTTTTTTTTTTTTTGTTTGGCTGCAGTGATTGGACATTGTCAAACACTTGTAAAAGCAAAGAATTGACTTGGATGGAAAGGAAATTTGGCATCTCACCATACGATAGTATGTCAAGACAACATTATTGCAATGAATGATGTCAATTTAAATGATATCTTAAATGGGATTGATTAACTATGATGGTGTTCTTGCCTCATTGTGGAAGCAGCCAAGCATTGTTAAAATGTTCTCTCAGGCTTTTCCTGCATGGAAATTTCCTCATTTCATTGTACTAGACGTCGTCTTCGCGTACTCGTGCATTTTCTTTGTCCGGGCATGGATCAAGCTCAAGCCTAAATAGCTTACATGACATGAGAGTTCTACCAACACCCCACGTGGCCTCTGCTTCCCCTCATGGCATTTGCTTGCTCCCTAATGTATCTCTTCATAAAAAGGCAGTTAGTTCAAGGACAACAACATGGGCAAGAGATTGGATGCCTCCACATAAGTTTAATTTACATCAAGTGCTACAACAGAGAGTGATCCAGTCAACCTATTGTTAACTCTTCCCAACGTGGCTTAAGAGAATTGGTAATGACCCAAGAGTAACCAATGCAGGAAACTAATGAAGAGGGTCACAATTCTTGATGCCATCTCATATTTATGTCACATCAAAGCTGAAATATGATGCCCCTTGCATTAATATGAATATAAAACTATTAATTAATTGTATCAAAAATTTCAATACAAATATGACTTGATTATTAAATAAGTAACGCGGCATGATGATGCGTTGGATTGGCATGACATTGCTTGTTTAACAACTCATTTAATATAAATAGATATAACTCACTTAATACTAACTTATGATTTCTTTTTTTTTATATATATTCAAATATAATGCTTAACCGCATCAAAAAATTTATCATAATATTGAATCGTTTAAAATAAATAATTTAAGTTTCAATCGTATATAAGAAATTCAATTGCATGAACAAATGAAAAACATAATTAATTTTAAATTAATAGGATCATAATTGTATCATTTTTGAATTGATGAGCCTGCACATAACATGATATGATGACACCATTATGATATAAATCCACTTAAGACTAATTCAAACTCATTTATTTCATAATAGATTTGAGCCATGCTCGTATTCAATTTTGCCACTCTTTGCTGATGAAATAATTGCAAGCATTTATTCTGTAAGGTCATACGACTATGCTTCGCCACCTACCTGGGAGAAAAGTTCGCCCAGAAGCCCTCACGGTTCAGGGCTGAGCAAAGGGCACGTTCCATGGATGAATCCCATTCACAGCGTTAGGAGGCCAAGATTACACCGACGCCTACCATATTAAGTGCTCCAACGACTTGCATCACATCCAGCTCTCCAATGCAGCAACATCAACTAGCTTCTCGGATGCCTTTGCCCACATGCACGAGGTCACATGGTTTCCTACCATCCAGAAGATTTCATGTGATACATATCCATCATCTATCATGTCATGATCCCTTGTTCAACGGTGCATGGTACACCAGGGAGCTAGAGAACACGACACGACACGACACGACACAACACATGGCATCTCTCGAGCCATCCGTCAATCAGTACCTCGTCCAAATCTCGACGTGCATCAATGCCATCCAGCAGGTTTTCTCCTATCTTTGCGTTCGCCTAGTGCCCACTTTCTTGTGTTTGAGACTCGCAAGGAAGCCAGTTAACGGTCTACTTTTTCAAACGGAGGTTAGCGACTCCAACAAGCTTCCTTCCCTACCCACCCTTGGCGCCAAGAGTAGCGAAGTAGCGTTACGTTACGTTACTTTCTTCTTTCCTGTATGACTGACCGCCTTTTGTCTTGTGAAACCTGTCCCTGTCCAATACTTAATAGAAGACCGAGACGAGATACAGGTAGAGGAAACACCTACGTTTCTCTTTTCTCTTCCATGAATTCCAGCCATCTCTTGGAACTTTAAACATAAACCTAGATCTCTCCTGCGTCCTCTACCAACTACCATCATCTCACTCTCTACTTCCACTAATGGCGGGACATTCAGAGAGAAGAAATTCCAGCACTCAGCTCCTCCAAGAGCTTGAGATCCTGAGCCAATCGCTTTACCAATCCCAAGCTAAACGCCGTACTACCTCCCTTGTTCTTCCCCGCTCCTCCGACCCGACCACTGCTCCGGTTAACGGCCCTCGCATCACTGAGGGAACCGCTCGATCAGACCGGCACAGCCGCTCCTCTCGCCACATTTCCTTGACCCCCTGGAGATCCCGCCCGAAACCTCAAACAGAACCTGATGGTGCTTCAGATGCTGATGACCAGAACCATGGACATCCATCGAAGTCTCGGCTTCCGTCAAGGCCTGCAGATGGGGAAAGGAAGGGGATATGGAACTGGAAGCCCATGCGAGCCCTCTCGCATATTGGGATGCAACGCTTGGGGTGCCTCTTCTCTGTTGAGGTCATCGCCGTCCAAGGCCTACCAGCTTCGATGAATGGTCTTCGCCTCTCGATTTCCATCCGCAAAAAGGAGACCAAAGATGGAGCAGTGCAGACGATGCCCTCTCGAGTGCTACGAGGTTCCGCCGACTTCGACGAGACTCTGTTCATCAAATGCCATCTATATTGCAGCGGTGGAGTGGGCACAGGGAAGCCACTTAAGTTTGAGCCCCGCCCGTTCTTCATCTCAATGCTGGCCATCGATGCTCCAGAGCTTGATTTCGGGAGGAACATGGTCGACTTAAGCCTACTGGTTCTAGACTCCATTGAGGGGAGCTGGGAGGGGGCTCGGGTCCGGCAGTGGGACACAGTCTTCAAGCTCTCTGGGAAGGCAAAGGGAGGAGAATTGGTTCTCAGGATGGGATTTCAGATCATGGATGATAGAGTTGGCATCTACAGCCAGGCTGAGGCAGTGAGATCAAAGAAGGAAAAAGATTCCTCCTACTCTGTCGCTCGAAAGCAAACAAAGTCTTCTTTCAGTGTCATGAGCCCAAGGATCACAAGATCAGATCCATCTGAGACCCCTATGAAGGGAGGTTCAGCAGATTCAGCAAAAGATTTCAAGGGCATCGATGTTCAGAAGTCTGAGCCAGAGCCGAAGACGCAAGATCTTGACCTCCCAGAGTTCGAAGTCATTGATATGGGAACTCAAATTCAGGGAGCAAGAGAAGAGGAGGATGAAGTAGAGTCCCGGGATGCCACAGAAGTAAGATCAATTTCGAGCGACGTTGTGAAACAGGTGACACATGACCGGGCTCACCAGATTAGGTTAACAGAGCTTGATTCAATTTCTCAACAGATCAAGGCCCTCGAGTTGATCATGACCAATGAAGAAATCAATCCCCTAAACATGGCAGAAGAACACAAGATACAGCGGTTGGGAGCCGAAGAGGAGACAGTCACAAAAGAGTTTCTCCAAATGCTTGAGTTGCAAGATGATAATGGACATAAATATGACAAACCAGAACATATTACTGCACTGAAATTGGAAGAAGCTTCAGGTGCTGGTGATGAAGCAAAGGTTTTGCTTTCAGATCTTGGAAAGAGTCTAGGTCCAGTGGTTCAAACAAGGGATGGAGGTTATTTAGCTTCTATGAATCCATTCAATGTGGCAGTAGAAAGAAAAGAAATTCCAAAACTTGTGATGCAGATCTCAAGTCCACAAATCCTCCAGGATCAGAAACTGGCGAATGGGTTTGAAGTGTTTCAGAGACTAGCTGCCATGGATTCAGAAGAACTGGGTCGCAAACTATTGTCGCTGACGGCTATGGATGAATTGATGGGCAAAACAGCTGAGCAAATAGCATTTGAAGGGATTGCATCAGCCATCATAAGTGGCAGGAACAAAGAAGGTGCAAGCTCAAGTGCAGCTAAATCAATAGCAATTGTTAAGAAGATGGCAACAGCCATGAGTGAAGGCAGAAAGGAAAGGATATACACAGGAATTTGGTTTGTGAAAGAGGATCCTGTAACCATGGAGGAAATCTTAGCCTTCTCACTGCAGAAAATGGAGGCCATGTCAGTGGAGGCTCTCAAGATCCAGGCTGACATGGCTGAAGAAGAAGCTCTCTTTGAGTTCTCCCCACATCTTGTTAAAGATGATCTGAAGCATGAAAATATCTTGGACTCAGCCGTTTCACCAGAGAATTGGGCAACAAATTGTGGTTCAGACACTACAATAGCATTGTTAGTGATCATTCAGCTGAGGGATCCATTGAGGAGCTTAGAAGCAGTGGGGGCTCCCATGATTGTTGTGGTGCAAGCAGCAAGAGTGGAGAATGAAGGAGAGGACGAGGAGTGCAGGTTTAAAGTGACAAGTCTCCATCTTGGGGCTTTGAAGTTGAGGTCAGGAGGAATGAAGAGTGTTTGGGATGGGGAGAAGCAGAGGCTGACTGCAAAGCAATGGTTAGTGGCTTATGGGCTTGGGAAGGCAGGGAGAAAATCCAAGCCTGTGCAAGCAAAAGGGGGACAGGATTTGATTTGGAGCTTGTCCTCGCGAGTTATGGCAGATATGTGGCTCAAGCCTATGCGGAACCCAGATGTGAAGATCAAAACCTATAGCAAATGAGCAGATAGGTTTAGTACTTGTGTTCTTATGGGACATGCTAGCGTTCTGTGAGGAAAATATTCACTTTCTAGGATTAGCCTTGTGAGTCATTGTGAGATTGTACTACTACTAGGAAATAGGATGTTGAAGTGATGTATAATGAACAATTATTGATGAAATAAGGGACTATAACTTATGATAATATTTTCCTCCCTTTGATTTAATATGAAGATTGATTGTTGAATGATCTATACATATTTCCTCTTAATAGCCACATACAAATATCAATGGAGAAAAGGATTTTGTTGGGAAAAACAAATTGAATAAAAATATGATTCCCCCGTGCATGTATCAACCTAAAGACGCCTCCACGTATGATCGCAATGTCAGCAAATTTATAAAAAAATCCAGTTGACTATTGCATGCAAAATGCAATAGATGGTATCATAGTAAGCAGCAAGGCTAGGATATACAAATAAAAAAGATATTGAATTTGAATACAGGTGCAAACAAAATCCCATGCTAATGAATGCACAATATCCATTTGTTTCTTCATGCTTAGAATCCCAGTTTAACATTCCAATGCTACAGAATATAATAGGGCAACTGATTATAAGTACAAATTTAAAACCTATGCCAATGATTGCGCAATATGCACTTGTTTCTTCATGCTCACCACTCCATTTTAACATTCCAATGTCATAGAATCTGACAGGGCAACTGATTCTAATAAAATGGACAATTTTAACGATATGATATCAAGCTTGAATTTGATTTATAAAATCATTTGAAGTTGATGTGCATTTATTTTTGTGCAAATCAAGATCAGCGGTTTGGATTATCAAATCATAAGCTCTACATCATAGTTTAACTCACTAACTATATTGTTACCATCCATTTTTGCATCCTCTTAATAAGCAAGTGTTTGCCAAAAAAACTTTAGTAGCGTTTGGTTTTCAAAAAAGTTTCCATTTTAATTTTCTTTTTTTAAAGGCAATTTTCACTTTTTTCTTTTTAATCCCTAGAAAACGCATTTTATGAGTGAAAACAAAAATATTTTTTATTTTTTATTTTCACTATAAACGATGCCTTTTTAAAATAATAGGCAAAAAAAAAATTAAAGAGAACACTGTTTACTTCCATGTTTTCAAGTTTTTTGGTGTTTGTTTTATATTTTCTTCTTTGTTTTAATAGAAAATAGTATAAACATCTTTAAATTATTTTCAATTTAAGGCTATCAGGGAGTTGTATTTTTTTAAAAAGATATTTCTATTTTCAATCACCAAATATGTTTTCACAAGTATTTTCTACTTTCTATCAAAATAAAAATAAAAAATATAGCTATTCTCAAAAACAAAACACACCCTTAATATTTCGGTTTCTATTTAACTTAAGACACTGTAAATCATGATTTCTTTTATAAAAAGCTCTACTGTTGATTTTAAACTAATAGTATTTGGACCTAGGTGACAAATGGCATCCATAATATTATTCTCTCTCTCTCTCTCTCTCTCTCTCTCTCTCTTGTGCGCCTACACACATTCACATGCATACAATTGACAGCTTTTAGAATCTTATTTTATTGCATAAAATGTCATGGAGATGTTATATGTGTGGATTGAAAATTGCACAGCATCTATAACTAGCTAGAAAAAGCATGATTCATCAATGGATTCTGATATTTTTTGGGTTCACACAAGCAAAAGAACATGATGAACCTAATCTTTGCTCTAAGGTGAAAAAATGAAGAGAGATTCTATGACATGTTTTATGATCAGTTACAAAGAATAACAAGATAGATGAACTTTGCCTATTACTTTCAAATTAGTTATTTGTGATAACAATCCCAACTTGTTAATTGCAATTGTACAATTTTTTTTCTCAACAAAGGAAACCGCGATGCTTCTGCAAAAACTCACATTAAAAAATTTATATGGATCAGCAACATTTCAGCTAGCATGATTATGACTAGCTGGACACAAAAAATAGACTAATAAATATTTATGAGTAATGAGAGACGCGAACTTCAACCTTCGCCAGAGTTTGACTTTAATCACCAGTAATCCTGGCAAGAGCAAGATCCTCCTCTGAAATGATGAAACCGGTTAGCATCCCTGACCACCAACTCCCTCTCAGTTACCAATGAGATCAGCTTAATCACAGTATGGCAATCAGAGCAGATACGGAGGTTCTTCATAACATGGACAGGCATCCACGCAGGCAAGCTGATTAGTCCAAAAGCCACAGCCAGCTTCTCACTATGGTAGCTTTGAGATCCCGAAGTAGCCACATTCACATAGCCCACAGCTTCAACCTGGTTAATGAGCTCATCCAGCTTTTTCTGAATAACATCAATCTGTGGGTGGCTTGCTTCATCAGCAGTAAACACATGTATCCTGTTCTTAACCTCTATCCAGCTACAGCCAGGATTTTTCTTTATCCCTCTTTCTCTCATGAGTTTCCTCACTCCTGCCGAGTCATCTGACTTCCCAGCATCAGCATATATCTTTGCTAGAAGCACATAACTTCCAGAATCCTTTGTATCCAACTCAAATAGATGTTTTACAGCAAGCTCTGCAAGTTCTGTGTTGCCATGTATTTTGCAAGCTCCGAGCAAAGCTCCCCAAACTTCAGCACTTGGTTGGATTGGCATGTTTTCTATGATATTTTTGGCTTCTTCTAGGAACCCAGCCCGACCAAGAAGATCCACCATACAAGCAAAATGCTCCAGACCAGGAGATATATTATGAACTCTGGTCATGCAGTCAAAATAAAATCTCCCTTCTAGTACAAGTCCTGAGTGACTACAAGCTGATAAAACTGCAACATAGCTTATATAATCAGGTCTCATACCATTATGTTGCATGCTCTGAAAAATATCCATTGCTTCCTTACCCTGACCATGTTGTGCATATGCAGTGATCATGGAATTCCAAGAAATCAAATCTTTATCCATGATAGAATCAAAAGTCCCTCGGGCTTCTGCAATCTTTCCACATTTGGAGTACATTGTGATTATCCCATTAGCCACTGAAGTGTCAGAAAAGAGCCCCATTTTAACAGTATGAACAATGATTTGATTACCGAGTCTAACTGCTGCCATATCAGCAGAAGCTTTAAGCAAAGTCACAAGCGTAACCCAATCTGGTCTCACAATATTTTCTCGTAGCATTGTAATGTACATCTTAAAGCCCTCTTCCTCAAAACCATGCTGTATGTATGCTCCTAACATTGCATTCCAGGTGACTACATTTCTTGCGTTCATGTCATTGAAGAATTCACGAGCCTTGCTAACATTACCCATTTGAGAATATGCAGTGATCATGCTAGTCCATGATATTATATCTCTCACAGGCATTGACTGGAAGACAGACTCAGCACTCTGAACACTTCCACACTTTGCATACGTTGTAACAAGAGCATTGGATACAGGAACAGATGAACTGTATCCAATCTTGCATGAGTGAGAGTGTAACTGTGTGCCAAGACATATATCCATCTTACTACAACAAGCACTTATTACAGTGGCAAGGGTAAATTGATCTGAAGCCATTGGGACTGATCTCATTTGATTGAAAAATTTCATAGCTTCTTCAACACGTCCAGATTGAGCATACCCGGCAATAAGGGCAGTCCATGACACAGTATTGCGGTCAGGTAAGGCATCAAAAGTTCTCTTTGCCGCTTCCAAGTGGCCACATTTTGCATACATGTCAACCAGTGCACTACCAACAAATAGATCGATGCTCGGCTGGGACCTAATAATTCGAGCATGAAGATGTTTACCCCATTCCAGATCAGGAATACTAGCACAAGCACTGAGAACACAAGTGTAAGCTGTAGAATTAAGTTCAAAGCCTTCAGAACACATCTCTATGATCATGGAAAGGGTTTCCCTGCCTCGCCGATGTTGAGACAATATCGAAATCATCGTGTTCCATGAAACAACATCTCGTTCAGGCATCTTTCTGAACATCTCAAGAGCACGTTCAACACCACATGACTTTGAATAACCCAATAACATAGAATTCCAACAAAAAAGATTTCGGCTTTCCAACTTATCAAACACTAGGGCAGCCAGTTCAATGGCTCCACACTTAATGTACATGTCAATAATGGATCCTTCAACTTGTGGGTCTCTCCCAAAATCAAATTTTTTAACAAACCCATGCAGCTGAAGACTCAGTTCATGACACTGGAGGGCGCCACAGGCCTTCATAGCACAGGTCAAAGTAAACACATTCGGCTCACAATTTGGATATCGAACCATAGAAACAAAGGTCTGTATAGTTTCTCTGAACTGTCTATTTCTGAAGTAGCCCGACATCAATGAATTCCACGAGGCAGAGTCTCTCACGGGCATTTCATCGAACATCCGCACCGCTTCTCCCAAACGTCCGAACTTAGAAAGCCCATTGATCATCATATTCCAAGAGACGACATTCGGAGAAGAGATGCCTTTGAAGACACCACAGGCGTCGTCAATCGAGCCACAGTTGAGGTACGTGTTCAGGAGATTGTTCTGGAGGAAGAGGGACGACTCGAAGCCCAACGAGACGAGACGAGAGTGGAGCTTTCGGGCTTCGGAGATCGACCGGCAGGCTTTCAAGGCGTCGAAGAGGTCCTGGGTGAGTTCCATGTAGGACTTCTCCAAGGGAGGGGCGGCGGAGGGAGAGGCCATGAGAGTTCTTCCCGCCGAGGCTTCCAGTTGGGGAGAGAAGAGGAAGGGGAGGAGGTGGGGAAGAGAGGAGGGCTTCAGGCGGCGCGGCCATGAGAGCTTGACCATCCAAGATCGGAGAAGCTTGAGTACTATGGGCCGATCTCATTCCACTTTGGGGGATCTTCGAACTTCGAATTCCCCCTGGCTTGCGGATGGTATGGACTCGAGAATGGCAAAGGCGGGAAGTAGCGGCAAACAGGGAAACGGTTAACCTCGAGCGCTGATTTTATACCACCGTTTGGCGTAGAAGAGCGGGTGCCCTCACGCTCCTCTCTCATTGGAGCAGGTCTTTTGTGGGGACAATTTTATGCTTCCACTCTCGTTTATATTTTATATTTTATTCATATTTTTTTTTAAAAAAAACCAATCATTTATTTTGAATTTAGAGGGCTGGATTTCTTTATCCAATTATTGAATAAAATAAATATTATTTAGTGATAATTTATTCATTTGAAGAAAAAATATCATTTGTTTAAAGGGAGATAAGAAAGAAAAAGAGGATTATATATTTTTTTAAAAAAATATTTATTAAAATACTTTTTTGAAACTACTCATGAAAATAATGTGGTCTCAATCATATGATTAGACATATCAATGGAGGCCACATGTTGGACCGAAATTATCAAGCCAAGAGATAATTTTGGGCTGACGAAATTGATAGTTTAAGAAACGATATTGGACTTCAAAATCTTCAATGAACTAACTATTTTAGCCTAAAATTATCTTTTATTATAAAGATTTTTTTTTTCACCAACATCAGTTGAAAGTTGGCTCAAAAACTACATCACTTGGCTTCACAGGCATGAGACGTAGCAAAATATATGGTGCCTTCTAAAATCATCACCTAATGAGGTGTTTTTAGGATTTTTTAATAAAAAAATTATAAAATAGTAACAATTTTAATAAAACAAGTCTATTAAATTAAATAACTATCTCCAATCAGAAACTGTATTAAATTAATTTTTTTTAAAAATTCAAATAGCTAGGATAAAAGATGGACAAAAAGCGTGGAATGAATAGAAAAATGATATATAAATTAAATAGTTGTACAATAGTAATACATGAATCATCTAGAAAAAAATAGATATAAATGGCGACTACATCTCAATCACAAAGAGGAATACATGAATAATTATGTGCCACATATCCATGACATTTTCTTACACTTTGGCCTTATGCATCGATAGACCTTTATAATTTGTGATGCATCCTCCTTTGATAGTAACATTGGTATCTAAGGTCGTTAATTGCTTGTGCTTCCTCATGACATCGACCTTGGTCATGCTATCATCCTCTACCTTGACTAAAAGTAGGTTCCTAGATATGTATATCTTCTTGTGCCATCACCACATCTAAGGACTCATCGATTGAGATATCATCATTATCTCCTAAGTGTAGTGGTAATAGTGTGCTAGAGGTGGATGGTTCCTATGGCATTTCAAATGCTAACTCGAGTTGGCGATGCAAACTGCCAGCCACCTTAGACGCTAGCTAAGATGGTATGTGTACCATCAATAGTATCAAAGTGCATGGCTCCTATTATGTTTGGGACGAGGATGTATTGATACTTATCTAACTTCTAGTTAGTATAGGTATCTACATCCCATCCCTAGATCTCACAAATCTAAAAGGTACATCATTATGGCTAGGTATCTCCGTAGGTGTTAGTATAGACATGTTGAATGATGCTGGAACAAAATGTTGGTGCTTATTAATTGCACTTAGGGGTGTTGTACATGTTTGTTAAACATCAAAAAAGGTAGATTGTTGATCATCGATCCATTATATTGACATATTCTTTCAAGTCCATTAGTCTATATTTAAAGAAAGTGAATTTAGCAAGTAAATAAATATGTTTGAATTAGAAAATAATGATCTCACACATAGTAATCAAGCTACATGAATAAGAGTAATATGCCTAGATTTTTCAATAGTTGAGTAATACATCGGAAGTCTTCAACGTTGGAGTAATGTTCCAAGACTCTTAAATAGTAGAGTAATGCACCAATCCTTCAAGAGTGGAGTAGTGTAAAAGGACTCTCAACAGTTGAGTTGAGTAATGTACTAGGACTCTTTTGTAGCTAAGTAATATACTAAGACTTTTCAATGGTTGTTAAGTACTTAAACCCTATTGAATGTTGAATTAGATGTAATTATTGGTAATTGGGCCTATGAACCAAGCCTAAGTATTGAATTAGACTCAATTATTAAGAAATCAAGCCCACTAACCGAGCTTGAACCTTAAGTTTAGATTAAATTGTTGATAAATGGTTTTGTTAATCAAGCTTAAATTTTAATTTTGACTCAATTGCTAGTAATCAAGCCTACTAATTGAGCTTGAGTGTTGTAATTGACCCACTTAGAGCCAATTAGGCTCACTCATAGAGCTTGATCCTTGAAAGTAGCCTAATTGGGAGTAATTGAGCATGTTGGTCAAGCTTTAATTTATAAATATTTAGGCCCAATTGGTGATCAAATGCTTGTAATTCGATTATATGATTGGACTAAAACACTTTATTTATTGAAAAATTGAGCCCCATTATTAGTAATTGGACCTGCTAGTTGAAATTGAATACTGGATTAAACCTAGCAATTGGTAATTAGGCTTACTAGCTAAGTCCAAGTGTTGAATTTAACTTAATTTGTAGTGATTGGACTTGTTGATTGAGTCTAGACCTTGAGTTTGACCTAATTTTTGGTAATCGAGTTTGTTGATCGTGTCTAAGTGCTGGATTTGACTCAATTCACAATGATTGGACCTACTAGCTCAATTGAACCTTAAGTTTGATCCAATTATTGGTAATTAGGTATATCGATTTGGCTCTAAATGTTGGATTTGACTTGGTTCATGAAAATTTAACCTTAATTAGTGATCATGTACTGAGAAGCGAGCTAAGTCATTAACTCAAAATACTACATTGGAGTAGTAATTGAGCCCAAATGGTGAATTGGACTCAATTTATGTTAATTAGGTCCTAATTGATATTGAGGGTGCTAAGAATTAAATTAACTAGTTGAATTCATGTACTGATCTTAACTCGATGTGTGGTTAGATTGGATCAAATAGCTAACTTAGGATGTTCGATTCAGTTTGAACCATGAAGATTAGACCAGATATCCAAAACATGGCTCTTAGTTGCCCTTTTTATTGTGATCAAAATATGAGAACTCTAGGTCGGTGCCAATTCTAACCCTTTTATAGTTTTTTCAAATATGACGCACCTAGTGTTTAAATTACAGATTTTAGTTGCCTATTTTATATAGTCTAAACATGGAAGCCTTTAAGTTGATGTCTGAATCAACCCATTTTATAGTTTTCTCAAAAATGATGCACCCAGTGTTCAAACTATAGTCTCAACCTGTATATTTTATTATAGTCCAAATATGAAAACTTTTGAGTTGATGCTCGAGTCAATTCACTTTATAGTTTCTTTAATAACAATGCATTTCGAGTCATGAAGCATGGGTCCTTACTTGCCTTTTTTTCTTATTTGAATCTTAATATGGAAAGTTTTAGATTACTTTCCAAATCAACTCATTTGATAGTTTCTTCTAAAAGTAATGTATATTTCATTACCATGGTTTGCTTTTCATTTTAGGATGGTGACTAAAATCACCTCACCATCGATCTTCACAGGCCAAGCCATGTTCAAGACATGCGATGGATTGCTAATGATGGCCTAATCACCACCAACACCAGCCACATCCATTGGCTTTCCAAACTTATCTTGTCTTAGGAATTAATAAACACAATGGTTATTATTAGCCATAACATAGAAATTTTAATCACATCCAAAAAAAGCATTATATTTGGGTGTGACATTAGTTATAAAGAAAGTCATCATTAACTTTCTAGAACCTACTCACAAGACGACCAGGATATTAGTGATCCCCTAGATTTACATGATCCACCCATAGAATTAGTGATCACCATGTTTGTTGATATCAAATGATCTTCTCCTTTACCAAGCTTTCTCATCATTGATATCGACAATATATTTACAACCATTTTGTTATCTAATGAAAGCTGCAAAATATATGGAAATATATATAAAGGGGTTTTAGATGCTTATTTATTTCTTTGGTTAGCCTCAGAAAGATGAATCAAACTGATTTAGGGTGTTGCTTTGCAATGGTGATACCGTTTCGATCATAATATCTCAGGACATTCACCATACTCCTCAACATGTCCAAAAAGAAAAAGTGAAGAAGGTGGCAAGATAAGGATGATTGCCCCATTATTAGTAAATCGTGCCTTTAGTGGTACCCCATTAAGTAGGGAAGTCAGCTAAATAGATCGACCTAGATCTTACTTGACTTAGCGTAATCATTGAATTCGGACTAATTATCTAACCTAATTTCTTCTTTAATAAATTTGAAAAGAATATTCTCAAATAAAATCTAATTTTAATTATGGCATTAAAAAAATTTAGAAAAAACATATGGCCAATGCCGAATGCTATACAAACATCCCCTGTTATGTGGTAACATAGGATCTCCTATGCTATGCTTAGGCATTTTACATTTATTATCTTTTATTCATGTATATATATTTAATAAAACTATCACTTTGAGATTCTAGATTATTCACTGCCATTATGACAAACTTTGTAGGTGCTACTTTTAGCAGGCATGAGTAAAATTTTAATAGTTTGCCTTTAAAACAAAAGAAAAAAAGGTAATAGTTCACATCCCTTTAATATTGCGATTCTATTCCCTGACAAGTTACTTCATGTCACCC
Source organism: Metroxylon sagu (assembly GCA_017589505.3). NCBI lineage: Eukaryota > Viridiplantae > Streptophyta > Magnoliopsida > Arecales > Arecaceae > Metroxylon > Metroxylon sagu. The sequence goes on along the minus strand of JACVBY030000634.1, from coordinate 822,780 downwards.
TCATGAACAACACCCACAGAATCTTTTTCTCCCATTGTTAGGTATCCTTATACATCAGCAAATGTCCCATTTCAGCTTAGAGACAATTAACACAACTTCCTGAGCCATAAGGGCAATATTGGCTTTGAAACGTCACATGCATGTGCTTTGCTTAAAACCAAACAAGCTAAGCAACCCAAGACCACCGCAACTAATTCAATGGAGCAGTCCGAACAAACTAGTTGAAGTTAAGAAATTATTTTAAGGAGTCCTTTTAACATTATTACTTTCTTTTTTGCTAGAAGAATATCCCCTCTTCTATTTATTGTTATGCTCTCCCCATTTATACTATGAAAGAAATGGAAACAAATCTTTCTCAGCGCATGTATGAAGTTAATTTAATGGTAAAATGAGGAGAATCTGAGTTAAAAAAAGAAAAAAATAAAAAAATTTTAAACTATGCTCGATTTTTTATAAATAATTTTTATTTTCTATTTTTAACCTCTAAAAGATTCATCTGGATGAGAGAAAATTTATTTATTTATTTATATTATAAATAACTCATTTAAAAAGGGTATATTAAAAAATATATAAAGAAAATATCCTTTATCTTTTCCTACGATTTTATTGCTATATATATATATTTTTTTAAAAAAATATTAATTTTCTTTCTAATAGTCCAATATATTTTTATATTATTTTTTTGTTTTTAAGAAAAATATAAAATAAGAATTGTTTTCAAAAACTATGGACCTCTGTGGTGTTTCACTCCAACACGCTCATGTCATGCCATTTCACCCCTTGTCCGGTTATCGAAAGGCAATTTTTTTCCTGACCATGTGATCGAGCGAAAGGCAACGAGTTCTGCGAAGCACGTTCCTCTTCCGCTGCCTTCGGGCTTCCGACTCTCTCTCGCATGAGCTTTTGACGGGTGGCTTTGAAGGAAGGGTAGTTCAGGCGGGGAGACCGAAAGCGGTGGGTTCCAGGGGGGTTGCAGTTGATCTGGAGGCGTCGCCGCGTGAGGATCCAATTTAAGAGGAATCCGGTGACAAAAGGGTAGCGTCGACAGATTAGTACCAGCTATGATGATTAAGTGAACTTGGAGACTTTTTGTTTTTTTTTAATTTTCTTTTTTTTGGCTCTTGCCAAATGGCACAATCGCGAAATTTGCAGCGAGAGATGGGCACTGGGTGGCCGCCATTATCTCTTCCCCTTTCGGGCTTAGAAATCTTTTCCGAGTATATATTTCTTTGAATTGGAAGTCTAGTTTTTTTTTGGGGGGGGGGGGGTGGGGTGTTTAGAGGTCGTTCCGTCGGGAGGTTTGGTTGAGATCTTGAATCTCTCCGCCGCCCATTAGCTCCAATCCCTAAAGAGATAAGCTTCGCGAGGGACGAGAAGCGAAGTGAGAGAAAAGAGAGTACCAAGCGTCCGATACTCGGCGAGCGTAAGGGAGGTGCTTGCCGTTGTTTCCTCATTTCTTTTATTATTAATTTTTTTTTTTAAAATTTTTCCTGGACGGGTACTAGAGTTTTTCTATGCTTTGTCCTCACTCGGAGACCTCCTCAGAGAGTGAGCTTGTATAGGCTTTCTAGGGTTTCGGATATCCATCGCTATATCTTCTCTTATTCTTCGGCAGCCATATTCGCTGTAACTGAATTGTTGGTTCGTCGATCGACCGATCTTGATTTTCATTGGAAGGTAAGCGGAATTGGTTTTCATCGGAAGGTAATCGGAAGGTAAATGAGAATTCTCTGAACTTCTCTGATTTTATTCGGTACTCCATTCTAGGATTGGTTGCAGTTTCTTGAATTGATATTTGGCTATTGATCTAGTTTAAAATTAATTTAAATTTAAGTCTAGTTTTAAAGTTTGAATATCTTGTGATGGATCTCTGATTATATAGGAATTGATCTGGTTTTCTCTTCTCTCTTTTGATGTCCGATCTTGGATTTCTCTTGCAGATTCCTCTATTAGTGTTTCAGTGGTTCATTAGTTTCAGGAAAGATGAGAGGGGCTGTTTTCGTCGCAATAGCTGCATCAATTGGTAACCTGTTGCAGGGGTGGGACAATGCTACTATCGCAGGTAAATTTCTCATGTGCCCTTATTGGGATCCAAGATTTTGCGGAGCGATTATTTGACCATACTTTTATATTTCTCCCGACCTTTACACGCTAGGTGGCCAACAAGCCTTAAGTGTTGTCACGGTCCATTGATGGGCTGACATCAAGTTGATAGCTGACATTAGATTCTTGCTAATCCCTTCTGTAGTTTGTGGTGCTCTATTCTTAGAGTTTGTTCTGGACGCTGGCCCCATCTTGTTGGCATAAAGCTTGGTGTTCTTGTTTTTTTTTAATTATTACACTTGTCCCTAATTATTACACTTGTCCCATCCTTAAAAGTCCAGGGAGAACTCTCATAATTGACGCTTTTGCAACTTTGGCTTGGCTGAACATGATGGGCCTGAGAATTTTCTGATTAGTGCTATAGAAATTTGATTGTTCTTTATATTTTTTGTTTATTTTTACCTACTGAAGAATGTTAAATATGTATGGAAGAAGTCAAATGCTCTATAATTGTTATGGTTTCTTTTTGTCCAGGGGCTGTTCTTTACATAAAGAGGGAGTTCAAATTGCAGACTGAACCCACTATAGAGGGGCTAATTGTAGCCATGTCACTTATCGGGGCCACAATTATCACCACATTCTCTGGAGCTGTATCAGACTGGGTTGGTAGGCGCCCGATGCTAATTGTCTCATCAGTCCTCTACTTCCTGAGTGGTCTAGTGATGCTGTGGTCTCCCAATGTCTATATTCTACTTTTGGCAAGGCTAATAGATGGATTTGGAATTGGGTTAGCTGTCACACTCATTCCTGTATATATTTCTGAGACAGCCCCACCAGAGATAAGGGGATTGCTAAATACCCTACCTCAGTTCAGTGGATCTGGAGGCATGTTTCTGTCATACTGTATGGTTTTCGGAATGTCCTTAATGTCAAACCCAAACTGGAGAATGATGCTTGGAGTTCTTTCTATCCCTTCCCTCATGTATTTTGCATTGACAATATTTTATTTGCCTGAATCTCCAAGATGGCTTGTGAGCAAAGGGCGAATGGTAGAGGCGAAGAAGGTTTTGCAGAGATTACGTGGAAGAGAAGATGTCTCAGGTTCATTGTGCTATAAATACGTTGCGTGCTTTTTAATTGACAAATCACTTGATGATTAGTATTTTCTTTTTTTATATTTTTTGTGCTGTCACTGAAGGAGGGTAGTCTTGTGTTATTGCCAAGCTTCACTCAATATTTAAGTTACATAAATTTACTTTTGTCTATTCTACCTACAAATATGCATGGCTATGTGTAAGTAATACATATAAAGAAGGTTTATAATGGTTTATATCAGTGAATCATTGGTAAGAGGGACATTTTGCTTTGATTTTATACTGTAGATAATTGTTTTTGTTGTCATTGTCATAGCTATAATTGAAGTGCTTGTACTCAATGCTGAAGTGCATATCTCTCTCAACCACATGTCCTAAAGTTAGAAGAAAAATGATTGTAACCACTAAATGAATTTTGAATATTTTTTTTTCTTTTTCTAAAAAAAGCTTAATGGGAGTGTCTTAAACTTAGAAAAGAAAATATGTCATCAAATTATTAAGGAACCTCTTCTTTGGAAAAGAATTTCTAATTGACTTGATATTCATGTTACTAATGCTATAGACTTCCATGTATTGATTGGGTCTGCCTGAGCAATTCTTGTAAGTCGAGTCATATCAAATTTATCATTGTTAGTTGAAAATTTGCATTTCTATCCTACAAGCATGTCTTATGCTAGAATGTAATTGTCTAACAAATAGGTTCTGTGATGTTTCCAATATAGGGAACCACTAAATCTAATACTTATCTCATTCTCTTTCCATATATGTTTATTTTTGAACCTTTAGGATTATTACCAACATTAAAAAGAATAAAAATTCTTTGGGATGTTTCACTTTGCCTGTGGGCATCCATATGAACACTGTTTTGTCTCATTTCTAATTCACCATTTCATTTTTGCAGTAATTAGATAGACAAGCTATGGAACATTAAGTGAATTTATGGCACAATCAATGCAAGAGCAATATGTTCGTCAACTTTATATTTTATATTATTATTGGGCTTTAGTAGGAGTCAGCTGTCTAATGCAACGCTTTTTGTGTCAATATAATTTATTCAGACATTTGGTAGGATCAAGGACATGTTCAATATTTAAGATCTACTTCTAGTCTATCTTGGGTTTTGTGTCAATATTTAAGATCTTTGAAGCTGATTTTTGGCATAGTTTATCCAACAATATGAAGGTGGACCTTGGTGCAATGGTAAGTTTGCTTTATTATGACCTAGGTATCGTGAGTTCGAAACACGTAAATAGTCTTTTCACGTGTAGGGATAAGGCCACCTTTTTTCATACAACAACATGTCTAGATTTTGCGACTTTTTGTTATATGTCACATTTATGGAATTTTCATCTCCTAAATAATTCTGTATGGAGTTTAGATGATCTTTATTAAGGTATGCGTCGTTGACTGGACTGACATGGAGTATGCCTGCCATTGGTCAGCATGGCAGGCATGTGCTATGTGCCATGTGGAATTGACAAATGGTATGTTCTGGCATGCAGTTGGAGAGGGCATGGCTGGCACATTGGCATGCACTTCATGGCATGGTCACAGGTTTCTTTATTTTTAATTTCGTAAAGTTTTCAAGCATTAAAATAATATTTTATAGCCTACATTGTATCATATCAGATAAATAAAATGTGAGTTTTTATGCATGGTGAATTTGCGTTTTGTCTTTTAAAACTCATACGACATCTGAACAGTGCATTAACTAAGATTTTAAATCCCATAGGATGAAGTTGTCCCCGTTCTTTTATGGAATAGGATGCGCCACCATCCCGTCTTAACACTTGGGGCGGAAGATGTTCCAAGATATGCCAATTGGGATGTTGGAACGATGGTGAGACAATTCTATCCCTACCCTTGGGACAATAACCTATCCTACCATCCCGTCCTGGTGAGATTTGAAATCATGGCATTGACATTAAATTAATTACAGTTATTGATGATAATAAATGGTAATTGTTTATAGAAGACATGGTGCTAGTATGATTATAGCAAATGTGCTAAATAACAAACTTAATAGAATACGAAGATTACTATTGATTATATAATATTAGTGACATAATGTATGAATATCAATTTCTCATAATGTAGATGAGATGTGTTTTCTGATGTTCCCTCCAACCCCACAGACTGTGTGGTCAGCTTGTAATCATCCTTGTTGGGATCAGGTTCATGTCATATGAACTTGAAATATGTTCACTCCAGGTACTGCACCAGATCATTGTAATAGTGAGCTTGAACTATGTGTATGAGAGGCATCATGACTCATTAACTATAGTTGGTTTGCATGGATTAGTGTGGCTGCAATCTATGTGCGCCTATGCATATGCAGCACTTGGATCATGTCCCTGACTATATCTCATGGAATTGAAGGAACGGTTCCTTGATTGGCCACAACCATATGAGTTGTATGTATGTGCAAGGCCCTGTATGTGACTCCAATCATAGGAGAAAATGGGGAAGTCCCTTGTATTCTGACCATAAGATGGACATGTTCCATGTTGGTGTGAGAGCCGAAAAGGTAAAAAAAAAGATGTGGACAATCCGCTAGTCCATTGTGAAGCAGCAGCTTCCATCCCCACATGTCCGACTCACTCCATGATAGCCTTAAGATGTCAGTCCCTTACTCCCTGGAGGATCTAAAGGATATGTAGCATTTACTTGCCCCTCAGCAGTCAGCAGCCACTCTTTCTACTTATTGTGGCCTATTTCAGAGGAGGATCTAGGTAGAATTTGTCACTCCCCTGTGCCCCTGATTTCATCCCGATTTTATGTGCTTAAGCATTAAACATGGAATGTTTATCAAAAATTTCTTGGAAAAAGTGATGATTTTAGTATGCAATTTCAAGAATCTACCAATTTGAGCACATTTGGATAAAGTGTTTTAAAAAATTGCTCTCATCTTAGCCATCATCTTTGTTAGGAACGAGCTCTAGTCCTCAATCCATCAAAAAATTATTGTTTGTTATTTGAAATGGCAGTTCCATCTCTCACCCAATTCTCCAATCCTTTTCTGGCCATCCCACTCGGAGAGAGAGAGAGAGAGAGAGAGAGAGAGAGAGAGAGAGAGAGAGACCCAGGGGATCTCATTTTTAGTTGTGTCAACCTCGGTTTTGTTAAAAGCGTGAGGCACACTTTAGTGCAAAGGGTTCCTGGAGTCTAGGCATAAAACACAGGCACATGCCGTACATTTTTGAAATAAATAGTAGAATAATTTATATAAGCAAAATTTTTAACATATAATAGAAAAAAGCTAAAAGAGCATAATAGTAATATATTTTGTCTCTAAGCTCAATGGAAAGCCTTCTCTTTCTTAGTTGAAATATGTTGTCCTTTGATGTCTTTCTTCTTTCTCGGATGATAGCATAATTTTTGGTGTTCCATCTTTTTCTTTCAATTTTTAGCTTTTTTTTTTTAAGTAAAAAAAATAATTATGTATGGGATGGTGCATCATACATCAACACAATTTAATAAATATGGTAGACTTAAAAAGACTATTATCAATATAGTTCATTAAGAAAGGCATTCTTTTCTTATGCTTTAAATGCAATTAAAAGCATGCTTTTTTTTCACATCATATATGCCTAGATGAAAGTGCCTCTCTAAGCACCTCGTTTAGGATATAAGAAGCGTCTAACCCTTGGTACCAAGTGTCTTATGCCTTAAGCGCACCTTACAAAATAAAAAGTACCAACCTTTAGTGCCTTGCACCTCATGACTCATGCCTTAGGCGCATCTAAGATGTGCCTTTGACAACATTGGCCAACCTATGCTAATTCAAGAACAGGTCTATATATGGCCCAACATCATGTAACACTGAGTAGCTAATTCTCTACACGATTCCAACCTAATGTCAGGTGTTGATATTAGTATGGCACATACCAGAGCTTGAAACCTTTGTCTTTATTGTTTCTTTGTGCTTTTTTTTCTATTTGCATCAATGATTCTTCTTTAATGGCAAGTCCATTATAAAACCTATACAAGCAAAACAAATATGTTTTCAATAGTTCTTTTAAATTATTGAATAGTCGTTACTTTTTTTTTTGAATTTTTCTCTTTCTCTAATGATGTGTTAAATAATCTGTTTGCTGCAATCTTTCATCTTTGCATTTCTGCGTGCATTTAAAATTTTCTCAAGAATGGGCATTCAAGTCAATGCTATTGTTATAGTACATTTTTACTTTTATTCCCATGGTGCAATTTTAATGACTGTTTTTATTTCATTTCTGATTCGCTGTTTCATTTTGTAATATTAGTTATACAAGATGAGGAATGTGAAATAAATTTACGGGATAGTCAATGGAAGAACAAATATGTTGGCCAATTTTGTATTATATATTATTGATTTAATTTTAGGAGTCAACTGTCTAGTGCAGTGCTTTTGTGTTATTAGAATTCATTCAGAGAGTTTTGGTAGGATTGAGGACATCTTCAATATTTAAGATCGGCTTTTAATGTGTCCTAGGCTTCGTATGGAAGGAACCATAGATTCATATGTTCATATAAACTCTGAAGTTTATTTTTGGCATAGATTTTGCAAGCTTTCTGTATAATTTCACGTCTATGGATTTTTCATCTCCTAAATAGTCCTATGTGGGGTTTAGAGGGTCTTTATCAAGGATTTAAATGCCACTGACCGGATTGATGAAGGTAATATCTGCCACTGGTCATCATGACGTGTCACATGCTGTGGGGTTGACAAATGGTAGGTACTGGCATGCAGTGATGAGGGCACAGCTGGTACATTGGCATGCACTTCATGGCATGGCCATGGGCTTTTTAATTTTCTAACATTGTTTTAAGCATGAAAATAATATTTTATATCCTACATTGTATCATATCATATGATAAAAATGTAGGTTTTTATGCATGGTAAATTCTGCATATTGTCTTTTAAACTAACATGACATCTGAATCATGTACTGACATTAAATTAACAACAGATATTTATAATAACAAATGGTAAGTGTAACTGTTCTAAAAGACATGGTGACAATACTATTATCAAAAACATGCTAAAGTGCCAAAGCATTGTCTACTAGAGTATCAAGATTACTGGTGATTAGACAATACTAGAGGCATAATATACGATTATCAGTTTTTCATAATATAAATGAGATGTGTTTTCTGATGTTCACTCCAATCCCACATGGTGTGCCTGGTGGGTTCATAAATGTCCTTGTAGGGATCAGGTTCATGTTATGTGAACTCGAACTTTGTCCACCCCAGGCACTGCATCAGATCATGATAATAGTGAGCTTGAACTATGTGCACAGGAGGCATTGCTGAAACACCAATTGCAGTTGGCTTGTGTGTATCAGTGTGGCTGCAATCTAGGTGGACCTATGCATATGCGCCATTAGTGTCATGTCCCTGACATCATCTCGTGGAGTCAAAGGAATGTTTTCCTGGTTGGCCATAATCATATGAATTGGATGTGCGTGCAAGGTCCCACACGTGACACCAATTATTGGAGAAAATGGGGAAATGCCCTGTAATCTGACATGTTCCATTTTGGTATGAGAACAAAGATGTGGACAATCTCCTATTCCGCTGTGAATATTAATCATCACCACCTCCCATCCCCATTGACCCAATTCACTCTATGATCACATCCATGCTCTCAACATGTCAGTCCCCTTCTCCCTGGTGGATATAGAAGATATTTAGGATTTAAATGCTCCTCATAGCAGTCAGTGCCCACTCTTTCTACTTGTCATTGCCTCTTTTGGGGAAGTATCTCGGTAGAATCTGTTCCTACTTCAAACCCCTGATTTCGTCCTAGTTTTATGATTGAGGATTAATCATTGTAATGTTTAGCAAAAATTTCTTGGAAAAAAACAATAATATCAGTATTCAGTTTCAAGGTTTTAAATTTTGTGGGACTTAAGGTGTTTTGGTTTTTTCATGAAACGAGACACTCTGCATACCATCCCATCTCGAGACAAGATGGGACGAGACAAACGAGATCGATCCCGGAATCTCTTTAGGACGAAGCGTCTTAACCGTCTCGGTTCTGTTTCGCTGAGACTTATCATTGTTTAGTTTCAAGAATTTGACAAGTTTGTGTCTATTTGGACAAGTTTTAAATAAAAAAATTTCATGCAGGCATCACCTTTGTTATGGTGAATTACTGTCATTGATCCATCTAAAAATTATTGTTTGTTACTTGAAATGGCATATTCGTCTCCCAGCCAGCTCTCCAATGGTCTTCAACCATCCCATTCTTCAAATGCAAAGCGCACAGAGACAGAGACAGAGAGAGAGTGGGGGGGGGGGGGGGTGTGTTGTACTGAGCCATTGAGTTGTGCTGAGCTGTATCAGCCAGTGCTGATTCAGCAGCAGGTCTATACAACCCAGCATCATATAACACTGAGCAGGTCATTATTTATACACGATTCTGACCCAATGCCAGGTACTGATACTGCTTGGCACAGGCCAGAGCTTGATACCTAGTCTTTATATATATTTTTTAGTATTATTCTTTTCTATTTGAGTCAATGTTTCTTCTTTAATGGTAAATCCATCATAAGACCTATAAAAACAAAACAGATATGCTTTCTATAATTATTTTAAGTTATTGAATAGAGGTTGCCTTTTTTGTAATTTTCTCTTTCTCTATTGATGTAATTCAAATATTCTGTTTGCTGCAATCTGTCATTTTGGCACTTCTGCTTACATTCAAAACTTCCTCAGAATAAGCTGGGACTTCAAGTTTTTGTCTAGGAAGAGCTGCAATGCTATTGTTATAATATGTTTTTTACTTTTTTACCTCATTCTGAAATTTAGTCTGAAATGCAGCTTATTGTAATGGCTTGGAAAATGTCTGGTTCATAGACTTTTGGAAAATTCTTTTGGTTCTCTGCATGCATCTTCTACTTTACTAGTCTATGATTAATGTTGTTCTTGTAGTGATTATTTAATCATTGATTTTATTAAATTTCTGGATAAGATATTTGTAATTAGCTAATTATACAGTAAAGTAAGTGAGCACGTATACGATCTTGTGAAGATCAACTGTAACTTGAGCAATTATTGTAATTCATTCTTGATTTTCTTATATAACTTTTCATCCAAAATTTGTTGAAGCTTTACATTTATACATATTTGTGCACGTTAATTTGACATAATTTGGTGGCTTTTCTCACACTTATGTGTAAGCGCATATGCATGCACATTTCTGGAGGCAGGCAATCTTTCACTTGAAAGATGGCACGTCTATGCATACCACATATCTCGCCCTATAACTGCTCTATGGGTAATTTATGGGAATGTGATCAATATTATCTTAAACTCTAAAAACTGTTTCCATTCGCTCTTTCTGCAATTAAATGGATTTATTATACTTGAAACTTGGTAAGTTATTTTTCCTTTTAGTAACAATAATAATAGCAACTGCTGATGTTGCTTTTTCCTTGTCTTAGCTTCATCTTTCTTCTGTTAATAGAGGTTTTTCATTATTTAAGCCTGATGTATGGTCCTCTTTTAAGTTTATATGAAACAATTATTCTAGAAACCCATTGCCCTTGAACTTTAAAGCAACATATTCAATTCAGTCTAATTCTGCCATTATGACACTGAATTATTCTTTTCTGCTCTGCTTTAATGTATTGTCACTGTTATTCTTCCAATTAAAGGGCATGAACATGTGTTAAATTTGAGAATAATGTGATGATTTTTTTTTGGGTGAATATATAGGAGAAATGGCTCTTCTTGTCGAAGGCTTGGGGGTAGGGGTTGAAACTTTTATTGAAGAGTACATAATCGGCCCTGCTGAGCTTGATGACCAGGGAGAAACTGCTGACAAGGAACGGATTACATTGTATGGGCCTGAAGAGGGTCTCTCCTGGGTTGCCCGTCCTGTGAAGGGACAAAGTGCCCTCGGAAGTGCCCTTGCACTTGTCTCTCGCCATGGTAGCATGGAGAGTCAGAGTAATATACCTCTTTTGGACCCTGTGGTTGCTCTTTTTGGGAGTGTTCATGAGAAGCCACCAGAGATGGGAAGCATGAGAAGCACACTCTTTCCAAATTTTGGCAGCATGTTTAGTGTGGCAGACCAGCAACCAAAAACTGAGCAGTGGGATGAGGAGAGTCTTCAAAGGGAGGGTGAAGATTATGCATCTGATGCTGGAGGAGGTGATATAGATGACAACTTACAGAGTCCACTGCTCTCCCGCCAAGCAACAAGCATGGAAGGAAAGGATATTGCCCCACCACATGCTGGCCATGGGAGTGTTCTAAGTATGAGGAGAAATAGCAGTCTCATGCAAGGGAATGCTGGGGAATCAGTCAGTAGTATGGGGATTGGTGGAGGATGGCAACTGGCTTGGAAATGGTCTGAGAAAGAAGGTGCAGATGGGAAGGAGGGAGGATTCAAAAGAATCTATCTGCACCAAGAAGGTGTCCCTGGTTCAAGGAGGGGATCCCTTGTTTCGCTTCCAGGAGCTGAAGTCCCAGAAGCTGCTGAATTCATCCAGGCTGCGGCTTTGGTAAGCCAGCCTGCTCTTTATTCGAAGGAGCTCATTGAGCAGCACCCAGTTGGGCCTGCAATGGTTCATCCATCAGAAACAGCTGTTAAGGGGCCAAGCTGGGCAGAGCTTTTTGAACCTGGAGTCAGGCATGCTTTGTTTGTTGGAGTTCTCATCCAAATCCTTCAGCAGGTATTTTCAACTGTGGATCAACAAATTTTATAAATATTGATTTGTTTAGTCATTCTGGGTGATCTAAAATGTTCTTGCTATTCATGCGTTAGTTGATGTCTTTGTACTGTTTTTTTTGGTGCTGAACCTATTGGCTATCAAACTTGTGTACTTTCTGATGTTTAAAGATTTAGTTCCTCCTAAGCATTTTATGTATTCTCTTGCTGATTTCTAACCTCTTTTGAAGGGAGATTCTTTATCCATTCTATTTGTTGACCTAAAACATGAACTGGTTAATGATGTTATGATGTTTTTTCCCCTTTTTTGTTGACTTCTTGATCATTTTTTTTAATATTTAGATCTTCTTCAAGCAACAGTTCTCAAGTATGCATGTTTTGAACAATCATTAGCTTCTTTTAAGCTGATTTTGTATGTCCTGTCATATTTCATATTTTCTTTTCTGAAGATTACCTTTACAAATTCATATACTGCCACTTATTCTTTTCATTCTCATGACATGGTACAAGGTAAGACTGTTGGTTAAAAAAAGGGAAAATATGTGTTCCATTGTTGTTAAAGTGATCCTAAGGAATTTCAAAAGGAGGAGATGTTGGTAAAATTTTTCGAATGGATGGCTTTCTACCTCCACTTCCATTTTTTTCCTCCTCTTTTTGTTACCATCTAATGTGGCCGTTGTTGTTTACCACTTCATGTGATAAGATTTAGACGATAAATGATCCTTCTGCTTGTCTACTCCTGTTGCACATGGGCATCTTTGTATCCAGGGTTTTAAATCCCATCGGCGGAGTTGTTCGAATTTTTCCATAGAATGGGATATACTATTGTCCTACTGGTCTCGATACTTAGAATGTGGGATGTCCTGTGATGTACTGATTAGGATGCTAGGATGATCGTGTGGCAATCGCATCCCAACACTTGGTATGATAACCTGTCTTGGCATCCCATGGATGTCCCACCAGGATTTGAAACCATGTTTGCATCTTTGGTCCACCAGCAGTGCCCTTTTTTAGGGAACACAATTCCCTTTGTGATGTAGATGTTGCTTAGAAGACATCTCTTAGAACAAGGGTTTAATTGATAATTTGATATAATTCTATTGTGCGGGTCTTCTTACCCTTGGAAACACATCCTTCTTTTGGTTAGCTTACAAGATTTCTCGAGCATCTTAGACCTTCATTTTTTACTCCATTGAGGACTTATTTCCTTATTTTCGTGTCACCTGTGATACCTCCTTTGGTTATTTGTCTTCTCTAGGCTTTCTTATGCTATTCCAGGGCATGCCTCTACTTTCCTTATGATATTCATCCAGAAAGCCTTCCGCTCCTATCACTTCCTCTGCCGAGTCCATCTTTTCATCATGATGGTCATGCGGCCTCTGTAGGGCTGAAATGAATAGGACATTTCCTATATCCATATGAATATCTACCTTTATCTGGCAGATATAAAGAAGGAAACTCATATCAATCAGATGCTAAAGTTCTATCCTTATTTGCTCTTAGCAAATATGGATATGACCTGTTATCAACAACAGGAATACAAAAATGGTATAGGATTAGATAGGACAAACCTGGTTAGATGAATATTATTCGACAAAAAAATGACCATACAAAGAATAACAAATAAATAACGGTATCCATTCAATCACTTGACCTTTTTTTTTTTTTTTTTAGTTGAGCTAACAATTCTGAACTACAGAATTCAGAGTAAACGGCAGATTTTTAGTTTAACAAGGATGCAACCAACCAAGTTAAAAATATCACGATAAGGTGCCCTTTGGGGAGTTTGGAGTTTGTGTTAGCTATATAAGACAAAATAGGGCAGAAAATAATTCCAGATACTATTTACATTTTTGTGTATCTATTTTTTTTCATTCATATCCATTTTTCTTTGATAAATAGAAATAAGGATATGGATATTTGTTGGGTGACCAATACTTATATCCATGTCTAGATTAAAGTCAGTTATGGAACTGGAATATTCAATTCAGTTTCAGCCCTACTAATCATGATGCTATTTTATGTCTACAAATGGAGCCCTTGATAATTCTGCATTGCCTTAGTTAATCTTGAGGAGCACTTGATGTGTATCTTGATTCATATTGTACTCATTAAGTGCTCTAGGTTTTCTCTAGGACAAACCAATATTCAGGGTACAGTTGAGGAGCTCTGAGCTTGTTAGAACAGTGATACTTGAAGGTACATTTTTTTCATGTGGCTAGATGCTATCAATGATACTTGGATCTTAGTCATTGTGTGCATTATCAGCTTGGTGCACTGCTATTTGCTTCATGTTACTTTGTGAGACACTGGGACCTCCAGATTCTTCATGACACTTCATGACACTTTAGATCTTTGGAGCATAAAATCATCATGGTTATATATCGGCTTTTAACACTCATACCCAGAAAGTTTAACTTCACATTCAGCAACTATTTTTATCAATTCTACAAATAAATTCTTCATTACATACATGCATCTGTACATACGTGCAGACACATCTATCTTTATTGGAGTCGTGTCTGTTTTCAATATTTTGAAGTTTTGCTTGTCCAACTCTTTTGGACAAGTGGACACTTGACACTCATGTCATGTCTACAATTAATACTTTCATAGCCTTTTTTTTTTATATATATATATATATAGATCATTCTAACACTATTTCTCTACTAATGCAGTTTGCTGGTATAAATGGCGTTCTCTACTACACCCCTCAGATACTGGAGCAAGCTGGTGTTGAAGTTCTTCTTGCAAATATTGGCATTAGTTCTGATTCAGCATCGATCCTTATCAGTGCTCTTACAACCTTGTTGATGCTTCCTAGTATTGGTATTGCTATGAGGCTTATGGATATTGCCGGGAGAAGGTTAATCCTATCCTTTACCCCTCGCTTCTTACATGTCCTCTCTATTTTCATGATATTTACCATGTTTAGGAGAACTAGTTCAGCTTAAATTCACAATATGGGTGTCATGGGATCAATAACTGATATGTCCTGTTTTCTCTGCCATGCAGATTTCTTTTGCTGTCTACAATCCCCATCTTGATAGCATCACTGCTCGTCTTGGTTCTGGCAAACCTTGTGGACATGGGAACAGTAGTACATGCTGTGCTGTCCACATTTAGTGTCATTGCCTACTTCTGCTGCTTTGTCATGGGATTTGGTCCAATCCCCAATATCCTTTGCGCAGAGATCTTCCCAACTCGGGTCCGTGGGGTTTGCATTGCCATCTGTGCTCTCACATTTTGGATTGGAGACATCATCATCACCTACACTCTCCCTGTGATGCTAGACTCTATTGGCCTTGCTGGTGTTTTTGGAATCTATGCGGTTGTCTGCTTCATATCTCTGGTGTTTGTGTTCTTGAAGGTTCCTGAAACAAAGGGAATGCCTCTTGAGGTTATCACTGAATTCTTTGCTGTTGGCACCAAACAAGCTGCAAAACATTGATTGCTTTGAAATTACAGTGGGGAGTATCAGACTTCCAGGGTTCTCAGATCATGTTTTTGGCTAGCTATAAACGCTTTATCATACTGAAGTTACTTGTGGGTCTCTGGAAGATTAGGATGGGTACACAAGTTAAAAGAAACAAAGGGGTCTCATAAAAGTTGTTTGGGCAATTACCAAGGTGATGTGGATTATTGGTATTATTTGATGTTTCTATTTGAATGCGAGGCATTCAAAATAGGGGACTTGGAATTCATTTTCTTTCTTTCAGTGGCACTTTTATTATTTTGTCTTGTGACTTTATTATGTAAGCTTTGCTCTGTTCTTAAAAGTTTTTCTCTACATGATGTTTCGGTAAGAATTTAGATGTCATAATAAGTTGTTGAATGTAATTGGACATCCTAATGTCATGAAATAGCAGAGTCTCGTTAATGGTTTCCCCTTGTTTGTGGCCACGGGCAGTTGGTGGGGATGATGCCTTGAGATCTAGGTGCTCTGTTGCTCAAGTATGTTATTGCAAGGATCCAAACTAGGTTATGGAATTTAACAACTGAAAACAAATAGTCTGGCAGGGCAATGTTACCATTAGACGTGACGTGATGCCATGCTTATTCTTCCTACTGAAGTCATTATAAAGGAAATTGATGCGTGGAGAAATAAAATTAATTGATTTTTGAAGTGTGGTTGGAGATCTAATAGACAAAAAGGCTTCAAAGAATTTAATTTTAACGTAAAAGAGACTGATGCCGCGCAACTCCAGGCATTTCAAATCCAACAAACGAGTGGATGTATCGATTTAAATAACGGTAGAGAGGGCAGCATATCATCTCTTACCCCAGTATGGAGCAATCGACCCATCGCTCTAGAGGATAGCTACCGTTGTGGAAGTAGTGAAAGCAGCTGAGCTGAGCGATATGTATAGCAGCAAAAGATGAAATACTCTCTTCTACTCCTCCATGCGTTATGGCGTTCTTCTCGTTGCGATTGCGAGGTATGTTGCCAAAATGTCGGCCCAGGGTGGTTTTGCAAGCGCTCTCCCAGCTAATGCAGAAGATGCTGCTGCTGCGAATGCCACCACCTCCACAGCGACAGAGCATCGGGAAGGAATAATGTTTAATGATCATAATTCCAGTACCCTTCCGCTACATCTCAATCTCGAACCGTCAGCTCCGACGGCACACCCGGCGGTGTCACCCTGGATGAAGATGAAGGAACTGGAGCTGCCACATGAACCATCGCAGAACGACGCCACACCACCACGTCGAAATTGCTGGATTCAACGGCAAAGATGCAGACCATGGAGATGTAGATGATGCTCCAACGGAAGACTACTATGGTTGATAAAGAATATATTTGACGGATTCAGATGGCACAGTGGGTGCATGAACTGCCGTGGAACGTTGCTGCCACTGTTGGATGGAAGCTGCAGAAGATTATGAAGAAGACGATGGGTTAGCTGAGAGCGCGCACTCTCGCATATAAATTCATGTCGTCATGGTTTCATATGTTGCTCTGATGGATGCGAGAAGGCATGATGAAATCTTTTTCTGGAAGTAGACTTTAATGCGGGCACACAACCAAGCTAAAATACAAGCTTTATTCGTTTATCTTTTAATTAATATCACGATATGCGAGTAAAAATTCTGTAAAATTTAAGAAAAGATTGATACGTCACAGGAAAACAAGTTGCTATATGGCAAGTGAAGAGAGCTCTTAAAGTATATATATATATATATATATATATATATATATGTTAAGTAAATATCCAAGACTGCCATGATGATGGGTTAGCAGACAGTGCATTCTCGCATGTCGTTTTGTACGTTGCTGATGGGTGCAAGAAGGAATGGTTGGGTTTAATGAAATCCTTTTCTGAAAGCAGACCTTATTGCGACCACACAATCAAGCTAAAATGCAAGCCTTTTTCACTCCCTTTTAATTAATATTACGGTGTGATAGAGTAAAAGGTCCATAAAATTTAAGAAAATTTTGATACATTGGAGGAAAAAATACTGCCATATGGCAAGTGAAGAGAGCTCTTCAAGCATATACGTGTCAAACTAATATTCAATGTTGCTGCCATGACCAACAATTTTTATTATATAATATGTGATATGATATTGGATCTAATTTTGTTTAAATATTTATCTATATTCACACAGAGAAAAAAAAGAAATTTTGTACAAAGAGGAATATTTAGAAGAGTTTGATTTATCATAAGCGGGCTGAGTGTGAGTGAGCAGTGCTAGGACTGCAAATAAAATTGATTTGTACATAATTAAACTTTAAAGTTGATCAGATTTGAATATTATTTTTTTAACAAAAAAAAAGAATATAAAGGGTTAGATGGAGGAAGAGAAAACTATAGAACGAAGGGATGATTGAAGACAGTAAAATTTCAAGAAAGGAATTATCTCATTCAATAAATTTCTTAAATCCTACATAATCTATCATTCACCATAGATCTATATATGTAGATTCTTGAATAGTTGTGTGATGTTTTCTAATCAAAGTATGATGGCTTTAGGACTATAAGCTACATTTTTTTGACTTAAAAATATAACTCCTAATCAATGTAAAATTTCATCATATCTAATAAAAGATAATTAAGGCATTCTAATGTAAGCAAATTCATAATTTCATAGGATTCCACATGAAAGATCATCAAAAACTTTTCAAATCACAATCCTAATGACTTTAAAACTTCTCTAATATAGCCTAGGAAATTTAAATGATAATCCTACCTATGATAAAATTCAAAAATCTACTAGAAAAAATAGTGTTAAAAATTAATATAAAAATTAACAAAAAAATAATTAACCTACTTCTTTAGACTTGATAAACTATTAAATTAAGTAAACTATAACTTAGATCTGATATATATTAGATGGCTTTACTGCATGGAACTCATATTCAAAATATTCTAGCATCTTTTATGTAATGTCAAAGCCTTTGTTGGATCTATATGATATGATTGTAGAATCCCACCAAAAATTTCATTGCTATCAGTCCATTAGATGTTCAAAAAGCTGATCATGGAATGGATTGACAATATCTAACCATAATGTCAATCGTTAAAAGAGCATCATGTTTATTTTCATTGGCCAAAATCTTTTGTTGCTCCAAGGATGTCTTCTCAATGTTTAGTTCCATGCTTGATGCTCCTATCATCAATGATTTACTTTTTCAGTTAATAGATCTTTAACTCAAAAGAACTTTTAAAATTAATAGAACTTTAAAATGTTGGGCTTCAACCTTTTGGACCTCAACTCTATCCTTAATCTTCGTATCGTGTTTGGTCCTCTATAGTGGGTTCTTATTGTGGTACTTCTTCTTTGATGGTCTTGATCATATTTTGTTGTAGCTTGATTGGTAACTTTCTTCCTTCGATCATACTTTTTTTTTTTAGGATGCAACTCTTTGTATCATTGATGTTGTTCTTTGCATTGTTGGATTCACTCTTCATTTTCTCCTAATTTGCCATCATGTAAAACAAGTTTGAGACTTAGAAATTATTGTACTATAGCATGCCAACTAAGGCCTCAAATTAAAAAAAAAAAAGAAAAAGATATATGAAGAAATAAGTTTTAGATCTCATTAAGTCTATATATTTATTATTTTTTAGAAAAGAGAAGAAGAAAGTGTTGAATGAAGGATACAAAAAGAGAGAGACAATAATAAAGGATAAAATCTCTACAAAGAAGTCTTTTTATTTAATAGAATAGGTAATTATAATGATTTGTTGCTTTACAAAAAGTCATATTTATAGTGACTCAAAGAGTCTTAAAAGAATCTTTTCTATCTAGGATGTCAACTTAAATTATTTGACTTCAAATAAGACTCTTCATTTTTCTTAAATAAAGGATTCCTCATCAATGTAACAATCTCATCATATCAAATAAAAGATAGCTGTAGACTTTTCAAATTAAAAAAAATCACAATTTCATAGGATCCTATATAAAAGACCTAAAGAAATTTTAAAACATAATCGTAATGACTATGAAACTTTTATAATCTAACCTAGACTTAGCATGGGACCTTTAGACAATAATCCCACCCATATTGGGACATAAAAATTTATTAGAGAAAAGCTTTAAAATTAGTAAAAAAATATTGCAAGAAAATAAGAGATACTTAAACCTTGCCCTCAACATCGAGTTTTAAATTAATTAGAAGGTTGTTGTTTGATCCCAAGCTTGCACTAATTGGATGAATATGGGAGATCAACTACTAAATTGATGAGAACATTGCTACGCATAGATGAAACAATACTAAATCATCTATTAAATACAAATAACCTTGGAAATGGAATACTAAACTAAGTATAGTGGCATTGGAATACAAGATAAGCATCAAATAAAAATTACTCAAAGAAGCAAGAAACAGAGCAAGAAACTTAGGAATAACCTTAGATGATGAAGGCAAGATGAAAGAAACTGTGGCAAAGGGTTTACCAGCTTAGCTTCTCTATGAACAAAAATGTGGCTTATTTGAATAAGATAGGTTGATAACTATAGGCAAGAAAGTGAGCAATCAATATGGGCTCTTTGATTCTTTCACTCTTACCTTTGACCCCAGGCAAATAAATTAGCAAATGGGTGGATTCACACACTTTAGAACAATATATCAAGATAAGAATCTAACAAGCCCTCAAACACTAGATATTTTTTCTTGGTAAGGACAAATCATTTTATGAATGGTTTTCAAAAATTCAAAATTTGCAACTATGCATTTTCATTTACTTTTTCTTTTTCTATATAAACCATAGGTTCTTTTTCTCTCCCTACACTAGATAAAGTATGTGTGGTGAGAGGCATTTCAATTTGAAAAATATGAAAATTTTTAGTACCTTGTTTTTTTTTTTTTTTTTTCTCTCATGCCTATGGTTATATATGTAAGATGAATTGAATTAACACTTGATGGTCGGTCAAGTTTAGATTTTACATTGTACATAGGGCTAGAGTCTCATTTGTGTAATGCATATTCGTTCTATTCATACTTTGATGATTGTGATCTTCTAAGGAAGAACAATAGAAAAAGATTTTGTTTATTTTAAAAATAATATATATTTATAATACTATTCACCATAGGTTTCTGATTATAGAGGATTAGCTTTCATTATAAAATAATTTAAATATATAAGAATTTTATTTTTTTAAAAAAAATAAGCTTTAGAAAGTGGAATATTTTTATTTCAGTTGAATTATAATCTTTCTAAAATTTTAACTTGGGACCATTTATGGAATGGTATCAAATATATAAGATCTTTTTTTTTTTTTTTTTTTTTCTTTTTCTAGAATGATAGTTTGGGGTGATTGTAGGAAAGAGAGATCATTTTTTTTCTCTCTTCTTTTACGGTAGATAATATAGCTTCCTTATTATGTAAGGTAGAAGTAGAAAGATAAATAGAGAAGATGGGATATGCTTTGGTTGATATATAAGCTCTAATTCTTTAATTGCACACTTACATATCTTCTTTAAGGGTCTATTTTGGGAAGGAAGGGAGGGGGAGGAAGAGAAGGAAGAAGAAGGATAATAAAAGCTCTAATTTGAAATGGAGGTGAAAAAAAGGGGAAGGAGAATAAGAATTACTCAATTTCTTCATTTGCCCTCAAAAGCTTAAATTTCTTGAACTTTCAGATTAGGGGTAAAAAGGGAAGGAGAATGATTTTATAATTTTTGGCCCTATTTTTTTCAATTGTATCCCAACAAATTTTTTGAAATTCAGATTTGCCTTTTAGCCTTAAAAACTTATCTCTTTGCTTTTCATTCTCCCCTTATTTAAACAAGGTAAATATATGTTACTTCCTTTCTACTTTCCTCTTTCTTAAATAAAGAAAAGATAACAACCCTCCCTTCTCCTTCCCTCCTTTTACCCTCCCATCTCTTTCCCTCCAAATATCTACATATATCCTAAGGTTGTAAAACTTCAACAAAGAGCCTTGCATGTCAAATGGAGTTTATATGTTGATTATGAAGCGATGTAGAAATATAGGAATTAGTTAGATGGACAATTGACATATGGACTAGATGCACAGATCTTAAAGCCAAAATCTAACATTGTTTTCTTCCGATTCTTGTCTCGGTGTACAAGAGATTAAAGGAAACATAAATTGAAAAGGGAAGAAACAGGAGAAAATAGGGCTGGATCGATGGAGATTGGTAGAAATTTCTATTGCCTCCTTTTGCTATTCACCATCAGCATGCTTGATACTCTATTACCATCTTTGTTATTGATCTCTTGAAACGAATGCAAAATAACATCGGAGGTCATGTCATCCTACTAGTAAAAATTTTATTGACATTTCAAAGTTTAGAGAAGGTGTTATTTAAGAGTTTATGGGTAAAGCCCCAAAGGATTCATGGACAAATGTAGCCAAAAATTATTGAGGAGCAATGATAGGGAATAAAGAAATACAAAAACAAAGAGAAACTCAGCTACACAAAATTAATAATGCTGTATCAAAAATATAAAATCTCAAACTCGATCAGTCTATAATTGAAATAAATTCTAGAACCAGAACATTAAGAACCATCCGTTTCTATTAATGGCTCGTAGGTTTGATAATGGAAGAGAAACTAGGAGGTCTTTAGGTAGGTTATTTGATGGACAATTCTATATCTATTCCAAAGAGCATCTTTTTAGCTATACATGAGAGTTTGTGCTAGTTTAGTCCCATATTAATCGTATGCCGAGTCAAGAAATCCAAATATCACCTTCTAATTAGTCTTTTTAAGTAAGATTTAGGATTTTTATAAATAACTTTATATATATATATATATCCAGGCCTAAAAATAAGGAAGGATGGTTGCAATAGGTTGACGATCAATGTAAAATTATAATTATATTTTATGAAAATGAATCTTGATTTGTTACAAATAATATCATTAGTCACTAGAGATCAGTACTTTATAAAATAGATAATACAATGGCTAAGGTTCAACAGAAATTATTCAAAATGTGTTTTAAGAGAAATGCTTAATGATAAATTATATAATCAAATGCATCAAGTTTTGAAATAGTAAATATGGCTTGATAAAAGAGTTAACATTTTCATAATAATTTCATATATACTCCAAAAAATATATTAAAATTATGAAGATAGAAAAAAGCTAAACTTTTTTCTTTCGTAAACCCATACTCTGCAGATAGAAAGTGATGGCAGGGTTGTGGATGCTCATAAAATTAGTAGTTTGACAAAATAAAAGTTAGAATAAAGTACACATTTAACCTTTAAATTTTGAAAGGTATTCATTTTCGTCTCCATGCTATGAAAAGTTTTTAAAATGTTCTTAAACTAAAGTTTTTATTTCAATTTAGTCCCTACCATTAAAAATTACTAGCGTCGTAAATGCTCCATTGATGTGGCATGCGTATGTGACAAGAAGGAGATAGGTCGATATCCTACTTGGGCAATAGGATTGATGATCCTTCCTCCCGCTAAACACATCCCCTCCTTCCACCAAACCGATCTAATCTCCAATTCTCCTCTCTCTAAACTCTAACCTTATCTCACCATCATTCAACCTCCTGCTGCCTCATGCCACACTTGACCACTATCTTCGATCAGCCACCTATTGCCTCACACAACTTCCTTCAATGGCTTCTCATGTTTCGTCAACTTTATCTTTGTAGCTCTCTTCATCTAGATGTCTCAGACCTTGATGGTGTTCGGTTATAGGAACCGAATGTAATGACCTCAGAGCTCATAAGGGAGCAGGAACTAGCCTGAATATGGTCACCTAGAATGGAGAGGACTTGGATAGATATTGAGGGGCAAAATAGCATAGAAAAGCATTGTTTAAGAATAAAAACTAAAAAGCAAGAAGGAATCGGACACCTTGTCCAATTGCACACTTTCACTCCTCTAAAAGTCTAATTGCCTCTCTCCACATCATCTCTGAGAACCCCCTCAGATTCTACCTCTTCACAACCAAATAATAAACAAAAGAAACCCCTATGCTATCTTGCATCTTCCACCAAAGTTATTTTTCTACAACTCTTTTGTAAGTTGTATTCCTATATCCCTCTGAGCAGTCTAGCTTCTCTCACTCTCTCTCACCATCTTTCCACCTTCTTCCCATCTCCATCCTTTGCTTTCAACCTTTCTAAATTAGCCCAACGTTCAACTCCTCTCTCTCTCTCTCTCTCTCTCTCTCTCTCTCTCTTTCTTCACAAACCCATCTTCACAAATCCTTTTTGGAAGCACTCCATAAATAATAAAAATACCACCTATTCTCGATCCAGCTAATATTAGTTAGGCCACTACATCTCAACCTCCAAACTCTCCCTCATCAATCCCCATCATCATAATCTCTTCTAATATCATGATGATAAAAATGTTATCCCTTCTCTTCTTCCTTCTCTTGGTTAGAGCATGAGAGTATCCAACCCAATTCTTACAACATTTGCTACTTTTAGAATCAGGTTACCATATCAGAGTCAAAGGGTTTAAGGTAATGATGAAGATGTATTCGATGAAGGATGAAGGTATTACTAGGCTCATATCTATCCATCATTACGGGCGAGCTTGAACAAGTCGTACGTACTATTGGCAGTGTTAGGCCACGCCAGCCCTACCTCAACGAGATCCATCGGCACCTTACTTCCCTCGAAAAAGTATCTCCTTTCTACCACATACGCATGCCATGCCAACCGAGCTTTTACGGTGTTAGTAATTTTTAAAGGCATGAATTAAACTAAAACAAAAATTAAAGTTTAAGAACATATTAAAAGCTTTTTGTAGTATAGAAATGAAAGTAAAATACTTCTAAAATTTAAGAATTAATTATGTATTTTAACCTTTTAAAATATGGCAGCATCCTGGAAGCTATCATTATGAGCTCTCATGTGCTTGGTAGGCTAGCCTCATTTAAACATTCACTGTACAAGTGCTGAAATATTTTTTTTTATTTACTTATTTTATTTTATTTTTAATTCACAAAAGTAAGTGGTCAATTATTAAAGAATTTTAGTTAAAATATTTTGAGTTTTGTTTTTGACTGTTGGCTCTCTGGACTCTCGACCGTCGGTGGTCGAAACTGCAAACGTTTTGGACGTTGGAATCTAACATGGTGTCCAACAGTTGTACTTCTTATCTTTGAAGTCATTAGCTCTTCCAAACCTTATCCAATCCTTTTATTTATTTTTTAAAATTAGCTTTATATTGTTAAGACGATTATTGGCTGAATGGTTGTTTCTCTTTAGTTGGTAGCTACTCGCCGCCAGCGAAAATCTTTTTCTTTTTTTTTTTACATGGAATCCAGTTTCCCTCTGGATGTTGATGATAATAATTTGAAAATTGACTACATTAGCCTGATTCCATACTCAAATGTAGTAAAATGATTACAGAAATACTAATTTGATAGCTATTGTGCTATGTAGCTCATTCACTACTGCCCATTTTCTCATCTAATGTATTATTTGTATCTAACAATAATAATATGCAAATATGACATAATATCTATCTCTGAGAATTTATATCTAACAATAAATCTTGATTTTTTTTTTATTAACATGTCATGAGCTATTAAACAAATGCCAATGTCATTGAAAAATTTTATCTAGTGTGACAAGGTTACCCTATTGTTATCCAAAGATTAAGCATTATAATAGATTTTATGTAAGATTATATATATATATATATTCTCTCATCAATTTTTTAAGTTGGGTTCAGTGGTTCCATGAGCCAAAGGCAAAGCCCATGTAGAGTTGTCATTTAGAAATGGTGTCTACTAGTCCATTTACATCCATAACATGATGAGGAAATTACCGTCTTTTAAGACCCATTTTAATCAGCGTTGCTTGATCAAAATTCATTTGCTTTTCTTCATCTCTCCATTAATCTGTCCCAAGAACAAAGTCTGGTCTCGAAGCGGACTCAAACCGGCGACCTCATCCGAGTCCAATCCGGGCAGCGTATATCCGTTAACGGCGAGCGGAAGTCGTGGAGATCTCGGGCTTCCAGGCCTTCGTTGCCTTGCCGCTGCAAGCAGTCCAGACAAAACTCGAGAGAAGGAAATGTGAGAGCGAACGTCACCGTCCTCTTCGCTTGTAAATCGATGTTTAGCTCCCAAGAACCCTCACCCTAACCCTAATCTTCTATTCCGCTTTGATGTAATTGTTACGAGCATCGATGACGTCGACCACCAAGGCCCTCTGCCTCCTTCCGTTCCAATCCATCTCTCCGCAGGTTTATTGCTTCGGTTTCCTTCCCATTTCTCTGTCTTTTTTTCCCCCCCCTTCCTTTTTTTCTTTTTAATTTTCTCTCTTGTTTTGTAGATTCTTTCATTTCGGGATGTCAGGTGTTGGATTTCCAAGAGTCCGCAATCGTTTCGATTGGATTTTCGTGGGTTGAGGCTCGCTCGAGGGGAATCTAGGCCGGTTTATTTGGTCAGAGCTTCTGGAGATGCTCTTGATTCCAGTGGCGATAGCAAGCGTGCTGGAGATGGCTCTTCTGTGGAGGTGGAGGGGAATCGGTTGGATTTGGAAAGACAAATTCAGTCGTTGAGAGAGATGGTGAATGCTCTGCCTCCTGCTGTCCTTGTGGTGAGATTTCTATCGATAAATGTTTTAGATTCTTTGTCTTTGCCGTTAGCTTGAAAAAATTTGGGGAAGAAGAGCTGAAGTTTATGAGAATTTGATTGTTGAACTTAGAAGACTTCTCTATTTTAAATCATGAAATACATAAACTCTCTGATAGCTGCTGTCACAATTTAGCCGGTCAATTTTAAGAGAATGCGTTTAGAGATAAAATATTAGCTTCCTGAACAAGTGCAGACTGTATTTGTCTCGTTTTATGGTCGGGTTTGCAGATTTCGGATGTATTGTTGTTGTAACTCATTACACTTTACTAATATCCTTATCCTTATTATGGTGTGGCACTGAAGTTAGAATGTTCATGCAACTAAGGTATGGACAGCTACTAATTATTTTCTGCCATAATAATTGCATTGTCTAATAAGTATTTTTACTAGGTAATGATGTTCCACTGGAGAATATTTTCCACATTATTTGTTTTATTAGGTGCTTTTCTCTTTTTTTGTCCTCCTCTGATTTCCACTTCATCTCATTCCTTGCATCATCGAAAATGTTTTCTAATTTGAATAAATTCAAAAAATTTTAGGGAGGAACTAGTGGCCAGTAGAAAAGGGACATTCTTTTTGGCTACATTGATTCTATCAACTTTCATCCTTAGGTTTGATGAACTCAATTTTATGCCCCAACTATGATTTGTTGTTCTTTGATATTGGATGGCAAATAGGAATATCTAGGAGGTGGACCATCAAGTCCTGGCATCAATGTTTTCAGTGTGGTGGTACATTAGTGATGGTTCATGTAGTAAAATAATGAATTCATCGTACAGATAATCTAATTAGATGCCCTTAATCATGATTATCAACTCCTCAATGTTCTGATTTTGCTGCAAATAACCTACTCCAAAAAAACCTTTCATCTTGACAACAAGTTGTAATTGGGGCATCCCCTTTTATTATCAAAAAAAAAAAAAAAAAGAAAAAAATTAATCAATGACCAGATCTCAATAATTGGATTTTCCATGGCTATGATTATTTGGTTGGAGTATCATTATCTAGAAGGTCTGTAGTAGATTAGTCGACAATTGGATTTAGCATGAGCTGTCAAAAGCTCCAAATATGGTATTCTGAGAAAATAGAAGCACTTTGCCAAGTCTGAACATTCCATTTGGTCTAAGCAGTATATATTTTTTTTTAAGTGGTGTCCATTTGTTTAGTGTCTCGTATGGCAATTGGCAACTATCTGAAGGTTGAAAAGAGATTCTGCCCATGTTTCACTGTTCTTCAAGCTCTGCTACCTGTTAGGGCAAATTAAATTGTTAGATCTAAGTAACTAAGGTACAAGAACTAGAATTAGTTTCTGACTATTTTTGTTGCAAACTCCTAGCAATAATAGAATAAATAAGGATATGAAGCAAGAAAAGATGTTTAAAGGCGTAAGAATGAGAAGAAGAATAAGAAAATGAAGCGAGCAGAGAGATGAGTGATTGATCAACTTTCAGATCTAGGCACATAAAGCAATGGCAAGAAAGCAAGAAGAATTGAGACAAAGAAGAAGAAAGAAGGGGTGAAAAAAAGGTAGGAAAAAATGAAATGACAAAACAAAAGAAAAAGAGCACTGAAGGAAGAAAAAATGGAAAAAGAAGATGGATCGTTCACTGAAATTAAATTCTTTCCCACTGTTGCCAATCTATTTATAGAAAGTATTTCCATGGAGCTATTATCCTCCCACCACTGTGGATCACAATCCTTAGAGCCATTGACAACCTTCTTGCTGGAAGGAATTTCAGGCCAGTTAAAACACCCTAGCATACATCTTATTCATCAGTTTCAGAACTCAAGATATATGGTTAAAATAAATAACCTAGAAAAATTATACTCTATATCTTAATACTACACTGTTCAGTGTCTGATATATAGTTAACCGAACCTACTTTTTCTCTCCCATGGTCTTCCATGCCTAAATTGATTTTTCAACCAGATCTAATGTTTCACATTTTTACATCCTTTGCAAAGTTAGCCCCAGTTACTGGAACTGAAGATTGTTTTTTTTTTTTTATAAGATCCTGTGGTTCTGTTTCTTTGAATAAATTCCTTTTATAGAGTTCTCATTCAGGTAATTTTGGAAATAGCCTATCATTTTGTCAAGTGATTTTTTAAGTGACAAGATTGTGTCATCCTTACTCTTATGCACTAAGTTGATCTACATTCTCATGCTTTATATGATCTAATTTCATTGTATATTTTCATTTAGTTGACTTCTGGATTTTACTTTTAACTACTGGTCATATATGAAGTTCTTGTCTCATCATATTTTCATCATAAGGGACCAGATGTGAATCCGGCAGTAGCGAGTGGGGAGTTTGTGTCTTGTTATCATTTTCATTGCGAGGACATATGGCACTCTCACATGTCTTGGATTTTGCTGTTTCAGATAAAAAGAAATAGTGGCTCAAAATTTGCTATAGCTTTATATATTGCATTTGCATTTTTGGTGATTGCTGCGAGACAAATTATGGTTAAAAAGAAAAGTCACAGACATCAAGGATCTGTTGCTGATCTTGTGAGACGAGGCCAGTTGAGATCTGATAGAAGAGGCATGTATGTTCTCCAACTAAATGCCTGTCTTGTTTCCAATATATTGAGAAAGTTCATGCTGAGTATTGCTTACTAATTTTCATTGCTGTTTGTAACCAAATTGGCACATTTTTCTCTGCATGTTTGTATGTATGAGGTGCAGTCATAATACACATGGTGCAGGCAAAGGACTTTACACCCTTGGATGTGATTTAGGAGGCCTAAAATACTTACAAATATCATTTGTTTTGAAGAGGCCTACTAAGCCATGCATCAAGTCATCCCAAAGTTAATTCCATATTGGCATTTCATTACAGCTGTATAACTAGGATGACTTGATGCAAAGGTTAGGGATCTACAAAATAGATGACTTCTTGTAAATGTTTTAGGCCTCCTAGATCGCAATGAATAGTTTAGATTTTAAATTTTCAACCACTAATATTGAATTTGGTGATGGATGTAAGGTACTTTCTTTACACCTCATGTATACATACGTGCGTACATATGTACATATACGTATACATATATATAATATTATATATACATGTAAATGATTTCTATAAAAATGACAAATGAAAATGTCATCTACTAGGATCCATTTAGTTAGCACATTTTCTCCACAAATATTCAATAATACCACTGCACTAGATGCGCATGTGGTCGTAGCAGCAGTCTTGCTGGTAGCAAAGTAGAATAGCCAAGAGAGCTGGTTTCAGCTGCAAGCAAGTAGTCCAATGGCCAGAAAGCTAGCAGCAGTAAGGGCAGTGAGCAAGCAAGCAGTAGCCAAGGACAGGGCTTTGGAGGAAAAGCTAAAGCTGTTGCTATTGCCTATTTTCTTAGCTTTCACTAAGGCTACCAACAATCCATAGAAGGAGGGAACACACTATGCTCTATGCCTCTGATTGCTATGCCTCAAGCATCTTATAATTGTAAATGCTAAATACCTAGACAACCAGGCACCTACAATGCATGTCCAAATTTATAATTATAAATTATTAATTTATTAAAAACTTTTAACTATCATTTTTTTTTGTATGGCTGATGCATAGGTTAGAGATCATCAAAATAATGATTTTTAATTTGTTCCATGTTGGATCTTCAACTGGATGCTCCATTAGTGGTTTCAAAATTGAGTTGAGTAGATAATCTCTCCTCTCGAGAAGAGCACAGTCCATCTATCTCTCTCCCTTTCCTTCTCTTAATATATTGATATGTGTATATGTACATACATCCTAGATGTACATTTGTACTTGCCCATTTACTACCATGTATTGATTTATGTTTGTGGGTATGTGTATGCATGCATTGTCTTTATGAGGATGTTATTTTCTTGATCAAGTGAATTGGTCTACCATTGAACATATTCTGCATCTGATTATGCGGTAAATCCTTTTTTTTATTTTTTAATGCAAGAACATAGTGTCAAGGAGGATGCTACTTTGACCAAGTAAATTAGTCTCTTGTGATTTTAAGAACATATTTTGTATCTGACTTTGTGTCCCTTAAAATATAAAAAATAAAAAAAAAAAACTTAGGCAATCTATAAGAAATTGATGAATCATGCTGCCTTGCAATTCTCTCCTTCATGCAGCTCAAAACCTGTGAAGTATGATGATCCCTTCAATAACCCCTTCATAAAGGTTGGTAGGAGTGATTCAACAATTGAAATGTTTGGAAAGGTTTATCGCTTGGCTCCAGTAACCCTTACAAAAGAGCAACAGTCGGTCCATCAAAAAAGGAGGTCACGTGCATACCAGTGGAAGAGACCAACAATTTTTCTGAAAGAAGGTGATCCAATACCACGGGATGTTGACCCTGAGACAGTTAGATGGATTCCAGCTAATCATCCATTTGCAACAACCGCAAGTGACATTGATGAGGACATGGCACAAAATAATGTATATCAAAAACATGGTGTTCCATTTCGTGTTAAAGCTGAACATGAAGCATTGCAGAGAAAGCTCCAGTCTCTACAAAATGTAAGTCATAAATTGCACACTATTCTCATTGTTACAGAACTTAGCATACAATTATCTTGTAAGGAATGAAATTTCACAATTATCTTTGTTTGATAAATCTTTTTTTGATACTATATTGTGAAAAAACAAACAATTTTAATAGATATGATTTGGAGCTGCTGGAGAACCACAGAGAACCAAAGAATGGTGGAGGGAGTGGTTGAAGGTGCTTAGATTTGAGCTTTTGTTAACTTAGTGTTTGTGGGTATGGAATGGGGTGGTGATCAGGGTTACTTAGACAAGAAAGAACAAAAAAAATATGTTAGCGTCTCGATCTTATTATTTAGCTGACCACTAGCCAAGTGAGGGATATGGGTGTTGCAGCAAGGGAAGCTAGGGAGAGATGAAGCGCCTAGGTTTCTAGTCTAGAGTTTGGTCAGTCACCCACCATGGCATAAGGGCAAGGGGATAAAGGTGACAAATCACTGGAGAGCCTAATTTGAAATTTCAACAAAGACTTGAGAAGGAATAAGCTTTGGAAGTTGAGTGATTAGGGTGGGTGATGGGATTGATTAGAGGGGAGGTTAGTGGGATGCATCTAATTCCCCACCCACCCACAACTCAAGTATTGCCTATAATCAGGAAGCAAGCCCATTTGTTGCAAATCAACCCTAGGTGCAAATTTGAATTCTGCAGCTTATGGGACATGCAAGCCATCATCCATTACTTTTGACTTGTCATAATTCAACCTGTAGGTGGGTCTTCATCATCCATTACTTTTGATTTGTCATAATTCGGCCTGTAGGTGGGTCTTCTGTAGGCTACCAGTTAGCTCCCTACTTATTTGGAGCTGTCTTTCATCAGTCATATTTCCTAATTTACAAACTTCACCATAAAGCTAGCCAAGCCTAATATCAAGGGTTTTGGCCACATCAACACCACAGAAGTATTCAATGCTTTAATAGCCATGTCATTGTTGCCCAACCTCAAGGCTGGGTATTGTCTCACTTTCATCTCAGTAAGCATATATGCTTGTTACCTTATTGTCTGACTGAGCCTCTTTCAACTAACTTATATGAATGCTTTATAGCTTGTACGAGCAACTGTAAAGAAAGTGCACATTGTAATAGATGGAGCATCTCATTGCTTGTTCCTACATCTCTTGCCATCCTAGCATGCGCTACTTTCAGTTGGTCTCTAAATTGCACCTTCTTCTACAACCCCCTATCGTGTCTTCTTTTGAGATTGTGAACTTGCTTAGTTGAAGCTTGGTGATTTCTAGGACATGAAAAGAATCTTGAATTTCCTGCCCTACTTAAAATTATTATGTAAACAGCATAAAATCACACTTTCACCATATTTTGCACAATTAAACCATTGAGTCTCAGTAGATGGCTAAAAAAAATGTTCAAAGAAACTGAAGAATTTGAATTGAGTTTCAATTCTTAACAAATCATCTTATGCAATTTGTATAATCAAATGAAAATGGCAGTCATCATATTATTATGCATAATGTGAAAATGTGTCTAAGGAAACATGAAGCACAACTATTATTACTTAGCCTTAAACAATAATTATGCATCTGCATTCACAAGAAATTGTATGGAGGGCTAACTTTTATTTCAAGCTCTTCCATATTTTTTCGCATAACCTCTGTTGCTGTTTCCTTCACCTTATTTTGCTACATTCTTCAACACAAATTAAAGCACCTCTCATCAGTGAATTCCTCTCAGATATTTGCAATATAAAATGAAATAAGTGAAAATTTATGCACATCACCATGAATCTCTTATTATCCCATCATTGTATTCAAGTTTTAATCATTTGCCTCAAGATATGTTTCACTTCGGACTTTTTTTTGATAGCAAATTGGTTTTCCTCACCATCAACTAGATCTGGTTGTTGATGGAGAGTGAAAATATATACGTTTGTCTTTCAGTTTTAGGAGTTTATTGTTCCTTTAGAAGAATATGATACTTAAACCAATGGGCTCAAATTTTTCCTGATTTTATCATGCATAGATTGATTGAGAAAATGGACTGTTGCATAGGAGTTTGTGAAATCTGATATGATATATCATGTCCAACATGGTTGGAGTAAAGCCAATGCTTCCCATGAACTGCGGTCCTCTTTCTCCTTGCTCACATTATTTTTGTGATGAAGATGAAGATTGTTAAGAACTAACATTTACGAAAACAAGGGCTGATTTGGAATTAGTTTTTGGCTGATCCACATAGCAATTGCTGGAAACGTTTCCCAAGTCTCAAAAACTCATGCCATGAGTGCAGGTCTTAACAAATTTTGAAGTTCAATGTTTCAAAGGCTCAATTATCATGCTTACCATCATTTTTAGAGATTCGCTTTGA
Source organism: Metroxylon sagu (assembly GCA_017589505.3). Classification (NCBI taxonomy): domain Eukaryota; kingdom Viridiplantae; phylum Streptophyta; class Magnoliopsida; order Arecales; family Arecaceae; genus Metroxylon; species Metroxylon sagu. The sequence continues at coordinate 790,096 of JACVBY030000634.1, read as the reverse complement.
TCATGGTCATCATAAATATATAAACATTAAGAAGTAAGCTTTGAAACTACTTTTTGTACATTGAAGGGTAACTAGAAAACGTATTTAGAGAAACTATTGTAAGGGATCACAATTATTGTAAGCTTTTTGTCATATGGAAGACCAGCCTTTGTTCCCTCTTTGATGAATGAATGAATATTGAATGAAGATTTTGAGTGCCTATGACATTTCATAAGTGATACAAATGTTTGCAGATGACAAAGTCGCATTCTCAATGTGGAAGAAATGATAAATAAGATAAAGAAACTCAATTGATTGGAGAAAGAAAAATTGTGGTAGAAGGATTGCAGCTTTTATAAGAGAACTACAGGGGTAGGTTGTTCATGTTGATGAGTGTTGTTAATAGGAACACTTTGTTAGATTGTTTGACAAAACAAGAAGGGCAGTTCTTTCTTGTAGTTATTCTATATTGATTTCTACAAAGCATGGATGCTTTAAATGATTTGTTGTGATATTGATACTCATCACATACCTCTTGGATAAGTGCCTAATACTTGTATTAATTATTCTATTTTTCAAAATTTAGAAAACACTCTGGATGCTTTCTGAATACACTTTAGATAGTTCCCTGGATCACTCTTGTAGTCTATGATATTAATTTTAAAATATGAATTTTAGATTATGGACATGCTTTTTGTATATACATATATTGTGTGTATGATGTATGCATGTATTTAAGTGTTCCATACATATGTATACATGCATATATACATATATGTATATGTTAGCCATATTTGTATATTGGTGTATCCATATTGTGTAGTATTGGTATCCCATAACTATATCCATCCTTCATAGTTTTGGCTTACCAAATTTCTCATGCATTAAGTGTCAATGCATCAATGGATAATTAAAACTTGTCTTCCTTTTATTCTTTCTAATTTTTCTTTTTTTCTAGGAATTAGGGGGTTTTAGAAAAGAAAAAAGGGAAAGAGACCTACATCAAGGTTTAAAGCTATGAACCGAAAGCATTTTGCTTGAAATAGAAATAGTTTGGTTAGTCTTGCCCAAAAAAAAACTGGGCAAAAAAGTTGCTCTACTTTTTTCTCCTTTTTGATATGGTGGTACTGTTGGTGATAATGTGTTTCGCTTGGAATAGTTGAGTGGTCTGATGCCAATTTCTTGGTCCAGTTTCACCTAGCTACTTGAAAATGTTACATGTTTCACCAAAAATGAATAGTCATTACTTTTCTGTCTTTAGCTTGATCTCCTTCTCATTGGACCTGAACAGCTGAACATGTAGAACTCGTTACTCTGATCCTAATAAAAAAATCACTTCCTAAAGCTAAACAGCATATAGAACACCATGCTTTTTTTTTTTTTTTGTTATTTTATTTTAAATAGTGTCCTGGTGGAGATGATGGATGTAACAGGGGGTGAGTTGCTGTAGGTTGGAGGAAGGTGCTGGTCAGGCAATGGTCAGTGGATAAGATTAGGGATAGGAAAAATTTTTGTCTCTGAATGCACACATACTCTGTATTGCCTAAATACCACCATTCATCAACTATTGTGATATGTTATCTATTTGTACTCTGTTTAAAAACTTTGGACATGAAAATAGGTTTGTCAACTTAGAACTTCAGTTTGGAAAAAGCAGTCCATGGTGCTTTGGTTGATGAATGCATGCTTTTAACGCATGTTGAGTGCTAGCATATTTAGCATGTTATTCCACATGAATGTAAGGCAAAAGTAAAGAATGGTGCATGCACTGTTGGATGATTTTATAAGCTTATGTGGCATTACATATGCAACGAAAGCCAAAGCATGGAACAAATGCGTAGTTGTAATAACTAACGCACCATCTTCATCAGTTATTTCTTTGTTAAAGTAAGCAAGTTTTACATGTTAAACCTCTAAGAAAGGAACCCAAATTTTTCTGCACCAGAAGTGTGAGTTCCATGTTCTCTCCACAAACGGAAGGCGGCATACTCTATTTGTTGGTAGCTTTAATACTATGTACTAATTTTAGCTTGATTTCATTCTTGTAATCATGCACCACCTGTGATAAAATATTAGAATCGTGCTTCCTTTTTCTTTGGTTTGCTTGTTTGTTTTTGGATCCTACCATGATGGGGAACCTGATGTTGATACAAGAAAACCTCTCATTCATGTCTTTATTTCTTGCAGGAGCAAAAACTTGATGAGGTGGCATTCAATGTAAGCAACATCCGAGATTATGAAAGACCATATAAGTCATCAATGAAGCCACAGGAGCCAGAGCCTAACTCATCTGTCAATCAGCAGAATGGCCGCTTAACCTCGAATTCCGATGAAGAGACTGGTACCTCTGATAGTAAATCATTATCAGATGAGCTGAAGAAATCTTGAGAAGAGTTTTGATCTTGTGATGGCCATCTTCACTGCTGTTGAAAATGGATGCGATGCAGGACAGCACCTTTGCATGCAATATTGATTTTTGAATCTTTAACAGAAAAGGAAACAAAAAATTCGAAGTTTTGGAATATGCGAAGTAGTTCAATTCAGAAACCCAACCTGTAAAAAGAACTGTTTGTAGCTATCTTATGTGTCCAGGTTGATATAGACATCAAAACTGCTGTTTTCCTTTTCTGCATCTTGTTCATCTTGAGCTCTGGTAATCAGGATTGGTGTAATATACCAGGTGTACGTGTCAGCTGGGGGTCCAGGTGCGGTCGGGCCATTCTGCGAGTCCCATATCAGCACCTGTTTGGGAGCGTTGAATAAAGTGATAATTTTTAAATATATTTTCCTTAAATATATTTTTAAGATCCATAGACGGAAAGTAGGTCTGAGATGGATGGTTCAGAGCCTGTTCCAAAATTACATATTCTGAGTCCTGCATGATCTTATCTTTTTTGACCTGAAAGCAGGCTTATGGCGGCACAATCCTTGTGTTCAGTCATTTAAATTATAATAAAATATAATATCAACACTAATTCTTGAAGTTAGTCTTAAAATTTTTTTAAAAATAATATTTAAGATTCTTTAGATCAGTTAGAGAAAGAGAGAGGAGAGAGGAGAGAGAGAGAGAGAACTAAATCAATTAGAGAAAAGAGAAAGAAAGTTTTAATTCTAAAAGGTGAAAAAATCTCTAAAATTTAATACTAATATTTAAATTACATTAGTTAAAAGACATAAAAAAAAAGCTGGTCCAGTTTCAGTGGCTCACATTGAGTCAATAAAAAAAAATCTATCAGTTCTTCTAGTTTTGATTAGGTTAATTATACAATTGGTTTAACTAAAAAAACTGGATCAATTAGGAGTCCGATTCATCGGTTCGAGTTTAATAACTATTTCATTGGTTTAAGTTTAATACCATGAGTGTAAGAAATAAAAAAAATAAAAAATTATTTGATTAACGATTCAATCTATTGTATGCCGAATCAGGTTACAAGTTTGTATTTTTCACATGTTTAATAATAAATAAGTTAGATTTGGGTTGGCAGACTTTAGAAACAATCTTGGATCCCATGCGATCTGACCCGATCACGAGCCCTGGGGAGGGAATACCAAAGACATATCGATGGCATGTTGACAGGGCCTCCGCCGGCCAAATAATATATCTAGGCCTCCCTCGCCATCAGCGATAGGTTTCACAGCGTATAGATGTTGATCGCAACGCCGCGCAAGAGACGCGCTCCTCCCGTACCAAAATCTATGCTGTGGTACGTGTGCGTGCATCAGGCCCTTTGATCCGCGATCACTGTCCGTCCACGGCTTGCAGGCTGGTCCTACGCTGGAGAGTGAAGTAATCTTACCGGAGGTTTTCCGAACCAAAGCTCGTCAATGACGCCCCCGGTTACATACGAGCGCATGGTGCTGCGTTCTTGCCTCCAGAGAGGGTTTTAGAGGACCCGAAGTCTCCGTTGTGAAGTCCACTGCCTCCCTCTCGAGTGTCGGATCCCTAATTCTGGCCTGATCGATTGAGAGAGATGCCGACGGTGCCTCACGTCGTTCTCTTGATCTGCTTGTTTTCTATTCTCTCCTCCACAGCACGGTCCGATCTCGTGATCTCGAGGGTCGATCGACGGGTGAGCACATCTTCTCATCTGCCCCATCCTCCGGTTCTCGTTTTTTTTTTTTTTGTGTTTTTAAAGAAAATTATCCCGAATTTTTGTTTGTTTCTATCTGAAAAAGGTTTGATCCGTAGATGCCAATGCAAAAACATCTGATTTTTGGGTAGGGTTTTAGATCTAATAACTATAAGCCGGATTCTAATCGGAGAAAAGCTCATAACACTATATTATATGAATCCTGCGTAGGAAGGAGGCGACGACATAGTGGTACGAATAGATTTGAGGGCAGATGGTTCTGAAGGTTATGACTTTGTTCTGTGAGCGAAATTGAAAAATCCTCCTAAAACAATGTTTCTTTTGACAAATTAAGCTGCGAATTTGGGCGCCGGGTGGGGAGGTTCATATTTGAATAAGATCTGAAGAAAAGAAAGCTGAGAGAATTATATCTTGAATGCATGATATTATATTTAGGAACATATATCATTGATATCTTTACCTGTGTTTGACTTTATGCACCCAGACATTCATGGATATTCGGTAAATAAAACAATTCGTGAATTTTCTTGACTAGAAGACAAACTCGAGCAGTGCAGGTTTAGAACTGTAGATAGCTTTTTTTTTTTCAAAAAAAAAAAAAAAAAATCAAGCCAAGCTTGATCTAGCTCATTTCACTTTGAGCATAGCTTGAGTTTTTCATGAAAAACTCGTCAATCTGCATAGATCATGAGGCCTCTCAAGGCACCTACACACATGAGAGCGACCGAGAGAGTCTTTGCTGTTACGTCCCAAACTTGATGAAGCACGCTATTTCTTTTTTTTTTTAACAATGTAATGTACGTTAGTCTTTGATGAATAAATGCACATAATTTTTATTTATAGATAATGCCTAGAATAATTATTTGAATCTTGCTGATTATTATGTTGATGTTTATCTCTCATTGTTGTTGCTGTTGATCACATAAGAGTTTTCTTTTTTAACAGATTGATTTGTCTTCGCACATTGTTCGAGTCATTTCCTCATTAAAGGTAACTCATCATTTGCTTTATGCTATCTTGTTTATGATCTTCAGGGCATTCTTGAGAGCTAACGAGTCTAATAATTTACAATACTTTTCATTGCAATGCCATCTGTATGTGCATGATAATGTTACTTGTGTATGCTAGCTGATTCTGATGTTATCTTTTGGAAAACTCAAGAGAGGAATAACTTTTATATTTTTGTAGTGCTACCTTTATGTTTTACATAGCTTATGAAAGCAAGTAGCTCTAATGATTGTAGCAATTGCTAAAATTTGAAATTTGCAATTTCAAGATGTTGTCTGCTTTGTCTAATTTAAGATAGGAGCAATATCTGATTATAGATAAAGCTTAATGTGCCTGTGCTTGTATGGACATGCATGCATTAGCATGCATGTCTGCATGTATAAAGAGAATTTGGTGAAGTATTTAGTGTCAAAGTTGAGCTTCAGCCTGATGACCTCAAAAATACAGAAAATTCTGCCTTACACATATATCAATAAAACTGTAGAAGCAGTTGGCAATGGTTATAACTCGCATGTCTTATCCTAGTTAGATGTCAATCTCATGTTGTGTGTGATTGGTCAGCTCATGATGTCACTGGCAATGTCATGGAAAGTCTTTCATGTTATGCTAGTGCACATGATAAGCAAGATGGAAGAGCATGATCTCATGATTAATTTTTTTAAATTTATTTCAGATAAAAAAATGAATTTCAAACTTTTGATTAATTCTCTTAGATAAAGAGAGAAGAGGAATATTTAAGCCAAAATTAGTTTATTTGGTAAAGACAAGGTTTTAATTACCATGTTATAGGGCCATCTCAGCTTTTTCATGGAATGAGATAGCCTACATGCTACCACTTGGGACAATGGATGTCCTATACCATTTTGGTCTATTACCCGACTAGTCTTGTCATAACACTCGACATGGTGGGATGGCCCAACATTCCAACATTATTTAAAACCTTGGATAAAGATCTATATATATTTGTTCAATTACTCTTCAAAAGGTTGGAGGTGGTGGAACATGTAGTTGATTGGACATCTAGTAGGAGTTTGCTTTATATAGTAGTAGTGTCATGAAGGCAGTAATTGTCTAGAAATAACTTAACCTAAAATTTTAATAGGAAGCTGCTAAACTGTTGCTTGCAACTACTTGAAGACACCATTGTCAAAGTGCTAATATAATTTGTCCATGAATCAGAAAATTAATCTTCTTTTGCATAATTTGAAGTCTTTTAGTGCATGGTAAATCTCTTTAGTGTTACCGTTTCTCCTTACACAAGATAAAGTATATGTGCATATGCACATTGGAACTCCAAAATAAACAGCTAAAGTTTTGTGTTTTGAATAAATTAAGAAAATAATTATACATAATGAATTTAATGGGCAGTTGGTGGATCTTTTAGGAACTTGGGTGTATAATTTGGGCATCATAAGAGTTAAAAAAATGAAAGTAAGTGTATTTTGGGAATAAAGTAAAAGTTTTCACAAGAGAGAAATATCGGGGCCATATTTCCAACATGATAGCCTTTGTTGACAGTTGGTGGGTATCTTAGGAATTGAGGGGCATATTTAGGACATAATGAATTGAAATTTTATAGTATTTTGACCAAAATATGTTTATTGCTCTAAAACTCTAATACCTTCTTAGGAGCTATGTTAGTCTATGTTATTTCAAACTTTTTTAGCATCAGGCACTTTATCATGGACTCTGCCATGACCCTTGGTCATTGCTATTTAAGAACAAATTCTTGGATATTAAAAGGATCTGATGCTTGGATACAGACTTGCCACCTGGCAGCCCTCATACAATAAGATATAAGTTGGATACATTTTGACATTGATATATTTAAGAAATTATGAGATTTTGGGAATAAGGTAAATGGGGAAGAAATATTGGGAATACATTTTTTAAGTCTATATTGCAAATAAAGAAAAATTTATAAATGTGTATTTTGGGAGTAAGATGAAAGATTTCACCAGGAAAGATGTTGGTACAACTATATAGTTAAAAAATTTTTTAAGGTTTTGTAAAAATGTAAAAAGTAAGATAATGATGAGTTGTATTTTCTTATACATTTCTAACTGTTTTGAAATACTTCTCATGGTCGTGAAATGATAGTTAAGAATTGAGATTTTTTAATGGACTTTGATATTAATATATTATGTTGATAACTGTGATGACACATAATTTTTAAAACATTCTGGCTTTCTTTGCATCTTTTGCTACCCCAATTCTACTTATGTTCCCGAAAGCTCAGCTCATTATTAAACTTGAGGAAAAACGAAGCTTTTGAGATCTTTTGAGAATTTCCATTGCAGAGAGAACCAGAAATGAGATCTATTACCACGCTTTTGTGCAATACCAACCAAGTTCCATTAACTAACAGTGCAGCAACATTTGTGCGGTACACATTTGTGAAATAATGAAATACAATTCATAATTAGTCTTCTATCTGCTTTGCTATTTCAGTATTTCAGAACAATGAAGTAAAGAAAAGAGACTTATGAAATGTCATAAGGACAGAAAGTTATTTACTAGTAAAGTGGTTGCTGTATATAGTACTTAGGAGAGCTTAAGTTATAAAAAAAAGGGAGAAAGGAGAAATAAGTGAAGAGGGGAAAAAATAGGCAAAACCAAATTCGCTCATGTGGCAGTCATTCATTTATTGATACTTCCACCTGTGCCTCTTAAGTTACTTAAGTATGAAATGGATTGAAGAATTCTTACAGCATGCTGACAGGTGTAATAATTAATTTGTTTAGCCTAATCCAATTTGAAAATACTTCATTTCTATTCATTGACCTTCAGATATGCTGTTTTGGTTCAAGTAATTTCTGTTTCTCATCAGGCAGTGCTTTTTGAGCGTTTTCAGCTAGCAGCTCCCCTATTTTCTCTCAACATTTGGAACTGCTTAATCTGCATAGAAATGTACATTAATATTTTCCATTCAATTATATGCTGGATAAAATGAAAGTTTGAATCACAGTCTATATATCACTTTTTGCACCAACTTGCCATCTGACAAGAGAAGGAATAGCAAGGGGTGTAGATTCAACAAAATCAATGATATGATCATTTTTAATTGTTTTTATTTTTAATTTTATGTTAATGCTTCAAACAGAAATGGGGAGAAGATTAAATTGATTTCTAAATACTTGTGGGTTTTTAGGCTAGGCAACCAATCCTTTAATACCGATAGAATAGTCCATTTATTATTTGTGGTTCCCTGTTATGTGTCACATTCTTTCCAGTTACAAGCTGACAAGCAATGTTTAAACATGTAAATAGGCAAAAGTTTTTCCAGATTATTGATATGTGAATTATCTTGATCAGTGGCCTTCAGTTTTAGATTGGTTAATTCATTAGTAGCACATGTGTATCTTTTTGTTTACTACTGAAAATTTCTTGATATATTAGCATTTTGTTTTGCATTTTTGATCTTTTCATTTTATAGGTAGAGAATGTTGGCCCTGGTGCTGTCTCTGAGGTATTGCTGGCCTTTCCCAATAGCCAGGCAAAAAACCTGGCGACTATGAAGACAATATACAGTGAAGGGAAAGGAAAAGGACAAGGGTCAAGTGGTAGTCTGCTTGCTGCACTTGTTGAGCCAGAAGGGATGCCTCCAGAATTGACTTTTTATTCAGTATCATTACCAAAACGATTAGAGAAGGGGGAGACCCTGAGTTTGGATGTCTTGGCTGTATTTACAAATTCCCTAAAACCATTTCCTGAGGAAATTACTCAAGCCGATGTACAACTTGTTCTATATCAGGATAGTGCCCACTATTTGTCACCTTATGCCGTTAAGGTTCAGACACTTGGTATCAGATTGCCTGGTGGAAGGGTTGAATCATTTACAAAATATCCCAATGCAAAACTTGTGGAATCAGAAATTAGATACGGGCCATATGAAAATGTCCCTGCCTTCTCTTACTCACCTATAGTTGTCCATTTTGAAAACAACTATCCTTTTGTAGTTGCACAGGAACTACTGCGAGAGATAGAGATTTCCCATTGGGGTAATATACAGGTTACTGAACACTACAGCCTTGTTCATGGAGGTGCAGGGACTAAAGGAGGATTTTCTAGGTTCATTTTTTATCTTCTTTTTTTAATCAGTGGTTTCAACTGGTGCTTTAACCAACCAAATGTATATGCATCTTATTTGCCCTGTTTCTTGCAGGATTGACTATCAATCGAGACCCCCTATAAGAGGAGTGTCATCATTCAATCATCTTATTGCAAGATTGCCACCAAGGGCTCATTCTATTTATTATAGAGATGAAATTGGCAATATATCAACATCACATCTGTGGGGTGATTCTAGAAGGGTAATGTGTTAATATATTAGTAAATCTTTGTGACATATATGATGATCAGAAAGGGCTCAGATATTTTGTATGGAGATATTTGATATTAACAACAGAGATATCTCTACTGCAGACGCAACTTGAAATTGAACCTAGATTTCCAATGTTTGGTGGATGGAGAACAACCTTTACCATTGGCTATGGTTTGCCACTGCAAGACTTTTTATTCGAGTCAGAGGGAAAGCGAGTCCTTAACATGACATTTGGCTGTCCCATGGATGAGGTTGTCATTGAAAATCTAATTGTCAAGGCAAGTTTACTTATTCCTATAATATTGAAACTTTCTATGTTGATTCGCTGCACCCTTTCAAAAATATACGTTCATATGCCAGTCAACATCTGCAATTTCAAATGTTAAATTTCTGCAAGAAGCATTATTCTGACTGAGGGTCATTTACTATTTTACTGGTATTTTTTTCTTGCATGGTTACTTGTAATATATTAGCGGCCAAATTTCTGTGTTCGTCACTTTCTCCTGTGATGATAACATCATCTCCTATGCATTTATACAGTATCCTTTTTTTTTAAAGCATGTAATTTCTGATTTGTTGGGAAGTTAAAAGTGAACAAAGAGAAAAATGCTTGACTTTCCCTTATACGATGAGTCATATCTAATTGTGCAATTGTATGCACATTTTCCTGTTAAAAATGGGATAATTTTCTCTAAGATTTTCTTCTTATTACTTGATTTCTTTTATGTGGCTCTTGAAATAACCATGATACATGATTTTGTCTTACATGTTGTTTTGTGTAGACTTTAAATGGGACATGCTTGTTTGTTATTTATGAAAAGAATTTTCTTAAGCTGCAATCAAAGCAAGGGATTGCTAATATCCTGTAGGTTCTCTAGTTCTCTACATATGGCTTCTTGGTGTTTGAAGTTTGAAAATGCCTTAAAACTCTGAGCGTATTCTATACTTACGCTATCTAGTCTTCACACTCTGGTAAGAGGCTCTCTTTTGCTGAAAGTTGTCTTGTTTGGGAAATAAGACACCACGTTATGAAGGGTTGATGTCTGGCTCTGAGCTAATCACCAGAATGTATCTTGAGTGTTCATGGAGCATATTTTTGTTCATAATCTTATCCACAGATGGATGGTAAGTATGAGGTCAATGTGTTGTGATTTAGGTTAACATGTGTGTCACATTCACTTCTATTTCAATCTTTATCCAACAACCAGGTAGATGTGGAATCCAATTAGCTGTTTGTGCCCTGTTCAATTTATGGAGGGCAGCCTTGTCATTATGTTTCTGTTCTCTTAATTTAGATTTTATTTTCTATTATTATTTATATTTTTCAACAAATAAAAGAAAATATAGTAGGTTGGACTGACACACGGGTTCTGCTGGATCCTTTGTCATAACTGTAGAGTTACTGTTCCTCATCACCATATTACTTTCTGATGCTTTCACTTCCTCTTTGGTGTTTGCACGATCATAGAGTGGATCAATATCTCAAGCCACAATTTAAAGGCTTCCACGACACTATGTTCTTCCATACCTTCACATAACATTTCCTACTTATGCAGGTCTAATTATTAGATTTACTGTAAATTTTTAGCCAGCATTTGGGACTGGAATCTCCTTGTCTTCTGTGTGATAAAAGAATTAACTTGTGGCTGCAGTCTCCTTGTCTTCTGTGTGATAAAATTTAACATGCTGGTTGCAGGTTGTTTTGCCTGAAGGTTCAAAGGTCATTTCTGTTTCTGCTCCATTTCCTACAAAGCAATGGCAAGAGGTAACAAAAGCGTCCCAAATCCGTAATAACTTTGTAAAATGTTGGATTAATTGTTTTGTTTGTGTCTTATCCTAGTACATAGGGGCTCTATTTTAAACATTGTTTGGTTGTATTGCAGATAAAATATTCACACCTGGACATTGTTGGGAGACCTGTGGTAGTCCTGGAAAAGACTAATGTTGTTCCTGAGCATAATATGTATTTTCAGGTAGATCTCAATTTTTCTTATCATTATGTCTCAATAGAACCTATTTTACTTAGCTATCTTTTTTATTTTAGCTATATAAAAAGTCTATCTATTTGAGGTATTGATCGAGCATGGTTATTGTTTTGCTGACTTCAATAAAAGCTCAGCATTTGTTTGCTGAACTTTGATGCATAGATGGTTCCCAAGCAGCTTTTCCAGTTTTGTTTACTTGATAGTGAAAAGACATTATATGAGGAATGCGAGGAGCAATGTGTAGCCTTCCCACATACCCTTCCCATTAACATATCCTTTAAACCCTGCTGAATGTCTCATCAAAAAATAAAAAAGTACACATTGCTGAGCTTTCTTAGCCTCAATCCTTAGTGTTTGATGCTTCTTCCAAGAGTAACACATCTGCTTGAGAATTTTCTGGAATCTTCCTAAGTGCTTATTTACTTAAAGTGTTTCTAACATATCCTTTTTGCACCATTACCTGCAAGCACTCCTGTTCCACCCTCGATTTTGGCAACTAAGAGCCTATCTACTCATCCAGTGAACTGAACCCTTTTTCTCCTTATCAGTCCTTTACCTCTCAATCCTATCTACCTCTTCACCAAACCCAGCTCTCTCTCCCTTTTGCCTTCTTCATTTCTTTTTCCTAAGCCCTTGCGTCTTTTATCCCTCTTCTATATCCATTTGCTCTCTCTTCTTGCTACTAGTGTGAAAAGCACATCCTGAACCCTACAGGTACACTAGTTTTTCATCTCAAAATCCTATATTTGCTTGCGATGATATTGGGACAAAGCTTTTAAATTTCTTGGGATTTGTGGTAGAGGAGAGATTGGCTATAAGCAATTGCAGACTGAAGCTTTATATATCTTTTTTTGGATATAGTCAAATTTTCAACATCAGTATTAATTATTAGATTATGAGAAATGAAATACCTTGTGGAAATTTAAATAATCCATCCTACTACTTGATCTAGATTAGGTTGCTAGATGGAAGTTATTTTCCTTGCCGTTAGGATCGATGTTGATTATATTCATTTTCTGTAATTGTTGAAGAGTGCTAAGATGGAAGAATAGATGGGAGGTGGGTTGTGCATGTAAAGGAGTGCAAAGGAGCAAGGAGGTGGGAGTGAGAAGATGAAGAGGTCGAGATAGTGCATGGAATACTTTAAAAAATCTATTATAAGGAGAAGCAATTGACACATGATGATGGAGAGCTCAATATAAACTGAGCCTCCATTTTAATTATATATAATAGATAATAATGTGTAAGAATGTGATCGATGCATTCTCTAAATCACTTCCAACACCGCTAACTTCTAGCAGTATCTCCTAAAATTCTAGGATACATTATATTTAGCAACTTGCAGTAGACACTTGTCAAAAAGCTAGAGGTAATACTGTTTCATTTTATCTTCCAATTCTCATGTGGCTTTCGTTCTGAGTGATTGCCCCATTCCACTTTCATGTAAGAAATGACATGATGTCGAAGAGTTTGTTCCTTGCGATCAATTATCCGTGTCAGATGCTCCTCATAGGTCAGATCTTTATTAATATTTGGAGGACTTAGTTCAATAATGTGTCAGATTTGAAATGCACTTTCTTAACATGGATATGTGAAAAACATTATGTACTTCAACTAGGGCAAGTGGTAGTGCAATTCTGTATATAACCTCACCAACCTTCTTTAAAACTTTAAATAGTCTAATATATCTGGGTCTGAGTTTGCTTTTAATTTCAAATCTAGTGATTCCCTTAGCAGGTGACACTTTGAGAAACATCTGATCACCTACTTGAATTCCAACTCTTGCCTCCTTAGGCCCCCATAACTCTTCTGTCTACTTTGGGCAGCGAGATGCTTCCTAATCTGCTGAATCTTGTCTACCATCTGCTGTATTGTCTCTAGTCCTAGTAATTTTCTTTCACCCACATCATCTCAACGAATTGGAGATCAATATTTTCTTTCTTATAGTGCCTCGTAGGGTGCCATTTGTATACTGACTTGATAGTTGTTATTATAAGCAAACTCTAGTAATGGTAAGTGATCATCCCATGCATCCTTTAGGTCAATGACACACGCCCTTAACATATCCTCCAATATTTGAATGGTTCTTTCTGACTGCCCATCCATCTGTGGATGAAAAGCTGTGCTAAAATTCAGTTTAGTATCCAAGGCTTTATGTAGACTTTTCCAAAATTTTGAAACAAAGCGAGTGTTTCTAGCTAACACGATAGTTAACCAAACACTATGAAGCTTAACAATTGTGCTAACTTCTCCAAACTGTGACCAACTTTGATGGGTAGGAAGTGAGCAGACTTCATTAATTGATCCATAATTACTCAGATTGCATCATTTGAGCCAGGAGTCCTAAGTAGTCCAATAACAAAATCCACAGTGATATGCTCCCATTTCCATTATGGAATCTTAAGAACCTACAATGGTCTAGCTGGTGTTTGGTGGTTTGCCTTCACCTATTGGCACACTAGACACTAAGCTCTGAAATAATCCATCTCTCTTCATATTATTTCACCAATATGTTTTCTTTAAATCCTTATATATCTTCGGACCTCCAGGGTGTATGGAGGTGTATGGCATATCTTGACTGATGCGCTTCTTTTAATATCTCTTGCTTTATTTTCTCATTGGCTGGTAGACAGCCAGTCATACTGTAGAATTCTGTAATAGAACCTCAATCTCCATTCTATAAGGTTATAATAGGAATGCTATTTTTATTTAGTTAGCCTTTTTCTTGCAACCATAAAAGTTCTGGTGATTGTACTAATTTAGGTTGGTAATAGCTAATCCAAGTGCATGGTAGACTTTATCTAGGATAACTAGGTAAGTTACATTTTTATATATATATATATATGTGTGTGTGTATGTATGTATGTATAAAGAGTGATCATTTTTAATATTTAGGATCAATTATTCATAAAGAAAGGGAGATTCAAGAGGATGTTGTCGATAGCATTAATGCAAATTGGATGAAATGAAAAAGTGCAACCAGAATATTTTTTTGATTGTAATGTACGAGCTAAATTGAAGGAAAAATTTTATAGGATAATCATATGACTAGTTATGCTTTATGGTAGGGGTGTGCATTAGGATAGGGTAACTCGAGAATCAATACCAACTCGATTTGATAAGGTTGGGATTTGAAATTTTGAATGTTGGGGTCAGGGCATCTGTGAAACTAAAGGATGGAAGGAGGTTAGTGTAGGAAGTGGGTTGTGCCTAAGTCTGATAACTTTGAACATGATGTGAGACCAAAATATGCTCAATTATCTCTAGACCTGATTGATCAGAGGGGAAGGGCGGAGGAGATGGAATGTGTAGGTTGATGGGTCAATGGGGGTGAAGATGAAATAATTGAATTGATGGTTTGTTGGTAGGAGAGATGAAGCTGGTGGGCTCTGCAGAGGGATGAGGTTGAAACTTGAAAGGATTGCTTGAGTGGGAAGAATGACAAGGTGGTCAAACATGAGAACATGGGGGAAAGGAGTAAAGGATGTTAGGGATAGAGGAAGTAAGGACATGGCTGGAAAACAAGGGCATGACTTTGGAAGAGGCAACTGCTGGATGATGCATAACTAGAGGTGGATGTTGCGGGGTGGTGATGGAGTTGGATGTCAGATGATTTTTTAGTGGAATGGAGGTCATTGTGGTTGGTGGTAGTGATGGATGTTTGTGGTATAAGATAGGTAGGCATGCAAGCGCGCGTACACAAGAGAGAGAGAGAGAAGGATTTTCATTTAAAAAAAGATTCCAAGTGCTGCACTAGTGTGTATGACCCATATTGAGCATACCGTACCATATTGGTATTGATTCGAAACTCTATTAGTGCGTATTGAGTCTTGGTATGTTGAATTGACTCACGTACCTGGTGTACTGACATTGTACCAGTGTGGCACTGGTATGGGGTTCGGTATTGAGATGGCAGACCTTGATTCCAACCATTAATCCAAAGTGAAAGGAAGGATATATTATAATAAAAATACACACACACATAGAGATGCACACACATGTGCGCAATTCAGGTTTTAGGCTAGGCTTGGGTTTGGCTAGTGTCTAGTCACATTTGGCCAAAAAAAGGGGCCTTAATTTTCGGGCTTGGGCCTAACATGAACTTCTGTAGGAGGCCTGAAATCCCTACTGAAAGTTGGCACTGTCCAGCATTCTTGGGCTGACTCGGGCCCATTTCTAGCCCTAGGGGAGGTACAGATGGTGGGAATAATAATGGATTTGGGGAAAGTCTCCTGCTTGCTTGCACTAGAGAGTGCAGTCAAGAGACAGAGGAGGAAACATTGTTGTTATTTCTCTTAGATGTCCAGGGTATTATTGGGGTTAAACAAATTGTTTTCATGTAAATTAGAGTGGTGACTCATGTTAAGACATAGAGAGTATTATCATCAGTTTATAGCATTGTTATCCTAATGGGGGTATGTGAGGTAAAATGGGGAGACATTTATTGCACATTCTTTTACAATCCCTATGCAAAAGCCTCCAGTCTGAGTTCGCATATCCTGTTGGAAAAGTTATAGTCATCTACATATCTCACATGTATCATATGTGCCAAATACTAGTACTATATTACAGTAAAGTCTTAAGTTGGTTACATTTGGTCTCGTTTGGCACATCATTCTGTCAGTATAAATGTAAAGATATTGAATGCACATCCCCATGGACCCCAATCACTCTCCCTCTTCTATGTTTGCTCTCATTATTAATCAAGTACACCCATTTAAGAGAGTGACAAGAGAGGCACACACGCCTCCTGAAATTTGGAGTGCATTTATGAGATTATACAATTCCCGACGTTTCTGCCATAATGTGTCCGGCATATGTTCTACGTTTCTTCCAAAACCATTTCTTATGAATATTCTAATTTTTTTTTCTTTTGAAATTTAATCAGATAGGGTTCACAGTTATGTGTTCTCCTAAGAATATCAAAAGCTGTGCCAAGTAAAATAGATTCACTCTTTCTTTATTTCTAGCATACTTATGGTTTATTTTCTGTTTAGTCGGTGAGGCAAAAATCTTATTATTATTATTTTTTTGAATAAAACATCTTCAACTTTCCTTGTTTTTAATTACCGTTTTCTAGAGACAGACTTTGTATAAGAAACATAATAAGGTAGTTGAGCATCATACACTTTCTATTGGATTCTAATATTATCATGATGCACTCAACTTTCAGTCCTATAAATGATTACTTGCTAGTATTGGAGTTACCTCAGTAGTCCCAATGGTTAGGATTGCCTTTTTTTCCTAACAAATGTTGCATTGATTATTTGGCCTTGTTTGACATGTGAGTACCTTTGAAGAATGGACACAGATATGAGAGATGGGTATGGCATGATAGGAACATGCTAATATGACAAATGATACAATATGGCTACGATGCATCAACAAATACATGTATTTCAGTATATATGTGTGCATAATTGCATACACATATTTGTATATATATGTATGGAATATAGAAAACATTCATAAGCATTGTAATTCTGTCAAAGTAATGTAATCCATACTTTATATAATAGCACCAACTTTTACAAGCTTATTATTTTGTCATCAATCCATAGAACCCAAACCATCATGTTTTAATATTAACATCATAGACTCCAAAATTAACTATTCTTCTTAAAAGGTTAAATTTAAAAAAAAAAAGATTTTTTAAGTTATCTGAAAAATTGTGTAGGGCATATTTGGGAAGTATCCAGAGTGTGTTTCTAATTTTGAAAATAGGATACTTGATGCAAGTTTAGATAGATATTTTAGAGTCTATCTAACAAGTATTGGTCTCTGATATGTGTCCAATAGGGATACGATGTGTGATTTGAAGCACCGGTGCTTCCTGGGTGACTCTCATTTATCTACCTGTTTATTATCTCAAGATTGAAAGTGCAACGGTGATTTAAATTTCAATTTCACAGAAGTTGTTTTTATGTTGTTTGAATCTTAGCTGATAGACCTTGTGCAATGAGATATTACATGCACGAACCAAATATATCTCCACCTTTTCTGTTTTTTCTATTTCATAAACTTGCATTAACTCATCATAATTAGTAAATGACATCTCTCAGGAAATTTAAACAGTGAAGCACCAATATCCAACCGTATCAGTTTGAATGCTGTTTGTAGAAATGCATGTAGTTCTTAATGTCATAATTTTTTTTAAAAAAAAACTTTGGATTTGTTTTAATTAATGGAATCTGGTAATAGAACTATTATATGAAATTGTAGTTTATAGTCATTCTATTTCCATCTTTTGCTTTGTTACATCAAATGTTACAGAAATTTTTTGTTAAGTTTCTCTTTGTGACTTGTAGGTGTATTACAAGTTCAACAACCTGTCACTGCTTAGAGAGCCACTGATGCTGATTTTTGGCTTCTTCTTCTTATTCATTTCTTGTATTGTTTACATGCATACTGATATATCAATCTCCAAGTCTTCTGCTTCATATCTGGCAAAACTACAATGGGATGAGGTAAGAAATTTTAACTTGATATCCTTGTCTTACAGATGTTTTTCTCTTCCATATGTTCCAAAATTATTAATCAACAAGGATCTCAACTGTTTTGAATTCTCATTAGATAGCCACAGTCTTGCTACTGCCAGCTACCTTGTGTTGCTAATGTACATTTGTTCGAGTGCTCTTTATTTGGTTGATGCGATTTCTTTGCAATAGATATAAACTCATCTTGGTTCATGCTAGGAAAGTTAATCATGTAAGTTATAATTGTTCCAAAGTGTCACAAGTGGCATTAATCAAATTTTCTTTTTCTCGTTCTATCTCAGAATATCCATTCATTCGATACTTATCTGCTTCTATTAGTTTCCCCCTCATCTTTTAGCAAAAAGCCGCTCCATGGTGGTGAAGTCTCATCTTTTGTGTTTGCCAAAGTGACAATAGTCACATTGAACCCTCGAATATGCTCGAAGATCTTGAAATGATCTCCCCCCGAGCAAAGTGGAGTATGCATGAAACAGTCAGATGCTTCTTCTATTCTTTTCGTTGGCGCAGCTGGGCCATCCTGGACTTGAACTAGAGACCTTGCACGTGAAGTAAATCGATTATGCAAGTGATAAAAAAAAAAAATGTGAGCAGAACAAACACGCGATCTTTATCAGTTGGAAGGAAGCTCAAAGAAGTAGCATAAGACAGTTTGGTGGGTATTAAAAGAGAGACTGAAAGGGTCTATATTTAAATGTTTTCTAAAACATGCAACAAAGACAACTATCAAGTGTAGTTGTAGTGAGATAAAATAAATTTGAAACCATAATTAGCCTACAAGTCTTGCTCTTACTCTCTAGCAAATGAATTTACCGATGATATTCAAGAAGAGTTGTTATGCTACTTGTGGGTTATGTGCTTATGGAATGATAATTTTGATGCTAGACAGGGATTCAGGAAGGCTTTATTAGTCTTTGCCTAAAAATATGTGGCCAAGAGACATCCCACAGTATTCATTTTTGTTTCCTTCTATCTATCAATGGTAGGGAAAAAGGGATGAAGACATGCTTTTTGCATACAGAAACAAATAGTTGAAGTTGTAGTAGTATTATTAAAGGCATGCTCAAGGCATAAGGCACCAGATGCAAAGGGTTACGTACTTCTTATATCTTAAGATACGCCTAAGGCAAAGGCGCTAAGTGCCAAGTGTTAAACACTTCTTATATCCTAAGCGAAACGTCTTTATCTAAACATATATGAAGCAAAAAAGATGCAGCTTTTGATCTGATTTAAAGTGCAAAAAAATACATCTTTTTTAATAAGCTATATTTATAATTTCTTTTAAGTCTATCATATTTATTAGACTGTGTTAACTTTATGATGCACCATCCCATACAATTACTTTTCTTATTCTATAAAAATAGCTAAAAATTGGAAGACAAAGAGATGGAGCACCGAAAATTATGTTGTTATCAAAAAAAGGAGGGAAGACATGAAAAAACTAAAGATTTCAATTAAGAAAGAGTAGGCTTTCCATTGAGCTAGTAGGTTAATTATATTACTATTATAATTTTTTTAGCTTTTTTCTATTATGTATTATAAATTGTTGCTTATATAAATTATTCAATCATTTATTTAAAAAAAATGTGCGCCTTACTTTGTTTAGGCACATGTCTGCGCTTTGCGTCTTACGCATAGCCTTGGCTTCAAGAGCCTTTTGCACTTAAGTGCACCTAGTGCTTTTAACAACACTGAGTTGAAGATGTTTTAAAAAGCAACATATTTCTTGTAAGAGAACAAGTTGGCCTATGATGTTGTATTGTTAGATTTCTGGACAAGAAAGAGTGGCTGCTATGTAATGATGCAAGTCTAGTTTGGTATAAAGTTGAACGTTCTGTATATGTGTATTTAGGGCAAGTAACAGATGTATTGGAGGAAGCATAAGAGGTGCATAAAATGATGATGAAAGCGTTGGAAAACCAACTGAGATGGATGAAGCCTTGATATAGAAAGGGCTCAATTATGTGATCAAGAGTCAAGAAAGAAGGGGGAACACTTGAGAAAGCATGCAAAGTTTTAGTGGCAATGACTAAAACTCTAAATCAGAATTTATTGCAAAGAAAGCATGATTAATTGACTATATTTGGTAGATTCATAGTTAGGGCAAGGAACAAACAATAAACCAGAATTTCAAAATACAAGGAAAAATGGTGATAACCAACTTAGATGACTGAGGCCACCATAAAAGAAGGCCGCTCCAATATTTGTGCAGGAGCGAGGAAGACAAACTGGAACACTTAGCTAACATTCATTAAATTTTCTCATAATGATTTGTAGATATTATTGTTTGGTGACAACAAAAATAGGTGACTGGAAATACCTTTGTTATTGTTCATGGTCTCATGATCCTGTAACATGAAAGAGATCAGGAGCATAGTCTGGTGAGACAGTGGATTTGAGTACTTAAATGGAGTAGACCTTTCAAAATTATTTAGGTAGGGAGAAATCTTTTTATATTATCAATAAAATAATGTACTTATTTGTTGTTTTTGTATTTTTCATGTGATTGAGTAATGATTTTTTTCTTGAAAAAAATATTATGTGGTTCTATAAAATGGCAAATTTATGACTTATGCTGAGGTGAAATCGAAACAAATCTAATTTTTGTACTGGTCAAAGATTATCAATAAAATAAATGGTTAACGTCTTACCTAAGGTCCACTGAACCATTACGGTGGCCTGTGCTAGCTGGTGACTAGTTGGTACGGTGCTGGTACATACCATAACAAACTGCAGTGAACTGCAGAATAGAGAGAGAAGAGAAAGGAAGGAGAGAGAGACAGAAGGGAAAGGGAAAGAACTTGAAGAACAAAAGATCATAAAAGAGAAAGGGTGAAAAAATTACCTGGAATCAATGATGGGCAACTGGGCACGATGAGTGAATGGTAACCCCCTTTTTCTCCTTGAGACGACTCTTTGGGGGATGGGCAAGCAATGACAAGCAACGGGTGATCAACAACGAGCCACGGATGGCCGATGATGGACAGTGGCCGGTGGGCGATGGGGAAAGGAGTTAGGGTTTCATAAAAGAGGCATTGGGTGAAACTTGAAAGGGTGAAACTCGAAATGAAGATGCCTTTTAGTGATTAAACAGGTTGAAACTGAGCCCACCAGTCTGAACCTGATTGGGCAAACTGTCTTTAATAGCTGAACCGACCCCGGCTCCCAGCTGGTACGGTTCGGTTCGCCTTGAACCAACTAGTTCAGGACGGTTTAGTGGTCATTGGTCTTACCAATATAGGCACACAAGTGATGTATTAAAATGCATATGATACCTGGGAAAAAAGATTTTAACAACTGAGAAATGAGCATAAATTTAAGTATAACAATTAGAACTTCAGGAGCTATGGATTTCACAGGCTCTTCTGATGTTGTATATATTTGGTCATGCTAATGCAATGTATTACATGTTATGGTATCACATGTTGCGCTTGTGCTTCTCAGGATGTTGAATTTTACCTTGCTGACACTGCAAACAAAATGGAAACCTGTGCACATTGATATTCTGGGAATAGTCATTATCTTAAATTATTTAGCATTATTTCATATAATGGCTATTATAACAGTTTTAGAGACACCCCTTACATTGTCATTTATTTCTTGTAACAGTGTTTATATAATGGGAATATCTGCTGTTATTTGACCCTTCTCTTTTCATAGCATTAGAATGGTATTTGTTTAAACGTACTTCTCCATATCAATCAATGGCACAGCATTTTATTTTGTGAACAGTGGCAATTCTTATAGTGCTGTTATTCTACCATTATTATTGCTTGCTATTTCCTATTGCGATGACTGGTAAGAGCTATTAATGACCATTACTGTAGTCCACAAAATTCCAGTCAAAGGCTGGACTGGTTTATGCCATTCTTATATCAGTGGGGTTTTTTTGGAGCTGTTAGTGAATCTCAAATTCTATGCCACTTGTGACTGGTTTATGATAAGGGATGTTTTGAAAATCTAAAAAGGAATTAATCATTAAATACAAGTTAAACATGTCATGACATGTTAAAAACAAAATAATCACACAAAAAATTTAAATTTTCCTGTTATTTTCTCAATAAAATAATCATTTTGTGTTCTTCTTGGGCCTGTAAGTGTTGTGACAGTTTTCTTTTTCTCATCACCATACCTGATCATTCTATAAGAATGTTTTTCCAATGTTTATGTGGGAAGATAGTTTCCTTATACTTTTGACATTGTTTTTTATGTGTGCAAAGTGCATTTTGACATTTTTGATCTGGGAACAGGTGCAGGCAACAGTTCAGCAGGTCCAGAATATTATCCGTCAATTATTGGCAGTCCATGACAGGTTGGAGGCATCTTTACGAGAGCTCTCCAGAACAGGAGATGTTCAATCTTGTAAGGCAGCTCGTAAGGCAGCTGATGGGCAACTTAAAGAATTGGCCAAAGAGTTAAAGCCCTTGTTGGGATTTTTGCAGTCATCTTCGCAGGCTTCTCAGATATGGCCTAAGGTTTGATATAAGATTGTATTGCACTCCTATTTATGGTCTTTGACAGGTCTCTATAGGATCTGATGCAATATATTGAAATTTTCAGGCCATTTGGCATTGTTCAGACTGAATTAGTTCCCCTGGGGAAATGTTCTTGCCTTGTAATGTGGCAATTTATAATCTGGCCTGCAACCCTACCTGGAACTGGTCTAGGATAGGCAGATTTTGGTTTGGCTTAAGTAGGACCAAGTCATAAATAGGTTGACCTAAGTTAACGTCTTTAGGTTCAGGTTTGGAATCCTGACTCATCTTTCCTGTTTTGTTCTGTTTAATAATGGGGTTGGGTCAATGCTATTACAACCTGACCTGTTTAAGATCTGTGTGACTTGTTAAACCTGTTTAAAACTTGTGTAACCTTCCTGACCCGATCTGACCTGTTCATTAAATAGGTTACCCTGGTTCCATTGTGTTACATGTTTAATAAACAGGTTGAATTTGATTTTGGATTTCTAACCTCTTTAGTAAACTTTTTGGGTTCAGATTAACAAGTTTCCCCTAATACCTATTGCTCAACCTGAAATGAACATGACTCGGTGCCACACCTATTGCTTTGCACGAAAAGTATGACACGTGGTGGCATAATTTCACCAATGCAAATGGATCTGCCTGGCATTGTCCTGTTGTTACCTGATCAGGTAGCAGTTTTTGTAGTATCAGCTAGGAACCACAACTCAATGGGCAGGTTTGGTTCATATCTATTTCTTTTGTGATTAAAAAAAAGAAAAACATGCGGGTTCATTGCAAGTCTCAAGAGTTTACAAATTAAGTAGGGCTATATTTTTCTTTTGCTTAGATAATATCATGATATATTTCTGATCCAATTGAAGAGAAACAATTCATATTACTAATGAAATTGAAGTCTGAAGTTGCCTCTAACTAGGCACTGTTTTCCCAATTGACCATTGTTTTTCTTTTTTCCTGTGCATGCTGACATCTTATTTACAAATTTCTGAAAAGTTTCTGTGCATATAGATGTGAGTGCATGGATTTTATTGTAATGTAATGGAATTTGCATCAGCAAATGGTAAATGTCTTCATTTTGTACTCAATTGTACCTTGTCTTTCTACTTTCCTATATTTCAAGAAGTGACGTCAATGCATATATTCTATAGGCCTTAGACGTGACTTTGTTATCTTGTTCTTGTACTACCAGTGGTCTTGAATTCAATAAATTTACTCAATTGTGCTTTGGTTGTAATGCTGTAGGTAGAAGAGCTGGTAGTGAAGGAGAAAGAAATGCAAGAGAAACTGATGCTGAAACACTCTACTGTAGTTGACTGCTTTGAGAAGAAGCTAGGTGGGCGAGATATTGAGAATAGGATTGCTTCCCAGCAGCAGAAACTTTCAGCATTGAGGCAAGAGGTTGATGATCTTCTTGAGGTCATTGATGAGATCTAGATGAAATATCCATGGCATCATTTGTTTTAACTCTATCATGAGTTCCTACTCAAGAATTTTGGTCACTAGGTTATTTGAATGATCTCCAAAAATACACATACATGCTCTTCGTTTGCAAACTTGCCGAAATACTTCATCTGGAAACTTTTGCCTCTTTAGTTTATTGATGATGCCATGTTAGTCAAACATGAATCTCTGTTCGGCTACTGAGAACCTCTATTTTCTTACCTTATATTTGATCCTGTGTTGCCACCTTTTCCCTTGAGAAATATAGAACAGGTCTGAAACAACAGCAGATTAGGCAAGATATACTAATTATAGTTCTTGGAGATGGTGATTTCTTCAAATTGGACTCATGGTAGAATCAGATGTAGGGGCAACAGCGTGATTGTTTGAGGCGTCCTGTAGTTTTGGAACGAGAACAGAATTCCAAGTTTGAGGGAATTTATTGAAAGTAATCTTAGATTTTAGAGAGAAGGCTTCAATATTTTTGGTCCATATATATATATATATATATATATATTGGCTTTTTAATGTCGCCTTATCTTATTTCGTTATCTAATTTGTACCACAGCCCTTTCATATGTTTAGCTGCATTTATATTGTTCTATACTTATCATTTTATTACGTAGAAAAATGCGACACCTATCAAACCGAATCGATGACCTTTTAAAATCGGGCTAAAGTTAAGCAATAGCGCTGGGTTAATCTTGAATTTTCAGGGTTGTTTGTAAGGGTTTGTCATCGACATTGGAAACAGTAAATGATCCTTTTTCCTTTGCTCTCAAAGGTTTTGACATGGGTAATTTTCCTTTTTTTTTATTTATTTATTTCTTTCTTCTTTGAAATGATTATTTTCAGTTAAAAAAATGGTGGAATTCCCTCTGCTATTCTTGAAAAAAAGAAATATATTGTTGTTGCGTAAAAAGTTTTTATTGCAGTAAAGATTAGAAGGTAGGAATCCTTGTTAACTGCCCTTCATTCTTCTACTGGATGTGAAATGTTCGCTTGTTTTGAATAGGCTATGCTTCGATCATTAAACAGTCATATTTTAGATGCATGGTTTGCTACTCAGCGGCACTGGAAACTATAGATTAGATTATGTTCCTGACTGATGAAACTCTAAAACCTTTGTCGTGGTTAGAGGAAGGTTAGATCAGCGTATTATCAATGTTACTCATGGCTGGATCACCATACAGCCTATGATTCATGGTTCAGCTTCTTTTACGAGTTATTACGGTCGTAGCCATTGCTGGGTTTTTTTTTGGGTTTTCAATGACTAATAGTAAATAAGTTGTCTCCAACAAAATGTGTACGTCAAGTTCTCAAACTGAAACCCTTCAAACTATCATCCCATATCAAAAGCTTTACAAGCTTGAACCTAAATCATCATGCATGATGTATAAAAAGTTAAGCCTAGTCCAGTCTTCTCCCTATGCAAGTCTCGTTCTCAACTCTCCTAATAAATTCTAATGCTCGGTTCATCGTTGATTTATTCATATCTACAAACCTATGTCTGAGCAAGATGATGAACCCGAGCAAATCCTCCTTTATATTGGATTTAGCCATCCTTGACTCCTGGTTGACCCAAGTCAAAATTCGTCCAAATCTAGGTCTTAGGCTCCCCCGTCCGAATCCTTATTTAGAAACTTGACCAAGTCAAAATAGATCCAAATCTAGGTCTTAGGCTCCCCTTCCCAATCCTTAGTAGGAACTTGCCCCCACAAAATTTAAGTAAAAATGTTTTAGCTATCTACACCTTAAATCCTTAGTTAGGCTAGTTTCAATGCCACGTACAGATGAGCCTCATATCCAGCAACCTATCCAGTTATGTTCATCAAATGCCTGACCCTCTGAAGTAACCGCTAACAAATGAGCTTTGACTCCTAGCTTTTGGATTTTTGTTCTTTTTGACAAATCTTATTTGCATGATCGATGGCGCCTTAATATGAATGATAATAGGACACTTGACTGTACATGCAACCATTAAATTTAAGGAAACCTCTACAAAACCTCGTCATATCCTTTAAATAAATTCCCTCTCCTATATAAATATCCCTTAAGAAGAGTGAAAAAAAGGATCCCAAAATTCTTTAATAGCTGGGTTCATTTTGAAAAACTTCACTTTTTTTGAAGATTCTCCACCTTTTATTTCTCTTACTTCCCTTTATAGGAGTAAGCAACGGATTAGGATCACTTGAGAATTGATACTAACCCTATCTGATTGAACCCGATTTTGAGTCTAGAACTTTGAAACATTTCCAAAAACCCATTCGTGTAGGTTGGTTTTGAATTAGGGACCTTAAGAATACCTTATAGCTTATCTACCATTTTCATTACAAATTCTTAGTATTAGATTGATGAACAAATATTATATATATATATATATACCTTTTTTTTCTCAAAAAATACTATATATCATATGGCAATTTTGTTATTTTGTTTAAACTTAAATAATATTATTGATGTCTAGAGACCATACTTGTAGTCCCCTCCTTTGGCAGTCCTGATGATCAAGCAAGAATTTTGGTCAAGGCAATCACATGGTGTCACATATCATAGAGCCCAGACATGTCATCCCCCCCATTAGCTAAGTTATAAATGTCATATTAAAAGGGTTGCATGAGAAGTTGGCAAGATTTTATTTTTATTTTTATTTATGAAGATTATAATTTTATTTATAAATTTTGCTATACTCATTTTTTTTCTCATCTTATTTTGTTCTGTTGTCAAGTCTCCACCAAGGAGGGGGGAGAGAGAGAGAGAGAGAGAAGTCAAAAGGCCTTATTTTTGGATGAAGTGATGCATCATAAGTTAAAGGCTTTAATCTAAAGCCTAAAATACCGGATAAGAAGGCCCACGGATGTCAATCAAAAGCTGATGAGAGCTTTGCTCGCAATGGTATATTCCACCAACTCTCATTGTGTCTAGAAATTGAGAGGAAAGTCCATAAAGTAAAAAATTCCAAGCTAATGCATAAAATAAAAAAAAAAAAAAAAAAAAAGTTCTACTCTATAACTGACCTATAATCGACTCGATCTAATTGGGTTGATTTTGGATTGGTTTTATGATAGGACTGATTCGGTTCGATTTTGGATTTAAAATTCTAGAACCGATCTTAATTAGTCTGATTCTTGGTTTTGGCCTAAAACTAACCCAATTGAACCCATGCTCACCCCTAACTCTACCCACAAGACCCTCTTAGAAATTTAGCCATCCACCATCACTTCCAAGCTTAGTTTCATCACACTAAAATACCTAATATGTAAGAAATTTAGAAAAGGAAGGAGCATTCAAAGTTTCCACCTAGAAAGATGGAGCCTCTCAAGGATCCTATTCAAAGGAAATAAGAACTCGAAATATAGGCATCATTTGATAGATGTGTAAAGAAAAATATCACTAAAATTCTCTATATATTTAACTTAAATCGAACACTATCTCCACATTTATTTCAATCACTTACATTTCCTCAATTCATCAAAATAGACAACAAACCAAACTAGAGATAATAACCAAGCACGATATTAGATCCCATGACCTTATATGATACATTTGAGGAGGTTCGTTAGGGTTAGAAACTAGAAAATAATCTAAGTGGCAAACAAGTTTAGTAAACATGATAGAGAAGGAAAGGATCCTTTTTTGTGTGCTAGGATTTCAAAATTCATGAAAAAAGTTGGAAAAATCATACAAATCAACTTCTAGTGTTTAGAAAGATCAACACATGAAGAATAATGAATATTGTAATAGAAAAAAGAAAAAAATATCTATTATTGAATTAAGGAAGATCCTAGAGAATTTACTCTTTTTGCAAAAGATTTCATATCATGCCACCAATAAGCATGTTTCTATACAAAAGACCCAAAGAAAAAGAAAAAGAAAGAAGAAAAAAAAAATACAAACAAGTGAAACTTTTCAAGTAATCTGTAAAAGCTTATAGAAAGGTTTCATAAATAGCTTCATGCATTAGGGTCTTGGGCCAATCAATCAATGAAGATAGAATAGAAGTGTAATTCGTCTACACTAAAATCTAAATAAAAAATTAATTTGGTGGAAAAAGATCTCTAATTCATAAGAAGATCATTTCTAAGTCCTAATAGAAATTTTAAAAGATTTGACCCACCTAGCTAAGTTATGAACTTACCTAATTATTAAAATTCATAGTCTTTTGCAACTATTTGTCCATACAAAATATGCCAATTAACCTACCCAAATATCACCGAACTTCAACTTTAACTCTATTCTCACTTCTACGATGCTTTGTTATAGGTTGAAGCTCTCTTTTCTTTCAGAACCCCTCTTTTGTGCATATACAAAGATGGTTTCTTTCTCATGTTAATTTATTCCAATTAACTTTGTCCTATCATGTGTGTTCATATGACCTAACGTGGTCTGATGCCCATTTGGTATCATATTCTAATGAAATTGATCTATTATCTATTTTGATGAATACAATCGCTTGCCCATGCTAGCTTTCGGGAACATAAGTAGAATTAGGGTAACAAGAGATGCAAAGAAAGCCTTTAGAATGTTTTAAAAATTATGTGTTTCATCACAGTTATCAACATAATATATTAATATCAAAGTCCATTAAAAAATCTCAATTCTTAACTATCATTTAACGGTCATGAGAAGTATGTCAAAGCAGTTAGAAATGTATAAGAAAATACAACTCATCATTATCTTACTTTTTACATTTTTACTAGACCTTAAAAAATCTTTTAACTATATAGCTGTACCAACATCTCTTCCTGGTGAAATCTTTCATCTTACTCCCAAAATACACATTTATAAATTTTTCTTTATTTGCAAAACAGACTTATAAAATGTATTCCCAGTATTTCTTCCCCATTTACCTTATTCCCAAAATCTCATATTTTCTTAAACATATAAATGTCAAAATGTATCCAACTTATATCTTATTGTATCAGGGCTGCCAGGTGGCAAGTCTGTATCCAAGCATCAGATCCTTTTAAAATCCAAGAATTTGTTCTTAAATAGCAATGACCAAGGGTCATGGCAGTGTCCATGATAAAGTGCCTGATGCTAAAAAAGTTTGAAATAACATAGACTAACATAGCTCCTAAGAAGGTATTAGAGTTTTAGAGCAATAAACATATTTTGGTCAAAATACTATAAAATTTCAATTCATTATGTCCAAAATATGCCCCTCGGTTCCTGAGATACCCACCAACCGTCAACAAAGGCTATCATGTTGGAAATATGGCCCTGATATTTCTCTCTTGTGAAAACTTTTACTTTATTCCCAAAATACACTTACTTTCATTTTTTTTAACTTTTATGATGCCCAAATTATACACCCAAGTTCCTAAAAGATCCACCAACTGCCCATTAAATTCATTATGTATAATTATTTTCTTAATTTATTCAAAACACTAAACTTTAGCTGTTTATTTTGGAGTTTCAATGTGCATATGGACATATACTTTATCTTGTATAGGAGAAATGGTAACACTAAAGAGATTTACCATGCACTAAAAGACTTCAAATTATGCAAAAGAAGATTAATTTTCTGATTCATGGACAAATTATATTAGCACTTTGACAATGGTGTCTTCAAGTAGTTGCAAGCAACAGTTTAGCAGCTTCCTATTAAAATTTTAGGTTAAGTTATTTCTAGACAATTACTGCCTTCATGACACTACTACTATACAAAGCAAACTCCTACCAGATGTCCAATCAACTTCATGTTCCACCGCCTCCAACCTTTTGAGGAGTAATTGAACAAATATATATAGATCTTTATCCAAGGTTTTAAATAATGTTGGGATGTTGGGCCATCCCACCTCGAGTGTTATGACAGGACTAATCGGGTAATAGACCAAAATGGTATAGAACATTCATTGTCCCAAGTGATAGCATGCAGGCTATCTCATTCCACGAAAAAACTGAGATGACCCTATATCATGATAATTAAAATCTTGTCTTTACCAAATAAATTGATTTTGGCTTAAATATTCTTCTTCTCTCTTTATCTAAGAGAATTAATCAAAAGTTTGAAATTTACTTTTTTTATCTGAAATAAATTTAAAAAAATTAATCATGAGATCATGTTCTTCCATCTTGCTTATCATGTGCACTATTATAACATGAAAGACTTTCCATGACATTGCCACTGACATCATGAGCTGAGCAATCACACACCACATGAGATTGACATCTAACTAGTATAAGACATGCGAGTTATAACCATTGCCAACTCCAGTTAACTTTCTCATGTTAATACAATCGCTTGCTCAAAGGAGGTTATTGTATGCTATAATTTTAAGAGATGAAAATGGAGCATTGTATTAGAGGGTCACTAGCTTAAAGGATTTATCTGCTCAAAGGAGATAGTTTTCTCAAAGGCTATGGTATTCTCATGGTTTGCTTTATATAGAAAGATTTAATTAGCATATCGTATTCTCTACCTAAAGAGGAGTTTATAATGATGAACTGTGACTCTCTAAATATATATAGTTATAAGATATTGAGACTATTTTGCCCACATATAAATATATATATTGTATTCCTTATCTTGAATAGTCTCCTTTAATGTGAATAATAACCATACTATAACTAAGATCATAACCAGCTTTAACTATAAAGATGGATAAAGGCTATAAAGTTTGCCTTGAGAATTAATGATATTGATTTAGCTCTATATGAGAGCGGGTCTCATAAGCCTACCGATAAAAGCACTGCTGCATAAAAGAATTTTGTGCTAACTGGGAAAGATCAAATTATTTAAGCTTATATATATGAAAAGATGTATTTTGGACATCTTAAAAGTGAATTTATTGAAACCAGTGGTACCAAAGTTTTCTTGGCTATTGTAGGGCAAAGTCATTAAGTGTCTAATAAACCTAAGACTGAAAGCTTAAAAAAGTTTGTGGTTCATCATGCCTTCAATTCTTTGTCTATTGAGTTTAACCAAATCAAAGCTACTTATAATGCTTGAGATAAAGTTGAGAGTTGATAATAATATTGTGTTAAGAATAAATTCATAGATATTATTAGTTTGATTTTGAAGACTAGTTTTCACCTTGTCCCATATTGTCGTTTTAGGAAAAATTCAATTTCTAATTTGGATAAACAAAGGTTTTCTTTTCTTATTGGAGATAGAAAGATTGATTTCATTTTGAATTCATAAATTATTAAGAAATTTCTTTTATTTGATAGTTTGGAGAAACTATCATTGACTCCTAATAATAAATATATACTTATGCTAATATAGAAACTGTTTAGCTTGGTTGAAGAGCACTTGTTGGGTTAAAGATTTCTTTTTCACTAAATGTTATGGCTTAAATACTAAACTATTGACCTTACTTGTTTAGATGGATGTTCACCAAAGTGCCGCTATGAGTGTCAAAGTTAAGATGTGCAGGCATGCAAGGTACAGTAGCTATACAGCATAAGTAGGAGCGAAACATATATGAAGGTTTTGCAAGGTAAGGGACATATAACATATAGGAAGCTAAGGTCGGTTTTGCCTACAACTATAAAGATAGTAGATTATGAACAACATAATACTAAATATTTTATCCTTAATTCTACTTCTATTGAAATGCCTCATTTGGAAAAGTCTATTGTAAAGGTACCTATAAGAGGATCTACCAGGCAAAAGAGATTTGTTATTTCAAATGATTCTAATAAGACTTTCTCCCTTATTGCTTCTAAGGATCTTTAGGATCATTATAGTGCTAGTGGCTTATTTTTGACTTCAAGCTTCACCAAATGAATATGAAAACAACCTTCTCAAATGATCGTCTTAGAAAATAAAGTTAATTAGCGTCTATACCACTAGGTTAATGGAAGCAAATTCCTCTTCCTTGTATCCTATGATGCTTTATTTGCCAGTAGCAACCTTGTATTACTACATGAGACTAAATAGCTATTGTTCAAGACTTCTGATATTAAAGATCTTGGTGTCTCATCTTTTATTCTTAGAATTGAGGTCCATAGGGATGGATTCATTGTATATTAGGACTCTCTCAAAGATTTATATTGACCATATGCTTAGTAGGTTTTATATATAGAACTATAAGTCTAGGGATGCACTTGCTGTAAAAGGTGATAAGTTTATTTGAACAAGTACCACAAATGATTTTAAGAGAGAATATATAAAGAATGTACTTTATACTAGTGCACTTGGTAACCTATTGTATACATAGGCCTATG
Organism: Metroxylon sagu; assembly: GCA_017589505.3. Lineage (NCBI taxonomy): Eukaryota > Viridiplantae > Streptophyta > Magnoliopsida > Arecales > Arecaceae > Metroxylon > Metroxylon sagu. The sequence continues at coordinate 758,122 of JACVBY030000634.1, read as the reverse complement.
CTAGACTAAACACTGCTTATATAATAAGTGTTCTTGATAAATATTTATCAAACATTAGTTTAAACATTGAAAAGCTACCAAGATAGTGATAAGATACTTAATAAGAATAAAAGGTTTTATGCTATTATATAGAAAGATGGATAATCTTTAGTAATTGATTACTCAAATTTAATTTTTGTTGGTTATTTTAATGAGATTAAATCCACTCCAGTTTATATTTTCTAGAGGAGTCATATTTATAAGAGTGTTGAAAGATACTCATGATTTTTTTGGATGAGTAAGATTGTATGTGTTGCATGCTATGGAGTTATAACACAAACTATATAGTTAAAAAAATTTAATTTAAGGGCTGATTATTATTTATTCTATCTCAAACCACTAAAAATTTACTGTGATAATAGTTATGTTCTATTATTTTTAAAGAACAATAAAGCACTAATAGGCGTAAACATATCGAGATTAAATATCTCATAGTCAAAAAATGAATATAGGAAAGAGATATTATTGTTAAGTACATTGGTATAAAAAGGCATGGTTATTAATCTGTTGATTAATTAATTGACCCATTCGGTTATGAAATATGTTAATAATATGGATATTTTATGGTCTTTTGATATACTTAGCCAGTGGGAGTTGGTTATATATGATAAACTCTCATATATTGATTTATTATTTTGGAACTCATTTTGTTTTTGATATATTTATGATGATCATCATTGGTTCTGTTGATATCATGTTGCTTGATATTTTTATGCACACATTCTTGTTATATGATATGTCATGATATTGAAACTTAAGACTTGATGTCAGTCTTGAGTGTTAGTTATGCATATCTCATTAATGATACTATAAAGAAAACCTCGAGGTTTTTTAGTTGAGACATATTAGGTACATTATAAATATCGTGCAGAATTTCTCTGGCTTTGGTTGAAGTATAAAGTTTGATGAGAAATCATTTAGTAGACAAATAGTGAGAATAACACTTATGAAATTACATATGTTATACTATTTTCTTACCACACTAACACATTATGATCTATATTAGTAGAGATTATTAGCACTTCCAACTATAGATTGGTCCTATGTTAATAAGAGGCATAACGACTACCATGATTTGATATTGGTAGCTTTCATAAGATCAGATCATTTTTCTGAGTTGTTATGTCAGAGAACTAAATATTTTTAAAATTTATGGCTATATTAAAGTTTAGTTGTTTAGCCTAAGTATCATTTTCAAATAAAAAATATTTTTAAAATTTAAATAACCATAATTAACGTTGCCCAAGTAAAAGAATGCTAGAAATTTTCTACACGTGGGCTGCTATTAATTTAGTGATTTTAATTTTGCAAAATTGGTGAAACAAATTTAGTCCAATGATATAAGCTGGATAAGTCCATTATTGATATATTTATGATCCATATGGCTTGGGCTTAAGCGTATCTGTATTAGGTGATGTAATTATGGTTTGTATGGACCTAATACCCAATAGTGCCCTGATAGAAGGGCCTCTTAGGGTTTCATTATAAATAGGCTAGGTCTCCTTTTTTTTTTTTTCTTTCCAAATATCTGTAATTGGTTTTTTCAATCAAAAACACAGCTTAAAGGAGCACAAAGAGAAAGATCTAAGCCAAGGCTTTTTTGATGAATGCTTCTTTAGTTTGGTTGGATAAATGAAATCCGACGAAATATGGCACAATAAGGAATCTATTTTATTACTATATTGGTAATCTAAACTTTTACGTATGCAATCCTTAAAAATTTCTATATTAACTTATTCTCGACCACCAATGGCTCTTCTTCTTTTTTTTTTTTTTAAACTAATTAATCATAATGGCATGTTTATTTCCTCTTTGTTGTGGCCTTGAATCTGGATGCTCTATTACTGCCTCAAAGAAGGAATCTGGATGCTCTATTCATTATCTTTATGCATCATCTTGTGGTTCTTTCCTTTATGGTGGTTGCCGTGGGCTCTACGGTACGTTTAGGAGGTTGGCAATCAAGTCATTCATCCCTGGATAATGAGTGGGATAAGGAAAGTACAAGCTTCAGTTATCCGTAAGAAGGACATGCTGTCAGGAAGATTTGCTCGGTTACTGATGTTGGAGTTGGTGAGCATTATCCCTTTGCAATTGAAAGGGATTAGTCATTGAGCATACTCATGGCCTAATAGAAGATAAGTTTAGCCTTTTTCTTGCAACCAATTTGGGAATGGAACTGAAAAAGGCCAACAGTTGATAGCTCAGAAGGTTGGCACCCTTCTTTCAAGTCAGAGGTGTTCAAGCCTTTGTGCTGGTGAACAACCAACATATTCCAGAAAGAAGTGAGATGCTAAATGATCCCCCATGTATTTTGATGGTGATTTATTTATGAAGTCATGTATGCAGTTCTTGTTGGGATTTGCCTGGTACAAAAAGGAATTTCAATTGCTTAGTTAGTTAAGAAGAGACTGCTTTAAAAAACTTCACAAGTATACATTTAGCATATGGAAGAGTTTGATTATAGCTTTCACAAAATTTGATTAGAGAGGATATTGATTTTTTGGAGTAGGAAACATGGATGTGCCTATAGTCTCAATTATGGATTTTTAAATAAAGGGTTTGCCATAGATTTTTTTTTTTTTTCTTTCCCTTATAGTGCCATACTCCAGCATTTATTAATGGTTATGGTGGATTATCAGTTCTCATCCTCTAAAATTATACTTTGGTGCATTGATTTGATTTTGGAGAAATAGATGCACACCACCAGGTTGAAGCATGTCTTGCTGTCAAAAATTTTTGTGCTTCAAGCTAATAAATGGAGAAGCCGGTTTCACACCTTGTTGAGGAAAGAAGGTAGCAGCATCACTGGGCTACCTGAAAACAGCGGCAGAATCTCCTATCCAAAAAATATGTGGCACTGATTCAGTCTCCTCGCAAATGGCATCTATCCTTTCTCCCATGTCATTTTATATATAAGAGAGAGCAAATGATTGAAGAAGAAAAAGATAAAGAGAAGGAAAAGGATAGGCACAAAAGGCAACATCACAACCACTTTCATTAATCACATTCTCCTCTCCTTCTGGTAGAGAAATGTGTGTGGAGATGCTTTTCTTGAGTTCTTTTCATTTTTTTTTTCTTTGGTTTCCTAGTTTCTTTTAGGCCGTTTACCGCTTGGATGTTTGTTGTTCCACTCGTAGCTTCCACCTCAGTGGCAGTGCCTTTCATGCAAAGTCTGGTTTGATGTGCGACGAAAGGAGCAGAGAGATGTTAACGGGTCGACAGCTCATTGCGATCTTCGACCAGATTTTTCTGGTCTCAAAGTAGAGAGAGAGAGAGAGGAAAAGACTTTGACCAGCAACCCATTTCAAATGCAAAGTGGGGGGAGTCGCATGATATCCCATTCTATTTTTTTTTTGTTTCCCACGCCAAATCACAAGCTTTTATAAGCTCTCTAAAGCTCTCTTATGTTCTCCTAAGCCCTTCTCATCTTCTTAAAAGCCCTCCTAATCCTTCTAAGCTCTCTTAATCTCTCTCTGGTCTCTAATTAGCTATACTATTTTCTCTTTAGTCTTTACTCTCTATCTCCTACAATCAACAATGTTTGATGCTAGTAGCTCTTGCCCATCCTACGGTCAAGAGATATTCAGGCTCAACATTGTCACAGTGGAGCATAGGGCACATTAGTCATAAGTTGAAATTGATGTCCCCAAGCCTAACAGTACCATTGATGCCATGTTGACCACTAAGTCCAAGGCTAAACCTAAGACCTTTGGAGCCTGGCTGTATTTTGACGTGGAGGATATCGCTGGAAAAGGGCTTCATGCTATCTATAAAGTTTGCAAAAAGAACTATAACTGCGACACTTTGGAAGAACTAATCATCTAGCTTGGCACTGGACAAAGCATGAGAGTGTAACTTATGACTCCACCCAATCCCAAATTAAACTTGAACAAAAAGTGAGTTAGTAAAATTTTCTTATTTTCAAGAAATAAATAGAAAAGAATTATCAAAATTAAGTATAGGTAATGAAGTGTTTTTTTACTTTTGCCAAAAATCTATATTTTGAAAAATATACAAAAACTATCATAAATCCTGTATTTAAAAAAGTTTCTCAAAATACTGCTAAATCTAGTTGTTTTCAACAATATTTTGATTATAAATAACATATAATTTTATATTTTAAAAATTTTGATGGTAGAATAAAAGTTATGTCAAATATTTGAACTAGTACTATTAAGTTATCATATATTTATGTTACCGTATATTTTATTGATTACGACTGAGTAATGTAAAAAAGAATTCTTAGTTTAAAATTATTTGAACATCTATACAATGCCACCAACATCTCTACTCATATCATGCAAACAATACGTGAGTATTATATACTTGAAAAAAAAAATTTCAATTAGTTTAGATAATGTTCTTAATAATAATGTTGCTGCTGAGTTACTCAAAACATATATGTGTCCCATCTTAGATAAAAATTTATTTCATATTAAATATGCATGCCACATTATAAATTTAGTTATGCAAGATGATTTAAAAATTATTGAATTCATTAAATATATACATTCTTTAGGAATTAGAAAATTAGAATTTAAAGCTTTATGCATTGCCCATGAATTATAATATAAACAATTTTTACTAGATGTAAAACATAGATGAAATTCTACCTATTTAATGTCAAATATATAAAGATATTATTACTATATAATATTCACTTCTCCAATGAACCTATGTTAGATTCTCATTAGAATAATTTTGATATTATTGTGTAATTTTTGGAACATTTATATGAAGCCACTGTATTTTATCTTATACTTACTATCCTACCTCTGTCCTAATTTTACAATAAATCTATAATATTACTAACTATTTTTCATAATATAGGAATGATGAAGGTTTTGAAGATATAATTTTATCAATGGAAATAAAATTTAATAAATATTTGTAAGAAATTTCATATTATCATTGTTTAGCTTTAGTTATGAATCGTAGAATTAAATTAAATGGTTTATATATAATATTAGAAGTAATTTATAACAATATGACACATGAAGTAAATAGAACTAGATTTAAAGATGAAATTAGTAATTTATTAAATGTAATTTTTATGATATATGATTAAAAATATAATAAAAGTAAAAGGTCCTCCACTTAAGGACCATCTCCAGATAGTAATAGTAATAATGAGGGCAGTAATAGAGATCAATTGTATAATATACTAAAAAAATTAAGAACCACCACCACTTATCATCTAATGAATTAACTTTTTATTTGAATAATAATTTTATAAATTTTCTAACTCAGGAAAATAATAGATAATTTTAATATTTTAGCTTGATGGTGAGCACATAAGAATAATTATCCTATGCTTGCCATCATGGCTCATGATCTACTAATCCCTTCGGTGTCCATAGTAGCATTTGAATCTGCTTTTAATACAAGAGGATGGTATTCGATGATATGAGTCAATTGAGGCTCGATATGGAGGAGATGTTGGATTACCTCAATGACTAATATGATGTAGAAGATAGAACATAAGGTTAGAAAAATGATAATGAAGAGATCCCTCCAAATGACAATGACTAGAGTAAAATACCAAAGATGAAAAATAGCATAACCTAGCACGATTCTAGAGGCCACATAAGAGGAATGATTGTGATAAGTAGCACCAACAGCATACCCCCAAAAAAGATAAGTACACCTAATTTATTTTATTTAATTTTTTTAAAATTAGTTTTAAAATTAAAAATAATAATAAATAAAAATTTGCCTTGTAGGTCTGTCTCTCAAGCTGATAACCTAGAGCTCGGGTTATATCAGATAAAAGGTGAGGATGAAGATTGAAGACTTTCTTCTGAATAACTAGAAAAAAAAGAGGATCGAGTAATACGCTAATAAGATGACGCGACCGCAATGACAAGCCACTTGCCCACCGATAAATAAACGTACATATATAATTATTTTATTTAAATAATATTTTAAAATAAATTAGACTAGCTAGCATGCAGATCGGCCTAGTAAATAGGCCTAGCATGGCCTAACATGGCCCCCTGAGCTGGGCCTATGGATCATGCCTAGCCTCAATCCCCGATAGGTATGTTGTGCCAGCATAGTTTGCTATAAGTGCCATTCTTGGCCAGCTCCTATTGTGGATTGGGCCAAGCCGTGCTGGTTAATTTGACACCACTACTTCTACTAGATCAGCCATCCTGACTCATTATGTGGCAAATTTTTGATCGTGTAGACTAAAATTTCTTTATCCCTTCATTCTACCAAAGGGTGGGCCTGGGTCGGGTTAGGCCAAGCCGAGCTCGAGCTACGTCAATGTTAAAAAGGATAACCCAAGGCACTGAGTCGGGCTAGGCTCGAATTTGGTTCAAGTATTACTAGTCCAAACTGGCCCTGTAGGAATATCTCAAAGCCTAGGCCCAACCCGCACTTTTAAAAAAAAAAATTAATAATGTATATTAAGTAGTAATTCCAAAAAATTTTGAATAAAACTACAAATCTATTAAATAAATAAATAAATAATGAGGATACTACTAAACTGAATGGAAATTTTAAGTAACAAACTCAACCAAATATAATACTATATATATTATAATTATATAAATGTTTAAATCCTTAGACCAAGTTAGCTAGGCTAGACCAGGCCTATTTTTTCTAAGCTCAAGCCCAGCTCTAAATTTGAATGGGCTTAAAAAATCAAGTTCAACCTGACCTTATGGGCCAAAATCCTTGGCCCAAGCCCTAAAATTTTCATTGTAAATATAAATTACCCTCATAGGCCCCCCCCCCCCCCCCACAAAACACACCCCCTTCCCTTCACCCTCCCCTCTTCCTTCAAAGATCCAAATATATAGGAATAGCAATAAAGTGGAGTGGGGATGGAGAAAGGCACCTCCATATCCATATCGATTAAAAAAAATTTATACATATACCCATTTCGTACTTGCTACGAGTATAAAATTTTATACCAATACTCGTATCTACAGAAATTATATTGTATTCATACCACTCCATTACATGTTACCCGTACTCACCTCATACATGCTCTGTACCTACCACCAATTACTTTAAAGTATTTTTTTAATTAAACAAGTATGATTAATTCCTAACATTAGTTCCAACAAAATTTGAAGTTTAAAGACTTCAAAATCATATTGTTTTACTATTAATGAAATATAATTAAATTTCAATCACTAATAATAACATCAACATAATTATAACAAAAAAAACTAAATATTACTTAAATGTATTTCAAGTTTCCATAATATCAATAAAAAGACATTAAATAGAAAACTAAATATTTTATGAATAGCCTCTGTAACCAAACTGCATAGAAGCAAAATCAAGATTTCTAGTAACATATTAGAATAAAAAATTAGCATAAAACATAAAAGCAAATTTTCTTTTAAATTTAAGCAAAATCATCCAATACTTTCCTTCTTCAAACTCATGCACTATCTTCTAGTTTTTTGTTCATTGTAGCATCTAAAAACATATATAAAGTTATAAGTTGAGCAACTCAAAATATGAAAAAACTTAAACTCTTCTAGTAAGTAATTTTATTAGTAGGTGTAATAGGTATAGGATAGGGTGAAGAAATCTTTACATCCGCATTCGTTCCGTACCATGAGTATTGTCCTATGTCCCCATACTCATACCCATAGCCCTTTTTAATCGTCATACCCACTCTAAATACAGTGAAGATGAGTGGGTACCCAAAACTTCAAAGGAAATTGCTACCATACAAATAGTTCTTAACAGATAAAACTTAGGTACAATTCATTAGGTGCTTGCTATCAGGTCTCTACTTAAGAATTGACTTGCGTACACTACATTAGATACTTAGATTCTATTAAAACAATGATGACAAACATGTGTCACTCGTTAAAAATGATTACATATATGTCATTTGTTAAGTAGAGAATTTGATGGCAAACATCTAATAAGCTGTGCTTAAGTTTGGTCCTAAACTAATACATTCAGTCGGCCTTGTTTACTAAACAAAGAAACAAATATGGAGGCTGCCTTGTACTTATCTCAAGTTTTTACGAACCTTTTACTAGGAAGTAAAATTAGGACATCTTCCATGATTTTATTTATTTGTTACTGCTCATCGACAAATAATCTTGGTCTTCTCTCTTAGAGGAAGGTCTCGGGTAGTCCAATATCACACACAAAGTATCAATGTGTTGACCCACCTCATTTACAATCTAGCTTTGAGATTCAAATATATTCTTCTCATGCTATTGGCTATCCGAAGAAGCAAAGCCAGCTAATTTGATGCATGGTCCACTCTGACACATTAAGTTTGCATCACTAATGACATATGATAAAGAAGCCAGATGTCCAACCTATTTCAATGGCAAAGCCTTAAGGAAAACAGATAAAAGTTATTGTTATGATTATTTTATTAATACGATTATTCTCTTTACCTTTACAGCCATCTTCACATAATCAACAATAATACATAAAAACACCTGATAGATTTAGGCTTCCAGCAAATAAAATCAATTTCAAATGAATTTTACCTTCTTGCTCACGAACTCTATGTGATTCTCTCACACACAAAAACAGCATCAGTGACATCACTAATACAGTTATATATATTTGTTGAAGGTGGAGACAAATATTAGAGTTTTTTTACTGATGTCCCTCTGCAATGATATCATATAGGGTGGCGTACATAGGATGGCGAACATATGAGCCATCTAAGAGTACAACTAGGTTTGGAAAAGGTAAGATACCCCAAACATCACTCACATCCATGGTCCACCTAAATAAAACTTGTTCCGTTGGCAACTGGCATAGTATCATGCACAAACTATACAAGGATAGAAATATTTTAATACTAGATCTCAAGTGTACCAACCAAGATTCTTTCAGTCAATTGTAACTCTGAATATTAGGTTTTTCCGCACTAATTAATATACTATTTTATATATATATATATATATATATATATATATATATATATATATATATATATGAGGTAAGCTTAGCTACATTAGGTCATCTTTAATTGTAACTCTAGATTCGACCACCTTCCTTACTTTTGGATCTTGAATCCACACAGTTCATACGGATCTAAAAGATAAAAAAGGTAAAAAATATGGGGTGGTTTCAGGATCCATATATAGGTTCAAGGATGAGAGAGATGATCGAATCCTGATTTTGACTACATACATAAAGAGAGACTTAGTTACATTCGTATGTAGCCAAGCTCAAATCTGGTTGCCTCTCCTTCTAATTCGATTCGCATAGATCTTGAAACTAAAAAGCCATCCGTTAACCATCGTTTCCTACTTTTTCTTTAAAAAAGAGAGAGGCATTTATGGCTCAAAATATAAGAGTAAAAAAATAGAGATATGGCTCATATTCTTATTCTTCAATGAAAAAGTACTTGAGTAATAGAATAGAGATATAGCTCATATCCTATTCTTCAACAAAGAAGTGCATCAGTAACAGAATAGAGATATTCTTTAATGAAGAAGTATATGATTAATAGAAAAGGAATATGGCTTATATCTCTGCTCTTCAATTAAATGAATAGGGATATGGTTTATATCTTTGTTCTTTAGCAAAAAAGTGCATGAGTATCAAAATAGGGATATGGATTATATTTTTGTTTTTTAATTAAAATAATAGGAATATAGCTCATGTCCTTATTTTTTAGCAAAGAAGTATATGAGTAACAGAAACTATTTTATATGTAGTACATTGCAAAAAATAAGGTGCATTTATGAAGATAGAATAAATACGGCAAATGATGGTTAACGAATGACTTTTTTGCTTTAAGATTCATGTTGATCTAATTAGGATGAGGAAGGTAATCAGATTTGAGCTTGATTACATGCAAGTATAGTCAAGTTCTACTCTCTCTCTCTCTATATATATATGAATGTGTGTATATATACACACACATACATATGTATATGTATCCATACATACATGCATACATATATGTGTGTATCTATATGTATATGTGTGGGGGGAGGGGGGGAGGGGGACGATGTATATGTATATGTATATATGTATAAAGAGAGAGACTTGACTACATTCATATGTAGCCAAACCCAGATCTGGTCATTGCACTTAGTATTAGATCCATAAGGAGTTCAAAGATAAAAAGCCACTTGTTAATTACCATTAGCTGCTTAAAAAAAAAAAAAAAAAAAAAAGACAAAATGAATAGAAACAAGAAATAAATGACAGAAATAAGAAAACAATAACTAAACACTAACTATTTCAGAGGCGACAATAGATATTTATTTTACAGAATAAATAGTTAGCCTAAACTAATAAACACCTAGTTTGGATGGTAAACAGAAATGCTGTATAAATAAATAGAAACTATTAGATGTATGATGTGTCATGAGAATTGAGGTGTATTTATAAAGATGGGACAGATAAAATGGGCAGCCAAGGATTGCATGCCATGTGTCCAAACTCCACGTATCTCATTTCTTGGGGCACGCAATACACTATCTTTAATCCAATAGTTTTTATTTATTCCCGTAGTGTTTTTGTTTACCACTAAGACTAGGTGTTTATCAATTCAGGCTAATTATTTATTCTAGACATATTAGCGTTTATGCTGTAGGATAAGTGTTTGTCAATACTCTCAAAAAAGTTAGTATTTACTTCCATCTGTTTATATTTATTGTCTACCATTTTTATTTATTTTTTATCTATTTTTGTTTATTTCATTGAATATTTTTAAAGCAATCAATGACAATTAACGAATGATTTTTGGGCTTTGAGAACTGTGTGGATCTAATAATAAGGGCAACGATCAGATTTTAGTTTGACTACATGCAAATGTACTAAACCTCACTAAATGTGTGTGTGTATATATATATATATATGTGTGTGTGTGAGAGAGAGAGAGAGAGAGAGAGAGAAAGATATTGACTTGACTGCACTCAAGAGGATTTATATTCAAATTCAATGAGGTTTAGATTTAAATAATAAGTGTCCTATTTAATGATCTGAGCCATTAAATATAATCTACTATCTCTAAATGCTTACAGACTAAAAATTATTTAATTTAAAAACTCTTATTCTTTGCACTAAATGGTGAAAAAATTGGACAATGCAGATGATATGAAATAATACACTAACCCCTATAATTCAAATCTAGACATGTTGGATCATTGGTTGTTGTCAAGTTAAGCTTTATATACAGAAACAGTAGGCACAAAATGTAAGGAATTTTATAAAGAAAAAAAGAGTAAAATTATAGATGGAACAAAAAAAGAAGAAGAAAAAGAGTGAGTAAACTCTATCCCCTAAGTTAGAGCACTGACCTGATTCTCATTTCTTTCTAAGCAACGTCGTAGCTACCTTGATCCTCTTGTCTAGAACCAACACAAGCTGGGCCTTCAATGTCTTCTTTACTTTCTCCATGAGTTTCACTATATCTTTGAATTACCTTATCTTCATTAGCAACAGTACATGCCAACACTGTGTCGCAGCAAGCAAGTCCTAGCATCATTTCCAAGACCTCTTGTCCTGGTTAATCCTCTAGAGCCCCATATGTCTCCCAGCTCTTTGGGCTGATATCAAACCTTTAAGAAGGCATTTGGTATGAAATGATCCACTCAAAATCACTAGTCATCAGTGATATATGTGATGGTGATAGGATTATCTCATTTGGTTGTATTAGGATGATCTTATATGATGATGATCCAAAATTACCTTCATCTCATAGATTATCTTCTAAGGGAGTGATCCTATCACCGTCCTCAAGGATAGTGATTCAAGGTCACTTCCTTCGGTGATCTTGAACTAAAATATATAGATCAAAATACCCTTCATTTATAATAAATATATTATAATAGTAATAATGTATATATAACATGATATATATAACATTAATATTATATTGTTATACTATAATATAATAAAATACATTATATTATATTAGTAATCTTTTATTTATAATATACTATATAAGATATAATATATAATATTATGATTATATTATATTATAATTAATCTAATAATTTTAGTATTTTATGGCCAATAATCTTTAATTGTATGTCATACCAAATATGTCGATCTTTAATCAGTGAAAATTAGATTACCTCACAATTAGAATCACCAATAATCGAAAATCATTGAATGATTCCAAAATAATCATCAAATGTACCCTTAATTGATGCTAGAAATACCTCTGAACTCAAACAATAACATTGCAGCTGAGAAATAAATGACAAATTGTCTCCTCCATTTACTCACAGTGCACGCATCTTGCATCTATATTCCAGTTCTCTCTATTAAATTTTCTCTAGGGAGCAGCTTGTTATCGTCCAAATTATAGATTACAGTTCACTGCTTTATTATCCAATTTAGAAGCCCATTCTATGGTAATCTCTTTTGTAGATGATGGCAACAACTTATTTATTTATTATTGCAACCAAAAAAAACTATTGGAGGGATGATTAGTGCGGCTAATAGCTTAAAAAAAAATATAAATAATTTCATCGGTACTTTTACAGTGATGTCGACAGCAACGGTTGATTACCGACATTTTAACAAATGCTAATAAATTGTATTATTAATTATTAATACTTGTTATAAGCACCATCTTAAAAAAATAAATAAATAAAATTTTATATACTACATGCGAATCAAATCATATTCTTTTATTTAAGAAAACTATTCTACCAACATTCACTGATTAAACTTTATTTATGTTTATTTAAATTTTATATACACCATGAGAATCAAACTCATTTTTTTATTCAACTAAAAACTATTATATCATCATCAAACTTTATCACTAGAAAAATAAGATGAGTTATAAACTAATAACCAACAATTTATTATAAATACAGATAAAATGTTATTTCTTATAATTTTATAAAATATTACTAAAATAATATCATGAAATATGAATATGATAGCAATATTTATAAGAAAATGCTACGTGTTTTATAACACTTCTTAATAGTGATAAGCATTTCAAAATGCTATAAAATTGTAAATATAGTAGCATAAAGTAACAAAGGCTGCATCAATTATGCTACTAATAACCTTTTTGTTGTTATGGTATATTATTATTTTTTAATAAAATGACTATAGCATTTTACTCTTTGCATTCACTAGGATTTGGGAAGTTATATTTAGAGGAAGGCTATCTTCATTGTATGGCTCATTATTTGCTTGTTCTTGCCTCCAAAACCAATAACAATAATAATATGTTAAACTAAGAAATATTTAACAAGATCCATGCTTATTTCTTACCAATATGTTTTCTTTCCTTCCCAATTGTCACACCATGCGTATGAGGCCGAAACAGGTGCTTTATACCATAACATCACCTCGAATGGCACCATTCACGTGAATGACTTGGAACCTTCCGTATGTGTGGCATATCAGCTAAAAAAAAAGAAAGTTGGTGCAAGTTTAAAGCCCTAGTATTACACCTATAAATAGAGAAGCTTGGTTAACGAAGTAATCAAATTAAAATGGTAAAAAATTATGGAATATGATAAGCGAAATATATTTTGAATGCCACTTAATTACATATTTAATATCTAAAATTGTTGAAAAATTTTGTTTACCTCTTATCCCACTATAGCCATCAAGGTAGAAAAGAGTATACAAATACTTTAGAGATTTAGCCTAATGAGCAGGAGCTATAATAGAATTAGATACTCTTAAGCACCTCAAAATATTTTATATTCATGGGTAAAATTGAGCATCGCACCTATAAGGTCATCATCGAGATTGACAATGATGGCATGGTGTTCTTTTTTCATCAAGACCAGACGTCACACTAACACCTGCATGTGCCATCACACTGAACGGTTAATACTACAACCTAATTCACTTTTAGGGTAGAAATGTAAACTTAAAGAACAATCTTGTAAGGGGTCTTAGCTTGAAAGATGGGATATTTTATTGTATTTTAGAAATCAATAAATTTATGGCCAAACACATGTATTGACCATGATATTCTGGATTCTATCTTTGATAAGAAGTATAATAGTTTACTAAGTTTGGATGCAAGCAAAGATCACACCATCCAATATGAAATATATCATAATGGCATAATTTTCATGTTAGAACAAAGATGTAGTCAAACACGTTAGACCCAACTAAGGCAATAACTTGTGAAGTTTTGAAAATAATAATTTTACAAAATTATTGTGGTAAATAATTAATTATTTTTAATAAGGGATTCATGCGAATGGATCTTCATGAAAGGATGTTTAACATGAGCAAAGGTTCCAATAGACCATAAGAAATATAACTTTAAACTTATATTGATTTATGGTACCGGAGATTCAGAGGTTAGCAAAGTTTTAGATCAGATGGATTGAAATGGCCAATGATCGTAATTCTTAGAGGGTCATGCACTTTGATATTGTCAATGTTTTCTAGTATATATATATATATATATCTATCTATCATAACATGAACAGGTTATATGTGATCATGATGATTTATTGAAAAAGAGCAATATTATTCCATTTTTCATATTTATTCTAGTGCTGCATTGTGATCCTTCCTCCATGGTGAGAGCCCACTGAGACTTCCCCAACACTGAATCCCTGAAAAGTAATCAAAATAGTAAAACAGCAATATTATTTCCAACCACTTGAAATTTATTGTGGGTCTTTCTAATGTGACAGAGGCACCGAAGCAGAACCATGGCCATCATTTCCTTGACATGAAGCATTTGGGACTGGCAATAGTTCAAGCTCCACCATGGCAATTATTGAGATGCCAGTCTACCGACAATATCATGCATTCAATCTTTTCTCAACAAGAAGATGATGTTTGGATTGTTAAATCCAAGGGCCGCCACCTCTAGTGGCAGTTCTTTACCATTTGGAAGAGTTACTAGGGATGACCATGAAGGCCAATCCCAACATTGATCTATTAACTAGATTGGCATAGATTGGTTTGAGAAAAAAAAAAAAAACAAGGTGTCTTCTAGATGTGACATTAACTTTTATTGATGACCTGCCTCAGAGAGCACATGTGTGAGTGAAATGAAAGAGAACTTAAAAAACTTTTCTTAGGCCTGCACCCACTTGAGCCCAACACTTGTTTTAAACAAAAGCATGGACTTCTTTATTTTACCTTCTTTGGAGCTATGCTTGGAAGAGGACCCAAGTAAAAAGCAGGGCACTGATTAATCTGAAATCAAAGCATACTTAAAAGCAATTACAACTTTTAGCCATGTTTGGCTTCTTGCAGGTATAGCTAGGTGACAAAATCTTTCATGTTCGGCAACACTCTTTATTCATTGAAGCTTGTCTTTGCTCGGAGCAAATTTGGATGGAGGATATATTCCCTATCCCAGCTCCTGCTCCTCCACTCTTGCCCCCCTCTCCTATCCCCACCATCATGATTCTCCATTCACCGTAAGAAATTTCTAATCTTTTTTTTTTTTTTTTTTTCTCTCTCTTAAAATATTATTAATTTTGAACCTATTTTTATTTTAAAAATTATTTAAAATTTAAAATTTATTATAAATTAATGAATATTTTAAAATATATAAAATTGCACGGCCTTAAGAATAGAGATCCTTAATCCTGTTTCGATATCTGAAACAGTTCATAACCAAGTGTTTTTTCATCTGTATGGCCATCACTGCACATAATAAGTCTTTTATTTGAGAAGATAAAAAGAAAAAGATATATTTGAAAAATAGCTTCTATCAATGGCGAGTGCTACCTGTGGGTACAAACTAACAGCATAGTCTTTTGAGGGTTGTGCGGGGCTTGGGTGTAATATTAATTATTCAACTAATTTGAGCCGTGCTTGAGAAGACACGCTCTGAAGTATAGTCTTAAAAAGCTAGAGATCTTGGATGGTGCTGATTCACAAACTAAAGTAATATTGTCTTCAACTTAGATTGATATAACTCCTTAAAAAAATAATAATTAAAAATAATAAAAAAAGGTTAACACGGAAGTAACACCTACCATGCCGCTAATTGGAAAAGCAAAAGGATCCAATTAAAAGCCTTCCGGATCTAATCAAACAAGAACGCATAAAATAATATATTGTTGCCAGTGAAGTAGGTACAACCAATTGGAGTTTTTGGAGCATCATTTCAGCTCACAGCAGCATCACACACCGTTCACATCGCCGTCTGGCCATCGGGGCCCACTAACTCGGTGCGACCACATGGAGGAATCCGGTGTGCGGACCCCACACCCCTCTACCTTCCCCCCCCCCCCCCCCCCCCCATGCCATCGTCGTCATTTTATTTAATTTTTAAGGGCAATTTTGCCCTTAAAAATTTACTCGCTGGTCTTCTCGTAATTTACAACAAAAAAAAAAAAAAAAAGGGGGCTCTTTTATTATAATATTAATTTTTGTTCTATTATTGTTTCCATTCTTGCGTTCTATAAATATAAAATTTCTTATATAAACTAGTCAGTCTCAGATCCCTACCTCTCCTCTGCTTCCCTTTCGCTTCTTTATCTTTCGTTTGGTGATGAGCGAATGCCTCCGGCGGCGAGAATTCTCCAGACGACCTCCGGCCACCTCCCAGTGGCGGACCCGCCGGAGCCCGCGGCGGTGGACTCGGATGTGGTCGTGATCCTGGCGGCTCTCCTCTGCGCCCTGATCTGCGTGGTGGGGCTGGCCCTGGTGGCGCGCTGTGCCTGGCTGCGGCGGTCCTCCAGCGAGGGTGGCGGCGGCGGAGCGCCGCCGCCGCCGCCGAATAAGGGGCTGAAGAAGAAGGCCCTCCGCTCCCTCCCGAAGCTCTCCTACGACGGCGCCGTCGCCGTCGCCGGCGGGAGGCTCGCCGACTGCCCGATCTGCCTCGCGGAGTTCGTGGAGGGAGACGAGATCCGCATCCTTCCGCCGTGCGGGCACGGTTTCCACGTCGGCTGCGTCGACACGTGGTTGGGCTCCCACTCGTCCTGCCCCTCCTGCCGGCGGGTCCTCGTCGTCTCCGCCGCCTCGTCCTCGTGCCGCCGCTGCGGGGCGAGCTCCGCCGCCTCCTCGGCGGCCGCGTCCGCTGCTGCGGAGGGCGGCGCCAAGGCCCGGGAGGACGGCAACGCCAACAGGTTCCTCCCGTAAGCTCCTCC
This sequence comes from Metroxylon sagu, assembly GCA_017589505.3. Lineage (NCBI taxonomy): Eukaryota > Viridiplantae > Streptophyta > Magnoliopsida > Arecales > Arecaceae > Metroxylon > Metroxylon sagu. The sequence continues at coordinate 741,068 of JACVBY030000634.1, read as the reverse complement.
CATACCGTTTTTCACCTGAAAAAATTGTAACTATTTCCCAGCTTTTCTTAGGGTTTGGAATTGGTATTGGAGCCGAGTTAGAACTTAGAAATTTAGAATCAGTGTTGTTTGTAATTGTGTTGTATAAAGGAATTGAATTTAAGTTTTTTTTTTTTTTTTTTTTTTTTTTTTTTTTTAAAGGAAGGAACGAAAAATAGTCGAAGTGAACGACCGAGAATATTTTTCTTCATTATTTTTCTAAAAGAAAAATTCGCTGAGGATAAGTATAAAAGAACTTTTTTCAACAATTATTTCAATAATGTGAAAAGACGGTTTGCCCTTGGGAAGCGGTTGGGGTTCGGGCTTATTACTGGCGAGGGGGGATGGAAGTGGTTGGCGGTGTGACATGAGATGACGGATTCCTCCTCGCTTGGGTTTTCGTTTTCGTTTTCGTTTTGGGTTGGGTGGGCGGAAAGGGGAGGGAAAGAAGGGGGACGGTTGGGGGATCATGGAAGGCACGTGAAGTCTTGAAAGGGGGAGCGGTGGAGGAGTGGTGGGCCCCGTAAAATGACTTTTAAGCAGAAGAAGAGGCGTAGGTTGATAGCTCTGGATAGGGTGGTTGATGTTTGCCCATCGTCGGCCTTCGGAGGTGAAGGAAGCCAAACAGTTAAAAAAAATTTAAAAAAAAAAAAAAAAAAAGAAAATCTCTAAAATGCCATGCCAACTGAGACGTTAACTATTTTTCAAGAAAGAATTGAAGTTTCAAATAAAAAAGAGAAGGAAAAAAAAAAAAAAAAAAAAGGTGAGAGAAATAAATGCTGTGAATCCTTGGCTGCCCATCATCTCAAAAGGAGGTGTAATACCTTCAAACATCGAATTATATTATAAGAAAAATATATAATATTTTAAAAATAATTTTATATCAAATAAAAAAATAAATATTTATAATTTAAATTTATTTATTATTATTTAATTTAAATTTAAATTTTTAGAATCATATGATTTCAGTCTCCTATCAAAGATTGACGAGTAAGCTTAAAGCATTATAAAATTAGATCGGATAGATTTTGGCAATCAAATTTGCAAAATTTTGTTGGTAGATAGATTTAGACAATTTAGATTTACAAATTTTGATTTATACATAAGTTAGCTCAAATAAATTTTGGCGGCGAGGGATAGATTCTGGCAAGCTAAATTTACATAATCTAATTGTGCGGAAGTTGGCTTGGATAAATTTTAGCGAGCTAAATTATGGCTAGCTTGTGATGATGAATGTGCATTTAAGTTTTTGGTTTTGATTCGTTAATAAATTAATTAAATCAATAAGTAGGTTGTTAACAGTTGAACAAAATCTATCTGCTACTAATTATTTTTACTTGAATCTTTGGTTTTGATTCGTTATAAATTAACAAGCGGGCTAATAGATTATTAGATCAGCAGGAGAGTTTTTGATGAGCTTGATGCGTTTCAGAGGACGCAGCCTTCCCAACAATAAACAAAAATAAAAAATAAAAAAAAATAAAAAAAAGACCCATTCAACCAATTGGCACGTTAAGTATTTTCAGACGTTCATCAGGTCAAGCGAGTGATCATTAAATATTTGAAAGCAAAAGACATTGACGTTATTTATAGCTAAAAAGAGTACAATAATTTAAGACGTCTAGGTTCTGGTTCAGGTGGGCTGCTCTTGTGATCTGTGCCGTCTGATGGATTACAAAATATATATTGTGGGTTTTATTAGGTGGGTTATTGGTGACTACAAACTAATGAACTATTTAGGTTGTAGATTATACTGCTTGTCATTAATGTGGGTTGGTACTAAAGAAATCGCTCAGATGCCTTGCACCAATCACTCTGCTATATTTAATTTCACCCTTGAGGACGCCAATTCAAAAGGAGCAAAGATTATGCTGGTGACTTTTTTGAGTTATTTTCCAAATGTCTTCATTACAGGGGTGCTAACTGGTTGAGTGGTATCTAGTTCCTTTTCATAAAGAAAGCAACGAATCTAGTTTTTGAACGGTTAAACTGCCTCGGCCTCAGCTCTTTTACGCAACAACCACGTCCCCTAGCCTCGATATTGGGAATTGCATCAATCCCTTGGTGCTCCGGAGCATAGAAAGATTACAAGTGAATTATTGCATGCATTCAGTCAAAAGTTAGGTATGGTTCTTTACATGGATTCTCAGCTAAGAAAACGACACGACTACCATCATTTTATTTAACAGACGACGGCGGCTCACTTGCCACTTGGAGAACCGCAAAGCAAAGGACATTAAGAAACCAAATCTATATTTCATCCCATGTATTCTTGATACGTTAAGCCTGAGAAAAGCAAAGAATATATGTAGACCTCTTCGCCCTTCACCTTTTTAAAATTAAGAATCAATATTTATAATGTTTCAAATTCACCTGCTATTTCAGTTAATTTATGATTGTATCAAACTCATGTAGTTTTAAAAACTACATGAATTGTTTTTATTTACAGATGACCCTTGGCAGAACCAAAGAAGTAAATAAATGAGTAGATGCAAAGCAGGAGGCCATGGTGATCTTTATTGTAACCCTCACAACTTCTTATGAGTGCATAGTAAAATAATTTAGCAATTCTAAAGATTCAAAGAAAGAGTTGCTGCTCTTTATGTTACCTATAGAAATCATCCTCAATGCGGCTAAAGAACTGCAGTTGACTCTGAGTCAATAGAAACCTAGTGCTGATCAATTTTGGACACCGAGCTGTTATCTTAAATATGTATGGTGTTCTGCTTCCTTGACTGAGTTTCTTTTAACAGTGGAAGCCGAATCAAAAACAGAAGGGGTTAAGGCCTTGTTGTCTCCACCATCCTACTATCGAGGCATCCACGTATGGAAGAGTTGGACAATCTACATAGGTTTGCCTTCATTGCACTACTGCTTGTAGTCAAGGCGTCCACGTCTGCAAGAGTTGGACAATCTGCATGGCTTTATCTTCATTGGACTGCTTTTAGTCAAGCTATAAATGTTGAGCACCTTTTCCTCATTGCAATATAATTAAATTTATGGCTGGGCTATGCACATCATTATCACTAAATCAAACCTTTTCGAAAGATATTGGCACTCCCACTCATGACATTAGTTGGTTCCGGGAAGGAGCCAGGTATCAATCTCTTTGCATGATCCCATGTCTCAGGATCTTCCTTTAGTTAGATCGCATATTTTTTTTTCCGGAGTTTTTTGGAAGTGACTTGATTGTCTTGGAGCTGATGCTATATGATGTGACTTTGACTGTCAATGGGAGTGAAGATTGGCGCGTGAAGTTTATGATTTAGTTTAATAAGTAAAATCTATGGATTAATTAATGGATTTGGGTTGGGCTAGTGCAGGCGTTTTATATTCGTAGCGTGTAGGATCCACTGTTGCTAAATCTGAAGAACCGTATTTTTTAATTGAGTACCAGCTAGGCTCTACTCTCTCCACCTCCAACATAAAAGCATTTCAAGGAATGAACTCTTTAGACGCTTTGCCTTCTTTTAACTGGTGTAAAGTTATTCTATCTCATGATATAAAGTGCTTCAGGGCACCCGTTATACACAAATAAAAAGTTATAATAGCTCAAAAATAATTTCACATCAGATAGCAAATAAAAGTTTAAATTATTTATAACTCAAGTTCTTCTACTATTAATTAACTTTCATAAGTTTTTAAGGCCACATAATTTTAACCTGCTAAGAGGTTAATTGGACCAGTAGGGTGTTACAAATAGTATCAAAGTCAATTTGAATATGTAAAAATTAATGGGTAGAAGAAAAAAGTGGCATAGAGCTACTCTTGTAGCACCAACGACTTAACTCAGATAGATTTTGACTAGCTTGGAAGAAAATTGTGATACCCTAAAATAGTTTCACATCGGATGGAAATAAAAAAATTTGAATTGCTTATAACTCAAATTCACCTGCTACTAATTAACTTTCACTTGAGTTTTTAGAGTCATATAGTTTTGACTCACTAACATATTAATTGGATCAGTATGTGAGCTTGGGGCATTACAAAACTTGTCCACATCATAGCAAAATATGACTCTGGGGAGATAACAGGAAGCAATCCAAATCAAATTTGGTTGAGAATTTGGCTAACCAATTCGTAGAGGCCTGCTTTAACCCTCAGAGAGATTCTCAAAGGCAACATTGCTATGTGCTCCCTTTTTGTAAAGGTTGCAATTGTGTTGGGTTGAATCATATACAAATTAGGTCAAAAATTTATAAACTCGAATCCAACCTATTTATTAAATAGATAAAAATTTAAATATAGTAAGTTGAATCAACTTAAATGAGTTAAATGGATCAAACATTGCCACTGTTACCTTTTATGCAAATCTTGAAAGAATTTGCACGCAGACCTCCACATCATGGTCAGATGTAAAAATGAATTAGGAACATCTAATTGAAGTAAATTCCATTCTTTGATTGATGCTAATGTGAGCAAACATCATATTGCGACCATCCTAGCTTTTGAGGCCAGCTTTGCACTGTTCCACAGTTATCATCTACCTTGTATTTTACTTTACAAACCCATTTGCTGCTCCAGAGCTCTAGTTTCTAAGGTTATGGAAGAGTGGCTAAGAGAAAGGTGTGAAGTGAAAATTTTTGATATGAAACGTAATTACAGATGGATATGGAGCCCTTAAAATGTGGCCATTAGGGTGGTGAGATGGGGTTTGTCGAACCAACATAACCATCAAATAAGCTGGTCCATCTTGAGCTCTTGAGGATCCATATGGCACAGTTCCAGCATGCTGGCCTTGAACAACTAAACTTGTTTCTTGAAATTATCAAAGAATGTTAGAACATGGAGTTGGTTCCCTACATATAGGGTGCTGGAGTGGGTTGGAGAAGTCTAATGGCCTCGTTTCATCATGAATGTAATATGGGATAACAATTTTTGATTAACATTTGGAAATGCAGAATGATGATATGGAAAATACAAGTAAGTGATGAAACTCTAGATTTATCTTCCTTTTGCCCTAATATCACTAAGATTTGAGTTAAACACTTTTCCAGTATTGTCCCTTTAGGCCGCATCATTCATGACCATAAGTAATATGCTAAAGTAACAAACGCTAACTCTTTACTTCATGACGTTGTCAAAAGTCACATAGGGTACCATTGAGACTAAAGTTATGAGCTATAAGACTCACACAGTGAGGAAGCATAGATTCATTCACTCACTTCCTAAAAGGATCGCTAAATACATGTCATATGAAATGCATGCTATAGTGGAGTTATTCCATATCTCAGAGCATATGTCTTTTTTTTTTTTTTTTTAGCACCATATGGGTCTTAGTTCAGTCACATCTCAAGCAACTAACTTGAGTTCTCCATATGCTCACCCTCAATAATGCTAGATAAAGATCCCACACCTAACTATCTATAGACTTCATGGATGGTGGGGAGGCATCCATATTGGCTCTTAAATATGAAGAACCTCATCTTAATCTTCATCAAGGCGACACATTAATAATTTGAACTAAGCTCACTCTCTTAGCATCTTATGGTTCAATTATGTCTCATCTCCACTCATCCTCTTGGCGCTAGAGGTGATTGCTCGTGTGAATGAGCCAATCTTAGCCTATCAACATAGTTATTATGCTAAGTACAACTTATATATTTTGCCCAAAAGAAATCAGCATCAACATGATTACTGATAAAATTCATCTATTATATTAATGGCAAAATAATAGTATATGAGATACATTGCAGTCATATATACAAGATCTCATCTTACGCAGTCCTAAGGATTTAACATGTGATACATATAAGCCCCAAGCTATTAGCTTGGTTGGTGGATCTGGAACCTTCTACCTCCTAGCGATGTGATTAAGGTCCACTTGCTTCTGTGCTATAATATCTCTAAATAGTACCTTACTTTGATGTGTTTGGTTCCACCATGATATTTAGAATCCTTAGCATTAGTCAGTACAGCCATATCATCACAATAAATTATCACATGGTCTGATGCATGTGTGATAATACCAAGATGTGCAAGAACCTCCTTAATGAAATAGCTTCCTAAACTATTGAGGAACATGCTCTATATTCAATATCCATGGTTGATAAGGGTATATAGGATTGCTTCCTACTACTCCATGATATGATGCCATTATTAAGTAAGAAAGCATATTCTGAAGTTGATTTGTCATCATCTAAGTTACCTTCCCAATCAGCATCAAAGTAACCTACCAGCTGCAAATCTTTTCCTTAATAATATAACATATAATTGGATATTTCTCTGAGGTACCTCAATATCCTTTTAACTGCTTGTTAATGCACAAATCCTGGGTTTGCTTGATAATGGCTAACAAGTTCAGTAACATAGCATATGTCAAGTCATATACATATTATTGCGTACATAAGGCTTCTGTTTCATCCTTTGTACTTGTTTTGGACTCCTAAGACCCATATCAAGACTTAGGCTTATATTTTTCTCAACAAGAGTATCTAAGGGTTTGCAATTGTACATCTGGTATTATTTCAAGCATCTTTTTAATATAAGTCTCTTAAGACAAACTAAGAAGTCATGTACATCGATCACTTAGGATTTTGACACCTAGAACATAACTAGCTTCACTTATATCGTTCATTTTAAAGTTCGAGGAAAGCCACTCTTTGTGGCATTTATCAACTCTTTATCATTTTCAACTAATAAAATGTCATCTACATACAAAAAAGGATCACTAAACTAACTTTGGATCATTTAACATACACAATAGTCCTCTTCCAACATCATAAGCTAATCTGTTAAGATAGCTCAATGAAATCTAAGGTTTCATTTTCTAGATATTTGCTTAAGGCCATAAATATATCGACAAAGCCTACATATTTTATGCTATTGGTCTTTAGTTACAAAAAACCAATGGGTTGATCCATATAGATCTTCTCATCTAGTTCTCCATTGAGAAATATAGTCCTAACATTTATTTGATAGAGATCTAGATCCATATATGTGACAATGGCTAGAACGAGGTGAATTGATGCAAATCTTATAACTAGGAAAAAGGTTTTCTTAATCAATTCCCTTCTTTTGGATATAACCCTTAGCCATAAGGGTTATAGTCTTTGCACTAAATATTCAATTATGTTTATTAGAGAAGCTAATTGATCCATTACCATATATGTATACCTAATGCAAATTATAGATCAAAGAAATCAAAGATTATAGTAAAGTATTACTTCGTATGTCAAGGCATCAGGAAGTAGCTATGTTTTATGAAAGACTACCTAAAGACGAAACCAAGTAATGAAGCTAATAGCAACATTAGCAAATAATTGAATGTAAATTTTAAGGACGAAATTTATTTAGGGGGGGGGAAGGATGACATGAACTTGAACCGGGGTAATGGGGAGTTGGAATTATCAAGGGGGTTGCATGGTTTTTTGTTGGGCCCCACTCATTCTTATTACTCATAAGAATTAGGGTAATCGAGGGCTAGAATTATCAAGAGGGCTGCATGGTTTTTTGTTAGGCCTCACCCTTTCTTATTGCTCATAAGAACAGAGGTAACTAAGAGCTAGAATTATCAAGGGGGCTGCGTAGTTTTTTGCTATCTGGTTTTCTTACCTTTTCTTTTTGCTCTAAGAGATTGGGGCTACTGGTAAGCACCACTTAAGTAAGGCAGTTGTCTTAAGTAGTAAAAAAAGTTTTCATCGTATTTTTCATCGTATGAGTTGCAGAAAGTTAGGGAAGCATTATTTTTCCTATAGTTCCCCTTCGTGTCCGTGTGTGGCATTTTGTTCACCACTTCGGAAGAATAACCGAGGGAAATGAGTAATAAGCAATACTCTCCCTAGCAAAGCCTTCTTTGTTAAGTAAGCTATTCAATGTATTATGCTTTAGCTTTCATTAGTTGAGCACTAATCCTTAGCATTGATGTAGGTAAGCTAAAAATAAATATTCTCTGTATTAGGATAGTGATGCATGATTAGATGCATCTATAAACTATTAAAGATGCTCCTTTAAGAACTAATGTCAAGAAGGTTGTAGTCAATAAATTTATAACGATAATTCTGTTAACTATTAGACAAAAGGATCTCAAAGGAATACTTAGAAGGGTTGTGTAAGATTGATTGTCTTCTCACTTTTACTACCCTTCTGATATTTTTTCTATTAATAATGGACACCTGAATGATATAAATAAAATCAGCATGCTATATTGGATTCAGCATGTTATGTTGAAGTGCATGTTATATTGAATTATGTTATATGAAGTTATCTATGAGCATCATATTGAGGATGAGAATTTTATAGACCTAATAGAATATGAAGCCCATTAGCGGTAATTGTTTTGAGAAGGTTTGTCTTAAATAGGACATTAACGATAGGTCGAAAGGATTTTTATATGTAAGTGGTTTGGCGATGGGGAGAAAACTTTTAAGTTTAGAGAAATTTGTGAATAATTAAAGGTGGTAGCATGATATTAATTTGATTTTTGATGATATTGGATTATTAAGTCCCAAGGGATTCCGATGAAGTGGTTATTTGATTTGTTATGGACATTTGTGAGGTAAGTAGCACTCCCTATTTATAATATATTAATAAATTATTTTCAAGAAAATACATCATTACAAATTTATCATCAAATTTCAATTTTATTGCATCAGAAAATATTACAGTGATGTTATTTCTTATGGAATTCATTATTTTTATGAAATTATAAATATCCTTGATTTATAAATTTTTTGCTTTCAACCATGTTTTGATATTCATAAGTTGTATTAGATTATATTTGTTATTTTAGCTATTTAATTTCATCTATCAATTATGATTATGTTGTAATTGATTTATGACTATTGGATTGAGTACGAAGTGGAAATTGTTGAATATATTGTTGAGAAATTGTTATACATTTTTGGCATCATCAATTATAGATATTTGAAATTTGGACTATGTTGTAAATATTTGGATATTTATGTAATTTCAATGTTTGAAAGTAAATTCTAAGTAGATGAATATTTGTATATGCATATAGACTCTCAGCCAAACTATGTATGATATAATGTTGATACCACGAATGTGGTATAGAAAAGAGATATACCACAGTGATAGTATTTGATATGACCCTATTCTGTAGGACTAAATGTGGTTTTAAGCCTTTTCGCAGGGTTAAATGCAGTCTTAGACCCACTCTGCAGGATTAAATGTGATCTTAGACCCATGTCGCAGGGGCTAAATACAGTCGTAGTCCTTGGCTGAAGAGACAAAAGAAAATTAAGATTTGAGATATATGATTTGATATTTGATTGTCTTATTAAACTTTAAATTTCATATTTTATTTTGGCTATTGGGCATATGAAATTTATTTAGTAGATTTATATGATAGAATTACGGTATACTAATTTGTATATTTAGTGAAATAATATATTTGTAATTTTGCTATATATGCCAAACGTACATGATCCTTTGCATACATTTATCAGCTATAATATTAAATACCGCTTGATCAAATCATATTAAAATAAAGTGTTACTTACTGGATTGTCAAGCTCACTATTATTATTTATCTATTTTTTTAAACATAGAAGCTAAAAAATAAGTTGACAGAAGATCAGGGGTGAGCTAACAGAGGTAAGATTGGATCTCTATGCATATACAGACTAGTTTTAGTTAGTTGGTTGCATTTTAAAAAGTATTTTGAGGATATGTATAATTCAATTAGATAGCAAAGATTGGCGGTTGTCTACTTTTTCATTATGGTTATAAATTTGAAGATTTGTTAAAAGATTATTGAGCAAAAAATAGTTAAAATGTACGTGTTGTTCTGATGGTCATTGTAGCCTATGTCTGAATTTTATTATTATTATTATTATTATATTAAATATATTTGTTGATTACTAGAAATGTTTGGTATTTTTGTGAGGTGATGATTGCCATAACTCCGAATTTGATCGGATTCGGAACGTGATAAAAATTTAAAATTATCAAAATGGATTAGCACCAACTAAATGTCTTATGAGGTCTTGTTGTTTCCCCCATCCAACCATCTGGGCGTCCACATCAGCAAGAGTTGGACAATCTACGTAGCTTTGCCTTCATTGGATTGCTTTTAACCAAGATAGCAATGTTAAGCACCTTTTCCTCTTTGTAATATGATAGAATTTCTCGTCGGCTATACGCATCATTATCACCGAATCAAACTTTCTGAAAGATATTGGCACTCCCACTTGCGACATTCGTTGGTTCCGGGAAGGAGCCATGTATCCATCACTTCGCATTATCCATGTATCTTTACATCCTTCTTTAGTTGAGACTTTTTTTCCGGAGTTACTGGAAGTCACTTGAAGATTCTGGGAGCTGATGCTATATGATGTCACTTTGACCCGAAAGGATTGGCCGCTAAAGTTGGCGAGTGAAGTTTATGGTTTAGTCTAACCAGAACCAGTAACATCCATGGATTAGTTAATGGATATGGGTTGGGTTAGGTTAGGTCTCAAATTTATTGGTGAAGCCAAGCATGTGCAAGCCTATTATATTGGTAGTGCAAAGGATCCACTGTCACCAGCTAGGCTCAGGAATACAGACTGGTATGGATCCAAAGATCTTGCCATCGCATATAACATTCTGTCGGGCATGAATGAAATATTTCAGCAAACTATGTAATATCCCAAAAATAATCTCTTATTGAATAAAAAATAAAGTTAAAAAATGCTTGTAACTCAAGTTCTTCTATTATCAATTAACTTTCATTCAAATTTTAGAATCATGTATTTTGGCCCACTAATAAATTTATTGAACTAACAAATCGGCTTGGAGCGTTACAAATGGTATCAAAGCCGATTCGAACATGCAAAAAAAGAGAAAAAAGGACTACTCATGAGATGATGGTTGAGTTTCGCCATGGCATGAAGCCATCATTATAGCACCAATGACCTATCTCAGGATGTAAATTCTGACTAACTTATGGCGTGAGACGAGAGCTTTGTTTCATAAGAAGGAAAGATTGTAATATCCAAAAAATAGTCCCATATTAGATGGAAAAAAAAAAAAAAAAGTAGAAGCGCTTATAACTCAAGTTCTCCTATTGCCGATTAATTTTTGCTTGAATTTTTAGGATCATATGTTTTGGCCCATTAACAAGTTAATTAAATCAACAATTGAGCTTAGGACATTACAAACGATTTAGCTTAGCATAAACTTCCAAGATGTCGTTCGATGTTAAGAAAAATCAAATGAAATATTTCCAGGCTATTTCAGCCCTTTCAAGAAGAACAAAGTAGAGTGCTTTGAGGCATCTGTTGTACATAAATAAAAGGTTCATCAGCCATGATTGTTGATTCGGTGACTCCATGATCAATTAACCCTCATGCTTTGAGGCAACAAATCTTGTGCATTATTCCGTTTGACACTTGGTAAATAATTGTTTAACGTAATTACCATCGGTACCGTCTGGAGTACTGTGTCCCTCTTAACGAATTAGAAGACCTCGTAAAGATCTAATTTTCCATACAACCCTTTTTGCCTTCCTAATTTCTTGTTCTAATTACTGAAGTTGGGCAGATGTCTCACTCCATTACCTCAGAAGAAGGAAAAAATAAAAAAAGTAGTTGGGCCTTCAAAGGAGTGCTATTATTAATTAGCTCAATGAGAAAATCCAACAACTCCTCTAGCTCTTTATGCGCTTTTATCCGCCATGGTTATGTTATCCAGAGAGATGAATAGAAAACAAGCTGCTTTAGGTTATGATAACTCTAAGAGCATATGGGCATCATATATAACGATATAAGAGCATTGTATAAAGAGTTAGAATGGTTGAGATTAAAATTTTATTTTCAAAAAAAAAAATGATAAAATAGTATGATAGCTGAATTCTTGGATTATTGGAAACCAGTACTTCCCTGGCTGAGAATTTGGTGACCCAACCCATAGAGGGATTCTCCAATGCAACAATGCTATGTGTTTCCCTTCTTGAGCAAATTCGGGTAGAATTTATATGTAAACCTCCTCATCATGATAAGGATGTAAAAATGAATTAAGAACATCCCATTGATGTAAATTCTATTCTTTGATTGACGCTAATGTGTGCACACAGCAACTTGTGACCATCCCTAACCTTTGAGGCCAGCTTCCTACTGTTCCATAGTTTCATCTACCTTGTATTTTACTTTATGAACCCATTTGGCTTTAGGGCCATGGAAAAGTGGCCAAGAGAGAGAGAGGTGTGAAGGAGAAATATTTTGGTATGAAACGTTCTGAGCGTGGCCACTAGAGCGGTGAGACAGAGTCTCTGAAACGAGCGTAATAACCAAGACAAGCCGATTAGAGTATGCGAAAGTTGATGGGCAGGAGTAAAAGGCTACTATAGAATAGTGATTGAATTACTAAATTCTGATTAGTTTGGTGGAGCCATGCGACGGTAGGGCGTCGGGAGAATTACATAATTTATGGTACCATTCATAAGAAACTAAAAAATTGATAGAGTTTGCCGTGGTACTTTATTGGTCAAATAGGCTATAGTAAGCACACAAATTCCTATGATGTATATGCACTTGGGTTGTTGGATGTTTAAGCCATGAAGAAGCTTATATTCATTGTCAATTGATGGACTGAACATGGAAACTAAGTTACTCAGCAATTCATGAGGTGTTCGCAAGCTTCAAAATTTAATGCATGAGATTGGACAGCAAGAATGGTCATCTGTGATGGTTAAGAAGTCATGTGAACAGGCATGTGATGGTGTTGCATAACCTTCCCATGGACCTCATACAATAAAGCAGGAGGACCGCTACTTCCATTATTGCTAGTTTCAAAAGAGTAGTCAGCATATTTGAACAAATAACAAACATCACATGGTGAAGAAATAAGGGAAATGTTTGGAATAGTTAAAGAGGGACAAGATACACCATCCATGGTTGGATGTCAAAGCCACGTATGCCATATGTTGGTGCCCATTTGTTGATGAGTGTTGGGTGGATTTGTGTTAAGTCCATCTCACATCTCATGCACTCTAATCAGCCTCCTCAAGGTTGAGTCCTCTGAAAAAACAATTGGTTGGATAGAAAAGGACAGAACAAGTCAAAGATTGTGCTTCTTTGCGCGCAGATAAAAAAGATTAAAATTGAAATTATGGAACATAGAGAATATCATTAAGATGAATAGAAGAGACAAACCCAATATTTCGTAGATGTGTGACTGGAATAGATGCTTGCTTACCCATGTTATTTCTGGTGAATTTTGATAAAGCGTTCGGATGTGGTCATATCTATGATCCAAGTGTATTTTGAAGGGTCAAAAGATTTATGTTAAGAAAGATACTGCACAATTGGCAACGGTAGAGGCAAAAACATTGATCATATTTAGAGCAAGTCAAATATGAGGTTAGATTAGATTTGGACCAGGCTACACAAAAGCAATTAGCTATGATACTTATTTTCAGGACTAGTTTGATACAATTATTGAGTTTATATTTCTGACTATATTTAGTTTAATCTTAAGGAGAAAATCCGAGGCCTACCTATCAAGCTTGAATTTCCATTTTTTCCCCTTCATCTAGGCTCTAGTAAAATTTAAATTATATTTTAACCAATACTGATTTAATTTCCTCATATGCTAATAATATAATTTAATAATATAAATAAATAAGTAAAATCTATTCGGTTTTTTTTTTTCTTTTTCAGGTTAGATTATTGTTTATATAAATTATGTCTACAATATTAGGTTAAATAGTTAAAATATGGTAATATAATTAATATATAACCATATATATAAAGGTCAACTTCAAGTTATACCTAGGGTAACATTAAGAGAATTGAGTCTTATCGAATTGAATGATAAGGGTTTTACATTGATAATTCTAACAATTAGATTTGATCTACTATCTAACTCATTTACATATTTAAAAATCATATGATTTGAAGATTCCTAATCAAAAATTGATAAAAAATCAAACAATCTATATAACATCAAATTTTGCCTTCTTAACATATAGGCTAGGGGTTTCAAGATTATTTGAATTTTGACATACAAGTAGTTTAGAGATAATAGTTCAAATGGCTCAGATCATCAATGCTAAACTTTCATTATCCAATTCTAAAAAGGCTATAACTCTAAGAATTTCATGAAGTATAATTTGATATGGATCATAAATGAAATATATAATATAATATATATAGATTCTCATATTGGACGAGGCTAGGTTATTTTTTAATTTCCCAAATGCAATATGATTTTCAAATAGGATCTTTTTTTTTGCTCAAACCCATCTGGCAGGCCCATTTAGTGCCAAAGCCTCCAAAATTTTGAACTGGGCTAGATGGGCTACTTGGCCCATTACCAGCTTTAGCCATAATAAGCAGACTAATGAGCTGATTGGTATGGTTCTCCCTTAAGTCCTGGCTTAGGTAAATTAGACACAGAATTTTCCGAGATTGTTTGGCTGCCTTGTTGCTACATTTGCAGATCTTTTGTTTGGTTGGAATGTTGCAATTATTCGAATAACAAGAAGACTTTCTTTTAGCTGAAAGTTTGTGTTGTAGCATAGAAAGCTTTAATACCGCTTATTGTAATATAGAAAGCTGTGATACCACTTGTGACAGTGGAAGCTCTGTTACTACTTAGTATGACTAAGATATGCAGGAAATAAAATAATAAAGAGTAAGACAAAAGGGTAAAATCAAAATAAGAAAAAAAATATGTAGGGATTTACATGGTTCGGCCACTAATCTACATCCATGGGCAAAAAAATCCAAGGGATAAAATACCGAAAAGCAAGACAAAAGGTAAAATCAAAATAAGAGAGAACATACATAAGGAGTTATATGGTTCTGCCATTGGTCTATGTCTACTAACGAAGGAGAGTAGATAATTCACTATCAAGAAATAAACTAGAGATTACAAGAATTATTCCTTCCTAAACTCTAGAATTTTTACGATCTCTTCCCTATCAAAGCCTTTCTTTCTCTCTCCCAAATTTCTAGACCCGCATATACTTAATAGGATCTCTCCTAAATTCTCTCACAATAACTCTCTAAGTTACCTGAGATTGCCCTAAAAGCTAGATTTACATGTGCTTATATAAGAGAAGAATATCCAATATCCTGTATGGACTAGGACTAGAGTTCTATAAGGATATAGAAACATATCCTTTATCTTCTGAATTGTAAGCTTGTATGAACTAGAATTGAAGTCTTACTTGAATATGGAAAAACATTTTCTTCTTAAGCTTGTGAATTTCAAAACAAACTCTAACAAATCTCTACCTTAGCTTGAATTCGTAAGTGATGTTAAAAAGATAGCTAAAATTTCTCTCTACTATTGGGGCACAACTTACGTGTTGCAAATGCTAATTAAGTTCTAATAATGCTTAAACTTGGCCATTAAAAGAGACTTACTAAAATTAGCTATCTCTTATACTGCTGACAAAGCATAAGTTACCAAAAGTTTTTGAATCATATCTCTATGGTGGCCTTATTTCTCCTCTTGGTTTTTCCCTATCAATACCAAATTGCACAATCATAAAACTGCCTAGTGTTTTAACTAGAGAAGTATGCTACATTAAGTCTAATGTGGAGGATGAGGGTATAGTAAAACCTTGCACCACATATAACTTCTTAGACCACTTGGTCTTCTCAAGAGTCCCAAAGAGATAAAATTCTTCTTCAAATCCGAAACATACCAAAGTTCTTGCTATGCCATCAAGTAGCCTATTTCGAACCGTTCCAATTCCAACAATAGGGCATTTTGCATTGTTACTCATTAACATAATTCCACCTTAAATAGGCTTATATATAGAGAACCAATCTCTGTTGGTACATATATGATAGGAACAAGTCAAATCCATAATACATTCATCCTTTAATCTAGCTTCTTCAGTTATAGAGAGAACATTACCAAAATCATCCAAATCTTCTTATGTCAAACTAGCCTCAGTACTCTTATTAGCTTTCTTTTAATCCTGTTTATCACTATTTTGCTACTTATTGTTCAACTTATATCAGTCAGCATTGATGCGCTCTTTCTTTTTACAATAGTTACATGTCAAATTTTTATGCTTCAACTTTGATCTAAGCTTATCTCTACCATAAGTCATTAGATCAACCTCTGACCACCAAGCCTTCTCCCTGATTGTCACTTACTTTATCCATTATCTGTATTTCAATTAAATCTTTAGAGAATAAAGCTATTTTAACTCTTCCATAGAAAGAGAATTTTTCTTATAAAGCAAAGTATCTCTACAATATCTATATAACTTAGGCAAAAGAACATAACAATAAGCGAGCTTCATCTTCTTCCTCATCTTAATATTAATTAATCACAAATTCATGATAATCAAACTAAATTGATCCAAATGGAACTTAATAGATGTGCCTTTAGCCATGCATAGTGTGAAAAAATAAAGCTTCATATTCAACTTATTTAATAGGAATTTTGTAAGATATAGCAATTCTAACTTTTACGATAATGAAGCAGTCATCTTCCCATCTATAGCTTCATAGAATGTCTCATCAAACAAGCTTAACTATATTGTTGTTAGGGCCTTGGCATCATCTCTTCCTTCTTCTCCTCATTCAACTTCAGAGACATAAATTCCTTTCTGAAAAGTGCCTTCTGCATCCTTATTGTATCAAAATAGCATGCGTTTTAACTTGTCATAAGTCGAAGCTATTAGTGCAATCAAACTTTTTAATTTCAAAATTCATCATTATCTTTAACGAAGAACTGAATATTTGAGCAAAATAATAGAAGGATTTCTGATTTCACCAAATAAGCCTTTCGACATACTGAGCTCAACCAAGTAAGGCTCTTAACTAGCCCATCAAATAAGCCTCACAAGTAATTAAACTCTCCAAATAGGCTTCTAAATTAATTAAACTCACCAAATAAGCCTCTAAGTTTACTAAGTAAGCTATTTCAACCCACTAAGCTCATCAACTTAAATTCTCAACTAACTAAGCTTTCCTAAAAAAAAGTCTCTCTTAAACTTTTCAAATAGATCCCTCATCAATTAGACTTTCCAAACAAGCCTCTTACCAATTAGATACCTACCTACCAAATCAACTGAGTCCATCAAAGTAGCCTTCCTAAAATAATTACTCTTCTTCCAAGTTATTCCAATTCAATCCTGAACTTATTCCAAACTTATTCTGGCTAAAATAGCAACCCTCTTTTTTTTCATATTTTAAAAGGAATTTTTTATTTTTTTTATTTTTTATTTTTTTGTGTTTTCCTCGCCCCCCGGCGTCCAAGCATGGCAACCGTCACTAAGATTGAACCACCACAAACCAGAGGCCGCCGCTTAAGGCCAAATCCTTCGGCTTCTTCAATCTCCAATGTCTGAAGAAGAGATCCCACTGCCGATCACCACCACGCCACCAGCCGAGTCTGCTGTATAAGACTCACTTTGCCAAATCTTCTTCCACCCGGTGGCGAGGGATCGAGTTGAGCCTACCAATTGGTATCCAATAACGAGTCTCTCACTCCCTCGAGACACCGGATGTCATCCTCGCCGGTGGCAAAGGCCAAAAGGTTGAAATCTCACCAGATCGAAAACTCCTCCACATGGCCGAGCATTCTTCTCCAGCGACAATTCTCACGACGGCTTCGACAGCAGCAAACCACCGCTTCTCGCGACAATTCTCAACGACGGCTTCGACAGCAAACTCCACACAGCCGTCGGTTTTGACCGCAACAAACCACAAACCAGCCAGCTCTGACCTCGTCGGACTCGCCTCAACCGTATCGACTCCGGCCACCCTCTGGAGTTCCCTTGCCGGCCTCAACCACGATCACAGCTTCAAAATTTGTGCAGACACTCCACCGGATCAATGCTGCTCTAATAATAAACTTAAAAGCAAACTTAAGATTCATGCAAATCGGTGACACTATTTCCACACACGTGCTGCTTCATAATTCGTGCAAGACCAAAAAGGCTGAAACCCAAATTAATCTTTTAGATTCAAGAAACCCTAGGACCACTCTTATACCACTTATTGTAATATAGAAAGGTCTTGATACCATTTGTTGTAACATAAAGAAATTTTGCATACCACTTGTTGCGACAATGGAATCATTGATACCATTTAGTCTAACAAAGATGTGCAGAAGATAAAACACCAAAGATAAAGATAAAAGGATAAAATCAAAACAAGAGAGAAAATACATAAGAAATTAAATGGTTCAGCACATATATCGAATATGATCTCTTTTGAACTCTTTCACAATAACTCCCAGTTACCCATTATTGCCTTAAAAACCATAGCTATATATTTTTATATAGAAAAGGAATATATAATGTTTTACATTAATTAGAACTAGAGTTCTATAAGAATATAGAAATATATCCTTTTTTGTCTTCTAAATTCCAAGCCAACATGGATCAAGACAAAAAGTCCTAATTAGATGTGAAAATTCTTTTTCTTTTTAAGCTTGTGATTTTCAAGACAAACTCTAATAGTTTGAAAGCATAATTCTTGTCCCGATTAGGAGGATAACTAATAATCTCATAACACTGATACTTAGAGCAACCCCTGAGACTACAAATATTTCTAAACATAATTTGACTTGAGTCAATCATTTTGTGAGCATTTGACTTAATTAATAGCATTAATTTGAATAGTCTAGTGTAGCTGTAATCTCATGAAGAATTCCGTTTAGGAATAAAATTTTTATACATAACCAATCTTAAGTCTGAATAAAGAAGAAGGTTTGCGATAGGTTAACGGTTAGTATAAAACTATAGTCATACTCTATGAACATGAATATAAAAAAGAAAAAAATATGGCTCAAAATTAAACTAAATGAAATAAAAGGATTCATGTAGCCGATTTCAATTAGTTTAGAATTAATATTTTATTATTATTATTTTCACCGTTATCGTCATCATCTTTGCCATAAAAGGGAAGTAGGGAACTATGGAGCTGAATAGATTTTTTGTTGCTCTTCTTGACAAACCAAAGCATCTACACCATGATTTGGATTTGACTTTTGACAGTACCAAAAGAATCACTCCAAACCAGTAGAAACTGACAAACTTTTTCTTGCTTTTAGAAGGTATAATTTCCTTCGAGGCACCACAAGAGCAAATGGATAAATTCATATGACTTTCAACTCATGCCAAAGGCTTTTCAGAGCAATAAATTAGACTAGAATAAATAACTGACCACAAGTCTTCCTATATTTGTTCTCATGGTTTTTTCAAATACCGATCCTATTCCTCTATCAATAATAGCAGTAAAATATGCATTCTTTTTGCCCCTTAAATTCAAGTTCCATACCCCCTCTTGGAGATGTAGTCATACTAATTACAAGAACTTACCATGCTTTCATCTTTCTAATTCTCTACCATAAAAAACCACCTACATGCTAGCCCAAATAATTTAAATGATGGTAACAATAAGCAAGAAAAGAATATAATTTAATTTAAATGTTCGTTTTTTGCACTGTAAAGTAGTCTATGCATGAGAATGACTACTTTTATTTATGGGATTTATAGCCTTTTTAAATGCTATTGCAATAATTTTTTCAATGTGGCTGGTGGTGTCCAAATATGCGCTGTAGATAAAAGAAACTTTTGAAAATCCTAATATCTACATGTAATCAAAGTAGCATAATAAAAACAGATTTAGAAAGAAATCAGAAAATAAAGTTAAAACTGCATGCAAGAAGATTGAGTTAGAAGAAAAAATTAAAAGGAAAATTAAGAAAATAACTAGAAGCTAGATTTGGAAGAGAAAATGTAGAATTACAAGTTAAACTAAAGTTATGAAATAATTAGAAGACCTCACATGTTGAACAACGACACACCAATTGAAAATTGGAAGAAATCTTTTAAAAAAATTAAATATTACATAATTGCTTTATTTTAAGTATATGCATGGGATATTTATAGGAGAAACTTTTAAGTAAATATTTTTTCCTAATTCCCATAGGTGATGTTTGGTTATTGGTTGTACATAAGTTATTTTTAGAAAACATGAGTTTTGTAAAAATATGTTTTTTTATCAAAATTGGGGGAACCTATTTTGAGAAAATTGTAGACCCCAGATTTCTTAGCTTTTTGGCTTTATAAGACATCTATATATTAGTTTGAAATTAAGACTTAGTTGTTGTATGAGATATCTAGATTAGTTAAAGTTGTTAAAATATCTTTTCCAAAGAACAATTTAATAAAATTCTATGGATATTAGTATTGTACAAAAAAAAAATTTGCCAAAACTTTCTAAACAAATAGTATTATAACCCTATAAGATTACTTTAAGAACCCAAAATCCCAACTCAACTTAAACAGAGTTTGATCAAGTTGATTCTAAGAGTGAACTGAGTATTCGATGATTCTTGAATATTAAGACTTGATCATATGCATACATGCATACCCTTGATATCCTTGTTTCGAATGCTTTTAATCCAAAGAATTCAATTAAATTGAAGTTCAAAAGACAGATTTTGGTACAATTAGAATTCATACAAAAATTGAGGTGATTTGGAGAGTTAAAATCCATATCGTAGCTTTTTTTTTAAAAAAAAAAAAACTCCTCCTAATATTTACTTCTTCCTTCTATTCCCTTTCCATCTTTCAAATTATATTTTTGCAAACTTGAAATACTTGTTCCTCATTTTTGTGTACTTTTGATAGGCTTGAGATCAACTTAATTAGGAAAGATATCATACTAATATTTTTTTAATGGTCATAAAGAATCAACTTAATAAAAGCTAAAAAAATAATAATACCTATTTAGAGGGATAATATTAAAATTTTGTATAGATTCAGTTCATTTTAATTTATTCCAAAAAAAATAGAATTTAATTGAATTCTAATATTTTAATATTTATTAAAAACACATGAATTCTACCGTAGATTCATTTCAATTCTATTCTATTAATAAAATTCAATTGAATTCCTCTATTTTTAAGTGATTCTTTTGTTTGGAATGCTATTAAGCAGAAAGAACCTAATTAAATCGAAGCCAAAAAAAGCATATTTTCACATGATTAGACTTCACATAAAAATTAGTATGATTTGGGAAGCTAGAATCCATCTTGTAGGGCCTATTTATTAAAAGACTATAATACTCCTTTTTAACACTTACTCGTCGCTTCTGTCTTCCCCTTCCATGTTCTAGATTACACTTTCTTCACCGCCCCAAATTGACAACTCTAATCCGAGACCAACTTGATTATAAGGTTTGGCAGAAGATGATCGGCACCAAAGCTTTGGAAGTAAAAAAGCGAAGAAATTTGGTGCCAAAATAATTTAAATTTTTGACAAGTGTCAATAGCGCAAGAAGTAGAGGTGTTGTTTTCCACCTAATAACTCCCTTGACGAAAAGGGAAAGGAAAGCCATGATGCCTTTGAAAAAGCTAGTAGCCATAAGATGATGTGATGTGCTGTTTTTCTTGTGTTTTTCATGTTCTCTTCTCATATACGTAAGCTTTCGAGGAATAAAGACAAAGAATCGTGTAAAGAGAATGTGACTATAGAACTTGGCGTTCAAAGAGCGAGCTAAACGGTGAAGTGCTACCATACTGCTGAATTTGAAGCCAATTACAAGTTATACATGATCAAATGGCAAGATAATTTATACTTCAATCTCTTAAGAATATGAAAGAGCGAAGCTACATACTGGTAACGAATATTAAAAAAAAATCAATCTACTAAAAGCTATAAAAAAATATAACTATTTAGATTGATAATATTGAAGCTTGTTATGCATCCAATCCGGTTTATTCCAAACAATAAAATTAAAGTTTATTCCAAGCAAACAAGTTCACCTCAATCTAATCCTATTGATAAAATTCAATCGAATCTTACTGTAGGATTGAATCCCAACGGAGCGTTTAAGATGGCAACTATCTGTTGTCGCATTGCCGGGATGAAACCACTTCGATTTGGAATCCGCGGTGTTGACTCGGTGCTCGACGTTTTGCCAGTCAAATATATCGATCTCTACCTGTATATTTCTCCAGCGAGGTCCCAAAGTGTGCGTCGAGGCGTCGAGGCCTCTCGTCCGCCGAAAACGGACTCAGAGCGGCGACGGCGGCGGCAAGGGGAGGGGGCGAATTGAGCTCCGAGGCGAGGAGATCCGCGTTGCTTCCGCAAGAACAACGTCAAGTTTTTTATTTTATTTTTTTCTTTTCTTTTCTTTTCTTTTTCTTTCAAGACAATACGTCTCTCTCATACTCCGTGGCTTGAGAAGGGACGGGATGGGGGAAGTTCAGATCAGCAGTTCTAAGGCTTTTGCGCTGCATTTTCTCTGCGCCGTGGCCTTGGCGGCCGGCTACTGCCTCGCCCGAGACGTCTACGCTCTCAGCCTCGTCTCCCACCCCGCCCAAACCCTCCATCTCCTCCTCGTAATATCGCACTCCTCATCCTTCCTACATTTCAAACCCCTTCCCCTCCTAACTATTCCCCATCGCAGGTCTTCGAAGGACCGGTCGTTATCGGAATCTACAGCTGGATTCGTCGTGACCCTGACCGTTGCTCGGTAACCCTGCCACCTGTTTGTGTTATTGCGCCTATTCAATTTTGGTCCTCTTTTCTTTTAGTTTATGATCTGAAGGTGAGTCTTTGGCAGTATCTTAAAGCTGTTGGGCGAGGGTTGCTCGGGCTTCCCATTGGTAAGATTTCACTCCTGGTGCTTTCCATGATTTTGGATTTTGTATTTTTAGGATAGATTTGGAATTGTTTCTGCTGCTTTAGTTTAATATTTCATCCAGGGTAAACTAAAATGGCATAAGTGCTTCATTAACCAATGTTCTTTTGGCGAATTATTCTTGAATTATACCAAGATCTGGTTTAGATACTCTGTAGCATAATTATAGATGGCAGGAATATTTTCCATTGTCTCTGCATGGAATGTTGGAGAAAAGAAAGATCCTGAAACCAAGTTGTAAAATATCAGTGTTTGGTTTTGGTGTCTGCTTAGGTTTGCACGATAGTTTTGGGTGTAAAAGAGTAGATATTGCGAGGTAGCTCAAGTCGATTACCTAATTGTTGAATAATAAGTGTGATGGTTAAATGTCTCTTCTCAGCTATAAAATGTTACCTTTTATAGGAAAATTATAATCAGTAAGGTCCAGTAGCTATAGATTAGGAAACCACTTAGCAGCAGATGTTAACATCTGCCTTATTATGTCTCTTCAATCAGGATATGGGATATTACTCTATTATGATGTCACTCTTCAATCATTCGGTCAATCTTTAGCTATTCGAATTCGAAAGTGCAATTCTTAGTAGGGCATTGAGTGCCACTATCTTGCAGTGAGATGTATTTGCAATAAGACATGTACAAGTCAGCAGATGTTTTTACTTTTACCAAAAATTCGATTTTGTAACCATGAGCATGGATAGGTTACCTCTCATGCAGATACATTTAGAAGGAATAGCCAAGGGCAATGATTTCTAATTCTGGATGATATAATCTCCCTGTGGGAGGCATCAGGTGGAAATTCTTGCCTGGAAAGTAAAAGCATGGTATTTTCTTCTCAGGTTCGTAGTAACAATGCAAGAAAGAAATTTTATTTTTTTTCAAAATATACGTACCTTCAATTAAGAGACATAGATAATGGAGGGCAACTTTCAATTGCTGAGAAGCTTCTCAAAAATGTTAAAGTGCTTTTGAGTCTGCTTGTGCATAACATACATAATAAAGACAAACAGAAAATTAGGAAATTTTCTGAATAAGAAACAACTGATTACATCTATTTGGTATCAACTTACATCAGCTGAGATCATTATACTGGAAGCAGATGCATATAACTAAGCAATTTATGTGCTTATCTATTCCATGTTCCCTTCCTCCTCTATTCTGTTTTCTAGGATTTGTTGCTGGATTTGGACAGAATTGCATAATCCACACATGGAAAACAAATATATATGTGGCAAGTTAACTCTAGGAAGTGCTAAACTACTTATCTTCATCACTAATTTATTTTGATTTGAACATAACATTGAAAACAGCTGTAATTTGTCAAACAAATTATGTGCTTTCTTATTCTCTCTTTCATTCCTCAAATATCTTGCTGTACATGCTTAGTTTCTTTCGCTAGTTTGAGATTAGATCATGAGAGGCAAGTGTGAGGTACTGAGACAGGATAATTGGAGCCTTGGAGAGGTTGAGCTAAGAAGAGGCCTTGACAAGAAGGTCTTTCTGTCTTTATCCACTAGATAGGGGAGGGGGTGGGGGGTACAAGTGGGAACTGGTGAGATAAATTGGGAGATATGAAGAATTGTATGCAGGATCAATGGGATCATGGTTATGAGGAATGATATTCAGTTGGACCCCTGGATTAAAGGAAAGTGTCTGTGTGCGTGTGTGCATGTGTTTTTTTTTAAAAAAAATTAAATAAAGAAAGATAAATTATGCATAACATGGATGGCGTTGTCTGGAACTGAGGTAAAACTCTTTCAAATTTGCTATTGACTTGTCACATCAGCCCAAAATCTCTTTTTGTTTTGCCTGCATTCTATCTGTCTGCATTTCCTTTATTCCATTTTACCCCTTATGCCTTTTGAAAATATGGTCTTTTAATAAATTTTATTAATTAGATCTAATGGCATTTTGATTAGCACTATTGACAGATGGAACCTTTTCAGCATATTCACCCTCTCATATTATAAAAAAGTATATATATTTGCATTAAGTTTTCTATGCAAATAGAAGTTCATGAAACAACCATGCTGAGTGCATCAATGCTGTCGTATCTCCTTTATCTTGACCACAACTCCACTCGACAAGTAACCAACTAGAACACCTTAATAAATGATCAATATTGTCTTTTAGAGTGCACTAGTACATTCTTTTTTGCTATTATTTAATTTATCCTGTATCATTGGATAGGATGGTGTTTAAACTCTGCTGGGGCTCGACTTGAGCTTACTATATATTTAAGCTCTTAATTTTTTGAGCCAGTTGAGCATGATCTGTTCTTGAGCTGAGCATGAGCTTCTGCTTATATTTGTTTGCCAATGGCATTTTGGGTTCAGCTGGTTTATAGGTGACAATAATGTGGCTTGAGTTGGGCTTGTTTTTCAAATTAAAGGTCATTAAGGAGTTGCTTATGTAAGCCTGAGTTATTCATGAGCATGTTGGTTCATTTGTTGCCCTAGTCATCAATGTCCTGCTTTATTTTCATTGTTGAACCCATAAAATGACGTCTCTATGCATGGATCCTTGTAAAATGTCTTCTTCATGATATAAAAAGGTGATGTGTTGTACCAATCTTAATTTAGAATTGTTCTGCAGTGCTCTGAAAAAGAAGAACAATGTAAGCAATGCAACTACATGGCATCTTGGTGACCAAAGACTTATATTCCTGATAATATATTTGCTTCTAGTCTACATCTGTCTCCCTATGATTTTTTTTTTTTATCATAATTTTCTAAAATCAACATTTCTAGTGAGGGGACTGCTCCAATTTTACAATATTAAATTAGCCATATAAGAAATTAAACATGGGCTAAACTGTCCAAGATGTGTTGAATGTCTAGCATCTATCAGTTAGGTTGATGCAATTGATGAAAATTTTCTGTCATTCTTTTATTTACTAAATACTCTGTGTGATTTCTAGTGAGGGGCCTGCTCCAATTTTACAATATTAAATTAGCCATATAAGAAATTAAACATGGGCTAAACTGTCCAAGATGTGTTGAATGTCTAGCATCTATCAGTTAGGTTGATGCAATTGATGAAAATTTTCTGTCATTCTTTTATTTACTAAATACTCTGTGTTAGCAATAACAGAACTCCATGGTTGCTTAAATGATGTCATGGTGATGAAGTGATAACACTGAATTTTTGAAGTAATGTTTGGATTTTTTGCTCTAAGAATTCATCTATGGTGAAGAATCTTTTTTTGAGGCATCAACTTCAAATACATAACGAGGCTTTTTAAAATTTGGAGCAATAATTTTATAACTCCCTTCCCAGTGTTCCGATGGAAGTCAGGGTTCTCTCATCTTGAGAGAAAACTAACTAATTAGTTGGTTTTATAACTTATTAAACTTGCATTTATTTAGTATAGGGCTTTTTTTGTATGCATACTCTTTTGTATTTAATATATTTAGTAGCATCCATTATCCTCTCGTGTTATTCATAATAGTTCTGACCATTCAACTTCTTTGATTTCTTCACTACACCAGTAGTCTCTTTATTCTCTTATTCTATACATGATATTACTAGAGGATATGGTATAATTAGATGTGGCTTGTACTTTTCAGGGGCTTCAATAAATGCATTTGGGGCAATTGTTTTGGGTGCACCTATTGGTATTAAGTAAGTATAGTGATACATACTTTACCTATGCTGACAATTTCTCCTAATCTTATGTCTCAAGTTTTAATTATTTTATGCGTTAGGGGCATATGACAAAATTAAAGCCACTTTTCTTAGCATTCAATTGAAAACTATTTCTTGAATGCATTATGCATAAATTTTAACATAGATACATTATTCATCACTATTAAGGCTTTCATATTTTTGCATTGGATGTAGTTATTTGACAAGGACAATCTACTGGTCGCTTCTCATGTCATTGTTCACTGTAAGTAACCCATCATTTGTTATTGATGATTACCTCCAGTTTAGCTTAGCGAATATAAATGACAATGCAAAACCTGTGTGGATAGTTTATATCTTCTAAGTTGTGGTTAAAAATGATTGCCATTGTACAAATGATTTATTTTACCAACTTATGTATGTTAAATTCTCATAACTTTCTTGGGGGCTTTTTCTACTTTGTCCTTGTGAATGTTGACTAGGAATTTTGCCAAAGGATTCCAATGTGAACGAGTACTACATGTAGGAAGCATTGGCAGAAAACTATGAAAGCGATATCAATGCACACAGCCCCATGAGGTGGGGGACTGCAGGGGGTTACCTGCTACTGAGAGTGTGGAATTGGGTACCGTGCACGGAAGATTCCTGAAGTATGGCTATTAACATCACTTCATCCAAAACCAAATCCAATTCAGAAAGAATATATGCGACTTGAGAATCTATTTGAACCAGAGTGCTTCCAAAACTAATTGCTAAATTTTTAAGACATGTGTTGTCATATAGGCTCTATTTGGTTGCGAGGAAAGTGAAAAATAAAGAGATAAATCAGCAGGAGAAAAGAAAACAAAAGAAAAAGAAAGGAAAGAAAATTGAGTATTTTCTTCAGTTTTGTTAACCTAAGAAAAATGCAAAGAAAGTTGTTGAGGAAGTCATTAAGATATGATTATCTTAAACATCTTATTTGGATTTCATTTTCTCTCAGTGAAGAAGAAAATTTTAGAGTTGTTAGAGAAAATTCTGGTCATATATTTTCTGTTTAAATTCACTTCCTGGATTTTCTTTTTACTACCAAACAAAAACCAAAAAAAGCCTTAGGCTTATTTGGTCACCAAGAAAATGAAAGGGAAAAATAGGCAAAACATTGGAAGAGATGGAAAGAAAAGGGAAGGAGATAAAGTTAAGTATTTTCTTATGTTTGGTTGAACTAAGAAAATTGTAGAGTTGTGGAGAAAGTGGTTGATATTTGATTGCCTTGAATCCTTTATCTACTTGAATTTTTTCTTAAAATCACTACCAAGTTTTAAAATACTGGTACCGACCATGGTACTGATTTTCTACTGACTTTTATGATGTTGGTTCATACCATACGGCCCATACGGACTTATGGTATGGTGTTGAGTTTCTGTAGCTATTTTTTTTGATTTTTTGATTTTTTTTTTAACTTTTGATGTCTAGAATGATTGTTAAGTTAATTTTATTTTGCCTTTTCCATGTTGAAGTGGTTTTTGATGGTTGTGTGATGCGGGATTGCTGGTAATGATATTGACACCTTGTAACTTCAATAGGGTTTAAGAAACTAGAAACAAATAGAAGTGAAACAATGCAAGTCATTCATAATATTGTAATAAAATAATGAGTTTGAGTAAATCATCCAATATTTTTTCAATTTCAGGTGTTGTTTCTATGGTGCTCAAATACATCCAAGCCTTGTTCATATTAGTTCCTTGGATCTGATACCATCCTGAATATTGTCCTTATCCTTCATATGGTGTCCAATATTGACTTGGATAAGCCTTCTGATACCATGGCTGCATGTATGTTTGGTAGTTGTAGGAGCCAGACACCATCCCTGCTTAAGGTAATAGCATCATAGTATGACTCTTAACCATACCTACATCTTTAGAAGGGACAATGTTGTGTAGGATTGTATTCCTTGGGAAATGATGACTGACGATATACGCATGGATCATATGTGGATAGAAAATATTATCCACTCTAGCTATACAATGCACTT
Organism: Metroxylon sagu; assembly: GCA_017589505.3. Taxonomy (NCBI): domain Eukaryota; kingdom Viridiplantae; phylum Streptophyta; class Magnoliopsida; order Arecales; family Arecaceae; genus Metroxylon; species Metroxylon sagu. The sequence continues at coordinate 712,838 of JACVBY030000634.1, read as the reverse complement.
GCAGATTTGGATCCAGTATATGACGATGACTGCCATCCACCATGGCTCTTTGATGCACCAGTAGATCCATCTCTTCTTTGTGACAATGATGACTTTTGTCCACCATGGCTCTTCAATATACCAATAGATCCATCTCCTCTTTGTGACAATGATGACTACTGGCAAGATCCCATTTCTATGAGTCTGTTGAAGCTCTAATATCTATGCTTTGCAATCGTCAAGAAATCTCTTGGTATTCTCTCTCTTTGATGCTGATGCTCTCGAGCTTGTCACATTTCATGAAATATGCTCATGATTTGATTATTTAGCTTGCCATGTCTTGCAACAATTCTCTGTGCCCTCTTCCTCACTGTTTCTAGCTCTTCCTCCGGTCTCTTTATTTCTATAGGATCCAAGTTCTGATGTCATGTGTTATATCCTGTTGAACTTTGAAACCCCATCCTAAAATTTTAGAAACCTTTCAAGACATTGTTATAAAATTTTCTCACTTGAGCTGGATATTAATTTCACTCGTCCAGTCATCATCCTCCTATTAATCCTTGATGATGATGGTCTATTTTTCTGTTAAGAGTGGCAATGCTGTTAGTTGTAGGTCCGATTATAGATATGAAGTTTTGGATTTTCTTTTGCCATCTTTGTAGTGACCTAAAAATTGGTAAGTAGCCATGGTGATGACTAGATTTGCTTTTAAGGGAGGACATCTAAAGAGAAGTTAATTGATGGCAAAATTGTGGCCTTAATCCATGTGACATGGATCTGAGTTTGTATTGGGTGTGGGTACATGTTCAAGCGTAGAAGTCTTTCAATACCTAAGAATTCTAATTATGGAGCCATAACCAAACATCATACCAGCGTTCATGTTTAAGTGTGCAGTGCAGGTACTTGGACTAAATTGAAGTATCTGGGTAACATGGCCCTTAACAAAATGGGCAATGACCAGGGACATGACCGAAAGTTAGTGCTACTCTTTTGAAGCTAAAAGAGGAGACAACCAGCAGGTAGTTGGCCCCAGCCATCAAAATACTATGGGCATTACTTTATGGCAAATGTGTCTGATACATTCATTTGTCAACTCTACAAAATCAGATTAAAACAATAAGAATGAATGGAGATAATACCAACAATACTCAGATCTACAACCTTGAATTAAATTAGTGTGAGAAAGGATGGAAAATCAGCAACTCAATTCATGGCTTGGGTATTTTGAGAAAGAAATAGAACTAAGCTGAATTTGGATTGGTTAATTATAAGCTAGTTAAGAAGACTTACTTGACTTATTTTGGCTGTATCCCCTGTTTTTGTTAAATCTTGTTGCAAATTTCTGCTATAGGGAAATATTCATAATCTACAAGCATTTATTTTAGAAATAGACAAGTGTACAGATTCCGTTTAATGACTAGTGACAATGCTCTTGGTCTACTGGCAGTTTGTTCCTGCAGCTTGTGTTTTTGGCAAATCCAGGATGGATTGGCAACGTATTATATCTTATTCCAAGTAGGTATACCTGTGCTTCTCTATGTGCCACTTCACATTCACAATTACTATTACATGAAGCCAAGCCTTTTTCTTTAATTCTAAACTATTTTTCATCACCAGTTTGTTGGTTGTTATTCCTCTCAGTTCGTTTTAGTATGTTGCATTGCTTACAAATTGGTCCTATTCTATATTCTTTATGCATTATGAAGTATATATATTATCTTTTACAGGCCAATGGAAGGTGTTGATTACATGATTTCTTTACCGGCACATGGAGCTGTTATTGGTGCATGGCTTGGTGCTTGGCCAATGCCACTTGATTGGGAAAGGCCATGGCAGGTAATAGTTCTTTGTTTTTCATTCTTATCCAAAGAGGTTATAAATTGAATTTAATATATTTCATATCTCCTATAGACCTTTGCTACCTCATAGATGCCAACTCTAATATGTCTTTCACTGTTTAAGATCATTGCTATCTAATTTTATCTTGGATTTTGCTGGACATTAATGTAGATACAGGAGAAAACTAGATGAAGCTAAATTTTGAACTATCGGGGATTGTGGTAAATTTTATTTTAAACACATAAGTTGGGCACTCGCTTATCTAATGCCTTTCTATCTTACTGAGCAACTCCATAAAGGTGCTCCCAAATAGCTGCTTTAAATGGATTCCAGCGCAGGACAATGTCTAATAGGAAATTGGATTTGTCTATGCCTCTGAATCCCACATAATTTATGATCAGTCTCAATTTTCTTTTTTGATTCTGGAGATATTATGTCAATAAGGATTTTAATTATATGAAATATAAAAATTGAATAAGAGGGGACTAGTGATGGTCCTTGAAAAGAATTTATTGTATTACCCAAGGTTGGATGAACTATGAACTGGTACTAAACTGGTTTGGTACTTTTTGCCCTTTTTTATTTTTTATTGTTTTTCATTTTTTCTTTTTTATGTGGTATATGAGGCTGAGAGCCTCCCATGAGCTTTCATCCTCTCTTTTATTTTCATTCAAAATCTTTTCATTTATTTAAGATTTCTTATGTAAATAAGAGAATACGCCCCATTTGAATTCAACAAAATTATTAGAAAATCAAATTTTTTAAGAATAAAAAGTCAATTCTTTCTCTCAAAAATAAATTCAGGAAATTTTAGAAAATTGCAGTTTAACAAATATTAAGTTAAGGCACTTCCACTCTAAATAAAAATTTTAAAAAATTAATTTAATTAAAAATGATGATAAAATAAAATATCAAAAAAAATATCTTAAAATATAATTTTTAAGGTTTTGGTCAGCACTTGATTAAACTTATAGGGTTTCCAAACTTAGACAGAATTACATTACTGCAATCCTTACACTAACCTATACCAACTTGATTCATAATTCATCAAAACAATAAAATTAAACTTGCTATAAAATCTTAAAATTAAAATGTATTTCTTAGAGTTCAAAATATGATGTGTCACTAGATCGTCTTAGCTTAGCCAAATATATAAAATGATAAATAATAAACAATAAATCAAAAAAAAAAAAGCAATGAAGATCAGTGGCAGATTCTTCAACTTTATCTTTGGAGTAAATACACGAGAATATGTGAGGATCACTTTTTTATTTTTTTCATTTTGTCTATTAGAAAGATCCCTAAATAGAAGCTCTCCACTGATCCATGAATTAGTCTTTCTTAAAAGAAAATAATTTAAATCAATTTCCTCAAAAGATAAAGGAAAACAAGAAGATTAGTCACTCCGATCTAGTAACAAGTCATAATCTAGTAACACGTAACAATATATTTTAATCTTAGAATTTTATGACAAGTTTAATTTTATTATTTTGATGAGCTATGAATTAAATTGGTATAGTTCAGTGTGAGGTTCACTATTGCTGTGTTCCTGTCTAAGTTTAAAAATCTATAAGTTTGATCAAGTATTGTCCAAAGTTTTATAAATTATATTTTAGAATAATTTTTTTTAATATTTTATTTTTTCATCATTTCTAAGTTAAATTGATTTTTTAAGATTTTTATTTAGAATGAAAGTATCCTAACTTGATATTTACTAAATTGCGATTTTCTGAAATTCATAGAATTTGTTTTTAAGAGGAAGGGTTGTCATTTTATTCTTAAGGAATTTGATTTTTTTAAGGTTTTTGTTGAATTCAAATGAATTGTATTTCCTTATTTGCATAAAAAATCTTAAGAATGATTTTGAATAGAAATAAGAGGGATAAGAGAAGATGTGAGCCACATGACACCAAGTACAGCCTCCCACTCAAAATCAAATCAAACCAAATTAGGTGGGATCAGTTCGGCACGATTCAGGGCCCATACCAAACCAATAGGCTAAAACATACTGATTTTCGGTCGGTTTGGTTTGATTTGAGCCGAATCGGCCGGTTTGATACGATACATCTTACCCTGAGGTATCACCTCTCAACCTACTTTGGAGTTGCCTCTAGGAACGTGGCTTTCTTTTTGTTCTCTTTGATAGACATTTTAGGGATCATATAACTAGAGCATTTGTTGGAACATTTAATCAAACTATAATGCCCATATAGCAGCACAGTGAGCAGCACCATCTTATTCTTTTAGAGGCACTAAAATATTGGATAACTTTTATTTAATGTATTGATGATCTAAAACTAGGTGTTCTCCTGTATTCATCAAGGGAGCTCTCTGTAATTTCTGATGATGGCTCCTAATTATGAGGAAGCTACGCAAAACCATGTAGCATGCCTCTTAATTTCACCAACTACTTATACAACAAAGCTTTTGTTTCTTTTCAATCTCGAAATCTTGATGGGGCAGTCTTTTCTTTCCATTGTGTTAGATTCTAATATGACATTAATTATGTATGTAGGAATGGCCTATTTGCGTCACCTATGGTTCTGTTGCTGGATATTTTGTTGGGATGTTAGCTTCCTCAGTGCTCATACTAGTTCTCAGAAGAAAGGTCCCTGTCAAAGTTGACTAACTACCAGATCACAGGGGGACTTCGGCCTTGATCTCTTGTAACCATCACCGGATTTTTCATGTGAAGGTGCACATGCTTTTAATACATGTGCCATTCCATCAGGGTTTAGCCATGGGGCATCAATCTGTTTTGATTTTATCTCAGATCATTATTGCCCTCTCTCTAGTTAGTCCATTATTTCGTTCTTTTAAAATTTATCTACATGACTCCATTTCTGATGTCCTAATGGTAGATAACTTATTGCTGCCTTTTGTTTTTGGTAAAGGAAAATGAAGCATAGCTCATAATTGTGGCTTGTCACCTTTCCTTCTGATCATTTAAGTATATAATAATAACCATAACTAATAAACTTTGAGATTCTGCAGGTTGATAATAACTATATCCATTAACATTTTGCCAACCATTATGTGAAGAGAGGAAAAGATCCAATGGATGCTGAAATTGTTAATGCAACAAGAGGTGGAAGTGTTGAGTGTGTGTTTGATTGTGCTATTTGTTAACAAAAGTTTAAACCATTGAGGATGAGTTAATGACATATATCAGACAACACGTCCCTCATAATGTGCAGTTCGGTGGAGTTTCAGAAGAGCAAGAAGGCAACCAAACAGGGTTGATTAAATAAACAATAGATTTACAACCTGGATAGCATTGTAGTCCATCATGGTGATTAACTAGTTGATCCCGAAAGCTCAAGCTACCAGCAAACAAATCAACAGTAAACGGATTTTACTTCGATTGTGATGTTTCTCTGCTTCAAGGGCAATTTTACATGGCTTCAGCTTTTTTAAGGAAGCAACCTAAAAAGCTCCAGCTTTTAGGGGCTGGTAATGCCTTTCAGGATAAAATAGTTTATGTAAAGTGAAATAATGAAGGTGGCAGGCATATCTTTGAAAGCTTTGGGGCAGCAATCCTGTGGAATGGACAGATGTGGGCCTGTCCAGAGCCTCATGACACCGCATGCAGCCTTAAAACGGTTTCAATAGCTATGAATGAAAGATGTTTAACGTACGGATATCCTGAGGATTAAATGAAATCAAGCTGCCTAGAAGTTTATTGATAAAGCCTATTATTAGACGAGGCATTTAAAAATTCATGAACTTTTGAAATACAGGATTTAAATGCAGTATTTTAGAATTTGCCGATTTCATAAATTTCCTTGAATAGTTGCTTTCGGAAATGAAATTTTATTTGAAGATTATAAAATCTTTTATAAATATTTTTTTTGTAATATTTATATACATTTATGTAATTTTATATAAATATTTTAATATTTATATGTAAATAATGAATATTTTATTGTTAATATTACAAATATTAAAATATTCATTAATAATATTATTGTACATATCAGTAATATTTATGTAATATTAATATTTATATATATTTACTGAATATTATTAATTATTATTTTATATAACTACTAATAACATATTTATTAAATATTTATATTTATGTAAATATTTTGGCATGTAAACAAAATTAAATATTTTGAGTATTTTGTAAATGAGACATCTAGAGGTGGAATTTAATTACTATTTCAAGAGATTTGTAAATTCAATAAAATTTAGAAATTTCCTTTTAGCTAAATAAAAAATTATAGTTTTGAAATTCTGAGATGAAATTTCTCCTTAAAAATCTTTCATCCAAATGCAACCTTGGTAGGTGTGCTGAAAATTTTGGGATTTAATTTCATCCCTGGGATATTGGGAGGACTAGATTAAATTGCTCTAACCTTGTCAATAAACGGAGCGAAGAAATAAGATTTGATTGGCTAACATCATTATCAGGTTGTCTAGTTTTATTTTTCCACGTTTCGATTGCTTGTTCGCTAGTCTTTCTTTGTGGTTTTAAGTAGGCAGTTAATTTGGATGGAATTGATTTCTTTTCCCACGGTCTTCTGCTTGGGCACTGAAGTTCTACGTTGGCTTAGCTCAAACTTTTGATTGATTAGTCAATAATTAAATTACTATGGACTCAATTCATGAGCTAGTTATTATTATTTTCTCCTCAGGGTAATCAAATCACCATATCAGGAATGCTCCATTCTTCACACATTAAAACAAACCATTTTGCAAGAAGTGATTTAAAGTAATTAGATCACAAATTATAAACGAGTGGATTGTCTTAAAAACTTGAGTAGCTCCTCAAACAAACAAAACTATTTTGCAAGAAGTGATTTAAAGTGATTAGATCTCAAATCATAGACAAGTTGATTGGCTGAAAAACTTGTGATAAAGTTAATTGAGAGCAGGTGAACTTGAAAGTGGTTTACAGTGATTAGATCCCAAATCATAAGCAAATAGATTGCTCGAAAACTTGAGCACAATCTCCTTGCTTCATAAAACCATATTTCATCAATTTTCACACACTCGGATTTATTTTAATACCATTTATAATGACCTAAATTCACCTGTTAGCTTAACTAGCTTGTTACCAAAACGAATTCATGCAGCTTTAAAAACTCAAGTACATGTTAGTTAGTATAAGGTAAACTTGAGTTATAAGCTTCTCAAACTTTTTTTTTCTCATTTGACATAGGACTATTTAAGGTTTATAGTTTTTAACTTCCTTAGAGTACCCTATCCAAGTTTTTTAGCATGCTCTAATATAAATCCAAATATATTAAATTCTAAAGAGATAATTACAAAAAGAGTACATAGGATTTTTAATTGAGTTCTTATATTATTTTTTTCTAATTGAATATACCAACTTATGTAAGTTTTTCAATCAAACTCTTTCTTAACGACGGTCAATGATAACTTGATGGACTACGTGATGATTGTTAACGATAACTTTAAGTATACTTTTTTTTTTATTAAATATGCTAACTTATAAAAGTTTTTTTATACCTACTTATAAAAGTTTTCAATTAAGTATACTTGTTTAAGTCCAGTTTGCATTTCTCATAAATGCATGACAAACCAATCAATCAAAAAATTCATATATAAAATCTATATGTAATAACCTAAAAAAATATTATTATTTATTTGCATAAAATAATTATATGAACGAAAGGTTAAACAATAATAGTGACTTTTTAGTTGCTTGGCTAATAGTAAATGAATTAACAAAAAAACTACAATTCAAATATATACCTTTCTTTATGTTGTAAACTTTTTGATGTGTTACTAACACATTTCTCAATAAAAAAAAAAAAGAGACCCATTCCAAAGGTTGTGTGACTTTGCAAAGGCCATCTAATATAAAGCTACATGTTAAAAAGATGTTAATGGATATCCTCTATAATTATTTGCCCACATTCTTCGTACTTAATTAAAAAACTTTTATGAGCCATTGTGCCAAATTAAAAAACTTTTATAAGTTCATATATTTAATTGAAGAAAAAGAAATATACTCAAATTATCGTTGATGACTATCATGTGATTTATCAAGTCATCGTTTACGGCCGTCAAAAATAAACTTGATTGAAAAATTATATAAATTGAGATACTCAATTGAATATATATATATATATATATATATATATATATAGTATAAAGATTTGATTGAAAACCTCAAATAAGTTCATATACTTCTAATATAATTATTCTAATTATAAATCTAATAATTTTTCCCATCTTACAATCTCTATCTTGTCCATGCAAAGCAAATTTTCTAATAATTATTCAGGAAAATGCCATTTGGAATTTACTATGCCAAAACATCAGGTGCCAGAGAATTATTTAGACTAGAATACAGCATTTACAATGCACATGTTAATTTATTTTTAATAGAAAAATAAGATCTATATTTTTTAAATAAAATGTATATAAATAAATATTAAATATTAGTACTCAAAGTTTTGATTTTTGTGGAATAAAAAAAGGTGGGGCGAGGAAATGCAGGAATAAGTTAGTATTATACAGTAGAATAGATAATTTAATATAATGTTAGATCATGAAAAGAACTCATTTACAAGTAATTGACTTCGATTTTTTATTCATCAACAAAATTACACCTGTTTTCGTGATTGACATAATACATATTTTGCCACATGGCCTTTGGTACAAAGGTCAAGTCATCACTCCTCAGTCATATTACAGGGCTCTTTCTTCTTGTGTTTGTATTTACTCAATTGAACTTAAAAAACAACCATGAACAATCACTGCCAAGAGATATCCACTTAATTTACACTTCTTTTTTTTTCCCAAACCAGGCTTTTGATATTAAAACATGTGAACTGATGCAGCTGTACTACATCATGAGAATGAAGTGGACCGTCGCATCATTGATGTTGTCTAGTTGGATCAAATGGCTTCGCAAATGAGAACTCCTCCTCGTCCTCTTCATGGAGTTGTTCTTCCAGATGACCGCGCTGTCTAACTCGTATAGGTTCTTGGATATTTGGTTGGGTGGAGGGGATCAAATTTTCCATCTCAATTTCTGTATCTGAGTTGTCTTGGTCTGAGAAGGTTTCTCCTCTTGGAGCAATGGCTGTGTGTCCTGTAGTCTTATAGCGGTAGAGGTGGTGAACTGGAGATGCATTTGGGCTTCGGCTTGTGCTTGTATCTGGGGTCCTTGAAGAAGAACGTGACAATTTTTTGCCATGTTTTTTCTTCACTGCTTGGTGCCAATTCTTGATGGCATTGGCTGTCTGCTCATCGAATATGGACTTCTTCATCTGTGATCCCATCTGAAGAAGAAAGCATGACATGATTAATAAATGTATTAATTACATTGTATATGAAGCAAAATTGGAATTCTTGGTTGTTATACAGGATGGTTTCTAGACTAATATTAGCCATTGGTGGACTTGATCTTCCTACCAGCACATGTATGTTGGTTGTGAGTGACTGACAACATACATAACAATAATTGGGTTTTGAAGGATTTACATAAACTCAAAGGTCAACCTCTCATTGTCACCCCAACTAGAGGACAAAAGTTCCATAGTACTTGTCACCCCAACTCATTGATGGTTTTAGAAATGAATTGGCTGGAAAATATGAGTGACCGAAATCATACAATCCTATCACGTGGAAAGCCCTCCCCAAGCATGGTTAGGAAAGCCTCAGTGTGTTTGTCTGCCGGTATGGATGAAATTTTAGTAATACATATAAAAAAGTTTGAAAGTCTAAAGCAAAATATGGAGTTTGCCTAGAGGATTTATGCAGTGTTGTTAAAGATGCGCCTAAAACACAAGACGCAAGGCATCAAGGGTTAGGCGCTTCTTATATCTTAGAGCATACCTAAGACACAAGGCATAGTTAAGGCAAGTCGGGCACTTCTTATATCTTAGGCAATGTGTCTTTACCTTGACATATATAAGGTGAAAAAATAAATGCTTTTAATCTAATTTGAAACATAAGAAAAATATACCTTTCTTTATAAGTTATATTTGTAGTATTTTTTTAAAATCTATTATATTTATTAGACTATATTAACTTTATGATGTACCATCCCAAATATAATTATTTTTTTTACTTTAAAAGAAAGCTAAAAATTGAAAGATAAAGAGATGAAACATCAAAAATTATGCTATAATTTAAGAGAGAGAGAAAAATATTAAGGAACTATAAATTTCAACTAAAAAAGAGAAAGTTTTTTATTGAGCTAATAAGCTAAGTATATTATTATTATTATTATGATTTTTTTTAGCTTTTCTCTATTATGTATTATAAATATTGCTTATATAAATTATTTTATTAATTTTAAAAATATGAGCCTTACTTCGCTCATGTACATACCTGTGCTTTACGGCTAGGCTCCATAGAACTAGATTTATGAGATTTTGTGCCAACCTACTGGATTTTGAAAGTTAGTTTATGTCCCATGTCCATGCTGGAATTAGTTTTTCTGGAATATCAGGTAACCTAAAATTATTAGTTGTGCATTGGAAGGGGGGATGGTGGCTAGATAGTTTAGGATGGGCCTGTATTCTGATCAAGCAAAGAGACCGACAATGGACACTTTTTATTTGATTGTTAGATCAACATGCATTGTGCGCTGGTTATCAGAAGACTACAGACATGTCTACCACCTGGCTAATGGAGAGGTAGTTGTCTTAATGAATGATGAGAGTTTCATCACCTTGTATGTAATGAGTTCCTAAAGGTCCATAGATCGAAATATCATGAATCATGCTTGTGCTGATCAATCTGACAAGGTCAGTAAATCATACCAACAATTGGGACATATCGATATAGGAAAATATTCCAAGAATGTGAAACATATTGGAACTGGAATGCCAAGTAATGCTGCTTCAGTCAACCCTTTTATATGAAGAACTTCAATTTATTTAACCATTTTGCAAATATGATTTACACAAATAAACAGCCATAAGCCATTCAAAATTCTCATGTCCTTTGCATTTTTAACATGTTTGCTGCATACAATCAAGTCATCTATCATACACATTGACACTACAGAGAGAGGAGTTAGCTGTTGAAGGAAAGAGGGAACAGCTTTTGAGTGCATTTTTTGGGATCTGGTGACTTTTGAGGAAGCACCAACTATTTAGTACTTGAGCATCATGTGGTTTTGTAATATTCAAATGTCTAGTGTTTAAGTAAGACTGTAATACTTTTAGCTATGCTCTGTTTCAGTCAATTTGTTTGCTATGGAATGGCCTAATGTCAATGTTACTTTTGATCTATATTTAATCAACCATGATAGCCGTACCTTTCGATTTAATTTATCCTGAGCAACCATCCAGCATCAAAGGAAGCATGTCACTGTCCATAGGACAATCTGCTAATGGCAGAAGGTCTTAGTTGACCATCAGTACTTGTTTGCTCTCCACCTTGATGGATTACAGTGAAGTGTTTTTTTTAGACCTCTAAATCAGTACATGATTGCACTGGAAGAACAAGAGATCAATCTGTAGTCCCTTCAAGTATCATTTATTTTCCTTTAATACCCAACTCGGAAAAGTTGGTGGACAGATCTTTAACTCCATTTATGTCTTCTATAAGGGTCAAGAGGTCTCAAACTTCAAAATGAACTCATTCTTCATCACATCTATCTGCATGTCAGAGGGATCCCAATTATTGGTGGTTGCCTCAATTAGTTTGATAAAGTTGTGCCAAATTAGTTCAAAGCTCTTCATTTGATATTCTTATTCATCCAACCACTTGTTTCATAGGATCAATCTTTCCCTTTTTATATCTGGATCATTCCTACCTTGTTCTGGATTGCAGTGGCCTAGCCAATGTGTCATATAATTTGTGTTTGCATACTTGTATAACATGATGTAATTTTATCTTTCATGCTTTGAAGATTTGAACAGATAATGGACATTCCCTCTGTCTTTTCTTCCACTTATAAATCTGCTTGACCATTCAAGTAGCTTTTACTCATCGTCTTGAGTTCTTGTTTTCAACCATACCTGAATGAGGTTAATTATTTTCTACTTGCCCTTTTTGTTTAGTTGCTTAGAATGGTCTCCAGTCAGTGCATTTTGAATAATTATGGTGTTTTTCTTCATCATTCTTTCTTGTTAAAGATTTTAGTTTCTATAATCCTACCTTAACATGGTCTCCCTTCTAATGGAACCACCTAGAACAATGCTTTACAACTCGTGTCAGATATTAGCCTTCCACAACAGAAGTCTTCTCTTTGTTGCCATGAGATCTCACTAACTTTAATACCAAGTACTTTCTTCACATCAGCTTTCATTCCTGGTTGCCCCTAACAAGTTTCATCATTTGGAGTACTTTCTATTATTTGCTACCTCCCGAATCATGGTCACTGTCTTGATGGCTGGTCGCTGACACTGATTGCCTAGAATATCAGCATTATCATCTTGCAGCCTCATAATGCAATTTTAAACTCCTTTATTTGCTTATTGTCCTGGCCAACTTGCTCTTGCTTTCCTCATCAACTTTATAAGTCGTAAGTCAGTTCTTTTTTATACTAGTCTTTCCAACATACAATTCTATGCGACCACTTAAAATTCATTTAGTCAATGGGGATACTGCTTGCAGCTTTCTCTAGAAGTACCAAAATTTACAAGGCTTGTCCTATCACACTACAAGAAAATAGGGTTTTAGCAATGGCTTTTACAGTAGTAATTAATATTTGCCTCAAAATATTTTTTGCATTTATAGTGGCAAAAATAATTGCCTTTAGAAAGATATGTAGACCTATAGCAGCAAAAAATGTGGCCATTAAAAAGTTTTTATTTTATACAAGAATTTATTTTTCCAAGATAACTATTTTTGAGCTAAAATGTAAATATTGTAGCTATACTTTTAGCTACAGTGGCTAAGGAGACTATTTATATTTTTTCTTTTTCTGTTGCTAGTCCATTGCAATAGTTCTTTAGCAGCAATTTTATGGCTTATGCTGCTAAAAGCCAATAATGTTGTAGTGTCACCTCTAAAATTATAGGCTACAACTCGACTCAACTCAACTAAGCCTTGTTCCCAAACTCGTGGAGTTGGCTAGGGGTGATAATTTTGGACACAACCCGTGAACATGACTCGAATTCAACACGAAATTAGCGAGTTCGGTTTGTGCATAACTAGGATCGGATCAAATTGGGTTGACTCATTAAACATGATTAATAAACAAATCGAGTCACGGGTTGACCTGCTAACCAAAAATTGACCCGCAATTAATTTGATTATTAAACGGGTCAATTCGAATAACCTATCCTACCAATCCAGATATGACCCGCCAGACCTATTTATATAAATTAATATCATCCTTTAATTAATTATTATTTTAGAATGATGATTATATGCTTATGTAAGGATTTTATGCTTCTCTCCTTTTTTTTCTTGAATGAAAAATTTTTGTTTATGCTTTAGTTATGATTTTTAATATATAATTACTTTTTAAGTGAATTAGTATTAAACATGTTCTACAAGTTACATAAGTTTTATACCGGTTATATGGGCCATATGGGTTATATAGGTTAAACAGGTTATATATGTCGTATCGTATAACCCGTGTAATATAAGGGTCAGGTTTGGATTGAAATTTCTGATCCGATTAATAAACGGATCGCATTTGGGTTGATCCATTTGTCATTATACTTTGAAGTTGATCCAATCCGTTAAAACGATTTGCCACTCTTAGGGTTGGCTACATAAGTGCTTTTTCCTTCATTCCACTCAGTTTAAGGCCATAATTTCTCATAAAAATCAAGCCTTTCTTTACTATTGATCCTATATAATTTCAGTATACCTTTACCCTTTTGTCAACATATATCAGATCATTCCTTCGTACTGATTAATAAAGAATCCATACAGTATATATCCAAACCATCTAAGTTATCATTCTTTTAATTTTTTCTTAATTGGTACTACCTTCACCTTTATAATTGACTTCATTTTTTACAATATATTTTCTTATATTATAATATAACCATTTCAATATTCTCATTTCAGCTACACTCATCTTGTGTCAATATTAAACTCTATACCATACCATCATTGCTCAGTTGTGGATTTGCCTTGTTAGTAACTTCATTATGTTGTGGATTCAATTCTTTAAGCACAATGCTTGCTGCATTTAAGTAATTTTTAAATCTTTCACGTGGCTACATCCAATCTACACACTATCACATTTTTAATGCTACTAGATTTGCTATGCTCCTTCCAAATAGCCAATGTATGTTTCTTGTGAAAAGCTTGATTTACAATTTGAAGATGAGTGATTGAAAGGGGAATATAGTAGTCTATTATATCATAGGAAGTGTAAAATAAGGAAATAATTCTAATAATATAATTTTAAGCTAAATGCTATTAGTAAAAAAATGCATCGATCATTTCTTAGAACCAATGCAGGTAATAATAGATCATACAAAATTAAATCTTCTGTCAACATCCACAGCTACAAAGAATGTATAAGTAAACAATGAAAAATGATACTTACCTGAGATACAAGTGCATAAAGTGGAAGTGTAATGTAGCTACACAAAAACTGGACTCCAACACTGCATAAATTTAACGGAAACAATCATCAGACAATAAATTATGACCATAGCCAATCAGCCTTATTATTATCATTAAACAAAGAGAACTTTGATTTGTCAAACAGTTCAAAAGGAAAAAGTCATATCATTAATCAAAGAGACCATTTATAATTACTAATTTAACAAATCTATCTTTAAGGAACAAATAGTGAAACACAAAATTGAAATAAATTGAAAATAGGTATATATTTTTCAAGTGGAACAGGAAATTCACGTGATCCCCATAATGGCGACAAGTGGTTATGTTTTAAGGAGGCAACAAAAGATACAGCATCCACTCTCTCTCTCTCTCTCTCTCTCTCTCTCTTAATATGCCTAAAATGACTGTTTTGCACCTCTATCTAAAAGATTTCTGACCCAGTTACAAGATGGAGAAAAATAGTCACCACCATTCATATAGAAGACATCAAGAATTGGCAGCATCCCTTGAAACTCTAAACAATATGGTTTAATAAAAATGGGGCTGTGCTGATTACTCGCTCAACATCTTTCAGTTTAGGCTTAGCTTATAATTTAGGTAAGAGCATTGTATACCGAACCATCTAAAACTAGATGACTCAGGGCAAACCGAACCAAACCGACCCGAAACCGACATAGTTCGGCCTTTTAGTTCAGTACAAGACAAGAACTAATCGAATTAACCCTAAACAGTCCCTTGAACCATCCGAACCAACCCCAAACCAATCAAATCAATGTTGAACCATCTCTAACCTAGTAGTTTGGGTCGAACTGAACTGAACTAAACCAGCCTAGAATTAGAATGGTTCGACTTTTTGGTTTGATATAAAGGGAGAACTGATCGAACTAATCTCAAATCAACCAACTGACCGTATCAAACCTAACCATCTAGTTTGTCCCAATTTAGGGTGGTTCATAACTTGGGACTCCCTGGTCCACCTGACCGGTATACTATTGGTTTAGTATGGTACATTCCATCCCAAATGGTACTGATTTTCAATATGCTTGAAATACCAAGTATTCGAATCCTATGTTCGAAAGTATGCACCATACGGACCAAAGCTAATACAAAGTGAAGAATTTGGCTTCAAGCCCTGAACGAGACCTGAACTAGACTTGAAGTGAGAAACATCACCTGGTATTGCTCATGATGAGTTTTTAAGTGGGATTTTAACTTGTTCTCTACTATTTCAGGGTGGGAACAAGCTGTTGAGATGCAGGCTCCTGTGCTTATTTTTTACAAGATTGGATTCAAGCAATGATCATCAAACTTTTGTTCCAGAACAACATTATAGCCAGGTAGATCATCCCTACACTATTATTTAATTTCCTGAAAAATCTGAGAACAGCTTAGTGTTTAATTAAAAAAGAAACTTGGAGGGATGATGCTAATTTTTAACATATACGTATATATCATATTGAATCTCAGTAGACTTCAATATCATTAATTAATTTAATGATTTTAAGTAATCTGATTGCATTTTGTTTAACTTAACACCATGTTTTGTCAAACTGTCTCAAGTTACCCAGTTCAAGGTTTACTGAGCTGAACCGGTGCAGAAATGGTCAGTTCCTGGTTTTAGCTCAGGATAGGCATGGAACTGGTCCAAACCAGTCTGAACCAATTGAAACTGCCTGGTTTTGCTTGGTTTGGCTCGGTACTGACTGGTACCTGCTGGTTTCCTCCATTCATAGGATAAAAGGAGGAGAAAGGTCTTCTGAACCCTTTTCTCTTCTCATTTCTCATTACTAAGGGGATTTTGAATGTAGGAATGTGGAAAAGTGACGGATAAGCCTGGGTGAGAGGGATTTTCAGCCATGATCAGGCCCAATCCTTGCTATAGCAAGGTGAAATCCTCTACCAAATTCAAGCAGCCATGACTTGTGTTGGGTAATAGGCGAATATTACCACCTGTATATTAGATGCATGGTGGACATCAATACCTCAGTGCATTTCTCACTTTGATTCAGAATAAATATGTTTTCATACCTTCTCTTTCAAAGGAAAGTGGATGTTCTAGCACAAATTTCTGCAATCTTTTCTCTGTTAGGAATCTTTTGAATTATTCCATCTATGTTCACCTAAAAGCAATGTTTATAGCATCATCTAATCCTACTAAAGGAATATAAGCACTAATAATATTAATAGATTTGCTCCTAATATTAATTTAATTAGGATTACTTTATCTCCTACTCTTTTAAACTTTATACTCTCATCTTTTAAAATCTTATCGATAATAATTCTTACTTCATTTTCACTCCCATCTTTTTCTATATACCAAAGTTTATAATTTGTCTTATCAATTTCTTTTGCGCTTTCTCTTATCCACGGTCCTTGCTAGCAAGCTATGTTAATCCTCTTCTAGTCATTGTATTTACTAGTTTCATTAATTTTTCTGTTAATAATCTTATATTCCAAGTTGTTAAATGTATCCTATTTTCTTATACTCACTTCTTTATCTGCACCCATCCATTAAAGTGTGAGAACCTCTCACCAAAATCGGGTGCTGATATGGTGCGCTACTTTAGGGGTATACTCTAGTTAATATTTGCTCACTAACCATTATACCTAAGGTTCAATGTAGCACATCGCAAGTAGGGAACATCCCGAGAGTTTTCTCAATTGAATTCATGTACATAAATATGATTATAGTTTTATACCGGCTATCAACCTAACACAACCATCCTCTTTTATAGTTTTTCCTCTAATATTTTATTCTCTTCTGATCAGACATAGATCTATCACCTATTAATAAGCATGCCTGTCAATTAGTGATTTTATCCAATATTCAGGATTCCTTTTATTTTGAAAATATGAAATCATCTAGGAAGTAATTGCTTTTGAAATTAAGCTACAAAAGGCAAAGGCGCCTCTGAAAAATCAATTGATTCCTTTACTGGACCAAATCCACTGCAGTGTTAGCACAGCATTGGAGAAACAAATAAAGTTCATAGATGACATATATACTTCTAACACAGGGAAAGAGTAACATTTTCGAAGCTTACCCAAAACAAATTCTGGCAATGATGAGATCAAAATTCTCATGAAAACAAGAATTTAGCCCAAATTCAAACTGCACAAAGAAAAAAAAACAGCAATTATTTGAAATGCAGTCAAAGAAAACAAATAACATATAAATACAAGAAAATATTACGAACTGGAAGAAGAAGTCTTACCCATATCCAGAAAAAATATGTAAGTTGAAATGCATTCTGCATAAATTTAAAAAAAAAAAAATATTGAACTTAAAAAGTACTTTATTTAATCAAATTAAATGAAATACACCAAATCATACAGCAACATAAAACATGAGAAACAAGCATACGATGGGAAAAAATAATGTCAACAGGTTAAATATGGTTTGAGAAAGTAAAATTAGTTATATGAGTTTCATTTCATACACATAGCATGTGAAGGAAAAAAATTTGCTATGTACCAAAAATAGCATGATTTGGATAGGAAGCAGAACTATTTATAGGACTGAAACTAAGTGAAAAAAAATGTCACTCAAATGATTCTTTGGTTTTCACGTCCCAGTAGAAAATGACAGAAAAGGAATGTGTTTCAAACCTGAAACAATGTAAAATGAATGAGAGACAAAACTAACTGGGGACGCCCAAACCAAAAATGGTGGTCACTGAGTTGCACCAGAGGAATTCCTTGAATCACTGAATGCTTTTCTTGAATTTCAACTGCCATCTGAGCGATAATAGCCTGCAGCTTTGTTCCAACTGCTAAAATTATCTACGTGAAAAATCAAAAAATTGGTAATATTAACTATATGAAAGAAGTAGAATAACTCAACGCTTTAGTGACCAATTAGGCTTACAATTAAAGGAATTACTGATGCCCAGAACAGTTCTTGCCATCCTGAAGTGAAAAAGAAACTGTCAATTAAATTGGTCTGAGTTTTATGGTGGATGGATATTTTTTCCTCTTTTCTGCTGAAAATGCAAAGTTATAGCTATAACTTACCGTGAATATTAAGAAGCAGAACAATTACAGCAGAAACCCATAAGAGAGGACTGGTAAACCAAAAAAATCGAAACAAAGTTAAGGGAAGCAAAGGTACAACTGAATTCTGTGTCAAGGGAAAGAGTATTTTGATCTACAGTTGTAGTCAGTTATAAGAAAGATGACATTCACAACAAATGTCCATGGGCTGAAGCTGCTTCAGGCCTTCAGAAAGGTTACAACAGAATGTTATGGAGTTGAAACTTTTGGAAGAAAACAAACGTAGCATACATTTTTACTCTGCTGGAGTCAGTAGACAATGCAGTAAGCATAATGATAATTTTGTATTTAAATAGAAAACTCTTTTTATGTATGTGAACACTTAATATAAAATTGGTAATTTGAATTTTGAACAAAAAGATAAATTTCTAGTAACATCAAGCGTAAGCATTAGTGCGTTATACAAATTTCTTATATCGGTCATCAAGCATATTCATATATACCATCTGTTTGCATATAATAATAAATGGGACAAGCCATTTCATTAGTACACCTAGTTTAATTAGCCATTGTTCATTATTTTAAATGAGGTCATTCAAGATTGTTGATTAGGTTAGTGATCCATCAATTAGTATTCAGACACTTACCTCTTCCCCATCGCTGCATCTTTCTCAGCTGATGGGCAAAAAGCATGTGAGATACTTCTTTCATCAGATGATTCTTTCCACTCTAGTCCAGAAGAAATAAGTGGGATATTGTTGTGTCCTTGATACCTGGCCCAAGTATTGTGGACTACCTCATGCTGCACTACCTCAATGACGATCAGTTGGCTTCATCATCTTACCTAAATGGCATTATTCTCTTCCTACTTTTAGTTACAAAATATGGATTGTTATTCACTCCGACAATATTGTTTTTCTTCTTCAAACATCTTGACCCCACAAGCTCATATGCATGTTCTATTGATAGGTGTGAGTATGCCTATTCCATTCGCAACTAGTGGCAGGTAAAGCTTTTTAATTCTTCCTACAGCTATACATTTTTCAAGGTTATCAGTCAGTAATAAAAATTTAACTTGGGGTTGCAACTCTTGAAGATGACTAGATGACTTGCAAGGAAATCTCAGAATTTTGTGCATCAAATTATAATACTTTGTAGAGGATAAGTAAATGACTTTAAGCATCTAGGTAACTTCAAAGAAAATTAGTCTTTGAATGTATATGGCAAGACAGAGCAACCAGCCCTAGTGATTTCCTTCGAAACAAGAAATGAGAAAGTTTGAAGATCTTATTACCTGATCCCCACAACAACCTTAAAGTCATCCTCCAGAGACCTTTTTATATACTTTTGGAAGTTAAACTTGCTTCCTGGAGCCAAGTGAACCTAAAAAACATCAAGCTGTTAAAGATGTCTTGAACATAAGAGATTTTTAATACTTGGCTGTTTGGGGGAAAAGCATACATTGATAAATCCATGACGCAATGCCAAATAATCTGTCTTACGGACGGACCTGAAAAATTGACGAAAGAAGCTTACCTGCAAAAGGTGATATTTAAAGAGATTGTATTATATATGCATAATGACATAAGTTTCAGCATTTGACATGCGGCGCCAACAAATTAATTTGGAAATATATGAAATGAGGCAATGCAAATAATCCATCAAAACAAGATCAGCCTTGAATTTCAAATGCGGTCATTCTTTCATATTAGTTGAAAGACATTGTATATAAGGTGCCAAAAATATCAGTATTTCTGAAGTTTGTTGGCAAGGGAGATGACATTTTTACAGGTTAAATCAATTAAATGATGGAACAGGAGAGAGAGTGACAAGTCTTCAAACTAGGGACAAGTACCATATTTTGTGTTAAATTGTAGGTGCAACTGTAAGAACATATCAAGTAGCAATTCTCATCATTTGTGAAAGAGATAGGGACATGCTTTGCTAACTTAGCCAAGTCTACTTACAATATATAATAAGATTGGAATTCTATTCCAGAAACTTGCATGCTGCTTCACAAAGGATGTCTGATGAGCAAATCTGAATCTTGAAGGATCTGCATTATGTATACAGGAAGAGTTAAAAATGACAATAAAATACTTGAGGAGCAGGGATTAGGAACTCAATGAGAAAGAATAAGTTTTATGACTTCAAAAATTCAATCCTTCACTCCAGAGGGTGAGCCTTGGTGCAGCAGTAAAATGGCTCCATTATGACCTAGAGGTCGTCAATTCAAACCAAGGAAATAGCCTCTCTACATGCAGCATGAGACTGTGTACATCTTACCATCCCCAGATCTCACTGTCATTTTAATTCAATTCTTTACTCCACCTAGTAACCTAATTCTGGACATTCATTTCAGTCACATTTTGCTTGAGAACAATTTTTGTTTTTCAAAATTTTGAAAAGTTATACTCTGACCATTGATTTGGCTGTGGTAGAATTGACATTTTGGATGTTTACCAATCAACAAGTTACAATCACTTTTCTAGTTGAATCCTCAATCCTCACTGAGTCCCCAACATTTTTTCTTCTTTAAAAGGATGAAACGAAAAATATAGAATAAATGCCTTCATTTCTTACCTCACCACCAACTACCAACCTGCCCCAAACAATCATTTTGTTGCCTCCACTTCCTCATGCTCCACTATATAAGATCACTTCCTACATTCTAGCCTTATTCGTGTTCTCCACCACCCTTCCATACCACACTCATCACCACTAACCACCAACCTATCCTGACCTTCCCATTGCTCTACCTACCCCCTCCCAGAACCCCTAGCCAAAGAGTTTGCTACTTAATTGAAATCAAGTTTCACTAGAGCCAAGAACTTACTAGAGTGAGTAATAAATTGTGAGAAAGAGAGGAAATAGTTGCAAGGCTTCTAAGTTCTGAATTAGTTTCCCAAAGTAAAGGGAGAGAAACTTAAAACCAAGGTCTGCAATTTAGAAACCAAGTATCATACCAGTACATAATTGGTTTGGTTCATATGGTCAGTACTATATGGTATTACGCCATATCCAAATAACTCTCAAGCCCTTTCTTCTCATTTTTATAATAGTGCAACCACTCAAAACCAAGAGGTATGGGTTAGTACTAGCATCTGCTGAATCATCTTGAGCTAGTCAGTTCAGGGTGAACCAAACCATATTCGTTAGGAGCCAGGTCAATACAGCGATTTAAAATAGTTTACATTATTGAGTTTGGATCTCAAGTTTGGATGGCGAGTTCGGTTTCCGTAAGGGTTCGACCCATTTAATAGCTATAAAAAGCCATTGTTTCAACCTTCACCCAATGTTGCTTCCACATGAAACCCTAACCCCTTTGCCCCTTGCCCACCATCCACCATCTCTCACCCATCATCTCTCGCCCATCATCTCTCACACATCATTCATCACCCGTCATCCATCGTCCATTGCCTATCATAGTTCTCTTTGCCAATAGCTAGAGATAAGTGTTCCCTCCCTACTCTCCCTCTCCTCTTTCTCCTTCCTCCCCTCTCTCTGTTCTGTGGCATTGATTTGCCATAGTTTAGTATAGTATGTATCGATACCATACCGAACCAGTCACCAACCAGCATGGGTTGCTGATATGATTTGATGGGCCTTGATCATTACCAAGATAATACGAATTGGTACTGAGCAAAACCTGCTGGATTGGACTGGTATGAACCAATTCCCATACCGAATCAATGAATCAACTTAGTCCTAGAATAGTTTCGCACGGTATAACCCAAACCAAAGGGTTCCACTCAATATTGCATTCCTTGCTTAAAACTCATTAAAATTTGTTACCAAGGTCCACAAAATTGGTACCGAAAGCTGTATTAGTGCATTACCAATTGCATACAGTACAGGTTGATACGGTACATTATGCACCCGTACTGAGATAGGATGCACATTCTTTTTTTCACTTTTAATGCTAATACCACTTGATATTGGACGATAGGAGTTTGTAGGGGTTGGTATCATTCAGTTGGACCCGGTTTGATTGATACCAAACCAAAACTCAATAATGGTACCAGTATGGTATGACATGGTTGGTATGGGTCAATACGACATACCTTGTTCTTTATTAACACATCGTAAAATTTGTGTACATGGATATTAACAACCTCCTCTTACTTTCAAGCCGCTCCTTATTTAACCAAGATTAAAGCTTTCTCCACACATTCCACCAGATGATCTCAAGATGATTGTGTTCTTAGCAATCAAACCCAAGCATTAAAGGAGCAAAAAGAGAGAAGGTACAAGGCAGTACATTGGCTAGAGAAGAGCAGCAACTGGAGGAAATGCAAGGGATGTGAAGATGCCTTTAAGTAATCAAGGAAAGAGAGATGAGAATGGGAGAGATTGAAGTGAGGACAACAAAGTGGTTTGATAAAATGCATGGAAAGGACATGAAAGGAGGGAGGCGGGGCCACAAGAACCATCTCTCGTCTTCCTTATGTCTATCTCCTTTATCTCTTATTTCTTACAGCAAGAACCAACATGCTGTTCAGAAAAGCAACCAAACATATAGTATTCACTTTACTTCCATTTTCACCTTAAGAACCAAACGCATTTATTTTACAAAGAGTTCTCTTTATGTTTCTGAACTAAAATTGCTAACATGATGATGTATAGCTGTCCATGCCAGTCAAATTGTTAACAGAATACAAAAGATCTTTACTAATCCCATAATAGCAATAGGTTTCTCAGCATATCCTTCCATTTTGTTAGAGAGTTGATGGCAGGGTATTTGCACATACTTTTTCTCTTTCTTTTTCTGAGATAAGGTGGGGCTAATCTCCACCCTTGGTTGCTGACTCTAACTGGAATCAACTCCCCACTCCCTTGCCCTCCAAGCAATCATTCGGTGGTTACATTAATAAAATTTGATATGGCTATTTTGTATCAAGTTTTAAATCTCATGGAACAAAGGTGTCTTAGTTTTTCATTAGAATAAGATGCTCTGCATCCCATCCCAACCTGATCAGACATTCCAATACTTGCTTGAGATGCTTTCTTTAAAATATATATATATATATATTTGTTAAATTCTAATGTTTTATTTGATTTTTAAACATATTTAAACTTCAAAAATTATATTTTTATAATAAGTTATATCTATTAAACTTGCCACTATAATGTATTATGGCTCAGACGGGATGGGACAGGATGATCGAGACCAGTCTCGGAATCTCTCGAATGGAATGGGACAGCTGAGACAGCCCCCGTCCCACCGAAACTTGAATCATTAGTTTTGAAACGGTTAAAAAAACATCAGTAACATCCAGTTGCTTCTATTAGCGTCTTCACATTTTTTCAGTATTAAGAATTAAGACTCATGTAATGGTCAAAATTTCTTCATACCATATATTAAGTTGTGCAACTTGAGCTTAATTAAATGAGCTAGATTCATTGAGTACTTTCTAGGTTAGGAAATTGGCTAGTCTCTTGACTAGATTTTTGGTTGGGTCCTAACCATCATACAAGGATTTTCTTGTATGATGTAATGATTACTAAAGGTCTTTAATTGCAATTTTCAATCTGTTTGGAGAAAAGAGCAACTAAATAGTAAGTTATTTTAAAACCCATTTAATAATATCCTTACTGCTAGTGATTTTCCAAGAGCATTAGATCTTTGAACTAGAAGTGAAAAGTTTTTTGCCCATTGAAACCTTCTTATTTTAACTTTGCACTCCTTTTTTAAAGGACAGAATACTAAATCTTAGGCTTATGCAATGACTGACAAATGGCAGCTTGTGAATGCACGCGATAAGATTCAAAATGTGTTGACCTGACTTCTGAGGCTAATAATATAGCAAAGAGCTCAGCTAATAAGGGAGCAGTGAGAATTTCTGCTCATAGTCTACCAAGCCAACTGCAAATCTATATACACCTTGGTAATTTTGTCCTCCTTTTCTGTTAGCATTTCTATTGAAAGACACAATGATTATTATATCAAAGGAACCAAGGATGGAATATCCTTTCTGATTATATGTAATAGTTCCATATACTCTCTAGGTCCTGTGGACATAATAAATGAAAAGCCTGCCTTCGGGTTTATAATGTACAGAATACACAAAGCTGAGTGAATAAGAGCAATGAGGTTACTTCTCAAGTTGGTAATGGTAACAGAACCTCTATCAGGATGATGGATCAAGCCAAAAGAAAATTAAATAATGTAAAGAAAGACATATAATCAGTAAAATACCATTGGAGAATTCATAATAAGGGGAAGAAGTCTCCTTCTCCCACTCCTTCCATCCACGTATCTGCATGAAAGAAGCTTTTCAAGACAGTTAATGATCAATTTATCAACAATTAATAATTTAGCATGTAATCTGAAGTCATTTGAAAATAGTATGCAATAAAATTCCAAGGTCCCACCCACCTTTGCTCTTCCAAGGGCCATCGTGATAGCACTGTAAGCTACATGAAAGACAGCCAAAAAAAATATAAACATGTGCAACTGATGTAGTGCA
Source organism: Metroxylon sagu (assembly GCA_017589505.3). Lineage (NCBI taxonomy): Eukaryota > Viridiplantae > Streptophyta > Magnoliopsida > Arecales > Arecaceae > Metroxylon > Metroxylon sagu. The sequence goes on along the minus strand of JACVBY030000634.1, from coordinate 688,086 downwards.
TTCAATGAAACAAGTGGCACCTTCCCCTGTTGATAGGAATGCAAAAGCAAAGGAAAAAAGAGTTAAACAATTGACATCCTAAATTTCATTACCTGATACAGAAAAAATAGTCCAATTCTAGACAAGAAAATGAACTTGTAATGCAAGAACAAAAATAAAATTAGCAGCAAAGGCATGATACTAGATTTCATTATAGATAGATTGATTATTGTTTCCCATCTATCAGATGTTGTGGTGGAATGATATATTTGTATGGAAACATATAATTAATGAACTGTAATGCAACAAAATAGTTCTGCCAATTTGAGGTCTGAGGTTTTATCTTTGTGGGAAGGCATATTCTCAGATTGGCTGTTCAGTTTTCTCACCTACAAAAGGGTGCAAACATATGAACGATGTGAGTTTAAATCAGGCTTTAAGGTCCTAGCTGGACGTTCCATGGGACACCTAGATAGGTTGCTATCCCAAGTACCGGGATGGGACCGTCTCGCCATCATCCCTGCTAGGCATATCTCAAGACACCTCCTGTCTCAAGTGTCAAGACGGGATGGGATGACAACGTATGACATTCCATGAAAAAAAGGGAACAGCCCTGTCCCATGAGATTTAAAAACTTGGTTTAAATGTCAACATGAACCTACAAATGAGGGTCCAAATTAGCTAATACGTACATACTCTATGATTAGAGCAAGTATCTAAGTGTTATTTTGAGTTCATGAGATTTGTATCATGGTCTGCCTGCATTACAATGCTTATAATAGCAATATGCTATGGCGCAAGTCAGCACTGTCAATACAAGGTGGACTTAATTTTATATTCAGCTGAACAAAGATTAATTAGTTAAGTCATATTACTTTAATTTGATTCCCATCTTTTCTCCCTAGAAGAATTCTGAACCATTTCACAAGATGATTCCTGAAATTAGAGGAAAAACTAAAAATAATGATCAGACCAAGTTTTTTAGAGGTGAACCTATAGCAGCTAAAAATACTTGCTTGATGTTGTGACTACACTTTGGACCATGGCTTTCCTCGATAGGACATACACTAGCAGTGATTACCTTCTGATAATGATACAGTTAATACCTTGGTTGGACCCATTACCCAAAACCGATAACGCATATTTGACAATGTGTTCAGCTGTTCAGCTGAACCTAACGGCATATGTGTAGGGCCCTCCTTGGCGTTTGTGAGATCAGCAGATGTGTACAGCCTCTTGTTGTTCTCTTCCTGCTTTTATCATATGTTAATTTATGAGATAACTCATGCTAGTACTATCTCTTCATGCATGTCATATAATATCTAAAAGCTTATATTCATCTTGTACTTACAAATTTCTACTTTGTTTTCTCCACAAAAAAAAAAAAAAAAAAAAATCATAAACTTCTATTTTGAGCTTCTTTTTTATTGCGTTAACTGAAATCTTCAACATAAATTTTATTTCAATATTTGGAGTATGGATCCCCTTTTGAGTATATATTTCTTTAAACAATATGAGGTCTAAATATGAGTTAACTTACAATTATGGAATCAGTTTGAAGTTATTTTGTTTTAGATTCCACTTTTATGCTCCATCATTTAGTTAACCCATAAGGGCACTTTCACTTTGTTGGCCCATAAAAGCAAGGATTTAAGTGCCAGTGCTGGTGGGTCTGTTGGCCACCCAATATCAAGGCATGGTTGTCACACCATGCTGAGATAAAGAATCAATAAATGGACTGAACAACCCTTTCAATTACAAAATATTTGAAGAAGAATTAATAGGAGTCATGATCACCTGTGCCACGTTCTGGTACTAGCCTAAACACTATGTGCCAGCTGGCATAGGCAGGCACTTGAAACCTTGCATGGAAGCATATCTTATTGTTGGGAATTTCATGTTTTACTTTCTTGAATATGATCTGTTGTGATTAATTGAGACACTTCATGTGAATATGTTTTATATTTGCATTAATAAGCAAGTTATGTGTGCATGCATATCATTTAAGAGACAATTAGCATGTACACAATATGCATTGCCTTTAAGAACCAGGTGTGCTAGTAGATAGGTTAATGCAATTACAGTTGGTTACTGCATGCACCTGAAATGTAACATTTGGGCATTGGACCTGCTACAAAATCTTCTCTCTGGGCTTACTGGCCCAGAGTTGTTACATGTTAAGTCATTGGACATATTGAACAATAAAAGATTTTTGAATCCCCTTCTGTGAATCATCTTATCATGTGTAGAAGCATTTAACATACCACTACATTTTTGACTATTTAAATCTTTTGGCAAAAACGAACTACCACTTGATGTAGACAGGTTATAGCTGCTTTCAAAGTCATATTGAAGTGAAATGAATGAACTATAAGAAAGTTGACAAGTAATTATAGTTGAGTCACAAGTGACAAATAGTTTTCTAAAAAAGAGCTTATTAGTATTTCTCTATACCAAGAACTGATACGATTTCGGTATTAAATCAATATGATTCGGTATAGAACGTATCATACTGAACTGGCAGCATACTAAACGAGTGAACTGGGAGGCCCCAGCTCATGAACCCCCCCATACTGAGCTGAACCAGATAGTTCAGCATAGTATAGAACGGTTTAGTATGGTCTAGGGTCGAAGGCAGTTCGAAGTAGTATGAAGCGGTTCAACCCCTATACAGAACTATACCACCAAACTATACCGATTCTAGGATAATTCAATATAATTCGCCTCAAACTGCCCGGTTTGGTACAATTTGGCCACTCTTGGTATTTTCCAATATTAGGAAACAATAATAAATATATTAGAGGGAAAACCAATTGATGCTTTGTCAATGTTACTAAAAATATATTATTGGTATAAGCTAGCTTTTTAAATTTGATTTAATGTGTTTTGCTATGTTTGGCAATGTTAAAAAATGGGGGGGGCTAGTGCACAAGACTCCTTTATAAGGTCTTAGGAAGTCTAACATATGCAAACTTATCCCCATGTGTGAAGAGCCTATTTCCATGTTTCATGTGTTTGATCATGTATCAGGCCATAATGGTGCATGCGCATACTGACTACATGTTTGGCAATGCAAGTCTCTAATTTTCCTAAAAAATCACCACGTGATGTTTATTTCACTGGGAACCAAAAGGAGCTTCTTAGTTAGAGATAGTAATGCCATCAGGGTCTCAACATGTCTAACATAGAATACTAAATTCATGTCCTATCTTTGATCTCTATTACTATTTTAGGGTTAACATTTTGTAGAAACATTCTAGTGTTAGCATTCATGTTTTAAAGCATCTGTTATTTGTTTGGTAGATGTTAACTATTTAATGTCGACATTGGAGAGTCTAGATCATTGTAAGATGTGGCAACTTAATTTAAAGTGCCACATTAACCGTGAGGCCCTTATTAGGCTGGCTGCTAGTAAATGAAAGAGAAAAAAAGAGGAATGCATAAATGGATTTGGGCATCCATATAAGTCTGTATGACTCTACTTTCTCTTTTTCTCCAAGCCATCTATGGAAAACAAGTACTGGGGTTGCTTAGAAAAATAGATTAACTGATTAAGTCTTTCTTAGCTAAGGTTTCCTATTTATTAAGTCCCTATTGAGTTACACTTTGTTCCTCTTGAGCTCTTTAATTTGGTCTTTCTACTAGAATCTTGGGCATATAGCATAAGAAACCATGCTGGCATATATTTACATATCAATTATGCATACGATAGACCTTGAGTATATACACAAGACCCAAGAATCCAAATAGCATCTTTCAATTAGTTTTTTGGATGAGATCTTAGGTTGTTACAAATGGTGACTGAGCAAAATTGGTCACTGGTCTGTGGACCAAAGGACATTACAAATGGGTTCTTTGGTACTGACCATGAGATGATCATGATATTTGTGATTGAATTTGATTGAATTTATGATTGGATTTGATTGGAATTGGACCCTTAATCTAGTGAGGATGCCAGAATTTAAACAAGAGGACTATGTGGGAGCCCATGTTGAATGTATTTAGTCCCACATCGGTTATGCATCAAATAGATTCTAGGTGCATATAAAGGTCCAAGGAATCCAAATAATACCTTTCAGCTAGGCTTTTTTAGTGAGCTCCTGGATTATTATATGTAGTTTATGGTGTCTATTTACACTCTGATAGTGGTCATATTCTCCACATGGTATGAAACATTGCCAAAGGACTCGGTGGTGCTCACAATTTCGCAAGGAAATCCAGAAGAAGAACACTGTTAGTAGATCAAAGTGTGCTGCCAAAGGTAGACCCCCACGATGATGGTCTAAACCAATATAACATGGAGAACCTTGAGAACATCAACCGCCATATTGGATGCATCACATAAAAGCTTATATAGAGGGACAAGATCTTTGTGATATTGTTGCCAAAATGGATGTAGAGCAAGAGATACAAGAGAACACCAAAGCTAAGCAAAAGTGCAAATAAAGTATGGCAAAATATTTTGTTAAGCAGTTTCATCAACTAGGACTTGATTAATCATGCACAAGATGTTGAGTTACTAAAACAAGCAAAGAACACTTGAAAAACACTTCACAAAGAAAAAAACAATGAGGCATTGAGTTCTAGAAAATGTGTCAACTAGTGATTCAAGTCTCAGTAGGATGGAGGCTGTCTCAGCCATCACATCATATCTCAGAGAGATTTCGGGACCAATCTCAGCCGTCCTATCCCATCTTGTTTTGGCCATAATAAATTACAATGTCAATTTTAATAGATTTAATTTATCATAAAAATATAACTTTTGAAGTTCAAATATATTTAAAAATCAAATAAAATACTAAAGTTTCACAAATAATTTTTTTAAGAAAAACATCCAAAGAAAATATTGGAATGCCTGACAAAGTTGCGGATTAAGATGGGATGGAATGTATGGCATCTCATTCCACGAAAAAAATCAGAACGCTTCAGTTCCATGAAATTTAAAATTTTGGTGCCAACAATACCACCCAAGCCAACATGACTAGTGCTTAACAAGCATCTATTAAAAAATCTTAGTTAGGCTGCAATAGCCAATTAGTGAGGTAGGATAGAAGTAGTATATGAGGCATAAGGAAAGAATAACATGCTTCTTGACATCTAGGTAAGGATAGACTGCTCAACCCTTAATTTTTGCTCTTTAATTAAGAGACGCTTTGCAAATGGTGGAGGTTTCAGTTTCCAAAAAGGAAGAGGCTCTATGTTCCCAAAATCAAAAGAAGTGCTACAATCAAAAGAAGAAAGATTTTAATGAGAAAAATAAGTAGGAAGAAGAGAACTCCCAAAATGTAGCTAAAAAGAAAGTCAAATACTTTAGTATGACAAAACATGTCACTTCAAGAAGTTTTGTAGAATCAAATTTGTTAAAGGCAATGTAGGAATTTCGAAGCATGATAATAATGAAGTAGCCATGCTTATGATTGGCAGTCCTGTGTTGCCATTATCACAATGTATCATGGTTTCTAGCATTGGAGCATACTGGTCTGTAAATGGCATACCAACTCATATCATTGTAAAACCAATACTCAATACTCCTCATGTATTGAACATTAATACCACGAAGCAGACAGTACTGACAATACACCAATTTGGTACTAGTATAAGTACAGTACTGATACCAAAAATCTATCATGAATAAGTCCCTTAATGAATAACCAATGCTAACATTAATTAAAGATACTTTGCTACCATCAACCACAAAAATGGTTTTATCATTGACTCCATATCATCTAATCTAGGACAAGTCTTTGTTCTTGGACCTCCGCTAGTACAAAGCGTGCCCAGTTTTAACTACCAAACACTTTATATATTCGATGTAATGTGAAGGAAGCATTGAGATAAGACCTAATAGGATTAACATGAGAGTCATCACTTTGAACCTTGATGAGTGTCTACCATATCCCCAGTATGATCCAATATCTCATCTGTCTATCAAATTTTAAATTCCAGAAAGTCTGTTTGGCTTGCCTATATGATGTGACTGTCATTGATAATATTAGAAGCAAGGTTCACCATTTTCATATTGGACCCTATGCCGATACCACACTGGTACAACGTCAGCACACCCAATATACGGATCAGTTTAACATACTAAGATTCGGTACCAAGGCCTACAAAATCAGTGCCAAGATCCATACCAATACATCATCAATTCGGTATGATACGGGTCGATATAGTATAGTACGCATCTCATTCCAAGATAGGATACTACCTTTTTTCACTTTTAATCACTCAGTACCAAGCGGTATGAGTCCGTATCGGTACCGAATGGTAGTATGGTATGGTCAGTATGAATCGGTACAGTCGACCTTACTCGGTATACATTCCATACCAAGTCTTAGTTTGGTGCTAATATGGCATGCTTAGTACAAGGCGGTGTTTACCAATACAACATACCATAATTAGAAGATTTAGTGTGAATATATTGTTAAAAGAAAAGAGTGTTAAATCCCTTTACATCTTTGTGATGCACAAGTTAAAAGTACTAGCCAACAAGGCAATGTATCTTTTTGACATCATATGCTCGGCTATGTGGGTTACAAAAGGCTTAAGAATTCTGCAATTGGGAAGTTTCCATCAAGATATTATATGCAAGCAGTGTGGATATGGCAATGGCAAGGCACATCACCTACCATTTGGGCACTTCTCTGTCAAGAGCAAAAGTCCATTAAAGTTTGTCTTCTCAGACGTGATGGGACAATGTGGAACAGCAAGCTATACTAGTTTTCAATACATCCTTATTGATGAATACTTGAGATTTTCAAGATGTTTTCACGAATATGAAAAAAGAATCCAATGCTTTGTCTTATTCAAGCTATTTGAAAGAAAAGTTAAATGCAAGGTTTTAAATCTCATAAGATGGGATAGTCCAGACCTTTTCATTGAATGGAATGCACTAATATCTCAACCTGTCTCAACATTAGGATAGAAGATATCCCAAGATGCGCTAATCAAGATACCGGGACAACAACCAGATGGTCCTATCCTGACACTTGGAATAATACTCCATCTAGACATCCCACAAGACGTCCCAACAAGATTCAAAACCATGATCAAATGAACTCCATGCTTAATACTTAGACCATAGAATACAGAAGCAAAGGTCTTGTCGTCACATATAAAAATAAAATGGCATGACCAGCACAAGATAAATCACTTAGTGGTTTATAGGAGTGGTTTATAGGAGCTATATTTATGATAAAAGCCTATCTAAGAATACGCTTCCTTCTACAATCATAAATATGAATACTTCATTTGAACTTTTTGTATGACATGAAAAAAGAATCACCAACTGTCTTGAACCATGTGGTTCAAGTCAGACTATATAGAACCGTCTAGGAATTAGGTTGGTTTAGGCAACGTCCGAACCACTCCAAACAAGACTAAACTAACCAATTCTTCCTAGTTTGGAGTAGCTCAAACCAATTTCAGGTGGTCCAAGGGCCAAACCAAGCAATCTATTCCTCTTTATTCTCTCTACCTAGTCACAATCTTTCTCCAATCCCAACCCTACTCTCTCTCTCTCTCTCTCTCTCTCTCTCTCTCTCTCTCTCACACACACACACACAAGCAATCTAATCAGTCTAATCTCAATGTCATTGTTGCTTGCACCTACCACCCGCCATGGACCTCATCAGGGCCTCGCCTTTGTTTTGCCTCCACTCCTCTAGCTGCTTCAACTCCATCTTTGTGGCACCTTCGGATTCTTCAACCACAATGGCAATGGCAAGATCACCATTGACAAGATCTACCAGGCCCTTAATTGCATGGGGGCCTCAATACCCACCCCATCTGGTACCTCTCTCTCCCTTCAAGTTCTCAATCAAGGAAAGAACAAGAACAATAAGAAAAATAAGAAAGGAGGCATTTGGGTGTATTGGCTTTTGACAAACATGGTTGAGCATTTTATGTGTCAGTGAAATATTGCAATGCTCAAATCTTGAAACCAGTTCAGCCAACTTTGAAATGAAATCGTTGGTTCATTATTTTTAAGTATTTGGTGCCACATGTTATGTTCACATACGAGATCGACTAAGAACAAACTTGGAAGCAAAACTAAGAAGTGTGTATTTCTGGCATATTCCCTATGAGACCCAATCCAAATGCTCAAACTACTTGAGATCGAGAACCCTTTGGACCAAATAAATAAAAAAAAGGAGGGCAAAAGAGATAATAAATAAATGAAAATTCTGGGAGGACATAAACTCATCTTCCTCAAATTCTTCGGTGGATTAGTTGACGCTTATCTATAATCCCTAACCTCCTGTGGATTAGATGAGGCTTATCTCTAAGCCCCAACCTCCTATAAATTAGATGAGACTTATATCTAAGCCCCATCCTCCTTATCTAATATGATCTAGGACCCCTCCTCCAATCATTAACAAATGAGAGAGTGAGTTCAGACCTGAGAAATTTAGAAAGATTAGGGAGAGAAAGAGAAGGAAGAAAGGGGAAAGAAGAGAGTCATCCTCTTTCTTGAAATTGATCGAAGCTTCAATCGGTAAGCCTTTAAAGAGTTCTAGATCTTCTCTTTAGACTCTTGATTTGTTATTAATGCTGAATATCACTTGGATTCAAGAATCAAAGGTAGGATGTGTGGTGTGTCTGTTTTAGGGAGAGAATAGAGCCACGGAGAGCTGATTTCACCGATCCCTTCCCTTATTCCAGTGATAAATCCTACAAGTAAACCCATGTATTTCTTCTTTTGTTCCTCGTTATGGAATCTCTGAATTCAAAGGCAAGCCACCATTGATTGCCAGAGATCCGATTTTGAAGAAAATCTATTCTGCACTTTTTTTAGTAAAGCTCAGCTGATTTGAAGGCCGAACATGTACCTAGGGGGTGATCAAACCTTTACTACAACTTAGATCTGGCCAAGGCCCGACCATCTTCAACCCAACACCTACGATCAGATTGGGGTCATGGGGAAGAGGACGCAAGTTTTATTCTTATGAAAATCTGAACCGAAGCATGTAGCTATTTAATCCATGAACCGGTTCAGCCAGTGAACCAGGTTTGACTTAACCCAATTCCTTATAACCTAACCCTTTTAGATCTATGTAGCCTATTGGATTTGATCCAATTAAATCCAGCATATTCAAAGTTGGGATCATCTTTTGGTTTCAACCAATGGCTGAACCAAGTCTATTTGAACCTAACTCAAGCTTGGCTAAGCCTGAATTGAACTTAGTTGGAATGGGATCTAACTGATGGAGTTGTTTTAGTCTAGTTAGAAGTAGGCCTGAATTTGGGTTAATATTTAATGTAACTAGATGATCCATAGGACTTAAACCCAAGTGATCCATGGTAGGTTTAGGTCCCGAGTCTGGATTGAGTTCTGAGCCATTATGATTATGGAATTGATTTAAAAAATTTGTTCTGTAAATGAGCCAGCCCGATTTGATCTAACCTAACCCTATTAATCAGTAAATCAAGGTAAGTAGACTAATTGTAAATTAGCCATTTTGATATATTTTATAATTCTGGTTATTTATTTATTACTATTAAATTATGAAAAGTAAATTGAAGTGGCTATGATTAATGACACTATTTTACAATCAAGAATTTGCATAATTCAAATATTTGTCTATTTTAATGTTTACTGTCTAAAAGTTATTATTATTATTATCATTTTAATATGCAAAATAGAAATAGCTTTGAATTATGCCATATGTAAATAGTTATGATTTTGCATAATCTAAGTAATGCAAATGTACAGGACAAATTAAATAACCTTATTATGTTGGTCACCATGAAAAACCTTATTGTATTTATACCTTGATTCTATGTTATAATAAAGAAGAAATAATGAAATTACATGACCATATGAATAAGTAATTACTGACAAATAAAGAATTATTAATTAAAGACTTCACTAAGACATGAACTCTCGGTCCGCTATGTAATGACATGATAACATGATGATAGATACTGAGACCCACCTTCACAGGAGATATATACGAAGATTCAACCCCCATCCACAGGGTTAAAATGTGGTGCATTGGCTCTATCATAAGGATATATGTGACCGTAGAGAATTAATTAAGTGATGATATGAAAATCGTTCAATAAATGATGACATGAAATCATTCAATAAAATGATGATATGAAACTGTTAAGTGATGATATGAGAACTGTTTAATGAATGATGATATGAAAACTGTTTAAACTGTTCAATATTGACAATAGAAAAGTTTTATCATAATGACATGAATTGTTCATAAAAGGTTGAAAATTTGCTTAAATATCTCAAAATTTGCATAACCTATGTCAATATATGCAGTAGAATATCAGTTCCCTAATGATATGCACCCTTTATAATTCACATATAATTGTTTTACTAATTTATAGTTGATTCTATTTACTAAGCATGAGCTCATGAAACATCTTATTGTTTTTTTTCAGATTCAATGAAATGAGATGGAGACCCTTAGGTAGAAGCAACACCTACCAAATCATTTTCTTAGTTACCTTTTTGAATAAACCTATATAATAGATGTTATTTATTTTCTAGTTGTTTTGACATTTGTTGGAGGGATGGTTATGGAATAATATTTTCGATCTATTTGGCTAATTGTTATTGTAATAGATGCCTTGTATACTCTGTGTGCGGCAGGTTGTCATAATCTAAATCCATCCTAGGGTCTAGAGCATGACATTCCCCATAAAGGATGGTCATGTGTGGATGTGAAAACATGTTTTGAAACATCATGTTTGATGAAAGTTCTTTTCATTATGCTCATCCTGCACTAACTACTTTTGCAGCCCCGACAAACTGAAAAAGGTGAAGAAGAGCACATCAACTTAAGGCCTTCAAGGTCCTTCTATTGGTGCGTCTTCCTGACCAAGAGATCATGGGAAAAAAAGGGAGGCAGTAGTGAGTCACTTACCAAGAAGAGCGGTATGCTAAAGGAGAATGATGGATATCAGCTCAAAAGGAGTAGTCACTTCAAAGGTCTAAAAGGAAGCAAAATAAGTTAGGCAAGTAAATAACTTCTACAATGGAGCTAATCATTTTCATATCATGAAACCAAAAAAGGTGTACCATGGAAGAATAGACTGCACAATAATGCAATATGAGACCTAGGAGTTGGTCCTAAAACCAGAAGATCTTCAGCCCCACTCCTTCAAGTAGATTTACAAAATCAAGTATAAAGCTGATGGCATCTTTCATAGACACAAAGCCAAGATCAAGGCTTCTCGTAATAGTATTGTTAGATAATGAGCTTGATGGCGAAGATGGCATCAATTCATATCGTTTTGGGTACCATCAAAAATTTAAGAGTTATGGAAATTGAGCATGAAGAATACCTTACATGGAGAAATTGATAAGGTTATCTATATGGAGCCATCACTGTCAAAAAAAGATCTATGTGGAGCCATTATCTGGGTACATGTTAAGGAGGTTTCTGAATCATGTCTGTCAACTCATAAAGGCTCTCTGTGGACTCAAACTATGCCCACCTGGATGGTATGGTAAAATGGTCGAATATTTAGCTTTTTGTGGTTATGTTGCTTGAAATGCCTATACTAGCCTCTTTATCAGCAATGATAGTATAAACACATATTTTACTATTGTGATGTGTAGATGATAAGATAATGACTGAGGATAATGAAAAAGAGGTGATGCGGGACCATATGGGGATGACCTGGTTGTGTGGGAGAACAAAGGAATCAGTCAAAGTAGAGTTAGGGTCAATGATTCACCTTGTTGACTTATTTATGGGGTAGAAAAGGTGTTCTTTGGCATTTGAAAAATCCAAAAGATGATAAAGGATTTTCATTGGTAGTCTTTCAATGAGTTATACGTCCAAAGAACAGGTTTCTAAAGAGAACTTGTCAATTGGTGGGGGTCCATCGTAGTCTTATAAGAGAAATTTGGATCACAGATCCGACATTTATATAGAAAGCAATAGAGAGGCTAGATTTCAAAGAATAAAAAACAGAGAACAAAAATAATGGAAGAGAGATCAAGAAGAGAGGAGAGAGAATGGCCGAACGTGGCCTAAAGAAATTCTTTCTTCTTTCAAAATAAATCAACTATAATGTTTTTCTTGAGCCATCATAATGGTCCCTTTATAATATTCTATAGCTTGTTTTACAAGCACAGTAGGATTCTCAATAGCCAAGAAACTAATTATAAAAGCTTTTTCTTAACTGAAAAATTCAGAATCCGACAATATCCTATTGAGAAAGACCCTAAAAATTAGTTTATACTCCAAACAAAATATTCTCCATTTCTTACCCTGTGGATTAAAAAAATTATATATCATCTAGAATGCAATCAATTCAAGAAAATATAGCTTATTAACTATTTATGCTAGTACATAGCATCATGTAATTGCATAATCATAATATTTTATTTTCACAGCTTTTACAAATGTGGCAACTGGAAGCACCAGAAGCAATTTGATCTGGCAAATTTACTTACCGAAGGACACGAAGAACCAGCTGAAGCTTCAGCCAAGATCCTTCGATTGGGGCTTGAATCCAAAAATGCATCCCATAATAGTCTCCTGCCGTTTCTTTCACCCCTCCCTGCTGCCACTTCCTCTTTTTTGTCGCGGCATGGCAACATGGTTCTTGCAGCATTCTCAGAAATACAGACTTTTGAAATCCAATTCTGTCCAAGAGTCAGCAGTAAGGAAATGAAACCAAGAATCATCAACTCTGCAAAACCAATGAAAGAATGGAATGTATGAGACTTATGTTTGCAGCAAGTTCATTCTGTAATAATACCTAAATCCCATTAAAGAAGATTGTAATGTCATTAATTATCAGAAAAAACAATTATAAGGTACACAATATTCAGAATAGAAAGGCAAGACTACAAAAATTAAAATCAAACCAAAAACATGATAATTAGATTTAAATTATTCATGTACAGAGATATATTAGCACGTATGAAGAAACATTGAAATTTTGAATTTCATTGAAATTTTGAATTAATAGTGCCTGGACAATTCATATACATGTAATCATAGGAAAGAACTGTTTGTTCTTACCGGCTTTAACCTTCTCAAGAGCTTCAAACAATGACTTCTTTTGTTTCTTAGAAAGCCACTGAAATTGAAATCGATGAAACAAAAGTTAAAACTCCAGCCTCCAGTTTATACCAAGCAATGAAACAAAATACACCAAACAAGCAATGGGAAAAATCCAGCATCAAATTCCTACTCAACATGGATATGAAAAAGTACAAGGTGCATCTATTTACAACACATAAAATCACAAGGCAAGAAAATAAAGAATCTAAAATAGCAGACTTTGGTTGTTGAAGTATGGTAAAGGAGGAACAACTCAGAGTCCTTAACATTTGAATTATATTTAAAATAGAAAGCATATTGTGCTACCAAATTTATAAAAACTTTTTACAACTTAAATGACTAAAACAGTATTAAAACTTGTCGAGCAATAAATACAGGTAAACTCAGAAATGACTCTCATAACTCTGAAGGTTTCCAATCCAGAAATAACAAATACATGAAAAAGTTAAATAAGCAAAACCAGACCAATACAAGCCAAAGATTTCTAATCCAGAAATAACAAATACAGGAAAAAGTTAAATAAGCAAAACCAGACCAATACAAGCCAAAAAGAATTTTAATTCTTCTGGGAACCATTAAAAGTAGCAATCGATTCAACAGATACTAAGGACAAAGAAAAGGACACATATTTCCAATAACAGAGAAGATACTTAATTATGATGAAGGTAAGCTCTTTACTGTGGCTTTTTTTTTTTTTTTTTTGTGTGCGCGGGTGTGTGTGGTATAGCATTTTATTTCAGAGTTATTCACTTCTAAACCCAAAACAACCATAAATGCAGAATATCTTTCAACAAAAAGGAAAAAATAAAAAATATCAAAAGTCCTTGCCTGTCTCAAGCAAACTCCTTGCCGCAAAAAGGAAAAAATAAAAGCAGGTATTTATTGTTGTACAGCACTCCAAAAAAATAGAAACTATAATAAAAAATAAAAAATAAGAGAAATTATCCATTTCTCTTTGAAACCATTGTCATGAATATCAAAAGTCCAAACATAATAAAAATCTCAAAATAAAATGAAGCTCATTTTTTTCATCTTCCAATGACTACCATACTTATATTTCTGAGCAGAAGAAAAGAATGACAACCAATCTTCTACAAAATATGAAAATCATAAAGATGACACCAAAACAAAACCAAGAAGCCCAGATATTTACATATCGTTATCAAGGAATGAACGAGGTTCTATGAAGAAGCTCGAGAAACCAATGCTATGACCTTAAGGATGGCTTTTATAGTTCTGAAGACTTATGATCCAAAAGTGGCATAAACAGAATATTCTTTTTATTTAAGCAAAAAAAAAAAAAAAACCAAGCAAGGAAAAAAATTGTTATGCTAGAAACACACACACAAAAAAAAAAAAGAAAAGAAAAATGAAAAAAATGATATTTTTGATGCAATAGATACTAAAAGGAACAAAGCTATATATTTCTCAGAGAATTCAAGGTGGGTAGCCATAGCCAGAGTAACATTCAAGCTCAAAAGAGCAAAGAAATTGTAGAATTCTATTTTCCTAAGAAAACTCTCAATTCCTCCAAAAAAATACGGAGAAATTTTATTTCTCGAGAAGGAAACAAATTCCAAAATTACTTCGGTAAATCCTCCACAAGTTAATAAAACAGTACATGTGTAGTAGGAAGAAAACCCTTTCTTTGAAATGAAAATCCACTTAAGGAAACAGAAAAGCTGAACCGAAATCCTTGAATAAATTCACTTAAAAAAAGGAAATTCTTCAATAAAATTGGTAGTTTGGAGAAGGGGAAAAAAAGGCTGTCATCTTTCAAGCAATATGACTAAAAGTAACATCGAATAAAAAAAAAAAAAAAGAAAAGCCCGGATATTCTATTCTATCTTCTCCCCTGAAAAATCCATCTAACAAACCCAAGTAATCTTAGGTTCGAACTTGGGACAGACCAAGTGGCTTCCTTAGAATGAAATCACCGCATAAAAAGATCTCAACTTTCCACCACCTTTTCACTCTGAAGTCCAGAAGAAAGAATCTGTCTCCTTTAACGAAGGAACACATCAAAAGAACCCAAAGAGGACAGAGAGAGAGAGAGAGAGAGATCGAAAGAAGAGATAAAAGATAGTAGATTCTTGGATACCTCTCCGAGGTGATGAAGACCCTTTTCCAGAAGTAAGGAGATGAGGATGATAACAGCACAGACGCCGGCTACGGCCCACGTCGGGGTTTGGTCCAGCTCCCTGGAGTTCTCTCCCCCTCCTTCCGCCATTGCCAAAATCTAACTCCACGGAAGACCCGACCAGCTCCAGTTCCTCTTGCTCCAAAGATTTGCTTCCCGATTTCACATCAACTGCTCCTTGGACAAAGCAAAGCAGTGGAGGGAAAAGTTTGAGAAAAGATTCACAAGAGAGGGAGAGAGAGAGAGAGAGAGAGAGAGAGAGAGATTTGGTAAGGGGAGGATGAAGCTTCGTCGGCTTTGTCGAACGGAGGCTAATCGGGCCTCGGACATCGTAACGTTAAGGACGGGGGAATGCTAAGTTCACCCATTGGAACAGAACTCAAATTTATACCCTCTCACAAATACTTGGGGCCCGCGGGAGAGAACTGCTCTTATATTTTATTCCTTAGGGAGGGGGAGTTGCTTATCTTTTAGCAAGCGTGCAGTCCGTGGTGGATCATGGAGACGTTTTCAAAAGGGGCAATGGAACTTTGTCAAAGGTTTTTGGTGGGCGAAAATCTACTTCGTGCTTTCCAAACTCTCTCAAGATAAACTTCAAACTTTCAATAGCTGTTACGTTTTAGCCCAACATACTTTAAAAATATTGCACACCTAGCTTTTCATTACATAGAGTTCATTAAAAATTGTTATAATATAACAAGGGCCATGAAAGTTTGTAAGTTGCCTGAGTTATTCTGAAAACATAATTGCAACAACGCTTCAGTAATATATGTGTTTTTATTAAAAAAAAAAAAAAAATTATAGTACCATACACAAATTAGAATTTATATTCTTTTCATATACGCAAGCATATCTATTTTGAGCTTGCTAATCTTAAAACAAACTGTAATAAAATTGATGAAATAATTGATATATTATGAGGAGAAATCTTGTACGTATTTCTGTTAAGATAACACGTCAGTTATTCCATCAATTTTAACTGAATTATGTAACGAAACATCAAAAATGTAATATTATTAAAATATAAAAAATTAAACTGTAATAATTAAAAGGTTAAGGACTAAAATGAATTTTGAGTGAAAGTTTGAGGATTAAAAGTATATTTTAGCCTTTTATATAGTTTAATAAAGTTGCTATTCTATCAATTTTAATTGACCTATGTAACATAACATCAAAAATGCAAACATGAGAAATTAAACTCTAACAATCAAAAGTTTGAGCATTAAAATAAACGTTGAGTGAAAGTTTGAGGATCAAAAGTATATTTTAGCTTTTTAGATAATTTAGTGAAGCTGTTTGCGTGTGGTCAAACTTTGGGTGCCCAATAATATATATATATATATATATTTATACACAATAAAATATAGGGATGTTCATGTAGGCTACGTTATGTCAGCAGTTTTCAGCAGCACATGCCATCTTGTGTGCAGTTAACAACTAGAGTAATGGAAAGCTCAATTAGCTTGGACTAAAATAGAGGTGAGAGAGGTTTGGGAGAGAATAAAAATAGTAAAGTTAGATAATAAAGTAAACAAAAATGTCTCAGTGTTGCATTTATTTTGGTATAAGTCAAAATATTTAAATATATTGGCTCTTGGTGGAGACATTTAGGCCAAAATTTTAGAATGCATCAAATCAGCAGATATCAAACATCAATAGCAATCAATGGCTTGTCCAAGATGAGAACATTGTTCATGATATTCGAGTATTTATTATAGCGACATCTCTTAATGAGTTGCGATCATATGGTAGTCCAAATTGCAACACCTTGTTATTTAGATACAGTTAACAACACTAAGTTTAATGATCTCCAATGTAATTCTAAACAATTTTCGAACCAAGTTGGATATACTAATTAATTTGATCCATTGGTTTGAGTTGGAGATGGATCTGGAGATTACCTTAAAAAACCATGCAAGATGAGTAGTTTTCATAATTAATTCCTTTTTTTAATATATATATATATATATATTCTTCAAATCACAGAGTTGCATTTATGCTGTTCTCTGGCTTAGTCTCTAATCAAAATTGGGTGCTAACCACTAGTTTAGTAGGTCTTCGAAAGGTTATGAGAGATAACACCAATCGTGTTGCGGCATATGGCAAAATAAATCTTTTTATGCAAATGAGAAGTTTTTTTTGTTCACTAATACCAACTAATTAATTTTACATTAAACCATCTCTTACCTATTGTATCAACTTTTAGCTAAAATATAATTTTGGCTCTCAAACTTTCAATCAAAATATATTTTGATTCTCAAACTTTCAGTTATTATAATTTAATCACTTATATTGCAATGAAGTCAGCTAAAATTAACAAAATAACTGATGTATCATCCTGATGAGAATATACAAATTGCCATCTATCCTACATGATAAGTTAGTATCTAACTTGTAACAGAATATCAAGGTGACACATCAGTTATTTCATTAATTTTAATCGATTTATGTAACAAGATATCTTGAATACAATACTTTTAAACCAGAAAGGGTTAAACTATAACAATCGAAATTTTCAGAATGACCAAAGGTGGACCTTTCATCTTAATTTTTATAATTCTTTCTTATTGCTGGTAGAATAACTCTTCGTCTTAAGTTTTGGAATTTTTCTACGTAGGTGTAAACTAAGGGAGGATGAGATTGGTGGAGGTTGGACCGCTGGAGAAGATGGTAGTTTGTCAAAAGGTTGACAGCATTCCGTGGTTGGGGGAAAATCCAATGAAGAAAATGCGCATGAGCCGATTTTATCATTACAAATAAGTCTCTCAAACTTTATACAAAAGTGGACCACTTTGGGACGTACAACTTGGATCTTGGCAGAGTCAAACAAAACGAGCTAGTCTTGTTCCAAGAAAAAATGTGGTAGGAGGACATCACTCAACATCATATGCTATGGAAAGAGTTGACTTGCGGAGAGTTAAAAAATAATAGGTGGAGGAAACTAAAAGATGAGGATTGGAGACTAGTAAGATAATGATGGAGCAATGCGATTGTTAAACTAGTTTCCAATCTAATGTGGCACAAGAGGATTGGTGGGAGGTTAGCTTGATTCGAAGGGTTGGTCATTAATGGCACCCCATGGGATTGAAGAGTAATTTAGCAGCCATAATGGCTTCTACTTCCAAATTAGAGATATATTTGATAAATATTATAGAATAATAAATAAAATTATTTTTAATTAAGAATAAATTAAAAGAATGATGATTTTAATGGTTTACATATTTAATATATACTTAAAGGAATGATTTAATGTAAATAAATAAAAAAAAAGAGAACGAAATAGATTGAAATTCATATAAGAGGAAGTACTATAAAAAGTTTTGATATCTTGATATCTTTAAAAAAAAAAAAAAGTATGATTTTAAATTAGATGAAAAAAAAAAAGGATTATATAGTTAAACTTAACTTGTTTAGTATTAAGATTTTGTTATTGTGATGGTTATTATTGCTTTGTTGTTGTTTTGATTTTTGCTTCAAAAGAAATTATATTATTAGTATATTTATTTTTTTGACATCATATAGATTTTTTTTTTTTTTTTTTTTTTCAAGACAATGATATACAGCAACTAAGTTATCATGACTTCTAGCTTCGCTGGTGGGTTGTTGGGTTCCTTAATTATTGACTTTTATCTATTTGGTGGTCCGTAGAGGCCCTTGGACTGGTACTTACGAGACCAATATCTGATTTCAGTTGCTTAAACCCAAGAAAGGTGGCAGATTTAGCGGGCTTTATTGGAACATGAGTGCCACGAGTAGGAGTCTCCAAGGACCCAGGGACAATCACATATATGAGAAAGATTGGTCAAGGTACTGGATTGCCAAGCAATCTGCATTGCACTGAAGCCTGATCCGGTTTGTCAACAAGACCTTAAGGCCGGTGTTTGGCAAGCCATCAAATTGTTCCTTGGGAACCTACATTTCCAAGGGAGGTACCTTCTCATCCTATCCATGGGATGCTACTTTTTATACGGTTATAAAAAGATTGTATTTTTTGAAGAGAAAGTTTCTCTTTGGCTGCATTGAAATCCAAAACCAAACAACCGTGCGTCTGATTCTTTTCCACGCAAAGCGTTTTCTCAAGAAGACGTACAGCAATCAAATGAGGCCTAAATGATAAATGAACATCAATCCCTTTTTCCCCTTTGCTACTTGTTTGAGAGCATCATATATTTT
Organism: Metroxylon sagu; assembly: GCA_017589505.3. Taxonomy (NCBI): domain Eukaryota; kingdom Viridiplantae; phylum Streptophyta; class Magnoliopsida; order Arecales; family Arecaceae; genus Metroxylon; species Metroxylon sagu. The sequence goes on along the minus strand of JACVBY030000634.1, from coordinate 668,751 downwards.
TCTTTGATCTGAGTTTCATGCAGCGAATAAATCTTCATGTTCTTTCTTTAGCTACCATGCATTGCAGCGCATTTCTTCCCTCTTGTAAGTCTGTTATTTAGTTGTTCTTTTGCCAAGCATTAGTTTGGTTGGTAAAATGGACGCCTTTTGATGTGACAAAGACATACAAGACATAAGATGCTAAAGAAAAATTAAAAAAATAAAAATAAAACAAAACAAGAGAGTAAATACAGAAATTTATATAGTTTGGCTATCAGCCTGCATCCATAGGTAAAGAAGAATAAAAATTTCACTATCAAAAAATTAAAGATTAGAAGGACTGTTCCTCCATCCATCAGACTCTAAAATTATTAGGAATTCTTTCCTATAAGAGATTCTCTTTCCTGAATCCTTAATCCCACATACACCCAAGGTCTCTCCTAAGTTCTCACAATAACTCTCTACGTTACCTTTGAGATATTCTCATAAAAGCCAGGGTTACATATACTAATATAGAGAAGCATACAATGTTTTACATGAACTAAGACTTGAGTTTTATAAAGATATGAAAACGTATCATTCTTTATCTTCTGAATTCCAAGCCTGCATGAATTAGAACTGAAGTCTTATTTAGATATGAAAAAATTTTTATCTCTTGAGCTTGTAAATTCTAAGACAAATTTTAACACCTTTAATGGTGAGCAATATTGTCAGATAAGAACTTCTAATTCCTTTTCCACAATTGAAATGGAGGTATGACCTCACAAAATAGTAGTAGTTTGAAAAAAATTATCTTAGTTGTTTTGATGTTGTCCAATAAATTGCTTCATTTAGTATCTCATCTGATTCTTTGTGGCCACCGAATAAGCTACGTGCTTACCATCATTATTTCCTTAAAGCCTCTTGGTTCCAGAACAATGTTTGGTAACATTCTCAGATAATAGCTTTTTCTAAAAGTTGAATGAGCAAAGAATATTAGTGTTTTCCTTTACCTTTAGGTGCTTTTTTTTTTTTTTTGTTGATTCCACATGAAACTTACTAGAAATTTAGCTTAGTTTAATCTTGGGATTATTACAATTTAGCTCCTATAGTTTGGAGGTTTTCACTTTAAACCTTATAGTTAGTAAAATATCAAAATAAACCCTAATGTTTTAAATGTATAACACTTAAAACCCTTCCTCCATCCAAAGGTAGATGGCATTTAATTAGTTAGCATATGCCTTGCATGTGCTAACTAATTTGCCTCATACCGCAACCATCCAGTTTCGATGGTGTCCGTGTCCACATCCGCCTGGAGTTGGCAGTCAGAGCTCTAGAGCAGCTTCTCGTCCAGTCAGTGAAGATATTCGATAATGCCCATTGTTGAAAGGAGTGACCAAGCATCCCATTTTTCTATCGACTGCCAAAAGGTTTGTTTTTTCTATAGTTATATTTTGTAGCTCTAATGCAATTTGGGATTTCCTGTGTGATTTTTTAAATATTTGAGATTTGTCTTATGCGATTTGGCATGCGAACCTTCATCCATGGATATAGGGTTTGTATGTGGTTTTGTGAGAAGTGATCCTCAATTTTTTTAGTTGTGGAGTTTTGAGGCTTTGTGATTTCCCATTTTTTATTCATGAATAATGTATTCAGTTTTTGTTGCTATTAATGCATTTGTGATCCTTTATTTTCTCAATTTTGAGGATTTGGGGTTTTATTATCGTAGATATGTTTTTAGTTTGGATTGCCCATTGATGGATTGGTGATCTTTATAGTCTGTGGTATGGATTTATGTGTTGCAGCAATCATCTTAGGTTTCCCTTTTGTTGTGGTCCCTCATTATTTAGATAAGAGTAGGTTTCGATTGCATGTGACCATATAAAAGTTGAACCCAACATTCTATTGGGTGCCTACCTATTGTCAATGATACTATGCATGATATTGTGCTCCCCTATTAAGGACATTATGGAGCAGACTATTGTTGACTAGACTTCTTACTGTTAGAATATAGGTTTTGAGAATTGTAGTTAGATTATTGAGTCATAGTTGATAGTTAGTTATCTACTAGTTAACTATTAATTGACTGTTATGATGCAAAGATGAGGGATTTGTATTTATTTATTGTCTTCCATTATGGTGGATTCTTTACTCATAACCCATACAAGAATTATGTTAGAGGGAGAGTTGATATATATGACAATGTTGATTCTAATAGACTATCCATACCTGAGTTTAAAGAAATGGTGGAGAGCAGGGGATTAAGGACTATGTAGCATTTTGCTCTAGGGTTCCTAAGAAAACCATTGTCTCAGGGTTGAAATTGCTATCTAATGACAAGGATGTTTTCAATATGGTTCAATGTTTGATGACTTCTAACTGTGACACTATTGATATTATTATAGAGCATGCTTTTAGTACTGAGCCTATGTTAGTGGACATACTCGAGGAGCTGTTCGTACTCTTTGGTCCAAAAGTTATTGAATCTCAACAAGTAAAGCAGGAGGGTACTGAGGCTCCAAATGTTTAGGGGAAGGATGCTAGGGATGCAAAGGATGCAAGGGATGGTTCTGATACAGATGATGAAGGTGATGAAGAGACAATGATTATGAGAATTAATCAAGTAGGAGTAATGATATTAATGATGTCATGTATGATGAAAATATTGACACTGATCTGCTAGAGGGCAGAAATGAGAAGAATATAGACACAACTACTGAGAAGAATATAGATAGAAGGTTTAGGACCAAGGCTAGTGATTATCTATCGAAGGACTCAACATCAGAGTAACTCATTACTCCTATTCCTTCTAATGCAGAGCATGATGTTGAATGGCCTCATCGTTTCCCTGAGTTTAGGCTAGAAACTGACATGGGGAAGGGGCAATTGGCATTGGGAATGCTCTTTGGCAATGCAGAGAAGTTCAAGGATGCAATTAGGGAAAATATTATTATTAATGGCCATCATATTAGATTCACAAAGAGTAAGAAATGGAAGATTTAAGCGAAGTGTATAGAGAACTATGAGTGGAAAGCTTATGCTTCCATAGTAAGTGAAGAAAATACATTACAGCTTAAAACACTGATCCATACTCATAGCTGTGTGAAAACACACTCCAACAGGTTTGTGACTTCTAATTGGATTACCAAGAAATACCTAGATAAATTTAGAACTACTTTTTAGAAGGCAGGAGAGATTAAGGAGGGAGTTAGACATGATTATGCAGTTGGTATCTCTAAAATGAAATGCTATAGAGCAAAGCAAAAGGTAATGGATGAGATATTAGGGAGTTTGGCTCAGCAATATTCCAAGCTATGGGATTACTATGCAAAGTTAAGAAAGATAAATGAGGGTACACATGCTATTATCCAAGTTGATAGACCATCTCTAACAATGGAGGGAAGGTTTTAGAGGATGTATGTATGCTTGGGGCCTTTGAAGAATGGTTTTTTATATGGTTGCAAAGCATTGATTGGGCTTGATGGCTATCATTTTAAGGGCCATGAGTAGGGTCAGCTTTTGGCTGTTGTCAGTTATGATGGGAATAATGAGATGTACCCTTTTGCATATGTTATTGTAGAGCTGGAGTACAAGGATAGTTGGATTTGGTCTTTGCAGAACTTGCTAAAAGACATAGGTCCTGAGACAAATGGATAGACCTTTATAAGTGACCAACAAAAGGTAATCCACTAACTTTTCTAAAAAATGCTATTTTGACTCTAAGCTAAGGCATAATATATATGAGAACGTCTTAATTTATGTGTATTGCAGGGATTGATTCCAAGCCTTGCTACAATTTGCCCTTGGGTACATTGTAGATATTGTTTAATGAACCTATATGCAAACTTTAAGAAGAAATTTAAAGGGAAGTAGTTGAAAGCGAATGTGGGCAGTAGGTAGGGCAACTACTTATGTTGAGTGGGAGAACAATATGAAAATGATATAGTCTCATAATCCTAGGGTATATAATTAGTTGATGGGTTTGGACAGATCTTATTGGTGCAGACATGCATTTAGCCCTTTTTCCAAGTGTGATAAGCTTTTAAACAATATAAGTGAGTCATTCAATGCTTCCATACTAGAGGCCAGGGACCAGCCAATCCTAACAATGTTAGAGACAATTAGGAGGAAGCTGATGGTTAGACTGCATTAGAATAGGGATAACATGATAAGGTATAGAGGAGATATCTACCCCAAAATTCAAAAGAAGTTAGAGAAGTTGAAAAATTTATCCAAAGGTTGGACACCAACATGGTCGAGGGTGACATGTTTGAGGTAATCTGTGGCAAAGCCGGGTTTGTGGCTGATTTGTCTAAGAAGACATGTAGTTGTTACAAATGGGATATTTCTGGGATCCCTTGTGTGCATGCAGTGACATGAATCTTCTATCAAAAAGAGAGACCGAAAGACATGTTTATAGAGCATATCATGTAGAAATCTATATGCACACCTATTCCTACCTGTTGAGTGCCTTAGATGGCCAAGACATGTGGCCTAAGACAATCCTTGATCTTATTCTACCCCTAGTCTTGAGAAGACCCAGTGGCAGGCCTAAAAAACAAACAATTAGGGATCCTGAGGAGCCACAAAACCCACATAAATTGAAAAGAATAAATACAGGCTTGAGGTATGGAAAACGTGGTTCATATGGGCACAATCAAAGGACATGCAAGGTCTAGTTAAGAGTAAGAAGGCATCCCATAAAAGATCGAGATTATTTGTAAGTGTTCCCCATCTTATTACTACTATAGAATAGTTTTAAAGGTTTATCTTGCATATTGAATTTGTTAAACTTATTACAGGCTCAATGTAAGATAGATATATTTATGGGCTTCAAAACAGCTGTCGATATTCACAGTGAGACAGAGGTATTACTTTTTACTATTTTTAGCTATTTGTCATTTGATTTGTCTTTTTTGATTGATTAATTGATGTTTCTTAGTTAGTAAAATATGAATTACTTGTTAAAAAAAAATAGTAAATTTATGTTTCCCAGTTACTAACTTATTTTTATATATCAATTGCTTTTAGGCCACAATGCAAAGGTCCATCGGAGGTGTTAGCATAGCTGAGCCTATAACATATTCAAGTGTATGTTCATTATTGGGAGTGAAGGATAGTTCAAATTATCAAATAAAAAAATTACATAATAATTTATTAATTCAAAACTAAAATAATCTTTCTATCTCCAATATGAAAAGAATATCCTTGTTTATCCAAATTAAAATTAAATTCAATATTATTATTAATTCTCCGCTTTATTAAAGCATTAGAGGCAGCTTTGATTGGTTTAAACCCAATAAATAAGAAAGTGAGAGTATGATGAAGTATAAATTTATGAGTTTTTTTTTAAATCTTAGATTTATTAGGTACTTAATATCTTTGTCTTACATTTACCAAGAAAACTTTGACACGACTGGTTTCAATTAATCCATTTATAAAATGTTCAAATACATCTTTTCATACATGTAGCTTAAATAATATAACATTTTCATTTGACACAAAATTTCTTTGCAGAACAATGCTCTCATCAATGGACTGATAAGACTCGCTCTCACATAGAGCTAAATCAATATCATGAATCCTCGGGGCAAACTTTATACAGCCTCTTTCCATCTCCTATAGTTAAATAAGTTAGGATCTTAATTATGGCATGGTATTTACATTAAAGGAGACTATTCAAGACATAGAATGCAATGTATATTAACATATGGGCAACAAAATAGTCTCAATATTTTATGACTATATATAAATATCTAAAACATCCTGATGCATCATTATAAACTCCTCTTTGGGCAAAGAATGCAATATGCTAATGATATCTCCTCACATGAAGCAAACCATTAGAATGCCCTAACCTTCAAGAAAACTATTTCCTTTGGATAGATAGGTCCTCTAAGCTAATCCACCCTCTAACACAATGCTTTATGTCCAGCCCCTAAAATTACAACATACAATAACCCCTTTTGGACAGGTAATTGTATGTTGCAATCCAGTATCTCATAACACATGGAACAAATTATAAGAATACACTAGCCTTCGAGAAAACTATCCCCTTTGGATAGATACATCCTCTAAGCTAGTACACCCTCTAACACATTGCTCCATTTTTAGCTCCTAAAATTACAATATATAATAACCCCCTTTAGGCAGGCGATTGTATACGATAATCTAGGATCTCGTAACACCAATATGAAAAAAATTTCTACAAGACTCAATGGGTGGGTCACTTGCAGCTAAGCACCCCCCATATCAACTTTTAAAATTCTTTCAAAACAAGATATCAAATATGTCCACACAACATGCATACGTAACCAAATGTATGCCAATGACTAGTCAATATGAGGTACGCAAACTATATGTACCTCTTTGGATCATAAAATATTATTTAATTGCATTCATACTGTACGTCTTAAATTTAACAAATATTAATTTTTTCATTACATGCATATATTCTATAAACTAAGAGTTAAATTATATTATAAATTTTAAGCAAGTTAAAAGAAACACATGCCAGCTTCTAAACTCTTAGAATACAAAAAAATTTACGATCAAATAAAATTTTACAATAACAAATAATAATGATGCTTAATTAAAGCATAGAATATTCATATAAATACAATAACAATTATCTGACCACGACCGAAATAACTTTAAACTGGATCTTGATCCATATTAGCCTTGGCCCACTGTCAGCCCATGATCCAAGAGAGGGTCAAATAAAATCTTGGATCAAGGTGGTCCAAACAAAGTCTTGACCCATGAAAAAGTGAAACAAATATTTTCCATCATTATCAGCATGAAAAGCAAAGCATAAAATAATAATAAAAAAAATAGTGGACTATAGTGCTCCACACAACGGGTTGAGTTATAACCTAGGTCAGTATTATTGTTGAGACAAAATGATGACTGAGACCCATACCCAATGGCCCACAATATCATGAGGAACAAAGAGTTTCTTTGGATTGGGTAGTGTGGTCACGCAGTGCCGGGCTTAACCCATGCAGTGAAAACATGGTTGCTGTCGTAGTTATCCTCATAATCAATGCATGATGGCAAATATAGATATTAAGGCCATGCATGTATCCCTTTTGAAAAAGGAGTCGAATAGGAGAATGGAATATGGTGAGGCGTAAGCTTCATCCAACCGCTTTATTGGATTCTGCCTCACGAGGAAACGAGCGGGTTTGAATGACCTTGGAAAGTCCCTGGGCCTTTGCAGACCGCAGAGATGCCGTGCCTGAAGGGTTTGATGCTTGCATCATCTTGGTTGGCATCATAGCCGTGGGTAAACCAAGAGACCAAATGCGGAGGAGAGCTGGATTGATGTGACCACGTAGTAACCCATTTGTGCCACCTTTTAAGCATCTAGGTGCATAGATTCTCTACTTTCTATGAGCTCAGCAACATCCATTTTAATCTCTGGGATGAATTAAGATGTGAAGCAGTTTGACATGACGTTAATTCTTTGTCATGATCTCTTGTGAAGGCAGAGATGCATGTTGAGAGCTCGAAAGAGAAAGAAGCCTTTGTATGTAGAGCAGATGAACTCTGGGCTGATATCCCAGAATGCTGATGCTCTGCGAGAGCACTCAATGTTCGAAGGAGCGAAGGATCCCCTCCTCCTCGAGCTTCCAGGCCGAGAGGGTGCAGAGTAGAACTGTGGGCTTTCAAGTAAAATCGGGTGGCAGGTAAATTATTTAACGCCAAAACAGGGCAATCGATGGATTGGGGGAGACGATCTTCCCCCTCTTTCGGTTTATATATATATATATATATATATATATATATATATATATATATATATATATATATATATAATCCGGGGATTAGGAAAGAAAACATTCCATCCTAACTGATTTAGGATTAAGAAACCCTCAAATCTGAACCAAGATAGGTTCTTGTTTTCATATAAACCATTATCCAACCTCAAAATTAAACAAGTTCAAGATCAATTAAATTAAATTCTTAAACTTATAGGTAATAAGTTCTTGGGGCTAACTATTTGTTTATAAATAGGATAAATCAAAAAATCTCAACCTATTATCATCTAAAACCTAGTAAAAGTATAAATCATATATTCATTCACTATTAGCCTTCAAGTCCACATAAACCGTTAATCATATCACTCAACAGAGATGTGCTCAATTCCAAACCATATGAATCACTTTTAAATAATTATAGGCTCGTCCAGCATATATCATTGGACCAAATTTGTTTGATCAGCTTTACAAAATTAAAATTAACAATTAATAGTAGCTCACATATGAAAAATTTTTAACAAATCTTAGCTTACAAGCCTACATACAAAGCTTTTGTTATGGCAATATTATGCACCATTCAAACCATGTTGACCAAGCACCCACAATTCATCTAATAAATACATAATTGTATTACAAAACTATTTAGTTCTTTGTATTATGTTACAATATTGCACATATCATCATTCAAATGTATCGTATATTCTATATTAAAATTAATATAAGTCAAGTATCAGTTTCTTATGATATTGTATGTAATATTGATGGAGCATTACAAGTGGTAATCTGACTATTATGTGACAAGAATATACCATACTATTTTGTTATGCAATGTGGTCTGAAAACAGCCTTAATTTTTGTGGGGGCTAGTTTTCGAACTTCAAGTGCCATGCATACTCGGATGCTTATTATTTGGCTTGACTACTAGTCTAGTCCCAAGTTTGCTTAAGGGCCAAAATATCAGTTAATTCCATTGAGCAATTATCTACCTAATGTGTGTCAAGCTGAAACAAGAATAAATTTGAATGTGGCTCTTTGGGTCCTACAAATAATGTTGAAATCTTCAAACTTTTGTCAAACCAACGTTGAGTAGTTTTCTGATTTAATCTCTTTACTCCTGATGAACCATGAAATCTTACCTAGAAGCGATCTTGGGTCCGTAACTTGAGACACTGGGATGGACCACCAAGCCCAGTCATGCCCTGTAGTTTGTCCCTAGATTGTCTTCTTAAGGTTAACTTTGCCTATGGTCCATAACTTTCAAGAAATCCTGATGAACTCTTTCGAAGGAATGACATGTTCTCATATTTGATTAACCTTAGTATCTCTTTATCTCCAAGCACATGGTGAATTTAGAACACTCATGCCAAATGTTGTATTTAAGTGTACACAATTGTCCTGACTCTTTTTCAGGCCTGTGACTAGGGATAGACTTCCATCATGGCAAAATTGGCTTACCTTAGATTCCGAATAATTTAGGCATGTGGCTACCCTCCAAATCTTGTAGCCTTGTTCTAAAACCGTAACTCTCTTGACACAGGGATGGACTGAAATCAAGCCAAAGCTACTACAACACATGCTATTGCAACCACATGTAGGTCTGTCAACACAGTAAACTTCACGGAACCCAACAGGCCCTTACTTTAAAAATTTCTTTTCTAACACAAACATGATAATGAATGTTCACAGAATCTGTATGCAGTTAGCTTCAAAGGTAGATTTCAGTGCTGATAATTTGGTCAAGAGAAACAGTCAGGCCCTAAAATACATGTGCTTTGTGCTGTCATAGAAAGGAGGATGAAGTCTCTATCACCATTTTAGGGTTGATGGAGGATTGCAAGAACCAATGACATAATAAAAGCCAATCAAGACATGTTTGTGACTGCTTTTTGGTGGAAGATTTAGAAAGAGAGAAATGCAGTGATATTCAGATATGTTGCCCAGTCTGATTATTTGAAGGAGCATAAACACATCTGGTTTCATTTGTCATGCATTGTTTCTGCTAAAATCAGAGGTCAACAAAAATCACTCCTGGTATCCATTTCTAAGTTGTCCAGATTTCATGATCCTAATGAAATGCTTATGGACCCTCCCATCTTTTTCTCGAAAAACTAATCCCCAGAATCCATTCGTGTAAAACTAAACTCGTTGAACCCAGCACAGAGGAGACTATACGTGAAACAAGCATGTGGAGAGCATGTAGACAAACTCAAAGAAAGTAATCAATGTGTTAAAAAGCAAGGAGGTCCCCTGTATGAGGATAATCCCACAATGAAGTACTATATCTACGACTCTTTCAAGGCAATTTAGGTAACTGATCATTCTGAGAGTCACTGGGAACAAACACAGGTAGCTGACGAGATCCCCTTGACCTGTCCAGCGAACCTTGCCTCTGATTTGAAGCACCGACGTGTCTGAAACTCCTTGCTGTGGTTTCACTTATAAAAGGACCACCAAAGAATATAGACTGCTCAGTACACAAAAGCTCAGGGCGAGGTCCCTGAGAAGCTGACCTTGGTGTACACTGAGAGGATACAAAACGACCAGCTTCAGGATCCCAGTAAACTGTGGCCCTTGAACTTCCCGCTACCATACTTGTGCTGCTTTTCCTTGGTGGCCCTTGCTCCAAGTTATTACCGGCCAAATTTGGCCCTTGTGCTGAGTTATTACAAGCCAAATTTTCATTCCCATCATTTGATTTCAGTGATAAAGGAGATCGATTTGCCGATGACTGGTAGATCGGGTTGAAGTGTTTTGTCTTGGAAGTTTGCTGCTCCAGAGGTGAAGTAAGACCTAATGAGTTGGTGTGGTGGGAGCTGTTGAAGCTACTTGGAGTTTGAGGATAGGTTTCGGGGTCCTCCCTGCTGGCGCTGCTCAATGGGTAAGAGGTCCTCAGAGGTAAAGACTTCAAATTACCCACTCGATTTTCTCTATGAAAGCCAATATCAGCACTGACAGTGCTGCTTCTGCTGCTTACATTCCCACTTGAGCAACTATCAGGCTCAGATTGCATGCGGGAACTGATGGGCTTCAAAACTGAGGATGATGCTCTGGCTTTGGCTGCAGCTCTCATGGCCTCACTAGAATCCAACTTTGCAAGCTTCCAAGCACTGATGCGAACCGGACGTTTCGATGGTCTTTTTCCTCCCGCTGATGAATCATTGGCATCAGGATCCACAGTAGATGGCACTCGGCCTGGTTCTAAATGCGGTATTATCTCATCCTGTTATATTAGAGAGAAAATCAAACGGGAATATAGAAAGAGTCACACATCAAAAGATGAGTTTCATGATTTATGAAAGAAATACCTGCTGGTCCACGAAGACTCGTGGAGGTGTACACCATGCACCTCTGTACTGCAAGCCAAGAGAGTTTCCACTTATGGCTGTGGCAGCTGAACTCATTGGTGAAGACGGCAGGCTTTGCTGATCCTCATGTACAGATGGCCCAGGAGGCTCACTCTGTGTTCTCATTGCTACTACATACTCATATGTTGTGATACCCTAAACAAAGATTATAATACCTAAGGCATCAGGTTGTCTGAAGATAAATTACCAGAATCACAGAGAAGAGGGAAACGGCAGTGATCTGTACAATAAATTAGATGAATTAACAAAAAGTGGAGGGAAAGAGCAGTGATTCAAGTTTCAGACCTTCCTAATCAATATCATATGGAAAAAGAAAAGTTCCCCCAAAGGCACAGAAGCCAGCAATGAAAGAGCTGTACATAACACCTGAAAGAAAATTGTTAGTAGATTGCATGCCAAACATTATTTCATATAAAATGAAAAATACAATGCCGCAATACCTTTACCAATTTCTTTTAAGTAGGATTTCCAAAATTTCCAAATGATTAGCCAAGAGAAAAATTAAAATCTAATTCAAAATGTTCTAAATTCGATCTCTTCTCTCTGATTCATGAGATGAACCAGAAAGCTATGGTGTTGTGGGGTGCAGGTTAAAAAACTAAGAGAAATGAGAGTACGATTTGTGTATTTATGTTAACAACCCACAGTGGATTCTAGGATTCTTATCATTGGGTAGTAATGCAATATCACATTTTCATTTTGCTTCTTGTTATAGATGAAAACACCAATCATGAAGGTATGTTGAGTAAAGTTCATATTCCAACATTGTGATGGATTTAAGCTTCAAGCATTTGATAGAGATTCTTCAATATTATCTATAGTGGCTAGAGAGTTTATTCCCTTCCATACCCTTTTCTTCATTCTATCCTCTTCTCTTCTACTTCTCAATCATTTTTCTTGGATCCTCGGCATTACAATATGAAATGATGGTTTTATTTTACCATGATTTTTCTAATGATTCACATGATAGAAACTTTCCTTCTACACAAAGAAGTCCACTACACTCTACGGTATTAATTCCTCCCTTGCAAAGGTGACAAATTCCACACACTGCTCCCTCATTTTCAATACCCAATTATAAAATGACAAATCACCATTTAGTTCTCTCAAAGATAATCAAGCATTCTTGTGTTGCTCATAACTTGAATAACAATCATCACTGCATGCAGAAAATCTTAGATCACCAAACCCCTCATCAGTAAGTTCAATTGAAAGTCATCTCCAACACGTCACATATTTCTTCTTTAACAAAGTAGCAGGTTTGAAATCCTTAGCAGATGTAAACAAGCAAAATCTCCATAAGACACCTAATTGAGCATCTTGTCTACCTGTTCTACCCAGATATTTTCTAACTTTTCCCATCAATAGCAACAATATCTACCACAACAGTCTAACTTCTGAAAACTGTTCCTTACTGGACCACATTGGTTACTACCAAACAATGTGATATCAACATAATGAGTTGATGCAATCATCTAGTCTTCAATTGTTACTTGACAACCAAAATCTCATATAGTTCTCCCAATTATTGAAATATGAAACACTTTCGCAACGAAGTCTTAATCCCAAACTAGTTGGGGTCGGCTACATGAATTCTTTTTCATTTAACTCTGTTCTGAGTCATATTTTTTGTAGGATGCAAAAATTTTAAGTCTTTCTTTACACTTCTTTCCATATGATTTTCAATCTATCTCTATATCTTTTTTTCTTTACATATATCAAGTCACTCTTCTGCACAGGTGCATCTCTAGGTATATGTTGCATATATCCAAACCATCTAAATTGTCTTTTCCTTAATTTATCTTCGACTGAAGTTACCTCTACCTTTTTATGAATGGTTTCATTTCTTATTCTATCTTTTCTTGTATTACCACACATCTATCTTAGCATTCTTCATTTTATTCAACCTACTTTAATCTTATGGACAACATCATCCTCAATCTCTCCTTCCTCATGAATAATCGATTCTAAATACCGAAAATAATCATTTTGATAACTTCATGGTCCCCAATTTATACTCTACATTCATCTTTATTTCTAATTGTACTAAAATTGTATTCTATGTATTCTTAAGGTATGGAAATAGATACAGAATACAAGTCTGACATGGAAAGCAATACACATACATATATTATTCTCTACACCAAAACATTATATGATATGCATAAATACCTAATATATGTTACAAAGATAAGAAATATTTGCAGAGCATAATGGATTATCATCTAAGTTAAACATATTCGTCAAGAGAAACAGAAGACTTATCCCCTAAATCCATATAAAAGACCTTTTATATCGAATCTCTGCTAATCCTAGCAAGATGTGGGATGTTGAAGACTTTTATATCAGACTTGTTTAAGAGTCTTTACAAGGACTTTTGGCTGATTTATGAAGAAAATAACATATCTGAAAATTTCCTAGGGTTTTGAACCCAAAACCTTTTCATTTCTATTCAGTTTTATGCTCTCTTTGTTGTGATCTCCACTTGCTGGATTCCTTTTAGGAAGCATCAAATTGGTGTTAGAACCATGACTGGACATGGAAGAGGTAAAGGCAGTAGAGGAAATCAGGAAAAGCATAGAGATATGGCTGAGATGAAGCACATGATTGAAGATTTCTCACAGGATGTGCAGGCCCTTCAATGGTGGGAACATGCGGAAGCCCATATGGAGATTCCAAAAGTTGAACATGAACCCTTGGACAAACCACCAGGTAGCAGCGAGAATGAAGATTTAGAAGAAGATGAAAATTCCTTTCATGATATTGGGCCCACTAATGAAGCGGTACAAGGTGGATTGGAGGAGAGGTTAGTATACACGCTTGATCTGAATGGAAGAGGTAGAAGTTTCTGATTTCGAGGGAAAAATACATGTGAAGGATTATTAGCCACTCCAATGGGTTCAAGCCTTCTTCTTATGGGACTGATTCCAAAAGAAAGGCAGTTGCGACTAATAAACCAAATATAACAAAAACAAAAATATAAGACTTAACAATAACTATTTGACCCTAAGCAAGATCCCAAGAGGGCCCCATGTCATTCAAAACATTCCAAATCAAGGCCTGAGAATTAGAGCCAGCCTTAGGACTTAATGATTGCTGCCAATATCCTCCATCAAAAAAACTTTGGCGATAATAGTTGATCGGTTTTTTTTGCCCAAATATGTACAGAGATGTTGAAAGATTGGTGAAGCAGTGTTAAGCATGCCAACTAGGTAGAGTACTTCACAAAATACAGGTTTGTACACCCCATTACCAGATCCGAAGGCTCCTTAGGTTCTGTGAGCATGGATTTCAACTTAGGACTTTCAAAATCAGTAAAGGGACATGACTCCATCCTTTTTGTTGTCAACTAATTCTCAAAAATGGCTCATTTCATCCCATGTTCAAAAACTTCTGATGCCACATGTTGCTGAATTATTTTTTCAGAGAAGTTGTGAGGTTGCATAGCGTTCACATGTCCATTATTTTTAACAAAGAACAAATTCATAGGACATTTTTGAAGAACATTATGGTGAAAGTTGGGAATTGATTTGAAGTATTCCAGGCAGCCCTTGTCAACTGCCAACTGATAGACAAATGGAAGTTGTCAATAAAGCTCGGGCAATATGTTGAGGTGAATAGTGAGGAATCATGTGAAATCATGTGAGCTAGCAATTCCACCAGCCGAATTAGCTTATAATAATTCAGTGAACTGGACCATAAAGAAGACACCCTTCAAAGCAGCATATGGGTGGAAACTTCAACACATTCTTGTTCCACTACAAGATGCTCCTATAAGTGATGATGGAGAGGCTTTTGTCGATCACATTAGAGAAGCTCATGAAGAAGTGAGAGCTTCTACCAGTGCAATGTATTCTAGTAATGAAGCCTATGCCAACATAGCAAATCAACATTGATGGGTCAAGGATTTCAAAGAAGAATACATTGCACTGGTGCACTTAAGGTGGGACAGGATTCCTAAGGGGACTTGTCGCAAACTGAAGGCAAGAAAGTTTAGGTCATGCAAGGTGTTGAAGAAGTTTAGCTCAAATGCATACATGATTGAGTTGTCACCAAATTTACAGATCAGCCCCATCTATAATGTTGCAAATTTGTACTCATTTGAAGGATTTGATGGAAAAGGAGATGCGATCGAAATCCAAGGTGATGCATTTCCAAAAGGCCAACTTAACGTCATGGAAGATGTATTGGATGTTAAAGAGAGAAATCAAGGAGGGATAACCCATATTGATGCTTCTTAGTGAAATGGCTGGGAAAACCTACTAGAGAGAGTACATGGACTACAGAAGAAGAGTTGCAAAGGATTGACCTGGAAATTCATGTGGAGACTATCAAGGCCCTCTCATCAAAGCTCAGTTTTTTTCTCACCCAGGAAGGTTGATGCAGGAGCATCCAAGAGACTTTAAGTTCAATCGGGCCCATTATGTTCATTGGACTAACTCATTAGTTATTCAGAGTTTAATCTTTATTTTGTACTGCATTATTTCTTATGTTTCATTTTAAGCTACATCCCACAGTGATGCTCCAGGTCATTTGAGAGTCATCTGACTTTCACATGACCTTTTTAATGGGACTTAATAAGCACTTATGTAATAAAGGGCTGTGATGCTACGATGAGTAGTGATCTGATATTCTGATATAAAAGGTCTTTTAAAGAGTCTTTGAAAGGATTTTGGCCAATTTATGAAGAAAATAACAGATCTAAAAATTTTCTAGGGTTTTGAAAACACAATATTTTTGTTCCTATTCAATTTTGTGTTTTCATTGTTGTAATCTCCACTGTTCTTGCTGGGATTCCTTTTATGCGGCATCACAAGGGATAAATGTTTCAATTTCTATGGCAACATGAAGAGAAACTATGCTGCCCAAGTAACTCGAAAACAAGCTCCGAAGTTTGGGTGTGAAAGCTTGTTGAATAACCTACCCCGAAAGACAGATATTGTTTACAAAAAGTATAACAAGTAACCTTACATTGATCAACCATAAGGTCCATCAGCTACATAAGTTATGCAACAATGAAATATTTAAATTAATTAGTTTTATTTTTTCTATAAATGATTTAAAACTATTTAGAGCTTCTTAGAGGCATGGCACACTCAGGCATCAATTAGCATCTAAAGGAACACATTATAACTAGAATCAACTTCTCTCTCTTGAAGCAATTACTTTTTACTTAAAGAGAGAATTAATTTAAAATTTACGGCCTCAAGTAAATTAAGGGAGCCTGCACCAGCCAAGACAAAGGTAGCCCCTGTAAGGCAAGGTGCCAACCTAGGCACTTGGGCAGCCACCTCACCTGAAGACATAGAAAGGGTGAGAAGCATAAGATGTTTAGTTGTCTATGCTCCAAGGTGGGAACTTCTAGGAGCTTAGGCAGCTGCCTGTGACAACTTTGTGCCTTTTATGTCACAAATACTAACAACTTAATGTGCCAAAAGTTCGATATGTAAGATACTAGCATCTCATTTGATGGTGGAATCTGCCATCCTAGACTTTTTCAAATCCCTGAATAAAATCAAATTCTTGCACACAATCATGTTTTGTGAATAATTGATTTCATTTATGGCACAGAAAGTCACAAGAATAAACAATTATTCGAGGTACAGTTGTTTAAGAGAACTTATATGAGGAAATTCTAATATTAGTAATCATAAAATATATTTTGGTCATTAGCACTTAAAAATATAAAATTTATATTATAATACATTGCTAAATTTTATTAAGCATGTACAGAAGGTAACAGTGTCCTAGATTATCCCAAAATACTTGAAAATTTGCATAAAACGCAACTTTTTTCCATGTGGAACCAATCCTAAAGAGATCTGAGCAGTTATAATCTTTTTTTAAACTCATGCAAAAGAAGCATTTCAAAGTTTTCAGCATAAAAAAAAAAATACAACAAAAAATCATTTTTTAAGGACTATTCCAAGTTATGTTAAAATATGTCATGACCATCTTCTCTAAAATTTCCTAGTTCTAATATTATAAAATGGAATTATTCAGTTTAGCATTTATATAAATCTGTAAGGGTGCTATTTGAAAGAAAGGATCAAACGTTGTTGATGCATACCACAATTGTAACAAAAGGAGCAAGGGAGAAACCATCTCCTAGCCTATCAGCTATCTGAATTTTAGTGGCACTTTTATCAGTGAAGCACCGCACAAGTACAGCAACACCAACCCCACATTCAACCGCAAGCTTATATAAAAAGGCAAAAGAAATTACCATCAGTAAAGACCACATATCATGGGGAAAAAGTTCAAGTCCCAAGAATGCAGACTTCAGATGTCGAAATACTACTATTAGACACTCCACTACCTACCCATGCAAGGCTCGTGGCCATGAGAAGCAAAAATGTAATATAGTTCTTCCTCCCAACACAATTGTTCAACCACTGCACCAAAAGAACTTTGAAGCATCAAAACCAATTTAATAAATAGCAAGATAAAAAGGAAAGCAGGATGAATCTGGAAATATACCCGGCAATGATGATCAAATCCATCTACACATTTGTCACAACTTCTACAATGTTTGCTCAATTTATGCACCTAAATAGAGCACAATCATAAATATAAACTTGGACATATATATCAATTTTACCAAAAATGATCAAGTATTAATAGGTCTCAATAGCTTGTGCAGCTGCAAATGTGCGTGTGAACAATAGATGTCGACACATCCAATGGACCTATGGTTTACCATCATCCCAATCCAAACAATTAAAAAATATCTTTTAAAAAAATTTAAAAAATGGCATTTTTATCAGACATAAGATGAAGCTAAATGAAATGAAGACATGAAGCAGAGAAGCAAAATTGTTGTTCTTGTTCCTAGTAGGAGAAGCAGCAGTATTAGTATAGCAGTCTGACAAGCACATATCTTTCTCTGACAAGTAAACTCAACTGCAAGCTTGATCATTAGTTGCTTCCCTAATCTGGAGCATCTGGAGTTGATATAAATATCATGTATATGATACATAGACACTGGTCGACATTTATTCTCCCATTGTCCATACCCATGTTTTTCTACAGTTGGGTCAACTTAATGGGCTCCGAGATGTTGGATATTGCTATTTTTTTCAGTGGCGGTCCTCTAATTTCAATAAGCAGGACGAAAGTAGTTTGTTGATTAAAGGAAATATAGGAAAGGTCTCTAGGCCAGCCCTATAGTCTAAAGAATGAGTGTGGACCCTAAGGAAATGGATTTGATGGTTTTCAGGCTCTCAGAGAGGACTAAGTCTTGTATTGAAGTTTAATTGAGGCGACATATGGAACTCTGCCCTCTCCAAAAGTACAAGTGAAGTTTTTAATAATAGAAGCAAATAAAAAATAACATTCCATATTGGATTGCAAGTCTAAGAAAAAATAATAAATGATAGATATTCGGCATATTAAAAGTGAAAATTAGATGAAAAAAATGAAAAGGATTAAAAGAAAACAATGAGAGTCAACTAAGAGGGAAAAATTTGGCACCGAAAAGTGTGATGGAAGGCTAAATACAGCCAAAGAAACCATCTACTTCCTAAAAATATTCAGCATAAGCAGCACTTTCAACTGGCCCTTGTTGACTATTCATTGACTTAACCAACCTTCTGAACTTTCTTAAGTAGAACCAAGTAATTATGACTCAGAATTTATTCTCAAAGAACCCAAAACCTGTCCTAAATTATAAAACTCAGATTTGCACAATCCTGAAGAGAAAAGCCTAAAACTGTGCAAAACCTCTAAACTTCAATCTTACTTAAAATAGGACTACTGAGATAGCATTAAAAAATTACCAAATGAAGAAATCTGAAAGTTCAATAAACATTTAAAACTAAAATAGTTTTATTTCTCCATTTGTTCCACCATGTAGATCTCATTCCCAAGTTCTTTATGACTTTTACCATCTTGCTCTTAATAGATCTTCAAAATTTACTAATAACGACCAATGTAGGACTTTGACATGATTGAAAGATTGCATGGTTGATTGCTTTATTCTTGTTCAATAATTAGGAGCCAATTAATCAATTGCTGGGCAAAGTCATGCATGTAGCTTGAAAATGCATACATGCTCTGAGGCAGCGCCGCCTAGCCTCCTATTTAATGCCATAAGTGATTACTTGTTAAGGGCTTGAAAAACAGGTTGTGTCATGTAACCTGTGTAATATACAGTTCAGATTCGAGTTTAGATTTCTGACCCGATTATCAAATGGATCGAGTTCGGATTGATCCATTTATCATTATACTTTGAAGATGACCTGATCTATTTATGATCTATTGACATGATTTGCCACCCCTAGTCATATCCGGATTGGTGGATCGGGTTACACGAATTGACTCGTTTAATAAACAGATCAATTACGAGTCAATTCTAAGTTAGCATGTCAACCCATGATTCGACTTGTTTATTAATCGTGTCTAACATATCAACTCGATTTTAACTCGAACCCATTTATGCCCAACCCAAACCCGCTAACTTCATATCGGATTCGAGTCATGTTCACGGGTCATATCCAAAATTGCCACCCTAGGAGAGAGGAAGAGCCGTTAACTTTTCAATCTACTAAACTAAATTTCAAAGAACCCATACAATGCTATTTATAACAAAGGAAAAAATCTAACCAAGTTTTTGAATCCCTGAAATAAACCTTCCACCTGTTCACTTTAATGTAGCATGAACGGTACGACTAGTCTACTACATTCCTAAAGTTCACCAAGCCATCAATAAATTTCAAGATTTTTTAATGTCAACTTTTCATTCACCAAATCACCTCCATGACAATAGACACCCAGAAATCATCGAGGTTCTGTTTTCTTCAGGAACAGTTAGTTTATCCTTTTTAAAATCCTTATTTTGCCCCTGCATTAAGTTCCTTTATTTTGAAACGGAAAAGGCATGTGGTAAGATGAAGTGGAATAAACTAGAAAATAACTTGATTTTCTTTTTGGTTTATTCCACTTTATCTGTGTGCCAAACAGGGCTAAGGCCTGAGAAAAATAAAAGAAATAATGAATAGAGACTATATAAATCGATTGACAAACTTAATGATCCATGTCCCTGCAACACATCACAATATATAACCGAAGGTGTACCTCTTAAAACTCAAATCCTACTCCAAACAGCACTCCTAAACCAAAACTAATAGATGCCTAAACAAAGATTCAAAAATACAACAAAATTAACAAGTAAAACTAATGATGTGTTTGGTTCTTGAAAACAATCCTGTTTTCTATTTTTATTTTCATAAAAAAAGAAAAAAATATATAAAAATGCGTTTGATGATTGAAAATGAAAAGGAAAATACAACGTCAAAAATAGCAGAAAACTAAAAATAGTTTAAAGATGTTTTCACTATTTTTTATTAAAACAAAGAAGATAAAAAAAACAAAGAATAGAGAACTTGAAAACATGGGAGTGAATAGTATTTCCTTTAATTTTTTCGTCTATTCCTTTAAAAGATGTCATTTATAATGAAAATAAAAGAAGAGAGACTATTTTTTCTCACTTACCAAACACATTTTCTAGAGATACGAAAGCAGAAAATAAAAATTATTTTCAGAAATGAAAATGGAAAAGGTTCTCAAAAACCAAATGTAGCCTAACTTCCTAATCTCCAAGTCTCTCTATTTCTCTCATCAGTGTGCTCAAAATCAATTTCAAGATGTAAATTGAGCAAATCAAGGCATTCAAGGGAGTGGAGTGATGGACAAAGACAGAAGGTTTATTAATGTCATGGCATCCCAACTAACTCAGGTGGCTGCCTCATGATAGAAGAGCCAACAGACCTCCATAAAAACATAGAAGACCCAACATCTTCGAAAATGTTATTTCTGTGATAAGTGACACAAGGATCATCATGATTAGGGCCAAAGATGGTACACTTCCTCGGAAGTTGATTTCTAAATTCTCATATTCCTAGGATCATCAGCAATAAGCCTCCCTTTGCTAAAGTGGGCATGGAACAAATTGAACTAAATATAGAATTTCATTACATCAGACTTTGAAGGTTTTCTTTTTTTTGGTTATTTCACACCTTCTAGTTCCAAGATTCTTCCCCACCAATTCCCAAAATAAATTATGTTCTGCGATGTGATCTCATAGGTTGGAAGAGAGCAGTGGAAAACACAGATTTAAAGGTGCATGGATTTGCCAAACTTCGGTAGACTTTGGATGTCTGATGATTTCATATAGCTTAATAGATCATGGCATAGTTTAGAGATTTCCTACAGCAAGACCACATATCCCAGATCAACCTCTAAGATATAAATAAAAACAAAAAAAAAAAAAGAATTCAAGTGCAATTGCAACAGCAATCAAAATATAATGGATAAACATTAATTAATATTTTAATCTTAGATATGAGCCAACATGGACGAACTTGTTGCTAAACTACTGAACTAATATAATCTAATTAATTCACCAAATGTTAGACATTATTGTCAAGATAACCAAAAAATAAGACACTTTGAAAGAGGGAAAAAAAACTACATGCCAGTACAGCCACATCCAAAAAGTTTCTCCATTCGGAGATCTACTAAAAGTCATTAAGACAAGGGTTCAAAAAAGAAAGGAGAACTTCTCATGTGACACCATCTCCACTCCAACTCCATGAGAGATGATCAGTTTGCCTTCACAGGCCATAAAAGGCATAATGTAAATGAAGATATGAAATATCATAGAGGAAATGATACAAGAATAATAAGTGTTCTAGCCCAAATGCAAGCTACATTAAACAAGGTTACAAGAAAAGAAAATGAAAAGGCTTACATTTATTTAAAAGCAATAAGGCAGTTCATGATCCTACCAAAGGCAACATGACAACTTGATAAGTTTGAATTTATCACCTCTGCATTGCACAGTGTGCAAAATAGTGCCTCATCACTGCAATCTGGCTGCTCAGCAATATCCTCATTTTTGCGGCAATCTTCTTTAACCAAAAGGGCACAAAAGAAACAGCCAATGCTAGAGCAGGTTGTTGATGCATGCTTCTCAGTTTTTTCTTCAGTCTTCAAACCTCTCTTGCTAGGCTCTTCTAGAGAACCTCCATTCCCTGTTTCCCACACAAGAAGAGAAAAACGTATTTAAATGTTATGCATGATAAAATTCTATAGCAACATGCAACAAACAACATGACCTTACTCTGTGACTTATAAATTGATGCACCTTCAAAATTGGTTAAAATCCCAAGATCAGCAGGATCGATAGCAGTACACCTAACATAGAGAATAAATACAGATAGAGCCTGAAACAACAGTAATACAATATGAATGTCAGCTGATACAAGAGACTCCAATTTTGAATATGAGTATCATTAATCAGAAAGGAAAATACTCACCAAACAACCATAAACAGCCATTGCCACATCCTCATATAAGTCCTTTCCAAGAAATGGTGCAAAAAAGGCGTAGAACGCAATAGATAACAAGAAGAATACTGTTATAGCAACCACCTACCAACCACAAAACAACATTTGTGAATCAAAGTAGGAAAACATTCATATGTGAAGGAGCTCCACTCCAGAAAGACCCATTCCATAACAAGCCACAATGCAAACAGAAATAAAAAAATGACATACAATTTTATCCACAAAATACATCTTTCAAATTTTCTTCTGCATGCACATCTTTTCATTTTCATCATACTTATATTTGATCACTACCCATTATATATCAAGTGCCACCCAGATTAATATCAATAATCATCACTTTCTCATAAACAACAAAAGAGAAATAGACAAGATTATAGTATGGCAAAGGGTAGCCAAGGAGACAAAATTATCGAACAATGGAATGTTAGTGCTGGAGAATAAGATCAAGAAGCATGCATAAGAACAAGTGATTTGAGTGCCATGATAAAGGAGAACTTTGAACAGCCCATTGCCATGAGGAGAAACTGATCATCATTAATATGCTTTATCATTATCCATCCACTGGTCAAGGTAAACCTAGCATATTTGAAAGCATGAATGAGGCATAGGGCATTGCTGGGCACAATCTTTTCTAAGCTGGCAATCAGCAGGTCAGTTCAGTTTTAGGGGTCAACTTGGGTTCAGGTCAGTTTGGGTTCATATAACAAAAGCTTATGGGCCTAACCCAATCCCAACCCAACCAACCAGCATGTAAAGAATGCCTGATCCAAACCTGACCCATAGACATCCTGCCAGACCCACATCCAACCCACTGACCCACTCAATTGTTTCAGGCTTATTTACTTTTAGGCTTTTTATCAAATGAGTAGGCTACTTATTTTTTATACTTCTTAAATTGTTTGTTGTTTGTGCTACAAGTTATCTCAAACCTATTTTAGTAGTATCCCATAATCAAAATCTGTTTTGCAATACTAAACATATTAACAATACAAACATTACCAATGTTTCCCCATCTATTTCTCCCTTAAATTATGAGCCATTAGATCAAATATCTAATGGGGTGGGTTGGATCTGGTTCAGGTCGGTCAGATAAAAGGGTCACTGTCAAGATTGCCACCCCTAGTCTTTGTGCCTCACCTAACTCAAGGTGGCACAACTTCATCAGCACATTTAAAAAATCATGCCTTAGATGCACCTCACTGAGATACCAAGGCACTAAAAATCATGCCTATGAATAGCTGTGAGGTGTGTTATGAGTTTGTGATGTGTGACATTATAACGGTGTTTTGTGTTCCTGTGTGCTATGATGCATGCGTGTACTGTGAAGCCTGTATGTTCACATAACCATCTGTGGGTATGGTTGAAATCATCTAGGTGTTGCTATATGCTTTCATAAGTCCATTTGTGTTATTTTTACTATCAGATGGATTTAGCATTACAAAATCATTACATGTGCTTGTGTACATATGCACATACATGCATATGTGCGCACACACCTATCTGTATGCGTATAAGGACTATTCCGCAAGTGTATACATCTAAAGAGACAGGGGCATGCATGCACGTTCATACCCATGCACACCTGCAAGCCCACAAATGCACCCCCACCCACCTGCCTGCTTGCATGGATGGATGCGCGTGCACACACAACATTTAATGTGTTCAGGCAATGCCTATGTGAACAACTCCTGAGAATAACCTGAATCTGCACACAATATATTCAAAATAATAAACACTTTTCTTCATCCCATGCTTTTTATGGACTTAGCAATTTGTTTCCTCCTGTATCAGTTCATCAGATCCCTCCATCCATGAGAGTCCCAAAAGTAAAGAATATGCCTAAGTGTGAAAATCATTATTCTTACACTTTCCTAATGGAAGACAATATGGATAGGATATGATCTTCAACAATTTTTTTTTTTTTTTTCTTTTCAAATCAACTTAAGTGAATAACCAAAGCTCCATGAACTTTGGGTAGTTTAGCTACATGGAAGTCCTAGAGGAGTTGGAAATGAATTTGTTGAAAGTGAGTTCAGATTTGCTCACTTACATGTTAATGGAGCCAGAAATGATGGTCATAAATTTTGTTCCAAGCTTTTTATATGCAAAAAACCAGTGCAATCACATATTTGATTGTCACTTTAGTATGACTTTCAAACTTTTCATTACTCTAGACTAATGGAACAGGACTCAGATCAGCTGGCTCATAGATCAGGTACATCTAATAATTTTCAGAAGACTGCATGCTTTCACAAATTAATATTCTTGATCTTCCCTTGCAGCATTTTCTTTTAATCAATCATGTGAACGACAATATTCCATGAATTTTGGGTCAATGGAAGTCAGATAACTCTTATACCAAGCTGTTGATATGTAAGCAACCAGTGCAACTCACATGTTTAATCATCACTTTTGGGACAAGCTTTGTGAAGAAAAACTCAAATTTACTTCTTACAATCTAAAAGTAACCCAGTTAAATTTTTGCCACTATTTTGCCCACGCTTGGCTACGGTGGACCATAAAGAACGTCAATCGTGTTAACATGTATGGCTGTGTTGCATCAAAATTGACCATGCAACTTTTTCAGATCTAGAAACTTACTTATATTTTGCCACATGTCAAGAATCAGAATTTGCATTTCAAGAAGGTGCATCACTCAAACTCAATTTCAACAATTAAAGTTCTAATATACATGGTTTGCACTGCGTATTTCAGTAACTGTGCTGGTATCATGCTGGTATGGAGTTTGCATAGGTCTATACATGGTGCTTATACTTAATATGCATCTTGTATCGAGTATTGGCTTGCTACCAGTATAGTATGGCATGCCAGGTACCAAGCAGTACGATCCAATATGAGAAACAAAGCTAAGATATCCAACCAAAATGGTACTTCTAAAAATTGAGTTATGGTTCCAGATATCTAGTGCAACAGAACTTAGCTTCTAGAAGTGACAAAAAAGGCACAATCAGCTACATTGCCATGCATAACATATTAGGAGAACCATATCTGACTATGGTCAACCTTAGTCAATTATGTTCAAACAAGGCAGCAAAAGTCTGGACATGATCTATTAGAAATCATTAGAACGATTCAGAACCTGTTTTACTTTGCTCACTTCTTCAACATGGAAAACATATACCCTAAAAGATGCATTACTTGATTTAAACACATAAGTTCCTGAAGGTGTACAACTTATCTCGCTGACTTGACCATTGGTTATCAACTTGCATGCAACAAAACAGTCATTCAGCATCATTAGTGGGAGTAATTCAATATATAGTGAAAATATCAACTATATATTAACATATGAAAACACTATGACAGCCAAAAAGATATTTTGCATGTAACATGTAGATCTCAATCACCTGCCTTTATTAACTACACTAACTTAAAAAGTCAGTGGGACAATATAAAATGAAATTTCCACGAATGAGCAGCATAGATGAGGATCATGTAACTCATGGTGTATTAGGAGCAAGGTTGATACAATTCAAGATGACATGGTAGACTGCTAAGTTTGTATTGTTGCAGAAGAATATCATAATAGCATGCTAAATGAAAGGCTAGTTCACCCAAAGTCTTCAACAAACTCCATACAGGCCTGCTACTACTGAATTGTGCTACTTAGGACTGCTGCAAATTTGGCCCTGCCTGCCTGCAATACACATTGAGCTCTGAAATGTGCACATGACTTCTCAATGAGTTTTACTGTGCATGCTTAACATGCAATAGCAAACACGTATCTCAAATTTTTGTTTGTAAAAATTCTTCTATGCATTGCAGACCAGACCAAAGTGGATTTTTTTTCTTTGATAATAAAGTCACATTAATATCAAAGAGGAAATTCATTTTCAATTTCTTTATGGACCTATACTGAGTATCCTAGCAAAGCATAACAGAACTTTTGAAAAAAGGAAATTGGAGTATAGGTCGGAAAGTTCCAACTGAATACCATGCTACTAAGGCAAGCATTCCCTTTATTTCAGATAAGAACATCCTTATATGATCTTTGCCATAAGCTTACATAGTAGTCTGGCTATTTGACTTATATTACATTTTATAAAAATAATATCATGTGTCATGAGAGGTGTTAAAATCAAATCGTCTGTGTCATACTAGCTACATAATATAGCTATAGTAGTCATAATGTGTCATAGCAGCTATTTTGCATCTGATTGTTTTATACATTGCAATGTCAAAAAGAGGCTCAGTACAGTTGGTTGCTACGAAATTTAACACTATTTTTGGTGGTTTAAATATAAAACTACAAAAGATTGTGCATAAAGAACTTTTGGTACAAAAGTTGGAACCAAGCATCTCAATTATATTTAAACCAAACAATTTCATCCTAATTTTATATCTTGGTTTAAATTGTAAGCTACTGGTGCAATGCATGTGACAGCTAACTCCAGATATGTAGAAAGTCAGAGAGAAGAGAAACTCCCCTCCTCTTCTTTTCTCTTCTGATTTCTTTTCTCTTGCTTTTTCTTCTCCTCTTTATCTTCTCTAATTTCCTTTCATTTCTTCTCTCATCCCCCTTGTGTCCAATTAATCTCTGTCACTTTGCTTCTGTTTTCTCTTTCTTCTTGTTTCCTACCTTATTGTGATTCTAATTTGAGGATTAAACATGAAACTCCAGGATGAGCATTAGTTAGACCAGAAAATGGAATAATCTCCATGAAGATCTTCCAAGCTGAGATTGACCGCATCTCCACGTAAAAATGATGTTAAACAATATCCTCAGTGCAAATCAAAAGAACAAACTTCCTTCTTTGTACGGCAGCATTTAGACAGGCAAACACAATGTCAACAACATTTGAAGAATTGCACTGGTAATACGAACCATCACATTAAAACATGGATTTACTTTTGAATGCATAAATTCCTATTTTGAGTGGAAAAATGAGGAGGTTACTACAAAATTTTTAAACTGAATGCATAGATGAAGAGGACAGGTCATTTTTCTCTAGACAGCGAGTTTTCATTGCAAAACAAGGGAAACAAGGATGTGCACACAATTTATGAGGATATTGAAAACTAATTTAAATTTTTGTGGCTGAAGATCAATTTTTTATAGATGTTGCAGTGGAAGACGAACTAGGGATTATTTATTAAAATTCATGATTCATCCCTTGAAAATGTCAGATGGTATTCCATCATATCAGATCTAATCATCGACAATGAAAGAAAGACTACAGATGGTCCGATCAACAAAAATCTACATGACAAGAATCAACCAAAAAGACAAGGTTGCTAAATCAACAACCTATGTTCTAGCATCTATTATTGAATCCATTTGATCTTGATTAGAAAGGTTCCACTTTGTCCCAGCTACCAATGAGGTGATTCAACTTTGACCAAAGAGAGATGCTGGTTTGGCATTCAACAGTATGATCATGAATAAGTCCTATGCCAGGTCTCCATCATCAAATATTAGAGATGCAATGGAGAACCTGACATTTTGATGACATCCAGGAAACTGTGGGGATGAGATTCGATCAAGGACTGTTTGGCTGCTTGCAACGAAGCAAGCTGAGAGTTTGCCATTAGTGACTATAGACAAGTTTTCTGTGACCAACCATAGACAAGCACATGCAAACTTTCGTTTGCCAACGAACAGCTTCAGTTGCAAGTAATTGACTAGCGACTTTTGCTTTTCTATCGCAAAACCAGTGCAGCCAAATTTGGTCATAGGTGCATTTGCAACAACAGGTCACAGGTTGCCTTCGAATTGATTGCACCTTCCTCCCTTGTCATGACCACTACCCCTCATCCTCGAAGAACGCACAGCCATTACTAATATAGCAGAATCATGTTATATTACAATATTAATATGAAGTATCATACCATCATATTAACCTAACATAATTATATGAGTTGGACTGCATACTTCACATCAGCCCCTTGAAAAAGAAGCTAATGATTTTAAAATTAATAATAGGCCATACAAATTGTAGATCTAAACTATTAAACATGATCTACACTACAAACAATGCTTAGAAACCAATATTCATATATTCTCTGGTCTCCAAACTATATATCAAATCAGTACAAGAATGAATAATATCAATTGCATTTCCAGCACAAACAGCAATTAGCTTTGCGATTAACAAAAGGAGCCACCACCAAAAACAACTGCAGAAAAATTTGCAACCACTAAAAATGTTAATCCTCCCTTACACTAGAAACAAACAATATAAATATGAGATAACGTTCCACTAGAATGTTATAATTTAAATACATCAAAATGCCACGGCATAAATTTAACGCAAACGAAATTGCAAGAACGGCTAACAGCTTCCATTAGATCCCCCTCAGAAAAATAAAAGGAACAAATTCACCAATTTCATACCGTCAAAACAGAAACAAACAAACCAAATAACTACAACATACATCAGCTATACCAAAAAAAAAAAAAAAAAAATCAAATTTAGGAGTCACATAGAAACGGAGAATCACTTCTACCTGGAAAGGGTGGGCTGGGAGTTGCCATCCGTTACGCCTCGCCATCACCAGAATGCCAAAATCTGCGACCAGGCCAACAGCATTACCTCCCAAAATCCGTGTCGGAGATCGACCGAAGCGCCGCAAAATGCACCAAATCTACTGCTCCAACTCAGTACTGGTACTGAATCCCCACTCGATTTCCCTACTCCTTCCCCCGATTTCGATCCAAATGCCCGCAAATCCGAAGTCCGTCTTGGAGTTTGGAGCCCCCCGAGGGTTTCTTGGCGTTGGAACGTATCGGCCACGGCGGAGGCCGCGGAAACGGTAGGCGCAGTTAAAAGGGTTTTTAACTTTTACCGAGGCCAATCACCGATTCGTTTCCCTTTTCCGTTTCCTCGGCCGGCCTCATTTCCATATCACGGACGGCTCCTTGTTTTGTTAACCGTCTGTTTTTAACTTGACGCATATCCACCGTTTATACCGCTGATCGTGGCCGTCCCATGACTGGATCTTCCATTGATTAATTTCGTCAACGGTTGCAAAGAAAAAGCTGTGCGACTCTTGGCGTTGCGGAGGCGGCAAGTATGCAAAGCGTTCTTTGGACTAACGAGGTTAAAAATATGCTTCACTTTCTTTCTCACCTTGGCCTTCTTGGGATTTCGCTCGCTTGTCCAAAGGCTATGGGGAGTAGAACTTTTAAATTGCCATGGCTTTTGTTAATGGGATTTGGTGG
This sequence comes from Metroxylon sagu, assembly GCA_017589505.3. Taxonomy (NCBI): domain Eukaryota; kingdom Viridiplantae; phylum Streptophyta; class Magnoliopsida; order Arecales; family Arecaceae; genus Metroxylon; species Metroxylon sagu. The sequence goes on along the minus strand of JACVBY030000634.1, from coordinate 639,131 downwards.
TGATGGTTAGGAACCACTCATTTGTTTAACAACAAAGGATCGGCAGCTCCTTCGGTGGAATCTTGCATTAAAGATATCCTCTCTAAGGTATAGATCCCTAGAGAAGATGGGAATTGTTGCAATGCCATAGGGCAGGTCAAGCTAAAATATGTGCACAGCTTGGCACTCCTTTATGAGGATATTTGGCAGGCTATGAATAAAATGATCCAACTTGCTCACACCTTTCATTTAGTGTGAAAGTGTTCATCAGCAGAAAAACAATGGAAGATGGATGGTCATAGTAAGTAAAATCAATAAAATTGATAAAAATTAATATTTCTTTTCATAATTGAACTACTATCTGATTATAGATTGAAATTAATAAAAAAAAAAGATATTTTGATATTATAATATTTGTTACATAATTGCATTTATCTAAATATAAATTTGTTTAATATTTAAACCTCTCTTTATTTCTTTCCTCATAAATAAACTATTCTCTATTGCGATAAATTATATATAAAAAAACTCAAGAAACGATCGTATGTAGCACAACCCAACACCACCCCCACCCTTCCCAAAATATCTAAAGATCCCATTTGCTGATTGTTTATCACTTTAAAAAAGTTTATTATTTCTAATATGTGGGTTTTCTACTTACATGGCTATAAATGGGATGTGTTTAACATTTGTTAATAGATGATAGATAATTATAAGTAATTATATTCAACAAAAAATACACTTAGCTATATAGGCAAATATATATAATATTATTACAATATTAATGTGGAGAATATTTAAAATATTTAAAAATAACATCAAGTTTTAAATAATAAATCTATGAAACCAGATAGAGTATGCAATAGCATAAGTATGATGAGAGTTATATGAACTAATTAAAATTAGAATATGTCAACATTTTCATGAATAATATTGCCCAATTATGTGTGAACTTTTAGTTCTTTTTTCTATATATGTCCACAATGTAATTATTAAAAAAATATCTTCACTGCAAACTAAATCAAAGTCTAAAGGAACAATAGTACAGATAGATTAGAATTTAAAAGTAAACTTTTTAATGAGAAGATATATATGTGTGTGCACGCACACTCAAGAGTTTGTCTTTTGATGTGAACTAAAAGGTCATTAACATCATAATAGCTTTATGGATACTTATAACAATAACATACCTTTTGTAGATATGGACAAGATCTTTTACACTTCTTGATTTACATCTTTCATTCAAATCTATGAGACATGTATAAGCTTGAGAGTAATATCTTAAGTTTAAACTAAGCCAGCATTTAAAATATTATATATTAAATGAAGATACATTTTACCAGAAGAAAAATCTTATGTAAGCAATATCTAACTCTGACCATTGCTTAGCTTTTGCAAATTAATCTTCTTTTGTCATTTTTTTTATTGATCCTTTGCAACTGCTATCCTTTGATAGTTAAAAGAGAAAAGGCTAATGAAAAAAGAATATAGTTCTTTGCTAGAACATAGGAGATGAGAAGTAACATGGTATGAGCTAAGCTAGTCTCTTGATAGCAACATGGAACAGGACCATAAGATGGCATGATATAACTGACCAGATCACTACTCATGTCTTTCTAAAGAGGAAAGTGTGGGTTATGAGAGACTTTTACCGAAACCGCTAATTAATTTAGGATAAATCCTGCTAAAGACAATGGCCTATTGAGTAGGAATCCACTATTTTATTTAAAGGGATTCTATAGCCATAATTGAGATCTGGTGATCTAATCTTATTCAAGCCAACCATCAATAAGTGGACTGATCAAAGAGAGACTCTTCCAAAATGCCTATAAAAATAGCTCCTAACTTTCAAGTAAATCAAATCTAAGCTTGAGCTTAAAAACCCTAGATTACCCACTAAAGAATCTGTAGGACTTCCTTTTCTACTTCTTGGGTTGACTTGAGTGTCAAAGGATCCTCCAAAGAAAATCTCTAGACTGCTTTCACTTTTTCTCTCTTGCAGGAGTGTGGGCATAAATTAGTTAAAGAGTGCTTTATCATTTAGTTATAACCTTCCTCATTGATTGGTATGCACAAACTAGTTTCAAATGTCAACAAGAAGCATGCATGCATCAAAATTTGGGATGAATAATGTATAGGAATAATGAGCCTTTGACCTCATCTCTCTCGTACTATATTTTTCCTACTTTTAGGGTCAAGGTGGAGCTTGATTTGCCTGGTCTATGAAGTAGGGCTCTGTTCTAGGACTAATACTACTACTAGAATAGAAGGAGAATATGAGAGGTGCCAGAAGCTACTCAGTAAAGGCCCTTTTGTGCTTAAGTTAATAAGGCAGAAGAGTTGTGGAGGCTAAGGGCAGACCTTATAACCTTCCAATTTTGAGAAGTTAGAAATAGTGCGAGGTTCTAGCAAGGTTCGAAGAAGAGAGGGAGATGGGTAAGAAGTAGAGGAAAGGAACCTCCTTATCTTTGGATAAGGTTTCTTCTTATAAGTAAGGTTCAGTCCCAGTATCGAAGGCTGTCCCTATGGTAGCAGTGTGTCTTGCTACCATGGTAAGGTTAGTTAATAATGGGACAGCTCTATCTACTTCAAGTCATACTTCTAGTCCATGAATGTATGTGAGAGCGGTCGTCGTCTCATCTCTATTGTAGTTTTGCTAAACATGCTCCATAGAATGGTTAGGAACTCTATTAGTCATACCCTTCTAACTTTATCTAGTCACCACAAGTGATGATGATATGGCCTGAAGATCACGTGCCCTTTGTGACAAAGTGTCAGCTTAGTGCCATTTTAATTCGACTCTATCAAGTACTATTTACTTTTTAGGGTAATAGAAAAGCTTTAAAATCTAGTATACATTCAGACTTCTCCTAATAAATGTTTATAAAGAATTTGAATAAAAATGAGCAATAGTTCATTCTAAATTTTCTATTCAATTATCATGATCCAAATATTATACCAATTCTATTTATCTATAATTTTATAAAATATTCATGGGTCAAAAGGATTTTTTAGAACTCATTCACATATTTCTCCTTTCTCAAAAGTAAGTCATGATTAGTGTTTTTTATGTGAGTGATAACATGATTACTCTCCTTCTCCTTTGAAGTAAAGGGTTTATTTATATCAAAAATCATCATATTAACAAATTATACAAACATAACATATCAATCACATGCCATACACTATATTAATAGCATGGTTTTTACCTATTCAAGTACTACATGCCTATCATTGATTTGTAGGTTTATGAGGTTAAGAATGTTAGACTAGTCTCACAAATATTAATTGTGCAACACATGGTCTATTATTTTTCAAAGAATACCTTTTTTTTATTAAGAGAAAAGAAGATATAAAAAATTAAGAAATCTATGTCACAAAAAGTGCATTACCATCTTCAAGCATTGATTCAATAGTTTATGTTTTTTAACTTATTGAGAAATCCTAAGGTTTTTATATTTTACTCCCATCATAGCACCTCATTTTCTCATCTCTCCCACATTGGGATCCAACCTCTTCTCTTCTCATCTCCTTTTGAAAGTGTACATCTTTTCTTTTCTTTCATCTTCGCTGCTATTATATCTTTGTCACCGTTATGGACTCAACCATCAATCCATAGGTACCTTCAAAATCCCTTTCTTCCTCTTTCTTTATTGCCCTTTTATCTAAATCTCTTTTCTTTCTCCTCCTTTAAGTTACCCATGCCTTCCGACATCACATTACCAGTAATGTACAATAACAATAATAAAACCTTAATCCTAAGCTAGTTGGGGTCAATTATGTGAATTTTTTTTCAATTCAGCTTGATTTTAAGTTATATTTTTTTATAAGATACAAATATTCTAAGTCTTTTTTTATAGGATGTTTTATAGTTTTACGTTAGCCATTAACCTACCACAACCCTTCCCTTTATTTAGGCTTGAGATCAACTATGCATAAAAAATATTAGGAATGTAATTTTTAGATTTTAAATGTTTGAGTATATAGAATACCCATGTTTTGGTTTGTATGGTAATTGTACTGCAGAATACTAGGTATCTTGCATTAATATATTTGGTTGATAAATCAGATTACTATAAATTTGGCTTAAAATAATATTAAAATTTTAAAAACACCATTATTTTATAAATTAAAAAGAAACCAAAGTAGACCAATATTTTTAAATATAATAATTATATATTATATAAAATATATAATAATTAATTATGTTATTATAATTATATAAGATATAATAATTTTATTATTATTTTGATATAATTATATAAAATATAATAATTGATTATATTATTTTTATACATTATGAGATAAATTATTAATAATAATATTATATAAAATATATAATAAACATATAACAATAGAATATATTGTAAATATATAATATAATTATTGTAATTATATATTATACACAAATTATATAATATTATATTTTAATATAAATAATTATTTGAAATAATTATTATAATTATTTAATACCATTAAATATTACAAAATGATAATAATATATAATATAATGATTAATATATGCTATTATTATAATAATTATAATAATAATTATATATTTATTATATTAACAAAAATATTAATATATATATTTATAATATAAAATATATATCATATTCAAGTATGTATTATATTATAAAATAAATATAATATAAAATAATAATGTAATACTATTACAATAATATTAATAATTTAGTAATATTATTAAATTATATTAATTAAATTATAAATTTATTATTATATTATATTACAATATTATATTTTATTATTATATCAGTGTAAACATAATATAATGATAATATAAATATAATTATATTGAAATAAATAATTTATTATGTATAATTTAATATAATTTTTTATTATTTATATTAATATATAATAGAAAATATTAAAATTTTAATATAACATATAATATTATAAAAACTTATAATATTAATTGTATATATTTTGCAATAACCTTTATATAAAAATAATTTATAGTTATATAACACACAAGTTTCTTGAAAGGCTTTTTGTTTGAAAATTTTGATATTACATTTTCAAGATGTGACAATCTCACATTATCGCTATCTTTGAAGATGTTCACATGACCACGTTGTGTAATAATGTGATTCTCATTAGCATCTTAAATGCTTAACAAGATTTGTGGATTTGTTGAATCGAATGTGAGAATTCTAAAATATTTCTATAGAATGCTTTAGAATTTTTTAAGATTTTATGAACCAAATGCTTCCTTAGGTTCAATATAAGTGTGACTTGTTAAGATTAAAATAAGCTGAGTCCTTGGTGTGGGTTAGGGTTCATCAAATTGTGTTGAATTCTGGGTAGGCAAATGTTGAACCCGAACCTGCCCTAAATTGAGCTTTGGGCCGCACCACGACGACCAGAAAGAGGAGAAAATAAAAAAAAAGAAGACCGTGGGATAGACTCCGATTCACAAGGCCGCACCCCGGCGATGATCATCGCTGCCGCTGCGAAGCTGCATCTCCGGGGAGGACTCCGATTCGCAAGGCAATGCCACCACCAGCCAGCACCTGTTCAATCTCTCCTTGATATCATTGCCAGGGGTGTCGGCGGCCTCGATGACATGGGAGCCAGCCTTGACCGCTTGGGAGTCTCGGTCACCCCGGCCCTCGTCTCCCAGGTCATCGACTCCTGTAAGAGCGGCGGCGGCGGCGGCGGCGGCGGCAGCGGTAGACGGCTCCTCCGGTTTTTCTCCTGGTGTCGGCTCCGGAGCCGCGAGAGGTTGGGGGACGAGCTCTTCGATCACGCCATCCGAGCCTTCGCGGGGATGAAGGACCTCACCGCCATGGAGATCGCCATCGCTGATCTCCAGAAGGAGGGCCGGAAGATGACCCCTGAGACGTTCGTCCTCGTGACCGAAACCCTCGTGAGCTCGGGCAGCGAGGACAAGGCTGTCCGCTTCTTCAGGAGCATGGAAGCCAGGCAGTTGCTCCCCCCGTTCTGCATCCCATCCGTCGTCCACGCGCTGTGCGCCAGGGGCCACGCTCGCAAGGCCCGTGGCGTCGTCTGGCACCACAGGGACGAGCTCGAGGCGGCGCCTCCGGCCACTGCCGCTGCAATACACCGTAGCCTTCTTCACGGGTGGTGCGTCCACGGGAATGCCAGGGAGGCCCGTCAAGCCCTCGACGAGATGAAGTCGCTGGGAAGCCGCCCGGGACTGGCCTCCTATAACGCCCTCCTTCGCTGCATCTGCTGGAGGAACCTCAGATTCAACCCTTCCGGTCTCGTCCCGGAGGCCGCTGATCTTATGTCTGAGATGCGGTCCTCCGGCGTCTCCCCGACGACTGTCAGCTTCAACATCCTCCTGTCCTGCCTCGGCAGGGCGAGGAGGGTGAAGGAGGCGTACCGAATCCTCCACTCCATGCGGCAGCTGGGGGAGTCGGGATGTGCCCCTGACTGGATGAGCTACTATATCGTGGTCAGGGTTCTTTACCTGACAGGGAGGTTCGTCAGAGGCAACAGGCTGGTGGATCAGATGTTCGACGAAAGGTTGACGCCGGGAGCGAGGTTCTACCGCGGTCTTGTTGGCGTCCTCTGTGGGCTGGAGAGGGTGGACCACGCCCTTAAGATGTTCGAGCGGATGAAGAGGTGCTGCGAGCAAGATCAGGGGCCGACCTATGATCTGCTGATAGAAAAGCTCTGCAGGAGTGGAAGATTTGATGAAGGGAGTCGTCTCTGGGAGGAGGCAGCCGAGAGGGGCATCATTCTCCAGTGCTCGGAGGATCTCTTAGATCCTTCTAAGACCGAGGTGTTCAAACCTAGGAAGCCAGCGGTGAAGTTGAGTCCACGGGGCTACAAGAAGGTCGTGCAGAAACTGAAGAAAAGTGCTGTTGGAACCAAAGAAAAGGTCTGAAACAAGAAATGACATGCTTGCTAATAGGTACGTCCTGACTTGCTCTCCATCCTTCTTTTTAATTATTTTAGCATCAAGTACTTAAAGAGTTTCTGAGTTCCTGATGACTGCTGGTGCATTTCAAAATATCAAGATGACACAACACTTGTATGGTAGTAAGTTTGATGAATGGAAGTCCTAGTTCTTGCTAAGAAAGTGTGTCATAGAGTTTTGGCCATGATTCACCATTACTATCATCTTGTCTCCTGTTTAGGAGTTATTCCATTGGCAACAAGTTGTTGTCTTGAAGTCCTCAGTGACTATACTTCAATAGCAAGCTCCTGCTTTGTAAACATGATTTGGGAAGTTCCTTTCCAACCTTAACTTGAAGCACATTAGCATCACCTTTTTAAGGAAGGACCTCTTTTACCATGGCTATATTATGCTGTCACTTTGATCGTATATTTATGATGTTTTAGTGTTGCCTTGTTTTAGTTTTTCCTTATTTACTAATAGCTCCATAACTCAGCTAGCTAGTGCCATGGATTGCATGCATTACTCTTGCTTTAATGTCAATAAATAGCTATTTTAGATGGATGATCATTTGGTGCAATCAAAGATGAGAGCTTTTGCTCTCATATGCGACAATGATTGCCTTGATGGGTAGCTACTGCAGCTAGTCCAAAGTGCTGCTACTTCTACTCTAGTTTACTTATGTGACTGCACTATAAGTACCTCCTCTAACACTATGTGATTTGCATTTAGGGGAGTGTTGTTTGAAACTGTGAACAGTTGACAGCTTTTCAGTTCTTTATCTGAAAAACATATTGTTTGGTCTGTTACACATCTTGCACATTGCGCACTTATGCAACCCAGGATAGAGATTATGGCCTCTGCTCTCCAATATGGCTTAAATCAATGCATATTGTTGCTCATTGTGCAAAAGTGTTGCTACTTTTAGTCAAATTCATTTCGTAACTGCACCATAAATCTATCAACATGTGATTTGTGTTTATGGGAGTGCTGATTGGGTCTGTAACTAGTTGACATCTTTTCAATTTTTTCTCTGAAGATCATATTGCTCAGTTTGTTCCATATCACAACACATTGTGCAATCGTACAACCCAACATAGAGAGTGTGGCCTCTATCCTCCACTATGGGGTCAATCATTAAGCATTGTTGCTTACTGTGCAATTATGTGTCACCAAAAGGAAAATGTAGGGGGGTATCCATGAGTGTCCAATGAATATAACAGCTGTAAAGCTTCTAATATGTTACTACTTGCCATTGCTATTGGCATCAGATAGTTGAAAGGCAGCAGCCAGAGAGTTTTTTGTGTCTTTAAGTGAAGAATTTGGGACACAAAATTGTAGTCTTATTTTTAATCATAGAGATGCATAGCAACTAACTTTTTTTGAGATTTTCTTTGTTGGCCTTTGATGAATGCATATCAACTTCAAAATGCATTCAAGCATTGAATCATGGTACAATGCACCTGTCACCCTGTAGAAGAGCAGAAAATGATATGTAATTATGTAATTAACGAAATGGAAGGAATATTGAGGACATTAATTTAGTTAAACTATGTGTTATTGAGGTCATAAAGAATGCCTAGATGATTGTGCAAAACATGGTTCTACTGTTGTTTGTATGTCAAACCTTTTGCATATTTTCAACTTGAATTGCAAGTTTATTTGTCATTCATGCTTTCATGATTGTGATGCAAAACTGATTAGAAAGTCATGAATGATGTCATTGGAAATTCTTATTATCAGTTAGTAATAAAGATGATTTAATGAGCAAGAAAATGATTTTTGTTCTCAGAAAATATTTATCTGTGGACTGAATTTCATCTAGATAACTTTTTTTTTTTCAATTTGTTGCTCACATGTCATTTTTTGTGCTTCACAGATTAGTATTTTTAGAATGCTTTATTGAGATCAGACATCCTGTGGATGACTTGTGAGCTTATGTTGATAAATCTACTATTAATTGGTTCACTGCACGTGCATACTGCTCTTTGGGCTGATTCTGTCTGTTATCTAAGTAGAGCATACATATATTAAATGAGTGGAAAAATAATGGATGACCACTTAGATGTATACATATTAGATGAGTGGAAAAGATAATTAAATATCTTCTCTGTCTTATAAATAGTTTTTGTTTTCATGCTATTTTTATTTTAGCATGTTAAGTTAAATTTGCATGAGAAGTTCTATATCCCTTCTTGAAACTGCCAAACCAAACATGCACTGATAGCTCAACCAAGTTTGATGATGATCAAGGCAACAATTGTTAGAGGAAATTTATTACGAAGTTTTGTAGACAGAGTGGTTCTACACTTCAAATCTAGGGCAACAACAGTCGACTTGATTTTAGCAATCACAAAAGATTCCTATAGAATGTTGATTGACATATTCTTGTTACAGGAGGAATGACTTGAAACCATACTACATAGTTCACAAAGTCCAGTGAGTTCTAATTTGCAACATCATCAGTAATTGTTACGATCAGTCAAGTCTTCCAGTTAACTCTTCAGTAGAACTTAATCATGTTAACCTAGGATAATTTCAAACTATGTTGTTATTGCCTAAATGCCTTCACTATTTTCTTATTATATGGCTATATGCAATTCAATTTGAAACTCGACTTGTTCTGTTGTTTGTAATGCAAATTCTATTGAGGATGTTTTGATCAGGTGATCCTAACTTTTGCTGTGAACCTTGTAAAAAGAAAAATAAAAATAGAAAATACTAAAAAAACTTTGCAATTGCTTGTCTCAAGACTCTCTTTTCAAGTAAAGAAAACAAAATCTGTTCCTTTTTTTTTAATTTTTATTGCTGCAACCATTTATTCTTCAATATTTCATCAAAATCATCCTGTTGAAAACAGAAAAAAAATGTTTCTCAATCGTCTGTCTCAGGAACCTTTTTCTAGTGGTACCACAAAATCTATTCACTTTTTTGGTTGTCACCTCTATGATCTAATCCTTTTATTCCATCAGTCTTCCCTAGTCTCTTTTTGCTTAATGAAGTCTACATCAGCGAGACTAATTTCTTTTTCATCCCTTCAAATTTGGTAGTCTCTTTGAGTGCTTAGTTCCACATCTTTCACCTCTCCCCAACATCCTGCTCTCTATATTTCTCAATGCTGGCAATTACCTTCTTTCTCAATGCTGGTGATTTCCAAGTTGTGAGCTTCCAGTGGTCCTCTCTTTGCCGGTTCTCACAACATTTCCATCCATCCACTTCTCAGTTGATCTCCTTAACTCCACCTCTCTATCACCTATCACCTATGCTTCCCTTGTAGCCATCACTAACTTCTATACCTACTATTTGTGCAAGCCTAACTGAGCTAAGCTTGAGTTTGGATGACCTGAGTTTGAACTTGATTTGGTCACTCTTAGCTTGTGTTGAACCAAGCTCAAGCTAACCCCAGCTCACTGAAAATTAGTTCATTTATATAGTCCTCTATGGATTGAGGTATTAGGTCAATAATGAGTTCCTCTCAATCAGCTAATAAGTTATAAAGCCTAAGGTTGCATGAGAGCCCCATCTACTGTAACTTCTTGAATCATATGGCTTTTCTTTTTTAAGGAAAAATTACAGGAACACTCCCTCTACTTTGACTGATTTGCGCTCACATCCTCTTGGCTTTAAAAACTATTAATTAGGTCCTTTGAGTTACCATAGTGACCCATGTGATCCTACGCTCATCCATCACCCGATGATGTTAGTGTATTGTCTTGGAAGATGAAATTACCCTATCCCTCTTTAGCCTTCTCTCTTCTCCCTCCCTTTTTCTCCCTTTCCTTACATGAAATTGTGAGGGCTTTCTCCTTTGTGTGTAGGGGATGTAGCCCTGTTCGCCCTTTGTCCCAGAATTTTCTTGCTATTTCTAGTGCTTTAGCACTAGAGGAAGGTTCATTTATGGTTTCAGAGTGGTGGTGGGGGGTTGCAATTGCTGTTGGGAGTGAGAAGATCTGTGGGGGTTGTTTATGGCATTAGAGTGGTGGGGGTACGCCATGGGATAACTTTGAATCTAAAATAAACTTCTTTTTCCCCTTTGCCTTCCTTTCAACCTTTGTAGATTGAAGGATAAAACAAGGGCATAGCTTTCAAAGAAATGAACTGATTTGATTCATTTCAAATCTTCTCTTACTTTTGAGATATTTTTGCTGATTCATGTGCATCTTTAGGTTTGCATCTCTCTTGGAACCCTTCCCATATATCGTGCACAAGTGGGTATGTAGAGCTAAAAATTCCTCCTTTTCTGAGTGCAAGACTTCATAAGAACCAGGGGGAAGGTTTTCTCCATCGACACCTTCATCACACCTTCACATCATGGTCTTCAAGAGGAGCAAGCTCAGTTCCCTCACCCTCACAATTTTTCAGGCATCTTGTCAGCTCAACATCTTCATTCCCATGACCTTGCAAACCTTTGATCAACTCGCTGCCATCATTACCAAAATTATTGTATTTTAAACCTTTGATCAGCTCATCATATGCTGAAGCCTCGTGTACCTCCATAGGAATGATCCCATTCTGTTGAAGCCAAAGCTAGTCGGGGCACCAATGATGCTGACCAACTGAGCAACTGAAAGATTAGTTGGGACAAGCTTATTCTTGATGGAAGGAAGAAGAGAATCTGTTGTTGAGGTTAACTGAATTATGATGCTAGTCAGTTCTGCTGCCCAGATTGAAATTTCTGATGGGTCTCCCATCAGCTGACTAGAAGATCTGACAAATGCTTCTGGACTTGCTCTCGTCTTGGGATCCATTTTCTCTGCCAATAAGACATCAAAATCAACCCCTTAATTTAAGTGTTACTTTTAGGAGTTTTACCAGTGCTCACATTAAGGACCAACTTAAAACCACATCTTTAACAAACAGTCCACAAAGGTGACCAACGTATTAAATCTAATTTTTTGCCCTTTCCTTTTTTTTTTTTTAAATTCATCTTTTCGAGGAGGCCCAAAATCCAAAATTTCTCAGAAAATCCACCAAAATTGAAAGGCAACCAGAAAGACTTCTTTTGATGTCATCCTTCAAGAGGCCTTGTAAAAAATCTTGACATCCAAAATTCCAAAATCCAGTCTTTCACAGTACCAATAAAAGTAATCCCAAAAGCTCCACTTTTTTCATTACAATTGCATCCAAAAAATATTTTTTGAGATGCTTTCATCACCAAAAGCCTCAAGAAAAGGAGAAAAGTATTAAAATGGGGAGGATTAATTTAAATATACAGGCAACAGAGGAATTCTCCATCACTGGCCTGCATCGCCTCCTTGTTGTCAAGGACATAGGTGGTGCAGACATTGATGACTCTGCTGCTGCACAACACCACCTGCTTCGCCACCTTCGGCTTTCCTTTTCTGCTGGCAGATGCTGCTGGTTTTGATGCCATGGAGGTGGTGGATGCTTGAGTTGGAGGAGTTCAAATGCGAAGAGGAGGAGATTGGGAAAGGATGAAAAGGAAATAAGAAGTATTAAAACTATTAAAAGTACTAAAAAATGGGTGTTCTTGCAATTTTCCCTTTTTTTTGAAAAAAAAGAAATGAACAGTCTATTGTTTGACTGCCATATTATATCTGGCCTGTACATAATATTTTTACACGTATCCCTGTATACAATTAGATCTATGTTTTGCATGCAGTTTGATCTTTTTTCATAAAGTTATTTGTGTTTTGGCACAGACTCATGGAGAAATCAGAGGTTAATATTTTACACACATTGATAAACAAGCCAGGATTGAACACAAATGGCCATCAAAATTATAAATTGGTCAATTGGGTATAAATTTTCAGTAAACACTAGATGAGGATTAAACATAAAATGTCAGTCAAACCAGGGGTAAACTCAATTACTTTTAGCAGCAGCAGCAGCAGCAGCATACATGATAATAATTGTAAAGAGGGATGCTTCCATATGTGAATAGTATATCAAGAATTATCCAAGGCATGGCATGCATGCTGGCTTGTATATTTATTTTTTATGGTGGGAGGGGACAAATGATGGCCTGCATCTTGTGATTCCCTTGCCCCCATGCATGCCTTCTTATGAATTTATGCCATGTTATGTGTTCAAACGAAAGAACCTTGCTTGGATCCACACAAGTATTCCTGCTTTATTAGCAGCCATGACATATTTGCTTTCTTTTTTTTTCTTTTTTTTCCCTTTGCAGAGAACAAGATGTTGGATCGACTCTCTCTCTCTCTCTCTCTCTCTCTCTCTCTTCTCTCTTTTGTGTGCATACCATCTTCTGTCACACCATTCTCAGTCCCAGCCTCTGCACTGTGCTTTTGCTTTCTAGTCCTAAATCAACAGAACAAAGCCCTCTGTCTTTTGAGGAATGTTCTTTTTCAGGTACTTCATATTCTTCATCAGTACATATTCTCAAGACTTTCTGGCCCCCCTCCCCCTTCTTTTGTCAATCTGGGATTCTGGGAGTGATAGGGATTCTGTAGAGTGCACATCCCTTTTCCTATAACTTACAAGTTCCAGAGTCTGAATTCTTCTCTCTAGAATCCAAATGCAGGAGATATGGCTATGGTGGATTCTTGTGCTTGCTGGCTCCTCTAATCATTCAGCTATGCTTGTGAATTTTAAGGCCACCTGACAAAAGCCCCTTTTAGAGACAATTTTAAGGCCTAGTACAAGTACTTTAGGAGGAAGTAGAAAATCTTTGATTTGCAAAAGATATCTTGTGATTTTTTTATTTTTAATGTAGAACACAATCAAGACTGTAAAAGAATTTGTTCTCTACTGCTTATATAAATTGTTGTTGACGTTGAATCTAAATTTTAAAGAGTGTTTTGGCATAGACAAATGTTGAGCAAGGATGATGGCTTTTCATGAATTTTAATTGCAAATGGCAAAAGTTCCCAATTACTTATCTTGGTCTAACTTTGAAGCTAGGGAGGTTGGAAATAATGACTTTGATCATCAATAGAAGGGTTAGATTTGAAATCTTTGCATCTTATTGAACTGAGCAAAATAAAGAAAAAGGGTTCATGTAGCCGATTTAATTAGTTTGGAATTAAGGCTTTGTCATTTTTGTTATTGTATCATCAATAGAAGGGTTAGGCAAGAGGATGGTAGGATGGATGGGTCAAAAAAATTTTATCAGAATGCTATTCCAATAGCTTTAATGAATGCTTTTTGTTCCTCCTTGTTTGATATCTTTGAACCTCTTGAGAATCATTTCATTATTTTTTATCATGTAAGAACATATTTCTGCTTTTTATATACAAAACACACTTTTACGGATAAGCTTAGAAGGCTGGTTCTTCCATATTTGCTTAATATGCTGAGTCCAAACAAAATTTCTGACAAGAGAGTTGAACCTAAAGGTCTGTCATACTATACCATACCGATTGTACCATATCATACTGGTAAGATACTGGTATAGTATCGTGTTTGATTTGGTACAAACCGAATTGATCTGAACCGAGCTGAACTGCACTATATTGTTTGATATCGACCTAGATCGTCCAATACCGAATGGCATTATAGTTAAGAGTGAGAAATGAATGGGCACCTGGTCTTGATTCGGAGTGTGTATCGTACCATATCGACTTGTATGGTATCGAACTGGTAATGTATCGGTATGGGTCTTGGTACCATTTTTTACGGACCTTGGTTGAACTATAGTTTATGATTGCAACTTGTTTTTCACTCATCTAGGGATGTACAGTGGAATCCATCAAACAGTTATCTGCTGGTAATGGTTATCATGCTTTCCTTTCTATAGGCTCTCTTAGATTATGAGATATTAGCCTACTAGCATAGCTAGAGTCACATGTTTTATGATTTATATGTGTGTTTGTTTTTGTGCGCTATGAACAGATTCTCTTAGAGGTTCTAATATCTCTATTTCCATGCATTTGTCATGGTAGAAGACCAAGAAGATATGCATACATTTTCTATTTACTATTCATTTCATTCTTTTTGTGTCATTTAGGTTTCGCATTGGGTGATACTAGGAACTTGGAAGGAAAAGTTCTTGTTTGAAGTGGTGGGACCACATTGGCAGAATTATTTTCTGTCTTCTTGAGTTGTGAAGAACCATTGGCCATTAGAGGCTGAGGACTGGAAGGGGATGAGTGTCACCCAGATCAGCTTTGGAGGATTCAATTAAGGAGCTTCTACTGAAGAACTCACTAAGTTTCTTGGAGTAAGCCTGTACTCTATGTGGATGTTGACTGAACACTTCCTGGACACCAACTGATTCATATGCTGCCTTTGATATTCTTGACTTGTCCAAGAACACAAGAAAGGATAATTCTATGGATGCGGTGCCCATTGCCATTTTACACTTTGCAATTTCTGATTTAGTGAAGAGGCAATAAACTGCTACTGGATGTTGTGAGCTTTTGTTGAATGGCCACCCTTGATGACAAATTTAAGAACAAGAAGCTCTTCACATGTTCACCAAAGGGGGATGATATATCCCTTCACGTAATTGATGTCTGTTGAAATTGGAACACTGGCCAGTCAAGATGAGTTCTGGATTAGCTGGAAGGGACCTCCTTCTGGGGTTGATTTCATCATTGATCCTTTTGATGTGCTGCAAGATCCATTTTCTCAAAGGAGGCACCTTTCTTTTTCAAAGGGACCGAAGAGATGGTGGTCATCTAATATGATTTTAAGATGGAATACTTGGTGAGGGAGATTGACGAGATTAAAGTCTATGCAGAGCAAACTCCTTTTTTGATGCTTTTGCAGCCAGCTACACCTCCATGGGTTTGCTATACAACTGCTGATGACAACATAAAAACATCTGTTCCATTTACTTTTAGATGATGATGATCATTGTATCAGAACCAGACTTAACTACTAGTGGGGCACATGGTAGGTGCATTGCATTTTAGTCCCCTTGCTTTGGGACTGAAATGGAGAAAGCCTTGGTTCTTATGAGGACACAGAATAGCTGACTGCTATCCAAAGTTCCATCTTTTGATTCAAGATGAGCCTGATTTTGATATACACATCTCTAATTTGTCCTGTATTAAGCCTAATGAGGGAATTAGCTTTTCAACAATTTTCTTGGTGAATGCATTGGTGCCCAAAGGCATCAACACCCAGCACCAGCTTTTTAGTTTCTTTGTCTTGCTGAGCTGCCACAGAGAGATGGTTAATGACATGTTACAAATATCCAACTTTTTGATGCTTACAGAACCCTGATGCTTGTTTGCTACTGGCTATTTAGAGAACCACAAGTTTCTCAAGAGCCATATGTTGTCTGATGATAATGCTGAAGTGCAATGACTGGTGCTAACCCCAACAAAGGCCTATTGTCTCCCACTGTGGTAGGGCTTTCTGATAGGGTTGTAAGAAAGTACAAAGAAGTAGCTGATAAGTTCCTGAGAGTATGCTTTATGGATGAAGGAAGGCAGCCACTGACTTCCAATGTTCTGACCTATTATGCAGCTCCTATCGTAAGGGACATTCCTGAAAACTCATTCCCTCAAAAAACAGTGCACTTAGGAGGGTCAAGGTCATTCTGATTGATGGGTTTCACTTGTGTGGTCTAAAGTACTTCCTGGCATTCTCATCTAATAAGTTGTGGGATTGATCTGCATGTCTCTTTGCAGAGGATGATATTACATCTGTAAACTCCATAAGTTGGGTGCACCAGTTTTCCAACTGAAATGTGGCAAAATGTGCAGCTTGAATGGGAAAATGTTTCCATCCGTATATGCAAAAGTGAATGTTTCCATGAAACCAGGTTGATTTATCAATTGAAGACATTACAGATATATTTCCGCTGATGGATTTGGAAAGATCATGCCCGAATTGGTGATAGAAGTTGCTGATAAAATACTACTTAAAGGGAAACCTCCTTATGCCTGTTAAATCAGGTAGCTGGCTGTAAAGGTTTTGTAGCAGTTTGGCCTGGAAACAATGATGGGATCTCTCTGTCCCTAAGACCAACCATGATTTTGGGATTCTGACCACACAATATTGGAAATTGCATCTTGGACTTGGTTTTAACCAGGGCTCGTGAACCAACAGGTTGTGACACATGCTTTCTTCTGTTGGTGTCTGATGATCTATTTGCTGAAATGCAAGAAACAATGATTTCTAAGCTGAACTAAATGCTCGTTAGCACGGGTGCAAGATTTGAGGTTCTGGTGGCATCATGTTCTGAACAAGGGAATACTGCTACCATGATGCTCATGGCTTGTTTCAAGCCCAATCAGAGCTTCATTAGAGCTTCATCTGAAAGGAATGCTGTCATGCATAAGAAACAGCTAAGAGATTGTATGGCCAAAACACGAAGTCTTGTACCGATGGCAGGTTGTTTGTGGGCTGTCTTGATGAGCTTCGGGGTACCTGAGCATGGACATCATCCATGCATCAAACCCTTCTCTGGGATTGTTATCAGAAGCATGGTGTGTGACTTTCCGGAGATAAAAATGATAGGCAGATCATTGTTTGGGACTATAATTTGCAGTAGATGTGCCTGATCTGCATCATCATGTTAATTGTTTAATATTCCCTCAAAAAGGAGATGAGCCTCGTGCAAATGAAGCATCTGAGGGTGACCTTGATGGTGATCCTTATTTCATTACGGGTTATGAAAATCTTGTGCTTCCCAGCAAGAATAGCTGTGCCAATGGATTATGCTAATGATGACACCAGTAGTTGCCATGCCAGGTCATTCATTTGGTAAGTTATATTGGCTATGAGACATTTTCAAGTCTGCATCTTGTTAATGCACTATGTTTTTTTTTTTTTTTTTAAAAAAAAAATTCTGTATATATGATTTATCCAATTCACATTTTTCTAAGAATTGCTTCAATAGATTGCAATTGTGATAATATGATCTGTGCAAGCTTCATATTTCTTAGCATTACTTCCATAGGTTGCAACAAACTAGGGAGCACTTGTTAGATTGGGTTGCCATTTAGTTTACAGGTGTTGATAAATATTTTTTTAGTGTTCAATAATAGCCTATTACTTTTTCTTGGGTGGTTGAGGGGATCAATATGAAGCCTAACTTTTTGGCAATTGGTGTTTTTGAAGGCCTTAGATGTCTAGGTGTATAACTATGCTGAAGTGACTAAGCAGTACATGGTCAAATCCCATCCTTTCATGAGAAGAGAGTACACACGAAGGTTAAATTTTCTTTTTTTTTTTCCCTACTTTCAATTCTAATTTTTAGACTTAATTTTCTAGTGAGTTCCTAAGTCCTATTATTGGTAGGATTACCATCTAAAGTTCCTATTTTAATTTTAGATATCTTTAGAAAAGTTATAGACTCATTAGAATGGTAACTTGAAGAGTTTTTGATGGTATTTTACATTGTATCCTATGGGATTATGAATTTATTATTTTTTAAAGAAAAGTTTTTATTTATCACTGTCAGGGATAATGAATAGATCAGATGTGATTGAAGTTGTTGTGTGAGGAGTCCTATTTTGAGTCAAATGATGTAACTTAGTCTCCTAGGACCATTATAGGTGAGAGCCATTTATGTGATGTTTGTGTATCCATAAATATGGGTGTATTAGAAGTGATAAATTATGTTTCATTTAGGGATTTTATTGAATGAAGTGAAATTTTATCCTCTTCTATGAGATCTCTCTCTCTCTCTCTCTCTCTCTCTCTCTCTGCCCCCCTAGGCGACCCCTTCTTTTTTTCCCACTACTTTTACTTTCTTGCTATTTTATAAAAGGAAGAAAATTCAGATGTGTTCGCATGCGATATCTATTTTATTGTACATCTGTTTTATCTGCCCTTCTAACACCAAGGAACTGCATCACTATGAGTCTACAAATATGATAAATGTTCTTTTTTGTTGGATTATTACTATTATTCATCATCTCCTGCTAGTTGTGATTGACAATTTCAAGTTTTTCATTTTATACCTAAATCATGTTAGCATTGTCTTGTCAATCTGTTTTATTAATGCTGAGTTTGTTCATGTGAAATTTGATGATTTTTGGACCTCTTATTATGAATGGAACTTAAGCTAAAAAGGGTTCTAAATGTAAGAGAAAATGATGTATGCATGCTCATGTACATAAATAAGCTTAGAAATGCATACTTGAAGCATTAGAGGGCTTTTTTGCTAGGCTGCAGTCTAATCACCTTAGGCCATGCCTAGGCCTTTGAGGGGTTTCCATCGACTGGCCCTGTCTTAGCTGTTTCACAACGTTATTGGCAATTATTTAATAGTTGAATGAATGATCTTATGGTTGGAAACTTGACCTAGTGGAGCACTTTATTAGACAAAATCAAGCACTAGTTTTAAAAGACTAGTGTATCATAACTAATATATTTAAAAAGGAACCATAGTTAAGCTCATCAACTAATAGTTATAATTTATCAAAATATATCCAAAAGTTTATGTTACTCTAGATATGGTGAAACCCTTATTTAATCTTATTATCTATATCTTTTGATTTTTCAATTTTAATAACTAAAGTCACCTTTATAGATCAACAAAAATGATAAGCAGGGCCATTACATGTATCCATGAATAACCACATCTATTCAAATGTTCCAACTTGTTAGCCAGGCTTTAGATATCTTCGAAACATTAATAACTCTTACTTCATTGTTACTTGACTACCGCATCTATTTAATCCATGAACAGTGTTAAATAAAAGATAACTACCAAGTATTGTTGATATCTGTTACCATGCAAGTGTTACTTCATATTCTTTTTCCAAGTAGAATTGATGGTTAGCTGAAAGTATAATTAATTATTATGGTGAACTGAAAGAGAAATCACCATTACCAACATCTCGATTTCTACCCATAGAGATAGGTCCCCTTGGCTCTGAATCCCCATGATCAACAAATGGAGGGGATTCCATTTCAGAGTTTTCATTATCTGAGTGGTAAAACCTTGGTGAACCTGGGACACTTTCTACATCTACCGAGTTTAACTTGGACTTGTGGAGCAAATGTATGGGTGATGATCCTTGACTAGGTGTATTTTCTCCACTTGTATTCCCAGCATTTAACTTTGCATCTCTAAGCTTCTTTCTTTCTTTAGCTGCTTGTCTCCACTTGGTAAGAGCTTTTGCTGTTTGTTCTTCGAAGATTGTCTTTTTCATTTGTGATCCCATCTGTAAGCATGCAAATGGTAGTTAGTCAAATCCTTATAAAAGCTACTAATGATGTTCTAGTATCTACTAGTATCATCAATCTTTCTATTAAGATATTTGATTGAATCTTCTAAGACAATGAACTTACTTGTGTCACCAATGCATAAAGCGGGAAAGTGATATAACTACAACAAAATTGAAGAGCTACTCCCATTGCAACCTTTGCTATTGTGAGTGCCCAGTTCTGATGATAGCATGACTTTAAACCAAATGAATACTGCACAAATGAACATAGTAATTTAGATAATTCATCCATTAGAGTTAAGATTTTGAAATGAAAAAGATAAGGAGCCATTAGCATACCCATGTCCATAAAAAGTGTGCCATTTGAAATGCATTCTGGGTACATAATAAACAAAAACAATTAGTCCAAAGAAGATACAAACTGCAATTATGGTTCAATAACTAAAATAGTGAGAATAAACCATAAAGGAGTTAACAATATTATGCTTTGATGCGAATTATTGGTATAAGATGATAAAATTTTGAAGGCATTAAGCTTATAAATATACAGATATCACATAAAGGCATGATAGGGTTAATTTTTAGCGAGTTTGGATCTTCAAAAATTCTCTTCATGTATTATTCTATCTTTATACTTTCAAGTCTACTTTATTGACATTTTTTTTATAAATAAAATTATTAATATATCACAATCGACAATTATACTTAATTTCAAACCGACATATGAATAGTTAACCATCTCTAAACAAGAATTTGCTAATGCATGCAAAATTTGGCAAGGTTACCTCAAATAAAGTTAGATGTATTAGAAAAAGGATCCATTGAGGTCGATTGAACCAAAAGAATTTGTTGCTTGGTTCTATAATTGGTGCTCCTTTGACCACAGTGGTTCGATTTTGAATTTCATGAGCCATCTCCATAATAACAATTTCTAACTTTGTGCCAACTATCAGGAGGACCTTCAACAAATTTGAATATTAATAAGACAATAAGTCTCTTAAATAATTAATGAGAATAGAAAGCTTATGGCGAGTGATCTTACTATGAGAGGCACAAAAGAAATCCAATCAATTGCATGTAATCCTATAATAAAATTATAAAATTAGTGAGATAATTAGAAGGATCTTTGATTCAACCATTAAAGATAAATGGTTAAAAAGTTATCATCACTTACTATAAAAATCAAGTAGTAGCATGACGATTGCCATGAACCATAATGGAGGGCTATAAAACAAACTTTAAAGTTAGAAATATTGAGATAGAAATTGTAAAATGTTAACAATCTGGAGAGTGAAAGACCTGACGCCCACAACTACTTTGAAATCATCTTCTAACGATCTCTTTATGTACTTACGAAAGTCAAACTTGCTATTTGGAGATAGATGGGCCTGTAATTTATTCATTTTTGGCACAACAGTAAGACGATTAGCTGGTTTGAAAGAAACTACTGTTTACCAATAATAAAATGGAAATACAGTAGTATTTATAAAGAATCATAAAAATATTACATTGATAAAACCATGGCGCATGGTCAAGTAGTCCACCTTTGTTACCGATCTGAAGAACTGCCTAAAAAATGCCACCTAACAGTGCAGGAGAAAAATAATTACAAATCTTATATGATGATTCATTTGCATATAACAGGAAATCATGAGAATTAATATTGTCATGAGTTGATTTCATTGAGAAATAAAAGTTATTGTTTACCCTCTAAGGACAAATTATTTTCTCTCCTTATATTTTTAGTTTTTATTCAATAGGAATCCTTTTTATAATTAAGGGGAAGCATAATCTAAATTCACTTCAAAGCCATCTACAATATACAAAGAGAGGGAGAGGCTAACGTCCTTGTTACTTGGTAGCAATTTTACATAATCCATAAAATTTGCCCTCTTTATACAACTTGTGAATCAGTCCAATACCTGACAGATCACATAAGAATTTTTCTTCTTTTCTTTAGGATGGTAACATACCTAAATAAAATCCAAACTTGGAAAACTTTTATGAAAAAAATTTGGCCTTTTGATATCAGTCAACCAACCTATATTTCATAGCATATCTTTTTTCTTATTATTTTTTTGAAAAAGAAACACTGAGGGGAGATGATCTATAATCACCTTGTTTCAAACATAATAAGAGCATTAAATTTAACCAGATCCAAGGGCATTCAATACACATGCATAAATATACATATAGATATACCTATAAATGTGCACATATATCCTAATTAAGAATCTTCATGCATCACTATTTATGAGAGTAGAAATGTCTCACTATCCATCTAATTCCAGGGGTACTTGAAAGGCCCACATGTCGCTTGACAAAGGATGTTTGGTGAGTAAACCTGAACCTTGAGGGATCTGCAAAAGGATGCATCAATGTACATTAAAAAAAAAAAAAAATTACATGATAAACAGGCTTGTTTGATAATTAAAAGATATGTTTACCATTTGAAAATTGATATTCTAGTGATGCAGTCTCAGCCTCCCAAGTCTTCCACTTTTTCATCTGTGAATATTAAGAATAATTTACCAATTGAAAGGATAAGCAATTCAAGCAAAGTTAGGACTGATCCAAGCATAAATACTCTAAAGAATATTTTATTATAAATATATTTTAGAATTGCTTGTTATATAAAATATGGTGAAATTCTCATTTTGGATTTTTATTTTAAAATTATTAATTATCGAAGATACTTCTTATTATACATATTATTCTATTAAAGTTGTGCCCATTCATGCAAATGTATAAAATTGTTTTAGTAAAGAAGAGTGGTCTGCAAAAAAAACTCATTTTCACTTGGCAAATACATTTTAGGAGTGTGCATAATCTGCATTTTCAAAGTTCTAAACTTTGTCTATTGTTTCTTTGTCTTCAATAGAATTATTGAAGCTCACAGAGTACGCTAATTTAAAATATATTGTATTTTTGGGTAACCAATGGTCACTACAATGAATGATCATCAAGATGCATATTCCTTTAGATATATATAAAGTTAATACTTTAAACTTGCTTTTTTAGAACATGAAAGTATGGATTCTACTTTTTTTGAGATATTTTATTTTATGTTTTCCTTTTTAGAGATATTTTATTTTTATCATTGCATGTTTTTATTTTCTTAATTAGATATTTATTTAAAATTTTTATTTTGTACTTAAATTACTCACTTTTGCTTGGCCTAAAGCCATAGTGAGGACACTATAGAGGACATGAAAAACAGCAAGCACGAATATAAATATATGCAGCTGGTGAATTCCAGATTGTGAGATCAAAGGCACTTTATCCTGCACCAAAATAAGTCAACGAAAAATGTTAGTGATATATTTTGATTGATAAAACTTTAGAAAGAATGTTTTCTTATTTAAAATAATCTAAAATTAAAAATAGCACAAATTGAGATTATTGTCGTCATTGGACAAACGATGCATAGAAAAATAAGAAGTGCAAACATAATATCTAAACATAGTCGTACAATTTATCATATATTTAAATAATGTAATATATTATATAGGGCTCGTTTGGTTCACGGTAAAAAAGATCGCAGAATTTTGTTTTTCACGAAGTAGAATGTTTGGTTCGCCCTTTTAGAGCCCGTCCGTGGGAATACTCTATTCCCATGTGATTTGAATTCCTGCATTTTATGGAAAATAAAATCCCATCGGTACCGTGGAATTACTTTTCTACCGTATTTCCTTTTTCTTTCCAACATATCCTTCTTTTTCGTCGTATATCTTTTTTTTCCCAAATCAGCGAGCGAGAAGAGAGAAAAAAACGCTTCGCTTCAGATTTACGAAGTGTCAACTTATCTAAAACTTTTTTTCTTGATTTAGAATTTTGGTATCTTGATTTCTTAATCATTTTTTATAATCCATATAAAAGTTAAAAAAATTAAATGGCAAAAAAAAAAAAAAAAAAAACTAAAGGATATAATTAGTATTCTGCAATACTTTTCTGGGAAAGAAACTGTTCAATCAAACGTGATAGCTTCATTCTTTCTCAAAAAAATGCTTGTTTCCCATGGTGAACCAAACGTAATAGTTCCGACATTTTATGCTTGGGAATCTAATTTTTAGATATCTTATTCCTATTTGTAAGTTACTTCCTGTGAACCAAACGAGCCCATAAAGGTATTAGATCGAGTTGGTTCTATTTTAATTGTTCATAGCATTGGTTTTGGTTCAAAATCTTAGAATTGCTCACCATCAGGTTGGTTTGAAATTCTAATGTCTGCTTTTTGAGAACCGTTCATTTTTTTTTTAAAAAAATAGAATTTGAAAGCAATTGAATTTGAGACATCAAGTATATTTCATAAGTTATCTATCGTCTATACTAAAAAATATTAAGTATTAAATTAGTAAATAAATATTATACATATTCTTTTTATTAAATATAATTAAATTTTTTTTAATAATTAGATATTAGATATGTATCAAACAAAAAAGAATAAAAAATTGATTCGATCCTGTAACCGATTCAGAATCGAACCGATCTGATTGTGTTGGTTTAAAAATATGATCAGATTAGTTTTAGGTCTAAAATCTTGAAACTAATCCTAATCCTAATTGGATTAATTCTAAGTTTTGACCTATAATCGATTCAATCACCCTAATATTATAATTTGTAATAAACTCATGTGTTGTTAAACCCATTTATTGCTTTTACATGGTAATGCATTACTTACTTATTTTGCAAAGTGTATGTAGATTAATTTTCATGTAGTGATTTCTGTCAGATCTTGTAATCCAACCATTTACATTTGCAATTCAATTTTTATGGTCAAGAACTAGAAAATAACAAATTCTTTACTCTCATACACATGCATGCATGCGTTTTTTTGTTTTGTACTCAAGAAATTTGTAAGGTTTCATAATCTTCCAAGACATTTTTGCCACCTGTTTTTCTATTGTAGGTATATTGACTACTAGTAAATGTTGTCCTTTGAAAAAATTAT
This sequence comes from Metroxylon sagu, assembly GCA_017589505.3. Classification (NCBI taxonomy): domain Eukaryota; kingdom Viridiplantae; phylum Streptophyta; class Magnoliopsida; order Arecales; family Arecaceae; genus Metroxylon; species Metroxylon sagu. Next base: position 614,257 of record JACVBY030000634.1, on the reverse strand, counting down.
TTTTGTTTTTTGAAAAAAAATATTTTGGTGGTTCATTATTATTTTTAATTATAATGTGGTCTATCTTAACTGTTTTTCAAATCTTAGCTTCATGCCAATGAATTTGGCTTTCATCTTAAACCTTAGCACTGCACATTATCATTTAGATTCCTTCCTTTACAACAATAATAAAATTACCTCTAACAAGATGTCTTTAGCTTTAACTAAATATAGTAAATCACTGGAGAGGTTAGTGACCATATACAACCATAGTTTTTTTATTTTTAAATTAATACTTAAAAAGCTATCAATTTTTCAAAGATACAGGATATGCTTAATTCATACTACTGTCAAAAACTAATCAAAGAATTCATATGGTAACTCTTATCTATTGTTCCTTAGGAATGAACAAGTTTCATCCCCTCTAGCGAAATAGTCAAATTGAAAGTTAAGATAAAACTAAACAAATAATACAACTTAATTATCCTAAAAAGGGAGCAATTGCTTACCTTAGCGCAATTTACTGTTGTTGCTCCAGCCAAAATACGGTGCCACACTACATTTTCTTGGTATGATAATAATCTTCCTCGATTATCACCATTCTCCTCTTTATCATTCTGTACTACTAGCTTGCATGGTAGCATAATATTTCCAACTTTTGTGGGAATGCATATTTTAGATATTGGTCCTTGTCCGATTGTAAGAAGTAAGGATATGAAGCCTAGTAGCATCAACTCTGAATGTTACAATAAATTTAAGGGTTAGAATACCATCCATGCATGCATGTTAGTCTATCAGTATGAGGAAAAAAATTAAGTTGTTGACTAAAAATAAAGTTTTTTTCCTTGAAGGTTAGATATGAAGGTGAAATACCCTAAGGCATGAAGCCAAATATTTATAGGGCATTAGGATTTTAGGCCATGACCATATGAGCTACATCGGTCTCCATACCACACTTGCTGCATTAAATCCTTCCAACCATCTTAGAATTGTAATCAACCTTTGTTTATTAAAGAACTTAAAAAAACTTTTTTGACAACTTGGCTCATATGTATGCAATGGCCATACAACATATTTAAATTTTCAAAAAGAATAATTAAATAGTTTACTATAAAATTTATAGATTTAGGATCATGGCTGTTCTTATGTATAGAAAAATATTTTCAGCTTATTTTTCCTATTGCATGCACTTCTCCTATTATATATTTGTTAATTTATTGCTATTAGAAATATGTTCTTTTGAGAAATGGTTATCATTAAAAATATTATCAAGAATTACCAAAATCTACTGGTTTCTTCATTTATGTGAGTATCCCAATGCATGTCATTTCAACCATATTGGTATAGGAAGGGTCCAATATATGTAGCCTTCCCTCAACATACTACAAGATTATTTTTATATTTCAAATTCTTGATTCTCATATCACAAGAGAATAACCTTACGATTGTACCAAAGTCTGTCCTCTTCCATTATTATTATTTTTATTTATCTAGTATGAAAGTAGACTAGGCATTCACCCTTCTCTTATAATGTATGCAGGGACTTGGTTTTAACTTTATTTATCATGATAGAATACATGATACTTGTGACCTTCCATCTAATTTAACAGTGTTTATATTGTTTATAAAATTTGATAATTATCTAGGTTTGAAGTTGCATTTTTCTTTTATTTTTCGTGAAAAGGCATGAAATATCTAAGAGGGCTATATTTTTCTGAAGACCAGAATATTTATTAAGCTGAGAATTGGAGATGCATGAATATGTGGATGCATCATTTAGGCTTGTTTTCATGCCAGGGAAATTTATAAAATAATTCTTGACAAAGTTAGGTGCCCATCTACAAAGCCTTTCTAATATGTATTTTTAGAAATCTATATTGCGTTAACTCCCATGCCTATAGGTTAACCAAGCATTGACACATCAAAAATAGATTTAGAAATATCGAAAACATGTTTTGACTATAACTCAAAGCACAACTAAAAAAAATCCATATAGTAACATTCAAATCAATAGTCTCTTCCCCTTAATGATATGAGGAGTAAAGCTCTGGATACTTATTGGATTCAAAACTGCAATAGTTGAGATTTGGTTTTAGACCATTTCTTTTTCTTCTTTCAATGATGAGACTTGGCAAGACAAGTGTAACATTAATACTCAAAGTCAAGTCATCCAAGCCTCTAAATATCATGTTTCAATGATACTTTGTTTTACCTGTATATTAAAACAAAACACGTATAACTGTACATAAAAACAAGATGTAATTGCACAGTAGTGTACTAAATGTGTGGGAATCACCGGCTTTAATTTTCTCTAATGCTTCATTCATAGCCTTCTTGTGACGCGACCGAAACCACTGCCACAGCACAAATAAAAATAACTTAGCAGTACTCAAAAAAACTTAGGCTTAATTGATGTTCAGCTCTTAAGTAGATCAAACTTTAATGTTTAGTTCCTGTTAATCAGCCACTTACTACTTGATTCATAATACTAAATTTTTTTAATTTTCAATCTTTCTTGTTGCACAGTAATTGTGTGTCTAAACTTATGTTATTATGTGCAGCAAGAAAATAACTGTGTAATGCGAAAATAACTATTGGTAGTGAGAAAAACTACATGTAAGACAATTGTGCATAGTGAGAAGATAGCTATGTATACATATACAGTTTATTATGTTTTATTGTGCACAGTGAAGTAAGAAAGATTGAAAGTTCAAGAAAGTTGGTTTGGTGGATCTGATATTATACAGCCAATCTACTGGAGGTTAAACATGAAAGAGGTTAAACATTAAAGTCTGAATCCTCTTCGTGCATCTCTCCCAAATGTGTGAACAAAACTAATTCTAACATCCGCACCATCTACCTCTCCAAGTTTGTGGATCCCATGCTCAATAACCACTGAGATGATCACCATAACCGCGCACACGAGCGCTACCGCCCATGTTGGCGTCTGCGTCAACGGACGGTCCGCCGGGTTGCCAGAAGCCATGCCGGAAAGTTGTCAAGAGCTCCGCTGCTCTGCTCTCTCTGCTCTTCTGCTAACGTGGGCTATATGAGCAGTAGCAACGATGCATGCCGTTGGCCGTTTCTTGACGGCCTGGGGCCGGCCGTCTCAACTCGTGGTGGAAACTTTTTACCTAAATAATATTGGGCCGGCCGGCCGGCCATTAAGCTCCAAATGGAGGACGGAAATTCGGAGAGAAGCTGCTCGCATTAAAAATTTGGAAGCAAGGCAGGCGACAGTCGTAGAGAGATTTTGATAGGGACTGCGTCGTTCAATGGTGACTTCAAATTGAGCTCTTAGCTCCTTGACAGTTGTCTGTTGCTCTTGTTTTGGTTAGGCTGGGTTTTGCTTTGGAGGGATATGAAGGTTTGCTATTTGGGTAGACGGTGCAAGGATGGTTATTGGTGGACCTACCCATCTCTAGCCGGATCCTTTTCTATCAATCATTTTTAAGACTCATGCTTGGAGTTTGAACTGTATACAACTTTGAATAATTGCCAAGCAAGATGTATAAGTGGCAGGCACAGGATGGGGGATGATTGATTGACAAGTTGGGATGCAAAAACCTTTTGTATAAACTTGCTAGGATATGAACAATTCCTCAAGTAATCCTAAGGATTTCTAAATAATGCAGTACAAAAATATAAAAATAAAAAAAAAAATTTCTGACTTTTAAAAAAAATTTATTATGAATCTTCTTAAGAGCCTTAATTTTGTTTTAGTCTATATAACAAGCTTATTCTATTCTCTTTAAAAGCCTCATTCTATTCTCTTTAAGGATATTACTTTGTTAATAGAAAATTAGCTCGTGATTTCAAGTTTTTTTTTTTTTTTAAGTGTTTTGATCTTAATTTGATTAAGAGTTCTATTTCTGATCAAACTTTTACTAAGCCAACTTTGCTTTATAAATAGGTCCTTAGTGCACCTCATTGAAACATTGCATGATTTGAGTAATAAAGTTATGAGGGGTTATTCTCTTCTCCTGAACGTTTTCTAGCTCGAGGAGTATTGCAAGCTCGAGTATTGCAAGATTACAATTTTCTTAAGGATAGTTGGAGATGTTGAATCGAAGACTGGCTGGTGCTTATCCTCATTCCATCTGCCTGCATTAGATTTGGTGTAGAAATTAAGTGAAAAAAGTAGTTCAAAAATGATTAAAACCATATTTGAAGAAAACTAGAATTCCGATTCAAGGCATGCAATATCATTAGGTTTCATCTTATCTGGAAATCTATATCCCATTCTAATACCAAATCTAATGTAAACAAAGAGCCCAATGGAATTTCTCATAACAATCTAAAAGCAAAGTTATAATTAGAAGTCAACAATATCAAACTAGAAACAAAAATTATGGGGGAAGGTAACTAGAAGCTAGAACTAGAAGAGAATTTTTAAACGAAACAAAAATGCTAAGGGATAACTAGAGAGCCTTGCACCTTCTCTTTCTACGGACCTCCATCCTTTCACCTTTGGTCTTCATAAGGCTTTGGTAGAAGATGATCAGCCTTTCACCAGTATACTCTCTTAATCATAGCCTCCTACCATTGGTTCTTTAACTTTAATTAAAATTATGTATGATGAAAAGAGGGACATAGAGAGGGTATTTATATGTTCTAGGGCCCTTCATTGAAGTAAACTCATGAAAATTCGCTGAAACTTGACCAAGAAGGGGAAAAAATTCTAACTCAAGTACGCTAACAAAACTCACCAAAAGGTTTTCTAGAATCAAAATTTATTTCCTGTAGCGAGAGCGGCATCATTGGTTCCTTTAGCATGGGAATCGATAGGCCATATTACTGAGTGGCTTTAATCTGGCTCAGACTCCACTAGTTTGATGGTGACTTTGTGCTATTAGCTCCATTGGATTATAGATTGATGATTATCGAATGGCTTAAGTATTCATCTGTCTTAGACTTTTGATAGCAATACTATTGCCATTAAATCATTTTGATGGTGAGGATTGTGCTATTGGATGCCTCGTTTTGAAGATGGATTTGTCTTCTTCTTCAATATGTTCTGGAAATGGGTAAGCTCTCATCAAATGCTTTTTAGTGGTGGTTGGCCATCTTTTCTTGATTCCTTATTCTGTAAGCCTTACTGGGAGGTGGATGAGTTCTTATATGAAGTAGATCGTTAGTAGCACCTTCTTTTCTTTCTTGAACATCTCCAGTCTTCTATATATTTATTTGTCATTTAATCACTTTGGTTTTCTTTAGAAAATTAGCATCATAATAGAAGTAAGAAATCTATTAATTTTATAAAATTATTATTTTATGGAAAGTAGGAAACTTATTAGCTTTAGAATTTTTTTTAAAAATATTTTCATTAAATATTTTTGATATAAAACCAATAGTCTAAAGATGTGTTCCACTCTTGTGAAGATTGAAAGTTGATGGAATCCATTCCTATGACTAGGGCCTTCAACCTCATTGAAGCATCAAAATTAAAAGATTAGTCATGTGTTTGTGAACGTGAGTAGTTTTATTTAAAAGATGATAAGTACATCTATCTCTTGACTTTTATCGGTCCATACTTAAGTTTTATTAAAAATTCATATTGTTTAACTTTATTTATTTATTTATTTTAAAAACATAAATATTTTGAATTGAAAATATGAAAATTATTTATACATGATTTTAATTATGAAAATTATTATTCTTGTCTTGCATTAAAAAAATATTTAAAATTTGTGGATGAAGCATGACATGTTTAACTTAGATATGGTATTAATTATGATGCATTAAAAATCATGTTGATCGATTGAATATGAGTGTATATGTTATGAACCGAGTATTTTGAACCTTATGTGTAAAAGTTAATAATTTTTTTAAAATATTATATAATTAAAAAATTGGTTTGAAACTGATGCATTCACTCTTTCTAGTCTGATTATGATTTGGACTTAGCCGTAGATTGTTGGCCGTACGTATTTAGGAAGAGGTTTCTCTTAGGCCTAGCCAATGGTTCAAAGGTTTTGATCACTGGCACATGCTGAATGTATTGGCATGTTTTCACATGTGTTTAAAATCATATTTCCTTTTAGGCTAAGATAGTGGGGTGATCATTGGTACATGTCATATGTATTGGTATATTATTCACATATGATCATGTTTTTTTTTGGACTGAGCCAATGGGGCAATCATTGGCACATACTATGTATAATGGCATGTCTTATGTACTGGAATAAGTTTTCTTTCAGATCTAGCTAGTGGGATAATCGCTAGTACATGCTATTAGTCATCATATCTTTATAAGCAAGTTGACTTTCAAGCTTAGCTAGTTGGGTGACCACTGGTGCATGATCATCATTGGCATATTTAGTCAGAAGATAGTCTCTATTGATTTTCTCACAATGTCGGTTATTGTCATAATTATAGCAACCAGAGAGAAGTAGATTTTAAAATTAAAAGGAAAACAATTTTCTGAATTAATATATTAATTATTTTGAAAGTTAATATTATTTTCTAGTAAGCATGTTATTTTTAATATTATATCATGGACTTGATAAATTACTTTTTTCTATGACTAATAAATATATTACATGTAAAACTTATATTTTGTAAATATGACTTGCCTGATCCAATTAGAGGTAGAAACTACGTAATGAATTGTTAGCTCACATGTTTATTTTACTAACTTTTTTAGAGCCATAAGATACACCAAGTTGGGATGCAGTGAAAATTTGAGTGAGAAACATAATAGTTAGGATATTATTTGGATGCAGATGAACAAAGAAAGATATTATTGAATGATTTTATTATTAATTTAATTAATTTTTTTTTTGTTTTTCTAATTAATAAGGATGATGTGAGTTAAAAATGTAGTCCTATAAGGCGTGCGACTGTGTTTTGCGTCCGATCCGATCTAGACGTGACATTTCCCTTGTTTCCTAGAAGTTTGATCCATCATTTTGCCTACCAAATTCTTACTCCCTTTTCTTATCAGATATCGTTGCACTTTCTTTTCCAACACTTCTAACATGTCTATTAGGTAAGAAGACCACCAAACACCTTATCATTAATGCAATTACAATGCTTAAGGGGTGTAAAAGAGTTCCTTACTGTATAAAAAATTTCAGTAATTTGAGTTGTAAATTAAAAATTTTAACCATTAAATATGATCTGAAGGAATAAAAATGCTTATGAATAAAAAATTATATATTTTGAAGACTCTTAGCCTACATGTGTTTCTAAATTCAATATACTATATTTTGCTATTCAGGCTAGATATTAAAGAGTACTTGATGCATAATCAAGAGATTGCTATTCTTTTATTATATGGATATATTTTATCTTGTTTATCACATCTAATTATTTAAATTTTTATTCTACAATTTGAATGCATGAATTTTATAGTGAGCATAAGGTTCTTATAACCTATGTGTACTGTAGCCATTGCCTATCTATAATATTTGAGAGGCCTCGGCTACTGCAATTATTTTAATCCTCTGATGATATATTTAGGTTGGTTATTGAATAAGCCATGTCAAGTGGGTCAGTAATATGAAGTGAAATTACGTAACTTATCCAATTTAACCTTGGAGTGCCCCTACTTTACTAATGACGGGGATTCTCTATGATAGTTTATAATACTCCAGTGAATACAAGTTAATTTTTCTCAAACTTATTTGTTGTTTAGTTATTAGAGTCTATGTTAGCGTGCGTCTTAGTCCAATATTAGTTATGGGATGAAAAGATTTTGGATATTCATACAACACTAAGGAGCTCAAAAAATACTTTATTGGCTTGTTTTTATGGTTGAAATCTTTGGTTGTTATAAATGATATTAAAGCCAACTCAACCTGTGTCCCATGTAGAATGAGGATATTGCAATAAGCTATATATTTGTGATTGAATTTGATTAGACTTAAATTTAGATTTGGACCTTTAGCTTACTGAAAACGTTATGGAAAGTGTTAGACATGGTTAGGCCTAATTGTGTGCCCATGCTGGGCATGGCAAATTAAGCTCAAGTTTAAAGCTATGCACACAAAGATAAGGATAAATTTTTTCTTCTCTATTGATTCAAAATTTAATTTATTTAAATTAAATTTTAGTTTGAATTATCAGATAGATGGGATAAAGATAAGATTATTTTGAACTCTGTTTGTCTTGAACTCTCGGACTCTCCCTTTTGTTGCACTCTTCCCTCTTAATGAGTTGTTGTCTAATCAAGAAAAATGTACTCTAATAATAGAATGTACATATTGTTCTTCCTGTCCCTCTCTTACCTCTTGCTCTCTTGCTCTCTCACGTCAAACAACATTCAGTAGCATTCTAAAGATCTTATGTAAAAGCATCAAGAGGTATTCTCTATTTAATTTTGTAATATTTTAAAAAAATAAAAAAATATATAAAGAAAAGTATGTAAGAACTTATGTTGATGGTTAACTTTCATGCATGATTTATGACCATGAATGTCAAGTCCCATACGAAAGGCGTCCTGCTTAAAAAAAATAAACGTCTTTGCCATAGATGAAGTGTTTGACTCCTTGGATGTATGTTCTGGAATTTTAAAAAGAAACTTGATGTTTATATATGTAAACATACAAATGATATCTAAGTTGTAAGTAGCATGGATAATTTTCTATCTGTAGAAGAAATCTAATATATATTGAAAGCAGCTTAATTGTGTAAATATAATCAATGTCCTTGGTCAAGTCATGAGTACAATATTTCATAACAAGAAACTAAACATCTGAGAATTCAAAAGGTGAAAAAACAAAAATAAGATACAAATTAGAAAAATTTCAAATTAAGTAACATGAAAAAAACATTCATGATTAATTGTTTAGGTATTTATATAAGCATGGAAGATAAGAAACAAAAATTCTAATGTGGCCATTGTTACATTCTAAGATATCAACCAAAAAGGCTAGTCAACAATTTATTATCTTGACTCTTTGATCTTGTATATGTATAAATACTTAGGATCTTTTCAGTACATAACCGATGTGAGACTAAATACTCATTAATATGATATCTCGCATACTCTTCTCATTCAAGCTTTAGCATCCTCATCAACCTAATGGTTCATGTCTAAATCTATATTCAAATCTAGTTGAATTCAACCACAAACACGTAATGTTCATTTGTATTATCCCTTGATTCATATGTGCTATGGGATGGATTTGCTCTAATACCATTTATTATAACCCAAGATCTCATCCAAAAAGAGAGTGACCTTAAATATATGGTCAAGTTTGACTCTAGTTTCTTCGTGTCCAAGCAATTGAAAGAGGTTACATGGATGACTAGGATAACCTTGCATGGAGGCTGAGTTTATTAAAACAAATAATATGTAGACATAACTTATTCACAACTTATTATATAGACTACATTACATAGCTAACGTCAACATTTTTATTAAATTTTCCCTTTTAAATTTGAAGATATTATTAATTTGGAAAAAAAATGTTAAGAAAAACCAGTGCGGTATATTCCTTCTCGGTTGAGAAAAGGACAACAAATTAAATACCATCCTGATTAAAGAAGAGCATCTTGTGAATCAAAGGGAGATATAAAACACATTTTCTTTTTGCATTAACAAATTATTGGAGGAGGTATTCTATCACCTATCACAAACCAAGTTGCCTGATCTTTGCCCCCACCAAGATTCCTCTTCAATAATTATCTTTGGTGGTATTCTATCACCTATCACAAACCAAGTTGCCTGATCTTTTTCCCCACCAAGATTTCTCTTCAATAATTATCTTTTAGCTGCATTCTGAACAAGATTCCCTTCTTGTGGTATCTACGCACTCTCTTTGCTCCATCTTCTCATTTGGACTGTTGTTATTCTAGTTTACCAATATACTAAACCCTTTATTATGGCGAGAAGGTGATGGATTCCAACATCACGCAAACAAGGTATCAGAATTTCGTTAACTTGAGCTAATTGACACTCGTAAATGGGTTACAGTGGCTGTCATGGAAATCTATTATCAAATGGACAATGCATGCTCACACATGCCCGGCCTTCCTGAAGCCAACTCCACCTCATTACATATCATTGGATAGGTTGGATCCATGATGGATCCTGAACGAACAAAATGCCACCTCAATTACTTCTTATTTTGTCCAAATTGATGTCCGGCTCTTTAGTAGACTGAACTTTAACATTTAGCCCTTGTTGACCAGCCATGTAACATCAAATCCATTACATCGATTTTTTTTAATTCCAATTCTTCTCACTATATACAGTGTGGATCGGACTTTAATATTTAGTTCCTGTAGACCAGTCAGTTAATATCTAATCCATAATACTAATTTTTTTTTTAATTTTTAGTCTTTGTTAATATACAATAACTGTGTAGACACTTATGTTTATTGTATGTAATAAAAAGATAACTGTTACGCGGTAAGAAGATAGCTTTGTATGTATGCAAAGTTATTTATTGTCTTGCTGGACAAAGTGAGAAGGATTAGAAATTAAAAAAGATTAGTGATAGACTATATATTAAATGGTTGGTTAATAGGAGTTAAACGTTGAAGTTCGGACTACTAAAATGTTGGACGCGATTACTAATTTAGGCCCACATAGCAGATCCTTGGCTTAGGTTTACCTGATGTCCACTTAGAGAGAAGAAAAGTGGCTTTGATGTTTGGGATCCATAGGAAACAAAGGTAGGTTGGAGCTCAGGGCAGACGACCATTATGCTAGGGAACATAGGATAGGGTATCCTCTACCAAGGCCTTACTTACTATCCATTTAGAGAGAAAATTAAAGAAGACTTTTTAGAGAAAGAAAATAAGCAAGAGAGAGAGAGAGAGAGAGAGAGAGAGAGAGAGAGAGAGAGAGAGAGAGAAGAAGAAGAAGAAGAAAGAAAGAGAAGAGAGAGAAGGAGAATGATGAAAATAGAGGAGGAACCCCATTCTTGATCTCCTTGCCAACCAATAGGAAGGAAAAGAGGAATAGGGCATGGTGGAGGTGTCGACGCAGCATCACTAGTGGTTGGGCTGGCCACCTATGCAACAGGGCAGTAGGATGCCACTAGTGATAGTTGTCATGGTTAAGCCCGAAACAGAGATAGCGGAAAAAGTTAAGAAGAAACAGAGCAATTGCCTCGCTTCTTGTTCTTTGGCCATCATGCCGAAAGTCGGCTAGTGACTTGAAGGCAAACTAGAAAATGGAGAGAGAGAGAGAGAGAGAGAGAAAGAGTCTTACATGTGGCTTTGACATCTCCTTCAAGAGAGAGATCAATGGCCATATTAAGGATATTAATATCTAGAATATTGTCCCAATGTATCTACCTTGTTCATCGGATCTTATGACTGTGCTATTACCTTACTCACCAAGATTGAATAGATTACCATATGTATCCCTACAATCTGTATAAGAATCTATGCAAGCACAATGAAAGAGGCATAAATATTTTCATCATCTATTTATGTTTTCATGGTACCAGAGCCAGAAAGGTTTTAGTTAGTATACAGGATCATTGTGATGCATTGTAATAGATTACCATACGTATCCCTACAATCTGTTCAAGAATCTATGCAAGCAAAATGAAAGAGGCATAAATATTTTCTATCATCTGTTTATGTTTTCATGGTTCCAGAGCCAGAAAGATTTCTTCCGGCTGATTTCTTATCTTTCATGTGTTTTCTTTCCTAGCTCCGTGAAGACATTAGAGATTGAAACAGGGACTCTCTTTCTTCTCCCCGTTTCTTCTCCCTATTTCTTCAGCCTTGCTACTATGTTCCATGCGTTCCGGCTTTGGCGAGTCCTCCGTCCCTCTCTCAGCTTCAGTCGGATTTTTTTTGGGAACAGAATCTCGAAGCCCCGCCGCAGTCCGATTCAAGATCTACTACCCCCGTGCTGGACTCGGCCATCGCTCTGCCCCATAGCGCCCTCCTTGGCTCCAGAAAGGTCTCGGCACATGAACAAATCTCTGGAGCCACCCGATCAAATTGGTGCACACGGGTGCACAAGGTTTACCTCGTGGGTTTTCTGGATGGTGCATGGTGGAATTGTGACACATTTGTCAAACAATATCATCTCTCAGTTTTTTTATGTAATGCATCCCACGTGAAACTTCTTCGCATTTTGCTTGCTCTTTCTCATTGCTCTCCATGGTTTCGGGCTGCTCTGCTTTCCTCAACAGGCTTGGAATCCTTGGGCTTCTCTCTTTTCTTCTCCCTCTTTGACGACAGTCTGGGCTTTTTCCAGGATCCCAGAAGAGCTTTGACGCGCTCTAGCTACCGACTGACGTCGCCGCTTGCAGAGTCTTGAGGCAGATTCTTGGATCTCTCAGTTTTGTACTTCAACTGAAAAGAATAGTGCATGTAACAAGAAGGAAGGAGATAGTGGCATCAGCAACTGCCTTCAAGTAATTCATTTATTTTTCTAATCTTACTTGATGGGTACTGCTAGCATTTTCTCTGGCATCTCCTGTCAAATTGAGACCGTCCTCAAAGGCCAAAATTATATCACTTGATCATAAGCTATGAGTAACTTTCTCAAAGGAAGTTTTGGCGTTATATTATGGGTGATATTGTAGAACCTATCAAAAGGCTTAATGAGACTGATGAGCAATATTTTGACCGCCTTGAAGATTGGGAGAGCAAAAATCATCAGATTATCATATGGCTTTAGAATACTTCACTACCTTCTATTCATGAGGAATTTGAGAATTATGATGCTATCAATGGGACCTTTTAAAGAAATGGTTTGTGACTTCTGATCTAGCTCAAAGATATCAACTCTGGAGCAAACTTTATAGTCTACAGCAGGAACCAATCTATTCGAGACTTTTATGCTTAGATGAGGTCATATTGAGATCAATTAGCTCTATTTGAACCTACGATGGAATCCATAGCAGATGCATAGAAATCTCAGCCTCCATAGGAATGAAAATTGACTCATTCAATTTTTGATGACACTTTGTGATAATTTTGAGTTTACTGGACCCACATTATTACATATGAGTCCTTTCCCTACCCATGGAGTAAGCACTTAGTCATTTACTTTCTGCTGAGACATGACTTAGCATGCAGAAGACACACAATACTGATTCTGTTCTAGTTGCTTCTCCTGCCACTACATCTGATAATTCTAGAGTGTGCTTTTGCTGTAAAAAGCTTAGTTACTTGATTGCTAAATGTCTCATGAGACCTTCACAAAGGAATTCCACTCAAGGCAATGTCAATCAATCTTGATCCAAACCTGCATCTTGATCTGAAAAACCTGCATTTCAAGTTGCTGCTACTACTAAGGATTCCTCCACAGAACCATCATCTTCAAATCCAACCATTTCCTTAGGTGAGCTTCAAGTTCTTTTAAATCAAGTCTTGTTAGGTACACAGCCACTATTGCCATGTCTGTTACATCAAGTAACTCTTCTTGGCTTATTGATTCTACTTGTTGCAACCACATGACCCCTAATTTTGCTATTTTTTCTTCTACAATCTGCTTCTCATGTTCTTACAATAAAAACTGCTAATGGGTCTTTAATGATAGTTTGTCACGTTGGTCATGTTTCTACATCTAATGTGTCTCTCCTTAGCACTTATTTTATTCCACAACTTTCTCTCAATCTTCTTTTTGTTGGTCAATTATATGACATGGATCTTGACTTACATTTTTGTCATATTAGTTGCATTATCTAGGGTCCACAAATGGGACGAATACTTGGGACAGGCTGTAAGATTGGATGGTTATTTGAGCTCATTAGTCTTTGCATGTTTCCTACTGGCTATACTGCTTTTGCTGCTTCTGTTACATTAGTCAAACCTATTTATCTTTAGCATTCTAGATTAGGGCATGTTTTTTTTTAATAAGCTAGAGCTCTTGATTTCTAATGGGTTGTTAGGTTTCATTAAAAATGAATAATTTGATTGTACTCTCTGTAAGCTTGCTAAACAAACAGCTCTTCCATTTAATTTGAGTGAGCCTATATCTCATGAACCTTTTGATTTAGTTCACTCAAATATTTGGGGACTTGCTCCTATTGCTACTATGGGTTGTTCTTGTTAATTTGTTATTTTTGTAGATGATTTTTCTTGATTTATCTGGATTTATCTTTTACATCATAGATCTGAATTACCTTTTGTTTATACCACTTTTGCTACTATGGTTGCTGCCCAGTTTTCTCATAAAATAAAAGTTATCCATACTGATAATGCTATGGAATATCAAAAACAAAATCATCTTAAATTTTTGAAATAACAAGCCACTATTTTTCAGCATTGTTGTTCTCATACTTCTCAACAGAATGGTAGGGCCAAATGAAAGTATAGACATATGCTTGACATTATTCGTGCCTTACTTATTCCTATAGGTTGTCCTAATCATTTTTGGAGTGAGACTGTTCTCACAGCCATCTACAATATTAATTGGATTCCTTCTTCTATAATTCATAATCAAACTCCATATGAATGACTCCATGGTGCCCTTGCTAATTATGCTTTATGCTTGTTTCATTTTTTTCCCACTTGTTGAATGCACCAAACTTGAACCTCGTGATCAATTATGTTGCTTTCTAGGTTATGGGATAGAACATAAGGGCTATAGATGTTGGGATCCTATCTCTAAATTTCTTAGAATTTCTATACATGTTGCTTTTTGAGAACACAAGATGTTCTCTATATTTTCTAAGTTTCACATTGATTCCTCCTCTTTTACTTCATTCTTTACTAATGCTATTGTAGAGTTATTTCTAGAAGATCTCTTAGTAAGTTCCTCTGGTGAGCATCCAACTCCTCCACCTCTGATTGGTCTTGATGTGCTTGCTTCGTTTGCTAATCCTACACATATGTCTACTTCTTTTGGTACATTTTTCGATTGATGGTTCGTCTTTATCGTTCTACAACGGTATGTGAACCATTTGTTCGCTTATGTGATTTTTCATTATTACTCCACCATTGCTCACTTAGATGAACCTCATTGTCATCGAAAGGCTCAAATTGATCCTCTTTGGCAGCAAGCTATGACTAATGAATTGTAGGCTCTGAAAAGTCTCAGACTTAGGATTTGGTTGACTTGCCTTTAGGAAAATTTATGGTTGGATGTAAGTGGGTCTAAAGATCAAAACTCGATTTGATGGATCAATAGATCATTATAAGGCATGTCTTGTTACCAAGGGATACATCCAAAAATATAGAATTAACTATGAGAAGACATTTGCTCCTATTGTATGACTCACCTCAGTTAGAAGTTTGCTTTTCATGGCTGCAATCAAAAGATGGAGCCTATTTCAGATGAATGTCAAAAATGCTTTTTTGAATGAAGATCTTGTTGAGGAAGTTCATATGAAGGCTCCTTCTGGTTATGATAATCCATCTAGTAAAGTTTGTCGGCTCTATAAAGCTTTGTATGGTTTAAAACAAGCTTCATGAGCTTAGTTCTTCAAATTCAGAACCACAATTAATTCACTTGAGTTTATCTCTAATGCATATGATTTGGCATTGTTTGTCCAAAAATCTGATAGAGGTATCACTCTTCTTCTACTTTATGTTGATGATATGATAATTACTGAAGATGATTAAGGAGGAATCTCTACTCTTAATATCTTAGTCAGGAGTTTGAAATGAAAGATCTTGGCAATCTTAGCTATTTTATTGGACTTGAGGTGTATGGTTATTTTGGAGGATATTTTTTATCTCAAGCTAAATATGCCTCTGATTTCATTTTTAAAGCTGGTATACTGGATAGCAAGGTTGTTTCTACTCCTCTTGACTTACATGCTACACTTAATTCTGCTGATGGAATACCTCTCTTTTATGCTACTTTATAAAGATAGTTAATAGTCTGGTTTATTTTATAGTCACACATCCTGACATAGCCTACGTAGTTCATCTAGTTAGTCAATTTATGGTGGCTCCTCGCTCCACTCATTTTGCAGCTGTACTGTAGATTCTTCACTATGTTAAGGGTAGTCTTTTTCATGGACTACACTTTTCTTCTCATTTCTTCCTCTAATTATCTGCTTTTTTAGATTTATATTGGGCTAGTGATCCTACTAATCAATGGCCTACTACAGGGTATCGCTTTCTTCTAGGTGACTTTTTAATTTTCTGGTGCAGTAAGAAACAAGCAGTTATTTTCAGATCAATTACTAAAGTCGAGTATAGAGCAATTATTGATACCTCTTCAGAATTACTTTGGTTACGCTGGATACTTAATGATATGGGCATTTCCTCCTCTAAAGCCACCTCTTTATTCTGTGACAACCAAAGTGCTATTTAGATTGCTTACAACGATGTTTTTCATGAGCGCACTAAGCATATCAAAATCGATTACTACTTTACTCGCCAGCATATTTATAGTGGTATCATCATGCCCACCTCAATCTCCTCTACTGATCAATTTGCAGATATTTTCACCAAGTCTCATCCATCTAATCATTTTCAATATTTAGTCAACAAACTTAAGTTAACATCTATAATACCCCAAAAATAGTTTCATATCGGATGGGAAAGAAAAGTGTTATGTGTTTATAACTCAAGTTTATCTGCTACCAATTAACTTCCACTCAAGTTTTTAGGGCCATATGGTTTTGGCCACTAATGGGTTAATTGGGTCAGCAGGTAGACTTGGTGCGTTTCAAATGGTATCAGAGCCAATCTAAGTGTGTGAAAGTTGATGGGCATGAGAAAAGAGCTACCCATGAGACAGTGGTATAGTCTAGTCATGGTATGGAGCCATCTTTGCAATACCAATGACCTAGCTCGAAGTAGATTTGGCTAGCTTATGGCGTGCAATGAGGACATCGTATATCCCAAAAATAGTTCCACATCGAATGAGAAAGAAAAGTATTATATGCTTATAACCAAGTTCACCTGCTACTAATTAATTTTCACTTGAGTTTTTAAAGCCATATGGTTTCGGCGTACTAACGGGTTAATTGGGCTAGCAGGTGGACTTGGGGTGTTATAATATCTTTGGCACCCATCTTCTAAGTTTGATGGCCCACTAATAGATTAATTGGGCCAGCAGATAAACTTGGGGCATTACCGTATCTTTGGCACCTCCTTGAGTGATATCTAAAGTATTGCGCCAATGTATCTACCTTATTTATCAGATCCTCCCCCATTCATTAAAATTGACTAGCCGCAGTTACCTTATTTATCATATCCTTCCTTGTTCATCAAAATTGACTAGCTGTAGTTACCTAATATACTATACAGCATCATTGTGATACATCTTTCCTTATTTATCAAAATTGACTAGCCATGGTTACCTAATATACTATACAGTATCATTGTGATATATTGAATAGATTCCCATATGTATCCCTACAATATATAAGAATCCATAGAAGCCTAATGAAAGAGGTATGAATATTTTCATCATCTGTTTGTGTTTCAGGCCAAATCAAGAGAAAGACATGGATTCTCACTCTGGGGCCTTTAGATTCCTCCATCTCTCTTCTTCATTAGGAACAAGGACTTTTTGAGTTCCTATCGATATTAGTGAAGAAGACTTCCAGTCCATTTCAGTATGGGATATGTCAACTCAATTCCACCTGAGTTGATCGCATACGTTGTCACCGAGTTGATGCTAAGTCAACCCAAGCCAAGTCCCTCTTCTGTGTTTTTTTTTTTTTTTTTTGTTTTCCTTTTCCTAACTGTGGACCAAGCCTTGTTCTTATTAGATTGAGTCCAAGAAGGCTGAACCTTAAAATAGTTCTTTATATCCTGTACATTTTTCTAAAATTCTCTTTTACATAGGAACATCATCTTCACTTTCGATTTACTGTAACTCATCTACAATTGAACTATAATTGCCAACTTTGCTATATTGTGCTTATTTTTGTAAGAAGCCAGTAGTATAATTAGCAAATGCTGCTGGTTGAATGAAATATATCAGTATCCCAGTTTCTTTTTCTCATTTTTTGGATTTAATAAACATCAATTTCACCATTTAATTCATTTATTTTTGATCTGCACTTCAAATGTTTACCTAGAGTTTGATGCCATGATTGGTCTAATTCTATTTCTTTTGATGCATTCAAGTAGATTTACTGGAGATTATTTTTTGTTTAATGTATGAAGGAAAAAGCTAAAATTCCAGGAATCAAGGTTAAAATCTTGTAATAAGAATTAGTTTATCATGATACAATCACATGTTGTAATGCAAAACACTTGCTATATTTTCATAACCATAAAATGTGAAAGTGGATAGCATATTATTAAGAAAGAAACTAAATGTTTGATGTCACCAACCAATGTTCTTTGGGTGAATGTTAACCATTTCCAATGGTTCAGCAGTGCCCAAAACGTTTATGCCATGAGGTTGGCATCTCAAATCACATCCAGCAAAGTAATTGGTGCTTGTTAATTTTTGTGGCCTCAATGCAATTACATTTTTAGGTGGCCAATAATTGATGGCACACACTTCATGATTTAAACTGATAGCACACTCTTCATAGTTCTGAAAATCTCCAGCCATAACAGAAGAAGAAGGACAAACCAACAAATTGGAGACAAGAGGAAAGCTTGATATTTGATTAAAAGGTTTTCCAAATGCAACATGGAAAAGATAAGCTGAATAAGAAAAACAACACTAGACAAGCTTCATACAAAACAAGGGTCTTCTTCTGGCTTGGCTTGCCTGTTACAAGCTTCACATATGGAGGTTCTTCAAGCTTGGTTAATGGATGAAATATTTTATGGAGAAGATGGAGTGGTTATAAATTGTCTAGAGGAGAGTTCTCTAGAATGATTGGGAATGATGGCTTGATGAAAAGTGCTAGATAGGTTTGCTATTTTCATTTCAAAGAGGTTTAAATTTTTAAATCCTATTTATTAATCCCACATTATTTATCGAAATGCAACTAGATTTTCAGTATTAAAATCTAGCAGTCTTAAACCTAGCTTGGTTAATTCCTGTAATTTAGATTTCCTTTTCGGCGACACACCCTGCAAGATTAGACTTGATTTTCAAGAAAACTAAAAATAGTCAAATTAGACTTGATTTTTCATTCAAAAATTTTAATTTCATCCAATTGATTGACCATTCTTAAATTTATGAAATATGATTTTAAAATATATATATTTATATATTTGAGGACATTATACACAAGAATCCACCAAAATAACTCATGAAATATAAATATTTATCTCTCTCTTCTTCAATGGGAACAAGGGCAACTAGATGAATTCAACTTTTCTTTTTGGCAGTATGCTTATCTAGAATAATTCCTCGAGTCCATCTGATTGGCACTCGAGTCTATCTAATAGGCCATTAAGGAAATTAGATTAATTACTTGACTATATGAGATCAGGTCATATGTAGGTTAAATTCTATTCTTCAGCTATAATCTAGGCACTTTTTCTTTCTCAAACTTTCTTTACCTTCATTCTGGGAGAGCTGAAGGAGTCTTTGGGTTAGATTTCTGCACCATCATGCAAGCTAGAGGAGGCTTCGAGTTGAACTAGGTTTGTTCTCAATGATGATCTTGTTGAATACCTATAAAGGGGGTAAACTTCATTCTTTCTCAAAATTTCCTTACCTTCTTTTCAAGAGAGCTGAAGGAGTCTTTGGTTTAGATTTCTACACTATCATGCAAGCTAGAGGGGGCTAAGAGTTGAACTAGGTTTGTTCTCAATGATGATCTTGTTGAATAGCTATAAAGGGAATAAACTTCATTCTTTTTCAAATTTTTCTTACCTTCTTTCTGAGATAGCTGAATGAGTCTTTGGGTTTGATCTCTACACCATCATGCAAGATAGAGGGAGCTTTGAGTTGAACTAGGTTTGTTCTCAATGATGATCCTATTGAGTACCTAAAAGGGGTAAACTTCATTCTTAAGATAACATCTTTATATGTCTCATTCGACGTGCACCTTCTAAATTTCTTCTATTATTTTATTTTTTTCTAAAATATAAGTTTTTGTATGCAATTATTAGCAATTCCTAGCAATTTTCTTTTTTTCCCATGGTCTAGGAATGAATTTTGTTAATTGTTAATATTTCTATGCTTAGAGGTCTAGTAAAATTTTTGATTAAAAATGTTTTCATTGAATTTCATTATCATTTAGTTTTTTTAAACAACTTTTTTACTTTTAAAAAAGGATTGATTTAAATTAATTTTAATTTAAAGATTCTCTAATGCTTTTTCAAATTAGTTTTTAAAGACCAAAAAAGCCATGGAAAACTACTTCTTCAAAATCTATGCCAAAAGCTTTAATTCAAATGTTTAAATAAATTTCTTATAATTTGCTACTCCAAAATTTATGCAGAAATTATTAAATCAGGTTTTCAAATAAAATTCTTAAAAATTCCTACACTGTATTTTGTTCAATCATTTAAAAAAGTTTTGAAATTAAAATTGATAAGCTAGGCCTATGAAAAAAAATCTACTTTTATTAGTTTGAATATTAAAATTATTTCTTTATTTGAAACCTACATTAGAAAAGTTTGGCTTATTTAAATTATATGCAGCACTTGGTTTAGCAACTCATGAATGCACTTTATTGTCTTTTAAATTTTCACTACTCTATTTCCAAATTTTTGAAATCTAAACATTCAAGAGCATTTAAACACTTAATTGCTATTCTATTTTAGTTAGAATAATCACTCTTTTGTAAAATAAATGATTAATATTGCTATTTAGTCAATTGCCCTTTTTGTTACTGGTTTTATCACATTTAAATTTGAATTTCAAAACTTAGTGCAATATTATTGAATGCCATTAATTAAATACTTGAATTAAAATCCTATGAACCATGTGTGTGTAGAACCTCTTAATCAATATGGCTTCTTTCAATGATCAGTGCTATCAAGCCTAAAGAATTCTATGGCTATTTTTTTAAGAAATGACAAAGCCATGTGAGGTACTGGCAAATTAATTTTAGATTGATATCAGTTATCAGACTAACCAATTCGAAATATTCATCTAAACCAAGTTCTCAAATGACCTCTAGCCCTACTCCCTAAAAACCACCATGTCTTATTCTCAATCTAGAACCCATAGGTCTACGGTTTTCAATAATTGGTATAGTTGAATAGCTCTACACCAAGCCAACCAACATGTGACTACTGGAATTTATCATTGAGGGAGACTTTGAAGGCACTCAAGAAGACTTAAAAATGCACCAATAACCACTCTTGTCGCTTTAATACCATGTGAAAAATGGCAGGCTTCTCTTTGGCCGAGGGTCCCCTTCTCAGGTAGCAGCACACAAAGTCACCGTTACCCTAGGATCTCCAATCGAATTTAAAGAGAAATAACCAAAACCCTATTTTGGGTGCAAGAAGAAATCTTTATATTTCATTGAAGGATTCTCCAAATACAAGATTACAATGTTAATATTTCATTGAAGGAATGGTTCACAAGACAAGAATTTCATAATAAACGAGGGCTTTCTTCTTGCTTGTCTTGTAGACTACAAGCTTCACACACGGTGGTTCATCAAGGTTGGTTAATGGAGAAAATGGTTTATGGAGAAGATAAAGCTGTCTCTAAAGGAGAGTTCTCTAGAATGATTGGGAAGGATGGTGTGGTTGAAATTTCCATCTAGTGGGGTAGCATGCAAGCAAGCCACAAAATTGCTACCAATAATTTGCCCCCTGCAACATCACATAATTAAAGAAAATAAAATAAAATATTAGATACAAAGATGACCAAAAGTACAATTAACAAAATTTACCACAAAAACTCCAATTAATTGAAGAATTTGATAGTTTCGATGACATAGGCCTTCTTGTCACTCACTTGAGTTAATGAAGTGTTCCAACAGGAGCTTTCTGTTCCCCCACATGAATTTCCCTAGGGTTAATCCTGAGTTACCCATTTGGTTGCCGGCTCTAGAGTAATCTCTTCAGCAAAATATGAAGAAAGAGAAGAAGATAACTTTTTGTTCCTCTAAATGGTGGCATGCATGCCAAACCTACAGCATTCTTCCTCATTGTCTTACTTGGATATTTGTACATTAATATCCTTAACCAATCCCAAGGAAGACGTTAACAAGATATCACTACCCTGCTGTAATTTTCTTACACCACTAAGATCCCGGTCAGGTCATCTTCCTATAGAACTTATTCCTTGGGGCATTAAAGAGCATCACCATATTCCTATAGAACTTATTCATTTCTACATTTTGCACCACACTTAGAGTCTCAACTATTTCTAAGAGGAATCTCCAATAAATTTTATCAGTGTTGCTGGGTTTCCATCAAGAGTATTTTCAGCAGGATTGCACTTGTTAAATAGAACACATGGATTTGCTTGGAGGTTGTCATGAACCACTCTTTTTTCTCCCAACCATCTTCTCCACCAGTTTTTTGCCTTATTTTCTTCATCCTATTTCTACTCTCCATTAATTTCTCACAAATCTTTGAATCATTGCATTGTATCAGAGCAAATTAAAATATATCAGGGGACAGGCACTTGACCACTGATTCATCATCCACAAGTTTCAGATCTAAAGTGACAGGTTCCATCCTTATTACTTGCTAGAGATTGGTGCTAAGGATCCTATTCAAGTCATGCATCTTGATATACAAAAATTTGTTTTTGGTCATTGTGTTAGGCAATCATAGGCTTCTAGAAGTCTGAAGGGTAATCAGGTGCAGACTGGCAGGATGTCATTGTTAGAAGGACAACATCAAGTTATTATAACTTTGTCGAATGCAATTTAGTGGCTTGAAAAGTAAGAACAAGCCATGGTAGCTTGATCAAATAAAGTTGCATGGAGTTAATGGCACATGGTGTGCTTCTTTGGCTGAAAATTTTTCAATGCAAGTTGGGATTTTTCTATTTTTTTTTTTTTTTGCGTAAGGTCCCACAAATCTTCTTCTGACAGCAAGGCAGCTTTCAGTATTCCACAAAACCCAGCTCAACTTGATGCAATCAAGTATATCAAAGTCAATCATTTAGTACTACTGCTTGCAGATCTTTGTTTAACACTACTAGGCCTGTCCTCAAAAGCATCCAGAAAAGCTCTTAATCTGTCAGCTAGTATATCAAGGGCTCCCCCGATAGCATATAGGGGTATTTGATTGGTGGTAATCTTTCTTATTAATCTTAAATTATCGTTATCATATTCGGCAATTAAATATGATAATTAGTAATATTTGACTTCTAATAATTTAAAATTATCATAAATCATGATAATCAGTTTCCATTTAAGGATGGGTATTTAAAATTACCGAGGTATGGTAATCTCGAATTAGACTTCTAACCTTTATGTAAATATTTAATAATATTTAATATGATTATATATTTAATAAGTGCTTATAATATTTAAATATTTAATATTAAATACATAATATATTATAATAATATTAAATTGATTATTATTAATATTTATGACTTTTTTGCTTATTAATTTATTATATTTGAAGAATTTATAATATATAGTTAATATTATTTTTAATATAAATATTATTTAATATTTAATTAATATATCATATGATATATATTTTATATTTATAGTATTTAAATATATAATATTTCTAAAATAATTTTTAAAAAAATCCTTAATTTTTAGCAAAATATTTCATATTTTAGCTTAAAAAGATAATTACTTAAAAGATAAAAAAGTGTTATAACAAAATATAAATAGGATTTAATATAATATATAATATATATTAAATCTTACATTTCTAATAATCTAAATCAATATTCTTAAGTTGAACCAAACTAATCTTATATTCTTAATAATTTGATCACTAAGTATAAGATTATGAGGAATATAAGATTTTTGATAATATTATATTATGAGTTACTGAAATAAAGATATATCTTGCAAATGAACTGCCCAAGTAATCTTTATGAAAAAGGCTGGTGGAATACCTTGCAAATGAACTGCCAAAGTAATCTTAAGAAAAAGGCTGGTGGAATACAATAATGGTTAGAGATATAGGTTACCAGGGAATCAATAAAATATTAGATTTTATACATAGAACCATGCAAATACATATCCCTGCAATATATATATTTTTTTTCCTGGATGTGGATGCAATTGAAAATATGCCTTTTTTGCACAAGTGCCCCTGCCATTTTGCTTCCACCACTATTGCTGTCAACTGGCCATTATTCTTAGAAAAAATTATTTTGTCCTTCCAACACACCAATATCTTTTTTTATAATAGTTAAAGCCCAATTATAGTTGACTCAGTATAACCTTGAATTTTTAATTTAGTTAGAAAATAAAAAAGAAAGTGAAGAGAAATAGATAGAAGTAACTTATCTCCTAGCTTATATTTTTTTTTTGACTAAAATATAGTTTGTTCCTCAAACTTTCACTGAAAATTCATTTTAGTCCTTAAATTTTTAGTTGCTATAGTCTAGTCTCTTAGGTTTTAAAAATATTGCATTTATGATATCCATTACAGCATTAGTTTAAATTAATAAGGTGATATATTAGTTATTCCATCAATTTCATTGATCTTATCTAATGGGATGTCAACAAAACAACTTTATCAAAATATGAGGGATTAAACTATAATAATTAAAAGTTTAAGAATTAAAATGAATTTTGAGTAATAGTTTGAGAATCAAAAGTATATTTTTATCTTTTTCTTTCCTGGTTAGAGATTTGGAGAAAAAAGAAATAAAAAATATAGTATCCCAAAATAGTCCTGCATCAAATGAGAAAAAAAAATAAAAAAAATTATAACTTCGTATCAATTAACTTTGGACTCAAATTTTTAAGATCATATAAATTTAACCTATAAATAAATTAATTGAGTCATCAAGTGAACTTCGAACATTAAGAAAAAACTAATATTTTTCTCCTACACGCCTCGTAATTGGACGCTGGAATCTATCATGGTTTCTTACATTGTTCTCTCTTCTCTTTATTATCATCATCATAATCTTCTCATGCAAGAATCATCAAATATATATATATATATATTCTCCTACATGGCCCATAATTGGACGCCTCAATCAATCATGGTTTCTTATGTTCTTCCCTCTACTCTTCATCATCATCGTCATCTTCTCGTATAAGAATTATCATCGCTCAGGCAAAGTAAGCATGATTGTTCGATTCTTTAATCATCACACCTATCTCGTTTTTCCACTGGTTTATGCGGGCTCCATCCCATCTAATTTTATAAATGAACTTTGTTTCTCATCTCTCAAGTATACAAACCATCGTTTTCATCTCACTTGCGTCTCTTCTGGTCCCCTCAAATCATTCTTTGTCTCTTTCTCTTGAATGCATGGCCTTTTTTCTTCCCCCCCCCCTTTGTCAAGGAGGGTCCCAGCTGGGGCAGCGTCTCCGGCGTGGGTGATATTATGGCGTCGTTTCTCTTGTCTCTTGTTTGGTGAAACGCAGCCTCTGTCCGTCACCCGTTTCTCGTCTTCCTTCGCCCTGAACCTCTCGATCCCGACGAGATGCTTATGGAATGAATCCACGTTTCCTCGGTCTTTTTCAAAAACAACGTCTCTCTACTCTGTCAAGCTTAGTTTTGATCTCCACATGGATTCCTCCTTTGTAAAAGTAATATTCTTTTTTTTAGCTCCTCCTCCCTCTATATCTTTTCCAATCTCTTCTCTGCTCTACCCTCACTCAAGACTGTCTCCCTGCTTAGCTTTGCCTCTCTCTCTACAAATCCTCATTGACCCTTTTTTTGGCAAGGAGGTATCTTTACGTTCTCTGTATCTTTGTACTTCTCTACAATAACAGAGATCACCATCTTCTCTTTATTTATTTATTTATTTATTTTTTCTGAACTGACCATATGCTACACATGTATGATCGCCAACTTGGCTATGTCATAGTTTTCTTATTTTATTAATAAGATAATAGTATAATAAGGAGATGCAGGTTGTTGGATGGTATATAACAGTATCCTAGATTGATTCCTTTCTCTTTTTTTTTTTTTTTTTTGATTTTTTTAATTAGGCTTGATCACTGAATTTACTTTATTCTACCTATATTTCTCAGTAATGACTGACTGATGATTCCTTGCAGTGAAGTCATGGTATTGTGATCAAGAAAAAAAAAATCAATTCTTGGAAGATATATACCAGAGAATTTAGCTTGGTCAGTGTATCACATGATTCAATTGTTTAGCTGGAGTAGAAATATTATCAAGTAGACATTGCGACTGGTTTAATCTTATTGTCTTCCTGTGTTCATCATAGATGTTCTGGTGACTTGTATAAAAATTAACAAATAAATAAAGATTCAAGGACTAAGGTCTTTTTCTGAAAAAGAACCGAGGACAATCACTATATTTTATAATGATACCATTGTTGAGGGATAATCCAAAATTGAGCATGTTAGAGATTCTAGTTGGTCTCATATCTTAATGGGCCCATATACTCAATAGCATAAACTTTCTAATTAGATCCTCACATGGTTTCAGTAACTTTTAGAAAAGCTTTATCATGTCACGTTTTGAACATGAAAACCAACTATTAACAATTGTTTAGGTGGAGATCTGGCATCAGGGCCATGTAGTAGATATTGGGTGCCTTTTGTGGCCCCAGAACTGTACTGTCCTCCACTGACCAGCACACAGATGCAGGGTAGCAGGAAATTTTTATGATTCAGTTGGTAAAACTTCTGCAGAGGATAAGTTGTTGTGTGACATTCAGAAGATATTCAGAAACTAGAATGCCCTTGTCCACTTACCTCTATTCAATCCAAAGATGCCACCATCTGCAAAACTATGTGAATATATGATGACAAAATACAGAGCATTCAATCAAGTGAGCTTACCTGAGTGTTTCAACAGGACCATTTTTTACCCACGAATTTCTGAGGGGTGGATCCAAGCTTGACCGTTTTGATTCTTTACTATAAAAACACCTATTCGGCATTCGAGGATCAAGGAGGAGACAAGGAAGATGGGGTTCTGGTCCCTGTTTATGGTGGCATTCATGCCAAACTTGCAGGTCTTGCTTATAAGCCTGGTAGGAGCTTTTATATCATCTGGTTATGTTAATATCCTGTCAGCCAATGCCCGAAGAGATGTGAACAAGGTTATGAAACTTTGTTATTTAAATCTTTTTGACATGAATTTTTGCTTCTGGTTGCTAATATGCATTTCAATGTGCAGATAGTGTTTGTTGTATTCCTGCCAGCCCTTGTGTTTTCGAGCCTAGCTAAAACTGTTACTCTCCAAGACCTCCTTTCTTGGTAAGTCACCTGATTCTAAGTCTCCCAAGTGACAATTTGCTCCAAAATAACTTGATCTTCTGCCCTTCTAAGGTGGTTTATGCCTGTTAATATTGGCATCATATTCTTGACTGGATCAATCCTTGGATGGGTTGTGATAAAAATCTTGAAACCAGAGCATCATCTTGAAGGTCTTATAATTTCTGGCTGCTCGGCGGGTAATATGATCATGATGATATGACTGTAAATTTGATGATCAAGTCTGCAGTCTCTGTAGTTTTCAGAAATAGTCTTAGTCCTATGTCATCCAAATGCAGGCAACCTTGGCAATTTGCTCTTGATTATTATCCCAGCAATCTGCAGTGAAGATGAAAATCCATTTGGTGAGACCAGTGAATGCAATGCTCACGGACTCTCCTATGTATCTTTTTCCATGGCGGTAAAGTCTGCTGCTCTTTGTAGTAATTAGCCCTGAAATGGTGGTATTTATAATTCAGAGATGGCATAGTAAGAAAAATTTCAAACACAATTAAGATTACCCAAAGGCAAATATTTTCATCTCCTGTCCTTTCAAAAATTGCGGACATTTCCCTCTGTTCATGCAGCTAGGAGGTTTCTTTATATGGACACATACCTACAGTCTCATGCGGAAATCGAGTGTTCTTTATCAACAAATCCATAGTGAAAATGGGATATTAAAAATTTCTGAAGATGATTCAGAGACAATTGGGGAATCTCAAAGCCAATACAAAGAAGGCTACAGGGATCAGGAAGCTATGCTTATGCCATCAAATAAACCTACTGATTCAAGAGCTGCAGAACATCAAAGTGTAAGTTCTGTTTTCTAACAAATGATTGATTGCTAGTATGTCTAAGTGTTGTTGTCAAGGATGATGATGAGTAGAGAGAGACCAATAAATCCGATTGATTGAATTTTCTTTGAGATATTTTAACCTTGCAGATTGTCCCACTGTTATCCAAAGGAGAGGTTAGAGAAAATAAGGAGCGTTTCTGGATGAAACTGAAAGGAACTCTGCACAGGATTGCAGAGGAAGTGCTAGCACCACCAACTCTTGCTGCGGTAAATAGAGGTCATAAGTAGAGGTCATAAGTAGAGATCATGTCATCAAAGTTGATAAAACTGGTCTTGACTAACACTTTGTTATTTTTTTTCACAGATTTTTGGCTTTGTCATTGGTGTGATACCCTGGTTAAAATCACTTATCATAGGAAGCACTGCGCCACTTAGAGTGATCCAGGACTCCATCTCATTACTAGGGTAACTGCTATCCTTTTTCTCCCCAATCTAAATAATCTCCAACACTTGTTCTTGGTGTCCTGTCTCAACTCTTTCAGACTTCCCAATTTTCTCTTTTCTCATTCTGTGGAGACTTGGTTGCAGAGATGGTTCAATACCTTGTGCCACTCTAATTCTTGGAGGCAACCTGACCCCAGGTAAACTTTTTCTTTAGTGAAGGCTCAAACATATACTAATTTCCACCCCAAACATATACTGATCTTACTTGGTAAACATAAATAGGGCTTCGAGGATCAGCAGTAAAGCCTATGGTAATTCTTGCAATTATCTGTGTGCGTTATGTGATTCTTCCCTTCTTTGGGATTGCTGTGGTAAAAGCAGCAGGTGCACTTGGGTTCCTGCCACAATCTCCCCTCTTCCATTACGTGCTACTGATCCAATTCACCCTGCCACCTGCCATGGCTATTGGTATAAATGTTTATGTCCACTGGTCTTCTTTCAGTCATAAATTTCACAGCATATGAATGTCTTGATATATGATGCTGAAACTAGGATTGGAAATGGATTGCAGGTACCTTGGCTCAGTTGTTTGATGTGGGTAAGGAAGAGTGCTCTGTCATCTTCCTGTGGACCTATTTGGTCGCTGCCCTTGCACTTACAGTTTGGTCAACAATATTTATGTGGATCTTGTCCTGAATCTATATGTTATTTTGAGCAATAAGATCCAATATGTTGTTCTCCAGCATTTCTTGTACTCCATTGAAAAGACTCACTCATGGAGTAATTTGGATCTTTTTATTTATAACATTTTCCTCTCAATCTCTCTGTCTCATGGCACCTAGCTATTATTGAGTGCATGAAGTGAGGTCTTTTCCACTGCACAAAAGGAGCCGATAAAGTCTCTGAGCTAATCAAGCAGTAGATGATTCAAGCTCCTTTTCTTCATCTACCTAACTTTAACAAAATTTTTAATGTAACTGTTGATATCCTGCCACCTTCTTTAGTGAAAAGCCTAATGACACCAAGAAATATGATGTGGAATTTTACACTATCGTTCAAGATCTCACACACTGTCAACACTATCTAATCTATAGAGGGTGTACTTCCTACACTATGAAGTCTTCAAACTTATAGACTCTCAAAAAGTCTCAATTCTAAGAATGCTAAGTAGATTAGCTATATCGAAGAATTAACTTTATATCTCAAGTACAAAGCTAGAATTGGGAGCAAGATTGTCGATGCCTTGAGTTGCAGAACTAGTTTACTAGTATCTATAACTACTGCACTCTCTAGGTTTGAAGACATGGAGAATCTATATGTAGAAGAAAAGAATTTGGATCCATCTATGCAGCTCTTCAAGATGGCAAGGTCTACTACATTGGATCTAAACACTTATGAAGAATGGTTCTCTTCCAATATCACAAGTTATGCAACCCTAATTCATCTCTTCAAGATTTTCTTATTGATGAATTACATGTTGTGAAATTAGCAAGAAATTTTACTAGAGATGAAATATTGGCTTTGCTCAAGGATAGATTTTATTGGCCTTCTTTGGATAAAGATGTTATGAGATTCATCAAGATGTGCAAGGTATGTCAAACTACCAAAGACCACAAGCAAAGCACCAAATTATACCTTCCTTTTTCTATTCCTGAAAGACCATAAGAAGGTCTTATCATGGATTTTGTGCTCAAATATCTAAGGACAAGAAGATGATTTAATTCTATAATTATAGTAGTGAAACTCTTTTCGAGATTACACATTTTGACCCTTATTGCAAAACTCCTGATGTTTCACATGTTGTCAAGCAATGCTTTGAAGAACTGGTATAGTTGCATAGTATGCCAAAAACTATTATATCAAATAAAGACATCAAATTTGTAAGCTGCTTTTCAAAGTTTTATGGATTATGATGGAAACAAAGCTTATATTTTATAGTGCTAATCATCCTCAAATAGATGTTCAAACTGAAGTGGCGAACCAAAGTCTTAGCAATTTTCTTAAATGTCTTTATGCCAATCATCAAGATTCAACAGACTCTCTTCTCTGTATTGCAGAGTCTATCTACAATAATTTTATCAATCATTCTAGTAGCTATTCTCTTTTTGAGAATGTTGCTGGTTGGACTTTGCATTTACTAGTGAATCTTGTCATCTTCCTTGTCATTATAAATCTAATAAGAAAGCCAACAATTATGTCAAGTATATCCATATATGGATGTATGGAGGAATCTAGCTAAGCAAGCAGCTAAGTACAAACTTTAGGAAGATAAAAGGTGGTGAGATATGTGCTTTAAGGAAGGAGACAAGGTGAATGTTCAAATACGTCCTAAGATATTCGCATCTAGGACATTTCATGATATGTAGCCAAAGAAGATTAGTCCATTCAAAATTTTAAAGAAGCTAGGTAAAAACATCTACTTTCTCAAACTATCAGTTAATATACAGATTAATTGAATCATCAATATATTCAAATTAACTGCTTATTTTAACCATAATAAAGATATTGATGAGCAAACTAAGCTTCAACTTCTATGCTTGTCAAAATCTTCAGCAACAGAGATTGTAGAAGCTCTTAATGATGCTATTGTTTTTACTTGCAAATATATCTATCAAATATTCCTAGTTTGCTGGTAGAATAATCCGTTTGAAGATTGTACATGGTTTATTAATGAAGATCTACTACATGGTTTATTAATGAAGATCTGCAAAGGCTTAATTTAAATCACTATAAAAAATATATGACTAAGCATTTGATAAGAGCCAAAATTTCCATACCAAAGAGAGTTGATGTTGCCCAACAAATGAAGAAAAAAATTCTAGTCAAACAAGAAAATCTTAACATATTTCTTTATGACTCTTATTCTAAATTATTTTAAAACTAATTTTGATTAGGTTTATGATTGATATCCTAATTCTAATAATTTTAGGTAGGTCAACTTGTACTCTATAAATAAATGATAGTTATACTCTATCATCATTAATATAATAGGAATAAAATCTGAAGATCAATATGAGATTTCTTTGCTTGAAGAGATTTCTTGATTATCATGATGTGGGACCACAATTCTATGAGAGGTGATCAATATTAGATTGTGAACCTCTAGCAATTTCTAGAGAAGTCAAAGGCATATAATTGAAGATCCTCTAGAAGTTATTGCAAGGCCAATAATTATATTCATCATGAAGGCTTGGCTGCATCACCTACTCCACCAACATCCTCTCAATGACCACTACCTCTCCACCCTCTCTTAGCTCCTCACCTCTCCACCTTCTTACTCCTCTCCTACATCAAATGTTGCCCTTTCCCTCAATCTCCACCATCTCATCTCCCATCACATGTTTGATTAGCATCGAGATTGATTGATAGATTATTACTACCAACAACAAGGAGCAAGTAGCATTGCTGGTTGTACTAGAGGGAAGGCTTGCCCAGAAAAATTGGTTAAGACCTTGAAGAGGTGTTCTTTCATGGGATGAATTAGGCACAGTAGAGTTTGCCCCATTGTCAACTTCATGGTCTTGAAACCAACATGAAGTAGGGTTGCATCAAGTCGATCTTGGCTAATTGGGTGCTAATCTCGAGTCAAATCAAGTTTGATTATGAGTTGGGTTAGACCCAAGCCATTGACAATTTTAAACATGATGGCTAGAATTAACCAAAATCAAGTGTCATGCATAAAAAACTTGGACAGCTAAGATGACTAGAGAAAAGAAGGTTCGATTCAAGGATTAAAAATGGGCATGTACATGATAGTAGTTGAAGTGATAGAGTGCATCATTTTCTAGGGCACATTTGGTTTGTAGGCATAGGGCAGATGATGCAACTAGAGATCCGCATATCATCTAATAGCCTACACCAAAGATGATGATTCTTAAAAAGAAGGCTCATTAAGAAAACTCTTATGATAGAGTATCATTGAAGCATCAAAAGAAATCATGGTTACATCACAAGCTATATTTGAATGATTATATGATATTCATAATTAGTTATAATGGTGGGATAAAATATGCTTTGGAAGACCACCAGATTTATGCGCTCATAAAGGAAACATTTAGTTCGAGCTGATCGATTTGTTAAAAGCTAAATTCTTTAAGCCAGAGAAAGTTGGTGCAACCTAGGAACATAAGAATAAAAGAAGTTTTAGCTTTTAAAAAAACTTATTATGAGTCTTCTTAGGAGTTTTATTTTTATCCTAATCTCTTTAGGAGATTTATCTTAAGAGTCCTATTTTATTCGCTTTAAAAGTCTTATTTTGTTTATGTCGAATTAGTTTGTAATTCTAACATTTTGATTATAGCTAGATTCCTATTGGGCCCGTTTTGCTTTATAAATAAGTTCCTAGGGTAACCTATTTAATATAATGAATAGAGTTATAAAATTTTAAGAGATTATTCTTTTCTTTTTGGCTTAAAATTATTGTTAGTTTGAGTGGTGCGATGCCACAACTTTCTTCAGAGAGGTCAAAGGTGCTTAATCAAAACTTTCAAAGAGCTGGTGTAAGACTAGTAGTTATCCCCTTCCACTTACCTGTATTAGATTTAGTATTCCTATCAAGGTCTATCTACATCAGCAGAAAGAGAATCGGATTTCATTCCCAAGTGAATGGGTGTGCAATTTTAATTCCTATACCCATGTTTGATTTGCATAAAAAATGGAATGAAAATAGCATTCTGATGCTTGTTATTTCTATTTGATTCACACAATAAGGGATGAGAATCAAAATATTTTTAGCACAAATGGAGCAAGTAGCATGTAGTGCAAGTAGTTTAGAATGTCTCCACAGCCCCTAGGCTATAGCAACGGCCTACTTCTCCTTTATAAAGCACAAATAAAAGAGGTGATGCGGAGGATCTTGAGAGTAGTGATCATATGGGGGATTTCATCAAGTTTGAAGTGAAGTCGGGCGACGCATTTTGTGTACTTAAGGACAGACATAAGTAATGATGATTGAAGCTTCTCCTTCATCGAAGATTTCAACCAAAAAGCCTTTGCCTCCCAATCATCCAGTGTCGGTGCCTCCTCAAGCACTGCATCCACCATCTCCTTGGGTTGTGGTGCCACTAGTGGCGATGGCGATGGAGTTGGTTCGACATCCATAGTGGAGAAAGATACAGGAGAGAGGGAGAAGAAAGACAATGCCTTGCATGCCTTTCTGTAAGGTAGACTTCTGAATATGAGAGGATGTGTAGGAATGGGAGTAACTCCCAGAGGGATTGGGTGGAATGCTAAATGCCCAAAATATGGGTTTGTCATTTCTAATGAAATGGCAATAAGAATGAAGATTTCACAAACTGAATGCATGGAATGAGATTGGAGAGTCTTTATTTCCATTCCTCCATCACAACTTTCCTATTATTCCTTATTTTGATGCTAACTTATGGCCTTATGATGGTCTGCTAGGGATGACATTTGAGGTGTAAGTTTCAATATATAAAATATAGCTTTCATATAAATTTAGGTTTATTTTGACCAAGATCAAATAGTGCAGGTGAAGATTGATCAAAACATTGGCTAAATTGGTTTTAAACAACTTAAATAAGTTGAATTCAATGTTGCATGGATTCAATTGGGCTAATTAAGTTGTTGGAGCAACGTAATGGTTGTAATAGAACAAAAGAAGTATACTTTTTAATGTAAAACAACTTTGGACGAAAGAAGAAATTTAGAGCCTCCAAAAGTACAACACCCAAAAAGCTAAAAAAAATAGTCTCACATCGAATAAAAAGAGATAGTTTGAGAAGCTTGTAACTCAAGTTTATCTATTACCAATTAACTTGGACTCAAATTTTTAATGTCACTTAGACCTGACCTACTAATAGGTTGAGCTAGCAGATGGGTTTTTAGGGTGCTACAAGTGGTATCAAAGTCAATCCAGATGTATAAAAGTTGGTGGATCTGCGATCAGTCCTTACAGAAGTAATGATAAAGAGAGTTCAGTCACCAACAATCCCATTCGGGATAAATTTTTACTAGCTTGTAGTATGTGATGAGGACGTTATTAACATCCTAAAACTAGAAAAAGATTCTACATTGATGAAAAAAGTTAGTTTAAGAAATTTATAACTCAAGTCTACTTGCTACTAATTAACTTGGACTTGAGTTTTTAAGGCATTCAATAATTCCGAATCTGCTAATAGAACATCTCTGGACCAGCAAAATAAGTTTGAGGTCTTACAAAAAGCGCCCGAAATGCATTCAGGAAGAAAATTTCTGCTGTGCAATTGATCTAAATTACTGTCTTGTATCCTATAGCCTTTGAGATGATCAACACCAAGCACATAGGTTAATGGTGCAGTGACAATTCTTTTCTCCAACTATCAAAGCAGCAATGTTGCAAATGCTACAATTGGTCAGGTTGAATAAACTTTAATAATATATCATCAGCTCTTTTTGTGTTTATTTTTGGATAGTTAACGTATCATTAGCTCTTTATTATACGAATCTTTTTTTTTTCTCTTTATCTTTTTCTTTTCTGTTTCCCTCGCACTCTCTGGTCTCTTAAAACTTTTTCAGCTTTGTCCCTGTCCTGGCTTCCTTTCTCTTCCTCTTACTGCAGGCGGCCCCAGCTGCGACACCGGTGGTTTCCATACCAGCGACAACCGTTACCACTTTTCCGCCAGCTTTTAAGTAGCCAGCTCGCTCTGGTCTCCGTCCAAACGTGAAGCAGATGAACTTTTTCTCTCTCAAACGCTTGTGGAGCGTGATATTTTTTTTGCCTGGAAAAAGCCATCAATATCTGACAAGCTTACTTCACGGATTTCTTTCTTGTTCTTTTGGCATTCCGTCCCTTAATTTTCCCACTCTCTCTCTCCATCTCCACAGCTTCACAGGCCACCCATACATCACTCCTCTGTTTCCACTAAAGACCACCCTTGCACTTCAGCCTCTCTCTCTCTCTCTCTCTCTCTCTTTCTTGTGGAAAACGAGAGCCTCAGAGTTTCTGTTTGGATGCTTCAGTATTGAGAACTTTTTTTTGACAGTTCGTATTTGGCAAATGAACCGTCAAAATAAGGTCATTCTGGTAAAATTTTATGTAAGAAATGTTAAAAGAGTTTTAAAAAAATAAAAAAACTCAAAACAACTTCTTATTTTTGGACTCCTTCCGTTGCGTCACTCCCAAAGACTCATGGCTTCCTGACCATCTGTTGTTCCTCTCTTGAACCAAAGGCTTTCAAAGGCTTTCTGTTGATTCGAAGGCTTCCCCTTGCGGTCTATTTAAGATTATGGGGACTGAGTTTTAACATCTAGAGCAATTAAAGGCTTTCTATCTCTCAATCCGAAGCCTTTTATCTTTCTCAACCCTCAATTCACATCAAAATCTCTCCCTCTTCCTGACCATATATTGTTTCTCTCTTGAACCAATGGCTTTCCCACCATATGTTGGTTTTCCTCGGTGGACCAAAGGCTTCTATTTAAGATCATGGGAACTGGTTTCTAACATCTAGAGCAATTAAAAGCTATCTACCTCTCAATCCACAAAGCCTTTTATCTTTTTGCTCCCTTAATTAACATTAAAATTCCTCCCTCTTCTGATTAAATAATTTTCTCTTCCTAAATTTTTTTTTCTCCACTATTTTCTGCTGGGTATTGAAAGGAGTTCCATCAATCTTTTTCACGATTGTATTTGCAAGAGAGGAAACCTAACCGTATCTTGGGATAAAATTTTCAATGATATCGATACGAAGATCAGGAATTTACCTTGGAACAGTGCCTAACATGCTTCCAAAGCTATCTTCCTCCATTATTTTCATTACGGGCCATTCCAATCTGACCCTTGGTAAGTTAATTTATTCTTTTATTTGTATTACATTGTTATAATTAATTAGATTCAGAGTCTTCCCCAAGGATTTATAACCCAATGAGAAAATATGATGAATAATAATTTATTTCTTTTTGTATATCTTACATTATTGAGTTAAAAGTATAGGTGCAAAAAAGGGTATTTTATTAGAAAATATGTAAAAAATAATTTATAAGAATGTATATAATATAAATACTAAATTTGTGAGATTATCAACGTGATTTTAAATATCTACAAGAATATATATATATATATATATATATATACAAAACAAGATAATTATAAGATTTTTAAGGGTATACGTATTATTTCAGATACTTATAAGGGCTTCATATTGGCAGGTTACAACAAATTCTGTATAGACTAATTAATGGTATGCTGGCAGAGAGAACTTAGATTATCATGTGACTCATTCAACTGGCAAGAAAGTGGACATACATCAAACGTTACCAAGGATTGCATAATTTAAATGAACCAGTTAACTTGGTGCTTCAACAAAGCCTCCTTGTTCCTTGGTTAGAACTTCTCATGAGAACTAGAGGAGAAGAGAATGGTTTTTTGGCCCTGTTCATGGTGGCTTCCATGCCAACCCTACAAGTTCTGCTCATAGGCCTGCTTGGGGCTATTCTCCCATCTAAGTATATTAACATATCATTTTGAAGAAGCTGGCTTGAAATACCAGCTAATATATGAATGAATCAGATGATTAACATGTTTAAATTAACTGCTTATTTCAGTCATAATGAAGGCATTGATGAGGAAACTTATCTCCAACTTTCACACTTGTCAAAGTCTTCACCATTAGAGGTTATGAAAGCTCTTAATAA
Organism: Metroxylon sagu; assembly: GCA_017589505.3. NCBI lineage: Eukaryota > Viridiplantae > Streptophyta > Magnoliopsida > Arecales > Arecaceae > Metroxylon > Metroxylon sagu. The sequence continues at coordinate 577,363 of JACVBY030000634.1, read as the reverse complement.
CATTATTATTTCTGCTAACAAACATGGCTATCAATAGTTTCCAATTCACTGTAAAAATAAGCCATTTGAAGAATGTGCATGGATTACTAACAAAGATCTGCAAAGACTTAATCTGGATCACTATGAAAAATATAATTAAGAACCAAATTTTTCATACCGAAGAAAGTTGATGTAGTCCAAAAAAAAAAAAAAAGAAAACAATTCTAGTCAACCTAGGAAAAAAATTAAAGCATGTTCCTTTCTGACTCTTATTTTAAATTACTTTTAGAACTGTTTTATATTAAGTTTGTGATTGATATCTTAATTTTAATAATTTTAGGTTTTTATCTTTGGATATGATTTGAATGTTCGGCCAACCTAGGTACCGGTTATTTTTTATTATCATTAATAAATCAGTAATAAAATTAGAAACTTTTTTTGATCTTCTTAGTCAGAAAGATTTTTTGCTTGCCGTAAGGTTCAAGAAGACGATTTTATGAATAGTGATCGATGCAAAATTATGAACTTGGAGTGTTCTCAAGAAAAGTTCAAAGTATATAACTGAAAATGCCTTAGAAGTTGGTGCAACGCCAACCATTACATTCGTTACGCACTGCTTGGCCGTATCATCAACTCCACCAACATCCCTTCACTGACCACCATCTCTCCTGCATCAAATGTTACCCTTTTCATCAATCTCCACCATCTCATCTCCAATCTGTAACGAGATTGGTTGAGAGATTACTGCTGCCAACAGCAAGAAGCAAGCAGCACTGTTGGTTGGGCATGCTAGAAGGAAGGCTTGCCAAAAATAAAATAAAATAAAATGTTTAAGAGCTTGAAGAGGTGTTTGTTGGTAGGGTGAATTAGGCACAGTAGAGCCTGCCCCCTTGTCAACCTCATGGCCTTGAAGCCAACATCAAGTAGGGTTGCAACAAGTCGATCTTGGCTAATTGGGTGTTAATCTCAAGTCAAATCAAGTCTGATTATAAGTTGGGTTAGACCCAAGCCATTGACAATTTTAAACATTGATAGCTAGAATTAACTAAAATCAAGTGCCATGGATCGATAACTTGGACAGCCAAGAAGCTTCTATCAAAGGGTTAAAAATGGACATGTACATGGCATTAGTTGAAGTGATAGAGTGCATCTTCCTCCAGTTACATTTTCTGATAGAGTGTGAAGCTACCGTAACTTTCCTATGATTCCTTATTTTGATGCTAACTTGTGGCCTTTTGATGGACAGCTAGGGATGAAATTTTAGGCGTTAAGTTTCTATATATAAAATGTAGCTATCTTATAAGTTTAGGTTTATTTTCCCCAAAATCAAATAGTGCAAGTGAAAATTGATCAAAACATTGGCTTTAAACAACTAGTTTAATTCAGTGCTGCATGGATTCAATTGGGCGTAATTAAGTTGTTGGATGGGTGTAAAATGTTCGGGATAGGCTCTACAGGTTACTAAGCAGAATGGATACAGATTTAATGGTTGTAATAGACGAAAAGAAATGCACCTTTTAATGCAGAACAACCTTGGAAGCAAGAACGAGTTTGCAGGGTCTCTAAGAGCATCCGAAGTGCATTCAGCAAGAAAATTTCTGCTCTGCAACTGATCTAAATTGTACCCCACAACATCTAGGTAGATATGAGAGTAAAAATAAAATAAAAAAGCAAACACAAGGATTTAGATGATTCGACTATTGGCCTACATCTAATAGCAAAAAAGAACAAAAATTTTGCTATTAAAAGTAAAGAACTCTCATAATAGCTAAGTTACCTTTGAAATTTTTTGGAACCAAACCTTGGAGAGCCTAAGTCTAAGCCATACTGAAAGTCAGAATTATCTGTGCTTATATAGAAGAACATACAGTGTTTTATATGAATTAAGACTTAAATTTTATAAGGATACGAAGATATGTTCTTTATCTTTTTTAATCCCAAGTCTACATGGATTAAGACTGGGTTCTATTTGGATATTAAAAAAATTTATTCTTTTTTAACTTATAAATTTCAAAGCAAATTCTAACATTATCCACTGGCATGGTTGAATAAACTATAATAATATATCATCAGTTATTTTTGTGTTTTTGTTTTTTTGGTGGTTAATATATCATTAGCTTTTCAATGAACCAAACCTTTCTTTTTGGGGTCCCCTTGGCACTCTCTAGTCTCTGAACCATTTCAGCTTTTCCCCGTCCTGGCTTCCTTTCTCTTCCTCTGATTGCTAGCAGGCGGGTCCCAGCTGCAACACTGGTGGTTTCCAACGCTGGCTGTGGCTGGTTGTGTTGTCTCTCTCCCAGCGACAACGGTTGATCGCTTTCCACCGGCTTTTATGGAGCCAGCGTGCCCTGGTATCCGTCTAGATGTTAAACAAATGTAGTCTCTCTCTCAAACGCCTGTAGAGCGACATTTTTTTTTTTTTTTTTCTTGGAAAAAAGTCACTGCTTTCTCCTCTTTAAAAAAAAAAGAAGAAGCCATCGCTTTCTGACACGCTTACTTTATGGATTTTTTTTCTCGTTCGTGGAAAATTGTGTCCCTTAATTTTCCCCTCCATTTCCACAGCCTCCCAGGCCACCTCTACTTCACTCCTCTGTGCACCCACTCAAGAACGGCTTCCTCGCGCACGCGCAAAAACACGCACACGCACAAAAGCGAGCTACGCATTATGCAAAATTCTGGCATCCTTTTCTGCTCTCTTTCTTCTTGAGAACAACAATCTGGAGTTTCTGTTTGGATGCTTCAGCATTGAGATTATTATTATTATTATTTTTTGACAGCTTTGTATTTGGCCAATGAATCTTCAAAATAAGGCTTTGCATAAGAAAAGGTTACTAGTGTTGAAGAATTGCAGTGGGAGATTATATCAAGCAATCTCCAATGACCTCTCATGCGCCTCTGACTGAATGATTTCATTCTTGCGGTTAGCTAGCCTTGCCTTTGCAACTATCAGAAGTATTTCCGGGTATAGAGGACATAAATTTGTTTCTCAATAGGAATTTCGTAGCAAAAAGTTTGGTAAAAGATTTAGCATGGGCTGCTTACAGAAAACATGGCCTTATGGCTTCTCCAGCCCCTCTCTCTTGGAGTCCTTCAAACTGGATTCAGGAATGCCAATGAGAGAATAAATCAAGGAACAATGATTGAGAAGATGGATAAGATGGTGGTGTAGAGTGCAGCTTTAAACTTCTCCAGTTATACTGGTCAATATTTGATCAGCGTCCGAAGCCCACATGAGGTTAGTTCTAGTTAGTGCTGGTAGGTATTGGTAGAATCCCACCCACATTAACCCCAAGTCTCTCAATCTTAGTTGCCCGTACATTGCACGGTATACATAATTAGAAAACCCTCGAGGAAGCCCAGCTTAAATAGGTTCAATTAGGGCTTTCAATTCTGATCAATTTCTGCCACCCCTAGCCCACCTCGCCTGCATAATAGTAATATCTTGTTTGCTAGGAGCACATGGAATATTGCGTTAATGACAACACTATAAGCTCTTTTTGTTCTAGAGAAAAATTTTCAAGATTATTAATGACGGATAAACCAGGCTCTTACAAATAAAATATATATTAAAATTCAAATGCTATTACTTTATAAGCCAATAAAATCCAATATGGATATATTCGCATTAGTTGATATTTTCAATAGCCTAATTTACTCTTTTAAACAATTTTTTAAGTAATATGTCTCAAAATTAATAGTTAAATATAGTTCTTGGTTTCTGGTTACCATATTGATTTAGATTTTGATAACAAAAGATTGTCCTGTATATCAAAAAAATTTTAGATAGATAAATCAAGATCTCAATTCATCTTAGCCTCCAACATTCTCCACAATAACTAATATTAAGATTTAATATAATCTTGTGTCGACAAGTCACCTACAACCCGTACTCACATCGCCAAGTCAAAGCTAACAGAACCAGAACTTTAATAATTAAATTGAAGCGAGGGATACTCTACTTCACAGCCAAGACAGCTCTGACTCACCACCCCCTCGGAGGACGAATCCCAATCAAAACCAAACCCCACTCTAGTCCACATGGCAAGAGATGATATCATCTGATGATGTTCTTGATGGTCTGAACCTTCTTGCCCTTCGTGATAAGAGTTTTGTATTATATCTACCTTTATATGTTTAAATCTAATCCTCATTTGAAATCTACTTATAAAAATAGCATGGATAAGCATAACAAGAATAAAAAAGCATTCCAAGCAACAAGTGACACGGCTTTTCCTTTTCCTTTTCTTTCTTTTTTTTGTTTTAAGGGAGAGATTAGGAAAAAAAAAATAGGTTGCCTTTGGTTTTCAATAATATTTTTCATTTTCAATTTTTATTTTTAATTTCTTAAAACTATTTCCATTCTCTTTTTTTTTCTCTAAGAAATACATTTCATAAGTGAAAATTTATTGTCAAAAATTATTTTTATAAAAAGGTTACCTTTGGTTATCAATAATATTTTTCATTTTCAATTTTTATTTTTATTTTCTTAAAACTATGCCCATTCTCTTTTTTGATCTCTAAAAAATACATTTCATAAGTAAAAAGTTATATTTTATTTTTAAATTTTATTATAAATGATATCTTTTAAAAAATATCATCAACGCATGGCTTCAAGCCGTCTGGCCTTTATTTTCTACTCTTATATTTTTTTTAAGTGAAAAATAATAAAAATATCTTTAATTTATTTTTAATATTCTATCATTTTAAAATTATATTTTTTTAGACAATTATTCTCAAACTCATTCATCAAACATAATTTCATAAATATTTTCTATTTTTATAAAAATAAGAATAGAAAACAAGGCTATACTCAAACCAAAGACACCCTTATATCCACTCCGTACCCTATACCCACTCTATCCTCAAGGGGGCTAATTCCTGCAAGAATTAAATCCCCAAAGGCCCAAGTTGCAATGATACAACCTTGTATCAAGCTAGTTTAGCATAAATCTTGCATTATATCCATCTAAACATTCTTCCATCCGAACCTCATTTCAAAACTAGTCATAAAAAAATTATAAATATGAACAATAAGAATAAAAAAGAACAATCCAAAAATGAAGCTGAGTGCAGCGCAATTCAGTGAGCATAAAACAGAACATAGACAGCAACCAGACTAGATTTCTCTGATATTATCAAAATCTTACAACAATCAGGTAAAATAAATTTAGGAAAACAGACATTATTGTCAGCAAATTAAAAAAAGAAAAAAAATTACTAAAACACAAGCGAGAGAGGGGTAATGTTACATGTCTCCCTAAATAAGCGTGAGTTCAAGCTTCGGCCTGTGGGGCTGAGGTTCCACCACTTCCATGTGAATCCTCACGGTCTGCAAGATACTATAACTTGTGTTTGTCCCTGTCCTCGTCACTCTTTGATGCGCCTCATCTACCACCCAATCACCTCCTTTCTCCCCTCTTGGCATCAAGTATACTGGCCCTTCTATGCCAAACCTGGAAAATGCCATGGCGAATTTAGTACCAAATATCGCCATATCCATGCACTGCATTTGTTTCTTATTCTATATGGTAAGATAGACGATTATCTTCGTCAAAGGAAATTTATGAAAGCTTCAAGCGTGTGGAAGAAGGTAACCAAACTAATGTAGTGTAAAATAAGTTTCAATCCCCAATAAGAGCAGTCTGGTCAACCTATTGAACAAACAGCTGATCTTCGGTAAACAAATAGAATGATATAGAGAACCTAGTTGGAATCATCTGATAAATTTCCACCTAAAAGCCATAAAAAGACATCCGACGAACAGTGATGATTTAAACTCAGTTTCCAAGTGAACTTGCAGGTCGTTTTCTTTAACAAAAAATTTCTAAAAGCAATGAAAATGGAAAGATGAGCCTTTTCTGGCATATGATTTAATAATGCTTAAAAAAGAAAAAAAAATAGAAGATACATCAGCATCAGTCTGGTATCAATATATAAGCAAGGATGATCAAACTATACTGAACCAGGTAGCTCAGAGTGAATCATACTGAACTGTCCCAAAATCAGCATGGTTCCATGGTTCAATTTGGAATAAGAACCAGACCACCTCATACTGCTCCAAACCATTTCAAACCACCCTGCACGTGCCGAACAGCCCAGGGTTTGGCTCAGTATAGAACAATTCATTGGTTAGATCCCTTCCAATACACCTGACTAGCATGCCATCAATTTGGCATGGTACCAAAATGGAACCAGTTCCCGAACCGACAAACTTTACAGTAAATAACCAAGTTTAAAAGAAAATAAGAAGCAATCAGCATGATATTACTATCACAAAGAGTAGTCCTGCAAGAAACACACAAGAAAAGGTAATTCTACTTGTTATGGACAGACCAAAGCCCATGGCAATTGCAGTCAACAATGAATTAGTTACTAAGAATCTCAGAACTTCATTAAATCATAACAGCATCTCATTATCATATTATGCAGTTCTTTGAAAATATGGACGGATAAAAGGTACAGAGGAACATACTTGGGAACGAAAACTATAAAACCATTGGACCTTATCTTCAGTATCCTGGCTTCTGTGTCAGTTGGCCTGAAGCAGAAAATGCACCATATGTTTTATAAAGTATTTGAAGAAAAGATGAAATGATTTTTCCAGAAAAGCAAGAATATTACCGTTTTCTGAAATATATCAGTGTGTGGAGCTCAACTGAGGCTCGGCTTGCCATCTGGGCATTTCGATGACGATAATTCAAATCTACAAATAACAATATTCAAATATTAGGAAGCAATAAGTAAATTATACAAGAAACGATAGGACTAGTCATTAAAGACTTACTGTCAGCAATGCTCGTCAGTTGTGGGCCATCCATAAAAATTGGTGGAAGCTTGGCAATTCCCAGAGCTGCAGCTAGCAATCTGTGAACAATGACATCTACAAGAAATAATGTCACAATATTAGTAGATACATCTTCACACTTCGATTATAAAAACTGTCTTATTTCTCAACAAAGATGGAGGTTAATCACCTAAGTATCATATGAAGAAACTAAGGGATTTTAAAGGAGAATAATCTTGCAGCATAAAAAGTTCAATATTCTGCCTCATCATTGATTCAGCAGATGAGCAAAAACTAAATTCAATTAGAATCATGCAGGAATGCAGTTTCAGCAGTAGATATGCAACATCCCATATAACCATCAAGAACTTCATAATGTGCGCATGCATGCATGTGCATGCACGCGTGCGTGCGCACGGAGAGAGAGAGAGAGAGAGAGAGAGAGAGAGAAAAAAGGAGAGAGATGGACTTGGCTACATTCGCATGTAACCAAACCCAAAGCCAATTGCCTCCTCCATTATTAGATCCGCATGGCTCTCAAAGCCAAAAAATCATCCATTAACCACCATTACCTACTTAAGAAAATAAAAAGAGAGGCATTTATGGGATGGAACAACATAGCCTATGCCTCTACTACAAAAACATACCACATCTTGCCAAGGTAAAAGAAGCCACCTGTGCAATGACCCACAATAGAGACTAAAAGAGATACAAACTAGAACTTTTATTAGAAATAACACAGGGATATGATATAGTAGCACAGAGATATGATATAGCATATATCATATTCCTTTGCTACTATATCATACTATATCATATTCCTTTGCTATTATATCAAATCTCTATGCTACCATATCATATCCCCTTGTACTACCACATGATGTGTTTCAATGGCAAAAGCATAGGTCATATTGTTCTGTCTCATAAATGCCTCTTTTTTTTAAAGCAGGTAATGGTAGCTAACGAATGGCTTTTCGGCTTTAAGATCCATATGGATCTAATGGTGGGAAAGGAGACTGGATTTGTGCTTGGCTACACATGAATGTAGCCATCTCTCTCTCTCTCTCTCTCTCTCTCTGTATGCATGTATGTATTTGCTTGGCACTTGTTCCTACAAAGATTCATGTCCCTCACAGTCTACAAAAATTCATGTCCCTCACGGTCGCATATCCCATTAACACAGAGTTATAAAATCTGAAAGTGTCAGCAAAATCAATCAAGGCAATATAAGCAAAAAAGAGTCTTTAAACAGAATCTTCTTTATATCTGATAATTCTTCTCTTGACAAGAGATAACTGGTATATATAATGAGATGTTCAAATTCAACATGCAACCATACAAAGAAGATAGAGTGCTGATGCAAAGAAGGATGATACAAGGGAAAAATCAAAATTTCCTTTAGAGACTGCAAATTCTGACTTTAAGCAAAGGTTATGAAAGATGAGACTTTAAGTAATAACTTTTGAATCTCTCCACAGGTGTTAAAAAAAAAAAAAAAAAAGCACTCATTAAATATGACAAACCAAGTCAGTAGAATAATAAGGATCATCATTGCTTTGTGCTCTATTGTCAAGAGCTAGGTGATTACATATTAACTGCTCCGTGCACATGTTTATTGCATAAAAACATTCTTTTCCCTTTTCACATTGGGATTCTCCCCCATTTTTTTCAAATGAAGCAAAAAAAGAGGTTACTTTTCAAATTAATTCATTTTTTTCCTACCAATACCATAAAGTGGACTGGTTGATAAACAAATCAGAATAGATTGATTAACTACTAGTGAATCCATAATCATTATGGATTATCACTGTCAGTGTTTGTTCAGATAATGTATGGAAAAGTTCAAAAATAATTAAATATTGTCAATGCAAAGAAGTAATAAACCCTTCACTTGCACATCAGTGAAAGAAAGGTCAGAGGGATATAGAAAGACAAGCCAATAATGGTGATATTCACAATTAGTTGCATGAACAACAACAACAACAACAACAACAACAACGCCTTAATCCCAAACTAATTGGCGTCAGCTGCATCAATCCTTTTTCTCCATTCAGCTCTGTTTTAAGTCATTTTTCTTTTAAGATGCAAAAATTATAAGTCTTTCTTTATCACTTCCATCCATCTGATTTTCGGTCTACCTCTACCTCTTTTTCCTTTGCATATATCAAGTCACTCTTCCGCACAAGTGCATCTCTAGGTGTATGTTACACATGTACAAATCATTTAAGTCGTCTTTCCCTTAATTTATCCTTGATTGAAGCTACCTCTATTTTTTTACGAATGGTTTCATTTCTTATTCTATCTTTTCTTCTATTATCACACATCCATCTTAACATTCTCATTTCTACCACCTTCATCTTATACATGCATATTTTTCTAACTGCCTAACATTCCGTGCCATAAAGCATATATGATCTTATGACTGTCCTATAAAACTTTTGCTTCAACTTGACAGATACTTTACGATAACATAATATTCTAATTACACTTCTCCATTTTATCCAACCTGCTTTAATCCTATAAACTTCATTCTCAATATCTCTTTCTTTATGAATAATCGATCCTAAATTTCGAAAATAATCATTTTTAATAACTTCATGATCTCCAATTTATACTCTACATTCATCTTCATTTTTAATTGTACTTAAATTGCATTTCATGTATTATGTCTTTATCCTACTTAACCTAAACTTTTGAATTCTAATGCATTTTGCCATAATTTTAACTTACGATTAACTCCAATCTTAATTTCATCTACTAATACTATATTATTTGCAAATAATATGCACCATGGAATATCTTAAATATGTCTAGCAAATTCATTTATAACTAAAGCAAAATGATAGGAACTAAGAGTAGATCCCTAATGTAAGCCTACTGTAATAGAAAATTCGGCAGTATTACCACTCATAATTCTTACACTAGTAACTGCCCCATCATACATATCTTTTATTATATTAATATACCTAATAGGTACTTTCTTTTCTAGCACCCACCATAAGATTTTTCTGAGGATCCTATCATATGCTTTCTTTAAATCAATAAAAACCATATGAAGATTTTGTTTCTTTGCTTTATATATCTCCATTAACCTCCTAAGGAAGAAAATAGCTTCTATGGTCAACCCTTTTAGCATAAAACCAAATTGATTTTCTAATATTTTTATAGTGCATCTCAACCTATGTTCAATCACTCTCTTTCAAACTTTCATAGTATGATTCATGAGTTTAACACCACGATAATTAGAATAATTTTGAATATCTTCTTTATTGTTATAAATTGTTATTATAATACTCTTCATTCATTAGATATCTTTTTAGTTTCTAAAATCCTATTAAATAAATTTGTCACCCACTTTACTCCAGCATCACCTAAACATTTTCAAACTTCTATAGGAACCTTATCAAGTCCCACAACTTTTCCTACTTTTATTTTTTTTATAGCCTCATTTACTTTAAATGTCCTAATTTTACGAGTATACACTATAACTTTATCCTCAATGAAGCTAATAGTGCATCCTAAATTATCTACATGATTTTTATTTAATAATTTATTAAAATAGCTTGTCCATCTTTCTTTGATCTCTTTCTCCTTAACCAAAACTTTTTGATTATCTATAATGCATTTAACCTGATACATATCTCTAGTTTTTGTCTCTTACTCTTGCAATTCTATATGCCTTTATCTTCATCTTTAGTTTCTAACTTATGATATAATTCCTCATATGCCTTACATCTAATCTTTTATACTGTCTTTTCAACTTCTTTCTTAACCATCTTATAATTTTTCATATGCTTTTCCATTCTTACATTTAGGTAGTTTTCTAATAACACTTTCTTTTAACCTTAACTACCAATTGAACTTTTTCATTCCACCGCTAAGTTTCCTTATCATATGATCCTTTCCTTTTAACTCTCCTAATACCTCTATATCTATTTTTCTAATACTATTAACCATCTCTTCCCATATAGTATTAATCTCTCCATCTATACTTCATTTTCCTTCATCACTCTATCTTTAAAAGTTATTAGTTCTCTCCTTTTAAATTCCACCATCTAATCCTTGGATTCTTATACCTTATAGTCTTTCTCCTCTATTTTTTAATACATACATCCATAACCATTAATTTATATTGTATAGTTAAACCTTCACCTGATATAACCTTGCAATCTTTACAAAACACTTGATCAATTGTTTTAGTAAGGAAAAAATCTAAATTATATCTACTTTTAAAAGTTATCAAATCTCTTTTTAAAATATGTATTGGCTAATATTAAATCATATGCCATCGCAAACTATAAAATGGCATTTTCCTCGTTATTTCTATCTCCAAATCCATAACCTCAATGTACTCTTTTAAAACCTATATTATACTTTCTTGCATGTCCATTCAAATCTTCTCCAACAAATATCATTTTCCAAAAGAAATCTTTTGAATTAGTTCATGCATATCCTCCCAAAAACTTTGCTTTGTCACACCATCTAAACCTACTTGAGGAGCATAAGCACTAACAATATTTATTAACTCCTCATCTATCATTAATTTAATTAAAATTATTTTATCTCCTATCCACTTAATATCTACAACTTCATCTTTTAGGTTTTTATCTACAATAATTTTTACTCCATTTTTTTTCCTATCTTTGACTGTATACTAAAGTTTAAAACCATCAATATCTAATTATCTACAATAATTTTCACTAATTAGTTGCATGAACATTTGTTATTATTCTTTTATCATAAACTTAATCTGCAGTCTACACAGTATTAGAAACTTAAAGTGCTCAACTGTTCATTGAGTCATGATCAACTAGTGTGGTACAACTCTTCAAAATTGCTCACTCAAATACTTGAAGGAAAGGATTCATATCTTTTTGCCAGGAATAGGACAAAAACAAGTCATTCCCAACTAACCTGCATATCTGCGAATAGGAGAAGTGAAATGAGTATAGAGAGGTGCTGCAAGCCCATAATGGTGATACTCAGAGGGGCCTAAATCTCCACTGCAGAAGTAGACTGCCTATATAATTTAAGTGCAAGTTCATATTAGTCCTTCACAGTCAAAGATCAAATATTCAGCAACAACGTTACCTTCAAAATCCAGCTAATGTACCTGAGTCATGCATCTAGTAGCTAGAATCCTGATCAGCTTATTAAAGTATGGATCATCACCCTGCAGATAATTTAACAGCGAATTTCAAGATGAACACATTACTCCAAAGCAGATTATCGTGTCTCAAAAATTATCTAATTGCTAAGGCATGCACTGTAAACAACACAAATTACAAAGCGATACGAAGACATCACCAAGAGTACTGAACCAGAGAATCCTTACCACCGCATGATCAAGTGAATCAGCAAGTGCTTTTGAAGATGAAATATCCAAATCCAGGCCAACAGCAGCAGCTGTACGCAACAATGGCTCGAGCATCTCTTTGGTTGGGGTAGGATGTCGCCTGATAAAATAATCAAAAGTTAACAAAAATATATAATGTTGATACGTAAATTTGATTAGAAATTGCAAAAAGTATAAAAGATTTTCAGTTTAACTTTCTACCATGACAATACATGGTACATACCCTGAGGCAGACAGCTAATACTGAAGCCATCTAACTACTTTAAACCAATAATGTATCATAAGATACAGTATAGTTTAAAGGCATTCTTCCAGATAACTCTTGAACCACAAACTAGTGCCAAGTTAAACAATGACTTGAAACAAGCACTCAATCATGAGGCTCTGAGAAGCCATAATCTCAGTGTCATTGGTTATTCGGATTTCAGATAATGCAGGGCATGGTTCATAAATAATTAAATATTGGCAACGCAAATATTAATAACCCCTTAATTTGCATACTGGTGAAAATAAGGAGCCGAAGGGATATAGAAAGGTGCATCAAAACAATAATGGTGATATTCACAATCAGTCGAATAAACATTTTTCAGGTGTGAATTTAATGTTAGGAAGCACTATCACCATTTCAGAACTTAACATAGTGATCTAGTGCATCTTGTGTAAACATTTTTTCATGTATGATCAAAGTAAAATATTTTTGATATGCTTATTAACTTTAACCAAGTCTTGTCCCATCTCATTGTAGTCATCCTAAAAGATCAGGGTATGATTACTAACATTGAGCTCTAAAGGTTGCAATCATTTTACAATCAACATGCTAGAAGGCCATTCATAAGTGTGGAAACCAATCATACTGGTTCAAATTAAGGCCATGCAAATACAGAACCTCCAGGATCCTCTATAACTTTGCATCAACCTAGAAAAAGAGGGAACAAAGCAGCAACAACAACTAAGCGTTAGTCCCAAATTAGCTGGGGACGTTGACATGAATCTGCTTTTTATTTTCCACTTGGTTTAGGATTAATAAAGATATCAAGCCCTTCCTTACTACTTCCCTCGTGATTTTTAGTCGACCTCTACTCCTTTCTTCTGAGGGAAGAAAGCAATATTTGATATTTGGAACCACATATTTCCATGCAAGAGAATACTAATCAAGAGACAAATAAACATTATATGCAAAAACTAACATATCCCACAATGAAGCATGGTTATTTTGCAATAAGTTCCCTAAAAAAATGAATCCATATTATCACAGCATGAGATTATCTTTGTTTCACCTCATTATATTGTTTAAAGATTTTCAAGCAGGATATACAAATCCAGTAAGGTAGATGAAAAAGTAAACCAATATATGATATCATCAGAATTATCGGAGATTCTTCATGTAGATTCAGATCTTTTTATTAAATGAAACTGGAATTTTTCAGTTGGTATAGTCAAAAAGAATCATAGGACAGCTAATAGGCATGTTATTGATACATTTCCAACAGCAATACTTAATTTGGGTAGAAGAATCCAGTTAACCGGTTTATGTTCTACCCGTATTGTAGTGTACCAGTTAAATCATTTTTTGGTCACTAATCATGAGGTAACACACATCAATATCAAATCAGCTTTAATGGAAACTTATCTCTGAAGTATAATCATTGTATGTCAATTCGTGCACCTGTTTTATAATCTTTAAATTCATACACCTGTGTTGTCAAAAGAGCTCCAGGCACATGCCAAGGTGCTTGGGTTAAGTAAGGCATGAACAAAAAGTTGCCTCAACATACCTCAGGCAAGGCCGGCTTAATAAGGCAACACCTAGGCAAAAACCATGGCCAAGGTGAGAGGTGTTCACACAAGCACCTCTCTAAGCTCATAATGCTTTGCCTTCAAAATCTTTTTCATGACCTCCCATGAAAGTGTCACATTGCATTCACAGGGTGAATTTGAAGCACGATCTTGTCCTACATAGCCTTACAAGCGAGAGATTAAAAGAATAGAAGAATATGATGGCAGTGGACCCATGTTTCAAAATCCTGATGGCTGGTAGGACGTCCTGTGAAACACCAAGATAGGTTACCATCTTAAATGTCAGGGCAAGATCATCCCACCATCATCCAAGTATCTCAGTCAACATGTCCTGAGATGTCCTACATAGCCTTACAAGCGAGAGATTAAAAGAATAGAAGAATATGATGGCAGTGGACCCATGTTTCAAAATCCTGACGGCTGGTAGGACGTCCTGTGAAACACCAAGATAGGTTACCATCTTAAATGTCAGGGCAAGATCATCCCACCATCATCCAAGTATCTCAGTCAACATGTCCTGAGATATTTTCCATCCCAAGTGTCTAAATGGGGCAGGATGATAGCACATCTCATTCCATAGAAAAACCGGGACAATCTTATCCTACGAGATTTAAAACTTTGGTTGAACTTATGAAACACAAAGGTAAAGAAGAATAGGGGCTAGCAATACTAAACTCTAAGGGGCATGCACAGGATTTAAAATCTTAGCTAGCAATACAAAACTCTAACGGGATGCACAGGATTTAAAATCTTACTTATTTACACATTAATCTCACAATTCTTTTAAAATATGCATATTGATCTCTAGTACATATAGCATATAAGTCCTTGCAGTCTAGTTCACTACAATTGGAAGAAATATTCATGGAATTCCTTAAACGGACATTTAAATTTTAATGGTCCAAAATCTAGACCACTTTACTTTAAATTATGCAATGATCTTTTACATATTAGTCTCTAAAATCTCCTTGATTTTGTATATTAGTTCCTGATTTCTCTAGAAATTGCATGTCTATTTGTATAAACATATAACTCATTGCATATTAACTTAACTATAGTTAATATAATGAACATTCCTATTTACACTTTCCTTAAATATCTCTCCACTCCCTGATCATAAGATTCATATTCAAATGATTGAAAATTTTTAATTTTAAATCTTGTTGCTACAATGTTTACCAGTAGTAACTAAAACGGTAAAGCTTTCTGGGGCAGAAGACAAGACAAGGAATGAGAAGAGATGGATGGAACAAGAGGATGCAAAACCAGAAGTCATGATCTGAAGTTGTCTTCCTTTCCCAGAGGAGAAATAAGAGCATTGTTTTACAACTTGAATTGAAATAGGTAAGAAGAAAGATGCCTAACTGGTGTAATTTTAGGGATTGATATGCAAATAAAGAAGATTTTAGGGATTAATGCACAAAAACCCTTATTTGTGAAATACTGCACAAGTTCCTTGTTTGATTACCTAGAGCCATTGGCTACATGGAGTCATGGGCCTAATGGGTGCTTTTAGCCTTTGACAATCCTGACTACATCAAATAAATGTAGATGCCAAAGAATGATATCATATGCATACCTTAACAAAGAGCAAAAGGGAAAATGTTTCAAAATCTTTTCTGCAACTGAAACATTTGCAGCTAGCATAAACTCCTCGATCATTTGATTTGCCTCTCGAATTTGATACATGCCTGCCGCCATAATTTAAAATTCAGCTCAACTATGAGGTATTTTAATAATAGAGATATGCTTGTAATTATATAACAATATACCAATGTCTAGAGGATCGTGAGTTTCAGTATCAATTTGGAATTTAACTTCTGCTGAAGCAAGAGTAAGAGCTCCTCTTTCAATACGCCGGTGTCTCATAACCTGTACGATTGCATAATGAATGATAAAGCAAGCTCAGATGATACAAGAGAACCACATCAAAATGAGACAAATTATAGCACCAAAAAAATAATGAAGGCATTACACCAGGAATGCTAACCTTTGCTAATGAGTTCAAATTTCTCAGATCAGTGGTTAATGGATCCATCAAACGACTGCAATGAGCAAATAATTTTCTTAGACTTAAAAGCAAGCTAATAAGGAAAAAATTGTGCAACCATAAAATAAGTTTAGCAATCAAATGCATGCATGCATAGGGGTGGCAATTTTTGACCCCACTAGTTCACTAGGCCCATCTAACTCAAACCATTGGATTCATGGGTCAAGTACAGGTTAGCCAAATGCAACCCACTAGTGGGTCGGATCAGGTTCACACCAGGGCCTCTTGGCCTTCCAGCTCAAGGAGCATATAATCATTATTTAAAGTTTAGTTGTAGGGTGAACGTGAATCATTGGATTAACAATCCAATGGCTCAAAACATAAGAGGACTTCTAATCACCTCACCCTAGCCGCCACTTTCTTCTTCTTCGTCACATCCTCACCATCACAACTGATCGGCACGGCCAGCACCACACCACCTCCTCATGTCCTCAATTCGTCTCTCTGCTCCTTCCTTCTTCCACTGCTACAACTTCTCTACTTAATCCCCTTATTCCACAGCCACCACCAACTCCCCTACTTTTATTCCCTCTCCTTCACCTTCACCATTGTGACACACTCCCCCCACCCCTCCACCAAGCAACCACAAGACAGGCCTTCCACATGTTTTGAAGGAGACATGCCCCATCTTGTCACTCCCCATCCCCTTTTTTTCCATTTTTCTATACAATGATGCATGGTTTTTTTCAATAGGATTGTGCTATAATCATGCATTAGGGTCATGTCCCCAATTATATTGGCTAGATTGTAGTGTTTTGACTTTACAATCTATTGATAATATCAATGCATTGCTGTTGAATTTTTTCTAACAGATAATTGCTAATTTACTGTAGATTTTTTTAATTAAAAAAATGACTTCTCTTACTGATGCTGATATTGAGATTGACATTGATCATGGTCACAAAATTGATGATGATGATATTGATAAAAATGATGTCATAGAATCTGGTGTCCAATCAAGTGTTTGCGAGAAATATAGTCATTCCATATACTCTAATGCAAGGAAGCACTATATTTGTTAGTCCAGATAGAAGAATACTAGGCTAAATGTGAAAATGGAGCATGAGAGTCTTAAACATTGTTTCAAATTGCTTAATCCTAACTGCAGACCCATTTCATCTAACAATGGGAAGGTGGATGTCCTTAAAAACAATATATCATAAGCAAATAGAGAACCTTTTGAATATTTGCAAACAATTCCTAGAAGGTTCAACCTTACCACTGATTTATGGACTTCTTCGAACAATGATGGTTAAATTTGTACCATTGCATATTTCATTGAAAAGGATTGGATATTACAAAAAAGAATCCTGAATTTTAGTCTCATGACACCACCACAAACCAGCTAAGCCGTCATGGTTATGATTTCTAGCCTATAGACAAGATGCAAAACCAAGAATGGGTCATTTACATTGACAGTGGATAATGCTTCAAGCAGTGACACTTTCATTGAAATATACAAAGGACAATTAAATTTAAGGAAAGCACTTTCACTGCATGGTCAATTTTTTCATTATTGTGTCATGCATTTTTCATGAATTCAATTGTGCAAGAAGGTATAAAAGCAATTAATAGTGGCATTTATGTAATTCGGGAAAGTGTCAAATACTTGAAAGGATTGAAACTTGGTATGAAAAAAATTGCTAAAAATGTTTGAAACAATTGAACTTAGATATAAAATGAGGATTGCATCAAGATGTTCCTACAAGATGGAATTCTAATTTTCTAATAATTGATAGTGCACTTCCTTATTGTGATGCTTTCAATCATTAGATGATACATGATAATAATTATAAGATGGTCCAAGTCATGATGAATGGGACAAGATTGAAAGATGTCATAAATTTTTGGAAGTCTTTTATGATGCCAGAAATGTTTTTTCTTGGGCATATCTTATCTCACAGCCAATTTGTATTTTCATGACTTGGAAGATTCAATGTTGTTGGCATGAGGCAGCCAAGAGTAGTGACTACTTCATGCTATGGCTACAAGGATGCAAAGAAAATTTGATAAATATCGAAATGAGTTTAGGACAGTATTTGCTATTGCGGTGGTGTTGGATCCTCACTATAAAATAGAAGTTGTGGAGTGTGCACTCAAAAAGTCTTATGAAAAGGAGGATGCGTGAAGACACATGAAGCACGTTCATGACAGCTTGTATGCTCTGTTTGATGAATATAGAAAGTCATGCTCCATGGGATAGCACCATAAGAACAAAATCATGCTTCATCTTCACAAGCCAGTGGAAATGACGATGAAGATGATATGATGGAGGTAAACTTATTATAGTTTAGTAAATTACATGTATATCATTTTTGAACTATAAGTTCTAATTTGCTAAGATGTATTTAATGTAGGATTATGACATTATCCATGGTCAAAGTTCTCTTGTTCAAGACAATAAGTTTCAACTTAATATGTACTTGGAAGAGCCTCATGCTGATAGAAAACAAACTCTAGATATTGTGATTCACAAGTGAGCCAACAAATTCAGATTTTCTGAACTTGCTAAATGACTTGTGATATTCTTGCTATCTCTCACTCAGCAGTTGCTTCAAAATCCACTTTTAGAGCAGGAGGAAGAGGGCTCCATCAATTTAGGAGTACTCTAAAGTTGGAAGTTGCTGAAGCTATTATATGCCTTAGGGATTAGGTATTTCACTCAACAAGGTAAATTCATTATAGTTCTTTTATGTAGATCTTTTATTGAAATTATACCATTTTTCTAACATCAGTTTCTTGTCTTTCAGATAAAGTGGAGGAAGAATTGGTCATGGATCCTTCTTCACTTACCATTGAAGATTCAAATGAAAGTGAAGTATGAGTACGTTTTTGCTTGTGTCACATGTCTTTTTGTGCATAGCTATTATCCTCATTCCTCTTTTTCTTTTCTTAATCTTTGGCAAGTGAAGCATCACAAAATTTCAGATTTGATCATTCAAGGGATTATATGTGGCTTCTTTTTTTTCAATGGTGGATGTGTGGCTACAAGTAGCTGCAAAGTTAGACCTTCATGAGTTTTGGATTCAGTTTGGACATGTTATTGGATAGTATGTACCATGTTATGGCTTGAAGTTTAGATTGTGGTTTGGAATTTGTAATCTGGACATCTCGATGGAGACACTTATTCTATGTTGGCATGCATGGCTTGTTAGGGACTTGTAGTTTATGTTGTCATGTTGTTTAAAAGTTAGGTTGCTATGTAATGTTTAGTTTTGGATTTGTAGTTTACTTTACCATGTTATTGCTTGTTTTAAAACTAGAATTGGCATGATTCTTTTTTTCTGAAAAAGAGCGCGGGGGAGGGTGGGGGGGGGGGGGTGTGGGTGTGGGGGACTACACATCCTGTGAAAAAAGCCTAACAATATGAAGCCCAAAATTAGATGGGCTTGGGCCACAAAATAGGGAGGCAGGTCAGATGCAAGTCAGGTTCAGGTCATCTATTCTTGATCTGGCAGGTCAGGTCAGGTTCAGGTTAGGCCCTATGAGCCTTGATATATTATATAAACCCAACTCAACCCGGCCTAACCCAACCCAAACCCACTATTTGCCACCCCTAGACACGAGAGACATAACAACTTAATAAGCTAAAAGTAAGAACCTCAGCTTTTGTAATGATAATCAAGGAAATATGGATATGCCTAATCATGCCTTTGATTTAGCTAATGCAGTATCCAATAAACAGAATTTTGAATACCATATCAGATCCAACTTCAAAATAATAAGGAATAAAAAAAAAAAAAAGCAGCTTCCATGCATAAAATTGATGTAGAAGTACAAACAAAAAGAAGTTAGAGTAGAGCACCTATCATCCATCCTAGCTTGAGCTTCTACATAAGACAATGCAGCACAGGATTTGATAACACTCTTTGTGTATCTTGTAGATATAATTTCTGCTTCAGGTGTCATTTCCTGCCATTTAGAGAAAACAGTATATTAACTATGAATTTTGGCTGAAGGTAATCCACAAAAACCAATTCAAGTAGGTCCCATTAGATTGTTTTGCCCAAGAAACTGTCATGACATCCCAGATTACACAAATTTCCAACGTATCTGAAATAAAACTGGAGACTTAGAAACCATCTTCGTAACCTAGACCACACTTTTATAATTAGAACAGAGAAAAGTTTCTTTAAATCTAAATAATGAACATCAACGGCAAGAGAAATTGCAACAATCAAAAATCAAACAAATCTAAAGGAGGCATAGAGGAACACAAACGTGTTTAATCAAATATAATCTAAGAAATGATTAATTAATCTGGCATACAGAAGAATAAACTCTACAGCAACATTGTATTGGAATATAGGAGGCCTCTCATAATAAAATGGAACATAAGCGGTGCGCCTGTCAACTTAGACCTGAAGAAATAAAAGGGTGACCTTAATGTATTGCATGTACTGAAATTAAAATACAAACATTAAAAAAAATTAAAAAAACTGATTTCTGAGTTTCAAGTCAATGCATTTTAAGATTTCCAGCCAGATAGGCAGAAAAAATTTAATTAATTTCATGCAAAAGCTATGTAATTCTACATATTTTAAAGCCAAATTCCTAAGACTTACAGCTACAGTAAGGTCATTAAACTAATCACTTATTTTAGGAAGGAAAACATACTTACCCAGATGACAGAAAATGCCAGCCTTTCCACATCAGCGCGAAGTGAACAAATGTCTGCAAACAACAGAACATAGGAACTTGATATCTTACATATCATAAGTTGAAAAGCAATCGATGTGTATCTTTAAACACCCACTTAATTATGAAAATATTTTTGAGTTGTACTACATGAAGCACATGTTGAAAAACTTTAAAACAAAAGTTATACCTTCAGTCAGAGGCTTGGGGAGCATGTCGATCCTCCGCTCAACAAGATAAACAGATGTACCCCTCTGTGAAGCTTCCTCATCAAGAGGAGTGCCAGGAAGAACAAAATTTGTAACATCAGCAATATCTGATGAAATGTTATTAAGGTTTTGCATTTCAACAAGATCATAGCCTCAAAAATTATGGTCCAGAAGAACCAAAATAGGATTTGCATATGACAAAAGATCACATGCACACATCACATGGAAGATGCAAGCACATATGTTTCTGTGGAATTATGTATCAGAAAAAAGATAATAACACTGCTGAAAGTCACAGCAGGACTATAAGCTTTTAAGTGAATAAATAGGCTGAACTCAAACAGACACATAAAACTTCCTGATATTTATAGATCCATCCAAGCTGGAAGGTCAGAATTCACACAGCAGGCATCAAATTCCTTCTGATGGAAATTCTGGTGAAAATTTGCAAGACACAGAAAAGATGACATGGAACAATAATGCATTCCAAACGACGCATACAAATATAATTTACAAAATTCCTACTGGTTTTATTGATAAAATTTGAGGAGCGCCTCCCAATTTAAGCTCATTCAGCACTACAGTAGCACCAAGCATCATATCTACAGAAGATGACTCCTTGTAAGAAAGCAAAGGTTGAATGATTGTCTCCTCAACAGGGGGGAGGGGGGGCAGGGGGGGGGGGGGGGGGGGGGGAGAGAGAGAGACAAGCCAATGCTGTTACATTTTTACTACTTATCCAATACTTGTTTGTACGTAAATTGGTGGTTAAATGAGTTTACAAAGCCATAAGACTAAAGGACGTCATGTAAAGACTTGGTCAACAAAAATGTGTCCCAGAGCAACACAAACCAATCAACGTGTCAAACCATCAAATAGCCCAATCTGATTAACACCACATACAATCTTAGTCACGCAAACAGAACAAACCAGAACTTGTTACATAAATATGGGCAATCTGCTATCAAAAACAAAGCAGACATCAGAAAATACAACACGTTCAACCAGCTTAAGATCAACTTGCTGGCCCCACAAAGATGTTCGTGGTGCTAATAACAGTTCAAAGATGTATACAAGATATCTGTCATCTCTCAAAGTTCTAAATGTCCCTGTTGACATTCTGAGGTATTGTAATAAGTTATATAAGTGTGTCCATACACGTGTGTGTGTGTAAAACCATAAATCTTGATCGATTATCACAGTTACATAGTTCATACTTCATACAATAACATCAACATCCACAAACACCATCCATCATCATTCAAATTTATGGACCAAAATCCACATTCCATATTATAACATCAGCATAACAAACTCTATGTTCATCCATCTATTACAACAACAGCAACAACAACAACAAAGCCTTAATCCCAAGCTAGTTGGGATCGGCTATATGAATCCTTTTTCTCCATTCAGCTCTGTTCTGAGTCATATTTTTTATAAGATGCAATCAATTTTCACTATTGGATTCATGTTCATAGGATTTGACTATAGTTTTACGCTGGCCGTCAATCTACCGCAACCTTTCTCCTTTATCCAGGCTTGGGACTAGCTATATTAAAAACTCATATATAGGTGGAGTTCATCCATTTATTACTGGAGGCCAATATTCACTATAAAATGCAAGAAGGAAGAGAGACTAGATTGTTGACTGATCCTACATCCAACTTGCCAGATCAGCACCAAATTTCCTATCTAGAAATTAAAAAGCTATGAAATTTTGCAAGCCTCAAAAACTAGACTGTAGAAATTTTGCCACTCCCAGAAAAAATCATGGTCAACACTATGACTCACAGCAGGGGAAGACAGCAAAGATAAATCAAGCCCATCAATGTTTCAGATTCAATTGCAGTGCATGCAACCGTGATGCATCAATGAAAAGAAAAAAAAGCCATTTCTGACAGCGGATCCTATATGCATCAGCTGCCACCAAGATGCCAAGCCGCATTACCATCAGAACAATTAAACAATCCTTCAAACAGGCAACCACAGATGCATCTGCTGGCTTCAAAAATATGTCAATGGCCTTGTATTAGGTCAAAGCAAGGTCATAAGACCTCTACAGTCCTTGATTGGGTGAGCTGGTCTTGGAACCATGATCTCAAAATACCAAATATCCTTGTCAATCATCTAAGATATGGACCAGATCTCACAGACAGCCCCTAAAAAAATGTCTTCTAGTTTGGCTTTTCATAACGTATATGCTAAAACTAGGGAAAATTGAATGATGCAAAATGACAGTGGTGGCAAAATAAATATGATTTTAAGTAACTATTTATGGAGACTGATGAATTGTATTCAAATTTCAATTGCCTGCCTGCTTCATGCAGACTTTTCTCATTCAGGTAATTCCTACTAGATTCAGCAGTAGGACCACATGCAAGGTGCTCATGTTGCATCCTATTAAAGGGGAGGTGAAGCACCTTACAAGAGAGCAATAGATAAATCAAGCTATTCTTTTACAGACAGATCTTTTAGACTATTGTCTCATCAACATCCAATTTTATAAGTCAACATGTACAAAAAGGTAGCTAACCTAAGATGGAAAGCTAATAATAATCTGAGATCCTAAAAACCAGACCAATTTATATGATCAATCATCTAAGTAACTTTTGAGTTGTAAACAATTAGAGCAAATCAAGCCTATCAGGTAAGCAGACCCAACTGCATGCACAGTCTTGGTTTCTTGTGAAACAATTTGAAATATTTTACCATCATGTTTACTTCTATATTGGCAACTGAACCCTGAAGCAAAGCAGAATGATATCACCCAACGGTAGACCCTCTTGATCAACTAGCTAATTATGTCCAGAATTCAACAGGCTACACATCAAAGCATTACTCACAGCATTGACCAGTCTAAGCATGGGCACCTAAGATCTAAGGTTTACTGATAACCAAACCATAGATTGAAAAGGGTTTGACCTTTTGTTTTGTTTCAGAACGCTCAGGATGGAAGGCCAGCCAAAGCTGGAAAGATGATATATTGATATTTCTAAAAAAAGGGATGAATCAGAGATACGTTTGGAGTCACAGGAGCCATTTAGAATACTCATCTGGTTAATACAATCTACTTTCTGGGTCAACTTTTGTATTCCTTTGAAATACATGTGCTCAAAACAGGATGAAAAGGGTGAATACATGCAGATATTTCATCTTTCCCTATCATTACAGTAAGGCAAATCTCAAAACATATCAAATGAAGTGCATTGAGCCAAACCATGATAAGATAAGACAAGTTTGAAAATAAATTGATATAAAAAGGCAGCTTTAGAAAACAATAAAGATAAGCTTATAAGGCATGCATAGTGATATCACAAGGAACAAAATTTCTTTTGAGCAGATCAGAAATTTAGGCATAAGCAGTAAAGGATGAGCCTTCATGCATCAATCAACAGCAACAACCACGATGATGCAATGAAGATGGATTAGCCATACAATTCAAAAACATTTGGACTTAATTTTGAGTTTACCAAAGCCCTGCAAATATTCTAACATGCCATTCCCCACAAATTGCAAGACACCACAAAGTCAATTAAAAACCTCAAGCTCAAGGCCAGGTTAGCGCTATAATGACTAGAACTAATTAGAATTCATCTAGTTTAAATTAGTGCAATTTATAAACAAGCAAACCAAGGAATTTTGGAACTTGAATTACCTTTTGGCTTGTCCTAATTTTAGTCAACACGTAATAAATAATAAGGCAAAGCTAAGAACATAACATCAATAGTGTTTTAAGGGCATGTAAACTCACAAAGTCAAGATAAACTCCTTTCACTCATGAAGTCACAAAAAGCAGATCTAGGATACGAACTCCCACTTCAAAATTTCCATTTGGAAGAGATGTGCAATGTAGTGCATCATCAATATCCTTGCATCCTGAAACAACCATAGGACCATAAGAAACATAAGTCTCTGAGTTTGACAAGTAACATAGAACCAGCTGAGTTCAGTAAGTAACAGTACCAGGAGGGTCCACACTGAAGACCCTCGCATGCCGCAAATCCTGTCTATTAGGATTAGCCAGATCTTCAGAAGATAACATCCAAGGTAAAGGTGGCAAGCAAGCAAGAACTTGTGCAGAAAAAGGCCTTGAGTTTATGTCATTTTCAATCAACAACACCTGTTTCATGCATGAAGATTATTGCCAATAAACTAAAGGCTACACATGGTTGTTCTATCTTCTGCATGACAACTGATGGTGGCAGCCCAGTCCATTTAAGGAACAATCTGCACTTAATGCAGGCTAATCTACAAAATGATGTTAAATTGAAATTGCTCTTATTAAATACAAGTCCAAAAGCCTCACCTCACTTTCAGTATCTCGATCTCCAATCTCTCCTATGGTCTGCACATAGTGTCCAGATGGATATCGAGACAAACAATCCCAAGAATCGACAGCAACAACAATCCTTTTATCCAGAAGATTCCCAAGCTGCCTAGTTTGAATTCGAATCTTCGGAATTCTGCAATCTTTGGAAACAAATAAAGCATGGGCTATACCACCATTACCCGCTGGCATTGGCATCGGCTCCAAGGACCCACAATAACTGCACAAGATGTAAGCTTAGGTAGGAGAGATAAACCATAATAACAAGTAATATGAAACAAATTACACTCAAGATGTATGCATGCATGCACACATGTAATATGCAAATATACATATACAAGTACACGCACAATGCGCTAAATCTTGACAGATTAGAGGCATCATGTCACTACAAATAAAATAAGTCAACATAAATACAGTTCACTGACACATAAGCCCAACCCATTTTCTTGCCTCCACAATTTCCATCACATCCAGCTCTACTGGCTAGGTTATCACCATGCAAACCACCTCTCCAAGGACAAAATCTAACAGGTTACAATTTTAACCTCTTCACCCTGATGAGGATTTTTCCATTCCATGTACACTAAGGAAGAGAGCGCAATGTCTTGCTCTTTGTTTGCTGGCCTGATCTCATGCATCACCATCTCCTGTTGCCAAGAGAGCTTCTTCCTACTCATTCATCATTGCTACATATCCACTTCCTTGCTTTTTCTATGATTGTTTAATAGATCATCAGTATCTCCTGCTTTACTATTCAATTATTTCTTTTCTTTAAAAATTTTAGCATCAACTATCATTTTTATTTTGCATCTTTCATGTTTTTATTAGTCTTAAGCATGATTCGCTATCTCAGTACTTAGGGGCATACCAGTAAAATTTTAACACAGTGTTGATATGCCCGGTATGCTTAGTACAGAGGTGTACTGATTGTCAGTACAGCCCCACCATATCGATAGCAGTACAATATGGTATGCTTGGTATGACAGCATGCCAACTGGTGCTGCATGCCATGGTCTTAAGTTTACAGGGATTTTTCCTTCTTCCAAGAGTAATAAATGATTAAAAAGCTTTCCTACACTTGAAAACCATAACATGCTTACGAAGATAACATAATTCATTATTAAAACCTTTTTCTTCAGGTCACTCCTTGCCTAGAGTAGGCCTTTGCTTTCCATCTAGCTTTCTATCCATGTACATTCCATTAAATACCAAACTTCCTTCCTACAAATACAGATTGGTTTTCATTCATTACATAATTCAATATTGAATTCTTAATAATTTAAATTCAAAGCAACAATATTCCTTCTCAGCTCCACTATCTCTCAAATTGGTTCATTCACAACCTACTTCAAATTTTTGTTTAGGTTTATATCACTGTTATTGTTTCCTTCTTGTCCTCCAGGACTTTAACTGCTTTAATATGCATTTCCAAAGCAATGCAATGGCAAAATGTGCAAAATATCTGAAAAATTACTCTCTCACCACTAGACATTCTTGTGCTTGTGGCAAACACAACTTACACTTGTGGTTACTTCAGTCCCTCATTCCAATCACGAGATGGAGTTGCCATAGGATTTCACAACTTATCACAATTTTTTAATAACTACACTTCCATCATCTCAAAAAAAAAATAAAACATGTAGATCTTGTAATTGGAAGTGTACTGGTCCTCTCCTTACAGGCAATCGCAACAAATAAGAATTTTCGGAAAGGTCAAATGCTTAAATGGTATAAATCTCTATCATGGAGAAAGCTTAGTGCCAGACTTGATTCAACAGTCTGTCAAATTAAACAAAGGTGAAATTATTTCAGCTTGCTTCCGATGGCCTTTTGGTTATTTCCCTCCAAATCAAGCAAGGAACTCACAGGTCAGAACAGGTCAAAAACAAAACAGACGGTTGTATGCTAGTCTTGGCAAAGTTACTTCTCACATCCAAAGCCACCAAGTTTTAGAAATATCTCAAACAGCATTTCAACTCATGGTACAGCATATGCCAGCAAGTACGCAGTTGTGACCTTTAAACCACTCACTTGTCACATAATGGAAGACATGTCTAATAAGGAGAGATTTCTCAAGGAATATCCATCTTTGATGCAAAACTTGGAGAATACTTTGTCATTGAATACCGTGCTCCTTGAAAAGATCATCTCCACGCATTTTCCATATCCAGTATAGAAATTGATCGTATCGTTAGTTAAGCCTTTAATAGAAAGCATTCCAAATAATGAAACAAGATTTTCCAACACTATTAATAAGCCCAGTGCAATTGAAGGATGTAAAGTAAGAACCATCATATTCCAGAACTTTTTGAACAGAAAAGGAAAAGGAAAAGCATTAAGTACTTTACAAGGATAATGCACTTTTTTTTGACTTACGAGTGCCAATTGCGCTTTATAATGCCAACAACACGCCCAGCTGGACGAATGGATATAGAAGCCATAGATCCAGCAGCAGGTTGTACTAGATTATTCCGTGGAGCATCGTCAGCACTATTTGGAACCAAGTGAACATCTTCTTCCTTGTCATCTTCTGAAAGAAACATATCCAAACAAATTACATAATTGCATAGGTATTCTCCCCCCCAACCCCCCCAAACAAAAAACAGAAAAGAAAAGATTAAATCCCAAGAAGCAGACCATCATCAGCAATCATAGAGGACTTCTCTTCATGCCACTGGTCTTGAGGCAAGAGCTCCACAGCAACTATGTCTCCATCAAAGGCCCTATTCATGTTTGCCCGGCCATAAATAAATATTTCATCACCAATACTCTCACTCCCCACATAAGCCTCAAATGGATTGTATCTATTAACTCGAAGTTTTCCTTGATGGTATATCCCACGAAGCAGACCAGAAGTAATTTCTGACATAGGTTTGTGCTGCATCAAAGTGAAAGCCATGTTATAATTAAAACTATAATGACAATGCAGAACAAAAGAGAATATTGAATTTGCCAGATATTTTCAATGTTGGTATATAATTTATGGCAGATTAACAAACCTCACTGTAGACAACTTTTCTCTTAGATGGTCTCAGATCTTCAAGCTCCGCCATACTAACATCTTCAGAGGTTGGAAGGGCAACAATGTCAAGCAAATTTGGTTGCCCAAGCGATCTTATATATGACTCAACTGAAACCAGATGTATCCCATTACTAAGCTATAAAAAATGATGTACAAAGTTTCATCAACTAGATGTTGATTCCTTCCGGCAAGAGTACCTGTCTCTGCAGAAAGACCCTCCTCAATGGCCTTTCTCTTATTTTCTTTGTCATTGGTAATAAGTAAAATCTGTGCAGTTCCGCACAAATGACTTTGATACCAACGTGCAGCCACTCTAATTGCTAAATCAATAAAAAGAGTTAACAGTAAAAACTTGAGTAGGTAAAATCAAAGAACATTTCGTAAATAAAGGCAGAATTACAAAACCTTCATATTCAGCATGGACCAAATGGATAATACACCAGGAAATTGATGAAGTAGATGTAACTTCTTGTAAATAAACAACAGTAATTGGTCTTGGTGAGGAAGAAACCAAGAGAGGCATACCAGATGCAGGACTCAAAAATGTCTAAAATAAGAAGCACAAACCATAACACACAGCACTCATCCATTTGATAATAAGATTAATAATGGAGGTCAGGAATGATATTAGATTTAAGAAAATGATAGATTAGATACAGGAGAAATTGGATAACAAGATTGATTATGGAGGTCAGGAATGACATTGATCAACAAGAGAACATGAGGATTGCCAGACCTACTATCCAAATAGGTGAACATGGCACTCAACTAGAAAAATAAAATCGCTCCAATCGGTGAAAAGTCTAATTCTAACTGGTCAACTGAAGAGAATCATTAATCTTACGCTCTCCTCTTCCCCCAACCAATGTGTCCTTCCCCTTCTCACCTCAACTACCTTCCATGTTACTATCACCATCAGGCCAACTCCTTAGCCAGTCAAAGTTGCCAAATCTCCAACACCCCCGTCTTTTTCCTCTTCCCCCTCTCTAAAGTTGTCATGTTAGAAGTAGAAAGCTCGGAAAGATTGACCCCAATCTTACACAGAAAGTAATATATACACTATATTGTATCATATCCCATTCATATGGCATTTGGTCCACCACTAAAGGGCTGTTTGAAGTCAGATCAAATTCCCATGATAATCCTTTATTCCTAGGAGAAAAAAAAGATGCCTAGGAATCAAAGATTAACACCCCTCCCCCTCTTATTTTTATATGCTCAAAATTAGGTGCAAATGAGATTCTTAGGCAAAATCTTTCAGACTTCAAATGTAATAATTTTAGATGCCGGCCAATTTACTCGGAAATTTGCATGGAAATGACCACTTCAAACAGCTCCTAACAGTGAAGATACACAAGTTTTAAAATATCCCCAGCCATCCACCTCTCTATCCATCTTTCCATCACCGCATCGCTGGCTCCATTTTTCTCCACTTCTCTCCTTCTCTATCCTTCTTTTCATTCATTGTCTCCACTGCCAGACCCAAAGAACATAGACCTGCCTCACTTGTGCTATTGCCTGCAGACAGAATAATATCGAATATAGATAGATATAGAGAACCATATAGGAACCAAAACACCCACCATTGACCCAAGCATTGCCGCCTCCTACCACAGCGATCTGTTTACTGTCCAGCACTCACAATTGATAGCTCCATATCACTAGGGCCATGCTACTCGCCGTTCATAACTAGCTTCTACAGTCACCTTTATCGCATCTCTCACAAGAAAACAGAGTCATATGCAACTATATATGTGGATGCTTCCCCTAATTGCACTGAACTGCTTATATGCAGTTATTATATCCAATCAGATCATATATAAGCTTAAAATATAATCCACTGGGCCTTGTGCGGCAGCATAAATGGCTTGTAGCATCATACTGCTGCACATACATCCCATTTAGCATTGTACAGACATATATATAGCACACTATTATGTAAGCCCATGTAAATGGAGCTGATTCAGTTTACTGGTTAGGGTGACTCTTGGTTTTGAACAAGCCGAATATAGGCACGCCAATAATGTTAATATGTTAAAACATTTATTAGATGTTATGAACTTAGTAGGAAACTCTGCCTATATATGAATATTTTATACATAGCCGATCCCCAGCCCGGATAAATAAAGAGGGTTGCAGTAAGTTGACGACCAGCATAAAGCTATAGTCACACCCTATGAACATGATCCAATAGAGAAAATCAATCTTATAAAAAATATGACTCAGAACAGAACTGAATGAAAAAAAAAGGATTCATGTAGTCGACCCTAAATAGTTTGGAATTAAAGCTTTATTATTGTTATATGTACTTAGTAGGAAGTACTAATTGTTAGTTATTATGCCATTAATGTTGCTATTATTTATCCAAAAAAGTAACCATTGTTTCTTTTGTATTTCTTTTTACTTTTCAAATAGTTAAAAGATACTCTCTGCATATGCACCATGCAGTCCCTTAGCCACCATGCTAGAACATTGCTCACAATAGCAGTGGAGTATTCATGAATTTTCATTACTAATGATTGGCCAAGGGCACTGACCAAATGAGCATGGGGGAGGCTGGGCCGTGCAAGGGAAAAGCAACAGATGGAAGAGAAAAGGATATAACAAGCACAAGTCCAGCATTAATTGGTTGGAATTGGATTCTTCACCAGTCAATAATGATATCCCATTTTCATGCCACGTGCAGGGCCTAGAGCAAATATAGGCAGATTTCACCTACACAAGCAAGTAGGTCTAGCACCACTTGAAGAATAGCAGTTTGTGGCAATGTCTCACATGCAATTTGTTGAAAAATTAAAAAAGGATTACTTTGGAGAAACAGAAGTGGAAAATCAAGAGAATCATGACTTCACATGCACATGCAAAAATACAATCGGACAAGGGAGAGGTGTTTGCTTGAATGCCTCTGCTTTATCCCAGGCACTTGCCTAAATTCCACCTTGGTAAACTCACCTCACCTGGGGACCTTCGAGGCACCCAGGGGCTTCCTCGCATCAATGAGCAGCTAGGAAAACATCCAAAGCACCTTTACCAACACTACAATTTGAATGGCCAGTTTTATCATTCATTGGACAATATCCAATTAGAATTTCAAGTAAAAGAGAGAGAAGTGTTTGGAGAGAAGGAATTACTATGAATAGAACCATCCAAAGAACTCGATCCTCAGAAACTGGGAATATCTATTCCATTTAAGAGGTGATTTTGGTTATCTGATTACCAAATGACGTTTCCCACTATGGTTAATATGCCCTTGTTGTTGAACAAAATTCTCCTCAAACTTGTACTTTTCAGCCATATATGGATTAAAACATAGTTTATCACCAGATAAGAAGCTCTGACTTAAATTTGATAGAAGCGATCATGAGCATTAGAAAATGAAAATTTTTTAAGTAAAATGACCTAAGTCATGTATATGTGGCCCACAATATAGGATTTTATATAGCCTAGCAATCTACCTACCCTTCGCATCATGCTAGATACAATAGAGTTAACAAAGAAAATCCAGGTTCAAGTTAGAAAATTAATATGCATACCTCTGTCATTCCGGTCATTTGGGCTTTCTCCAACCATCTCTTTAACAAAGGTGTCTCTGTTTTATATTAGTTTTAGAAAAAAAATGTGAAATGTAATTAGTTAACAAGCAACTTACTAATCACAACATATTGCATACATAAAGACGACTTGACAAAGAAGAAATAAAACAATGGCAAAGCACTAAATTAAAAAAATAATAATTCTATTGAAGTGCTCAGAAAAAAAGAGCCTAACCCAAAATAAAAGCTCAATATTAGTTAGCTTTCTACCAAATAATACAGTTCCAAGAATATTTCCCACATTGTACCTAAACTTGACATGTAAATATTTCACTTTGGTCTTTCACAAAGCCCGCGCACAAACCAAATCCAGTTCTCTTTTTCTCACTTATAATATCAAACCCACCAAAAAATCCATTAAAAGAATATAGAGAAAGGGAAGAAAAATAACCTGTGGTGCTCATTGGAGAACACAAAGAACTTCCTCTGGGAATTGGTACAGAGAGCTTTAATCCTATTATAGACAGCAAGGTTCTTGTTCCTGACCTCTTCCAACACCACCGACAGCACCACTACGTCATCTATTGCCGGATTCTCCAACAAATCGATCTGGAAACCCCTCAGAGCTTCAGAAGGAGTTCAAAGACAAGAAGAGCAAGCAGCAGAAGGAATCGAAGAGAACGGCCGACCTGATTGAGGACAACGTTGGTGTCGACGATGAGAATAGTGGAGGCGGAGGAGCTCAGGCGCGCGGCGGATGTGTCGCAGACCTTGCACGACAGCGCGCCACAGTAGATGTCGTCCCTCAGGTAGTGCTCCCTGACAACCTAAGGGAAGAAAAGAAGATTAGAATCGAAGGCTTGGAGCTAGGGTTAGGGTTAGGGTTTGGGGGGGGGGCAGACCTTAACTACTCGACCATGCTTCGTCTTCTTAACGAAGGATTTGCTCTGCAACATCTCGACGAAGTGCTCTCTTTTCTCTCGGGGAATCGTCGAGTCGAAGGGCGGAGGGCGGCGGCAGCAGAGATTGGCATTTATAGCGGGGGTGACGAGCGCATAGCGTGGGTTCGCGAATGTGGGCTCGCACGGCCCGAGACAGGAAATTGGTCGACCTCGGATTAATCGAGCCGTAGCTCGGACCGGGTCCGACAAATCCAACCGTCACCGGTTTAAATTAAAAAATTGAAGGGCTTGCACACGGTCCACGAATAAAGTTTCTATGCTGATGAGTTGGGTTCCGACGCAACAAGGGCTCGTTTGATATTTCTGCCAAAAAGTTACGATGAGAAAAACTTCTCCGATCTATTTTCTTGAGAAAAAATTTTTTAAAAAAAATAAGTTTTACTATATTTTGGTGATAGAAAAAAATTTGTATAAAAAATAACTCTTAAAATATTTTCTATTTTGATTAGGAATAATTTTACATGATAAAATACCAATTTAACTATAATACTCTTAAAATGAAGATTACATGAAAATTAATATAATATATTATATTATTATATTATAATATACTATATTACATTATATTATATTTATTATATTATATTATATAATATTATATATTATAGATTATATTATATTCTAATTTATTAAATCATATTATATTATACTTTATATTGTCTATTAAAATATATTATTATATTACATTGCATAGTAATATCATATATTATGTTATATTATTATAATATAATAATATTATTATATTAGTAATATTAAATTATATTATGTTAGTAATAATGTATTATATTATATTAGTAATATTAGAAGGTTGTGGATAGAGAAGGAAATAAAACGAAGGCATAAAAAGAATTTTGAACTTTAGCGTTAGCAAGTTTTTCAATTAAACCAAAAAACATAAAATACCACCTTCTCCATGGGATAGAAAAATATAAAATTTTTCAATAGGGAAGGAGAAAAATATGTGAGTCCCAAACCATCCACCCCCCCTCCCCCACTTCTCAACCAAATGTAGGAAAAGTTTTTTGTCCTTATTTTCTCTTTAACCAAACAAGCACCGAAAGTAAAAGTATCTCTATAATACCTTAAAATAGTCTCATATTAACTGGGAAAGAAAAGTTTGAATAGCTTATAACTCAAGTTCATCCACTACGAATTATTTTCACTCAAGTTTTTAGGGTCACATGGTTTCAGCTTGCTAGCAAGTTAATTAGACTAGCTAGTGGGCTTCGGGCGCTACAAATAGTATCAAAGCCGATTCAGGTACGTAGAAGTTGGTAGGCTTAAAAAAAGAGCTACCCATGGAATGGTAATAAAATCTCATCATAGTGTGAGCCACCATTGCAGCACCAATAATCCGATTCAGGGTAGATTCTGGCTACAATGTGAACAAGAATGCCGCGTGATAAAAGAAAAATATTGTAATACTCTAATAGATTCTAGCTAGCTTGTGGGGTGAGATTGTAATACCCCAATAGATACTAGCTAACTTGTCACATGCAACGATAATGCCCTTGATAAGAGGAAGAGTTAATACCCAAAATAGTCCCACATCAATTAGGAAAGAAAAGTTTGAATAGCTTATAACTTAAGCTCACACGTTACCAATTAACTTGCATTCGAGCTTTTAGGGCCACGTGGTTTTAACTACTTGGAAATAGATTAGTGCCAATTTAATGTATTAAGATCAAAGTATTGGTAGTTGTATTTTTTAGTTAATTTACTTGTCTACTTCAGGTAATGACAGAGCCAAAAATTTTCTTTTGGAGGGTTAGATTATACTGCAATTTTCTTTTAGGAAAGCTAAGAATTAGTTCTATGTTTTTTTGTTAACATGTTACTAAGATACTACACAAGCAAAAGATAACTAATCACAAAATGTCATATTGAATCAAATAATAAATTTACATAGTATATAAATTTTCATTGGATATGAAATACTTCTTTTTTATAACTAATATAAGCCTCATTTCATTATATCATTTTTATTATATATTATAATACTTAAACTTTTGTTGGAGAAATGAGCTTTAAGGAAATAAGACTTTTCAATATCCCTAATCAGTCCCATGGGGACTTCTAAAATTTTGGAGGGCCTTAGTGCATACACATCTCCACCCTAACTTCAAGTTTTTATTTTTTATGGAATAACAGTTAAGATCATCATTATATGATACCTCATGTATGTTTTATAGGTCCAAGTTATGAAACATCTAATGGATTCATGCCTAATGACAACTTGAAAGGGGAACAAACAAAAGAAAATTAGTATGTTAATTAGTGATTTAACTATAAATAATGTTTGTGTTCACTAGCAAAAATTTTTAGACAATATAAAAATTGTACACAAAATCTACATTATGTAGGGATCACAAATCTTCCTTTAGTTTTTAATCTTAGATTGTTTAGATATATAAATTGTTTAGATCTTTTAAACTTTACTAATAGTAGGGTTTTATTATTAATTGTTTATTAATTCATCCAACATCTAGCAACCTACATCAAAATCATGCATCCAAGAGCCATCCTGCTATCTCTGATCTGAAATCCAAAAATTTCAACAATATAGGGGTGAAACCTAAGCCCCAGTGATTGAATAGCCATCTAACAATGAAAAAACTGAGAATCCACATTTTAAACCAATAAATATACTGATACAACATATCACAATAGGTACATAAATCTTTTCAAATGAGATAAGAAAACTCATAAGTTAGTTTATGCTTCAAATAATATAACTTAAATAAGATAATGTCACTTTAATAAAATCTCATGATGATGGGTTGTGTGTGCTATCACTAAGGTACATCCCTACAGTCGCCCTCCTGCAGGTGTACTCTTAGTGGGTGAGTGTACTGAGCACCGAGGATCCCCGCACCACATGGCACCCCTTACATGTGCGGTTCACCCCAGGTGTGAGCTTGCCCGTTTTTCCTGGGCCTCCTGCTTGCCTCTGTAGGACCTTGTGTGGTACTCCAAAGCCTCGATTGGGTAAGGGAAAGCCCAAGGTTTATGATCCATGAGGTGTTCATGGGGTTCTAGGGTTGATGTGAGCCCTAGGGTGAAAGATTTCAGCCTTCACGTTTTTTAGGTCCATAGGATTAGGACCTAATGTTCTTGAGTCCAAGTAATTGGGTCTTGAGGGGGCTAACCTATCATTGGGCTAGAGTTGGGCCCAAGGTGAGTGAGTCTAATCACATATGGGTTACTCCAAGGGAGTTTTTTTGTTAGGGTTTGGTTTCTATTTGACCATGTATAAATACTTTATGTATGGGCATCTTGTAAGAGGCTGTATGAATGAAAAACCCTTTTCTCCCTAAATTCTTTCTTCTCCTCTATCTCTCTCACGTGGTTGCCTAGGGTTTCCTACGGTTTGCAGCCGCCCCTTGCCAAGAAAAGAAAGAAATCAAGGCGTCCATAGAGGAGAAGAAACCCTAGTGAACTTCTCTTGAAGAATCCTTGTGGAACTAGAATTGCTGCAGCCTATTCCCACTTGGAGTCATTCTCTTTTAGATTTCTAAAATAAATCTAGACTTTCACACCCAAAAGGAGAGGATTCACATTCTCCTATTACTGTTGGTGAAGAGAAAGAAAGGAAAACTAATGCCTACATCGACGGGGGTGATTACCAAGAGCGAGATCCAAATCCTACTGCTGCAGAAAATTTCTGCAGCAAGTTCATCTTGTTTCCGCTTCTCCACATGCCTTGGCGCTGGTCCGTTGTGTGCCACGCTCCAAGGGAAGATTGAGAACGCG
Source organism: Metroxylon sagu (assembly GCA_017589505.3). NCBI lineage: Eukaryota > Viridiplantae > Streptophyta > Magnoliopsida > Arecales > Arecaceae > Metroxylon > Metroxylon sagu. The sequence goes on along the minus strand of JACVBY030000634.1, from coordinate 540,947 downwards.
ACCCCCAACATCTGGTATCAGAGCTTGGCTGATTCGGTGGAGAAAAGATTAAACTTTGGCCGGGATCTTGGTAAGGTATTGAAACAGATTTTTTTTTCTGTTTTGCTATTTGTGTTGTTTCTTGTTTGGGTATGGCATCTAGTACTCTAAAGATGGATTTTGAGAAGTATGACGGCAAGGGAAACTTCACCCTATGGCAGCAAAGGGTGAAAGATTTGTTGGTACAACAAAGAATCTATAAGGTCTTGGTGAAGGAAAGACCGGACATCATAAGTGCTGAAGATTGGGAGGAGTTAGAGGAGATTGCCTTTAGCACGATTCGAATGTGCTTGGCTGATCAAGTCTTGCTAGAAATTTGTATGGAGACCACGACGAAGAGGCTTTGGGAGAGATTAGAGAATACATACATGGGAAAAAGCATGACAAACAAGCTGTGGTTGAAGAAATAATTGTACAGCTTACGAATGCCAGAAGGAGGAGATCTTGTCGCTCACATTCAGAAATTCAATCAGGTGTGCTCGGAGGTTATGAGTCTTGATGTGAAGATTGATGAGGAGGATAAGACTCTTATACTATTGTGTTCACTTCCAAGTTCCTATGATGGTCTGATCATAACCTTGGTGTATGGGAAGGAAACCCTGAATTTTGAAGAGGTTGTGGGTGTTCTTCGGTCAAATCAACAAAGAGAGAAGATCCGCATGGGAAGTTCTAACACAGAGGTTCTTGCTATAAATGAGAGGCAAGGAAGACCTTGGGAAAAGGTTAGAGACAAGTCCAAAGGTAGATCGAAGTCTCGAGGCAAGCAGAAGGCATAGAAGTGTTACAAATGTCATCAGTTAGTCATCTGAAGAGGAATTGTCCACTTCTGAAAAATGAGAAGGGGAAGGGCATTTCTAAGGATAGTTCGGCCAGCAATGGTGGTGTAAATTCATCTGAAGATAGTGGGGATGATCTACTAGTAGTTTCAGATGGAACCATGAAGTATGATAGGTATTGGACACTAGATTCAGCGTGTTCTGACCACTACACTTCGCATCGAGAGTGGTTTGCAACTTATGAAGAATCTGATGGAGGGAGTGTAAGCCTTGGTGATGATCACCCTTGTAAGGTTGCTGGTGTTGGTACCGTAAGGGTGAGAATGTATGGGGGTCATAAGGACCTTGACCAATGTCAAACACGTGCCGGAGTTAAAGAAAAATCTGATTTCTTTGGGCTACCTGGAGAAGCATGGTTATGCATTTGGAAGCCAACCGGGCAGCGGGTGTTTAAGGATTACCAAGGGTGCATTAGTGGTGATGAAAGGGAGAAGGTTAGAAAATAATCTCTATCAGATGGAGGGCTCAGTTGTGACAGATGATGCAAAGGTGCTTGTTACAGCAGAGGAGGAATAGTTGGTATATAAACTATGGCATTATCGGATGGGGCACATGAGCGACAAAGGGCTCATGGAACTCAGTAAAAGAGGTCTGATTCCAGCACTTAAGAAGGAGGGTGATGACCTTTGTGAGCCTTGTATCTATGGCAAACAGCATAGGGTAAAGTTTGCTAGTAGTACCAAGCAAAGTGAAGGCATTCTTGAGCTAGTTCACTCTGATGTATGGGGACCGGCCCCTGTTTCAGCCAGAGGTGGGGCTAGGTTTTTATTTGACATTCATTGATGACTTCTCCAGGAAGGTATGGGTGCATCTGATAAGGGAAAAGTCAGAAGTGTTTGCTCGGTTTAAAGCTTGGAGAGTTGAAGTTGAAAAGGAGATAGAGAAACCGGTGAAGTGCCTAAGGTCTGACAATGGAGGGGAGTATACTAGCAGCGAATTCAGAAGCTACTGTGAGGAGAATGGGATCAAACGTCATTACATAGTGAGGATGACTCCCTAACAAAACAGTGTAGCCGAAAGGATGAACCGAACATTGACAGAAAAGGCTAGAAGCTTGAGGCTGCAGGCATCACTTCCCAAGTTCTTTTGGGGTGATGCAATAATTTTTTCTTGTTTTCTTGTTAATAGATCCCCTAATCGCAAACTTGATGGAGCCATTGCAGAGGAGATTTGGAGTGGGAAGAAGGTGGAGCTTGGACACCTGAAGATTTTTGGTTGCCCAGCCTATGCATTTGTGGAGGCAACCGAAAGGAGCAAGCTGGACCCAAAATCGCAGAAGCTGATTTTCATCGGATATCCACATGGAATCAAAGGCTACTTGCTATGGAATTCTGATTGTCAGAAGTGTATCATCAGTAGAAACATCATCTTTGATGAGAAGAGCATTTTGAAGAAGTCCGGGATTGCAGATGGGGCTGAGAAGGCTAGACAGGACAGTAGTGGACAACATTCACTGACAGGTGATGTACCTTCTACTTCTACTTCAAAACGTGCTTCTTTTGAGGTAGAGTTTGGTAGACATGTTCCCACACATATGAAGGATCAGCTAGGAGAGCCATCAGTTTAGGAGGAGGTGCAAATAGAGCCACATACTTTAGATTTGGAGGATCATCAAAGGGGAGTGGCACTGCACAAGCCGAAGCGCAACATTTACAAACCTGTTCGGTATGGCATTGATGAGACCATCTCCTATGCTCTCATCACTGCTAATGGAGATTTAGAGACCTTCAAAGAAGCCATGGAGAGTTTTGAACGGGAATCATGGATGCAGGCCATGATGGAGGAGATGGAGTCACTGGAAAAGAACAAGACATGGCAGCTAATGGATCTACCTAGAGATGCTCGGGCCATTGGTTCAAAATGGGTGTTCACGAAGAAGGAGGCACCTTCAGAGCAAGGTGGAGTCAGATACAAAGCAAGGCTTGCTGCCAAGGGGTTCTCGCAGAGAGAGGGAGTGGATTACATGGAGATATTCTCTCCGGTTGTGCGTCATGCTTCGATTCGGTTGTTGTTATCTCTTGTAGCTCAGCATGATATGGAGTTGCAGCAGATGGACGTGAAGATAGCTTTCTTACATGGGAGTCTAGAGGAGAAAATCTATATGAAGCAACCAGAAGGATTCAAGCAGTCTGGATTGGAGGAAAAGGTTTGTCTACTGAAGAAATCTCTCTATGGTTTGAAGCAATCATCCCGTCAATGGTACAAAAGGTTTGATACTTTTGTTTTAAGCCTTGGGTTTTCTAGATGTGAACATGATAATTGTGTGTATGTGAAAGATGTGGATAAGGATGATGCACTATATCTACTTTTGTATATGGATGATATGCTCATTACCAGCAGGAGTGTTGAAGCAGTGAATTGGCTAAAAATTGCATTGTCATCAGAGTTTGAGATGAAGGATTTAGGTCCAGCGAGGAAGATACTTGGGATGAAAATTTGGAGAGATAAGACTAAGGGTATTCTCCACTTGTCATTGGGAGGATACATTCAGAAGGTGTTGGAGAGGTTTGGGATGGATAATGCCAAACTGGTTGGAACACCTTTGGCGAACCATATGTCTCTTTCAAAGCTACAGAACCCCCAAACAGATGAAGAGAAAGAGTACATGGAGAGAGTTCCATATGCCAGTGTTGTGGGCAGCATTTTGTATGCTATGGTGTTTTGTAGGCCAGACATAGCATATGCAGTGAGCCAGGTGAGCAGGTACATGGCAAACCCAGGAAAGGAGCACTGGAAGGCTCTGAAGTGGATCTTGCGGTATCTTCGGGGAACTCGAAGGCTTGGTCTATTTTTTGGGCAACATGAAGGACCTAAGAAGAACTCCAATATCTCAAGTAAGTTATTAGGTCCATTGGAAGGGTTTGTTGATGCAAATTTTGCAGGTGATCTGGATACAAGGAGGTCTACTACAGGTTATGTGTTTAGCATGTATGATGGACCAGTTTCTTGGAGATCAACCCTTCAACCTATCACGGCCTTATCTACAACAGAGGTTGAGTATATAGGGATTACAGAGGCTGCCAAGGAGGCTCTTTGGTTGAAGAGACTCATTGAGGAAATGGAGGTGAAGCAGGGTACAGTGGTGCTACACAGTGATAGTCAGAGTGCTCTGCAGTTGGCTCAGAACCCAATCTATCATGCACGCACAAAGCATATAGATGTAAGGTATCATAGGATCAGAGAGCTAGTGGAAGAAGGTGAGGTGGAGCTGGTGAAAGTTCATATAAAGAAGAACCAGTCAGATGTACTTACGAAGATTCTTTCGTGGGACAGTTTTCTCTCATGTGTGACACTGATGGGTCTGAAGGACTATGCAGATTTTGCAACGGCTTTAGAGCATCAATGTGGAGATTATAGGACCTTGTGTGGTACTCCAAAGCCTTGATTGGGTAAGGGAAAGCCCAAGGTTTATGATCCATGAGGTGTTCATGGGGTTTCAGGGTTGATGTGAGCCCTAGGGTGAAGGATTTCAACCTTCACGTTTTTTAGGTCCATAGGATTAGGACCTAATGTTCTTGAGTCCAAGTAATTGGGTCTTGAGGGGGCTAACCTATCATTGAGCTAGAGTTTGGCCCAAGGTGAGTGAGTCTAATCACATATGGGTTAGTCCAAGGGAGTTTTTTGTTAGGGTTTGGTTTCTATTTGACCATGTATAAATACTTTATGTATGGGCATCTTGTAAGAGGCTGAATGAATGAAAAACCCTTTTCTCCCTAAATTCTTTCTTCTCCTCTCTCTCTCTCTCACGTGGTTGCCTAGGGTTTCCTAGGGTTTGCAGCCACCCCTTGCCAAGAAAAGAAAGAAATCAAGGCGTCCATAGAGGAGAAGAAACCCTAGTGGCCTTCTCTTGAAGAATCCTTGTGGGACTAGAATTGTTGCAGCCTATTCCCACTTGGAGTCATTCTCTTTTAGATTTCTGAAATAAATCTAGACTTTCATGCCCAAAAGGAAAGGATTCACATTCTCCTATTGCTGCTGGTGAAGAGAAAGAAATGAAAACTAGTGCCTACATCGACGGGGGTGATTACCAAGAGCGAGATCCGAATCCTGCTGCTGCAGAAAATTTCTGCAGCAAGTTCATCTTGTTTCCGCTTCTCCACATGCCTTGGCGCTGGTCCGTTGTGTGCCACGCTCCAAGGGAAGATCGAGAATGCAACCCCCAACATCCTCCTCCGTGGGCCAATATCTCTGAGCTCTCTCGGGCTATGTAGTAACCTAACTCTTTATCAAACTGTGATTCATGCCCCACTGGGCTGCTTGCAATCTACCCTACTGAACTGATCTAGCTTGTACTCCCCCTTGTCTCGGGGTCATAGTATGATTGAATTGCAAGGAGGTGCCGGCTGTAATAGTATGTGCAATGCTCATGCTATGGCACAGTCTACAGGGTGATAAGCCCCATAGATGGGCCAATGCTCTTTATGCTGCATGTTGTATAAATTCTTAGATATAAGTTTATAATCCAATATACAATCAGCTATACTTTCTTTAAAACATTATTTCTCATGCATGCCCATGCATCACTTTGAAACATAAATATGAAAGGTAAATTCCATGCTTTACCAAAACATATATTTTTATCCAAACAATGCTTTTCATGAAACTCTATACTTTGCTTTGAAACATGCTATAGCCCATGTTTCCTTTTTTTTTCTTAAACTCATGCTTTGCTGGAAACTCTTAATTTTTTTTCTGAAACTCATGCTTTGCTTTGGAAACATGTTGTAACCCATGCTTGTTCTTAAACTCATGCTTTGCTTTAAAACATGCTATAAACCCATGCTTGTTCTTAAACTCATGCTTTGCTTTAAAATATGGTTTAAAAATAAGATACATCGTAACTGGGATCTCATTTTCCATATTAACTACTTGAGATACTATACTTAGCATAACATACTCTAATTTGTTAGTAAAATTCACTATGCTATTATAAAATAGTTTACAAAGCTAGATGAGAAACCTACTCACATTAGCTGCTAGCACACCGCTATGACTGCTATTTCTCCTGTTCTGGCTCACTGGAACCAATCTCTTAGCCTAAGTCATCATACATGCATGATTAGGGTCACAAGCACCAAGGGTTTCATGAAACTATGTATGCATGCTCTATGCCTTAATATTTTAGCATAACATTCTTCAATCCCTAACATACTCAAGGATTCACAATATATACATGCTATCACCTCATTTGCCTCTAAATCATAAGATTTTAACATCATTCTCTAGCTTAGGAAGGTTTGGACTTACCTCAGAAAAGATAGCAACCTACCAAGCTTTCTTCCCTTCCTTCTCTTCCTCTTCTTCTCTTCTTCTTTCTCTTTTTCTTTTCTTCTTTTCTTTTTCTTCTTCTCTTCTTCTTTCCTATGGCTGAAACCCCTCTCTTTTCTTTCCTTTTTCTCCCTATTTTCCTTCCATTTTCTCCTCCTTTTATTTTCTTTCATACAGTGGCTTAAGGGCCAAGGAAGGGTAATGGGTTTTAAATGCTCCTAAAAATTTTTATTTTGCTCCTCTCTACTCTTAAGTCACGCTTTTCAAAGCTCACATGGCTCCCTTCTCCATCCCTTCTCCATCAAGTATTTTTGCTCCTTCAATTTTCTTTTCTATCTTACTCTTGATCAAACCCACAAATGACTTTTTATCAAATTTCACTTTTTCCCCTGGCTAAATTTTCGTTATTAAATGAATAACAGGGGTTGTCCATCCATTAGTCGGCATGGATGCTAGTTAATGAGAGTGAAATTAGCCTTAAACCAATTCCACAGAAGATTTTTGTCTACCTGAACCCGTAGTTAAGCATGCTTGGGTGAGAGCGATGGGTGACCTCCTAAGAAGTCCTCTATTTGCTCATTAGTCGGCTAAAATGTCGACTAATGAGAGTAAAATTGGTCTCAGAAAGACCAATTTCACAGAGAGTTTTCACACACTAGTCGACTAAGTAGTCGACTACTGTGAGTAAAATTGGTCTCAGACCAATTTTACAGAGGGCCTCAAACAATTAGCCGACTAAGTAGTCAACTAACTGGATAGTTAGCTGACTACTTAGTCAAGTAGTCAGCTAACTTTTTCGGTTAACTGACTAATGAGTCAATTAACATCATATAACCTTTTCAAAGGCCATTCTAATGCATTCCAACTTTCAAAATCTTCATTCCAACTTCTCCCAAGGATCAAAAACAACTAGTAAACAATGAAATCATCACAAAAACATCAATTATAAGCCCAAATAAGTAACTTTATTAACTTTTAGAAGGATCATGAGAGAAAACTCAAGGAAACATCCAAAATTTCAGCTTTCATATTTTTTTAAAATTTTCACTCAAATCATTCATACTAGAAGGCTAAACTAAAAATATAAGTATGCTTAAAATGAAATTACAACATTTCCAAGTTCAGGATGTTACAACCTAAGCTTAGGCCTAGTTCAAAATCCAATTGGGCCAACCTACAACAACTATTTGAGCCAAAAACTAGGTTTATAAAATTAATTTTTATTTTTTAAATGCTTGCATAAAAAAATTTAAAATAATTATATTAAATCGCTTAAGAAAATTTGCTAGCTATTCTTATATAATTAACAAAAGGTCTAGTATAAAATTTAAAATGGACCACCACATTTTAAGATTTTATGATTGAATTTTGGTTGAATTTAGGCCTAATCAAAGGCTAATGCTTTGCGCTCTCTTTGGGCTTAGGCTTTGGGTTTGGTTTGCACCGGGCTATGTAATAGCACCAACCTAACTTAAAATTTTATTTTGGCTCTAACTTTAAGCTAAAAATTGATCTGAATTAGCTTAGGCCTAGCCCATGACCTAGCACAAAGCCGAGTTAGCCCGAAGGACCATAAGCCAGCTTGAGCCCACTTTTGGCCCTAATTTATTATAAGTCCTATATTAATTAGTCAACAAATCTAGCCCAAAATTTTTTGGGCTCTAACTTTAAGCCCAAACCCACTTTGAATTAGCTTAGGCCTATCCCATAGCCTAACTCAAAGTTGGGTTAGCTCGATGGTCTATGAGCCAGCCCAAGCCCACTTTGAATTCTAATTTATCACAAGTGTATTAATTAGTCAACAAATTAAAATAATCTATTAAAGAATAATAAGTTATCAACAATTGGATTTGTCATACACTTTTTAATGGAATAATTATCTATAGGAAACACTGCAAACACATTGAATCTTTCTAATAATTACATAATATGTGACTAGATATATGAGATATTCTTGACATAATTGAGATCTACTTTCTATGGTATAACATATATCCTGTGTGCTACATATGGAAATATATCATTTGTAGATCAAATATATTCACACAATCATATGGATGATATACCATATAATTGCCCTCCAATTGATATATTGCCATGAATAGCATATTTGTTGGATGCTATACAATAAAAAGTGAATCTAAATCATATCAAGAATATCTCATTTATTCTTGCCACATTTGGTATGAGTCTTGCTCACTTTTTTTCACTTTTATAAATCTAATCCTATTATACTATATGTGTTGTCCTATTTGTGTATATTCAAAATGATCTAGAAAGGACCTCTCCGCACATTGGATAAATTTTCATCATGATGCTAATCCTTTTGATTTTAAGCAATCATTTATGAAGCATAAATTGCTTTAACTCACCTTTCCTTTTTTTGGTTACATTAATCCAACATTCCTAATTATATGTTCCTTGCTGCCAGATAATTTATGAGTCTAGGTTCATCTCATAAAATGGTCAAATTTGGATGGCAGTACATGCCATGTGAGACCGCACCAATTAAATGTTAAGTGAATTCATATGGCTCATTAATGTCATCCAGTGAGATATTTCAAAGCTGGTGCCTTATAGTTAGCAATCCTGGGACATAACTTAGCACCATTCCTTTTTTTGGCTCCTTTTGTTGCTCCATCAATTACACCACATGGTTCTACCATTGAATGGATTATTAAATTTCTATTGAAATAACCATTTTAACTTGATTCCCCATTTACTTCGTCTTATATCATTTGGTTGAATGTGTTCTCTTTTTCCTTTTTCTTTTTCTTTTCTTTTTGATAAATTAAAATTAAATGGACATTCAACTAATTGGAGCTATCCCAAAAGAGAACGATAATTGCATAATTTATTATACAAATACAATTCAACTCAACTCAACTAAGCCTTAATCTGATACGAAATTATGGTAGGCTACATGAATCATTTTTCTCCATTTAATTTGATTTTAAAGCATTCTTCTAGGGAAACATTGAGATATCATTTCGCTTAGTTTGGGGTTAGCTACATAATTTTTTGGCACCAATGATGGGAATATTAGCCTCTAAGTGAGATTAGGATTTGAAATTCACGTTTCTGAAATTGATCAATAGTCACTCAATGTATAAACGACGAATCATTGGTAAGGACATCCTTAAGTTGATTCGATTGTGAAATTGAAGTTTTTACTTTTGTAAGAAAAAAAAGCACTTCATTAACGGGTCTAATTTTGAATTTTATTCGATTCATGTGAACCAATGACAATTCCACAGGGAAAAAGGGACCCAAAAAATGATATATTAGTTAGAAATTTGGTAACAACATGCATCCATGTCTAGTATAAAGCTCTTTTATAGTGGTAACAATTTTGAGACATTAGATACATAAAAAATTTATAATGAATCTCTCACTTTTTCAATCTCTAATTTGTCCTAATTTTATACGTCCAAATGACTCAGAAAGCATTGATCTTGGATACATAAAAGTTGCAATCTTGATGCTCCTTCTGTTGATCTAAACCATAAGCCAGTACATGAAGCTAGAGAGGTTGTTGTGTTATCTCGTAGCACAGTCTAATTGCTCTTCGAAGCTCGTCTGAGGTAGAAAATAGTTGCTTTGCTACTGCTAACCTCTCTAACATGAAGAGTTCTATATCTTTCATCTCGAAGTTGGTCTCTTCGGCATCATGATCTTAGGTATGGATGGTATGGGACTAGCAAGATGAGAATCAATATTTTCTCATCCTTCGGTAACCTTGATAGCCATGAAAGCTGGATTAAAGCTTCTAAGAATAGAGGTGACTCAAAGGAGTGGAGAGTAGTGGTTGGCTTTGGCATCACTTTATGCGACCAAAGAGGTTGCTTACACTTTGAAAGACATCTCTATTTTCTTTATAGGCATACCTCAACGTTCAAAAGTGCTTGATAGGCCTTATCCCTTGCAAATAAAATAATATTTTATAGCATATGAATCTTTAGCAAATCAGCTTTAATTTTAGCTTTCCTTTAGTCCATTCTTTCCCCTACTAGCAAAAAATGAGGATGCATGAATCTGGTGTAGCTGTTGAGTTGGTTCAATCCAATAGATTTAAATTTAGTTATAGCATATGCTCCACATGAGAAAAGTGTTGAGAGTAGAAAACAACTAAATATGACTACTCTATTTCTCACCGTTGAGATGATATTTGAGAATAAGAATGGTTTAGTTCCAACCAACACTAACCTACTTCCATTAGATTACACTCACCTCTTTGACATTAGACTAGAGAAAATGATCGAGCTTTTTAAGCATGTTAGGGTTGTAAGTGTACTAGGATTGATCTTCTTCTAACCTAAAATTGTAATGAAAACAAATTAGTTCAAATTGAACCAAATATATTTTTAGTGACTTGTTGTAACGTCTCAAGCCCACCTGCTAGCTCAATTAACTCTGTTAGCAAGCCGAAACCATGTAGCCCAAAAACTCGAGTGGAAGTTAATGGGTAGCAAGTGAACTTGAGTTATAAGCACATGATACTTTCTTTCCTATCCAATATGGGACTAAATTTGGAGTATCATAATCTTTCCTCCTTATAATGCGATATCCTTGTCGCACGCCATAAGCTAGTCAGAATCTACCCTTAAACCGAATCATTGGTGCTGCATTCCCATCCAATATGGGACTAAATTTGGGGTATCACAATCTTTCCTCCTTATAATGTGACGTCCTTGTTGCATGCCATAAGCTGGTCAGAATCTACCCCCAAGCCAAATCGTTAGTGCTGCAAGGGTGGCTTCACGCTATGGCAGGACTCTGCCACAATCCCATGGGTAGCCCTTTCCTCATGCCCACCAACTTTCGCACACTCAAGTCGATTCTACTACCATTTGTAATGCCCCAAGCCCACCTACTAGTCCAATTAACTTCGTTAGCGGACCGAAACTACGTGGCTCAAAAACTCGAGTGGAAGTTAATGGGTAGCAAGTGGACTTAAGTTATAAGCATATGACACTTTCTCTCCCATCCAATGTAGGACTAAATTTGGGGTATCACACTTGTATTGAAAAATATGACTTGCTTTATACATGGATTGGATTTGGATCATCCAACTTCCAATTTGGACTAAAATTGACCCAAATAAGCCTGAAACTAATACAATGCATGTCTCACAACACATCTTAGCAATAAATAAATTTTAAAGATAGTTTAATATAATTATTCTTCAATTGTGTTTGTTTTATTTTCATGCCTGTGCTAAACAAAATGAGTTTTCCTGATAATGTCTAAAAGTTGCTCATTTTTATTTTCTTGCATAATACAATTTGTTAATCAATTCATGTATGCTTTCTATACTTTGTCCCATGATTATTTTGACCAATTTTGACAGCAAAAACTTGATATATTAATAGAATAAATCTTAAACATAACACTATCCAACCCAAATAAAAATGCATTAGGTTTGGACTCCATTTTTTATCCAATACAAATATCAATTAGATTTAAGGTGTGCCACTTGATCCAACCTAACTTAGTCTAAATCATGTATCATCTTTAGGTGAAGGATTCATGGATATAGTTCCTCAAGCAAAACTAAGAAGAAAACTAGTAATTAAACTTCTACTAAAGGTCTCATCCCATGTGCCCTTGAGACTGGATGAAAATCTAGTTAGTAGAATCCAATTGCCCTAAGTATAGTGCCTTATGCTAGCAAAATAGCCTCTTATTTGCCATATAAACATGTTGCTTTGCTAGCTATTGAGATGGTAGTGAGTGTTCTTTTGTTGTTGTTGCTCTTGCATTCTTACTAAGGCAGCCCATTCTCCTCATTTGAAGCCTTCTCTAACTATCCCCCTCTATTGCCTCTCACACACTAGGTGGAGGATGGCAATAAAGGTTAATTGGTGACATCCAAACCCAGCACTGCAACTTTGCTATCAAAATAGTACTTTTAGAAACCAATCTTGTGCAATCCTTAGAGGTTAGTCCATGAGTGATTTAACCTATTTATAAATTTGAATAGTATTCAATACTAGTAGTCTTATAATCATTGTTAGAAGAGGTATGGTTGATCCACCCAATAAGAACCTTATAAAAAAATTGAAAATTTTTAATTTTAGGTATGAGAATATTTCTTTTGAAAAAATTCTTTTATGAGTAGCATTTATATGTGACCTATCCTATAGGAACCCAATACCTGATGTAATTGATGGCATCTTATTTTCTTTTAAGCTAGAAACAATAATAACCCGATGTACTTTTTCCCTTTTTATGTATATATTAATGAAATTTAGATACCTTTTAACGGTGTTTTATTTTTCGACTTTAGATAAATGAGGCAATGTACTAATGAATTTTTTTTTATTTATTTTGTGAGGCGTTACCTCTATTGAGGTGCATATAAATGTCTTTTTATTAGTAACAGGGTTTAGATATTTTTTTCTGTTAACCTTTATGACTCTATTTTCACACTTGCTGTAGGCCGAGAAGCTCGACGCATGCGGCTATATGCACCAGGTGGTGACTGGGTTCTCATCTTCGCTCCATGCTTTACCGTTGGATATCTTTGTATATATATTTTCTGAAAATTTATGTATAATTATTTTCTTGATGAGCTATGGGTATATAGGAATGTCCCTATGGGATAGGCAACATGAATGCTCCTCACCGGTGAAGCTTGGTAGGAGTAGGATTTCTTTTTTCTTTTTTATGTGAGGGAGATATAACTATATAACATGCTTAGTGATTGATTTTTTCTTCTATATATTGAAAGGATAAAGAAAGTTGAGAGAGGCAGGGAAGATGGAAAGAAGAGATTAGATGTGAAGAATTCCTCTAGGGTTTCGGTTCATGCCAATGGATAAAAAATTATTGATTCATTATCTTTTACCCAAGTTGATGGGTCAATCTCTACTTGGTGCAATTGTTAAAGAAGCAGAAGAGCACCATCCTCAAGAACTTTTAGGTATGTTCACTAGAATTATGTTTTCATCACTTTATATGACTTCTTTCTTAGATTTAGTTTTAAAAGCCATCGCTAACCATTAGAAACGAGATGGGAGACATAAATTTTCTTTTTTGAATAATCTTTAGTTGCTTTGCTTTGAGTTCAGAAGCAAATCGAAGAGAGGGAAGTTTTTATTTAATCTTCAGTGTCTTTACTTTGACTTCGGATACAAACCAGAGGGAGATGTATGGTTTTGTTTTTGGGTACCGATTTGGAGGCTCTTTACTTTTAACAATACTTAAAAAAAATATATTCTTTGAAGAATGTCCAATGAAAACTATTTTCATAGATAATGTTCAAAGAGTCACTTGGGATGCCAGGTTGGCTTTTTTTTTTTTTTTTTTTTTGCACGATGATTTTTTAGAATGAATAATGTTTGATAAAAATTATTTCCATAAATAATATTCAAGTGCCACCTAGGATGCCATGCTAGTGTTATTTTTCCTCGATATCCCTATTTTTTATTATTATTTTTTTCTCATAATGATTTTTAGAACCATTAGCATTTACGGCTCCACGCAACGAGCCATTAGGCTTTATATCCTGTGTGCCATATATAATGAAAATATAATATATATATATATATATATATTAATATACTAATATATATTATTAATATAGAAATATAATAATATAGAAATATAATATAAAATTAATTTAAAACTAAAAATTTTCAGTAGTCATATGGGGTAAAGTGTCTAGGGATTTCTAACATGTTCTTTTCGAAGTATTTTTTTAATTAAAATCTATGTATAGGATCATTGCTTCTATTGATTTGATACGTATACATTACATAAACATAATATAAAGCACCAAATGATTATATTTTTTCTCCTTTTCATTTTTGGCTTATCTCTCTCTCTGTATATATATATATATATATATATATATATATATATATATATATATATATATATATATATATATATATGTATGTATGTATGTATGTATGTATGTATAAAAAATAATTTTAGTTGGTTGTATTTTTTTAAAGAAAGAAAAAAGAGACACAATTCTTAGGTTGCTTTTAGGTCAAATCTGAAACAAATCATGAGGCATGCCTTTTGAAACCAATTCTTTATATATATATATATATATATGGAAAAAAAAACCCACTTGAAGATGATTTCAGCTGGCCATATTTTTTTAAAAAAAAAAGAGACATGAATTCTTAGGTCACTTTTAGATCAAATCTTAAATCAATCATCAGACGAGCCTTTTGAACCCAATCCCTAGGTGACTGGGATAATGGTAACGTTGCAACAAGTCGTAGCGTAGTGGAACCTGTCAATAGATAGGAAAAATTAACTTCTGTAAAATTATATTTTTACATCTTCCTTTACATTAAATTAGCTTAGTCCCAAGTTTTAAGATTTTTTAGGTACAAGATTATTTTTCTTTTTACAATTTTTTATAAAAATTGTTTTTTAAAATAATTTCCGTATGGCTTATTTGCAAAAGGACTCTTTTTCATGAGATTGCTTTTGCTTCCTAAGTTATTTAAGATATTCTACCACAAGTAACAATCACCGTGCCACTAAGCTAACTTAAGTTCAATTAAGGACTTTTAACAAGGTTCAGGTTTAGGTCGAAAAAAAAGAATAAAAAAACTTGGGTTGTATGGTTTGATCCATAGGAGCTTGGCATATGATAAAAATTTGGAATAAGCTGTCATAAACTAGATATTAATTTCTTTATTTCCCCAAATATTGAAGCTCTTTCCATGATTAAATTAATAACATGCTAGTATGTGCTCCTAAATGCCAAATAAAAGGCATTAAAAAAGTAGCAATTATGAATACATTTGTCAAACATTGATTTGTTTTCTTTTCAACAAAAAGCTATGAAATCCTTTTAAATTTGATCAATTATTGATGTCCTCTACATTGTGAAATTATGAGATAGCTGAAATTTAGAAATGCCACCTCCTAATTAGGTGTTGTTAAGGATTTAATTTGTTAGAATTATGTCTTTGTTTCTTTATATATATTTTTTAAATTAAAAGCTTTTTTCATTTTATATATTTTTTTAAAAATCATTCACTTTAAAATTTCTTTGTTACTTATTTTGCAAATCTTTTTTTTTTTAATGAGATCTTTTCTATTTCAAAGTAGTTCAAGAACCTCTACTCCAATTAATAGCAAGGGTGATAGACCACTAAGCTAACCTAAATTTAATTAAGGACTTCTAATTATGTTCGGGTCCAGGTCTAGAAATTAAACTAAAAACATAATTGGACTCTATTTATTTGTGGCCTAATCTATATTGGAAATTTAATACCTAACCTAATTTCATGACATCCTTATAAATTTATTCATGGATAAAAGTTTTTATGTTATACAATATATATATTGATATCTAAAACCCTTAAATTGATTTCAAGAACACTCCAATGCTTGTGGATGAATTATTTGCTTTTTCCATAAGGTACATAGTGCATTAAGCTTTTGACTTAGATAGTTCATTGGTCTATCCAATTTCAAATTTCAAGTTAGATCACCAAAATTTGGAAAATAATGTCAAATTACATCTTCCTCAAAAAAAATCCTATAAAATACAACTTTCACATTAACTAGGTTTCTGTTATAGACTTATGGACTTTTGATAATTTACTATGAAGCTTGTGCTCTGATACTATAGTTGGTCTATGCATGTTTTTTTTTAACAAATTAGGCTTATGTATGTCTATAACTCTAAGTTTTGTAAATTTTGTTAGTCTATGTCTAATATCAGTTCCTAGTCATATTAATTAGAAAAATATCATGATAATTGTAGCTCTTAGGTTACTGGTGTATGGGAGTTTTTATTTTGTTATATTATAAGCCAAATATGGAATTCCAACCCATTTATCACATACTATCATTATGTTTCTCATAGTTCTATTGTTATTGCCATTATCATCATAATTCTTCTGTTCACTTTTATTAATGTTAATCCTATCATTGTTACTACAACTAGTGTTAACTAAGAATTCTTGAATTATAAGAAGCATAATGAGAAGCTTATGAGCTTAAATCCCTGTAGGTGCTGATAATGAGGCCTATTTTTTTACATCAAGGAGTAAAAAGTATCCTAATGGAATCAAGCCAGATCGCAATGTAGGACCTGGATTTTGAAGGCCTCCTCAGGCAATAAGGATGTTAAGGCCACAGATAACTTGGTGATTGGCTAGAAAAAAAACCTTGTATATTATATAAGTAATGGAACTTTAAAGGGGAAGAAAATGAACTACCTTATGGTAGAATATATAATCCTATTCTTTCAATTATCATTGCAAGAGGAGAAGGTAATTTTATTTTATAGCCTAAGCATGATATTTTTTTCTTTTGTATTTTTCTATGAAAATTTTTAATGAAAATTTTTAAGACCTTACGTGACTGTGGTAGTAGTTGAAACATTAGTTTGCATTACTTTCTTAAAAGAATTTAATGCATATACATATGAGCAAACTTGATTATTTAGTTCCCGACCAATGCAAGACAAAGGAAAAACTAATTACTTATTAGTACAAATTGATTTTTAAACTACTTCAAGCCTATCAACTTTTTCTACTCCTAAGAAATTACTTGACTATCATAATAATATATTTTCCCACTAAAGTAGTAAAATGCTACTTTTTTTTAAGAAAATTTTTGAAAACCAGATGAAAGTTACATTTGTTTGATAGTAGAAGAAATTCCACTTGAAGTTCATTACCTAAATAAAGTTTGTTGGGCTTTGCCTAACCTTTTCTTAAAAAAAAATCTAAGAAATAATTAGATAGGACCAATCAAATCCATTATGATAATGATAAACTTTTATCAACTTTTTATTATTAACTTTTTATGGGAGTAAAACTTACAATAAATTTCTTTTGTGTATGACACTTTTCATATTTCCTTAACAAGTGAAAATTTATGGATTTTAACTCTAATTAGGCACTTAAAAATACAAACAAGCACTCCTCAAAGGATATTTAAAATGCATATTCATTTTTATCAGTTACAAAAAATGCTTTCGGAAGATATACTTTAAATTAAAAATTAATTTTTCAAAGGAAATTATATGGCTGCATCATAATTGTGGTTGCATGTTGGATCACCCTCACTTCCAAATAAGGTTTTATTTATACCTTTCGAGAAGCAATACAATCCATGAATTATTTAAATAATCACATCAACCATCTCATAAATATAAATCATATCATAAATTAATTCTCTTAACTCACCTTTTTTGGCAGCTTGACACATGGGTTCTCTGCAAAATTTACTTGCATAATAGAGAAAAAAATTCAAATAGCAGTAGCACTATATTTGAGGACTAAGCAATTGGATCGCCATCTCATTCTATAAGTCATGAAGATGCCAACAGCCTAATAGAAATTAGAAGCTTACAATAATGAAATGAAACGAAGATAGATGGAGAGAATTAGATGTGGAGGATCCCACCTGGGTTATGATTTATACTAACAGATGCTGAATTATTGATATACTATTTCACACCCAAATTATGGGATGACCTTTACCTTATCAAATAGTGCAGGAGGTTGAAGTTTATAATTACCATCCTCAAGATCTTCTAGGTATGTGAGAAGAAAATTTTGTTTTTAAAATAGTCTTTTTTTTGTTCCTTTATATTTTTTCAATTAGATTATGTTAGGCCCAAATGATATGATTTTAGGTATGAGAATATTTCTTCTAAAAAAATTCTTTTATAGGTAGTATTTATATGTGACCTAGCCTACAAGAGAACTCCAATGAAATAAAAATTTTCAAAAGTAGGGTTTTAAAACTTCGATGAGGATCCTATATTTATGATGGTAAGATCAATTTTTTTTAGAATCTCAATTGGAGTTCAATTGTAGTTAGAAAAGGTTACAACTTTCTCTAAATAGTTGTGGCAAATAGAAATAACCATGAAAAGCTAAAATCTTCCTAAACCTAGATCTTAACTTATATATAAACTCTACTTGCTATTGTATCATGTAACTTTTCCCTGATTAAAAGATATGCCGATCAAATTCTAACTTGAAAAAGCTAACCTTACTTTAATGACTCTATTTGGAGGCACAAATGCCATCAAACTCCTACATCAACCAGGAGTAACTTATCCCCTAGGTATCATTTCATCTTATAATACTTGTTGAAAGCCTTATTTTGGTGCTTGATACAATAAAAACATACTATGTATAAAAAAGTTATGTCCAGAAGTCTTGGATACAACAGAGCTTGTTCCAAAACTATATTTAGATTAGACTTGTCAGGCAGCTTGACTAGCCTACTCAGCCTTTTGGATGGGTTTGGCCTAAGGCCCAACAAGCTAGGCCAAGCTTGGAAAATAGGTTTATTTCATAAATGGGCTAGGCTCGAGCTTGGAGATTAAAGCTTGGCCCAAGCTTGGCTCAACTGAATTTTTTTTATATGCTATTGTTTATGACTTTTCTTTTTCATCTATTGTTTGCTTATATTTGTTATATTTATTAGCTTAATTGATAATTATTATTGATATGTAAACATAATTAATTAATAAGCATATTGTAAGGTTGTTGACAAATATTTAGTTATTCATATTTAGCATTTCTTAAAATATTTTTTAATATTTTAATATTATAAAAAAAAATGATCAAGGAAGTTTAAGGTTGAGCTTGAAGCTTGAAGCTCGAGCAAGGGTCAAGCCAAGCCCTAGAACATAGGCTTGAAGCTCCAAGCTCAAGCAAGGGTAAAGTTTAGCCCTAGAACATAGGCTTGAAGGGTAGATTGAGCTAGGCTCAAGCTTAAGTAAATTGTGTCAATTCTGGGCAAAGCCTAATCCAAGCATGGCTCGGTCTAGTGACTCTAGCCTATGAACAAGTCTAATTTAGACCTATTTGGAGTAGCCATAGTGGTTCGCTATAGATCTACTGAACCTACTAGATTAGTGATGCTAGTATGCCATTCACCAAGTGATGTGCCTAGATTGATTTTATAGATTCGAGTCACCTTACATACAAACAACTGTATAATCAATATTGATGAGGTGTGATGTCGATGTGCCATTCAAAGTTGACATTATCAATACATACTTGTCGAGCTACATTCAAAATTGATTCAAACTTCAACTAATTTTAGTTCAATTATGGCTGTCATTCCATTTAAAATAAGCTTGAGTTGAGGCTGGTTCTGAGTTAGGCTTGATTAGGTCTGATCAAATAATAAACAAGCCAACTTAATTTTTAGGCTCGAAATTAAGTTTAACATCAATAACATCAGGATAAATCAAGTCAGGTTAGCAATACCAACTCCAAAACCAAGGATTTAATTTATTTAAAACTTTCTATCAAGGAAAATAGATGTCAACAATGATTTATAGGCGAGAAATGGGAGACAATGATCAACAAAAGACCCTCATGAGAGAATTGTAGGAAATGTGATCATAAAGTTAGTAAAAACATAATAACAAAACGTATAAGAAAAAATTGCATGGAAATCCTAGAAAAATCATTAGTGAAGTAATTTTAAATTGATTTTCACTAGTTTTGCAGGATAAAATCAATTTGACAAATAGCTAAAATTGGTTCATGAATATTGATAATGACTTAAGCTTCTCCGGGAACTTAGTCTCCTCTAATAATAAAACAAAAATAATCGATAATTTATCCAAATGGCTCTACTAAAGTGTTTTAATTCCAACTTTTCTCCATCTATCCAGCACATTAATAAACTTCTTGCTTCCCTCACATATTCTAGCTTCTTCTTGCAGAAAAAAATAAAACTCTCTTCTTTTGATCTCATATTAGTCATTGGTATTTGTGATGCGAAAACAAACTTTTCCCATGTAGATCAGTCCCCTTACAAGAAAAGGAACGTGAGATGCTCAAAATTAACCTTGACTTCACCAAAAGAAAATTTAGAAGAGATAACACTGCACTCAGCCTTACTTTAATTTTCATACACACCAGCCAATCCATGCCCATCCCTTTAGAGCTTATCCAATAGGACCCTAAATTATCAAACTTTCTTCTAAATTTTAGTATCTAAAAATAAGTTTCACCAATTTTCCGGGGAAATTCCTTGGAAATATATTTTCTTTGTAGCATGGCTTGTTTCAAGTTCAGTTACGACCACAAGACCCAACCCATGGCAATCACTGGCCGATGGCCACGCATGCTTGGCGGCCGAAAAGACAAACACCCTCCCCCTGTGGCCTCAAATAACCTCCACCAAACGCCAAAAAAGGGGAGTAGGATGCGTGTGGCTCCCAGCTTAAGATCACACGCGATCTTCTTATCCTCAAGCAGTGCCTTCTGGCACCACACACTGCCCTCGCTCAACTCCACCTCTGAACTTTAGTCATGCACTCAAAACAAGCGCCATAGAAAAACGAGTGATGCCAATGGCCCTGGAACTTGGCACTTGGAGATGGTAAGTATAAAACGTCCCTCCTGAAGTCCTTGTGTTGTTTAGTTGCAGCAATGGCCAGCCATGCAGCTTTCGTCTCCCCCAGGATCCCCTCCAACGCCAGGTTCCACTCCAAGTCCGCCCACGGCCACCCCACCCCATCTCTTACTAAGGTCTCTCTCTCTCTCTCTCTCTCTCCATCCTGCTTTCCTAAATATTCTTCACTACTTGAGGCTTACAATTCTGTGTTGCCGAATCTTATGGTATGTTATAGAGGCTTGAGGTTGCCGACTTCTCGGGGCTGCGGTCGAGCACTTGTGTGACCTTTGCAACGCACGGGAGAGAGGCACCCTTCTCTGATGTATTGGCTGCACAATTGGCTCCCAGGGTGAGCTCTCTCTGAAACACACGTAGTATTGACTGATATATTTACTTCACTCATCTCAAATGGTTTTTCGTATAGCTTTATTCAACGTTATAAATATTTGTTGTTATCAATTATAACATTTCTTTGTGCCATTGTATCACTGAATCAATCAATTGACTGCGGTAAGACGGCAACAAATTTAATTTGATCTCAGAGTTTCGTCATCTTCTCATTATGGAATTGTATCATTAAAAATAGGTTTCCATTGAACAATCTGATATAACTGCATAGAGCTGTCTCTGCCCCTTCCATCAGAGAGCTGTCACAGTTGTATGAACACCATAAATATTGATGAACTACTTAAGCTTTAAATGCCAATTGAGTTTCCATGTTGCAATAACAACCATTAATCTGTGAATTAGTTTTTTTTTTTTTTTCTTGCAATTTAATAAAAATAGAGCAGGTTATTGAGTTTGTAGGACATGTAAATAATGAACATGTCATATATTTAAGGTTTATACTAGTTGTTAAAAAATCTGTTTTGATCAAGGTTCGTCATATTAGGAATCGGTATCATTTGCTCGGTAAGGTACGGTATGAGATTCATCATACCATTTCAGTGCTACTTTGGAACAGTACCTGAGCAGTGTGGGGCGGTATGGGGGTGGTACCTAGGCAGCATGGGGAAGCATAGGAGTAATATGGGATGGTACAAGCCTTGCATCATTTTAAAATGGCGAACTATCTCAGTTCCCTAGTAGTTTGATGTGGAATGCCCTAAACCAGACGGCTTGGGATTCTTCAGCATACTTTGGTTTCATCTAATCAACATGGAAAATTGACTAGAAAAAGTGACTAGCTTGTAATTCTTAAGTCCAAGTTATAATCTCCAAATTATATTAAGATTTTATAGCAATAATTCTCGATGTGTGTCAAGAATTATAATATTGCAGAACCATTTGTCACATTCATCTTTGGATCCCTACTATTGCTAAAAATGTTGCAATTCTTTACTAACACTTACTTTTACAAGGAAACATATACATGCTTCTTTGTAAACTGTTTTGTAATCAGCTTCTAAACATTGATATCACTTACTCATATGGAAGATGATGTTTTCTTATACTAATGCTTGTTTTTTGGGGTGGTGACATGGATCAGACTGTTGGTGCCAGCCCTATCAGGGGGGAGACAGTTGCCAAGCTGAAAGTGGCAATCAATGGCTTTGGACGGATCGGTCGGAACTTCCTCCGCTGCTGGCATGGACGAAAGAACTCACCACTTGATGTTGTTGTTGTGAATGACAGTGGTGGTGTTAAGAATGTATAACAAATCAGTTTTTTGTTCTTGAACTTGGTTTTCTTTGCACTTGAATATGGTTGAAGCATCAAATGTGAATTAGGAAATAAAGATGATCTTTGTAGAGACGCTTGGTTTATAAGGAATTTTCTGATTTGTAGGCATCCCACCTTCTCAAATATGACTCAATGCTTGGGACCTTCAAGGCTGATGTGAAGATTGTGGATAATGGCACAATTAGTGTTGATGGCAAGCCAATCAAGGTTGTCTCTAACCGAGACCCTCTGCAGCTTCCATGGACCGAGCTAGGCATAGACATTGTGATTGAGGTATATCATTGTGCATATAACTAATTGAACAAGCTGTAATGGATGAATGAAACAAAGTTGTACTATTTCAAATCATCTGTTGCAGGGGACTGGGGTCTTTGTTGATGGCCCAGGTGCTGGCAAACATATACAAGCTGGTGCTAAGAAGGTTATCATCACAGCACCAGCTAAAGGAGCTGATATCCCGACGTATGTCGTGGGGGTGAATGAAGGTGACTACGACCATGAGATGTCAAATATAGTAAGGTTGGTGCTAGATTTTATCCTTTGCTCATAATGTGGCTATTGAACCCATTTTTCCTTTTCATCTCCAAGTCCAACTAATCATTTCTTGAATCTTGGCTTCTGTTTTTTTGCAGCAATGCATCTTGCACAACTAACTGTCTGGCTCCTTTTGTGAAGGTCATGGATGAAGAATTTGGTGAGCATCAGTCTTAATGCTAACTTAGTTTTGAGGATCTTAAATTTTCAAGGATATGCTTGAACATTATGAAGCAGAATTAAAAAAGGAAGCATTAAAATGTTCTTCCAACTAACTGGTCTTGTTTAACACAGGGATTGTGAAGGGTACTATGACAACAACTCATTCATACACAGGGGATCAGGTTCCTTTTATGTTTGAATTCATGTTGAATCCTGCTTTTCTTATTCTTTCATCAAACTAGCAAGTTAAAAAAGAAAAAGAAAACAAAAAACCATTTCACGCACGTGGCGTGCTCTCACACACAAAATGCAGTCCAAGACATATAAAGATGCCAAGAAATTATGTGAATTACAAGATCCTCTCAGGCCACTTGAATTCAATCAATTCATGTCATGGTGACTCAGCAAATTTCTTTTTGGGTATGATGAAGCCCCTTGAGCTAGATCAATTTGTTTTGGTGATGGTCCATGCCTATACCTCCTTTTACTTTCATTACTACTTCTTTTGATTTTTATTTGGCATAGCTTTAACGGCAATAAGAGCTTTAAAACTTGTAATCAAAGATGGAAGCCAATGTAGACTTGCCATGGGATGAGTTCAATATTGACTTGATGAATCTTTAAACCACTGGCCATTGTTCAGAGAGAGTAATTTTTTCTTAATCTTGAGCTCTGCCATACAACAAGGTTTGAGATCAAATCACACCGCATGAACTTTAATTTGTTAATAAGTAGTCTGAGTTCATATAAGCTTTGCATGCAACTACTAGAGTAGTTTTTATTTCTTTGGATCATATAACAGATATGTACTTGGTACCAAACTAGATCACACAAGCAGTTTTTATTTCTTGAGAAAGATGGACAGTCAATCACTACATCGGTTCAATATTTTCAACATTTGTGTTTTGTTTCAGAGATTGTTAGATGCATCTCACCGTGACCTGAGGCGGGCAAGAGCTGCAGCACTGAACATTGTCCCAACTAGCACTGGAGCAGCAAAAGCAGTGTCACTGGTGCTGCCCCAGCTTAAAGGCAAGCTCAATGGAATAGCTCTCCGAGTGCCAACCCCCAATGTTTCAGTAGTGGACTTGGTGGTTAATGTTGAGAAGAAAGGAATGACAGCTGAAGATGTGAACCAGGCCTTCAGGAAGGCAGCTGATGGACCATTGAAGGGAATCCTTGCTGTTTGTGATGTTCCACTAGTTTCAGTTGATTTCAGGTGCACTGATGTCTCCTCCACCATTGATGCATCACTGACCATGGTGATGGGAGATGATATGGTCAAGGTGGTGGCCTGGTATGACAATGAATGGGGATACAGGTGAGAACAACTCCACTAATTCTGCTGCAAAACTGTTGGAATATGTCAGCCTGCTTTAAAACATATATATAATTCTCATAGTGAAAAATGGATGCAGGACATTGATGGGCAGAAAATTGAAAACAATTTCAACAAAAATTTCTAAATTTAGAAAACACGCGCATGCTAAGTTACAGAACCAAATGAAATACTAAGAATCTTAAACATAATGGCATCGCAATGGTTTCTCTTATATTTTCATAACTGATGAAGATCCCTGCTGTTCTGAACTGGATTTATATGTTTCTAATTGGTTTTCTTTCTGTTTTGAATAAAATGGAGAGAAGAAAGCCATATTTCTAGGTGGTTAAAACCAAGGATAGGAGGCCTTGTTAACTGTTATGGGGATAATTTATTTAAAATGATTATTGAATCCAGCTGATATAGCTAAGAAATAATTCACAAAACTTGTTTAAACATGGAGCAAATATTGTGCAACAAGCAATAACTTATCAATATACTGATATTTAGGTGCAAACTCAATCAAACTCTATTCAATTGGTTAATATTAGTCCAATGTCTACATGTTTTGAAAATAATATATAACTTATTGACAATTAACATGCTCATTAGGAGAAGTGGGATTCTGATGATTACAAGGATTGGCAGTTGAATTGGCTTGTAAAGCTTACAATGATAATTTCTTCATCAAACACCTCTTTCTTGTATTTTCCTTTTCGAGCAGATTGATGAGCAAGCTCATCAATGTCATTTTCATAAACTTTATGAATGAAAAGATACAAAACTAGGAGGGTACCCTGCAAGACAAGCAAATCAAGTCATGACTCACAAAAGCTAAGAAACCCCATACTTTGTCACATCTAAAATTGTCCCTCTAAAAAGCATGTTAATTAGATAATATTAAATATAGGGGAAAACAAAAGAAGTGACAATGTAAATCAAAGGTTAAGAAATGTTCACAATACACTTATGGTGAGAACATTTTTAGGATGTAGTTTTCAATTTTTCAGTTTCATTTTCCATACCATGCTTTCTAGTAAAATTACTCATAATATTGTTATAGCATTTCGCACATCTTTCTTATGCCAATGATGAAAGGTGGGATGTAGAAGAGTCAAATGAGTTTCCGGTTTCAAGAAAAAAACGAACAAGTCCATGAAATGAAACATGATAAGGGAATTTACTTTGATGATACAAAAACTCTATACAATTTTTCATTTTTTCCATGTGCTTGGTTGCTCTAGTATACTATGATATTTTAATATCATAACATAGAAAACCATCACACACACACACACATATATATATATATATGTGACAACTAACATGGCCGTATAAACAGTAATAAATGTTAGTTTACAAAAATATTGTCTTCATCCATGTAGTAAGGTATGTGCATCGGTTAAGGGGGCGAAAAAAGTGAGAAAGAAGAAAATGATGAAAAAAAAAAAAAATAGAACCATGAGTGATTTTCTAATAATCATTTGCAATATTGGGGCAAAATGGTTGACCTACATTATCAAATTCATCTATCACCATTTGTTGGGTTTCAAGCAATCCTATATTGTTACTGTGACTAACATGGTTATTGCATAATCTTTTGTATAGTCAACGTGTAGTTGATTTGGCACATCTAGTGGCGAGCAAGTGGCCAGGTATGCCAGCACAAGGAAGTGGGGATCCATTGGAAGACTTTTGCAAAACAAGCCCAGAGACAGTGGAGTGCAAAGTTTATGAAGCATAATTTATTCAGCTTTATTAGAGATCATTCTGATGGATGTAATGCTTGCTTAGATGGTTTTGATTTTAGTGTCCATCAGATTGTGCTTCTTTTGGATCAAAAAGATTGAGGAGAGCATGATGAATTTTGTAAGGCTTAAACAATCAGTTTGATAAAATTGGAAAAATTATTATAAACATGATTAATCAAATTTTGATCCTCAATATAGTTGAGTCACAAAAACATCTTTCTGTTGCCTAACAGTATCAGAGCTATGATGACAATGGGGGCTTATGGTAGTCGTCCCATCCCTTTGCTTATAACCAAATGTTCTAGGTTTTGGATGGTACATCCCCAAGTATTTCAACTTTAGTAATTATATTGCAAGTGGATCTCCTTACCTTTCTCTAGAAAAATAATATTATTATAACAATAATTTTTTTAAAAAAATAATTATTTTGAGACCACATTTTTTTAACCTTTCTAATATCAGAAAGAAGTGGAATATATGTGAATTAATAAATTTGAAATATTGCTAATAAACTACTTTCCTTTCATTATCTTGGTGAACTTTTTAGTAGGCACCTTGTTCCTAAACTTCCCTTAAAAGGAAAGAAAGAAATAATATATCTCAAGAAAAAAAAAATTATTAATGAATTGAGAAACATTTCCTATATCTTGTTATATGTCTATCTTTAGATTTAGAGTTCCCAATTGTGTGTTTAGAAAGTTTAATTCTATTAGCAAAGCCTGGTTATGAAGGTTTAACAAAAATGACTAATAGGATTCCCATTAAAAAAGGTTGGCTATTTGGGAATAAAATTATTGAACCTTAGGATTCAATAGTACATATTTTGATGATAATAAGATATTGATTAAAGGACTAATAGTGTATTTCAGATAATAATAATAGGTAGGTTTGGAAGTCTAAGAATGACAAATATTTCATCCGATACATATCTGATATAGTAAGAGCTCAAGTTATATAAGAATTGAAAGATAGAGAATGGCATTGCCAAATTCAACTATTTACCAAGACATTAAAGTTCAAAGGTAAATATTCAACTTGTAATTTTTATTTTTGCCTAAGGACTTAACTGTAAAATTTGGTAAGAGAGTAAGTGCACAAGGCTCAAATAATCATTATAATCAATTAAAGTAGGTTTTGGGTTAAAATGAATGAGAAATAGTTATAAAAATTTTAAATCGAAAGTGAGTGATTGACCAAACCAAACTATGTTTGACCAAAGAAGAGCATGCCTTGGCATTGTATGAGCACCAATGATTTACTTGATGTACAACTGATATGGGACTAAACACACTCCCACATGAGTTTACGTATACCTCTATTTTTAGCCCTAGCATTCTTATTAAGTTAACAGTTCAAGTCCAACCAAATCCAATCATATCCAAACACAAACACCATGATTGGTCCATTATCAGCCCCAAAAAGCCCATTTGTGTTGCACCCTAGTCCACATGGACCATTGGTGGATTGGCTTTAATATCATTTGTAATAAATTGAGACTTCATCCAAAAAAGACTGGTCAAAAGGTATTATTTGACTTTCTTAGCCTTATATAAAAACCTAAGATTTACGCATTGCTCAATCAATGTTAGACTAAATGCAAGCCAGTATGAGTTCTCACATGGTCCATATATTCTCAATAGTATTAAGACCTACAACAAGCATAAGAATCTCTTCTAAAGGCATGCTCGCAATCTATGTATGGAGAAGAGAATTTACATGCTTCCAAAGCAAGTAAGATTCCGCCTTTTTAGGTCCATTTGCATTGGACAGAGATCATAACACTTGGTGCTAGAATGATGTTATTGATGAAGCCAAGTGGATTCAATGAGACCCATAATCGATACTTTCCAAGGTAGATAGTTTGAGTTTGTTTACTCGATTGATACAATGTTCTCGATGTTCAATGATGAGGAATAGGGATGGGTGGATTAGGCATTAGAAGATGTTGTAATAAGTATTAAAGAAATTCTCTAATCTGGAGGATTTTTAATACTATAAAAGAGATAAATACAAGATAGACAAAGAAATAAGAACTATTGTGAATGGCTTCTCTCTTGTTATGAGAACTGAGTGGGAACCTCTTTTCCTTCATAAAATAACCATATAATACAAAAAATGTATACTAGTATGGCTTACCAAAATAGATAGCAAATGTATCCATGTAATGTATATCAATTTATACAAGGAACAAATAGCTATAATGAAAGCAAAATATATGAATGAAATATGCGGTAACATGTGGTATTTGATCCCATTTTTTCTCTAATGGATTGAATGCTTAATCTCAATTCTTTATCACATGCCTTCTTTGGTGGACCACAAACCTTTTTTGATGGATTGTATACATGATCTTTTCTTTGCTTTTTGAATTTCATGTACCATAAGAGTGCCTTTGGTGTTACTTAGTATGTGACATGAATCGATAGAGGCAATGTTAAGATTCCAATGATAAGACCAGTATGATGAATAGTGTATTGGACTCCTTAGATTGTTTTGCTTATACTAAACAATAGAGGGTCATTTATTATATGTAGAATAGAGTTGCAAATGGATTGGATTGATTCATGACCCAATGAAGTCTTTATCCAATTAGATACAATCTAATTTATATTTAAAAACCCATAGGTTCAGTTGGACATAAAAATTGGATTCAATCTAAATTTTAGATTTGGTCTAGGTCATGCATTTTTGAAACCAACCTAACCAAAGACCGTTAGGTTGGGTTGGACTCAATCTAAATTTTGAAATTGGTTTGGGCATGAATTTTTCAACTTAAGTTGATCTAACTCAGTACTTATATCATTTGGGTCTAATTTAGATTAATAAAAAAAAAGCTCGTCCTAATCTAAACTCAATCTGGCCTGATCAATCATATAAACCTCCTTCTCTTTCACTCTAAATATCATTCCCAATTCATTAAACAAACCACCATTTAAATAATTCCTCTCCTTTTACTCTAGCAACTATATCTTCTCTCATTTATTTTTACTTAATTATATTTTGATATTTATATTGTACTTTTATTTTGATGGATTCTTATTTATAATACCCTCAAGCGTGTGTGTGCATGTGTATGTTTATATATTAAAAATCATAGTTTATAAACTTAAGAATGACCTATTACTTGGATGAAATTAAAAGATTTTGAATAAAATTCATGTTTAACTTATTTTTAGTTTTACTTAAAATTTTGACCACTTTATATTTATTTATCGATGATTAGGTTTTAACAATAAAAAGTAGCTATATGCTTGACATGAACTGCAAACCTTACTCAACTTAGTATTGACTCGAACTTGAATATTTTAGATTGGGTTAGATCATACTTAACCTTTACCTGTCTTAAATGATTTGAGAAGTCTAAAATCCTTTCCATGAACTAGACTTGACTCAACTTGATTAACTAACGAGTTAGGTCTAGGCCCAAAATCATGATAGGAATATGAAATTGGGTCAGATTAGTCCATTGATAGTCCTAGTTTATCTGAAAGTGGATTTTATCTTTGATCTAGGACTACTTTATGCATAAAGTTAGGTTTATAGTGTTACTTGGGCTTTGGAATAGTTGAACCATCTTGTTTCTCTTTTCTTTTTATATTTTTTTCTCAGTCTTTTTTTATCTTTTCTTTAATATTTCACCTAAAATAGATGTGTAAGGGTCGTTCTCACCATTTTGCTTTTCTTTTTTTTAAACAAAGCTTACCAATAAAATCCAAATCCATGAAGAGTAGAGGTTCTCTTTACAAAGGTACTTTGGTGCATAGTGGGGATCTTTAACAAGAAATTTCCAAAGGCTCTTTTTAACTCCATTGAATTAGCTGGCTAGGTGGCAATAATATGAGTGTCTCCAAGAGTTGTAAAGAGTAGTTAGGAGGAGAATTGAATAGGAGCCATGATAGAAGATAATTAGATATGCTTAAAGAGAGAAGTATTTACGGGGTTCTATCTAACCTTCTCTATATATGAAAGCTAAGAAATTTCAATATGGATACGATGTCTAACAATGGACAAGGCTTAAGAAGGGAGAGCAGCAAAAGAAGGCAAGGTGCTTGTTGTCGAGCGTAGTCTATGAGCACTCATGCTATGGGACATGGACAATGAAGGAGGTTCTCAACATCAAGAAGATTGCCAAATAGAAGGGAAGGAGAGGTTAGAATTGGAAGCAGTGTTGGAAGAAAAAGTCTCACTTCTTTCTTGCTTTTTTTCTTTCCTTCATTTTTATTGCCTTAAGCTCCACTCTAAGCTTTATCAAAGTGCCATTTTATGAATCAATGTTCATGTAATAGATTTGTAATAGATTTATGAATCAACATTTATGTAGCTCGAGTGCTAGTTAATTAGTAGTAGGTAAACTAGAGTTTTAACTCTTCAAACCATTCTTTTACCATTCGATGTAGGACTATTCATGAGCGATGTCCTTACGCATGCTACAAGCTAGTCAGAATCTACCTCTAGTAGGATCGATGGTGCTACAAGGGTGGTTCCATGCCATGATGGAACTCTTTATACCACCATCCTATGGGTAGTCCTTTCCTCTTACCCACTAATTTCTGCACATCCAAGTCGGCTCAAATACCATTTATAACTCTCCAAGCCTACTTGCTGTCTAATTAACTTATTACTAGTTTGATAGTGTTTGTAACACCTCAAGCCAACCTACTGCCAAATTAACTTATTAGCAGGCTAGGTTTACGTGGCTTTAAAAACCTAAGTACAAGTTAATTGGTAGTAGGTAAACTAGAGCTATAACTTTTTAAGCCATTCTTTACCCATCTGATGTGAGACTATTCATGCTTGGGGTTATTACAAGATTGCAACAATGCATATATTTTGCCATTAAGCCATATAGGCGATTTTACAAGGTCAATGCTACATCCTCATCAAGACAACCATAATCTCAATTATTCTTTATTTTCTTAATTTTATATTTGTGTAAATCATCACTTTCATATGCTTATATGCATAATGCTCAAATCCTTTTACATATTACCACTCTAGTTTCATATGTTTTCCTATTATTTAATTAGAGGGTTTTTTTGGCAAATAGAGAATATAATTAACTTTGATTTGATTGAAGCTTTAGAAAAAAAAAATTATCTATGTTTATAATTATATATTCAATATTTAAGAATTTAAAGTTTATATCTACAAATTCTTAGCACAACTAGTGGTACATGTTTCTGTTTGAGTAGTATCCTTTCTTATTTATTGATGGTTTGATCTTTTAGATGTTTGGAAGATCATACCTTTTTTTAAAAAAAACAAAGAAAATGGTTCTTTAACACCATCATTAGTTCACTAAGCAACTTAAATGATTATAACAGAATTGAAAAGGGAAGGGAGGGAGGGAGGGAGAAGAGGGAGAAAAGAGAAGAGAGAGGAGTGGAGAGATGAAACTGAGAGAGTAAAATCTCTCGATGCTTTCCCAAATGCAAAAGCGATCAGTACATTAACTCAGAGAAGAAAAGAAAGAGATGGCCTCCACCAAATGTCGAGAGCTATCTTGGGAAAAGGACAATGGGAGAGAATTACTACAATCGGTATCTAAGAACATAAACAATACTACCTTTATTAACAAGTTCACATTTTGCCTTCCTTTCACATTGTCATGGACTACTTTATGAAATGGAGAGCTAATTTGTATCCACCATCCTAGAGACCTACTAGAAGACATTTGGTATAGGTTGATCCATCTAGGATCATTGATGGTTTAGGTGAAGGTAAAGGGATCACTGCATTTGATTGCACCTTGATGATCATACATGGCCGTGATCCCATATCACCTCGATCTTACTTAAAATTACTATCCAACCAAGTGATCACATACTTGTTTATAAGATCAGATATCTAAGATCATCCCTTGGCAGTGATATCCAAGATCTTACTTTCTATGAGCATAGGGTTGGATTCATATACAATTGAGGGTGGGTTGTCTCCCCCACCCCCCTCCTCTAAAAAAAAAAAAAAAAAAATCGAAAGTTCCTTTAGAATTTTTATTAGTTTTTAAATTTTTTATAAAAATTGCCTCTCTCAAATAAAAAATTTGGAGGGCAATTGTAAAATTAAGTAATTGCCCCAACTGACCAAAGGTCCTGGCTCTACCATTGTATGAACTAGAAGCATCTCATCACTTTTTGATGGAGTAAAATTATTTTGATGAAGCTTGATGTGATATCTTTCTAATGAATATCAGTCATATCCTTTTAAAGGATGTCATTCATCAAGGAAGAGACACCACAAATACTTTCAGAATAAATGGGATGGACCTCACTTTATGTCCTTAAAGAGAACTTCTAAGTCTTGGCAAGCATTAAGCTAATTAGAAAGTCAAGAAGAGAGATGATGAGGAATTAAAGAATTCAAAATATGAAGATAATATAAGTTCAACTTTGAATAAAAAATTCCACAAGGCAAGATCTTGATTTTGATGCCTTGAATATGTCACTGTTATCTAGTTCAAAGAATGTCGATAGAAAAGTAGAAAGGTGAATAGTTAGGGAGTCTACAAAATGTGTCCTTTAAGGTGTTGAATCACTTGAAGGAACTAGAGAAGATAACAATAAAAGAGAGATTACCTTTGAGTCAATTAAAAGTATGAAAAATAATGGCACTAATAAGTGATGGATTTTAAAAAAAATCTTGACTCTAAAATTCAAACAAAGGGAGAGGTATAGAATTCTTGGTTGTTATTCTATTAGAAGTGATTTTATTAAAAATATGTAAGATAATTTTAGTATATTAGAAATTATCCCTCTCATCATTCTACCTATATTAGATTTGGTATCAAAGCACCTTACTTGCATTATTTGTGCTATATGTTGATAGGTTCAAATATCAAGAATTACAAATGGCATCTCAAGAGATATTCAATGAGATAGGCTAAGGGTTCTTGTAATCCTTAAGAGAAAGCAAATGAGAAAATAAGCATTCCATCAATGGAATGAAGTGAATTACAAATAACATTAACCAATAATACTTTAAAAGTGCTACTATATAAAGAAAAGCAAGGTAACTTGAGAAAAGGAAAACAAAAAACTACTTATTGCGGTCATCACTATAGGCTCTTGAAATTTTGGAGAAGAAAATAGAGAAACTCTCGCTTATGCAGAGACCCTCATTTACAATGTGGTTTTTCAAGAGCTAGTTGGAGCTTAAAGGTGAAAGGAGGTCAACTAAAAATGGGTAGATTTAAGCTAAGAGTAGGTCTTTCCTAGTAGAACTAGGAGGATCAATTAGTGGTATAATTGGAGGAAGAAGGAATGGGTGAAAAACTAGTTGGGTTAAGTATGTTTTGGCTTTCCAACTTCATTTTTTTGTCTTTTTTTTCTTTTCCATTTTTGGTGGAGGAGGGTAGTATTTTATATAGAAGTCATGGAGGTAAATCTTTGGCTAGGGCTAGTCCACCTAATGGTTTCTTTAAATATGGTGATGGAGACTACATTTTGGATGTATAAGATAATGTTTCAAGAAACAAAATCTAATAGTAATACAGTGGTGTGAAAATATTATTTTCTAAAGAATATGTCTTAATGGGGTTAGAAATGCAGGGGACATTAAAGTGAGGTGTGAGTTATGAGGTCAATATGAGAACTAATCATGTGATAAGTAGTTTATGAGATCATAACAAATTGTTGAATTGAGAGTAGGAAGCTAGATTTGGAGAAAAAATTAATTCTTTATTTTTAAGTAGAGGAGAAAAGTGGGGGTTATCTAGGAGGTAACGAATAAATAAGTTGTTAACGAACCCTTTTAGAAATGACCAAGTTTCAAAGTAAATAAAAAGAATTAATAATGCATATAAATGTCTACAATTGTAACCCACTTCCTTCATCCTCCCCAAGTGTCACACCCCTGTGACGGGTGACACCAAGTATGCCCACTTATGGAACAATTCCAAACAAGGAGGTGGATTAGGTTATCCTTTTCCTTTCAATAGATAATTAGGTATAGAAGCAGCAAAAAGAGATGGTACAGATATAGATTAGGCTTGGCTTGGATATATAAATAGATGGAGTGAAAAAGTTAAAGGAGACAAGCGATCCTAACTTATGGACTTTCTAAGGCATAAAACTTTTTCTCTTTTTTAAACTACATATGAAGATGTATTTATAAATAAAGATGGGTGTGATAGATGGCTAGGATTATTCTATCTAAATAATTCCTCTAATCTAAGGGGTTAGAATCAAGAATGATATAGAGAATGTTGATAAAAATCAAAGTTCCCTAGGCCATGTGTTGTAGGGTTAGGATGTGCTTTGAATTTATTGATGTGTTTCTTGCATTTTGTAGGGTTGGTATATAGAGGGGAATAATGATTTGTGGGAGTAATGAAGAAATATCTTTTTCTCTCTTTCTTTCTTTTTTTTGATAAGCGCTAGACAAATATCTTTGTTATCATGTTGGTTTACTAGGGTAAAGACAATGGGTAAGACAATGGTGATAAGTTGATATATGAGTGTGAAAGGACTAGAGAATAGCATTGATGAACTTATAGGAGGATGGAAGTTAATATGGGGAGTTGTGGTAGGATATGTAAGGGTATACACTAAACACTATCACATAGCTATTCATATTTTAGATCAAACTTAGACAACGGGCTAGTTTGTTACAAATAAAATATTTGTTTTTATCTTATATAGAGATGGGAGATAGTGTAGGAGAATATGAAACACAAACTAGAGCAGGTGACAAGTGGCACGAAGACAATAGAAAGCAATCAAGTTAGTTATGAAATGATGTGCCAAAGGGGACTTATATAAGACTAGTCTAGTAGTAAATATGAGCATGATTTAAGTCCTAAATACTATGCATGTGTCTGTGAGGGATCAATGCATAGGCCTTCATGTGCATGTTCTTGAGTGTATATATGAAGATTTCTAAAATGTAGATGACACATTATTGTATGTGCATGACATGTGTTTTAGGTCTTTTTAGGTTGTGTTTGTAGGTGTGAGGAAAGATCTGCTCAGATTTATTGAGGAGTGAAAATAAGAAAAAAATGGTGCATGCAAAACTGAATGCTAGTGAATGGAGAGTGTATGGATGTAATATTGGAGCATAATATAATGAAATTTGGTGAAAGTTAGATATTAATTACAAAATTTTTCATGATGTAGTTAGGTACATGTGTAGCCTTATTGATGAATGCTTGCTTATAGATTCATAGATATATAATGGGATTAGTTTCACTAAGGTTAAGGGTCAATTAGGCTAGGATTAGAAAAGAAGTAAATTTCATTAATAAAAACAAAGATACATAATAGGCAATAGCTAGGATAGAAGTCTTAAGTTCTCTGTAATAGATTTGTTCCTAATTGTAATCTTATAAGAGTATATATGCTGGTCTTATATTTATCTGCAAGGAGCATTGAGAAGATAAGGTGTGACTATAAGGGAGGATTGAAGCACTATGGTTTCTTAGGTTGAAGGAAGCACTTCTACTTCGACTCATCCTTCTAATGTCAAGAAGATATAGATAATATCTTTTTAGGCCTTGAATGCTTTTAGAGAGGGTAATTAGGTAATAGGTTAACTATCGTGGAGTACTTGTAAGACTTTGTATTAGCCAATTTAGATGCCAAATTCTTCATGTGAGTTACAAAATTGGTGACAATGAATCAGAGAAGTAGTGAACATGAGAGATATTAGAGTTTTTGTATTTCATGGTTTAAACCTACCAAAAAAGGGAAGAAAACAAAACTTGGATTGATACATTATCTAGGTAAGGGAACCACTATTGCTTTATAATTAAAAGAGAAAATTTTCAAGTTTTATATTTCACTATGTACTTGAACAATATATTAATTTTTTTTTTGTTTTATATATAGGCTTTAACAATATTTGTCCTGTATATGTTAACTACCCATAACAACTTTCGAAAATATCTTAATATAGGCTTTTCACATGTATACATAACTCACTCATTTTGACTTACTTTGATTGCATAATTTTTCTACATATTTCTAATCATGTTAATGAGAAAAAAGCAATAACACAAAAAAAGTATAATGTCTTTTTTATCACACCTTTATCCTTATTAATGAAAGTAGAGAGCAATGAATCGACTATGGTTTTATAAGTAAAAGATAAATTTTTCATGTTTTATATATTTTACTACAACATTGAATAATATTTGTCTCACGTGTATATCTTAACAACCCACAATAACTTTCAAGGATGTCTTACCTTGGCTAAAATATCTTCTGTACTTGTATAAATAATAGCTCAGTTTGACTTTCTTGGATTTCATGATTTCTATTCATGTTTCCAAATATGCTGATGAAAGAAACATGGGAGCACCAAAAAAAAAAAAAAAGCAATGTTCTTTGACTACATCTCTATCCTTGTTAAAGGAACTAGAGAGCTAATATAGTAAGCAAGGACAAAATTGTTCCAAAAATATAAAATAACCTAGTTTTATTCAAATAAAAAAATCAAACCTTTCAAATCAAAAACTCCAATGGCTCCTATGCAATATTTTTAAGATATATTCTATATAAAACAATGTTCCTTTTTTTTTTAGTCTTTAGAATCCTTATCTCTAGAATTAATGTTTATAACGTAACCTAATATTAAACTTAAACAAATTTTAATTTATATAAATTGCTTATAAATTATGATGAAGAGAAACATTGCATTGGCCCTCAACGTATTAAAAGAGCTAAATAAAGAATTAATATCAATAATTGTTTAGTCTCATAATTAAACGACTTTATTACATACTAGATAAATATAATAAATTATTCCAATTTGTAACTTGATATTGGAGATGCTAAAAACCTACCAGATAAGCTAAATAATTTGGATTAACTCATATATTTATCTCGTACTCTTAAAAAATTTCTTTCTTTATAAACCCCAAGATAAGCTAAAATTAGGACTCTCTTATTGTGTGGCATCAAATAATAAGATGTCATAGGATTAAAAAAAATTAAAAAATTATATAAGGAAATATGAAATAATAATAAAGGGTGAACAAACTATTGTTTGCATTAATTCTCAAATAATTCTATTTTGGCGCTTCTGTATCTCTCTTTTCTCAATATATAATTATCATTTAATGAATTCCAACAAATTCTTCCTTTGAATGGCTTCTTATCCATTTTGTATAATAAATGGCTTGCATTCACCTCTCTTTTCTCTTTATTCTTGTTTCCTCTTTCTTTCTTTCTTCCCCTCTCATGCTTTATCTTCTTTCTAATGTTATTTTAATGAATTTAGTTTTGATTGAGCACATTACATCTTCCCTAAAAAATATAAAGTGCATCATACCTATCTTTTAAAAAAAGGAAGTGTATCATGCCCATCAAAATCATTTCTAATTTTGGCCTCTCTTGTTCATGCATCTGGGAGACTTCTCAAATTTTTGACTCTATCATCTCTTTAGTCATATAATATAAATTTGCATTCCCCTTTGCTCCCTTCTGTCCTCCTTATGATTTTGGTAGGCCTGCATCATCTTCCAGCATTTTTGTTTAGCTATCATCTTATATTTTTATGAAATCATCATGGATATGAGATGTTGGGATGCTGAGATAATGTGAGATAGTAATACTGCTTCCTACTTTATAATTTTATATTTTATACATAGTTATTCTTTCAAAATTTATTCTTTTATATTATGATTTTTTTTAATTTCAGGCTTCAGTGTTATATTTATGATTACTTATTGAAAAGAAACTTACATGTTACTGCTCAAACCTTTATGGAGGAAGCTAAGTTTCCTAGAGGGCCCGTGGGTAATGATCTAATGTGTTACCTTTTTTAAAAAAATCTTGTATATTTAATTTGTATTGAGATATCCTTTATAAAATTATATTGGAGAGGCATATGCTTAAACTCAATATACTATTTTTTGTGATTTTTTATGAAGCTATTGATGATTCTAGTTGCGGTTTTTTGTTCGAATGGTGGTCCATATTTAGTGATATATATTTTAGACGACAATCAAGTTATGAAGTTCAACATGCCATTGACAAGGTAAAAGAGAAATTTTATTGATTTAATTTATATTTTTAAAATTTACTTTCACTCTTGACGAAATATATCAAGCACTTGTAATTGATCCCTCATCTTACTGATTACTTTTTAGGTTTCACTATCTGAGCCCAGTGACCAGGACATGCAATTTACAAGTTTACATGCATATCTTCCTAGGTATTTATTTTTATAGTTCATAAGATGCCAAGACCAAAAGTTATATCATTTCTTTAATTACTCTAAAGTTATAATCTAATTTCTTTTTGATATAGACAAGCGGAGCATATTAAGAATCAAAAGTCTCAGCAAACGGTTAGTAATTTTTTTTTAATAATTTCAATTCCGTAATGCACATGTCACAAGTTCTCCAAAAAAAAAATCACAAGTTATGTTTAACTATATTCAAAGTATAAAATTATTGTATATCTATTTAGAATCTAATTTTGCATGCACTAATAAGTCTTACTAAGTTATAAAAATTATGCATCTTGATTTTCATGCATGTGTATTTATTTGCATTTGCACAATTTTATAAGATCCATTAAGAGTTATCAATAAACTTTTTATTTCAACTAGTTTTATTCAATAAACTAAAAATTAATTCGTAATGTATATTGCTTTTACTTAAGCTATAAGTTGATATAATCTTAAACTCCAATTCAATCTAACCTGCTAGTTGAATGCAATTTAAAGAGCTCCTTCAAAAAAAAAAAAAAAGAATAATCATTTAGCTTGAATATATTTATGAATATATTTTTATTTATATTGGTAATCAATAGAGTTAGTCTTTGAGTAACAAAAATGGATTGATCATTTATATTGCAGGGATTTAAGTATCCTCCAATGAGTTCTTCTCTACAGACGGAACAATATAGCAGATCTAACATAAATTTGCCTACAACGAGATTTTCTTATACTGGTTAGTTTACATATGCTAAACTTTCACTTAATATTGGATGATTTTCAAGAGTTATTAGATTTGCCAAGTCATTTCATTAACTTAATAAAGAATTCAAAATTTTGGGTATGCATTTTCATTATATATATGGCTGAAATAATATGACTAAAATAAATAATGAATGGTCTCTAAAAATAAAAAAAAAAAGAAAATCACTTGTTTGAGTTCACAGATAAATGTAATTTACTCATGCTTTTAAACCTTTTGAAGTGACTTATATGAAAGGATATACTTACAGATAAAAGAATTAGTACCTTATAAAAGATTGCATCAATCCATTTATTTTACCATGAAAATGGCATAATGTTGAGTAAGCTAATATGTTTCACTTAAATGAAATCTTTGTTTATTTATTAGTATTTTTTCTAGAAGTTTTGTTATATCATTTATCATTTGTAATCATTTAACTATTTAGTCCTTTGATTAATTCTATCTTAGGTTCATATAATGTTTGAACATTTTGTAAATCATTGAAGAAATATATAATATTATCTAAAAATTAAATACAACTTTCAAATT
The DNA here is from genome assembly GCA_017589505.3 of Metroxylon sagu. Taxonomy (NCBI): domain Eukaryota; kingdom Viridiplantae; phylum Streptophyta; class Magnoliopsida; order Arecales; family Arecaceae; genus Metroxylon; species Metroxylon sagu. The sequence goes on along the minus strand of JACVBY030000634.1, from coordinate 501,536 downwards.
AAACAAAAGGTACTAATCTTATTTATTTGATTGATGCATTGTTTCCTCTACCTAAAATCAATGAATTAGTGGTATCTTTTTGAGGTTAAGTAATAGGGAACGTTTGGAGTTGAAAGACTAGTGTTACTTTTACCTCATTTAAATGACATCATTTATATTAATGCTCAATTAAGCTTTTTTTAACTAAATTTTTTGCTTCACTTTGGAAGATATATAGAATAGTATCATATAGCATATTTTTGTCGTCTAACACACTTACTTGCTATTTTTCTCTATTATAAGTAACTTTTTATTTCTTAGATATATCATTTAAGTTTTATTAGGACATCTCCTCCAAAAAAGAGGGCTTGTTCTATCAAGGTAGAAAGATCTTGATTCAACAAATCCATCAATATTTTTAATGATCTTTGTTTCCTATTATAGTTTGATTCAAAAATAGGTGACGAACATCTCATTTATAAGATGTTCAATTTCTAGAGAAATAAAGTAAACTACCAATATTTTGATATATTTTACAATCATATTAACATTGTAAATGAAAATATCATTGCCTATTTGGATCTTATATCTCAAGAAATTCTTGATCACTTACGCAATATTAGATGGTTTAAACTCAACAATCCAGCAAAAGAGACTTACATATTCTAAAGATAGTTGATATTAAAATTATAGATTTGTCAGATTTTTAGCTAAACTAACTAGATAATGTTTTCAACTGCACATAGGTCAAGACAAGCTAAGTGGTCGGTCATTCTTTGTAAGTCATGGTCTACCCAATCACCAACATTTCTTATGCACTATTTTCTTTATGAAAATATATTTTATATTCATATGTTTGTACAGGGAACTGATCCAACTTCAAAAATTATGGGACAAGAGGGATTCGATCCAATATTAATGTTGTTTAACCAATTGCAGCAACAACTCCCTTCAGTCACCCAACAACAAGAACAATTGCTACCACATGGATTGCAAGCATCTATGTCAAGAAACCATATGGAGTCTTCAACAACTAATTGCATTGATATAGTATCTTCAATAGATAGTCTTCTAGGCAATGCTTTTAGCAAAATAAACAACCAAATTGGTAGTTCATCAGTTCTAAATAATCGAGAAATAATTATGACAACTTCGGAAGATGAGGTACTTACTATCAGAAGTTATTGCATTCTTTATTTTCAATCCTTTTTCTGCTAAATGAAATCCTTAAACTATGTTGCTTAAAATAATAATTTAATTATAATATAAGGTATATATCTTATGCTAGTAATTATTAAGTCCTACTAATTAATTGGATATAAAGATTCAAATGTAGCAACTATAGATTTAATCTATTTCCACCTACTATATTTTTATTAAAAATATGATTAAAATTATAAATATACTATTTTGACTTGTGTTTGCTATTTTTCTAAAACTTGCCAACATGAAATTGAAGGATCAGTCCAGAGGTCGACAGTTGAAAAAGGTTGGTAGCTTATAATAGTCCCATTATATTTTAGATTTCAAATGCAATGAATACAGTATTCTAATCATCTTATTTTTCTTAGTCTACAAGAAAAGGAAAGGAACCCCTAAATGTTATAGAAGATAGTTCACACCCTGGAGATATTGTTAGCTCTTCCATTGTTACTTCTGCTCTGCTTGGTAGTACACCTTATTTTGCATCAACATCCAGAGTTATATCTGAATACCTTGGCACTATTGATAATGGTGTTTTTGATAATTCTGACAAAGATGGAGAATCATTTGAGATATCTGAGCCAATGGTAATACATTATTTTCAAATACAAGTTAAATTATAATTTTGTTTTCTTCATTATTTATCTCTTTGCTTACCTTGTAGGATGAGGCAATGGATGTTGATAATGGGTTAGCTAACAATAATATGACTTCACTTGAGGCAGCTGCAGCTGGTGGTGATAATACAAAAGCTCAACCTTTGAGCAATGAGAAGAAAAGTTCAGCTGATGTTAAAAAAAAATGAGATGAAAGGTGATGTTCTTGCACATACTTGTTGATTTGAATGTCGACTATGTGATACAAAATAATAGCTATTTATTGCCATAACATGAAGAAGTATATTGTCGAAAAAAGAACTTGATGAATAATGAAATTCCTATATATATATATTATAGAGAATAATTATTCAGAACAGGTACACATTGTTCTTTGCATAGCTTTCACTATTTAAGCTGATTTTCCTAATCATCATAAAAGATTTATGGTAATATAAATCTACTTTTATTTTTTAAATTATTTCAAGTTTCATCTATTCAATTATGCTATTGTACCTTCCTAGATCTATCAATCTTTTTCTATAGTTTTGTTTATTAATTCTTTTGGTATAGTTTGATATTTATTGTGTTGATAAGAAATTGTATTGTAATGTTATACTCTATGAGCTTTAAATTATTTGTAGGAGATCAAGCAAGTGGTGGATTAAGTTTTTTTGTTGCTAGTTAAGTAAGTAGGGTGTTAATGGATGGTTGATTATTGGTCATCTACTACTCCTAAATAATATAACTGGAAGCGCACAAAATCAACATGATGGCTTGCAAGAGTCATTAATTGTTCATCTTGGATTAAGTCCTAAGATACCTTTGAACATTCTAGGGAGTTGATATAGGGGGTTCATAAAAAATCAAAATTTTATTTCAAACTTTGGTTGATCGAATAGCAAGTATTTCATTAATTACAATGTTTATGAAAGACTCTATGCATAGTCTCATAAGGTGATTCTCACAGTGATTCAAGGTAATTCTCAATAATGCTCTAAACTCCATGCTGCTATTGTTGAAGTTTGAAGATAGATTTAAATTTTTAACATTGACTAGCTTTTTTGGATTCCTCCATTTTATGTTAATTCTATATAACATTTTTGCATATATTTGAGAGTTGCATTCCCCATATTTATTTTATGGCCCAAATCCATCTTTCTCTTCTTTCTTCTCGTTTATATCCTATTAAGTCCTTGCCAATGAATTATTATCTACCTCTCTTTTGATTTTCTTATATCTATCTTGTTAACTTACAATCACTCATTAAAGAAAGAAAGGTAGTAGAGTGAGAACTGTAGTAAATGTTTGGATGTGAAAAGCAAGAGCAAGAATTAGGAATCTCTAAGAAATACCCTAAAGGAGTTATGAAAGTGAAGAAGCTAATCCCAATTGCACATAAAAATGATAATTATTAATAATTACAAAAGTGAGCTTGGATTGGCTTTTGATTTATTGGCCTCTCTTTTCTTCTTCGAAATAGCTTCTCCTTATATCAACTAAAGCATTGTCATAAGAAGGAAAATAAGATTTGTCAAAGAATTGTCTTGCTCTTAGTAGGAAGCATGATTTTGCTTTGGAAAAAAAATTGCTAAAGAAATCTGTTTTGTGGGCAAAGGGCTAATTCTAACATCTTGTTGATAACAATCCATGTAATCAGCCATGTGTGACACCCTAGTTTCTATTTAGAAGAAAGAGATATTGGATTGTATTATGCGACTTCACATCTTTTTTGATAGATACAAGCTAGAAGCTAATCATTCGAGTTGTAGGTCCGAATTGGATGACTTAAATATCTTGAATTTGTAATTGACCTAACTTGCTAGTGTATATACCTTAGGCTATTTTAATGTTCTTCATGGGCATAATATTTTTAAGGAGCTTAATCATGGCTTATGAACCACTTCTGGCCCGAAATCAATAAAAATAATAGCACCTTTTGGTCCTCAGAAAGTTCCTTTACTAAATCCTTCTCATAAATATTCCTATTTGTTTAGCTTAAAAATATTGAGATAAATAACCTTTATTTATCCCTCTCCCAATGAACTTATAAACCCTATTCAAAAAATCCAACTTGCAATCTCAACACTGAGCATTGGAAGAATCCAACATTGGAGGGGACAAATAACATAAAATCATTCAAACTCTTGCTGTTACCTATCAAGAAAGAAATATTTTAAGAGTAAAGCTTATGTTAAGGAAAAAAACAATGGTTATAAGATGAGAAGCTTGAGTTACAACATGGGAAGCTTAACTCAAGACTCTATGGCATAATGGAGTTAAACAATTGTGGTCCTTAATGTACTGCATTAATCTATAAGAAGGTGATCTCATAAATCTTATCAATCTCTATTTTTTCTCAATCAATCATTGTTCAGTCTAAATGGCATATGTTTATCCAACAACAAAAGTGCCAACAGTATCTTGAAGTGTAATGATACAATTTAGCAAGTTGAAAACATTATACTTGGGATGAAAAAAGTCATTAGTCTTGTCAAATTTTCAAAGAATGTATCTTGACAACCATTATCCTCATTCCAAGGTCAGTCCTATAAGGTGAAATGTGCTTCATAATATATACAATATTATATCTTGTTGAAGGTGATTCCTAAAGGGAAGATATTTCTCAAAATACATTAAAAAGACTTGAGAGATCTTTCTTGAAAACCATACCGTTATGTAAAGCTTAGCATGGATAAAACTTTTGATAGAGTATAAAGGTCATTTGCCAAGCCACCTCCACATTTTTATGCAAATAAATTCAATAAAATGGCTTGCCTACTGCCTGTCCAATTACACACATTTTACTTTTTAAGGATGCACTTATTAGAAGTATTTAGGTAATACTAGTATAAAAAAAAAAAAAAAATTGGAACTTCTTGGAGTCATTCTTGCACTTTGCAAATAATATCAACCTAAGAACTAAATTATATCTCCTCATTTCACTTTTTAGTAGGTTTTTTATTAGGTTAGAAAACATAAGTTGATTGTTAAAACAAATGAAAAAAAGGAAAAAATGTTTCTTCATTTATTTACTATTCTTGTTCATATGTTTGATGGTTAGATTGCAAAAACATTTTTCAAAAACCAAGCTTTCATACTATATTCTATTATTCCTATGTTTACTTGCTTTCTAATTGGTTCAATTATGTGACAGATCAAGGAACTGGCATGAGGAAATATTAAGTTCATGTCAAAGCTGACTGGGTAATTGTCAAATTTTCTTCAATGGCTACAGTAAAGTATATGAAAATGAAGAAGTCTTGTTAGGTGTCTCTGTTGTCAAATGATGCTTTGTTTATTATGTAAGCAAAATTGCAGTGCATGCAAACAAGTCCATTGAGGATATTTCATCAGTTTGGTGTGTTTGATGAAATTTGAATTCAAATATATCTAATTGTGCCCAGACCCAGTTTGTGAATGAAGTTGTTAAAAAGATCAGATTTAATTTGCAGCTAAACATGGTTTTCTTAGCAAGTTTCCTCACTCTTTTTTGGTGCCTTTTTTAAATGTTATTTTTCATAGCAGACCTCATGTTGATGGCAAGGTTTTGCTTCTTATTTGTATGTCTTCCTTCTTTGTTAGTTTTGGTCAACTCGTTCAATGATATAAGCTAATCAAATTATTTTATTAAAGTAATTTTATAGAAAGCATATATAACCCGTTGTTTATTATCTAGACATACATAAATACTAAAGATTGTTTAGTGATTGTAGTCATATCTTTACCAAACCCTCTATATCTTTCTACCATATACAACCATTCCCTCATACCATGTGTAGCCTTTTGTTCTCTCATCTATTTTTATTTTTGACCTAGGTTACCTATCGTATACAAAATATAAGCATATTTTACTCATCCATAATTGGGGTTAAACTCCAAATATATAAACAAGAAATCATCTATTCCAACAATTTTCATAGTAGTAAAGTCTTTGATCTACTCCATCTTGTCATTGTATTTGGCTTGAACATTTCTTCCAACAAAAATCCTATCCAAGCCCCAAGTTTTGCTTCATACCATGCATCTTAAGCTCTCATTGACCCATGGTCATTTCTTACGCTCACAACTATCTCCATGCGACAACCGTCTTCTTGTCTTCTTAGAGTTCAAGGCTTTCTTCCATTATCTTTTCATATATATTTTCTTATGAATTGTCATACCCTTCTCTAAATTTATTGATCTCTCATTATAATAATTTATTTTTCTTGAAGGAAAAAAGTGCCAATACTTTTTAGAATTGGAGAGTACTTGTTGGGTGTCACTACATGCTTGGACTCAGACTTGCTTGCTACTCATGGGAAACCCAAATAAACTACCACAACCTTAAGCACATCTATTCCCATTACCATGCTGAGCTATTTGTGGTCTCATCCATGGCATCCTTTAACCATCCCTTTCTCAGCTAGATGTTAAGTAGGTCTAATTATCAGTAGTAGTGTGTTTTAAGTTCTTCTTAATGCCTTGGATCTAAGTATGCAGATTAAAGGTATAATTCCACATCTTTCCACATCAGACATCTTTAGTTAGAAGTAACAAAATAATTGATCTAGTACTATTATATTATTTATAGAATTATCTTATCATTAGTGGACATTGATAGTTGCCCTGACTCATGAGTGCAAAAATAATTACTACAGTAGGAATATAGCTATGTAACAATTTGATGTTATAATAATTAAATATACTATTATAATCATCAAATTGTATTTATAAAAACTATAATTGTTATAATTAATAATAGTTAATATAATATGATTATGATTATTATTAGAATATCATATATAGATTATAATAAGAATCATTATGATGTAATATATAATAAGTATACTATGATCATAATAATAGCAGTTGTATTATTAAATGGTTATAACATTATAATAATAATGATTATATTAATATTATATTTTAAAATCTATTTAAATTAAAATGATTATATATAATATTATAATAATAAATTTATATTTATAATATTTTAAAATAACTAATATATATTTTATGTGTTAAAAAAATATATATATATAATTTAAATGCCAATGATTGGAGAGTGGTGGGGGGTTTCTTCGAAAGCTACTTCCAATGGCAACTTTAGTTGTAATTAGAATTGTAACCAATTTATAAACTTTGTTCTACAATTTAAATGCAGCTTGTAGTTGTAATTGTTGGTATCCAAATAATTAATTGAAATGCTTGTAATTCAATTGCAAATGTTGCTTAATTGCAAATGTGCAATTTAATTGCAAGGTTTGCAATCACAACTTGCTCAATGCAAGATAACTCCTAATTAGTAAGTATCAGAATTTTCCTTTTGATACCTATAATTTTGCTTATATGCTTTTGAACTTATATACTTTGATGTTTAGAGATCTACTCTCATTCCTAACTAGACGTATAGCCGTGTGTTACACAGATTATCTGTAAATAGTAATTATTTTTATAATCAAATTTTTAAAAAATTTGAGGAAAAATTATCATGACATTCATGAAGCGAGGAATTAAGATGAAATAATAAAGAAAGGAAACTCCGAAGTTGAAGAGATGATTGATATCAGTTCACATATCTTTATCATTCACATAAAAAAAAAAAAAAAAATCAATAGCATTCAGTGGCTCTTAGCACCGGAGTGGAATCCAAAGTGGCTTACCAAGAACGAATGCACCATTTCCCCTTCATTAAAAGCTAATAAATGTGATAGTCCATGTGGAAAAAGCTTTGTGCATGGTGGTATGAAATGAAATGACTAAAACATTGAGGTGTTCTGTGAAAGCAACGAGAGAACTCTCTTCCCACACCCTTAGTTGCACAAATTTTCATCCAACAAGCCTTGACGAAAAACTTCCTTTTTTTTTTCATATCTCCTCTTTTACTATGACACTATAAAATAGCTGACTACAATATTCATAATTCCATACTCTCTACCGGCCTGGTCAAGATTAATGCAATTATTTTAGTAAGACTTTCTAAGAGAACCAACAATAATTATTTCAATAGCACTTCAAAGTGGTCACTTGTACCTTAATTCCATATCTTGCTCCCTCAATATAGTTTTTTTCAAAAGCTTTGGCTATTATAATATTGTAACTAAAAATGCCAATTTGGCCTTTTTTTTTTTTTTTTCTTTTTTGCAAATTACAAAACATGTAGAAGGAATTCATTTACGAGATCTTGAGACATACCTACATAATTATGGATATAGAAATATGTTTATGTGTTTGCATTGCCACCTCAACATTGATGCCTCAATTAAACTTTTGTGTGAGGTCAACCTTCTCGTAAATATAAGTTATCCACTATATATTCTACTTATGATGCATTTTACAACCCTCTTTAATAGGACAAACATGTTATGCAATAATTATAAAGAAAGATCGGTTGGTACATTCTTATGAATTCAAAAATATATAATAGTTATTGACAGTGAATAGTAATAATCTAAAACATGAAAAGCTTATGTCTGCTGGTTTTCAAATTTTATCAGAAAATGCCATGTCCAATTTCTATATTAATTGCACGCATAGATGCATGTAATATCACCTAAATAGATAAGAATATCCACTCCATCCCCTTCCTTTATACTGATCTCCTTCAAAGATTGAATAAATGAGCCCACGAACTAGAGGATCATGTAGTAACACATAGCAACAACAAATAAGATGATTAGTGTATCAATTTAGCACTCATCCTCCAATCTCATGCTGCATAAAAGTAGAGCAGTCAGATAGATGCAAAAATGTTTCTCCTATATCAAATAAAGAATACTTTTTGTAAGAGAAGAGGATCTCATGATGATGAATGTTTAGTCGATTGTCATTTTGGTTGCCTAATTGACTTCAGAAATAGAATTATAGAGGAAGAAGAGGCCAGCGACAGAGGTATTTATGAGTTGCTAGACTATCCAGACTCTTACAGATTTGAGTAGGCTAATGACGAAGGTCTCCAGGAGCTACCCAGCTACCTACCTATATCTTTGTAGATCTAAATCGATGATTGAATGATTTTTATTTTCTTTCTTAGATTTAACATGGAATAAGGAGGCTGAAAGGAAATAGGAATAGAGAGGTGGTGAGGGAAAGGTTCGAGGAACTAAGATAGAATAATAAGAAATAAAAATTTCAAACTCAAAGGGACAATTGATGCTGGTTTATATACCTTTATTATTCATATAGAAAAACAAAGGAAAAAAATCAATAGAGAAAGAGGCTTGTGCATGTGGCATGAAACAAAATAACTAAAACATTAAGGTGCAACATGAAAGCAGGAAGAAGCTTTCTCTCTCTTTTTTTTTATAAAAAGGGGATTGGTCTGCCTTCTAAGATTCGCATCATATTTTTGTAGGTACTTTGCAATAGTAGCATTTCAATAACAACCTTATGACTCTCATTGAATTGCTCTCTTGACTCTTTTATCCACCCCTTTGCATTAAAAATCAGTACTGTTGTTGCATTCTTCACACTAAAGGATTTTAAGACATGACGAATCTTGTATTTCTTTTGCACTTAACTGAACTTGAAGCTCTAACTGAACTAAACCAAGTGGTTCTTTTTTTCCAAAAAAAAAAAAAAAAAAAGTAAATTGTGAAGTTTTTACAGCAGGAAGTTATAAACATTTTGTTAGTGATTCCACGTAACAGGACGATCGATTTTCACCCCTTGGCCTTCTGCCTTCGGAAATGCATCAGATGAAACTTCAACTGCCCTAGTACCTTGAGTTTTAGAAATCAAAGAAGAAAATGGCAAATATAAAATTAAGCACTAATTAAAATATGATTATAAAAAGAACCTGCAAGATTAAGTTGCAACTGATGGGGACAAAAGAGAAAAAAAAAAAAAAAAAAAAAAAACTAATATCCAAAGTTTTGATTTTTGTTGTTGGTTAGAAATATTCAACAAACCACCTCCATAGCTTCACCTGCTTCAATTACATTAATCTAATTAAGTGAATCCAACCAAAGGAAATGCAAATTGGTTTGCAGTCATTTTGGACATTATTATGGTCAAGAGTTTTTTTTTTTTATTTGGGGCAAGTGGAGGAATAACTCACAATATCTCTGGTCCACCATAACTTGGACTGGCATATTACTAATCCAAAAGCAACTGAATTCCTCACAAATGCCCTACCAACATATCCAGCCAGTTAATGAATGTAAAACATTAAGATAAAACATGCAAGTAGAAACACAAATATTATATAAATTTATCCCAAACAAACAAACAAACACAAGGCCTTGTAGTCTAATGATGGATAAAGATCTCAAGAATATAAATTTAACTCGCCAAAATGTGTAAGGCCCTAAGATCCTTGAGTCCACCTTTGGAGCAATCTCTTGAAAACTTCCCCTTTGACTCACTCTATGAAGGAAAAATCTAAGGAAAATACAATCTAATGAAATAGAGAAAAGCACAAATTCATACTTATCATATAGGAAGAGGCAACCCTTTTTTTTTAATTGAAAAATATAGAAGGAGAGCCAGAGGAGTGGAAAGAGACAGAGAGATCTTCCTGCCACCTTCTTTGTTTGGTATTCCAAGTGAATGATATATATTAATAGATTGATTTTATTAATAATAAAAGTGAAGAGGAATTTTATTTCTTTTTCTGTTTCTTTTTTTGTGTCATGTGGAAGGAGAGAGAAACTTTCTTTTCGCTTTCTAAACGCTTTCTATTATATATAGATTCTTTTTTTTTTTTTTTTGGTCACATTAAAGCTTTAGAGAAAGTTGTGGGAGATTGAGAATTGGATAGGTTTTAATTTGCTTTTACTTTTATAAACTTATTGGGATCAACTTTTTTGGGTTTAGAGTCCATGTTGACTATGTATCTTGAAAATAAAATAAGATTCAAGATTTGTTGTCCTTGTGAAATTCTCTAGAATACTCTCATAAAATTAATCTTTTTTTTTATTGTTATCTTATAGTCACAAAGATAACAATCCTCTCCTTTTTCATGTATCTCCTACGGAGTTGCCTCTTATTATTAAAACAATAATTTTTATTATTATGATACTAGTCATAATTTCCTTTAAAAGGAAACTATCATCCTAATTTTGGTAATAAAAGAAAAAGTTGCCATGAATTGTAAGATAAAGCTAACATTTCTCGAGATGGCCAAAACATATAGAGGTCCTGCTAGCCACTCATTCATCACCATTTCTCCCTTTCTCAGTGCTTTTCCTTCTTTTTTAGCCTCCTCTAATAATTTGTCCAGAGTTTTCAAATTAAATCTTGATGACTTTCTAGGTATAGATTTTTTTTCATATATATATATATATATATATATATATATATATATATATATATTGTTTATTCTTTGCCTAAATTGAATTTAATGATTGAGAAGCATGCTTAAAAGGATGGAATGTTCTAGCTCTAAAACTTAAAATTTGAACAACAATATCTCAAAATTCAAATTAATAGTCCAAACCAAAAAATAGTTAATTATGTAAATTAATGATTCAAGCATTGAATTGATCATGAGTGGGGCCACCCATTTAATTTATTTCAACTAACTGTAGTTCAGCTTGGATTATCCATTTAACAAATTAATTACGTTTGAATTTAAATTTTTAACCCGTTTAATAAATACAACGTATCTAGATTAACAAATTTTTCACCTAACTTATATCCAATCTAATCCATATCAACTTTGACCTAACTTTATTGCCACCTTCAATTAAAATAGAGGTGACAAAAATTAATCCAATCTAAAAAACCAAACTAGCCAAACCAATTGTGTTGTTTGATTGGAATGATTTTTTTTTTTTTTTCCTTTGACTCATACTTTAAGTAGATTGGTTATCTCGGCGTGTTCTTGCTCTAACTTCTAGGTTACAAGGATAAAATTTTATTTAGTTCAGAATATGTTCTAGTGGATGATCTTGGGCTGAAATTAATTTAATCATAAATTTTCTTCTCTGATCCCAGTCATTTTGATTAGTTGACAAATGAGTCATTGAGGATTGGAATGATTTAGTTAAATGTGATAGATTTAGTCAACATGAAGATTGGCGCAGGTCAAGGGTATTTTGTATTGGACCCGACTCAGCCCCACCATCGCCGCCCATTGGTTATGAATCTTCAACCCAAGACACGTGCAAGGGGGCCGGATGGCTCGAGCCTTCGAGATGAAGCAACGGTAACAGACGCGGGATTCTGATTTTAGGCCAGAGATCCAGCGAGCTGCCGAACCGGAGACGAAAAATCCCAACTTGGCGCAAACCACGAGGGGAAATCTTCGTCCGGCGGCGAGAAGAAGAACGAACGGGCGAGGAAGAAAGCAAGCACGCAAGCAATCGACGCATCTATTCTTCCCCAGCTCCCGTCTTCCTCTCCTCGCCCCCAATCCACCCTTCCCTTCTCCCTAAGGGTTTCTGTGCCCCCCCCAATTAAAGCCTTCCCCGATCCGTGCCTTCGGATGCTTCCCTCCGCCTCCTCCCCCGCCGCCGCCTATGAGACCGCTGCCGTCGTCATTCTCCGCCGTTCTCCTCTTCCTCCTGGTCGTCGCCGGGTCCCTCTTCGCCGGCGTCCTCCCACCGCTGGCATCCCTGCCGGCGGCGGATGGCGAGGGCTCGGGAGCTTCTTCCTTTGCGCCTTCTCTCCTTTCTCTTCCCTCCGGCGATTCTGGGGTTGATGCTTCGGTGATCCCGGGATCGGGGCGGCAGGTGCGAGAGCTGGATGGTTCTGTTGAGCTGAAGTCTCCTTCTTCCGGCCCGAGAGATGGATCGAGAAATATTTTATGGTCTGATGCCGAGTGAGTATCTTATGTCTCATTTTTCAGTTGAAATTTAGCTGATTCGTGTCCAGGTTCTAGCTTTTGTTTTGTTTTCTTTGTGTTTCCTTTTTATAGACCAGGAAAGGATGCACCTTTCTTCCTTTAATTCTCAAATTTGAGCTTGAATTATGGGGTATTTCATGCGATATGAGCACTTTGGACTCTTGATTTATGTATGAATAAATACTGCTGCATTCGATGCATTATCAAACTACTTGGTGTGAACAGAACAAGCCTACATGCGTGGCAGTGGGATGGTCAGCTTGGAGTATCTTGAGTATTTACGTTCAGTTAAATGGACAATATAAATGCAACACTGTTTTCTCAGTTCCTTAGGATATGGGCAGTGGTTTTACCTTTTGGATTTTATATTTCTATGGTTAACCAGCAATTCCTGGGAGGCACCAAGAGATTTAAGGTTTTCACTAAGAGATGCAGTGGATAACTAATTGTAAGATGATTTTCCCTTAACCATCTTACACTCTATTTTTTTGTACTTTTGAGAGGGGATGGATGGGATGTCAAGAGAACTATTGTCTCCTCCACTTCCCAAACAATAACCACCAACACTTATTCAAGCTGTATCTAAAGGCATCAAGCACCTTTTTAGACCATTGTGAAGTAAAACCAGCAGATAGGCTTCTTCTAGCTACCAATCTTGTCTCACTGAGCACAAAACATATAGTCTTGCATTTTAATGTTTGTAATTATAAGTAAAGGGTTTGAATGATTTAGCTATCCTTATATTTTATAATATATAAAATGTAACTACTAGGATATGTTTTTTTTTCTTTTCATAAACTTGTATTCTCAAGAATTTCATAGCTACAAATAAATTAGTTACTGGATTTTGACAAATTTCATGTATAATTTTTTGATGATATATAAAGTTTTACTTTTATCCTTTGAAAGAAAAATAACTTTTTGTAATTCATACATGCACAGTTTTCTTAATATTCCAGATTCATTTTCTTAATGTTATTATTCAGATATTAGTTATGATTAAAATATGTAATCAAAAATTAAGATCCATTATGGGGTTAGTAGATCATCTGTAAGACAACTAGGTTCTGAGTACACACACCCTTGTGGATGTGTTTAAAATCATTTACTTGAGAACAGATATTTATTAAGTTTGGGAATCCTGTATTATACTGATGTATTGTATGATAAAAGTTTCTATTAAACTTACCTAGAGTTGATTCATTTTTTGATCTCCTCTTCATGCCTTGTTTTACTAATATCTTAGTCAATTCAGCAACTTTTCTGGAGATGAATAGCAGGGTATGGTTTACGGTCTGGCTGTGTATTTGGAAACCTACTCAAGTTGCCCCCCTGTTACCATTCTGGTGATAGGACTGTCATCATATCATGTACATATGTAGGGCAATCTTGCAGTTACACATTTTTCTAACTTTTGTTCTATCCCAATAAAACTGGTAGCCATTTTGCTGCACTTATTTATTCTTGTTCTATCCCAAACTTCTTTGAAAGGTGCATGCAAAAGACCCTCTCTGTCATATTCCAAACCTGTAATATATATTTGTCTCTGGCTAGAATTGTTTTTCCAACAGACTATTAAGAGACGAAGCTGCTCCAATTTCATTAACATACACTAACTGCAGTATAGTTGTTCATGCATGTTGCCTAATATGGTGAGGTTACAAAATAATATACTTGCTTACATCTCTCATTTGTCTTCAACTGAGTTGTGCACTTTGTATTCCCTTATTTACTATGCTCTTTTCTGATGGCTATATAGTAATAACTCTTCTGAATAGATTGAGATTTGTATCATGAAGGAAATTATTTACTGAGTCCGAACTTTGGGCTGTGTATCATCCTTCATTTAACTTGATGTCAGATATACACTGCCAATACCAGTCTTGAACTCAGATGAAAATGGTACAGTGTTGATATTAGTTTGACAGCCAGTTGTAAAATGCATGTCATAATTTGAAATAAGTCCTCCTTAAATACAGTGAATGAGGACTCACAAAGCCAACTGCAAAAAATTGGCAAAAGGCTTGATGGTTATGTTTATGGTATGTATATGCCTGACTTTCTATGCTGGTTTCCTGAGCATACACAGCAGATATTGCATTGAATAAATTAAGTTCCATACCAGGAAATTACTTGCTGAGTACATAATTCTACTAAAGTCATTTTTCATTTATTAAAATTTATTGTCTTGTAGATCCTGTCATTTGGATTTTGTTTCCTATGGTGTTCTTGAGTAATATAATACACTTCTGTTGCACTTGATCATTCTCTTTTCTACCTAAAATTAACAGCTTTTAAGATGTATAATGAATCATGTTGCTATTTGATGGACCTTGAGTCATATGGTGATTTATACTGATTGTACATTTTAGGACTGTACATGTTATTGATGATATTAAGATAAAACCTACTAAGTGACTGTAATTTGTATTGGTGTATGTAGGCCTCTATATGATTATTAGGTAATTCTCTTACATCAGTTCCATTTTGTACCAGTGGCCATGGTAGATTCCTTGTTGTTCATGTTGATGGCACTATCTATTCGATGGACACCAAATTGAGGACAAAGCACTGGAAACTTTCTACAGGTTCCCCAATTCTATACTCAGAGCAAGCTCTTTCAAGTAGTGGTCATTCTGATTATTTTATGGATTTTGATGAAGACTGGAACTTTTATGAGTATAGCAAGCACACTGGTAAAAGGGTATGCTTCATGTATCATCAGAAGCACCTGTTTTCTCTATTGCTACCTTGATTTCTTTTGACTCATTTCTTACCCTTTTTTTCTTTTCCCTCTTGTGACTTAGAAATTTGATTTGACATTTGAAGACTACGCCACCAAAATGGCCAGAAAACCGAAGGTTAATAAGTCTGTGGTTACTGTTGGGGCAATAACGACAAATATGTATATTCTTGAAGCTGATAGCGGGATGGTTGTTTATACAGATCAAGTGTCTGGTGGTAAGACCACAGTTGAGGTGCCCAGGGTTGATGGGAAGTCTGTTTCATCCATTCTAGAGACTAGCCGAGGTGCTGGAACTTCTAATTATATAGTTGTGATGAAGACAAATTACTTTCTAAACTCTTCAGTTTTTGGTAAACCTTTGTGGAGTTTGAAGAAATCTGATATCACTGCTTACATGACTTTTGGGAGCATGTGGGAGCGGGAGCTACCTTCTAAGATGGATGATATGTTTGACTTGCCACCCATGGACCGAAAAGATATTCCTGTCTTCTTGCTAAGTGGTGATGGCAAACTAAAAGGGGCAAGTCATGATAGTTATATGCTCCCCTTAGCATCTCATTTTCATAGTGCGATGACTTTGTTTGAAGAACATAGAAAGGAAGCATTTGGTAATCCACCACTGAGTCTGTGTAATACTGCCGATGGTTGTTCACAGGCACTTGTTTCTGCTCCTAAACAGAGTGCTGTGGAGATGTGTCCCCTTTTGGAATGTCATTTAGAAACTGAACGTGTGCTGAAATTGCCAGATGACAAGCTTGTCTCTGTCAGTACCTTAAAAGACTCATCTGAAACTGAGTCTCTAGGAAACAAGGATATTGCTGAACCAAATACCAATGAAATGGTTTTGTGGAGATCTCAATTTCAAAACCCTGTGCCAAAGCCTTATGACAACATAAATAATCTGAATACTTCAGAAAAATCACAAAAAGGGCTGAATAGTGGTTTAGTGGTAAAATACTATGCTGATGAACAGAATTTCTCCATTATTTTTTCTAAAGCTAGTTTTGGAGTTATTGCATTGCTATCAATTTCATTGGTATCTACCTTAACTGCACTGTGTTACTTAAAGCTGAGAGTTCCAATCAAATATGATAAAAATTTGATGGATTTGAGAGGGAGACAGTCTGCAGGTCCAAAGAAAAGAAAAGCTCGAAAGGCTGGAAATAATAAAGATGGTGGTGCTATTGGTAACAGTGACAGGGATGCTTCATCTGGAAAGGACAACTGTGAAGCTGATAAGATCACGCACATTAATAGCAATGAGAGATATTTATTTGTAAATCTTAACAAAGCTGATGATGCTGTTAATGGCCGTTGGGTTGGCAGACTTTTTGTTTCAAATTCTGAAATCGGCAGGGGGAGCAATGGAACTGTTGTTTTTGAAGGGGTTTATGATGGTCGTCCGGTTGCAGTCAAACGCCTTCTGCTAGCACATCACGAAGTGGCCTTTAAAGAGATTCAGAATCTTATTGCTTCTGATAGGCACCCAAATATTGTTCGATGGTATGGAGTAGAGCAAGATATTGATTTTGTTTATATCTCACTGGAGCGCTGTTCTTGCAGCCTAAGTGACCTAATTCAGGTATACTCAGATTCCCCTCCAATGTTATTGGATAATCCAACCTCAAACTCTGTAACTGAGCATAAAGTCCAGTTGAACTATTGGAAAGATAGGGAAAGTGATATTGAACTGTGGACGGAAAATGGGTTTCCTTCATCCCAACTCTTAAAACTGATGAGGTTAGCCAAGTTGCATTCTTTTGTTCCTGCTTCTATCCTTTATATGCTGTTCTTAGATAATTATATCATCTTGTTCTTTACTTATTGGACTCTGCCATAAACTTTGATAAATTTCTTGATTATCACTGTCCTTGTTTCTTCATGGATTTGAATCCAGCCTGCATACCTTGACAAGGTAGGGTTCAGATTAAATGCTGCTGATTCTTTATGCCATAATGTCTACTCATTGTGGTTATGGATTTCTTGCTGCTTGTTTTGCGTCCAACGTATTACAAAAGAATTGGAAAAAGAATACTAATAAGAAAACTTGTACTTATTTAAAGGGGTGGCAAAAGCCTCTTTTGCAAAGTCGATGAGGATATTCCCGTTTCACACAACTTTCAGGTTCCCCCTTCTTTCCTTACTATTTTTAAAGTGTATTGTTTCAACATGAAGCATTAATTTTATGTCATGGTCCCCTAGGCTGGAACAATCAAATTTTACGTTCTTCTATATGTTATTTTATCCATGAGAAAATTTTCTTTTCAATAAATTAATGAAGGCCTTTAGTTGAGTGTTTGACAAAAAGGAAAAAAATATATGAATTTAATAATTCAAGCTGTTACTTCAGACTGATCATAGAACTTCTAAGTCTAATGCACTCTGTTAACAAAGCAGAACTTATTACTTGGATTAATTTGAGTACGTCTTTTCAAATTCTAGAACTGAGAGGATCCTAATCAAGAAGGTACTTTTTGGTGTCCCGAGTTCTCTTCAAGTTCAGTATGGTTTCATTTGATATTTGGGGGCAACATTATTCTTTTCAGTCTCTGAAGGATGTAGATGATAACTAGAGAATTGACTAAGATGCTGTTTTCTGGCTCTCTTCTTGATGGAACATAGGAAATGACACTGTTATTAATAGAGGACAGAGAAAGTGCTACTAATACTAAGGTCCATTATGATTCCCAAAATGGTATGGACATTAGTCCAAAATTCTTAAATTTTTCAAAATCTTTTTGTGATTTATACCAGTGTTCCACACATTTAATTAAACATATGCAGCATAGATCTTGGAAGATATCAAAGCAGTTGATGGTTGTATCTTCAAATTAAGGAACATCTTTTTATTTATTTATTTATTTATTTATTTTGGGGGGGGAGGGGGTGGGGGTGCATTGGGTTCTTTACTCCTAGATGAATCAAAATACTACTTCCATACAAGGATATAACTTGCAAGCATTGTAAGCAGAATCGAATTGAATGGATCGGAAAACTGTTCATTAATTAATTTTAACTCGATACAGACCCTGAACTAGTTGGTGCGAACCAGTCCAAATCGTGCCAAATCATGTTGAACCACCTGGTTTGGTCCTGTTTGGGCCGGTTCGAGTGTGGGATGGGTGGGAGGATGGGCTGGATGGCATGTGGGCTCTTGTGAGCTTAGATCCTTTTTCCTTTTTTATTTTTATTCAAAATTATTTAAGTAAATACCATCCTCTCTCTTTTTTTCTCTTTTCTTTCTATTTAATAAAAATTTCTTATGGAAATAAGGAAATATGCCCCCTAATTGAATTCAACAAAAATATTAGAAAAATTAAATGCCTTAAGAATAAAAGGTCAGCTCTCCCTTTTAAGAACAAATTCAAAAAATTTCAAAAAAATTACAGTTTAGTGAATATCAAGTTAGGATACTATCACTCTAGATCAAAATTTCAATAAATCAGTTTAACTTAGAAATAATGAGAAAATAAAATATAAGAAAAAATTATCTTAAAATACAATTTGATATACTCAGGTATGAACAAGAGGACTATATAGACATGAATTATAATAATATTCTTTGCTGAATATATAAATACATTTTCCTCTATCCACATCAATTCTTGAGGCAGGTTGTGTGTAGCCTTGGTCCTTGTTTGATAGTACCTAGGTATGCTTGTCTTTCGAAATTATAATGATGATATATGGTCTATCACATGTGCTAGCTGTACCACTCTTGTTTTGTGCAGGGAAATATATACTACTCCAAACATCTTATTTTGATATTGGAAACTATTAATACTAATAATTGAATAGGTTGATTTTCTTCTAGCATATAGTTATTGTATGGCTAAACCTCTGCCATAATAATGTGCTGGATATAGTGAGGATGCAGGCTCAGTTGATCATGGGTTAGACTGAACACAGCCTGCTGATCATGGGTTAGACTGAACACTGAATCATATGCAACGACCATATGTTCTTGAAAGCAGAAGTACTAAAGTGATGCCTCAGACTGTATGATGTAAAGCTACCTCCATATGTTAACTATTCTACATTTCTCATCCCCATATTGAGCACTTGAAAGCCTTTTCAAACCTTTTTTTCTTTGAGCATGTCTCACATTGGACCAGAGTATAGTGCATCTCATGAGTTCTGATTGCCATGTTGGGAACCATTTCTTACCTTTTGGCGTCTACATATCCTTGGTTGTATGATAGACAGCCTGTGTTTGGTGATTTTATGGTGTAGAGAATCATGATAATCATCTTCTCCGAAGTGGTCAGAACTAGTCTCCTTGATTCATGTGAGCAGTGGTCTATGAAAAGCCATATCCAGTGTTGGGAGCTATCATTGTTATCTTCTTCTGAATGAGGCATCCTGCATTGTTGAGTATGAATGTCCTCAGCATCCATGAGCATATTATTGTGAGATTCTGAGATTCTGTTGCTCCACTGATGAAATTGTAGTTCCTAATTAATCTCTACCATTAATATTACCTCCTCAATTCCCTAGTATCCATCATTAGCTCACACTCATCGTCATAAACACTGTCACAAGTGAAACCATCAGATCCTTTTATTCACTATTAATCTTATGGCTCTTTAGGGTTTCTTTTGTGCTCTGCTGCTATCTCATCTAGATTCACAGCCATTGCCTTTGTAGCCAAGAGTCTCCATTATCCAATGGATTATGTACTTTATACAAATCAAGATCTTTTTAAATTGTTGCACTCATTTCCATCCAACCATCAAATCTTATGTTGCAGAGGTTAGTAGATTAGTCAATAGCCCTCCTTTTTGATGTAGCTGAGATACAAATTCATGCATCTGGGATAAAAGGGAGCAAAAAAAGATCACCCATCATTAGGTTTATTTTCTTTTGAGTTCTATCAGAGAAAAAAGGGGTTTACAAGTTTTTGTAATTACTTTCTGTTATTAGATGTTTAATCATAAGTTTGTTAGTGCTTTAACCTAATGTTCGGATTAAAAAATAATAGTGGTTCCTTTTCTTCTTATTTGGTTATAGTCTGTCAATATTTCAGGTCCTTTGATTGATCTTATGTAGAGGGGACTATCCCCACTGCAATGAGAATTTCTAAAAAAGCTGTACTTATTTCTTTATCAACTTATGGTCAATAGTGGATCCTTTTTTCCCATGAATTCCTATTTAGGGCCATTTCTGTTGTTTTTTCAAGTATTGGAAAATATATTCTTCAACATAATATTAGATATCTATATTCTATAAACAGATCAATAAGGAGCATCGTATTCTCTCTCAATTTTAGGTCAAGTGTATTCTTTTTTCAATTGAGCCATAAGTTTTATATCAACTGTCTTTTCACTTTGTACTTTGCTTACGCAATTTTGGTTTCAAATAATGTGGATCTTTACACTTTCTAATTTATGCTCTTGTTTGTGTTAGAGATATCGTTTCTGGTCTTGCACATTTGCATGAACTGGGGATCATACATCGGGATTTAAAGCCTCAGAATGTGTTGATAAGTACTGATAGGACCCTCAATGCAAAACTTTCTGATATGGGTATCAGCAAACGTCTTCTTGAGGACATGTCTTGCTTAAGCCGTCATGCTACTGGTGAGGATGCATTAGAACTAATCATCTTTGTTAGTGACATCCAAAAAGTCTCTTTTTGATGTATCCTGATCTTGAAATTCAAATGAAGTTCAAACTTTTGATGATATGTTATAGGGTATGGTAGCTCTGGCTGGCAAGCACCTGAACAGCTTCTCCATGGTCGTCAGACTCGTGCAGTGGACTTATTCAGTTTGGGGTGCATTCTTTTCTATTGTATCACAAAAGGCAAGCATCCATTTGGCAATTATTTTGAAAGGGACTTGAACATTATCAACAATCGCATCGACCTCTTTTTGGTGGATCATATACCAGAAGCTGTACATCTTCTTTCTCACCTGTTAGACCCCGACCCAAAAATGAGGTGAGGAGAGCTTCCAATGCTTTCAGAATTTCAAATTTTCATTTTCCATCTTTGATCTTTCTTTGCTTATCATATGTATTAAATGTTATCAGACCAAATGCAGCAGAAGTACTGCATCACCCTCTGTTCTGGAGTTCTGAGATGCGGCTTTCATTTCTTCGAGACACAAGTGACCGGGTTGAATTAGAAGACAGGGAGAATAAATCTGAATTTCTGAGAGCTATAGAAAATGCTGCACTGGTGGCATTTGGTGGGAAGTGGGGTGAAAAGTTGGATGCTGCATTCATCACAGACATGGGTCGCTATAGAAAATATAATTTTGATTGCTTGCGCGACCTTCTGCGAGTGATAAGAAACAAATTAAACCATTACAGAGAACTTCCGAAAGAGCTTCAGGTTTGCCTTGGCATATTGCAAAAATGTTATTATTTTTCTTATTAAAGCTTCCATGCAAATGCAACTTCTAGTAGAAATTTGATTTTCAATTGTATCAGATGATTGGACAGGTTCATATTTACAAACTGTAGATATGCCCAAATTAATTCCCCTCTTATTTCAGTGGTCATTTTTTCAAGCATTTTTCTTCTGTGAAAAAGATTTGTTGAGGGCCACCTACGTTCTTTTGGCCTTTGGACAAAAAAATTGTATTATAAAGCAATGTTTTAAATTCCGTGGGATAGGGGTGTTCCTGTTTCTCCATTGAATAACATGCCTCTCCGTCTCACATGAACCCAGTGGCCTTTCCAGTCAAGCACTCTCATAGCCCTTCTTTTTTCTTTCATTTCTTTCATTCTTTATTTGTTTTTTCCCCTTTCTTCCTTCTTTCTTTTCTCTTCTTCTTGATTTCTCTTCCTTCTTTCCTTCCCTTCTTTTTTGTTCTTCTCCCTTCCTTTCTTTCTTTCCTTTTTTTTCTTTCCTTCGTTTCTTCTTTTCCTTTTCTTCTTCTTGTGAATAGGTTTTGGGGTCTTGCCCCCATCTTGGTCTCATTTCTCCAAGGAAGGGGATGGGATGGGGACTTAAAACCTTGATATAAAGCAAAACATTATTTATTTGCTCTCCCAAGTCACACTAATGATATCTTAGCTTTTCGATGTAAAGTAAATATGGCTTGTAGTCACTTGAAAATCAGACTTGCTTGCCTACAATTTCTTTATGAAGCTTTCTAGAACTGTAAGGAAGGACTAAGGAGTTTAGAAGCTGGTTATGAGAGACTTTATTTTTTTTTGGGAATTTCATTTTATGAGTCCAGCATGGCTTCTTTGAGCTTGCTTTTCTATTTTGTTTTGTAGAAATATCTGTAATTTCTTGTGTATGATGCTTGCTTTTTATGCTTTTATTCTTTTAATGATCACAGCCACAGTTACTGATGGATGAGTCAATTTTATGAAGCAGATGTTTGCAATATCTGCGAAACTTTGGCAATAATTCAGATAATTAAAGGCTAAATGAATATTAAAAAACAAAAAGATGAAATTGGACCATTGTACCCATATAGTAATTTATGTAAAATGAACAGCAATGAGGCACCAAAAACAACCAATAAGAGTGCAACACCACTGATAACAGATAGCATCATCAATCTCTCTCTCATTTGAACTCTTTCTTGGAATTCTTTAGAATCATTTGGCCAGAGATAAGTTTGTCGAAGAATCAAGAATCCTTTAATAATTGAAAGGTTTTCTTTTTAAAAAAATTTCTTTGCTTGTAGTTGTTCCTTTTGCCACCTTGATTTGTAATTCTAAGTTCTGGTCGTGTCAGTCTGTGCTGGCCAGCCCATACCATGCCAGGACAGTACTGGCGCTGGGTTAGTATGTCTCCTGTTAATTTTTCTAATTTTGAAAAAAATAGGGGCCTTTTTTTTATTTGCTTTGGTTCAGCATGTTTTTGGCTGTTTGTCCTGTGGCCGTGGCACCTGGAGCCTTGATTCTAGTTATGATTGCCTATTGCCTTCCAAATCATCGATTGTGGTGTTATTCCATTGTGAGGATTATTTAAGTCTTTTTTCATTGAAATGTGTCAGCTGTAGAGAACAAAATAGCTGTGGACACTTCATGGAAGGATTTGTCGGCTTTTCTGATTGGTTGTTAACCTGATGTTAAACCTTCTTACTTTTATTGTAATATTTGGGAAACTGACTGTATTGTCATACATACCACCCTACACTAAGGCATGCACTGTCATATGTAGCATCTGTACTCTCCTGCATTAGCAAACCATAAGAATATGTGGGGGCATACTGCAGTATGCTCCATACTGCATCACCGATATGCCCCTGTACCGTGGTATTCAGAGATTATTCCTGTGAAGACAACTTTAAAGAGGTGTGATGCATATTATTAAACCTAAAATGTTAGTCTGGATAGGAGATTTACCTGGATGGTTGCAGTCTAAGCTCATGCTACCAAAATGTTAGCCTGGATAGGAGATTTACCTGGATGGTGGCCGTCTAAGCTCATGCAACCAATTAACTTGGAAAGAATCTAGATGGAAAGATGAGAAGATTTATTTTAACAAGATTTTAAAGGAAAAAAAAATGCAAAGTTTTTAGTCTCTGCCTTCATTCCTCTTTTCATGCTCGCTATGTTCCTTTTGGAAATCATTATATCAGGACAAGGATTAAGGAGGAATTCTCTGTTTTATTATTCATTTTCTTAATGTTTTAATTACAGATCTTGCTACTTCTAATAAATGCAAAAATAAAAAAAGGAGTATAAGAAAAGCATTCCAAGATGATGAACTAGTTGATATAAGGAGAAAAGGGCCAAGTTTGTATGGTTAGCTTGTAAAAGAGAAAGAACTGAAGAAGTTCATGTAAATGTTGGCAAGTACTTTTGAAATTTTTGTTGATCAAGGATTTACAACAACAGAGAAGATGTATGAATCTTCAAGATCAATAAGATTCTTGTTTATGATCTTAGTAATTGATTGTGCAAAACTCTTGCGTCTCATGCAAATTAAGGATTCAACATAGGTTCCATGCTCTTTTTCTTTTGTAATTGTCATTATGCCTATTACATTTTTGTTGTCACAGGGGAGCTATGTGGCTCATGTCTCAAAAAGCTACAACCATGATAGGCTATGTTACACTGCGAGTTGAAAATGTCCTAGGTAGCTTTTGTTTTGTTTATTTAGATGGTTGATTGCTGGTTGGTATGTTTTACTCATCACCAAGTTCTCACTGCAACTAGTCAGACAGCATCTAAAAGCTTCAGTGTCAGTTACCATAAATTATATAACTTGAATGAAAATACTTTTTCTTGTTTTGGACGAAAGGTTGGGCACACCACTGAATTCAAGTTAGATTTGTGAAAAAATAGGAACTCTCCCTACCCCAAAAGGATCCATTTATGTCATGATACATGCCACCTTTTATTCAGGAAAGAATCTGAAAAATGGCACAAGCAGATGGCAAAAGACTCAACTTCTTGACTAGGGTTTCAAATACTGGTAGCTGCCACAATGTTGTCAAAAAATTAGAGCATGGGCAGCAAGCAAGGAATTTTTGACAAAAAATTAGAGCATGGGCAGCAAGCAAGGAATTTTTTGACTCCTAACCTGTTCATGTAGTAGATAGGAGAGTGATGAAATTTCACCCTATTGGGGCTACAGAACGGCATATTTGGATGGGATAAGAAATGTGTAAAAGAAGTGATCTCTGTTGCTTTGTCATTGAGGAGCTCTTGTATGATTAGAAATGCATGTGACAATCCAAGGCGATAAAATCAGCTGCTTAAGCCCTCCACCAGTCACATGTCGCTATTTGGATGCTCATTATGTGATGGTTATGGTTGGGTTAGCAGTTTAACCAGCCAAAGAAGAGCCCATCAATGCCTCAAAAGCAGTCTGACATGGTTAACCATTTCATGAGCAAAGGTGAAATAAAGAGCAAAGGTGAAATAAAGTTAACCACCAGATCTCCATATTTTTATCTTTTCACCTACTCACTTTTTTAATGACTGTTTTTGATTAGGGATTTGTTACTAATGGTTTATTTATTTACCCCCTTTTTATGTATTTGGTGTTAAAATTCAGCCTAAATATATATATATATATATATATATATATATATATGCAGTTATTAACTGTTTGTGTTTAAATGTTTAACTGATTATTAATTTGCTGAGCTGCTTGCATAGTTGTCTAGGATCTGTTTCAAAAACTTTGCATGTGCAATTTTAAGAAGTATTACTTATTTAGTTGTTAAAAAAAAATTTATCCTATGTAGTATTGAACATGATCTAACAAATATAACGTGTTCACATCTTATTTAGTTTGTTCAAAGGTAATGTGCAAAATAGAACATTGCATGTAAATGGAGTTGCATTTGCTTAGATGAGGAAAAATAATGATTCACTTGCAAAGAAATCTTAGCATTTATGTTCTCACAATAAGCAAGGCACCAGTAACCTCATCTATAGGGCAGGTATTTGTTAAGAATCTCAATTTCGAAGTCTTTTTTTTTAATGGTTTTTCATATTTATATGTTCACTTTTTGTACTCTTTTATTTTCCAACCATCACAATATTTTTTTTTTATTGCTTCTAAAGCTTGCTTAACCACAAATATTTTTGTATATTCATACTTAGTGACATTTATCTACTTTGGTTTTACATGTAGAGCTGGTAACATGGCTAACCATCATTGGTTAATAAATAAATTGCAATTGGGAAAGTTGTTGCTTTCAATAGTTTATATTTGCACATTGGAAATGTTATGTAGATATGATTAGTTACATATATGTGATCATAATCACACTATTTCCAGCTAGTTAATTGCATGATTATCTTTGAGTACACTTGCAATAAATTAAAGACATTGTTTAGCTAGATAATTGCAAGATGTAACTCTCAATAAGATAATTCTTTATCTTTGATATTATATTATAACATATAATAATATACAATTTCTTTGTGTATTATTGGAAAAATGTTTTTTTTATAATAATTATATTAAAATATTACAATTAATATGTTATTGTTATTAAACTACTAAGTTTTGTACTATTATAAGATACATTATCTATAGAATGTTATGTTATTATAAGGTATTAAAATATTAAACTATTATGGAGTACATATTATTATAATTATCCTCTGCTATGGTATAACAGCTGCTTCAATTGTCATCAAAATAATTTATAATTGATACTACTTTAGTTTGTCATGTTAATGTAGCGTATCATATACTTGATACTACTATTATACCATCCTGACATCCTCTATAAACTATGTTATATATAATTTTGTAATATTAATGATATAATAGCAAATCAGTATATGTTCGTTTATAATAACAATAATTATATCTTTGTAATATTATCACAATATTATAGCAATATAATATCGGTATATTCTCTTAATAGAGTATCTCATTTTATTACTATTACACCATGCATTTTATATAATGCTAGGACATAATATTAATGCAATATGATTATTATAACTAATATATCACATTATAGCATTATTAAAGCATAATCATATTACATTATAGTGTTACTGATAAAGGATCTCAATCTCAATTCATCTTGATAGTACTGTTCCTATCCGATGAGATAATGAGACTTGCGATGCTCTTTGGACATTGATCCTCTCATGGATTGGTATGTATTAGCCATCATGGTTGGTACAGGTTGATGTCGATCTGTTCAGTGATTGGGTTTGCTAGCACAGCCTTAGTCCACTATAGGTCAGGTCATGGTGGTGATGCATTGAAGGTGTTGAGGTCCTGGTACTTGAAGCAAAGTTGGTCATCGACAGCATTGGTGAGGGAAGTGAGTGTGATGAGGAGCATGGGGAATTAGATGGAGTGGTCAATAACGAGGACCATGGCATCCCTGCTGACATAGGAGAGTTGGTTGTCATGGGACAGGGCTGGATATGACAGTTGTAACTGATATTGAGGTTAGAGGATGGCAGGTGATGGAGGTTGATCCCAAGAGATGAAGTTCTCTCACTTGATCTCATAGGATCGGGGGAAGGAGTTGCTGGAGTCAAAGTTAGAGGAGGTTAAGGGTTCTCCATGAGTGGCATAAGTGGCTTGGCTTAAGAGTTGGAAAGGAGTCTTCTGAGAGTGTGTGGGAAATAGGAGGGGCTATGATAGGGAATTGAGTTTTGAGGGTGAGATGTGAGCAGGGTTGGGAGTAAGTGATATATGGAATTGAGGAGGTCCCATGAAACTTTGGGAACATATGCAATGTTTGCTCCCTTTGCTCCCTCTTATTTTCTTTTTAAAAAAATATTTAAAATATATATTTTCATAGTAGGAGATCATCCTAATGTTGGTATGGGAGCATTTTGGGTACACCTTGACCTAGTCCTGGACTGATATGGCAACCAGTACCAAGATTTAAGTCATTTTTTCAAGAAAGGAGAGAGACCCACTTGTCTTAGAACTAATTATGTTGGTCCAAATTTTTGAGGATGCACCACTCATGATTCAAACCCAGAACCTCTAGTTTGAAATGTAGGGATATGACCACTGAGGTAATCTTTGGTTCATGAGATTCAAGTTCTTGTTACTAATTTTATGCTAACAATATGATAATTAAGTTATTAGTGATGTATTAGTATTGTATGTTCAGGTTTATATTATGAGCAATAATAATTTTGTAATTTTATTATAATATTGGTTTAACTATTATTCATAATGCTATTTTTTATGTAATGTAATTTCATTTACAAATTATTATATAATATATAATAATATAAGTAACTACTCACCAATCCTAAATACCTCTGAGCATGAAAACATGAAGACAAAAGGTTCATTATAACGATGGGTTTGGCCAAAAAAAAAAAAAAAAAGATTTTTTCTTTGAATGATCTGTACCAAGTTTGATATTTCATTGTTCTATCATGATATTATAATTCTATAATGAACGGATCATTAGTCTTGAAGTGACTGAAACTCTCATATGTCTATTACCATAATTCAACCTATGGTTTCAAAATGCTGCATTTGGGCCCAACTATGTAGTTGCACTTCATGTTGGATATTGCACTACATGCAACTAAGCAAAGTGCAGTATTTGTGCACTATTTGGAAATGGCATAGGTTCAATTACACGCCATTTCCATAAATAATCTGTTAGTTTTGGCAGTCATTTTATTTAAATAACTTACTTTTACAGTTTTACTATTTTGTGTAGTTACTTTAACAAGTTAGCATTTGATCATCTAGTTGCTTGCATAAAACCATTTAGGTGCTGAAGGGCTTGAAAGCATTTAGTGATCATTCACCTAATTTGGGAAGGAAAATGTAGTTCTTCCTAATGAGTAAAGGTGCAGTCAAAATTTTGTTCCTCTTTTTTGGGAAGGTGGAATATTTCAAGAGGTTAATGACCCATCAAATGCCAAATATACAAGGATAAACTAATGCAACTAGGTAATGATATCTTTTAATTGTTGGATGGCAAAGAGGGTCTTTTTTCCCCTCCAACTTTCAATTTCCTGTTGGCAGTTTGCCCACCCTTCCTGTTAGGGATATCAAATTTTAGAAGTTCGTCTGGAGTTACCATTGGGCTAATTTTGTGCAAACGGTCTAAATTGAGGTTTTGGCAAGGTGATCTATATGGGTTGATTCAAGGCATATGAAGATTTGTATCACGAGACAGAAAATAAAGATGGAGGAAAGATATATATAGAGTTGCAAGATAAGAAAAAGAAAATCTGGAGATATGATTCAGGTTAAAAAAGCTTTGGTTAAGGAAGACGAGATAAAAGAAAGATAGAGGAGCTATTTTAATGAATTATTAAATGAAAATCTTATAGATAATTTGCAATGCCTTAGTAGTTTCACTGAGGATAAAAATATCGCGTATACTTGTAGAATTAAAATATCTTAGGTAAAAGAGACTATAAAAAAGTTGAAAATAGGAAGAGCAGTGGAACCTAACAAAATTTCTATCGAGGTTTTAAAATGTTTAAATGATGAAATAACTTGAGTGACAAATTTATTTAATAAAATTTTTAAAACTAAGATGTCTAATAAATGAAGAGCATTATAGTTCTGATTTATAAAAATAAAGGTGACATTCAAAACTACCCTAATCATCCTGATATTAAACTCATGAGTCATACTATAAAAATTTAATAGAGGGTAATTGAACATATATTCAGATATAATACAAAAATATCAAATAATTAATTTAGTTTGATGCCAGAAAGGTCGATTATAAAAGCTATTTTTCTTTCTTAGAGGTTAATAGAGAAATATGGAGAAAAAAATAAGATTTTCATATAGTTTTTATTAATTTGAAGAAAGCATATGATAGAGTTTCTAAAAGTCTTATAGTGGGTGTTAAAAAAGGAGTGCCCATTAAATATATCAACGTAATAAAGGCCATGTATGATGGAGCGATTACTAATATAAGAATTACTGATAATAATACTGATGAATTTTTAGTTACAGTAAGTTTATATCAGAGATCTGCTCATAATCCTTACCCTTTTTCCATAAGATATGGATGAGCTTACTAGATATATTTAGAATGATATTTTATGATATATATTTACATATGATATAGTAATACTAAATAGAACTAAGGTTAGGGTTTATCGTAAGTTAGAATTATGGAGAAATGCATTAAAATATAAAGCTTTTAGGTTAAGTAGGACAAAAACAGAATATATAAAATGCAATTTTAGTATAATTAGAAATAAAAATAAATGTAAAGTAAAAATTAAGGATTATAAAGTTCCTAAAAGTAATCATTTTCAATATTTAGGATCGATTATTTATAAAAAAGAAGAGATTGAGGATGATATTGTTAATAGGATTAAAGCAAGTTTTGGATAAAAGGGAGAAATATATCTAAAATATTATGTGATCGTAAAATACCTATCAAGTTGAAGGATAAATTTTATAAGAATGGCTATCGTTTATGATGTAAATGTTGGGTAATTAGAAAATTATATGAATGTGACTGAAGTGAGAATATTGAGATAAATGTGTTAATACAAAAGCAAAAAGATGAAATAAGCAATGAAATCATTTGTAAAAGGATAGAGGTGACATTAATTGAGGACAAATTGAGAGGACGATGACTTAGATGATCTGGATATTTGCAATGTGGACCTATGGATGCACTAGTGTGAAAGAATGATTTGATGCATGTAGAAAAAAAAAGAGGTAGGAGTATATTAAAAATTATATAAAAGAAAATAATAAAGAAAGATTTAATATCTTTGTTTCTTACAAAAAAAATACAACTTTAAATTGAATAGGATGCAGAAAAAGGGCTTCAATAGCCAGTCCTACTAATTTGAGATTAAAGTTTTGTTGTTGTTGTTGTTGTTGTGATCTATATGGGTTGGTAGCTGTGAGCTTCACAACATGACTTCAGTCAATCGACAATGTTGCATTTAGCTCCTTGGGGTTGTAATACTAGAGTTTGAAGACCCACTGGGGAATTTGCATATTTTACTCCAATGGTGTAGGCTTGATTGGAATACGGGTGAGGGAAAGGAGGTTTTCTAATTACTTGGTGGGGGTTCTCTTGCAAATGTTCACAGTTGACAATCAAGTCTTCTGCAACTGGAGAGGAGAAAGGAGAGACCCTTTTACTGAAAGTTGAGTTGGTAGAAGTTTAATAGCATGGATTTGTTGGGAATGGATATTGTAATCTCTATCTAAAGGGAGGGAACTTAAGTTAAAAAGTCATATTTAATGTGCCAAGAGTAGGATGTGGCTGTTCTTAAATCACTATTCACTATTTTGCATGGGCACTTCAACAATGCAGACTTAGATGCCTAACATGGGTGACAAGTGTTTCAGTAGTCTTAACTTTTTTTTATACTTTGAGCAGCAAACACTCTAAAATGAAAAATGGTAAAATATTAAAATGTTCTGGTGATTATTATAAGGTGACTACTTTATAGCACTTCTAAATAAAGAATATTTGTTACCAAAAAAAATAGAGAATATTGAAAACTTGCGTTCGTTCCATGATGACATTACCTAACAAGAATAATAGGTGTAGAAATGATATACATCGCATGGATTTGTGCATTATTTGCTGATGGGTCTAGAGCATCCATTCAGTGCTGATTCTTAGGATTGTCTCATTTCAGTTTGAGTATCATCTTGCTGAATCTCAATTGTCTGCAAGTTTGGGACCACCATCATCCATGAATTGATACTTCAGCCTTTTGTATCTGGCTTGATGTACAATTTTATCTCAACCGTCTGATCCATGCTTATTTTAATAGTGTATTAAACTAATAACTGATTTCTGGGCAGATATTGACCATCTGGATTTAGATTCCCAATTTGAGTTTTTTAAGCAAGCGCCTGATCATAAAACCATATACATTGTTTGCATGAATGAGGGTATAGGTTTTAAGATGGTCAAAGAGGAAAGAATTAGATTGAAAAAAGGGAAGTTTCTACTAACATCTCACTCTTGTTAGACTTGTTCTCAGTGCAATAAATGAGTTGGGACTGAATTGTAGAACCCAGGCAGTCTCAGGTTTGATATGGCTCAACCAAACCTGGGTTTAGGCTGACTTTGTATCTTTAAATCTGCCTTCATGGAGCTTTGTACATGTTTTGTGGTCTCAATACCATGCAAGAACATGAGAGTTTCTTCTTTGACCTTAGTGAAAATGCAATCTGGAAAAGAGAAGTAGGTCATCATTTCACCTCTACTTCTAGTAGGAATTACTTCTTTTTTTTCCCCCTTGTGAGGGACGCTTATAAAATTCTTGTGTGTGTGTGTGTGTGTGTCTTAATTCTAAAGTTTCTTACTGAAGTTTGATGCTTTCCTAGCAAAGACATGCATGGTTATTCTGTTTGTCATGCTTGCTGTCCTGTGCTTTCTCCACAATCTGAATTCCTCCTACTGGCAGGAAATACTTGGGCCAGTACCGGAAGGATTTGACAGGTACTTCTCAAGCCGATTCCCGAAGCTGCTGATCGAAGTATACAAAGTTGTTTGCAGATACTGCAAGGAAGAGGACTCCTTCAGTAAATATTTTCAGAGCAGTGCGATATAAATATATGCATTCTGCTGTACAGTCATCTTCAAGAACTATATTTACTTGGGCTGGTCAGTGATCTTTGTAAAGTTAACCATATGTTGTAATGCCAACTATATGTTGTAATGCCAACTCTAAATGATGCCAGTGTACTTGACATTCAAAGGGGTAAAAACCATTATCTGTTCTCTTTAAAACTCCTTACGTGACTTGTAGATTATGGTTCCACCTGGTAATAATTGGAGTTACCAGCCACGCATGTATGGTTAATTATAGATTATTGGTATATTTGTATTGTAAAGCAGTTAGTGCTTCTGATGTTTGTGTCTGAGCTGGACCAACTTCCGGTTTAATTCCATCCTCCATAAGAAAACAAATCTGTTGCTGGACTGGATTACAAAAGTCGAGCTCAGGCTGGTCCAAGAGATTCTGACATGAGCTATATTCCAAGAAGTATTGAAAGGTTCCATAATGGTTTATCACCTCTTTGGAATTCCCCTGCTGATCTTGAAGCTGTGACGGTAAGATTATTTCCAATACCATGGAGTCTTTTAAGAAAAAGATAAGAATCTTGAGGTTTATGATCCTGATTTTAAAGCTGATATTGATGATGAGAAGATTTGAAATGACATAAGCATTCTTAGCACCAATTCACTGCTAGACCTGTTGTCAATTTTATGATGGATGCACTGGCCCGATGGTTGTGTTCGTTTTATTGGCCTTTTATTTTATCCTTCTGGTACATCCATCTGATTTAGTTTTCCAATGTCAGTCAAGGTCAATGGTTATCAACTGAGAGAAAACTAGTTTTATTAGCTATTTTAATAAGCACCTCGGTGAAGGATCATTAAAGTGAATGCAACTTAAGGATGAACAATTCCCTCTCGATGTCCAAAGAGGAATTTTATAACTTCAGATAGGACCATACCATCATCATGGAGAAGACTTGCATGAGCTTTGGTATCCATTACACACCGCAGATGGCCAACAATGGCTCAATGCTTCGCTGAAGTCATGTGGTAGATATTTATAAACATGCTGTCACCATTTTTTTCACGCAAATATCTTGCTTCTCATTCATATGATCAAATGAAATTTCAACAGCAGAAGGGGAAAAGGTTTAACGACTTAAATAGCGAACCGATCCGATGCAAGAATAGGACATTCTAGCTCACCTAGCTTCATGCACCAATGGTCATGAGGATTAAAATTAGAATTCCTATCAGAGAAGTTCCATCAGTAACACCAGCCCAAATTTAGAATTTTCAACTCTAAATATATTGCCACCGGTGCACACCACTCTATATTGAGTGTACCATACTATACCGATACCAAACAGGCTATAATGAAGAGCAGGGTCCCTATGATGGCAAACCTTGCTGCCGATAGTTACATTAAGGTTACCCTCTACAAGTGAGAAAAAACTATCGCTGCAATTTTCAACTAAATACATGTAAAATAAACGTAATACACGGACTGCAAATGGTAGAGCTTACCATCAAATATTAGAAATCCTATCTTTCATTTAGCTGTCAGCATAAGCAGACTTGCTAACATAAGAAATTCATGTTGAATGGTGAAACATCAGGAGCAATTTTTTTATGAACATCAAGCTTCTTGTGTTAGTTGTGTAGTAAGGATTTCTGGTACAATAATAGCAAACTTCAAATGTGGGGCCAGCTGTTTCAATGTCTCCAATCCCTACTCTCCACGTGGTGAGAGAGAGAGAGAGAGAGAGAAGAGTGGATTCTCATTCCCAGCTTTCTAAAAGATCCACATAAAATACAAGATTAGTTCAAAGATAAAATACAAGTAGTGGGAGTTCAACCATTTAGAGGCTAGATCAAGTATAACAAGGTTGATCAACTCGAGGATCAATCAAGTCCAAAAGAAAATTTAGAACAAGAAGATCCCAATCACATGGATGTTGTACCAGGTTTGGATTAGAACATGATTGAAGAACCAAATGATCTTAAAGAGACTGAGGAAAAGACAAAGGATACTATAGTTGATCTGGTTGTAGAGATCCAATTGAGGAATCAAATCATACAGATGATGCATATGCAAAACCTATTCAAGATGTAGATGTTTCTTGTAGAGACTTAGTTATCCATGAGATGGAGCTAGCTACTTCTAGAACTGCTCAAATAGAGGTAGACAAAGTTTTATTAGTTATTCTACTTATGTGTAGGTCATGACTAATTTTGCAGTGAGTAGTGATGGCAATTGAGGGTGATATTTGATTGTGCCAACTAAATACTACATGAAATCTCAACATAGTAACCATTGAGTCTTGAAAGAGTATTGAAGGATATTTTTGACTTCAATGCATGCATCAACGAGGATGGGCCAAGGAAGAAGTCATTCATTGTTCAAGCCTATAAGACTTCCATTGTCCAATTATTGATTTGACGAATCATTGCATGTTACTGTTACTATGGTCATGATGACAATGGCTACTATAGCATTTCATGATATTGAGAAATTTAACATTGTTGGTATGGCTTTCACAATGAGAGGGGGTTAAGAATCATGCTGAATCTTCTTCCTAATAGCATTATTTGCTGATTTTTTATTTTTATTTTTTCAGTGCCTCAACTAGAGTAGGTGTTAGTTTATATTAAGAGTTTATATTGAGTCTCAAATAAAGAAAATTTTCATTCTTAGTATTAGAATATGATGGATATATTATGATTTTGAACCATGAGTCATAAGCCAAGCAAGTTCTAAAGGGAAATCAAACTAGAATAAAACAAGCAGAAGTGCATTGTTGGAGAGGCTCAGACATTGAGGGATTTATACAGTGAGGCATCCTTGGTTAGCATTGTGGGAAGAGAGTTAATTAAGAGAATAGTTTTGGGGGTGGATTGCATACATTTTGAAACCTATATTTTTCTCAAAGATATTATTCATAAAGAATAGTTTTGGGCCAATCTTTAATAAATTTTGGCCTCTCCTTTCTCTTAGTAAGAAGTTTTCCCTTCAGAATTTTTTAATGCATTCGAAATATTAGAATAGAAGATTCCTTTAACAGAACAGCACCTCCACAGATCATCTGTCAAATGATCACCCCATTCAACATGCTGATGGGGAAGTGAGGGATTGGTGTGTTGTTGACTCCGATATTATGCTACCAATAAACTGAGCAGTGACCTGGGTGATCTTAAGCATTTACCTTCAAAAAAAAAAAAGATCATTTCTTTTCGCTTGCTCAGCAACAACCATAATCCTTGATAAAAATTTAAGCAACTAGACATAGACAAATTGCATTTACACTAGGACCTGAATAACATTACCATATCAAAAAGCCACAAATTTTACACCATTCAAAATTTGGTTTAAAGACAGAAAAATAAAAATCAATGATGATTGGAGTAGCATTTCCTGCAAAAAGAACTTCTATAAATTGGATTCTCATATGCAATGTTCCAGTAATACAAACAAGTTACCATCTCTTTGTCTATGCATACAATAGTGTAGGCTGACTCCTATCAGAGAAAATTACATCTTGAAAAAATAATCTAGATCACATATTTACAGTTACAGGTATATGGAGGGGGAAACTGAAGAAATGATATGACTAGGGGCTGACAAATTTATCCTCGCTTCCAATATCAGTACCATTGTTTGCTGCCTGCTGCATCTGTCTTCTTTTGGATTTGTTTTTCACATTTTCTTCCTTCTCATCAACAAAAGAGAGGAATGAGTGAAGGCTGCGAGCAGACCATGAGCTTCCTTGACCAGAAGAGTCTGTCTCCTCAAGGGGATAGTGCCGAATAAACTGGCGTAGCATAAGGAAGAAGTATATGATGAGAGCAAGTGCACATGCCATTCCACATATAAGAAACAGACCCCAGAAGCTACCAAGATCGAGTCGATCAGACTCCAGATCACTGCTTTGAGAGCTGCACAAACTTCTTGTCAGCCATTTGTCATGAATTCTTTGGAGATCCCCATTCTCTGACAGTGTAAGAATGGCAGTTGACAAGTCAACAGCTAAGGGGGAATCTCGTGGGAAAGCCTAGAATGAAATGATAAACATATAATGACTTACATTGCATGAAAGGTAAAAGAACATAGACGTTTTGGATATGAAAATAGACATAAAACCAAACATAGACGTAGATAGATCGATAGATAGATAGATAGATAGATAGAGAGAGAGAGAGAGAGAGAGAGAGAGAGAGAGAGAGAGAGAGGCTACAGAAAACTAGAAGACAAGACTACTTTTAAAGAGAACATCAGTCCTTTCAATGATAAGTGCTTTGCTAGCCTCGGTTACTTTCATCAAGAAAGGGATATGCCAAAAACCCTTCAAGACTGCTTGGCAGACCTGAAATATGCCCTAGTGTTAAGTGTATCCTTAGTCTTAGAATGTATGGGATGCCTTAAGAGTTTTACAATACCTTAACAAAAGCCTTGGAGACAACATATAAGTTAAGTGAGAATGAATCATAATCTTTACTATAGGAAAACACAAACATGCATGTAGGTACACAAACCTTATTCTCTCTACTTATTCCTTACACTTAATGCAGCAACCAAAGACCATAATCTTCCTATTTTGTGGAGTAATTCTATCCCTCTTTTGGTACAAGGGACATCCCTTCCAAGATTTATTTCATAGGCAAATGCTATTAAAGGTGCATTAAAGAAATTATACAGGCTCATGGGGGCCATAGCCCCCTAGCTCCCTTGGATCCAACCTTGAGAAGCTGTTTAGTGTGATCCTGGGACGGTGATAAGATTACCACATTTGGTATCCCTATTTAAGTAGTGATATAGCATCACTTTGAGTTTAAGATCACCATCCAAAGGGATCCTAATCCTACCTAGGGAGTAAAAATGCTGGATCATCGTGGTGACAATAATCTTTACCAAAAAAATTGGGACAACTTTATCCCTATATTTATCAATATATTATTTTCTATTATAATAATATAATATAATATATTTTTTATAATATATAAATATTATATTATATATTATAATATTAATAATAAAATGACATTAAAATTATTATATTAATATGTAACTATTATTAGACTTTTATATATAATATTAATGTAGTAATTAATACTATATTAATATGTCACTGTGAGTTTAAGATCACCACCCAAAGGAATCCTAATCCCATCTAGGGAGTAGAAATGCTGGATCATCGTGGTGACAATAATCTTTACCAAAAAAATTGGGACAACTTTATCCCTATATTTATCAATATATTCTTTCCTATTATAATAATATAATATAATATATTTTTTATAATATATAAATATTTATATTATATATTATAATATTAATAATAAAATGATATTAAAATTATTATATTAATATGTAACTATTATTAGACTATTATATATAATATTAATGTAGTAATTAATACTATATTATTATCTATATTTATGATGTATAATAAATATGTATAATAAATATTATTTTATAATGTATTATTATAATATTAATTATTATTATAGTATAATATAATAATACACTATTATATAATATACAATATATAATAAATAATATATATTTATTGTATTACTAATAAAATTACATAATATACTATATAATATATTATTATATAATATATAAAATATATTATGTATAGTGACATTTCATTCCCATGGTATACCAAACATAGTGATCTGAGATCATCAATGATCTTTTATCATTGAAATATCTCACAACAATCGAGGTGATGTTGGATCAAGTGATCCTATCACTGGTGATCCTATTACTGGTGATTAATCTAACGACCCCTGAGTATATGAATATCTCAGCCACATGTCATAAATAAAGGAAATTAAAAATATACCAAAGATAAACAATATAAGCATGTGATATGTTCAAGGCTATTCTACTAAGCTTTCATATTAGTTCGAAGCAATCAACTTCTATTCGATTTTAACATAATAAGTATACTTCTCATGTTTTTCCATTGTAATTGCCTCTAGGAAAAATTGTCCTAATTGGTGATTTCAGTTCCAATTCTTTGTTCAGAAAAGAGGATATTATAATGTAGATGAACAAAACCACAACTAGAGCCTGTAACATTAAAGGAGGCCTAGTGGTGGAGGGTGAAATACCGAATTAGTCTATTTTCTAAAACTAGATATCTCTTGGTACCAATTTCAGGATCTGAAGAAGAGGCTGAGCATGAGAGTATTCATGCCAATATTTAGAACAAGAAAGTATTATTGGACATCAATTGTGGCAACCTTGGATGAGGAAACCAGAGCTCAAGCAGCACACAAAAGCAAAAGAAGATAAACTATTAAGTTTTTCCCTTTTGAAGGAGTTTAGGAAGCCCCACCACACTAAAAGAAATGTCCTAGCTACAACTTTTTTCTTTTTGAAAAAAATATATGGACACATTTATTTCAACATAACGAGCATGATCACATGGATTGTATTGTAGAAACAAGAAATTTAAGTGCTTATTGTAAGAAAACTTGGAACATTGTCACTTTCATGATCATCTTCAAAATGCAATCAATTATCAAACAAGGAAATCTTACTGCAAAGCATATGAAGATGTTGAAAGACTTAATGACAACATCACATCACACAGCACCTATTGTTGCTCATAATAGTATGGGACATCATCCACAAAAATTTTTCTCATATTCATCATTTAGCACAAAACTTGGTATCCTTGGTTAAACCCTCTTCATTTTGTCATTATCTTGCAAGGCTTCAGATACCACCACCATACCTCATTCCATTTTTCACTGGATGGTATGGTATCAATATTTTATCAGTACCTATCAGTATGTTATGAAATTGACAACATTAGGAAAAAAGAAAAAAGAAAAACCATCAATCCAACTAGTATGATCCATAGGTCCTGTCGGTGTGCACTAGCATAGCTGGTATTTACTGATACGGATGGTTTCGGCATCCCAGCATTATATTGGTGATGGTTTCATTCCAGAACAGTATGATATCTATGGTACCATCAGTCTGGTGGTTTTTGAATCCATATTCTCTTATCATTTAGGGATTCTCATTTATCATATCGAAGTCTCCTATTGATGGTTAACTCATGTATGTATTATACTGATCAGAAGAAGATTTATATCGTGATCACATTCATGTTTCACATTTGATTTTCTTAGAGAATGTTTCCCACAATTCTTTAATTTCTGAAGTCATTGTTTTTATATTTCATTTTTTCCCTTACTTTCAGGTATAACCATCTTTTATTGCAAGAACAACGGCATCCAGTGCTGGTGAGAGAGAAACTTTCTGCCAGTTAACAAAGTTGTAAGCAGAGTACCAATCCATGACTACTCCATCAGCTATAGCAGGGGTTGTCCTCTTGAAAGAGTCCATCTTCCTTATGTGATCAAGCTATAGTGGTACCATTGATTATTGAGGTGCTATCTTTGTACTGCTTACCTCCAGATCAGTTTGATAGTAATCACCAAAATTTTCTTTCCAATACTATTAACTCGAACACCATTCCTTCTCCCTTCCAACATTCACATAACATTCCATGTGGGAATGACATCCTTGTTGGAATAGAGTGTGTACACCGAGTTGAGTTCGCTGTTAGAGAATGATATGTGGATATCGTATCTTATCCTCCTAATATCAATGGAAGTAATTGAGTTTTCTTCATGAAGCTAATGTCCGGCAGAAGTATAGAACAACATAAGAAAATACTAGCTACTCAAATTTATAAGCAAGAGCATTGAATTGACTATGAAGAAATTTTTTCTCTAATAACCAAAATGATAGAATACCACGCTTTCTCTGCAATTCAGCAATGGAATCTATTTCAGATGGATGAAAAGTACTTTCTTTTATGGACAGCAAAAGGAGAAACTAAACTTGTGACAACCTCATATATACTTCATGAAAAAATGTTTCTCCTCAAAAGAAGTCCCTTGGTAAACTAAAAAAAGCTCAATGGGCTTGGTAATAGGTATCAAAGGTTTAAATAATCATCTGGTTCCTCGATGCTGGATATATACTAAGTTATCATGAAGATGTGATAAACAAAACCAAACCATTGGATGATTATGAGACATAAGAGCATGAGGTATTCCCTTCTTGGTAATATTGACTTACTCTACTGTAACACTTTCTTCTTCTTCAAAAGAGATTAAGTCATTCACAATTGATGATTGGTCAAGTACATTTTTTTAAAAATTTTACAGAGTAGGGTCCATAGACTATTGCAACAATACAGCAATTAAGTTGTAAATGTTAGTTGATTCTTGAATATACGCAACTTCTCTGACTCCTGGCCCTCAAGTTTAACACAGGTTACATGTAAAATTCCTATAACCATTAAAGTTTAAGGAAAAGAGAATACATAGAAAATCTCCTGTTTCTTTGACAGTTAAAAAAATCATATTATAGCCTCTATAGCTTATACAATTTAAATTTAAGCACAAGACTATATCAAAAATAAAAAGTAAGCACATCTGAATTTTTAAAATAGGATAAGAGACTTACAAATCCCCAGCCACTTTTGGTAAATTCTGAGCCTACAGTAGCAAATCTGCACTGGGTGGACAGAAACATCTCAATATATGGTCGCTCATCTATCACAGCAGCAACGCCTCCATTGTTAGGGCCAAGTTCAAGGTCTCTAGCGTACTCTTCTGGAGTGCCAAGAGCTTTTAGTCTGGATCTAGAAATGCCAAGCTCAACCAGATAATTTTCAGTGAATGAACCTACTTGAATCCCAATAGGTTCATTGCTATGTATTAAGTTATCAATTCCTTTGACAGGAGATGAGAGTTGTTGCACAGTGAGAATTGAAGTCAGACTAGCCGTGTAGCTAGACTGAATAATTAAAACAACAAAAAGCCAAATTATCAGCACTGTACGCCCTAGAGTGCTCACAGTATTCTCTTCTGGGAAATCAAAAGAAAGAGATATAAGTCAGTCTAAAGAACATTCATTTGATTCAGAAAGGATTATAAACAATTTAAGTTTACTTACTATGGGCAAAAAACAAAGTTGACAAGCTGAACCTGCCAAGAGACAACATCACGCTGAATTAGATTCTACATAATTTCAGAAAAGGAAGATTGAGTGGTTTGATCAATACCTACTGATAGATATGTTTAATAAGAATAGATGCAGACAGCGTAGAAAAGCAGGGGAAAAAATGTTAACAATGATATCTGGTATAGCAAATAGACCTTTACCCAGTCATGCTTCTTTCATGCAATTTTGTTCCATTTAGGCACAGTAAGGAACCATATACATGCTAAGAATTAAGCAATTTGGGCATAATAAGCATTATTTTGAGACCATGATGAAGACAATTAGCTAAAATGAAAACTAATGGTTGTAAATCTATCGGTATAATATCATTTTGAAAAAGATTTCCATTTTTATATATCATCTAGATTATACAATGTTTTTCTGATTTTTTTTTTTTTAAATATAATGTTCCATTCAAAACAATGTATTTAGGGTTTCAAGTGTTGGCTCATGCAAGTTTATGCTAGGAAGCACAAGCCATACTAGGCTAATACCCAAACACACCGCTCAGTCGGCGCAAACCAATACTAACCTAGTGCAAAGCATCGGCATTCCACCATAGCATATCATAGGGTTATAAACGGGTTGGGCTGAGTCAAGCCACGCTTGATCCCAGTTTCATTCTCGCTTGTTATTTGTTCCCACTTGTTGACAATCAACTTGGTCTTCCATGTAGCAAACTCAATGGTTTTAGACCCAACCAAACTCCCCCACCCCTATTCTATTGCATCAAACAAAATTTAATTGATTTTCTTGATGCTGGGTTGGGTCCAGGCATGTCTCTAATTGATCCACAAATTATATCAGAGATCAAAAATAGAGTCTATACTCTTTGCTTTCACTTCCTCTATTCTCTATCTTCTATTATTATACTCAAACCATGACATATACCCTTTATTTATAGTAGTGCATATATCTTTATTTGAGTAGGATTCTTCTTTCGGCTAAAAGAGGAAAAGGTACAAATTTTTTGCTATATTCTAGAGGTCTACTCGCTTTATTTTAGTAAGTTTCAAGGTTCGCTGTACTTGGAATCCGTACTGCTTTGGAACTGGACTGGTACAGTTTAGTACAAAGCGTATCATACTGAACTGATAGTGTACTGGTTAGGTGGACTTTCTAACCTATGAATGAAGTTGAATTAGGTTGTTTGGTTTGGTTCAATACACTGGTATAAAGTCGATACAGGTGGTTCAAAGTGGTACGGGCGGTTTGGGTGGCTCATCCCCCATACCAAATTGGGAGGCCGAACTATTCCGATTTCAGGCCGGTTCGGTTTGGTACACCTTTAATCATCTGATTCAGGATGGTTCAGTTAACCTTGGTAAGTTTCTCCTCCTAATTAAAAGATAATGAAACTTCCATCCTTTTATGCTAGTGAGTTCTAACCTAAATTAGATTAAATTTCTCTCCTAATTAAAAAAAAGAATATAAATTATAAAAATAATAAAAATACTTAAAAATTTTTAAATCAAGTCAGAAGCTAGATCTTGATTCTTACATCAACTTTATCTATGGTCGCATCACTAAATTCTTCACAGATTAGAAATTATGGCTTTCCCAAATTTTGGTCCTTGATTGAATCTTAGATGTGGTAAAGCTTGCTTTTGAAGCTTGCCCACTCCTCCTTATAATAGCCATGGTAGTCTACATTAAGTCTAGCAATTCTCTTAAAACATGGCTCCTTTGACTTAGATGATTTAGAACTTGCTAAATCATATTTAAAAATAAAAGAACGCCTACTTCCCTATCCCATGATTGAACCAATTAACTTTGCTAGAAAATTGACCCTTATAACTGATTTGAAAAGACCGAATCCCCTCATATCTAGTTTCAATGACCTTCCTATCAACGATGCAAGCCTCATCTAGCATCCTTTCTAACTCCATCCATAGAACATCCATATATGGTAGTACTTGTTTTTGGCCTTGATTATCAATCCTAGATTTTGTTTTTTTCCATCTTTTTTTATTAGCAGTACAGCCGATGGCTCTCCCTCAGTTATGATCTGGGCCGATTGATCAATGACTAGTGTTGAGAGCCCTTTTCCACCAAATGTCAATTCAGAAAGACAAAAAGCTTGAAATATAAAAGGTAGAAATAAGAAGCACCCAGATTAAGGGAGGAGAACAATCTGATCACATTAAAATACCAAAAATATACAAGGTGATAACTTCTTTTGAAAAAATAGGGTTTTTGGCATATATGTGTTAATTCAAAGAAAGCATTGGCATGATGTCATAATGAAATGAAAGGCTTAATAGCTACAATAGAACAAAGCCTCTTTAAAATAATTCATATATGAGACCATGTAGAAGCAAGTGCTTAATTAGAAACAATAGCACATTAGACATGATTATATTGCATTATAGCCCTCAGCATATTACATGCATATCATACATGATATATGTTGTTTATTTGTAGATAAAGAACCATTCTGGTCCACATTTCTGATGGTGGTGCAACCATAATAGAGTTCTTCAACTTGTCTTAATTATGCTCATTGTCCAACTCTAGATGATCTGATTGGTGAGAGCAGGAAGAAAATTCCTTCAATCTACTCCTCAAACTTCTTGAAAACACTAATAGGAATTTCAAAATTAGGTTTTTAAGCCCTTTTAAATTTTGTTAATGAAATAGATAACAGCACTTCTTATTTATAGTGTTAAAATTTAAGTTCTTAGTTCCATATTGGATTTCTCTTCTGGTCAAAAGTGGTTAGAGTTTTCCTAAAATTGTTAGTATGAAATTCAAGTCAAGACTAAAATCATCCCAGCATTAGATTTCAACTCTTACATCAAGTTTTCCCTATATTGTATTGCTTAATTCTTCCCAAATTGAAAAATAGATTCAGCCAAAATAATACTAAATGTTTTAATTTGACCGGCCTTCTTTGAGGCCTAAATGTCATTGTAG
The DNA here is from genome assembly GCA_017589505.3 of Metroxylon sagu. Taxonomy (NCBI): domain Eukaryota; kingdom Viridiplantae; phylum Streptophyta; class Magnoliopsida; order Arecales; family Arecaceae; genus Metroxylon; species Metroxylon sagu. The sequence goes on along the minus strand of JACVBY030000634.1, from coordinate 457,397 downwards.
CCTCACATCAATGAGGTTTGGCAAATCTCTTGGGGGTCATCACAGTCTTGTAGATCTCAAAAAGTTATCCAAAGTAAAGTTTGTAATAACATGTTAAAAAGATATGGCCTCCGAAAGTTCGGCTTCAAGATCGAATCCTAGATATAGCAGATCTAGTCCAGAACCCCACCTAGACCTTACCTAAAGTAGCCAAATCGGTCCATGGTGGCTCTGGTGATCGTCTTGAATCATGAAAGTAATTGAAATTTATTAAATTACTTCTAAATTGACAACAATATTGAAACTTCAATAGCTGACTACCTAAGTAAATTGAACTGGTACAAAATTTTATATTTCAAAATCCATCAAATATAGATGGAAGTAACCTTCTGGACAAATTGTTATGAACTTAGAAGTCTAAATGACAAAAAAAAGCATTACCCAATTATAGCAACTTTGACCAAACGCTAGACATCAGCTAACATAGGACTTTATAACTTATGATGTACAGCTTCAGATTTGAACTCCCAATATATGATAAGCAAAATAGCACTCTATCTGCTGCTCCATCTAACATAATACTTAGAATTCGTCTCATCTACATCAAAGCTGATCTAGCAACTAATTGCATGGAACACCATACTAGTGTGTACTACCCCATACTAAGTGTACCATATCATATCGGTACCGAACTGAGACTTGATACCATATGTACCGAATCACGACTGAACTGACCTGCATACTGAGTGTACCAACACAGTACCAGTGTGGTACCAGTATGGAGTCTGATACTCAACAATGAACCTTGCTTAATTGTTTAGCTTCAAGTTATTTAGCTTCTTCAGTCTTCAAAAAACTCTCGCTTTCTTTGCTTTCATTTTCTTGCCTCCAATTTTGCTCAACCTTAATCTCCATCACCAACCACAATCTTAAATGTTTCTTACTAGATCAAGTTACGTGGGCTTCTACAATCCTTTGCTTATAAAATACAAACTAAATTTGCATGAGTATCAAAAATTAATTTTTCAATTTTTCAGAAAGTTTTCAACAGGGAACCATCTGATGGATTTGCGTTGATGAATATTTGTTTATCCAGAAATTCTACACAAGTTAATGTTGTTCAAAGTTGCTCTTGTCCCTCCCCACTATTTTCACCATCCATATGATTTTACTGATTGCTTGTTGCTGCCACTAAGATGCACATGTCCATCAATAAGCTAGGTCTATCACAATCCTAATCACCTATTAAACTTTACCACATGAAGACAAAAGTTACAGCATAAAGAAGGATTATGAGCAGAGCACAAGTTACTTTCCTACATTATTTAAGATACAATAGTATCATATAACTGTTCGTTGGACTCATCAAGTTATTTTAAAATGACTTTGGAAGCATATTTGATTTATCTTACCTAGTAGATGACAGCTATTGAGGACCAATGAATAAATATTGATCAAATAAGACACATCTTATTTGTTTGAAAGGGATATGTCTAGGTGAGTGGCTGTCGTTTGTGGTTGAGTCAATCTAGATTATGCTTATCATGATGTGGTGTATGGTCCTTGGTAGGAAGGACCTTGTCATCCAAATCCCCATATACACCCAAGGTGGACACATTTTAGAGATGATCCATTAATTCTAACCATCAAAAGGATCTGACATCTAGAGTGGAGGTGGGGCTATTTGATTGTGGCAGAGAAGCGAAGCTGTCAGATTGCTGGCAAACTTGTAATTTTGGGATCTAATTTATCAGCACTAAGAGATAATCCTAGACTTTATTAGCACAAGAAGTCAAATATAATTTGCTGATGTATCACAATTCAATCTTATTAAATATATACATTCTGCTTTATATTTTTTCCTAAAATAACAACTTTAAATTTTTGGCAACAACCAGAGGGCTGATGAGCAGATCTAATCACTTAATAATATATCATGTGTTGTCTAAGCAGATATACATCACATACTGGAATCATAAATTTGAACATAAAGGAATTTATTGTAAAAACTTACCAGAAGATGGTAACTACTTGTTTTTTTGGAGGACCACGGAATTGATCATTGATCCTATGCTCAAGAATCCAAACCACTACTCCTACTACAAGAAAGGATAACCCTGTGACACACCACATTTTCACAGTAAATGGCTGCAAGAAAGCCCAAGCATCTGAGTGGTGTTTTTTAACAGGGGCCAATATGACAAGCCCAGACTCAATAAATGGCTGTGTAAAATCAACAATCTTTGTCCGGTTTGTAACAATGGCAATGTCACCAATAGCAGCATCAAAGTCCTAAACCATGTAAAGGAACAAAATTAGGATGATTGAACCATTTATTGCTTTTGTCAAGCATAGCCTTGCACTCTTATACATTCTTGTTGATTCCAAAAAAGAAGGTACTAAAGGGGAAAAAAATTATACTCACTCCTGAAGCAACCATTTCCACAAGCTTGTTATAATTCGGATTCTCATGCCCATCACCAAAAGGTATGAACTTAAAAGGAACAGGATATGGCAGCAAGCTTACAGCAGAAAAAAAGACATCTATGCAAAACCCCTTCATTGTGTCAGTTCCTGGCGTTTCTGAGACAAAGTCCAGGTAACCAACTCTCAAGGGAACTCCAATTCTCAACTCTCTCCCGTTATTAGGAAAAACCCATCCACGAGGCTTTGTTGTTGTTTCTCCAGGCCAAATGACACTGTAGAGCTGCTGGTTTGCACTGGAACGATTTGGTGGCTTCATATATAGTGTTTCAGGTGACATAACTGATAACCCAGAGTAATTTGACCAGTAACCCACTGTTCGCAATCCACTTCCTATCACATTAAGGATATCATATGCAGGGCGAACGAGGTTCCCATCAGAATCAAACTGAATTTGGCCAGTCACACCAACAAAATTTGTTTTATGAATTTTATCTAGCAAAAGATTTCCCGCATCAAACATGCTCATCACTTCCAGATGTAAGACTCCTCCCTCAGCATCATGCAACCTTGAATCATTAGAAAATGAAATCACTCCACCATCACTAAAAAAAGAATCCAATGCATGGGCAATTGTCCAAACAGCATCATAAGCATATAAACCATAAGAATTAAACCGAAAATTTTCACTAGCCTCTTTCTTTGTCAACTTGCTCCATTTAGAAGCTAAAGCATTTTTCTTTTCTGAATCTGCTGTACGTTGACGCAATGCAAGAACTCCCTGCATCATCTCCATACTTTCTGTATAGAAAGGCAATGAAGAATCCAGTAGTGAGGAAAGCCAATCTGTTGCAATCCAGACATAACCATTCGACATCATTTTAAGATATTTGGCCACTGAGAAAACCATGAGTCCTGTGACTTGATTTACATGTAGAACAATAACCCGAGGTCCCCTTAATGCCACCTTGACCAACAGATCCATTACATCATCTCTAGTGGCTTCAGGTCGTAATGCAGCTTTGTAAGATATCCTGCAGCGCTTCTCCACCAATTTATCACCAAAGGCAGCTACCCCATTCCTACCATAATCATCATCATTGTAGATCGCAATTACCCGCTTCCACTGGTAATAATCAACCATCTCAGCTATAGCAGCCATTTGAAACAGATCGCTCTGTGTGGTTCGAACGAAAAAGGGATACTCAAGTGATGTAAGTGTCGGATCTGTTGCAGCAAAGGACAACAGTGGGACTTGGAGCTCATTTGCTACATGTGAAATAACATGAGCAAGCATCGAAGACTGAGGACCAACGATTGCAACAATATCTTTCTCCATGAACTGGTAAGCTGCCATTGGCAATGAAAGTTTGATTGTTTTACTAGAATTGCTTGCATTAATAACATATCAAAAAACTGAGACGATTGATTTATAAATTAGAAGCAGATAGAAGAACTGAGATGTGGTACCTTCAACAATGCCAATGAAACCATTACAACTGGTGTCCTGCATTTCAATGCCCAGCTTCGTGCCTTGGAGAACTGATCGATCGGAGTTGACATCATCCACCGCAGCATCGATCGCAACCTTGGCGACTCTTCCAATTGTCGAGTTGAATGTGAAGAGAGCTCCAATGTGCACAACAGCAGGTCTAGAAGATACATTCCTACTGACTCCACTTGAAAACAGATAAAAATAGAGAGCTAAAAATGGAAGCAATACCACCTTCATGGTGTAGGCTTATGTGATATTCTCTGCTTGACAATTGGAACGCTGCCCAGAGCCCATCATTAAAAAAGAATCACTAAGTGCTCAAAAACTAAAATATTACAGAAATAAAACCATCAAAAAAAAAAAAAAAAAAAGTGAGAAATAGAAGAATCAATAACATAAGACTGCAGGCTATAAAAAACGAACAAAGTACAAAGAAAAACCAAACATAATAAAAAGCCAAGAACCAATCGATAGTTTATATCGATGGAAAAAGCAATTCTCACACGGAAGATTTTATATTGATCGACAGAAACCACAAATCTTTAGGAACTAATCACATAAATGCGTGAAAACCCAAAACTCTTCAAGGATAAACAAGAATTATACATTAAAGCTCTATGAGACACAAGTAAAAGAAACTAAAGAAAAGGGGGAGGAGTAGGCAATTAAAATACCTGCTAAGAGGGAGAGTAACCTCTGTCAACAGGGGGAGTGAGTGGTTCACCCCAAAGACCGGAAGCTGAAAGGAAAAGAAAAGGTGTGATGAATTGCATAGAATGGAGGCCAAAATTCACATGCCCTCTTGCACTGAACACATGAATCTGAAGGAAATCAATGGTGAAAAGGACAGAGAACCAACCCAATAGCATGCAAGGAGAAAAGAATGAGATTGAATAATTGACGTGCTGGCAGCTCGACATTTTGTTTGGAGGAATATACCACTGCTGCGTGATTGAATCCCATACGATCACAACTCAAATGATTAATTTTGTGGTTGAGTTTGGACATGGGAGGAAGAATGTTGGGAAGATGGCCAGTAACGTCTAATCTCCACGTATTCATCGATGCTGATGGATGGTGACCTGCAATTAGCTGCTCTGACTAGAAGGGCAAATAGATTTGTGTGGAATACAAAATATAGCAGGTAGATAATGTTAGTGAGTCTGTGCCACAGAATTCACGTGTCGTATTACTGCCTGCGGAAAAGAATGAATGATGGCCACTGGAAAAGAGTTGATAAACTGGTGATGAATTGAGTGGTAGCAAGAGGCATTGGGTTTCGATTGGTTGATGGAAGGCCGCCGTAGTAGAAATGCCACAAGAGATGGGATGCGAAGTGTGCGAATTGCCAACCTCGAAAATTAGATCCCATAGAGGGTATGGTCACCATATTTACACATCAAGGTGGGCCATCGGCTTTCATTTCTCTCCTCATCTCCACATGGCTTTAAGAACTTGTCGATGAAACAAATAATTTATGCCACCTTTGCGTATAGATGGCAAATATATTTAGAATATTGTGAGAACATAATGCGCAGCACGTGCAATATTTAGTTAAAATATCTTTGTGGGTGCCCGCATGTATGTTTATGGAATGGAGGTAACGCGTTTCTTATGCATATCCATTTCAATGTCTTCGTCTCATCCTCTGGCTCGGTCTCGGTTAAGTTGGACGGCTCATGCCTTCACATTTACCTGACGGCATTGCATCGCTAAGGGCCAAATGAAATCCGAACGATACAGGATCACGGATGGAGATGAGTCATTTGATATGCACGAATGGAGGTGAGTCTTAATCCAAAACCCTTATCTGTTCGTTATATTCAAAGCAAAAAAATGATTTGAGCCAGTACAAGAGAGCCCACCTCCAAAAAAAAGAGAGAGATAGAAAGATAAAATAGAAGAATACTTAGGTAATACACTGGACATGAGGGCGTATTTGATATGTACGCTGGATTAAGGTGGAATTGGATTAGCAATGCAATATCATCAGCTTTTCAATCTCATAACCCTCCCCCTTAAGTTTGCTAATACAGGCCTTTTAGTCACAGAAAATCAATATTTTGATGAAACCCATGGCATATGACTCTTTTTTCTTCTCCTTCAAACGTTGGATTGAATCTCAATCCAATCTATCAATCCAAATGCGGTCTATGTTCTATCCCACATTATATGCCCATGATCCCATGATGGGTTACGCTAATGTGGACTTCTCAAGTTAACCATAGCCATCAGATACGTCAAGAGAAAGAAAGGAGAGATAATAGGATAGGAGATTAGCTCCTCTATTCTTCCTTCCAAAGTGATACTACTTGCCCTTCAAATTGTAAAAATTTTCATTATTGATGGACCTGTTTCTTTCTTAAATTGCAAAAATGGCATAACAAATGATTATTGATTATTTAATTCATTGAGGGAGTAAAAAGTTTCAGCCCTCTAGAATTAAGAGTTGATGAAAGTGGGTGGGATGAAACAAAAGAAGCAGAGATGAAGTCTCTTAAGCGAACGACCCAACAAAAGATATTAATGGATGATGGTGACCACACATTAGGTAACTACCCTATTTATTAGACTTAATTGGGATATTTAAAGAGTATTGAGCCCATCACTTGCTTGAAAAGGTTTCAAAGGTCTGCCTGTCTCACTTGATGCACTCCAATAATTTTACACTATATAGTTGTAGGGCAAAAACAATGGAGCCTATGACACATTGGTAATAGGTGTTTTTCCAAGGTAAAAGTCTAAAGGCATATTCATTGCATGATAATTCAAGCAACTTAAATAGGTCATTCGATGACCCAGTACAATTATATTTTCAACAAATTTGGCAATGAAGCAGCATAAGATACTAAAAGGTTGCACTACCAATTCTAACAAGCTTTCAAAATGGTTAGAATAATGCCATGGAGATGATGAATGTGGGGTTAAGAGGGCTCTCACAACTTGTGAATCACTAATGAATGCACATTTGGAAGAGCTGTGGTTTAAAAGAGTTTGTAAGCCCTTCAAAACAGCAGACACTTCTCCTGAAATGGCATCTTCAAAAGAGGCCTTAAAAGCACTACATGAGATGAACCTTTCACTAGAAGTTCTGGCAAAGATTCCCAACTTCAGATCCTTTCTTTACAAGCCATGTAGTTTTTGGAGCCATCAAGAACTCCAAGAAATTAATTAATCAATTAATTTTTTTATTTCATTTTTAGTGTTGGTTCATCTTAGTTATGTTTATGCTCTAGTAATAAAAATCTAATGCCTGTTGGACAGATATCTGCAACTGCTATTCAGTTTTTATTTTTAATATGAAAGAGTGACAGTGACCTTTTTATCTTTTAGTAGGACAAAGAGAGAGTGATGTAAGGCATTTTATAGGAGAGAGTTTTTATGTTAGGATCTTGAGAGAGTTCTTTTGACTGCATGCTATTCATAAAAAAATAAGAAATTTATTTTCTCTCCTATATTTTGTTCTTCTGCTAAATTATTTTTTAAAATTTTTTTTGTGCTTGTCTTGGATCTTGAACCAATGCATTGGACCTACACCAAAAAATATTATGCTCTCTAAAGTAGCATAGCCACAAGTTTTGAGATCAATGGTTCATATGTTTGTGGCATATTTTGAGATCGATGGTTCAAAAGTTTATGATACAACATTATTGAAGAGCTTTTAGAAGTTTATTTTGTTAAGCATATGAATTTTAATTAGAGTGATTCAATAGATGAATTATCATGACTGATGCTACTAGCATCTCTTTGATTGGAATCTTAAAATTGAATGACCTAAATTATTGAAAGTCTTCCATCGAGTCTTATTTCATTGAGCAAGATTTATGAAAGATTAAGAGTGGGACAAATATGGTGATACCCCTTGAAACTAATGATAATGTAGAAGGAAGAAAAAAATGAAAGATTAAAACTGGAAAGGCCATGCATATTTTTTCCAAATCAATATGGATAAAGATAATCATTGAAAACAGCATGAGATATTCTTACAACTATGCACTCAAAATCTAATTAAGCATTGGCTTCAATTTTTGCAAAATGACATTGATGCTCTCAAATTAAATAATTTTATAATCTCCGCATATTTTTCTTAAAAAATTATTTTATGAGCTTAAGATGCTTGATAAAAATTCTCCTTATGATAAAAATAAATAGCATAGGCTACTAGTTCATGGTTTGAATAAAGAGTATTATACTTATATAGTTGCTATCTCTAGATGGGTTAAACAACCTATATTAATAAAAGTAGAAAATATACTTATTAATTAAAAGCACTCAATGCTTAGATTCATGAATTAACTAAATCTCCTCAAAAGAGCCTTTGTTAATAGTGAAAAGAAAAAATGAAAGCGGAGTATAAATTTAAAAATTTAAAAAGAAAATCAAATCTCTATAAAGAAATACAAAATTAAAGAGAATTGTTATAGATGTGAAAATTTAAATGACAAAATTGAGGATTATAGGGTGAAGCTAAAATAGTCTAATTTTGTATTGACTACTTCAAATCATGGAAGAGAGAAGTAAATTGATAGTTAGCTCTTACTACTATTGTTGATGGTAATTATCTTAGTTGTTAGCATGCATTTGTTTATGCTTTCTGACATGTTACATGTGATAGATATTGATTTTGATCATGATTGGATTTGGTGTTCTAATCATGCTATAGATGTGAAAATTTTAGTCACAGAATTCAATATTGTAAGGTGAAGCTACGATAGTCTAAATGAACTAATAGTTAGGCTCTCACTACTTAAAATTATTGATGCCAATTATCTTGATTGTTAGCATGCTGATATTTTTGCTTTCTGCCATGTGATCGATATTGATTTTAATCATGATTGAATTAGGTATTTTAATCATCTTAAGCATTACACAGTTGACTTGTGGTATGCTAGATTAGCTTATATAAATTATGAAAGGCTTTACGATATGCAGAATGAAAAAATTGTAAGCTTCCTAGGATGAAGCTAAATACTAGTATTATGCATATTGAATGCTAATTTGGAAAGACGTATAATATGCCTTTTAAAGACCACAACAAGATTTTCTTAGCTATTATTTTTGATATATTCAAATCTCACTACGAGGATAAGTATTACATCTTTCACTTTTATGAGATACATAGTCACCTTTATGGATAATTTCTTAAGATACACTGATGTTTATTTTGTTAAAGAAAAGTTAAAAGTGTTTGAGAAATCTTGTCGATTCAAACATCTAACTAAAAATCTTGTTAAATTAAAAATTAGCTGCTTAAAACCAATGGTGATGGTGAATATCTTTCAAAAAAAATTTTATGTGACTAGTTATGACATATATAGATATTTTACTTATTGAGGCACTACTAAATAGAATGCTTTGTTAGAGAGGAATAATATATATGTGTTTAAGATTATCCATACTATGATTCATGTAAAAAATATGAAACATAAATTTTGGGCAAAGTAGTTGCAAATAGTAATATATATTATTAAAGAACACCTTTGAGAAGTATTGATTGCAAGACTCTATAGAAAAAATATTTAGAATGATTTATATTTTTTTAATAGAATTTTATTATTTTTTGGGAGCTATCATTCTTTCTTAATAATTATTAGACCAATCTTGGTACTTTAGATAGCATTTTTATATTTTTTGGGAGCTATCACGTCCTAGACCTATTGGTGAATGTAGGGTGTAACACTCCCAGCACACATGTAGAAATAAACTCCATAGTATGCAAGGCATCATACCAGAATACATGATCAAATCAAATTTAACTAATATCAATGAGTTAATTATCCATTGAGTTTAAACCAATAAGTTCGAACAATATTGAATAATGTTAATAACACCAAAAATTTATTATCAAAATAAATTACAAAGTACTCTCAAATTCCAATTAGAATAAGCACATAATGATAACATCGCCCTGTTAATTAGACTTGATATACAAAGTATACTCATAGAAATATCTGTAAAATCTATGATCAAGGAAATATAAGTCAGTCCGAGTATACTATGCTACAAATGCTTGTTTTAAACCATATAAGGCGTTCTTCAACTTGTAAACTTTATTTTCTTCCCCTCCTCTTTACATATCCTAGAAGTTGATCAACATGTAATTCTTCTTCAAGCACACCATCTAAGAAACGAGACTTTACATCTATTTGAAAGATTTTCTAGTAATTTTGAGCAGTAAGAGAAATAATCATATGAACAGTATCAAGTTTAACAACTGGAGCAAATATTTCAAAGTAATCAATATCTGACTTTTGTTTGTAGCCCTTTGCAACAAATCTTGCTTTGAAGCAATTTACCTATCCATTTGGCTTGTACTTTATCTTATGCGGCCACTTGACACCAATAGGCTTCTTATCTTTGGGAAGAGTAGTAAGCTTCCAAGTATTATTCTTTTCAATTGCATGAATCTCCTCATCCATTACTTAAACCCAATAATCATTACTAGTAGCTTTCTTATATGATAACGAATCATAGTCTACAAATAGAGCAAAGTATGTTGCATTATTATTATCATCAGTTAAGTCATCATCCCTACCAATCATATGATCCTACTAGTGAGCAAACAAACAATATTGGCGATGTGAACGACTAGAAGATTCTACAAGAGTAGGTAACATATTTGATAAAGGCATCTCATTATTTTGTGGGAGTTGAACTTGTATTTCTCTATTAAAAGCAATAGGTAGCATTGATAAAGACTTCTTTTCTTTAACTATCTAATCACAAACACTATTCTCATCAAAAGTTACATCTCAACTGTTAATCATCTTTTTAGCCTTCGGATTATAGAGCTTGTAACCCTTTGTCTTATTACTATAGCTAATAAAAATACATTTTTCTACTTTGTCATTAAGGTTCTTTCTCAATTCATCAGACACATATACATAAGCAATATAACTAAACACCTTCAGATGTTCAATATTAAGTTTTCTTTGATTTCAAGCTTTTTAAGGGATCTTGTCACGAATACTACTTGTAAGACATCTATTTAAGACATAAATAGCACAAATAAATGCTTCTGCCCAAAAATTTTGAAAAGATTCTTGCTATATAGCATATATCTGGCCATATTCATAACAGTTTTATTTTTTCTCTCAGCCACTCCATTTTGTTGAAGAGTACACCTAGCAGTCAAATAATGCTTAATGCCATACTTTTTTAAATAGTGATCCCAAACAGTATACTCAGTAGAACTTTAATAGAATGAACAATTTGCTTTTCAACATAAGCCATAAAATTTTTAAGTACAATACAAGCTTCAAATATATATTTTAAAAAATAAATCCATACCTTCCTACTAAAATCATCAATGAAAATAATAAAGTATCTCCAACTATGATTGATATACAAAAATACAAAGAGGTACAACTTGGTTATTATACAAAATTGAAAGATACTATTTGGAGAAACAAATAAGTGCTAGCATGCAAAAACTTTCTCATATAATTGATTTCATACTACAATAACCTTCTCATGCTATAATGGCATATTTTATGGTAGTCATCTCATATCATGATAGTTACCTTATACGATAATAATATATTTCATAACAAAAGCTAATATTATATAATAAATTAATTTTTTTAAATTCGAATTCAAATTCAAAGCTAGCTTTCAATTGGCCTGTAGTCCTCCTCCATTTAGACAATCTAGCCTAACAAGTGTGATGAGAGCGTTGACTCCATGCCACACCATTCTATTCTTAGTAGAGATGGCAATACTTATCCATTTAAGTCGAATTAATTTATCATATATTTTATCATATTACTTATTTAATAAAATGATTAGGTTTAAATTTATATTTTTAATTTAATTAATAAATAGATGAAGTTTGATAAATTTTTGATCTCTCATGTATATCTGTTCTGATTCGATTGCCGCTTCTAATTCTTCGTTGCATACTTCCATAAATGATGTTCGTTGCGAGATTTATACGTACCTACGGAGAGGAAAACCAGCTCTGCCGCTAATCATCATCCCTACCAAGCGAGTCCTCCCAAAACGACCGCAACCTCAAATCAGTCTCGGAGCATAAATGGAAATATCTCTCACCCGTCTAATTTCCCGTCAGGCATGGATCTGACGGTTGGCGATCGCCGGCCGCACCACTCCGCTAAGCCTAAATTGTTATCCAGCCGACACCCCTTATTCAGCCACTATCGGATCGCCACGTGTCCATTCCCGACCCCCCCGACTATGGTGGCGAACCGGGTGACCTGCGATCGCCGGCTGGCAATGCCCCGGCATAAAGGGCCAGCAGTTTCCTTCCTCTCTCTCCCTCTTTCCGCCTGAATGCTGCGGCAAATTTTTTCCTTTACTCCGATTCTTTTGGGAATTTTCTTTCTCCTCCTCAAATGCAGAAGAATTTCAGAAAAAGAGAGAAAGGCAAGTTATTTGTATTGTTGAATCTTTTGGAATTAGAGAGTTTTTGCGCTGTTTAATTGGTATGCATTAGGGTTTGTTTTCAAGACCGTGTGGAAACTTCGAATTTTGTAGGTTTTATTTCTCAATCGCCTAGGTTATGCTGTTTAGTTCCGTTAATTCTTTATATTTGTTCAAAAAGGTCGGGATTTTGGTGAATTCTGTCCTAATTTTTATAGGATTGCAGAGGAATTGGGATTGGCGCTCTTAGTAAGGGAACGTAGGTAGTCTTTCGGCAGCGGGTATTCGGTGAAAGATCCAATCTTTCGTTCTTTGGAGACATTGGGACCTTTTGATGCTTGTAGTATATTATGCGATTTTTTGAAGGTTGATAAGAGGTGGAGGATTCTTTAGGGTTACGAACCATTCGATTGAGTTGCGTATTGTTGTGATTTGGAGCTGAATACCCAGGGAGAGAACAGATTATTTATGATTCTTTTAGTTTTCAAAGAATCTCTGCAAAGCAGATTGCTTTAATTTCTTGGATTAAATTTTCTTGGAACATTACATCTTCTGGAACCTTGTGGGTGCTAGTTGGATTTAAGATCCTGAAGGGTTGCTACGTTATTGGGGATAGAAAAGAAATTTGTGGAACGGTTTCTGGAGGAAGGGTTGAATTACGCTGTAGTTTTTTCTTAGCAAAGTGTGGTGGATTCATGTTTTGGAAAGGAAGATGGCAGCAGGCACCGAATTCTCACCTCCATTCACAATGTTAGAAGGCAGATATGGAGGCAAGGAAAATGGATCTTCTGCAGGTAATGAAGATCCTGAGACTCTGGAGGGCATGAAGGAATCAAAAGCTGGCAAACCACCTCGACATCTTTCAGTTATCCGGCATTGTGCGAGCACTGCCCGCCTGGCTGATTCCACTGACTTAGTATGTTTTCTGATGGTTTTTGTTCCTTTTGAATGATCTGTTTATATTAGATCCATTCTGCATGCGGCATTGAGAATTACTACGAACTCTTTTATTGTTGTAGGATTTGGTAGGAAGGTTGGGTTTGACATCTCCACCACAAGAGAAGTCTGGTTTCTTGCCTGTGTTTCGGTCTGGAAGCTGCTCCGAAATTGGGCCAAAATCATACATGGAGGATGAGCACGTATGTATAGATAATTTAGTTGAGCATCTTGGAGACCCTCCAGATTTCCCTTCACCGGGTGCTTTTTATGGGGTGCGTTACCTTCATGTGGAATTCAATTTTATACAATGTCAACTGTTATATGGTTTTCGATACATATCATGATATTCATGAAACCTTGCTGAATGCTGGCATTAGGTTTACTATTTTGTAATTGTGATATAAAAGTAAGTAAAGGATATTCTTCTTTCTTGCGAATAATTGCCATTAAGGATGCTTGCAATGGATACAGGTTTATCAATTTTGTGTGTGTGGTGTTTTTATTTATTTATTTATTTATTTATTTTTTGTTTGGGGAGGGGGGATGCGATTTGGTCAGTTGCTGAGATAAAGCTGTTAATATATGCAGGTATTTGATGGTCATGGTGGGACAGATGCAGCATTGTTTGTTCGAAAGAACCTTCTCAAATTTATAATTGAGGACAGTCATTTCCCCACTTGTGTGGAAAAGGCAGTAAAGAGTGCATTTATGAAAGCTGATCATGCATTAGCTGATTCCTGTTCTCTCGATCGCTTCTCTGGAACCACAGCTTTGACAGCCCTTATTTTTGGAAGGTTAAATTGTCAATTTCTGCATGCTACCTACTTTTTTTCATTTCTTTTTTTTTTTTGGGGGGGGGGGGGGGGGCATATATGGAGAAATGTGTTCATGAATTCACCTTTTCCTATTTTATGAAGATGTTGATCTTAATTAAACTGAAGCTGCATTGAACAACAACTTTGAGGCATTGGATGAGTCGATTGTTAGTCTTCTTTCATTATATATTTTTTGGTGCGATAGTCACTTTTCATTTTTATGTGATTATATTTGTGAAGAAGCTATGTCAGTCACCTTCACTATTTTTTAGGTTACCATATATCAGAAAAGAAGGGAAAAAATGTTGTTACTTTTATCGAGAAAAGCTAAAAATCTGAAAGACATCAAACCCATCAGAACTCGGAAATACAAACAATGTAAATCTAATCATCTTCTTTAGTTATTTGTTAACACACTTCTGTTGATACCTTTATGCTCTCTGTGTTACATAATAATTACATCCAAGTAGGTGATTTTCTAAGAATCATACTTTATCGAAGGTCAAAAAGTTGAAAGGTTCTGTAATCTGTGTTTGAGATCAGGGCATTCTTGTTTTCTGTATTAAAGATCTAATCTGCATAATAATAAATTCTTAATTTGAGGATGTAAGGTAGAATATAATTGTTGCATTGATTATTGCTGCAACCAGCAACTTAAGTTTAGCTCTTCATTGCTTTATGTTCATTAATTCACGTAAAGTTCTTAAATGGCTACACTGAGTTGTCCTTAAAATTCCGAACCTTATTTTCCATGCAGGACTATGCTTATTGCAAATGCAGGTGACTGCCGGGCTGTATTAGGGAAGCGTGGACGAGCATTTGAACTTTCCAGGGACCATAAACCCAACTGCAATGGTGAAAGACTTAGAATTGAGAGACTTGGTGGCATGGTCTATGATGGGTATTTAAATGGCCAGTTATCTGTTGCAAGGGCTCTTGGTGATTGGCACATGAAGGGGTCAAAGGGTGCTGCCTGCCCCTTGAGTGCTGAACCCGAGCTGCAGGAGACAACCCTCACAGAGGAGGATGAATTCCTAATAATCGGCTGTGATGGTCTTTGGGATGTGATGAGCAGTCAGTGTGCAGTCACAATGGCCAGGAAAGAGCTCATGATCCATAATGATCCTGAGAGGTGTTCGAGAGAGTTAGTTCGGGAGGCGCTCAAGCGCAACACTTGTGACAATCTAACTGTGGTTGTGGTTTGCTTTTCATGTGATCCGCCTCCTCGTATTGAAATCCCCAGAGCTCGAGCACGGAGAAGCATATCATTGGAGGGTCTGCATGTCCTCAAGGGGGCTTTGGATAGCAATTGATGTCAGGTTCATTGTTTGGAGATCTGTTTCCTGTCAACAAGTGGGGGTCTTCAAAAGTTTTGGTATCCTTTCGAAAATAAATTGCAAGTGGCGGAACTCTTTTTTTTTTTTTTTTTTTCTGAGGGTGTAGGGTAATCTTGTACATTTGAGATTAAATTATTTGTACCAATGGGTAATCTCATTGGATTTTTCCATAATATTCCAAATTTACAGCTTGATTGAGTTCTCTGTATTCATTCCTAATCTCTCATGTCAATCTCAACTTTTATGTGCTCTTATTCAAAGAAGACAATAGCTGAGAGAGCTGAATTATTTTGCTTTTAGTCATATTAAGCATCCAAACTTGCTGCCGTTCTGCTAAACTGTGGTTCTATTAGAATGATTATCTCAATTACTATTAAATGGCCACTTTGTGGCTTGTGCCATCACTATAATATTGCTTCTCTTCTTTTCATGATTTGGCCCTGGAGCCATCTAAATTGAGTCGTAAGGACTCATGATCAGAAACAAAGACTAGCACTCTTGTTCACTTCATACTAGAGACAGACCATTTCTTATCTAGATAGGATGTCACCTCAAAGGGGAGTGAGCCTTTCCTTCGATCAGCTAGTTCAACCCTTGATGTTCTTATTGGTTCGAGTGATTTTGTTATGCAATACCAAAAACTGGTTAATGGCAAATTTATATATGAAACAACATTGGGGTAAGATGCTGAAGTTCTGAAATCATAATATATTATCATTGTAATATAAGCAAGCAATCTCGATCATTAATGAAACAAAACAGAGTTCAGACATCCACTTGTATCCAGAGCAACCATTTAAACAAGTGCACCTAATTTTATCCCTCTTTCCAAAGGTGGGGTAATTGATTGAACCATCACTTGACTCCTAGCAGACAACATCAACTTGTTGAAGCTTACTTATATGATACGCATAATGTGAAATCTAAGATGCTCTTCATCTTAAAGCCAACTGCTACATGGAGAATTTTATGTTTGTGAGTGACCAATGCAAGGAATATAAAAACAATACACGCTTATAAACAGGCCAAAGACTGAAAGAGGTTAGGTTCGATTAATTCATTCCATCAAAAATAATAATTATATTTTGATAAAAACAACACTAATGATGACAGACCACTGACCTCTAATACTAGGAGAGCGTTAATGGTGCATTTCATTTTTATATGGCCTTTGGGGATAATTAGATTAGTGACTTTTGGATCCAGCATTACACTGTGTTCATTAACTCAAATATATTGCGGCGACTGTCTATATTATCAGTAACTTTCCTATCAGCCATGGGCTGCATGCTCCTGCTCTAATAATTATGCGTTGGATATCCATTGCAATTGTGTTATGCAAACATACAAACATATATACATATATGTGCAAACATATATATGTGTGTATGTATGTATGTGTAGAGTCTATAGAGGCGTAAGTGAGCTGAAAAAAGCTAGGCCTCACTCAAACTTAGCTCATTTAATAATGGAGCTTGACTGAACTCATTTAGCTATGAGTTGAGCATGTTATAAAAGATTTATGAGCCTTAAGAGCTTGTTTGGGAGAGAGATTGAAGGAGAAAAGATAAAAAAGTAAAGGAGGGTATTAGGATATTTTTGAGTGTATTTTAAGCGAAGAACGAAAGGGTTTAGAAAGGTTCTCAATACCTTTCCTAATTCCTCAAGTAACAATTTTTAAATCTCCAGATCGGAGGGGTTTGTGATGGTTTACTTTATTTTCTTCTATTTAACCATATACAAAACCCTTATTTCTCTTCTATAATTTTATAGGACTTCTAAATAATAGAAGAATTTCAACTTCATCTTTACCTCCCTTTAAAAATCATTCCTTTCCTTCCTTTTTTAACTCTAAATAAAGGGCAAGGATATTTGAAGCTTCTATTTGTATAGTTCCAAACAATGGCTCAGATTATTTACAATTTTATAGTTGATATGATATTCCATTCTATAATATATATATATATATATATATATATATATATATATATATATTAAATTATAATAATAGATATAAAAATATTTTTAATAAATAATAATAATAAAATTTATAACCTGAGTTATGCAAGCTAAACTTTTCTCTTGGCTCACCTAGCTTGAAAAGAGTTGGTTCATTTGACAATCCTGATCTAAACACATATAGGGTTAAGATAGAATTTTATGCCCCTGCAAAATTCAATTATGTAAGTTCCAAAATAAAAAATTTAAACAGTTGAATGAAATGTACAGTGTCCAAAATACTAAAAGACAAAAAATTATATATTTTAGAAACCTTTTGCATTTGTAAAGCCCTTCCAAATAAATAGTTCTAACATATTTGTATATGTTTTAATTTTAATATAAATTATTGGCTAGGATCTTGAAAATAATTTTTTCCTGTAGATCATATACATCTTATCGAAAGATCTATATTTCTATCGTTTTTTTTTATTATGCTTCTAACTGTATATGAGTAGAATAAAGATAAGTTCAAGGGCATAAGAAGATGGTAATAGTGCCGAAGGCATTTGAATGAGATTTTTAACAATGAGATTCAAGCTAGTACCATGGTATCTTCGTTGAACTCATATTTCTGTATAGTGACAGAATGCTGACTATATTCTATAGCGGGTGTAAAGCATTTTCTTTACACCCGTGTATATACCTTTGGTCCATTACACCCGTGTATACCTTTGGTCCATTAGGTGGGTGCATCTCTGAGGAGCCAGCTTGGATCAACTAATGAGGCACCTTTTGTTCAATGGGCCATTGACTCAAAACAAAGCTCAAGAAAGGGATCACGACTCATAATAATGGGAGAAGAACACTGTGAGTGGATGAGATCTCTTATATAGGGGGAAAGAAAAGGAACAAGAAGGCCATGTAGAGAAAAAACATGGGAGGCTTCGATAGAGAATTTAGGCTTGAATGCTTTCTTCTCTCAAATCTTAAACGCAAGAAATCTTAACGCGTTTTGAAAGGGACTGCAATTGCTTGAACAGTCAATTGTTTGAAATATGGGTTCAAATCTTCCAATTATATAAGAAAGATGTTCATTAAATGCTGTAGTTTAGGAGGAGCATCTGGCTTGTTTCGATTTCCGGATGACCTTGTCCATTGATGGTCCATGTCTTTGCTTGAAAACGGAGAGTTTCAGAAGAACCAATCCAGGAATTTTGACTTCGTAGAAAAAATTTATCCGTGCCATGCCATGCTCATTTGGTTGGCCATAATGAGCCCGACAATTTTTTTTTTATTATTTTTAAAGTAATAGACTAAAAATATTCTTAAAAACTAATTATTTTTTTTTTATTATTTATTTGTTAAGAAGGATGATATTTTTTTTTAAAAAAAATGAACAAAAATACATCCAAAACTAGTCATTTATAGATATGTTATAATGGACAAAAATATAAACATAAATAAACAAGTCATAGATAGCCGTTATATGCCTGACCGAGCCACCGACGGGTACCGGACTGGCTTTGTATATGCCTAGCTTGCGAGAGCCGTGCCGGCACAACCTAGAGGCACGGCCCACATCATACTGGATTAGACCGTGCCACGGGCCAGTCAGCCCATTTAGCCTCTCAACTGGGCACAGCAAGACCCGTTATAATGAACTTGCAATGCCCATAAAAGAGAGGTTAAAAGTCTAAAAGCTCTTGCGTCTTGTTAGCTGTTCTCCTTGGGCTGCGCTTTGCTACTGGTAGGTGAGCGCCAGGAGAAACATGGTGCCTAAAGATGAGGCTTAGTTAATAGAAACCTAAACCACCACCTTTCATTCCGTATCCAAAGGACCGTCCTTGGTCAGAGTAAGTAAGCTATATATTAAACATGCTGCGTCTCACCTACAGTTCCTCTGGGAAAGGTCTTTTTTTATCCCCTCAAAAGATCTTTACCTTCTATTTCCACAACCCCTGCCAATTTCCTCCATAACCTAACCAGGTTCGTGACTGGGATAATTTTATCTGGGATAAATATGGAGCCGAAGGTACCTAGAGAAACCACCACTCGTTCCAAAGCCATTCATTCACCTCTTATTCAAATGCTAGACTTAGCTCTGGTAGGTAGGAACAAATGGAACCACATCATCCATTTCCTATTTGCTTATATTCTAGCTCAGCCCCTTCGACCACTGCTCCCTTTTTTATCGCGCATTCTTATGGTGCATTATTGGTATAAGATCAAAGAGTACCACACAAGAGGATTTTATTCAAGAGAACCACTAAGTAATACAAACATTGCGAAAATAGAGGCTGGAAAAACATGACTGCATAGAATTATAATTGGCAACATTGAGCTACAAAATTTAGCTCAAGGTATTTAGGATTTGCACCTCAGAAGATTACAAACCAAAGAAATTATAAAATCAAAAAAAAATATGCTCATAAGCCCCGCACGCCTGATATCTCTCAAATCAAAAATAGCTTAAAAATGACTAGATTTCTAACTGAATCAAGATCTTTCTATCCTTGGCCTCTTCACCTTCTCATCATGATCATCATTTTCAGCTATGTTCAACCACCTCATTTTCTCCTGTTTTAATTTCTAGTTTCTCATTATGTTGATCTCCAAATGTCCATCCTGCAAAATCTGAATCCCAAAACAGGGAGGTCGGAGTAGCTCTATAGAATGCAAGGGGAACTTGTTTTATCCGTCGCCGGATCTGCAGGTTGCAAAAAGGTGTGGTAAATTTGAGATTGATAGTCTTTTCCACTCAAAATTAGGAAATTCAAAGATAACAGTAATCAAGAAACATAATTGGCTCAGAAAGTTTGCCAGACATTGTCTGATAAACATTTATTTTTGCTGGCTGTAAACAAATTAGAAATATAGGGTAGATCCGAATTATTCCAAAACTAAATTCAGTGAGGACAATGTTTCAAAAAGCAGGCTTTTCTAAATCATAGTGCCTGACTGATATGCTGTTGCTTCATTGCTAAAAATGTGTAACAAGAAATAAATTCACAATAGTAAAAAAAACGTTTTAAATTAAAGGTAGTTTATTAGAAATTCTGAAAAAAATAGTAGAGAAGGTTGAGAGGGGTATCAAGGGCTTCAAGCTTTTATTCAGGCCACTGGGCTATGCACCATGTGGACCATCCATATACAAGCAAGGCCTAGGCCCCTATTAAGGGCAGGCCTAGTTCAATCCTTTTAAATTGGGAGTGAGAAAATAAGCAACAATATTTTTCAACGAGTTAGCAGCTGACCTCATCTCGAAATACTGTAGCATAGGAACCAGAACTGAAATCTGCCACTGCGACTTCAGAAGTTTTGTCCCTCACTGTCAGATCATTCTCAAGTGAAGCAACGAATCTGTTGACAAAGTCAAATATCAAAGGCCGATTATTATTGAACATATGACAAGTAGCCAAATAAAAGAATAATGCTACATGGTCTTTGCAAGCACATCTATTGCAGTGTGGTTCTTTTCTGCTGGCAAGGGCCTATAAATAGGTCCCCATGGGACCCCTCTCAAGCTGTGGCCAATAGATAGGTGCCAGCTCCTCGAAGGGAAAGGTGATTTCAGAATGCAACAAAACATAGGGATTCTTTACCTGGAGACTGCTGGGGAATAATGATGGCGGAGAGTTTCAATTTCCCACAAAGAACTTCCTGCAGCATATAGAAATCACTAAGTTCACCATACGACACAATAGTACAAACATGGAGCAAAAAGAACATGATCAATGCACTGGGTTGTCTGGTAGGATGAGATATTATGACAATCATGTTGAAACCTAATCTGCTAGAGAACAGATGCCTAATGAACTGTGCTCTTCTGACAGTGAATTTAAATAGGGTTTGTAAGATCAACTCCAGCTCCATAAATTGGTAGATCAATTGCCTCATATCAATTCTACACCAGTCAGGCTTCAACAGTGAAGCAATGGTGCAATGAAGGTATAACAGTTTTGCAAGTATTTTACACTAGCAACAGAAATAAGGCTAAAAAGTGCCCAAAAGTTTTAACAAAACAAAGTGCCCATGATACAGATCAACATTCAGATCTGAATTTTTAATCCAATAGATGGGAACAGCAATCCTTAATATCCATTGGGAGCTACAACAAGAACTATTTAGAAGAAGAGGCAGTGTGTTAAAAAACAGATTACATAAGAAAAAAAGACAGACAGGTTGTCTTCCTTCTGATTAATAAAAATCAAAAACATGTGCTTTAGAATAGGAACCATGAAGAGTCCCTCATCCATTAATAAAGTCTGAACCTGGGCCCATGGGCCTAATTTGTCCTTTCAATAAGATAACTAAAGGAAATAAATCAAGCCACAACATTGCATCCTTTTCCAATTAAGCAACCTCAAACAACATGTTTGAGATTACATTTGGTGCCATAAAGAGAGCTAGAGAAATTTTCAGCATACCAGTCATAATTGGACGGGGAATAAAAATCTAAGGAAAGCTCATACCTGTGGTCTTGAAGAGGTTTTATGTTGTGATCCCCTTGTGATTGCTAGACTCATAAGAATTTTACTAAGCTGGCTGGCTGCTACTTTACCAATTTGATCCAATGCTACATTTTATAAGCCCTTATTTTTCCTCTAGTTTACAAAGGTATGAAAAATCATCCTCATTTGCTGCTTCTACCCAGTGATATATGAGCTACATACCCGTTCTTAGATGAACATGGCGATGTCCTCTCAAGTTTGAGCCATATCCATTTAAATAGACTTAAATTTTAGCCCCTTCTAGACTATATTTTTTATAAGATGTGAGCCAAAATATTTCTTTTAAAAAATCAGTTTCAGACCAAAAAACCTAAAAAATAATTCTTAAGCAAAAAAAAAAAAAAAAAAAAGGTTAAAAGCTTACCAACAATAATTTTGGGGGGAAAAAGCAATATGGTTTTTTTATAGGTATTACAAAAAACATAATCATGCATTTTACATGTTAACAGGGCATATGTATTTCGTTTTTTTATAGAAGGATCCAATTTTAAATATATGTTATTGATGCTTACAGTGCATAACATGGATAAAAATACATTATACCGTTAGTTTCCATTTGAAAACAAAAGGTAGCCAATGTTGACAGGCATATAACCATGCAATGCTTTGGTCTAAAGCTGAAACAAGTACTAAATCAAAAGGATAAAAAAAAGGTTCAAGGCTAGAGAAGTTTTTTATGCAGTTTGGAAAAAGGAAAATGATTCTGGTAAAATAACATGTCTAAATAAAATAAGTAGCCAGAAAAACACTAAAACAGGCCAACATGTATTTTTGAAGGTCAATTTCTTTGTTTTTTTTTGGCCCTTTAGCAATGTCATAATTTGTTTCAGCTGAATCTTAATGCCATTTTCATATATGCACCCTGAAACATAACCTACCATTAGATTTCATAATGCAAGGGTCACTGCATTTTGTAAAGCTTTGCTACTAAAAGATGAATTATCTATTAAATAACCTAAAATGAAGTAGATATTAATATAACCATATGTGCATTATATCAAGGAAGAAGCTTACGCATAGCATTAGACTTGGCTGGGTCACTCTCTTCACTGTTAAATGGATCGACGCTAAGTTTTTTATTGTGCTTAAAAACACCAGCATCAGACTCCCTTTCACTGTCATCAGACTGAGTACTTCCCATGGAAGGATCTCTGTCAGTTACATCATCGACCAACTGCATGAACATCAAAGCAAATGCCATTCAGGGATAAGGATTAGAAAGCTTCGCTAGAATGGGATAGAAAAATAATTTATTTTGAGTATATTTATATGCATTACTTAGAATATAAATACATATGTTAGGATAACAAAAGCAAAAATTATTTAACAGGTTATCAAATCTTAAGTCCAATTCTAGATAGTGCAGTCCTGCTCAAGATAATCCATGAAATGATGTAGATGTATACAACTACAAGTTATATGTGCTGAAACATGTGTATTTGGTTTCCTCATTTTGCAATTTACTAGAAGCCAAAATTGAAAAGGCAGCATATCAACAAGCTAGAGGCTACAGCTATATGGAAGTACCATAGCTTTTAAGAGTCTTACCAATAAGATTGTGTTAGCACATTTATTTATTTTTTACTTTTTGCATCAATGTCCATTAACAGCCCAGAAACTCAGCATTGTTTTCACAGGATTGCATTTGACCCCAATACGTGTTACCAATGGCTTTTATTTTCTTTTATCCTTTTACCCTCCATGATGCACTAATATTGAAATTTTAAACTTTTAGCCTTTGTTTGTTAATAAACTCTTTGAATTTCAAAAGTTAAATGAATTTGAATATCGAAGGCAAAGTATGTTAAAATGTAATCAGGCATCTTACACTGTTATGATAGATCTTATCCATGTCACACAAACATGGATAGGTAAACTAAAGGCGTCTTGTTTTCAGTCAGTGGAATCAAATTAAAAATTGCCAGGGAGTGCCATTCTTAAAATTTGTTTCAAGAGTGTTAATTGTTATTAAAGGGGGACAATAAGACAAAGCAAAGAGAATAATGATTAAATTGCTAGGTCATATTAGTCAAGTAGTGCTACCAAACCACAATACGTGATCTCCCATGGGTTTGCTCGTGATTGTACCAGTGAAGCCAGTTGGGAGAAGAATGGAAGGGCTTCATTTGGCTAACAAATTCATGCAATGTCATGTACGCTGTCAAGTCATGGACCAACATTGATGTATTTAGATACAATGGCCAGGATGTTGGCAGAAATTAACTCAATCTGTCAGAGTAGAATTTTCCAAGATGTGTCTACATTGTTCCATAGCTAAGCAAGCACATGGAACAAGATAATAGAAAGTGTTACCCCAAAATTGTGAAAAGACTTAGTAATATCGATTTTTTGAACAAATTATGTATGTGTAGACTGATATTGCTCCACTGTACCAGCTTGCAAATCAGTCCCTATCGAAAACATATAATTTCCTTGTGTATAAGCATTTTACACATCAAAGATTATATCAATGGCTGAGGTTCTCATTCTGTAACCCCTATTTCAGATTTGAAATTGTCTAAAATCCTTTTTCCACCATATCTATGTATGATAAGTTCTAAGTATTTAATTTTTCTGGTCTACCTAATCAATTTAGGTATTCTTTTGATATTTCATACAATAACTGGTTCGATTAAAGTTTTTTACTTGCAGCCTGAAAAAAATGCTAGTTTGTTCTGTTTTTGCCTGACATTTGTACATTTTAAAATCATTATCTTCATTACCTTTGAGAACATTGGCTCAACTATTCTGACTAGTGAAGGAGCTAAGATACAGATGTTGACGATTAAACAATGACAAGTACTTTATATGTTAACTTAGGTTTTCTATGCCTATCGTACTTTTGTCAATACTTGTATCTCTGATTTCACTTCAATCATTTTTTAGTTTTAATCAATTCAAACTCAAAATGATCAGCACGGATGCTCAAAACCTATTGTAGAAGGCTATTCATATGGACAGGACCATAGGATTATGGTCTCCTACAACAGAAGATTCAGATATATGGAACAATTGCTTACCTTTGATAGCAACAATAAATTTGTTATATGTGTTTTTTTACCTTGCCTGTCATACATATATGTGTTTTTTTCACTTCAACGATTTTATCAACATATTTAAAATGACTGAAACCATACAAATTGTTAAAGCCAATCAGACAAGGCTATTTATATGAAGAAAACGCATAGGATTATGGGACCAATCAGGCAAAGTGCTGAAAGAAGTAATCTTATTCTTTTATTTGAACCAGAGTATAATAATAAATAATACAAGATAAAATCTTTCAGAAAAAAATTGATATAAGAAAAACCAAGGATGAAAATGCTTTTGTTTGAGTGGGGGAGTTGGAGAGGGTAGGATTTGAGGAAGGGGTACCTGATGAACTAGAAAGTTAATTGAAGGATGCCTCCTCAGTAGATTGTGAATTACAGCAATAATAATAAGTGCCCCTGATGGCGGCACTGAAAGAGACAATCTACTCAATTTCTTCGCAAATGCAGCAGCAAGGTATGCTGGAAGATATGAGGATTTCAAACAAGTATCAAGGAGCTACAAAAATTAATAAGAACCAGGTCAGAAAATAATATTAACAGAACATCACATAACATTGAAAAAGAAGATAGTAATTCAGATTTTCAGAAAAAAAAAGAAACATTGGATCCCCAGCTGTGATTCTAGTAAACTATCCAAATTTATTTTACTAAGAACTACACTCACATATACAAAAAAGGAATAATATGGTTGTCAAAACTTTGATTGGATTTTCAAAGACTTTACCAATAAAATGGCTTGGTCAAATAATTGATGTGTCTAGGTGATATTACTCTGAACATAAAATTCCTTACTCCTCTCAACAAATTTTGATTCCAAATTATTGGGGACTAGAACCTTGCCGATCTCTTTAACAAATTCAATAATGTGGCATATTGTCCTCACGGTTCGTCAAATAGCTTGATGAAATACAGTGCCAAAAGTCAAAAGTACGTAGAAAGTGTTCATAATGATGAAATCTTTCACATATTTTTAGAGGAATCTAACTGGGTTGCAAGACTTCCACATAAGGACAAAGACATACTTCAGAATCTATCCATAAACTTTGTTCTTAAACTTGCTTCTCAAGGGCCTTTTCGGCAAAATCCCACCAGATCTGGAGGGATTAGCAAAAAGGAAGTATGCCAGGGGAAGAAAAAGCAAGGGATCTATGGAGGCTCATGGACCCAATCCTGGCTGGAACTTTCTTAAAAACAAGACCTCCTGAGGTCTTGTTTTCAATCCAGCAGGGATTAGGCCCCCACACCCTACCTTCTCCCTCTCACACTCTGCCTATCTCCCTCCCACCCTCTCTTCCACACAGATCACACCTGATGCAGAACAACACCAAATCCTGTAGGAACTTCCCAAATAAGCCTAAGCGTTTTCTTTTCCTTTTCTTTCTTTCTTTATTTTTTTTTTCTTTTTTTTTTTTTTTTTTGAGAACCACTTCCTGATAACTGCAACTAAATCCACTCCCATACATGCATCCACTTTAGATATCAGGTGTTTGGATTGTGAAACATGAAAAAAGATACTTCATTTTGATACTAAAGCTACAGAGTAAACAACACAGGAAATGAAAAGCATGCCAAGATATCGTATTGTCAGCAAGGTCCGGTTTTGATAACAGGCTTTGATCACCCCCGGGCTCCAACTGAATTATAATGAATAGCTCCAACCTTTTCTCAAGAAATATTTTAAGGAAAGGGTATCTAAAACAAGGTTCTCAAGACTGCATTACAGGATCATGGTGGTCACTAGTCAATAAATTAATGCAATATGGGACCCATATTAACATACAGTTCAGTGAAAATGGCCCATACTCTACACTGATATTGGTCAGTAGGGGGTTGTTAACAGGTGTAAATGCCAGCTAGAACAGGTCTTACAGATGGTACTTGAATCTCTGATCCAACATAAGGCATATTATTTAATGTCAAGTGATATGCCTCTACACCAAGCTGTATTAAACTTTGCAACAAAATCAAATAGTGGTTCAATCAAGCAACAATGCATAGTGTAAAAACACCAAGACATGTTTCCATTCAGAGTTTTCGGAGATGTCTTCTAGGATGGATCATTCCCTCAAGTAGGAGATCAGAAAAAGGTCCCGTGAAAACAATAGGTGCAAGACAAAGAATTTGATCTCTCATGATCCAAAGCAGTAGAAACTAAGGTTCAACATCTTGATAATGAGCCCTATACCAGCATCACACTGGCATATGTCAGTATGCCTGATACACAGGTCGATTCAACGTACCGAGACTCAATATTCATCCTATACGAGTCTTGGCTCAATACTGATATGGTGCAGTCCATCCAATACAAGATAGTACGCACCAATACTGCATACCACGGTAGAAATTATCAACTATTATGTTTTGTTTGGTTGTGCAATGTGATTGTTGTGACATGGTTCATAGATGAAATGCTTAAAGAAAAATATTGCTCAAATTCAGATTTCCGATATCTTTTTTTTTTACCTCACAAAGTGTTTCCCCTTTATCATAAAATGATATAAATAAGATAAAAATTACATTGAGCACAGATATGATAAGGTGTGGTGTTTGGTAATATTGTTCCTCTTGGTCCAACTTGCTGCTTATAGGCCTCCATCATAGAATATCTCTTTTATAGTTACAATATGGATTGAAACAACCAAAGCTTAAATATCCAGCTAGCCTTCTTCGTATTTGGATTCCCTAAGCTCATCCCCGCTGTTTTGTTTGGCTTCATCCGCAAATTTTAAAGCCTATTCTTTTATAAACCATGAAACAATGCAAAATCTTTGTTCAATACAAAATCAAATGGACAAAAATCAATATAACCCATTTTCCTACATTTTGGATTTTATTTAACATAACCAATTACACCATCTTTCTCTTCCTTTAATTAAATATGAAGGTGAAAATCAAAGAAATCATACAATATAAGGCCCATGAATCCAAGTTCCTGAGATCTTTTGGAAACATCTTAATCATGTGGATCCCATCAGATGGGGTAGTTATAACATAGATGGGGAACGATGTATTTCTATTTTTTTAGGTTGGTTTTCTAGGATTCAATCATAAGATGCAACAATAGGATTTCTTCAAGTTATTAATTGCCTAAATTTATATAAGTTATCCTTAGGTTAGTAACATGCATTTTGATAACCTTCTTATGAGGGCTTGGGTTTATTTAATAGAGTGATGGAGGGAGAAACATAAGGATTTCTTTTTTAGAGAACATTCTGAATAATGTGAAATTAAGATTTGCTATAAACTCTCAGTCCAATCTCTTTTTTCCATTTCATTCCTTCTTCATTCTAGTTGTCCCTTACATTTACTTTACATCCCCACCCCTCTTGTATTTCCATTCTTTCTTTTCTTCCTTTTTTATATTTTACTTTTCCAATCTTTTTTTGCTTATTGGTTGAATAAGAAATGAAACCATTTGTAAAGGTAGAAGTAGAAAAGGATAACTTATATGGATTGGACATGTGCAACGTAAACCTAAAAATGTACTTATGTGAAAGAGTGACTTGATAGATATTAAAAAAAAAGGGGTAGAGGTAGACTGAAAATCACATGGAAAAAAGTGATAAAGAAAAATTTAAAATCTTTGCATCTTATAAAAAATATGACACAGAACAAAGCTAAATGGAGAAAAAGGATTCATATAGCCAATCCCAACTAGTTTGGGATTAAGGCTTTGTGGTTGTTGTTGTTATTAATCTTTTTTTCTCGTCTTCTTTCCATCTACCTTGAGATTCAAGCATCAAAATCATTTCTCATCAAATGGTAATAAAGCAAATTCTAATGTGTTCGGCAAAACTAATACTCGAATATAAGATGAATCAGTTGGAGATTGTCAGATATTCATAAGGAGAAGTTGGATGGCCTTGAACAACATAAAGTTTTACAGATCTCTAGATGTCATTTTAGAAGTAGCTGAAGAAGAATGAGTAGTCTTAAACCCATATTGTTGATGCCATTCTTGCAAATGTAGCTCTGAAAGCAAGCTTGAATTAAGCCTTTGCAAATTTGGCATGCCCACCAAGCCCAACCTGTCCAACCCTGTTATGGGTGGATATGGGCAGAGCTTTTTGCCCCAACAAACCAGGGTTGACTAACATTTTTCAGCCCAACAAAAAATCAGGCCAAGCTTCCCAGACCTATGCTAATCTGATTTTTTTTTTTTATTATTATTTTTATTTTTTACTGGTCATGATTTACATATATTTTGTTTAAATTTCGATATCAACATTTGAAATAAGAAAAGTTGGGATTGTGAGCGGCACCACTAGCAACTCCCATCTCTGATTCTCGAGTACTGTTTCTCTTTCACAAGTTCCTCCTCTTCCTTTCCTCTCTCCCTGTCATACCTAAAAGCCCCAACCATCCTAGAGGATGAGACCTCTACACCCCCCCCCCCCCCCCCCCAAACAAAAAAAAAAAAAAACACAAAAAAAGTCTAGCCAAAGCCATGGTATCAGACAAAAGTCAGGACCACCATCTCTGCCTGTCCTCTTTTCAGCAAGAAATCATGGTGTTAGCTACCCAAAGGTTGGGACTCCTCACTATTACTCCATATTCTAGAATAGATTTGAGGCTGGGCAAGGTTGAGCTATTGTCAAGTTGGTTCGAGCAAAGCACATTTAGCCTGAGTTATTGGACCAGGTAATGCCCAGCCCAAGCCTTGCCATTTTCCACTAAGTCAATCGCAGGCTATGGTTTTTCTACAAAGGTTTTAAATTCCATAGGACGAGACTGTCCCACCTTTTTAATGAAACGGGACGTGCCACTATTTTATCTTGCCTCGATACTTGGGATGATGATAGGACAATCTCATCCCAACAATTGGGATGGCAATCCATCCAACATCCCACGTCCCATTAGGATTTGAAACTATGGTTTTCCACCCCAAGGTTTAACTGAGCTATAGGTTCAAGCATGAAGTTTTTATCCTCACTGGACCTCAACCTGACCTGGCAATTGCTCATGTCTAGCTTAAATCAAACATGGTGACTAGAGACTAAATCATTGAAGACTGAATGGTCATAAATAATTTGCTTATAAAAATAAATGCATAAATAACAAAGATCCAACATTAAAAAAATGATCTATGAAAATTCAGAAAATAATCCAGTGGATAGCAAACAAACACAATAACTAGACATGATCTATTAAAGACGATATTTGCAAGACCTGGAGTTGTTAGTTTGCAAGAGAAAATCCCTATGCTAATGTGACTATTCCAGATAACCACGATTATCAATTGATCATGATGGCATCATCAATATGTGATGGTCAATCAATATACATTGTCCAACAACTGGTCAATAATGAAGAGATCAGCAATTGTAAAGAGTAACCTTGCAAAGCTTTCTCATATTCTGCAATTTCCAACCATTATAGTTGGATAACATGATGAGTAATGATCCAAAGTTTCAGCCAGTCAAAGTAGTATCTTTAGCACTGTAATCCCTTAAGCTCTTGTGGTCCTTCAATTGCACTATGTATGAGTAACCTTTCTTCTTAAACAGGACTGAGCAAAGATTGACATTTGAATGACAGCTTCTTTGGTAATGTACTTAAGATACTAAGCTGCAAACACTACTAAAATTTAAAAAAAAAAAAAAAAAACTCAAAAATATTTTACAGAACAACCTTTAAATCGAGCCATCAGATGCTTTAAACTTTGGCACTTAGATCAAAGGCTTTAAGAGAGAAGATCCATTAGCAAACGGATCTCTCAATAGCTGCAATCTCTTTACATGATAAGCATCAAATTTGATAATTGATATCCTAATTAGATGATTATCTCAGTTCTCAAATAAAGACATGTTCAAAGGATAGGCTTGTACCCAAAAATTTATTATGATCCATAATCTGACTATCAGCAATGCTATAGTTATTAGATTTTTCATGGAATTTTTTCGGTAGCTCCAGTTATCAGATTGGCCAAAAAAGGATGGCATAAAGTATTCTGACCTTTTCTCGTAATTCTTTCTGATTTTATTTGCCCTCTTGACTTTTACTTTTGTATCACTAATGATTTTTATTCAACTGAAGTGCATTGCTCAATTAACAGATTCCAATTATATATAATTTAAATATGAGTTCACTATTCATTAGTAGATCCAAAATGACAGTACAAGAATTTATGGGTGATCATGATCGATATCATTGAAATTACATGGCCATATCCATTTTGCACAATTGCCAAATCTGAAATCTTAGATAATTCTTATTAGATTAAGAGAGAATCTTTCACCAAAATTCTTGGTTCCATCATTCTAAAAAATGATAAAGCCATCAAAATAACTGAAATAGCTAAAATGATGTGCCATTGGCCAAACTATAGATTTCATAAAACTGCTATCCTCTATAGAAGTAAGCTGTGAATATAAAAGCAAAGCAAGCACGTTAGTATGTGTCAATTAAAAAGTAAAGAGAGGGTTTGAGTATAAAGAGATATTAATAATATGTTGCTTTGACATAACTTACTTGGAAAAACATTGCCCGATGCTTTGCCATAAAAACAGCTGGTGTTAGTAACGCATAAAGCTTTTCATAAAATTGGGGACACTCCAAACCATGTTGTGTCATAAGAATAAAAAGTCCACTTAGCGCCATTACGCTAATAACACCACCAATGTCATATGACCTAGTTAAAAAATCACTGAAAATAGTTGGGATATACAAGGTCAGGCTCCAATCATGTCTGCAAAGCGATTTACTCTAACTGAAAAAAGGGCTTCAGCGCTACTTACCATAACAGAGAATGATTTGTCATATAAGGTATTGCAATCTGATGAAGTGAAACAAGAACCTGAATATATAAATATGTAGGTTAAATGAGGAGATGAAATCTTCATGAGAAAACGTAAATTTACAACCTCCATGAAATCAGTTTGAACCCAACAGAGTCAAGAGTCAACATGTACAAAACATGGTATAATAACAAGCATGTTTTGCCTCAAACAGATCCTCCTGGAATCTTAACCTAAGTAACCTCACCCAATCCATACCATATCAAAAATAGCAAGTTGAATCCATGAGTTTGTCATTTGTTCCAGTAAAACTGGCATTAGGTTTTTCAGTATAACTCATTTGAAGTAAGAAAAATTATGTCCAATTGCTGAACCACCTCTAACATAATATGAAATTATTATTTTTACTTATTTCAAACTATACCTCACCAGAGTCATTTAAATTGTCTATAAATTTCAATATTTTGTTTCTCGACACACATTTTCATGTGATTGCATACCAGTAGTTTAAAAAGGTCCTGGTTACACATTCTATATAAGAATCAATCACCTAAGATCGTAATTTACCCTAGCAGTGAATGAATGAAACTATGAGAAAAGATCGCATAGATTACAGAACAATGAAGCTGACATTGAAGAGGAAAATGAGATGAATTTAACAAAGGAATACCTCCTTGTACACATCGAGAGGAAGTGGTAGTTTAAGAAAGGAGATCCATGCTCGGGTGAATTTTGACTTGAGTTTTTTTGTGATATGACTTGTAGATGAGACCTGCATGACATAAAATTAAACAGCCAATTAGAAGAATGAGCAGGACTAGTAAACACAAAGCAACAGAAATTTTAAGTGATGTCTGAAGCATTTAAGAAATTTTAGTAATGATCAGAAGATAATAGACTCCCATGCAAAATATATGTCGTATCCAGTTATGCATTTTTTTAACTCTTCTCCTAGTGTGTGTGTGTGTGTGTGTGTGTGTGAGAGAGAGAGAGAGAGAGAGAGAGAGAGTGAGAGAGAGTGAGAGAGAGAGAGAGGAGAGAGAGAGTGCGAGAGAGAGAGAGAGAGAGAACAAGCAAACATGCATGTGCATGCGAGCACACATAAGACAACAGCAAAATGCCAACTACAAGTTCCATACAACATTGACTTGTATAATGATTTTAGAGGATTTAGAATTGGCAACAGGATGTATCATATTATTAGCACTATACACCACAAGAGAGAAATTATTAAAGCAAGTTTCATCTTTACAGATCTATCTTCCAAGTTCCATCAACTTCTATCATAAACAAGCAGTTGACAACATATGCCTCTCAAAGAGTCAAACATGTGGAAACAAAAGCAACTTTATTTGTACTCCTTTTTTTCCCCCAGGACTAGGAGAGGCTAATCCCTGTTTTCTACCTTATCCCAACCCCACCCCTCAAGGGTTGACTCCCACCACAATCAGACCCCCACTCTCTTGCCCAGGCAGCAAGGGATCACACTATCTGAGAAAGCATTGTGACCGAAGTCATACCATCTGAGGGGCTAATCCTCATCTGCGTTTGTGCTTTAACTCAAAGATGATGTCCGTGTGACTGAGGTCCAAAACATGTAAACAATGTAAAAAGGCATTTGAGACTAGGAAAGTTGATGAAGTTCAAATGTTGTTGGTTTTTGATGATTAGTGTAAGTTTAAAAACTTCTGTTTCCCACAGATTAAAGCACCAAATTTCAGTTACAACTACAAGTTGAACACAGACAAATGAAAGGATGTGGAAACATGCAAATCCTAATGCAATTTTTTAGACCGTAAGAAACAATACATGCATGTCCTTGTAATTCCTTTTTTTTCAGTTTTTTTCTTAAGATCAAAATTTTAGTGCATTCATCAGAGATTCATTATTTATTTATTTTCCTTCATCTATCATCTGAAGATGTCATACAAGCTCTTTTGCTCTTCTCATGCACTTACATTGTAAGTTGTGGCATTAGTAGATCTGAAATCATTTGTCAAGAATCCACCCATTGATCAAGAACCCTGTTAAGCTATTCATACAAATTCTATCACCAAATGAACGTGGTAGAAGAAGAGGTCTCATCATTGAAATACTGGTTATTAACCACTCATTCCTAGAAATATGCTGAACAAAGCAACTTCTTATCACAGTGTTCTCATCATTAATTAGATCTAGATTAATGAGAACTATGTATTTCTAGTAGCTGGAGACATCTATAGATACAATATGATATGATAAACATAATTAACCCATATCTAAGATACTGTTTTGCTTTAACTGCTATTTGTGGGAAAGCAGCACATCAAAGACCATAACAAAATTCATCCATTTTTGTTTGTGTGTGTGTGTGTGTGAGAGAGAGAGAGAGAGAGAGAGAGAGATATAAGAACAAAAAGAAATCTGTTGCTGTGATTGTCATAAAAAGAAACCAGATCTCTCTTTCATTATACTTTGTGCTTTTATATTTGATATGCACATCAAAATAGTCTATATCATCAGTATATTGTTGTCTTGATATCAAAATGGTAAGCAACGAACATGTGGTATCTTGGTTAGAAAAAAAAAATTCAGGTCTTTTTGTTTGTTCTACCAAAATAAGTGTATCTCCATATATGCAAAAACTGTTAATCATAATTTAAGATTTAAGAAGATTTTAAGATAGATAGGGATGAACAAAACAACAAACTTACCTCACCATTTGTGTTCTCTGATTTTTGGTATTTTGCATCAACAACCAAATCATTAGACGATACCTTTCCCACTTCTTTGGATGAAAGACCTGTGTTAAAAGTTGGAAAGTTCATCAGCAGGCATCACTTAGAATAATTGTACAAAAGTAGTATGCTGGATAAAAGCACACATATGAATGCTCAATGAATGGTTTGGATGGAAGATTTTAGTTTGTTTGGTTACCATGTTTTATAAAAACAAGATTTTTAATTGTATGTTTGGCCAGATGGCAAATCAAGTAGTAAGTAAAATAAGCATCTTACTAACCCCAATTTTGGGGTTAATGATGAGATAACTCCAAACCTCCATATCATGTGCTCCTCTCCAATCCATCCACCCCCTCCTCTCCAATCTCTTCTCTTCCATCCACCTACCCCTCCATATGTGCCTCTTCCCCGTCAGTCTTGCTCCCCATCCCCCCCATCCTAGTCAATTTTTCCTTCTCACCCTAGATTCATCTCCTCCAACATTTTCACCCACCTCCTCCATCAGTCCTCTCATCCTCTCTCTCACTTCCTCTTGTTAGTCCTTCTGCCGTATAACTTATAAATAAAGCACTTCAAAAACCTTGTTTTTCATATGAATCAGGTTTTCAAATTTTTATAAATTGACAACTAACAAACCCAAAAATTTGGATGTTAAATTAGATTTTGGAACTATGATGCTTAAAGAACCATAGACGTAAAAATATTTACAAAATAAATGACCATAGTCACAACAATTAGAATCAATTACAAGAACATCCATGGGAAGTTTCAATCAAATTATTTGAAATTTCTTTATTCTAAACATAAAAGGAATAATAATAAACAATAATATAAATAGTCATGTACATTCTCGTTTTAGCCACATTCATCCTATGCACATATAATTTTCTATGCTTTATGCTACGAAATGTTAGGCAATTAGAAAATTATATATGCATAAGGTATGTGGTAACACAAGAAAAGACAGAATAAGAAATAAAGTCATTCGTAAAAAGATGAGAGCAACACCAATGGAGGACAAATTGAATAAATGAATTACATAGTTTGGACATTTGCAACATAAACCTAGAAATGCACTGGTACAAAAGAGTAATTTGATACATATAGAATGAAAAAAAAGGTAGAGGTAGACCAAAAATTACATGTAAGGAAGTAATAAAAAAGATTTAAAATCTTTCCATCTTATAGAAAATATAACTCAAAATCAAGCAGAATGAAGGAAAGGGATTTGTATAGCCAACCCCAACTAATTTATGTGTCGCAAATCCAACACAACTTTTGACCATTTCAAATTGGATTTACTATCCATTTAAAATTTTTGCATCTTACAAAAAATATAACTCAAAATCAAGCAAAATGAAAGAAAAAAATTCATATAGCCAACCCCAACTAGTTTATGTGTCCCAAATACAACACAACTTTCGACAATTTCAACTTGGATTTACTACCCATTTAACTTAGGAGGCATCTAGCTCAAGCTAATACCTTAGGTAGTAGAGTTCTAAAGGATCTACTTTGGTATCTAGAGGTCAAACCTAAATCTTAAAGGAAAATGAAAGAAAAAGTAGAAAGAAAGATGGGAGCAAGGATACAAAAGAAAAGTAGCCTAATCTCATTCAATTTTCACCATCAAATCATCATATCAACTCCTATTACTTTTCATAAGATAAAAAGTCCTACCATCCATTCAAGCAATAAGATCTCTCTCTGTCTCTCTAAAAGATGGTCAAATAAAATAGTCAATAAAATAGGAAGCAAAATTTTAAATCCTATGAGATGGGGCCATTATGGTTTGTCTATGGAATAGGACACATTGTCCCATGCCATCCCGAAACTTAAGACATGGAATGTTCCAAGACATGTCAATCAAAACACCATGATGATGGTAGGATGGTCTTGTCCCAATACTTGAGACAGTAACCCATCCTCACATCTTATGGAATGTCCTGTTGGGATTTGAGGCCATGATAAGAAGAGAGACGGAGATGAGAAGGTTGGGTAAACTAAGGCAATTGGGCTACTATTTCATTGTTCCATTTTATTCCCTTTCTTCTTCCTACTTTTTCACTTCTTCTCTAATCCTTTCTCCTTATTTTTCTCTCATCTTTTGCTTTTCCTTCCCTCCTATCATTTAAATATCATTCCAAACCATATGGCATAAATGTACATTGACGGCACTTAATTTTATGTAACATTGATCATATATTATAGAAGCCCTAAAATGTTCATCTTTCTCTAATCAATTCTGGGACTCAGTGTTTGCTAATGTTCCACTGCAATTTTTGGTACCTTTCTTCTCATTTACAAAATGAATTTACTCATTGCTGAATTTGTCCTTGACATTAATAAATTTGTTTATCTACTGAGCAATTTAATTAATCAAACTGTTATCCACAGCCAGAAGGAAGAACCAGTGAAATGGGAAACTACAAGCCAAATTATGATGAGAATTTGGCATGACAAAGACAAAAGTGCAGGATAGCTAGAAGACCCCACCTGTACAATACCATTTCAAATGCTTGTTACTTCATGTCCCTAGGAGGGCTTCCTTCACTTTTTTTTTTCAGATACAAGCTTACAACAAATACTGGCGGCAAGGTTGATTGTTGTCATTCCAACAGTGGTCTTCCTAGGGAGTTTCAATCTACAAAATCCCCTTCCTTCAATAAAATCTGCTAGTTCCCTCTAGGTGAGTCCATATTTCAGTTTTCAGCATACTTGAAAGAATGACCATGGTGGTCTCCTTTTGTATGCAAAACATCCACCACAGGACATTGACATCACTTAAGACTCAAACCGACCAAATGTCCAGGGCAAAGCTAACAAATTCACTTGGATCCAGCAAAGATGGCTCTCTTTATCCTGAGGGTTCTGCAATAGAATCATCCTGCAGTTTTCATCTGACAGGGAATAAATATGAGCAAGCAAGTCTTTTCTCATACCTAAAAGCCACATAACTAGGAGAGAACCACTAATTGTTCTGAAAGCAATTCATCCTTCCTGATGCAACATACAACTCTCCATAAGTGACCTACCTTCAGTCTAAACTTGGATACAGAAGCAATCCTCCATTCCTCAACTTGCAAAGTGAACTAAGATTTACGATCAGACTCATGAGCTTTCTATTGTAGAGAAGTTTGCTAGCATGCAAACAACATAGCTGGCCCGAAAACGCTTGGCTAGCATGCCACAAACCTGTAAAATCTGTTGACTGAGCTAGTTGACCATTCGGTGTCAACAAAAGGCACTTCCAATCATGTAGATCACTTTTGATAATAACAGGAGATACTACAACAATTTTTGGTTAGTTGAAACAGCATCAAGAGAAGACCAACTTAAGCATCTACAGAAGCAAACTGAGTACCATGTGACATGATATTAGAAAAAGTTGACAATCTTTATAAAGAATACTACTTTAGCTTTCTATATGTAGGAAAGCTTGACATACTTATTAGCTTCCTGATCTTATCATTAATAAAGGCAGCTATACTTCCCAACTTTTCCATTCCCATAATAACCCTAATTAGGTTCCTCCTTCATATATCTAAATCATGATTAACTTTTCAATAGAAGGATCCTAACATGGCTGAACTCTATGCAAGTTCATAAAGATTCAAAGGTCATGGCAAAACTTAAGCCAAATATAGATCAAAAACATCATATACCAAATAAATCTTAAACAATTTGATGAGAAAGGCATATTTGCACCACCTCTATGCTGAAATCATTTTAAAATTTATCTCGTATGCAAAACCTTTAGCAGTAGCCACATGCATTATAACTAGTTACCAAGAAAAGAACCAGAGTTCTTCCAACAAAATGAAGAACATGAAACACTGAAACATTAAGCATGTAGCACAAATGGTTCCAAAGGAAGCAATAATTCTTGCCTGAACACTTCATATGAAAAACAGAAACAAAAGGATATTCCAATATTAATAAATAAATACATAAAGATTTCATAATTCAACAAAGAAAAGGTAACATATATAGGAGAGAACTATTTCATCTTTAGATCCATATAGAGGCATCCATTGTAGAATATATCAATGGTAAAATAATATTTTCCTTTTTGATACTAATGAAACTTGTAGAATTTGAGTTATCTAGACTGAACCAAATACATATACTATTTCACGTGTAAAAGAATTACTATAATCATAAAAGTAGGCAACACACCTCACCACAACTATCTTAGGTCGGTCTTTTATATCCTCTCTGCTATTAATACATACAGTTTGAAAATAACCAAAAATAGTAACAAAAGCAAGTACTTATCTTTGTTACTTAACAATAAATAAATAAATAAATAAAATTTAATAACTGGGCAGGGGCAGGCACCCAAAGATCAAGGCAACACAAAAACAATAAATTCCAATATCTAATAAATATAAGGAGAAATTTGAAAAAAAGTAGTTGTAGATTTCACACAAGAATGAAACATAACATATCAACTAAGATATATATGGTAAGTTAATCATTGAACAACATCCATACTAATCCATCGATCAATCTTGACCTAATAACTCAGCCATGATGCAAAAGATTAAGATTA
Source organism: Metroxylon sagu (assembly GCA_017589505.3). Taxonomy (NCBI): domain Eukaryota; kingdom Viridiplantae; phylum Streptophyta; class Magnoliopsida; order Arecales; family Arecaceae; genus Metroxylon; species Metroxylon sagu. Next base: position 418,509 of record JACVBY030000634.1, on the reverse strand, counting down.
GTGCCTAGACAAGCCCACCACAATGGCTAAGGCGGTCACCTTTTAAAGCTTTAAGCTTCATACACGAAATTTTTTAGTAGAAAGTACAAATTATACCATCTTCACCAAAAAAAAAAACATAGAGTACAACAAAAGCCCAGCATGAGGAACTTGAAATAAAATCTCATTACCAATCCTCTAAATAAAAACAAGAAAATTTAATGCTCACCCAATTGATTCCACATCTCATAACGTGGTTCTTTACCAACTTCTAATGGAGGGAAATGTGAGAAAATATTGTACATAATGCGAATAGCAACATCAGCTCTGCTACACAAAAGTAATAATGAGAAAATGAGAGTATTAGGAGTTAGGAACTGGAGAATACAACATGTCAAAAGCTTCTGCATAATACATGAAATGATGTTAACAGCTCCTTATCTGAAATCATGAAAGAGTAGGCACAAAATAGAAACAATATGCAAAACATAAGCAGCTCGTTAATCAGTCTACTGACACATTATATACGAACTCTCCATATGTGGTTTGCTGCAGACTGACTTTAACACTTCAAAGCAACATAATAATTGGGCTTTAAATAGGAAGAACCACATGCCCTCTTCAAATTAAAAGTTTCCTTTTACCCTCTTTAATGTGCAAAGACTCATCCACTTCACACGGTACATGGCCACAGCCACCAATTAAATAAAAGGGAGTGCAGTCAAAAGGATACAATAAGAACCATTTGAGAGTGGTTGAATAAGGATGGCAATATTTGAGACATCTGGAGTATCATCCAAAAGTCTGCTACGTGTATATACTGAAACACTAGGCCCTTGTCAGAGGTAAGAGAAGGAAAACTTCAGCAAGCCTTAAAGGTGCAAGTAACCAGAAATGTTGTAATTTCATATCTCCAATACTTGAAGCGAAAAGTAAACCAAAAATAATAAGAAAAAATTAGAGATTATTCTGAAGAAGAGACAGAAGAAGGAAGAAAAAAGAAAGAAGCGTTGCAAAATTAATGCAGCCAAGCAACACCTTCTCAATTTAATGATATCAATATAAACATATCAAATGTATTTAAGGGATGTCTAGACAAAGTCTACATAAGTATGCAGTTAGAATTAGGATCAATGATTTGAAGCGCACCTTGCTCTGGATAGCTCTTCATCATTGTTCTTATTCATCTCTCCAAACTCTTTCAAAAGTTTTAATACAAAAAGTTAATCAGTACAAATCTTACAAAATTAACTTTGCAAGCTTTGCCAAAAATAATAAAATCAAATAATTACCAACTGAAATTTTCTTGGCAATCTCATCCATGCGCATATAGGTGAAATAACTGCAATGGAGAAAAAGAAATACTAAGATGACAAGATACCACCTTCATCACATAGATTCACAACATAAAGGAAAATGCAAGTAGCACTGCATAGGCTTGACAAAACAGAGAAAACAGAAGTTAAAGATTTTAACTTTGTGCATCTATATGTATTACAAGTAGACTCAAGTCACTAGTTTTGCACCAAGTGAGGCCAAGGGCAGCAATACTTCCATGTGTTATAATAGAGATCCTACAGGGAAGTTAGTTCCTGCCATCTCCTCCAAACAAGGGAACAATGCAATTGAATGCTATAACCGCCATGTCGCTAAAAATCTTTACATGGGCAGGAGGATGAGGGAGTGTTAGACAAGGATGTCCATGTGCCCAAGGAAAAGGCAAGCGATGCAGAAAAGGCATTCGAGGATGTCTTTCCACATGTAACAATGTGTATTTTGACCACACCAAAGAGTAAGAAGGATCATTGAAGCACAACCATCTTTCATATTTACATCAAGAGTGGTGACAAAAGCTACAAATTCATTAATTCTGGTGGCAGCTACATAAATGTAGTCTCCAAATCAGTAGTGATTTGTTTGGAGTTAACACATGAGCTGCAACCTCAAACCTATAGGGTTGCGTAGGTAGGCAAGATAAGACCGCTATGCTTGTGACCTAAAGGTGTTCGGTCCCTATCCAACTAGCAGCATACCAAGATCTTATTTGGTGTGATGTCCTTCCTATGGATGTTGCTCATATTTTGCTAGGGCAGCCTAGGCTCTTTGATTTGGATGTGACCCACTTTGGAAGGACCAACATATGTTTTCAAGCACAATGGGAATAAAATTGTGTTGAATCCCACCAACCAATAGAGAGTCAAAAAGGTCAACACAAAAGTCAACAACTTGTTAAGCCAAAAAAACCATCCACATGCTCAACAAGAATTAGTTTCAGAGAGGAAGGAGTTGTCTATGCTCTTATGACTACCAAGGTTATAGAGCCACCAGTTGAGCCTACACAAGAGTTCATTAGGAGGTTGGTTAGGTGCTCATTGATTTTAGTGATATTATGCCTGAGAGGTCACCTGAAGAATTGCCACCACTTAGGAATATACAGCATGCCATCAATGTTGTGCGTGGGTCATACCCAATATTGAGTGTGCTAAGCAGAAACATCAAGTGGGTGAGTTGTGAGTTGTAACACAGATTTATTCATGAGGGTCTTAGTCCTTGTGTCATCCCTACGTTACTCATCCCGAGAAAGGATGGCAGATGGAGAATCAGCATCAATAGTATAGCCATCAATAAGCTTACAATCAAGTAAAGGTTTTCGATACCGAGACTGGATGACATATTAGATATGATGGCTGGATCGGTGATGTTTTCTAAGATTGATCTGCATAGTGGATACCACCAAATTCATATAAGAGAGGGCAATGAGTGGAAACTGCATCTAAGACAAAGGACAAACTTTATGAGTGGTTAGCCATGTCTTTTGGACGAACTAATGAAACTAATACATTCATGAAAGTCATGACACAAGTGTTACATCCTTCAACAGGCAGTTTCCTCATTGTTTGCTTCAACGATATTCTCATTTACAGCAAATCTAAAGAAGAGCAACATCTTCAGTTACAACAAGTATTTGAGGTTCTCTGGCATGAGAAACTTTAAATTAATTTGAAGAAGTGAGCTTTCATGAGTTCCATTGTTCACTTCCTTGGATGCGTTGTCTCTTGTGAGGGTGTTGCAGCTGACCCAGATAAAGTAAGGTTGTTCTGGCCTTGCCTCAAGCATGACATGGCATGCATGGTTGCTCAGAGTCATATATGCTAGGTAGTGAAAGGTAAAAAGAAGAACACAAGTTTGTATGCACCACTGCCTCTTCCTCTTCCGCATGCATTGTGGCAAGACATCAGTCTAAAAAGCAAAACAGGCTACTGTGTCTATATTTGGAGACTACATTGCATTAATTACTATTGCATTCATCTAAAAGTGCCCAGCAATACTGCAAGAAGAAAATATACCATACCGTACATCAGCGTACTTGAAATACTTAGAGGCAAGCAATTCTAGCAAAGGATCAACGGGAGATGTAGAATAAACCTACAATTGAACAAAAAAATTTATAAATTTAAACAGGATAAAAGTATTAGCACGCTATCTGAAAAATCAATGGGCTGAGTACTAAAGAATCGCTCAGAATATGAAAATAAAATGATCCCGCTATTTTACCACATGATTTTAAACTTAAAATAAGCACAAAGTTTTTGGTGAATATATTCTATGTGACATCATCCACCTCTTTGGAATCATTCAGATGGACTGCCATTTAACATTTAATTCCTTTTGACTACAAAGTTTACTCCTGCCCCTTGATTTTAATAGTCATCTTATGTTAAGTCCCTCACCTATATGCACTCACAACTTTGTATGAAATAGATACAAGTCCATACAGAGAAAGACAAAACTGTGTGGAAAGCACTGCCCTTACCGTGAATAGGAGCTAAACATAAAATATTGTGTACGGGCTAAATATAGAATGGCAATCAAACAAAGGACCATTATCATCATGCTTACATATTTGCATGGTTTTGTGCCTAACAAATTGGTTGCATTATTTCACAATTTAGCAACTTACCTCCTTCGTCATTATTTTCTTTTTTCAATATTTGAAGGGATCTGAGATCCTTCAAGATTACTGCATTTTCTTCCAATTGAGCTAGATGAGTTAAAACTTTGAGAGTACAGAAATCAAAGATCAATTAAAGCATGAAAAGGATCAGCAACAGTCCTAGACAACTCTCATTTTGTCTTTCAAATCCATAAAATATTCAACTACTTTTGTTTATATCATTAAAATATATAGAAGAAACATAATCATAATATAACTAAACCAATATTCTAGTTATTCTTTAAAAAAAAAAAAATAACCACTCCAATTTTGGTTTAATTCAATAAAATTGAAAAGCAAAACCAACAGATATTCTTACAAGTATTGATAAATTATCTCTGCCTATATGATTCGCCAATCCCACATGATCTTTTCTCTTGACATTTTTACTATAATCATTTCCATAACAAAGCAATTTATATGTATAATATTACTGGTTAAATAAAGGTGAATATGCACATGAAACCACAAAATTAGATAAATCAAGCGATTAGTTATATCAAGTTACATGGATGCAATGCCAATTGACTTGGGCTATAATTTTATATTTTCATCCCTCATCTCAACTAAACATTATGTCAGGTAATTTGAGAAGCACCCAGATGATACTATTAAGTATCAAAAAAAACAATTATAACGTTGTGGCAATGACAGGCACAAATGAACTCATTGAGGTGTGAGGAGTTGATGAGGTCATGATATATTATAATCTTTATGGTAGATTGATTTGACTATGGCGTCCATCTATTCTCTATGATCTAGAATTTTGGTAACATATATTTATCTTTAAATCATTCACTCATGGGTCTTGCCAGCTTGACTGCCAGATCTTACACAGAGAGGAAATGGACCATAGAAGAAATTGAAAAGAAGAGACAAAAGCACACATATACATTCTAGATTCTGGGAGCACTTCTCAACCTCAATACAAATTGAAGTATATTTTGGACCTCCTATGCATATTTTTGCAATAAAACAAACATTGAGACTTCGTAAGCATTTCATATATGTAGATTATCTTTAAGAGTTGGCAATTGATAGGTATCATCTCTTGGGACTAGAGTCTTGGGGTATATGTGGGACATAACAAGCTTAGAAGCTAAAACTATAATTGCAATTTGCTATAAGTAAGTTGAAACTAAGGGTCCATTTGACTCAGCAAAAAGAGGCTCAGGAATGGGAATTGGAATCATAGATTTTAATTCCAACGGTTTGTTTAGATGGAATTGGAATCCGATTTCCTTTCCATCTAAAATTGTAATCATGTTTTAGGAAGGATTAGAAATCCAAACTCTTGCTCAAGATTGTGATTCTCATTCTAGTCGTCGTAACCGTTCTTATCTTCTCCTCTCTTCTCTTCTCACACCGCCTCCTCCCACCCCATGACCCAACGCCATCTTCTCCTCGCCCCTCTTCTCACCCAACGTCACCTTCTTCTCCCACCCCGTGACCCCTCTTAACACAATGCCATCATCATCACAACTTCTTCCGCTTCTTCCACAATGTGGGCCATAGATAATGGATGATGAACAAGTGACAGTATAAGCTGAAATGATTCTCTTGGCGAATATACAATGTAATCACACATTAAAAAAACAAAACCCCATTCAAACCCTAAAATGAAACCCTAGGGATATCTCCTCCTCCTCTTCTTTGACGCTCGAGGACACTTAGACTTAAACTTAATGCTATTTTATTTACATAATCGTACTATAGATGTCTGCCTTCATTTATCATTTTTTAGATCTTTTTATTTGTAAAATGGATATTAAATTGAGTACATATAAAAAATTAAAAAAAAATTTGAAAACAATCAAATTTTGAAGCTTTTGGCTTTAGGAGCAAAATTGAAAATCCTAATTGATTCCAATTCTGAGGTTTAGACAAACTAAACAACAGCAACAGATCAATCTAATTCCGATTCTTGTATGAACCAAACAGATGGAGGGAATGAGTGATTCCAATTCCAATTCCAACATCGAACCTAATGGGCCCTAAGTGTATTCCTAGAAAGCTGAAACTTTGTATGAGTGCATTATGGGCATAAAAGTTGAAACCTTATGAGTGCATTTTATGGTTAAAGCAAAAGTTCTCAAAGAAAAGAAAATTAGTCCTTGTGACAAAGAAATTGCAAATGAAGAAAATTATAACTTCAAGACAATGATGTTGGCTTTTACACGCAAAAAGAAAAGCATCATCATCTTTTGATTAACTTGATCTATAGGCCTTGAGGGAGTTAAGCAATTGACTCTAGAATATACATTGCAAGAAAACGAACAAGGTAGACTAGCATATGTCTCATGTACCAGCCACATCAGATTGAATCTACCCCTAGTGGCAGGAATCATAACATACTGCATTAGCATACTAAGTTCCAGCTGGTTCAATTTGATGCCATCGACCTATTGACCTATTTGTAGGTCTTATGTTAGCAACTGACAGTAGTCAATTAAACAAATTTGGTATGATAACAAGTTTTCCAAAATTTTCCTAGCACTATGGAACATAAGAATACCTCAACAAAATTATCCAAATGGGTCCAGATTTTGACAGGTCAAGTGTTGGATAACATGCAAAAACCTAATCTCTACTGCACAAACAAATGAAGCAATATGCAACCCTACCACATGGACTGGTAGTCACAGAAATTAAATAATCTGCTTTATGATTTTCCTCCTATAACCATAAACTTATGTAAAATATTTCTAAGGACCATTCCAATAAGCCTCCAGTCCATTTCTAAGAAAATATTACCAAAAGGCTTTATACACTTTAAGATACAATCATTATGATATTAAAACTTCTTTTATCCAACACATACCAAAAGTACGACATCTGGTGCCAATCCTACATAAAATTAAACTTGGAGAAACATAATACTGAATCTGGAGAATTCAAGAAAATTAATTATCTCTTCTACTCCCAGAAGACTCAAAAGTAGTAATAGAAACAGATATTGAACTCCAAAATATTAGAAGACCTAAATGTAAACCTGAATTACATCGCAAAATGCTCAAATCGCACTAACCACAACTTGAAAGCAGACTATGTCCTTATCAGCCCATCTGCGAGATCATTTTTATGCCACACAGGTATAATCACTCAGGTATACAGCTAGAGAACCATAACATCATGCCTAAGTAGCAAAGGATATTGGCTGAAGATCATCTCCATCCAGCCAGCCCACCAACAAGCTTGCATGATATCAATACATGGAGAGTCATACTGAACCATGTATTTGCTCATAACCTAAGCAGAGCATCCATGACAATAAGTAGTTAAGAATAGTGTGGCATGGCCTCAGATTATGCAGACGGCACAGAGAATAACTTGGCAAAAATTTAAATAGACTAAAAAAAATCAAAATGGACAAATGTCTTCAAAAAACTGAAGCAAGTGCAAAAGAAATATAAAAAGGACCCAAAAATATAAAAGAATATAAAAGGTAGTCATAAAGGAGACTCTAAAAGAAAATGGAGCAAGACACAAAGAAACAAGATATAAAGTAGGGTTAGAGCAGGAAATTGGAGAATTGGCATAGCGATATGTGCTTCAAGTGGGTGTAGGGACCTCAAAAAACTGAAAGATATCAGACCCAAGAGACAAGAATATGAACAGCAGTTCATTGTTGACCCTCCATTGACCAGACAAATACAAGAAGCATATCAAGGTAATAAGCTCTCTTTATATATGTGTGTATATGTACATGTATAGGAGGGACTAGGCTCCTCTTGAGAGAGGAAGGCCCCTATTTATTCAGAGTCCAAAATCAATAATCGGGTATTTAAATCAAAGATCTACACCATTCATCATGATCTTATGATTAAAAATACTTAAAAACTGAATATCACATGATTTAGTGGTCCTTTTGCACCATTTTGACATAAAAATAAATGGCTTCCATCATGATAATATGCTACAATACATGATAAAGCATTTGAATTGAGAATCCATCTTATTAATCATGATCTAAACACATTAAATATATATATATATATATATATATATATATATATATATATAGATTGATTGATTGAAAATCAAAGGATTTTAATTCTTGAATCATAGCAAAACATGTTCTCACATTATTTTTTCTTGATGAATAAGTTAGAAACTACCAAAACATATGATTTTTGGTTTCTAAATATTTTTAATAGTACAAATCATGATTAATATTGTGGTTATCTAACTTGGATAGTCCATTATTGATTTTTAATACTTGGATCATACATACATACATACATACACACATACATACACACATACATATATGCTATTTTCTACTTAGTGTGCAGCTGGAAATCAGGATGAGAGTGCAAGCATAGTTGGGGAATAGATATCTATATGGCTAACACATGATACTCCTAGGACCATACCATAATGAAAAGCTAGATCTTCAGATTAGTTAGTATCATAAAATCCATATCAACTTTTCATTATATAGTTCATCTAGCTGCTTAAAAAGAATTATCTTTGTTGACTGTGATGGCCATTGTCATTTTGCTATATATTTGAAAATGGTTAAGTCTATGCACTTAGTTATGAGGTTAATGGTTGCTCTATTGCATACAACAACCAAACACAGCTCTTGCAATCTAAGCCACAAAACAGTTAAAGAATGATACACGAGCCAGAAACCTTCATGTTATTCTAGAAATTTGGTGACAAAAAATTATGCATGTATTTAGGAGAACATTCCTCGATAATTACAACATTTCACCAATACATGCAACACAATCATAGACACAAATAGTAGAACAATGAGAGGGAAAAACAGCATATACTGTTCTGTGAGATACAACTACGTCAGAAATTATGACAAAATAAGTTAGATTAAAGACAAAAAGACTTACAATCTTATTAAGAAACCTATGGTAAATACCCTCCTTTCCCAGTTTCACAAAATCCATTATTGCGTCCAAAGCAACATCCTGAAATGCATATATCCACAAAAAAACAATGTTAACTATCCCTAGAATCATTTCTGCTTCACTGCTATCCTGAAAGAACATAAATACCTACTTTATTTTGCTTTCCACTAAAACTAGCATTCACAATAATTAAAAAATAAAAAAAGGGAAAAGCAATCATCCCAGGAATTGATTTCTTGCCCTAATATGTGACAAATTGACAATGACAACTCAAAATCAATTGACATGCACAAGGTCAGCAATAAAAAGCTGCAATTTTTCTGCTTTCTTTCAAGTAAAAGTAACACTATCACATAACATAGGATCCACTGACCGCTAAAGGTGCAAACTTTACGCAACCCAGGTAAAAAGTCTTACTCTGAGAACATCCTCAGATTGGTTTGAGACGGCTATCTCGATCAGGGAGTTCTCGAACTCATAAAACCTTGCTCGCAGCCACTCCTTGAACGCTGATTCCGGATCTTTGTCCTCCCCAACATCTCCAGAAGCTACCGACTTCGAACGGGAGATATCAGAAAAGGAAGGAATTTCGGGGAGGAGAGGGACGAAAAAGGATTGGAGGGAGATGAGGGACTCAAGGGCGAGGTCGAGGGAGGAGGAAGGGGTGAGGAAGGAGAGGAGGATGGGGAGGTTGTTGATGTGGGCTCTGGAGGAGAGGAGCTGGTGACCGAGGGTTTTGAGGTCCTCTAGGGTTAGTGCATCTCCCACCTCCTTTCTCTTCTTCGACTTCTTCTTCGCCTTCTGTTGGCTTTGCCGCGGCTTCTCTGCCGGCAGGGAAGCCATGCGCGGAGAACGAGTGGAAGCTTCTGGGGTCAGGGAAGAGGGAGGGAAGAAAGATGGAGGCTTTTTGCTCGTTATCATCGGAGACGAGAGAAGGGTTTTGCTGCGAGGGTTTTGAGGTGATCGAAGCGAGTAGTAATTCGACCCGATCGAACCGGATGGATCGAATTTTGCACCGGCTCAAAATAATGCTCGATTTATTTGGGGTCGGATTGAACCTGAACCGGGCTTGAACCGACCCGAACCGGGGCTAAGCTGAAGCAGCTCGCCTCTTTTAAAGCCTTCTTCCTGGACCTGGGTTCCTGAGTGACTATTATTAACTCATCGGCCAGGTAAATTTACCCTTAAAAATACAGAAAATAACATGACATTGGTATGGCTTGTCTTATTAAAAAATATGTAGATATAGTTGTAAATAAATAATTAATATATTATATTTTTTTTGTTTTTATTAATATATGATTTATTTATGATTCATTTTATTTTAATTTTTGTCAAGTTTAATCAAGCCAAGCATGTGCAAGAAATGTTTATGTGAAGTTCATTTATATTTCGAGCCTAAAATAATACATTTCCTATGGCATCGCTTTAAATTTTTATTTTTTATTAAAATAAAATTATAGAAATGGAGATAAAAGAATATATTTGTTGTTATTATTTTTATTTTTATTTTCAAACATCATTTCTATTTTTTAAAATAATAAAAGCTGAAAATTTTTATTTACACTATTTTCAAAAGGTAAAAAATCTCCGCTACTAATAACGTCTCCATCACTCTTATCATTGTTGCTATTACTATTGCTATTACTATCACCATCAACCTACTATTATTATCATTGCCTCCACCATAGCCATTGCCTACGGGCATTACAAGAAAATTAATTTTTCATGATAATCAAAATTGTCACATATATTAAAAAAAAACTCGTCACAACTTGTCAAGTTTATTATGATAATAAAAGGTGATCATAAGGTTATTACGTATACCTCTTTCACTGAAAGTCTTTTCCTTCTGTAACAATATTACTCATCATATATAATTATTTATCCATTACAACAATTATGGTCACAAAAATGAAATTTTATGAAAAGTAATCTTATCAATAAAAATTTAAAACTCTATCACATATACTATAATTTATAACTATTTTTGTTGTCACTAAAGGATTATTTATTTATGACAACTCCATTTCTCATCACAGAAAAATATAATAATGACTACTTATATTATCACTTATGACAAAAGGATCGATCATCACATATATCATAATTTGTGACTACTTTTATTGTCACGTAAATCGTGTTTAGGTGACAACTACATTTGTCGTTATTAAAAAGTGACTTAATGACAAACTTTTATGGTCACTAATATTATAAGGATCATCACATATAGCATAATTTATGACTATTTTTATTGTCATGCAAATTGTATTTTAGATAATAACTACATTTGTCATCATTGAAAAGTAATTTAGTGACAATTTTTATCATCACTAATGTCATAAGAATCACCACTCATACCATAATTCGTGACTACTTTCATTATCACTCAATCTTAATTATGGTAACAACTAATTTTATTGTCATGCAAAATTGGTTTTGTGATGAATTTTATCATCATTGATAATACAAGGATCGTCACCTGTACCCTAATATGTGATGGTTTTGTTATCATTAAAAATGTATTTGGAGATAATAATAAATATGTTGCCACGGAATAATACTTTAGAGAAAACTTGTAGCTCAATCTATAATAAACAAGTTCTATTATATCAAAACATGCATGTACATAAATTTCATAACAATCTCATGATCTACCACCAAGGCCTATAAGCATTACAAGAAAATTATTTTTTTATGACAATCAAAATTGTCATATATGTTAAAAAAACTCATCACTAAAAGTTTATTGTGATAACAAAGGTTATTATAAGGTCGTCACATATACCTTCGTCACTGAAAGTATTTTCTTTATGTAATAGAATCAGTCATCACATATAATTATTTATTCATGACAACAATTATCGTCACAAAAAAGAAATCTTATGACAAGTAATCTTGTCAATAAAAATTTAAAACTCTATCACATATAGTGTAATTTATAACTACTTTTGTTGTCACTAAAGGATTATTTATTTATGACAACTCCATTTCTCATCACAGAAAAATAGAATAGTGACCACTTATATTGTCACTTATGTCAAAAGGATCGATCATTACCTATATCATAATTTGTGACTACTTTTATTGTCGCACAAATCATGTTTTAGGTGACAACTACATTCGTCGTTATTAAAAAATAACTTAATGACAAACTTTTATGTTCACTAATATTATAAGGATCATCATCTATAGCATAATTTGTGGCTATTTTTATTGTCATGCAAATTATATTTTAAGTGATAATTGCATTTGTCATTATTGAAAAGTAATTTAGTGATAATTTTTATCATCATTAATGTCATAAGAATTATCACTAATACCATAATTCGTGACTACTTTTATCATCACTCAAACTTAATTATGGTAACAACTAATTTTATTATCATATAAAATTGATTTATTGATGAATTTTGTCATCATTGATAATATGAGGATCATCACCTGTACCCTAATATGTGATGGCTTTGTTATCATTAAAAATGTATTTAGAGATAATAATAAATATGTATTCCACTTTAGAGATAACCTATAGCTCAATCTATTATAAACAAGTTCTATTATATCAAAACATATATGTGCATAAATCTTATAACAATCTTATAATTAATTGAGAACCTTTATATCACATCTTAAATAGAAAATATTTAATAATCATAACACTGTTGCTTCTCAAAGTTTATGGCTCATTAAAACATATAGCTAGCAAAATAAAGGAACAAGTCTAAAATTTCAAATCTTCAATGATCCAATTTCATATTTGAGGCAAATTTGTCTAAAATAAAGAAGATATGCATTCATAATATCTGCATTTGAAGCAAATTTGTCCCGAAAAAAAAAAAAAAACCCACAATTTCACATTAATAATACTAATCATAATTTGCCAAGTGATAATAAAATATCATTAAAAAAAAACAATGACTATATTGATAATGTAGAAAGAAGAGTTAATTCCGTATTTAATGGGGCTAATAGCCATCTCTGAAAGCTATTAAGTACTTGAGAGTTTATCCATCCAAAGTGTTTAGCTAAAAATGGATGCTCCCATGTTTAATGTAATTTGATATTTTACTCTACTAGATTTAGAAGATATTAAATCTTATTTATAGTGATTTGAATTTTATATGCTATGCATACATTTAGATTTTCTATTGATGTAATTTACTCTAGGCTACAATTAAAATAAAATAAAAAAAACTACTTACTTTATTCACTTTAAGATGAAGGTGTAAAATTAGGAGTTGCTGGAGTTTCTCCTCATTATTGCAGGGACATGGAGCTAAGAAGAGAAGCTATTCGTGCCTTAAATATGAGATCAAACTCATATTGCATTTAAGCATACATTTTTTGGTATTTCTCTGTTATTTATATTTCAACATTATATCAAACTTAAATTATAGCTAAATTCACATCTCTTGACGTGCCTGTTCAATTTTAGTACTTATTTCAGCAGCACCCTTGGAGCTTGGAGCTTTCACTCCAACTTCTTTACCATGAAAATATCCTAACTTTTGTCTTTCGCTCTTCTAATTGTTGGATGATTAGCTCCTTAAACTCCTACTAAAATGATAAATCTTTCAATTAAATAAAAAAACATATTTTCATTGAACATATGTGAAAGTATAGAAAAAATAAATTGGTAAAATATGAGAATAAATACAAATATATATCATGAACCTAATTTCACAATCCAAATATTAGAAGGTCCATTTATAACATTCATCTCAACTAACCTATATACATTACACATAATAACGCACGTAGATAATCTATTAAATGGTTATCAAGATTGTCACTAGCCATGTTAGGCCTGCATCTTATCACTTTATGCTACTACTCAAAGAGTCTTCACCTTTAAGACGAGAATTATAAACCAAGTGACATATACTATGATATTATGTCCATCATCACTTCAAGATTTACTATGCACTATTTACTAGCCAATGAGTATTATCTAATATGTGTTGAACAGAATATAAATTATTAAATGGTATTAAATAAAAAAATATTTTAAGTTATTTTTACTATTTAATTATAATAAATAAATAATTTTAAATTAAAAATTAAAAAATATGATTACAATCAATAAGTAGAAGGTGTCGACTTATTAAATTGATAAAATCTTTAATGGCTGGACCGAGTGACTTAGATCAAATCTTATGATATTCTAATATATAAAAAATTATATTGAATACTAGAATTATCTTGATATAAATGGAATGCGAATCATGATTTCTCATTCTCTCCCTTCCATACTCATTCCATACTTTGTTTTTTTTTTTTTTGGGGAGGAGGAGGGGGGAAATTCCTAAAAACCCAAAATAGCATAAAGGATTTTCTACCAATTTTGGTCTAAAACCTTGCTTAGTATGACAAAACGAAGTTTATATTTCAAATATTAAAAATTAGTGCAATTTGTTGCCGTCAAAAGTCAAAAAGAAAGGTAACTTTCTAATTGGAAGGAAATCTCGTACTTCATTGCATGAAATACATAGAAAATATCTAAGGATCATATTGCATCTATGTGGCTCTCATAATGATCATATGATGGTGGTCATCTAAAATATGGATCACCAATGACAAGCTACAAGTAATCAAAGAATGATAAATTTTTAGTTCCTAAAAATTTTCTCTTGCATTGGCAGTCATTATTCTAAGTCAAACTCATCTAACTCAATGTGCATCACATGAACTATGGTTACCTCTAGGGCTATTCTGGCCATGCGCTACTGGAAGCGTGTTTGGCGTTCAATCTCCATGCAAATAGAATGCTTGTTTGACTTTGTCAATTAAAAAAAAAAAATGACAAGGGCAAGTCACACGCGTTGAAGGAGAAGAATGCTTGGTAGATGGTAATTCTTTATTCCTAAAAATCAAATATTTTTGGGAAACAAAGATTAACATTTCTCTCCCAATTAATCTTTTATTTTCAAAATTAAGACATATGTGATTTCTAAAAATAATTTATAACACTTCAAATGTGAGAATCTCATATGCCAACCCCTTTTTTGAGAATCCATATTGGAATGTACACTCCAAACAGGCCTTAAGGGTTTTTTTTTTTTTTTTTGACCTATCAAAGTTATTTGAGAATCCACATTTTTTTGAATAAATATTACTCAATCAACATTTAGGTGAGAAAATATTTTATTCATATTTTTTTTATACATTGAAAAGTGACTCTTCTATTTGTTACTTATGTTTTTTATATTATAACTTTTCTGAATAAGTTGCTAAAATCATTTATCTTCCCATAATACCCTTTATATATACTTTGCATGCTAATTATATATTCTCTTTTTCTCTATAATTGAAGCTCAATTTTTCTTACCAAATTATATTTTCAACTATACTTTCGATAGATGTATTAATTATATATAGATTTTATTTTTTAAAATAAAAATAATTTTTATGATTACTATTTACTAATTAAATAAAACATAGATTATATCGTGAGAAAGTATTTTTATTTCAATTATAAAATCTTTCACAAACATTATACATTTATTTTTTCTTCCTAAAATGCATCGAGGGTATTAATGAAAGAAGAAATTATGATCATGTAGGGATATTTGAGAAAGATAAAAAAATATTTTATTTAATACATGGGAAACTAATTTAGTCTTCTATATGATTAAGTTTTACTTTTAATTTAAAAGGTAAATGATGACTTGGAAATGTAACTTATCCTTTTGATTTTTTTTGACTGAAGTAAAAGAACATAAATAAGCTCGTTAATGAAAAAGTCGATCAACTTTTTCATAAAATTTATCTACTAAAGTACAAAGCCTAAAAGATAGATATATGAGATTACTAGAGAGATAGATATCTAAGATTACTAGAGTTTGATAATCTCAGATTATTTTTTTAACTTTCATTAAAATATTTAATAATATTTAATCTAGTTATATATTTAATATACAATTGATAATATTTAAATATTTAATATTATCTTTATATATAATATTTAATATATTATAATATTATTAAAATTAAGATTAACATAATATTTAATATTTTAAGCATTATTATATATTTATATAATAATATATAAATATTAAATTTAAAATTATTAATATTTTTGGACCTTCTTGCATATTAAATTATTATATTAAAAAATTTATGATATATTTAATATTATATATTATAAGTTAAATAATTTAATAATAATATAAATATTATATTTAAATACTATTATTTATATATAAATAATATTTAAATAAGATAAAAAAATATAATATATTTAAATAATTCATATCATTTAAATATTATTAAATATATAGTACATTGTTATAATATAATATTACATATTTATATATTATATATTTATAATATTTAAATATATGATTTCTAAAATAATTTTATAAAGAATTATTACTTTGTATTAAAACATTTTAGATTTTATCGTGAGAAAAAAAGATAGATATATAAAAAATAAAAAGGATTAATAATAAAATATAAATAAAATTAAAAAAATATGATATTATGAAAGATTGCATTCCTATGAATTTAAGCTAATATTATTAAGATAAATCAAATATATAATTTTATTATTTTTTATAATTTAATTATTAAATATAAAATTAATTTTTTTTAATAATATTAAATATTAATATATTTAGATGAATCAAACGAACCCGAAGGACCAATCTAATATGAATTGAGTCATCAAGTCACAAAGAAGAGAGAAGGTTTATGATGAGGAGCGGTGGCCCACAATGCACTCAAGATGGTAATTTGACCAAGCACAGCACGACAATACACGACAAATCTCTATTCATCATCTCGATATTAGATTTCGTACCTAGCACCAGCCTGCTACAATATTGGTATATTTTACATGCGAAAATATCAGTTTAATGTACGGAAATTTGGTACGCATCACTACCAAGACTTGGTCGATGCCAGCTTGTTACACCTACCATGGGACGGTTGGCATTGGTATGGCCTATCATGATACATATAAAAAATTATTGATCCAGTAAAATGAAGCAAGCTTCGTGCCCTCACCCTGCACCGGAAAATCACAATGGAAGAAGAAGGAAAGCTTGATGGGTGCTCTCATCATTTCACAAAAAAAAAACTGCACAAATAACACACGTATCAACCGTGTAAACATTGTTCATCCACCGCCACAGATTCTAGATGATGAAAGAACAAGTCCCTATTTCCAGAGACCTTCTAGTATTCTGACTCAGAAATGCGGAATAATTGTACGACTGCATCCAATAACCTTAGTTACAATAGTTAGTGATGATAATAGAAAACATTAGGCTCCGTTTTTTATGCTTATCAAATTTATGATGTATCCTAGCTTTAGAAATGAGAAGAAAAAGAAAATGATGAATCTACCCCATAAGAACCTTCTGCTATTTTTTCTTTTCAATGAAGAGGACTTTTTTACCTTCCACTCTTGAATTAATACATAATCCTCTCTAGTCATATGATTCATTGCAAGATGGCATTATCCCTGAACTTCATAATAATTTGACTTGGATTCTTTTTGAATGCTAAAGAGCATAACGGGCATAGGCCAATAAAAAGAAAACCCACCAAGGGAACCGAATGCCTACCAGAGCAAGGCAGCATTGTGATTCTTCCAAATCGAGACATCAGTCAATATATATACACTTAAACAAGAGTCAATGCCAATGGTCTCACAGTCTTATAAAATGGAAAGTGCACTTTTTCACAAAGGTGATGCTTCCTTATAAATATCATCTTATTGAACTCCAAGCCTCACAACTTCTGTTTCCTGCACAAAGAGTATAATTACATCGAACATAAGTCTTTTACATTAGCAATATAGGATTATGTTTTAGATCAAAGCTTTTGTGTCTATAAACTAAGGCAGGAGTTTTGGTAAAAGAGCTTGACATCCTGATACATAAAGAACTAGATAATTTGACCTTTAGATGCCCGACAAGTTTTCTTGTCTAACAAGAAGGCTTGATGGTTCACCATATGTGGCCATAACAACTGAAGCATATTTCTTTGAGGAAACAATGAAAGTGCAATATATATTCAAGGATGAGAAATGCAATTGTGATGGAGGCAAAGGCACCAGGGTCCACAAATGTTTAGCAAAGTTCAGCAAAAACTAATACTGGGATGCAGTCATAACAGATGAGAGGGAAAAAGAAATGGTGTTGCAGTTTGATGGTTTCAAATATGATTCAGGTGATTTTACCTTCTCACTACAACCGAACTTTCTTAGTTCTTGTACTTCATTGTCTCTTTCTCAAATCCAATAGTTGGGAACTGCTTTGCATACTCCTCCACCTCATGGCGGAGCTTTGCAATCTCAGACTGGACATTAGCATCTGATTGAATGGTGGCTAGGAAGTCCTTTAGCTTCGACCCACCTAATTTGCAAAAAAGTTCACAAGATATGCCCCAGACTAGTAAATTCTCAAGCAAGACATAAAACTATTAAAAAGATACTCTCAGAGAGAGAGAGAGAGAGAGAGAGTTGACGAACCTTGGGTTTCAGCCTTAATCTTTACTGCTAATTTAACAGCAATATCAAAAAAGTCGGCAACTTTTGCAAAGTCCTCTTCAACAAATCCTCTTGATGTGAGGGCTGGTGTTCCTGAACCAGAAGAAAGGAGCTCATCAGAAAATATCAACCTACCTAGCATCATGAGAGTATACATAGTGATAAAGCCTGTACCCATCCTGATGCCTCCAGGAACCATGGCAGATACATCACCAGGAACAGTATTTTTATTAGCTGCAATATGAACCAATTCCAACACCCTTTCAACTCTAGAACCATCAATTCCCTGTAGAAAGACTTCAGAAGTTAAGATGACTGTTTTTTGACAACTAATAATTATGGCCGACCCACAGTTAAGCATCAAATGGTTACTAGAAGGTTCTATATTCACCACTAGTGAATCAAAGGTAAACAGCCTCTTCAAATTCATAAAACATGGTGCATAATCAATCAGGCATATCTGAAGAAGACAAAATACAGTATGTGTTGGGTGCATTCCATAGACATTTATGAGGGGAAACCATAAATCAAATGTCTTACATGCTGACTTGTCGTTGTTAAATGGAGAAATGCTGACAGAAAAATGCAGAGGAAGAATCAAGGATGTTTCCTTATTACCTTGTTCTTCAGATTTACCAACACTAAATGGTTTTCTGTTCCACCGGAGACAAGATCATAGCCTTTCTCAGCCAAGCACTGCAAGATCAAGTCACTTCCCTTGTTAGATATAGCCTAAAAAGATAATGAAATCAGACTCTCAATATGAACTCTGATAGTTAAGCAAATTTCATGTGCATGAAACTATGCTTCTTGTATATAAGTCAAGGTTAATGTCAAATTTAGTTCTGAACTTGAATCGAATAAAACATCCCTAGCATGAATGGAAACCAAGCTATCATGATTCAAATGTAGAAAACATGTCATTAACTAAAGTTCTACAAGGGAGCTTGAAATCATGGTTAGAAATTAATGAAAAATGGCACCTATACCTGAGCAAATTTTGAACAGTTATTTAGGACTTGTTCTTGATAGGCTCTGTACTCCGGCGTCATTGCCTGCAGTTGTTCAAGTAAAAAAAATGAAGAAATTCAGACATATAAAAATCAAGAGAAGTGTGGAAAAATAACCTGTTTATTATCTCCAATGCCACTCATAAGAACCTAATAAAACATAACCTGCCCATTAATAAATTAAAAGTGAACTCCATGTAACACTAAAACATGTTCCAATTTACATTTTCTTGACTTCTTCCCTCTTCATTCCAAGTCAAGGGCAACCATCAGTGCATGCTTGGAGGAATGAAAGTAAACTGCCTAACCAAAACCTGCCATCTGGCCCTTTAGTTTCATGCAGAGTCCCTTTCTTTCTAGAAGTTACCTTGACCAAGATTGTCACCTATTCTCAGAGGGTTGAAACGAAGTTGAGATGGTAAAAGGTTGCAAAACTTAAATGAGCGACACTTTGATGATCCTATAATGAAGGGAAAAGGGTGATTTTTAGGTTAATGCTTTGTGTTTAAGTTCACAGGTTACCCTATGAAGATTCTCAGATGTATGACCTGCGTAAAACACAATCCAGGCGGCTCGAATTTCATGAAAACTTTGACTAAATTGTTCTTTTTCTCCTGTTGAATTTTCTTTTTTCGTCAGATTTCATGACAGATTCTCCATTAAGGTCTATCTCTATTCAGCATTCATGCAAGCACCAGCTTTTGTTGCCTTGCTGGTCATAATAAGCTTCTTGCCTTCACAGAGACATCAATAGCTAAGGCATTGAACAGTCACAGACAAAGCTTTGGTCCCTCAGGGACTCTGCTTAGAAGCAATTTAAAATGCGGTGCATCCTACCACACACATGAGCCTGCATATTTGTATGCAGTTCTTTAACATCACCACGTTGCCTATATGCAATACTTCATGCGGTCATACCTTATATAGACCAAAAAGGCAGTCCACCTAGCATTGTGCAGTATATGCAGTCTGTTTAGCATCATGCGGCAATATATGTGAGTCCACTTGGCATTTTGGAGCTACATATAAGCTCAAATTTTATTTGTGCCCATGTAGGTGTAGCGGGTTTAAGTTGATGGTTGTGTTCGATATGGTTTCAGAAGGAATTGATACATGTCTTAATAGTGCTAAGATGCTATATTACCGCTACAGGCTAGTTGTTATTGCTATTATCCATCTAAAGAAAATTACTCTCACTATTATTAATATATTATATATAATTTTAAATACTTAAAAAGTAGTAATTGCATAAGCACCTGTATATGCGGCTTGCATACTGTATATACACTACATAATCCTTTAACTGCTTGTGTAGCACAACAGCATAAACATTGTTCCATAGTGAATCTAAGATTTTTTTTAAGCAATTCTTCAACATTCGCCATCTTGATACAGGACCTCCTATCAGTACCACAATGGTATAATGTCGGTATGCCTAGTACATGAGTCAATTCAATGTATCGAGACTCAGTACACACTGATACCAAGTCTCAGTTCAGTACCGGTATGGTACGGTATGCTCAATACAAGGTGGTATGCATTGGTGTGACACAATATGCAATTCTCATTGTAACATCAGGTTCACGCCATATTTCCTAGATCATGTTCTTGACTTATGGTATATGATTTTACATACCTTTCAGGTAAGAGAGATCAGATTAATAAGCAGAGCTTACAAGTTAATCCAGTTTATTTGGGCATAGCAAGATGCAACAAAATCTGACCAAAGATGGTTATCTAAAGAAATCTGGTCAAATCATGCTCCAGTAAACAACAAATGGCACAAGCAGGTAACTTATGGAAGATAGTAATTCAAGGAAGCCCCACAAATTTGATGGATGTTACATGACATATGGTTCTCACCAGACGTCTGAGGAAATCATATCACATGACCAGATAATAAGTATGAGATGTGAACCATGATGGTCAACTCAGGTAAATATTTAACCAAAACAAAATGCTTAAATAGCCTAAAATCATAGTTAATCCATGTCTCATAACCAATGAGTGAGATGCTAAAATAGCTCAATTAGAGATGGGCAAAAGTGTCAATGCCAGTCCGGTATTATGACAACTTGCTCAGCAAGACACTAATTTAGGGCAAATATACTTGGACACATCATGAAAATGCCAACCATGTATGAAACCTTATCATCAAATATAGTGCAGCAAGAAAGACATTAATTTTGACACCAACATGCTGGCTGATTGCCAGGCAAATGGTAAGTCAACAAGAAAAATTTGAGAATAAGCTGAACAACCAAAATATAAAATTACTGATTCTTTTTATGCTCTTTGTCTTCTCTCATCTTCGGAATGCAGAACCTTAAACTAAACTAAGAAGAAAAGTTTTCTTCAAGTATGCTACCTGTTTGAGTGCAACAGCTAAGCCAGTAATCGTATGATTGTGTGGACCACCTTGAAGTCCAGGGAAGACAGCTGCATTGATTTTATCTTCGAAATCGTACAAAACCTTTAATTTAAAATGCAATCATAAACATTATCATGGTTATTCCATCTCTAACTTAAGAAACATCCATAACAGTTACAGTGAAGAAGGAACAGCTTCCAAAAATTGTGGTACACTGATATTGGATTTTACTTGCCTCTTGCCCCTTTTTGTTTATCTCTTTCACTCCCTTCCTGAAAAAGATCATGGCTCCACGTGGTCCACGGAGTGATTTGTGAGTGGTAGTTGTCACTACATCTGCATGCTCAAAAGGAGATGGAATAACACCAGCTGCAACAAGCCCGCTGATGTGCGCCATATCTGCCAAAAGGATAGCTTTCTGCTTATCGCATACCTGTTAATCCCACAAAATAAAACCATGAAATTTCAAACAGTGACCCACATCAGGAGAAAGACCAGATATGTTTAAGTATTATTGACTGGTAAGAGATAGGATAAGAACTTACCTTTCGGATGCGTTCATAATCATAGAGGCGTGCATATGCACTAGCTCCAGCAACAATTAATTTTGGCCTAAAGAGAGTGGCACTTTTCTCCAACTGTAGGAAAAAAAAAAAGAACGAGCAGAAAATTATTGCATCAAATGCAAATCTTAAAGAGAAACTGTATGCTAAAAGGCTTTACAAAACCTAACTTCAATTCAAGAAACCAAATATCAGATGTGATCAAACAGAGTAAGCATGGATAGAAGCATTTTGAAAGTTTCCTAACACAAGTAGCAAAGTGTGAAATGGTTATAATTTCAAACTCTTGACTCAGATAAATTCATTAGAAAGAAATTTCTTTCTGCACTAGGACAAGTCCATGCAATTAATACAGCCACATTTCAAATTAAAAAGAAATAGTTGGGTAAGGAAATAGGGAAAAAAAGTGTTACAAGAAGTGTACTGAAGCAGCCACCTGGTCATAGTCAATGTATCCAGTGCTCTCGTTCAACCTATATGGCATGGTCTCAAAGAAAATTGACACAGCAGATATCTTCTTGGTATCAGTCTGCAGAAATTTAACAAATAGAGTGAATTGAAAGTTCTAAAAGATTCTAAAACAGAATTTGGACTGGATTAGCAGTCTTTAGTGCACAATAAAAAAATTCTAAATGTTTACATTTATTCCCTCATGCAAACACACCAAACAACAAAATATTTTGCAAATCAGAAGCTTGCAGATATCATTGCAACTATGTATAGCCAACAAACCAGAGAAAATTGATTCAGGTGTTCAACAAAAGCAACACATAATTAGCTGTAGTTTGGCATAACAAGATATTGCATCTTATTGGACAATTTAATGCTGGGATAGTTATCCTAGCTCCAATGTCATGATCCTAGATACTGATGATAGGTTCCCTGCATGGGAAAATCAAATCTATGCTTTTGCATGGTAGATGCACTTTTCAGGGGCATCCAAAAGACTTGAGTGACATCATATGTTTCATTCAAACAAAGAAAGAAAAAAAGACTGCTGTGGTTGACACGTCAAGGAAAAGCTACCTGGATCCTTAATACATTATTCGCAGTTTTCATGTTATTCAGATGTGTGTGTGTGTTGGGTTATGCCACACACTCCATATAACACAATTTCAACAATGGTAATTTCAGCGTTTCATATTTAGGTGTTGGCCTACAAACAAATTCTTTGCAAACATATATATCTCCACATAATGGCACATAATAACACTCCGAAAACAATGCATTGCTTCCGTTTTGGATAGTTTTATTATAAAAAAAACTAATGCCTATACGAGCATTGATGACCTGGCATTATTTCTCCTTCAACAAGAACATTGCAGATAAATCGATCAAAAGGCTAATCATGCTAGGACATTTTACATCTTATTCTCTTTTTGCTGATGCATGCAACCCAATAAAGATATGTCAAAAACATCATGCTATAAAACAGAAATTACTATTAACTGTCAGAATATCAGCAAGATTGTGAACTTATGAAATGTGATAGGAGAAATTAGAATGAACATACTGTTCAGTAATGATCAAGCAAAGGGAAGTGGTACCAATAATAACAGCTGAAAGAGGATTTTGCAAGAAAGTCTTACTAACCTGGTAGCCATGTGACAGATGTCCACCATGAGGAAGATCCAGTGCCATTATTCTTTCATGTGGCTTCAAAAGTGCGGTATACACTTGAAAGTTAGAAGGAGACCCAGAGAGTGGCTGCACATTTACTACAAGAAGCAATGGAACAACATAAATATGCAAACCGAGTAGAAGTCCCAAGAAAGATTTCTTTTTTCCTTTTTCATTACAAAAAGCTTTCAAGAAGACAATGTTAGAAGGCAACCTAGCATCACTCCATCAGAAGGTTGCAAAAGGATTAAAGGAAAAATTATAGAACCAAACAGTCCTCTAGCGGTCACACTCATTCTTCCTTGGGAGAGTTTCTAGGGTTCTAAGACTTGAATGATGCATCTGCAAATATCTTGACTTAGGTGATTTACTTTAAATGGTCCTCCCTCCCCTTTTCTCCTCCCTCCCCTTCTCTCTTTCTTCCAAAAAAGAAAAAAGGAAAAAGAAAGAGGAAAAAGAGTGTAAATTACAAATTCAGTTGTGAAAGCACAGCTGCTTCAAATCAATAGTTCAGTGGCAAAATAATTATTGGATGTGTCTTTGTATTGTATAGCTCCTGATACAAGGGCAGTTGATTTAATTTCTACTATAGGTAAACAATACAAGTGTAATAAGAACAAGAATGAGAACAAATTCTATATCATGATATTCTCATCAACTTTTAACCCTTGAATAGATTTTTATAGGGCAAAGCCGATGAAGCTTAGAGGGCGAGCCATCGTACAATAGTAAGGCTTCTCCATTATGACCAAGAGGTCATGAGTTCAAAACATGAAAACAGTCTTTCGTAAGCAAAGATAAGGCTGTGTACATCTGACCTTTACCAGATCCTGAAATGGCAGGAGCACTAGGCCACTTTCTTAAAGAGTATGAAGTACAGCAGCAATGTACAGCTTTTACCTTACTCTTGTCATGTTTTCATCAAAGAGAAAAAATAACAGCACATAAAGGTAAGCTATGGAACCATCACCATATGGACAAGATGCAATCGCACAAGAAAGAGGGGCATGTGCATACGTGAAAGTGCATAAACAAATTCAAGTTAGGAGCTAGAACTAATCAGTGGTCATTGAACATCATTGCCCGGAATCCAGCCCCAATCTTTGGCAACGGCTATGAAAGTGATTGCCATTTGACAATATGAATAGTTGCAAGTAGCAACAGTGCAAGAAAGAAAATATTAAATCTGTTCAGCGAAAGTAGCAATAGATTAACATGGATGTTACCTCCCCATTTTGCTGGATCCAGACGGAAAGCTTCGAGGGCACGCTTCTGACACAGTGATTCTGCCATGTCTATGTATCTAGAATGACGCAAGCAAAATAATTAATATCAGAGAAAGAAAAACAGGATCAAAAGAACAAAATAGGCTTCTCTTTATTGCTCTTTCCCTTTTTTTTTGTTAAGATACATGCTTATAAAATAACGAAAAGATAATAAATCATTTTAAAACACGGTGTCGAGAGGATAACAAAACCAAATCTTACTCGTTTCCACCATAGTATCTTGCCCCGGGATACCCCTCACTGTATTTGTTGGTCATGACAGATCCTACTGCTTGCATCACCGATACCGATGTGAAATTCTCGGAAGGAATGAGCTCAAGCCCCTACAAAGACATTGAAAGAAATCACCCATAAGTGGATGCAAATCTAGACTAATAACTCCCCAATCAAATTCTCACAAAAGAGACGAATTTTAAGTGTTATGATTTGTTTTTCTTTTTGAATACAAAAGCACAGGCATAACTCTCCAATGAAAATGGGTTAGTTCCATCCTATCTCTTTCTCAAAAATTGAAAAGGGCAAAAAAAAAAAAAAAAAAGGAAACAAATAGCTTAAGTGCATGACAGGGAACCTTCCACTGCCTGGCTTTTTCGAGCTCGATGATATCAGCAATCTCCGGATCGACAGCCTCCAGCGGCGCATTGAGCTGCTTCGGCCACTGCAGATATAAAAAAAAAAAAAAACTTAGGAATCAAACACCGGATCGGAAGGGAATTGAATGAGTTCCGACGAACCCGATCCAAACCAAAGATGAGAACCCCATCCCCCCTATAACTTCCCATAAAAACCAATCAATCATCCATCAAACCAGAGGCTCTTCGTACCGTGACGCGGGATCTCTCCTTGTCATAGACGGCCTCGTTCGGCAGCGACGACTGATTTCAAAGAGAAAAGCGAGTCAGTAGCACAAAGAGAAAGAGCGAGCTCTCAATCCGTTCGACGAAAGAACCGATTGTATTCCTCCTTAAACAAACCGAAACGGCTGATGGTGGGGAAATGGGATCGGAAACGGGTACCGACCATGTAGTAGAGCGAGCTCCGCGCGAAAGGAGGCTGCCGCCTGACGGCGGAGGAAGACAGCCGCCGGAGCGCCGACGCCATCGCCATCGCCTTCTCTTTCTCCTTTGCTCGATCGTTCGCTCGCACTCCTCTTTCCTCCGCCTCGGGAGGGATAGGGGGTAGGTAGATGGCTGCTTCCTCTTCCCCCACTCGAAACAGTTGAAGAAAGGGAGGCGAACCTACTAACAATATTGTTATACTGTGAGTGGAAATGGGAGGCGAACGTTCTCACAATATAACAATATAATACCAATTAATTAATTGAGAGAGCGGAGGGTTTTTTTTTAAAAAAAAAAAAAAGAAAAAAAAAAAAAGGGGTAGGGATGGACGAAGGCGAGCCGAGCCTGGACTTTGTGGCCACGGATAAGATAGGGCGTGAGTGGAGCCGCTGCGATGCGAACGGCGCACCACAACCCAAGGACCGAGTCCCCGCCTCATCCATTCCAAGCCGCTAAGGTTTAATTTATTTACATATATCGGAAAATGTTATTAAATTTAT
Source organism: Metroxylon sagu (assembly GCA_017589505.3). NCBI lineage: Eukaryota > Viridiplantae > Streptophyta > Magnoliopsida > Arecales > Arecaceae > Metroxylon > Metroxylon sagu. The sequence continues at coordinate 391,758 of JACVBY030000634.1, read as the reverse complement.
TAAAAATATCATGTCTTGAAACCTTCGCACGTGCCAATGGGCATCCGTTTTGGGCGCGGTTATCCAGTCCGCATCGCGAACTACCGCGAGGTTTGGTGGCGTTGCAGGGCGATCTGCCGCCTTTGACGCTGACGTTGCCGCGCGGCAAAGGTAAAAGCTATTTGGTCCGTTCATTAGGCGTTATCGTCTCCATGGCAGCGATTTTCTTCAGTCCTACCCATTTTGGCAGGCATTTGGTGGCGGATTGGATCCACATGATTTAGATACGTATTGGATTTGGATTCTAAAATTTGAACAAAAATTTTATTGGACTGGATTGAGGGTCGGACAGATTGATAAATTTCTAACCCAATTATAGGAAGAGCTGGACTTATCATCAAATCATCACAAATCTCAAAGCCAAAAGTCACAACTACTTAAACATAAAAAAAATCCAATGAAATATATATATATATATATATAGAGAGAGAGAGAGAGAGAGAGAGAGAGAGAGAGAGAGGGGGGGGGGGAGAGATCCAAACTTACCTTTAGATATGCACAGCTTTCAAAGCTACAAGCCACATAGTTACTTAAACAAAAAAATAATAAAAAATAAAAAGAAATGGATAAACAATAAAAACAAACACAATGAAAATAAACATTAACTCTTTAAATATTTATCGTACATAATAAATACTAATATGTTTACAATAAATAGCTAGCTTAAATTGATAAATACTTTATCTTTTTAGGAATAAACAAAAATTATTAGATATATAGTTTATCCCAAAGATTGAGATGTATTTATAAAGACGGACAAGTAGGATGAGCAACCAACACTTGCACATTGTATTTCTGACCTTCACATGCCTTATTTTCTATAATATGTAACATATCACATCCCCGATTTAATATTTTTTATTTATTCTCGTAGCATTTCTATTTACTAATCAAATTAGGTGTTTATTGATTTAGGTTGACTATTTATTATAGATATGTTAGTGTCTATTTTGTAAAATAAGTGTTTATCGTTACTTTTAAAAGAGTTAATGTTTACTTCCATCATTTTTGTATTTATTTTTTATCCATTTTTTTATTTCATTAGATTTATTTTTTAAAAGCAACTAATATAGTTAAAGGGTGGCTCAGCGAAGTTTATCCCTCTCTCTATATATATCCATCCATCTATATATCGATATATATATATATATATATAGAGAGAGAGAGAGCTATACTTGATTACATTCAAATATAATCAAGTTCAAGATACAGTCATCTTCCTTACCATAGGATCTATATGGATCTCGAAACTATCCCATCTTTTCTATTTTTTTTATTTTTGAGATTTATGAATTATATGGATTCAAAGGTGGGGAAGGTAATTGAATCTAGGTTTGGCTACATTTGAACACAATCAAGTCTAGCTTTCTTTCTTTCTTTATATATATATATGAGTTCAGTTATTATGCTTTTATAATATTTTTCTTGAAAACTAGGCTTCAATCTCTTTGGTCCAAAGCCACCATTCTTTATCCAATGCCCTTATATCCTTGGATTTCCCACTGTTTATAATACCATTCATGTACAACAAAAAGCATGGTAAAAAAAAAATGATATATATATATATATATATATATATAAAGAGAGCTAGACTTGGCTACATTCAAATGTAGCTAAGCCTATATCTAGTCATCTTTCTCATTTTTGGATCTATATAGCTCACAAATTTCAAAGATAAAAAAAATAAAAAAGGTAGGATGGCTCCAAAATTCATCTGAATCTAAGGATGAAAAAAATGATCAGATTTAGGCTTGTCTACATTATTAAAAATTAGCACTTTTCCAAATCTAAAAGATAGATGAGATTTTAAGATTACTACTTGGGAGAAAACTTTTTTGCATACCTCTTCTGGTTTATTTATAGGATATTGTATCCTTATACCATGACACATACAAGCTTTAAAATCTACATTAACCTAAGAGGGAGATGAATTGAGTTTTTCAAAATCAAAACCATATGCTTAAAAACAAGTAAATAATTTAAAACTAAGCATGAGCGCCAAATTTATACTAAATTTAAACTAAGCAAGGGATACAATATAAGAACAAGTAATCGTAATTGTAAGAAATATACATATATAAGAAAGTAAATGAAGTACAAAGATTTTAGAATGATTTGGCATCCTGTACCTACGTTCACTATTCAAGACCCTTCTTAAGATTTCTACTATACCAATTCTCTTAATCGGATGAGAATCAAATCCTTACTTATTTTACCAGGTTTATGAGGAACCCTTATAATTTTTTTTTGGACTAAGGATAAACCCACTTTCTCCTTATAATTTTTTTTTGGACTAAGGATAAACCCACTTTCTCCTTTTCGATAAACTAAGAAGGAATCGTATACTATTTTAAATAAGAGAAAAATAAGTAAATACTCCTAAGAATATAAATTTATAAATAAGGATCTAAATTTGAAAAAAAAAGAGATTGAACACTGAAGACTCAAGAACTATAATTTTATAAAGCTATTCTAATGATTTTTCACTTGATTTAAAGCTTAATCCATTGCTAAAATAAATACCAAAGCCTTTAAATTTATAGAACTTAAAAAACTATTCTTTAAGATCTAAAACTATGCCTTAACGATCAACTAAAAACTAGCTATTATGGCTATCAAAGGACGTTCGACTGATTGTCAGGGGTAAGGACAATCGACCTTAACGCTTATGCCAATTGGGTCGATTGTCCTAGCATGTTATAGTCAACCAGTCATCCTCAGTAACCAATTTCAAGGTTTTTTTTTTTTTTTTTTTGCCGTATTCTTCAACCACTCTGAAACAAAGGTTATACAAGAAATTGAATTGTCTACACAAACATAAGATATCAGTAATGCCGACTCAACCAAGTGACACCGGAAACCAATTCAGAGTTGTTTTCCTTGGGTTCTCTCAGCCACACTGAAAGTTTGGACCTTCAGAGGAAAATAAGATAAACAAGAACCAAGTAAAAGAGTTGGAACAAATTTAAACCATATTGGTGAAACAAATTGGATAAATGATATTTAACATAGAGAGGGGATTGTAACAGCCATAGAAAACGCTCCTCCAATCGTTGGAAATACTCGGACAAAACGCCCCAATAAACATGTTTTGTACCTGTCCTTGTCATATTCAAGTGTGTTAATAATCATAGAAGCACCAATTCTATAAACTAGCTGAGGAATATATGACGAATTATGAGATTGGACGGGGGTATTTCTATAGATTTCATGTTGCATACATTATCCTCTTGCGGCAGAGTCAACTGTTACATAATGAAACGAGGTATGAGACAGCACTGATAAAAAGCAGTGAGTAGTGAGGCTACTCTACGACAAAAGCTAGATGTCAATAGAGAGAGATGATGGCAAAATGCATTATATTTCAGTCTCTCTTTCTATACACTCCGTACATCAACACCTGCTGGTGACTATTTCTCGCTTCACTTGTCAAGGCAAAAGATAACCACTGACAGACAAGAGCCAAACTATAAGCTGGCATCATTTGTGGGTGGGGCCACATCCATTTGATCGGCATTTGCTTCAGCAGTTTCATATTCAGAAAGGAGATCCATGAACTCGTTTAACAACCGCTGGACTTTCCGATTTGATGCCATGGCTGGAAGGATGTCTTCCCTGAGGAGTTTGTGCTTTTTCATTCCCTGCAATAACAATCACAGCAAGATTCATAACCTGGAAGGGAGATTAAAAGGCAATTATAAAGTAACATGGACAAAAAAGGTGAAGGCATTTATGCAGTAACTTGGGAGGAAGATTAAACAGCGATTAAAATAACATTGAAAAAAAAAAGCGCAACGACGCCAGCATGAATAATGACTTGACAACTCCAACCAGCAATGCAAGATATTTTAACTGGCATGCAGAACGGCATGCATTGATTAAGTTCAATTTGCTTTCCCAGATAGGATCGATCTACTTAGAGATCAGCTGGTGTGTCGTGACAGCAAATACAATGAGCAAATTGCAAAACCAAATAACAGAAAATATATTTAGTGACAGATGAATACAAAAACAAATGATAAGTAGAGGTTGAGACTCACAAGAACGTAAGGATCCCATGCTGGGTTTTTCGGATCAGCAGAGCCAGCCTCAGCCATTCCAGTGGGGGGTCCAAGAAAGCTCTCGCAGACTTCACGTAGACGGGATTCATCAGCTTCTCTGTAACGTAACAAAACAAATTTTGCTCTACTCCCTTCTAACTGAATTTAGATGCAGATAATTGAGGCTTGCTACAACCACCAAGTGCCTACACCTTGAAAGTGCAGATAAAGCACATTGTATGGTTGTTTGCAGCCACAAAAACCTGCAGCTAAATTCAGTTCTGGGAGAGAACAGAAAGCCAAATAAATGGATTATCAGTACTAACATCTAGAATTGCAACCTTTCAACATTGAAGCATTAATTAAAAAAATAAAGAGGGCATGACTTGGAAGATTTACACAGGACCAGTTCCTATGCCCCCCACAACAGGCTAAATCCTAACAAAGCTGCATACAAAATTTTTACAAGCCCTTTTGTAGGAATGCGAATTCGATTAGCATATGTGATAAAAAAATTCTCATTCATCTATAATCGAGGTCTAATGTAATGAATGCAGCAAGCTAGAGGACAATTCTGAAAGTTTCTGGTTGTCCAAAAGCACTTGACCCGTCCAACAATGTAGTTGCCTAAATCAAGTATGATAACTTGTAAGCTAATGCCTATAAGAGAGTAGAATCAGATACTTTTTTAAAAAAATCACTGGACAAAATGAGAATCATGGGGTTATCTTAGAAATACAAAGTTGACTATTGTTTTAAACAAAGTTTGCCATCTCATTATCGTACCTCATACCAGTACCACATTGGCATGGTACATGAGTTGGTTCAGCATATCAGTATGGTAGATATGCCCACTACAGGACCCACGCATTGGTACAGCATACCAACTTTTAAACATTGAGGTTCAAAATTGACAAGTCCATACACTGCTTTCTGGGAATTTATCATTTAACTTTCTCAAATGTCTACTATCAAGAATTCATTGTTTTGAATCATTGAAGGGGGGGGGGGGAAGGAAATGAAAGTTTGTATATTGCTTTCAGCGAATTTAACTTGATTGAGTGTCCTGTTATCCAGCAGCATTACAATAACACAGTAGTACTACCTAATTGAATAAACCAGCAAGCTATCTGCTGATAAATATTCTTTGAGGAATTCAATCTTCCAGTTTATCTGGCTTCTTTTTTTTGTGGAAATAAATAGAATGCAGTGAAACAAGATACTGTTATAGCAGTTTGTTACACAACATGCATCTTCAGTTTGGCTGAATATTAACTAACTCTCAATTTTAATGATGAAAAATTTAAAATATAAGCAGCAAATTAGAATACTTCTGATTACAGGAAGCAATATTAAAGCACTTAGAATAGTTAAAATTAAACGCACTAACCTGGCCAAAAACCGTATGTAGGAGAGCAGGCACTGGCGATATTCATTAGGTGACCTCAGAGCAAGTGCTGATGCCAGCTGTGTCTCCAGATGAGCACGTGTCTGCACCCCATCATCCGTCACCCTATGACATAAAGGCCACAATAAAATTCCTAACCTATAAGTGCCTATATGAAGATTCACAAAAGGGCTAGCATCTGAAAAACTAAAGGAACAGCATTATGATGGCATGACCATTTATGGCTGCTTTATAGTTTCTTAAAATGGTCAACAATATAAAGGGTCTACAAACCTGCTCCAGCTTGGCTTTCTTGCAATGAACTTGCCCACATCAACTTGCAATTTGCCCAGTTCTCCACTCTGAATAGAACTCAAGTTAAAAGAGCTTGCATAATTTGAAGCTGGAAAGCAATCATCAGCTATTCTTAGCCAGCACATCAGGTTCATGTCAAAAAGAAATGCATGACGTGTTGCAAGAACGACCAAGGGTGAGCCAGACCTCGAGAACCTTGCAGATATAACTCTGATTGTGCCTGACATGAAACCAGATGCAGATTACGTAAATATAATATATTTAGAATGACCATTTTTCAGAAATCAAGGTGCAGTATAAGCATTATCATCATAAAATCAGAAACGTTTAGTTTTTTTTGATACTGAAAGCACATATTTTTAAAATTCATACCAGCATCTTTTGCTGATGAATCCTCTCTTGAAGTGACCAAAGAAGCTAAAGAATCGTGCAGTACACATGTCCTATTAAAAAGATCCCACACATATAACAATCCCCTCTTTGTGACTAGTAGTAACTTCCAGCACTCATCGCAATCTATAAAAACTGCTGCGGATCCCATCATCATAGCCGGCATTGCTCGTCTTCCACACTTAGTGTAAACCTTATCAAATGGAGGGAAAATATGTTCATTATGCTATATAACCACGAACTGCTATGGAAAAATACGAAGTAACAAGGAATATGCATGTGGAAAAAGAACAGTTCACACTGATCCTATGTAAAACCAGATAGCATGGGCACATACAATTTAACAGATGTCTAAAACATTTGGTCATAATAACTATATAGTCGCATTGTACTTGAACAAACAGATTAATCATGAGGCTTGAAAATGTTCCATCAGAGGTATCATATGTTGTACCTCCCTCCCACCCCTCCAAATAATAATAATAATATTAACCAACAAGAGATTATCCAAATAAGTTTTTCACAAATTCAAAACAAGCTGAGTGATGTGGAAATGTACCCGTAGAAAGTTTTGCAAGTGTGAGACACCAAACAATTACATGCACAATATAAGACTATGGCCAACTTCCCCACGTATATAAAAAATCCTTAAATTATACAAAAGCAACTTATATTTTCCCAATTTTTCAAGTCCAAACATAATCCTATCTAGCTTTCTTTTTAAAAAAATCTTAAAACATGCTAGAAATCTTAAGAAACTCCAAAAAACTTCTTAAAAGGACATCTTATTCTGGAATCTAAGAGCTTTCAAGAAAGAAATTTCTTTTCTTATAGTTTAAATTTTATTTAAATTATCTCAACTCTAAAATCTTTAGTAGGCACATGTATCTGTACATATTTTAAAATAACTGTGCATGCAAACATGCATGCATGCATGTATGTATACACAAACATATCTATGTACAAAAACTATTTGTACAGTACAAGAAAAACATTCACATGGACTTACTTGTTCTAATTAAAGAAAAAGTATATATAGAGTGACAACAATATCTAAATTAAGATCAACGTTTGTCATCTAATATGAATTAGAAAACGTTGATTTGGTGCTTCTCACGGTCCTGTTTCATACAAATAAATGCCAAAAAAAGACAGCTTCTTATAAGATCATGAGACTTAACAGTTAAGGTGAAAATATAGTAACATTTAATTCATTATGAGGAGAGTGATAAGATGTTGAGAGCCAAAATAGCTTTCTTTACTAAACTAAGAGATACATTTAGTTGAGTTAGTGCAACAAGAATATCACCACAAACTAAACCAAGGGCCACAAATTGCTAGTGGCAAATAAAAAAGAAAAAAGATTAGACGTTTAATTTATTTTGGTTACCATCTCATTGCATCAATGTATGTTATGCTGTCAAAGCTTATCAAGTCTATAAGATAAAGGTCATATCTATAGCTTAAATGACTGACTTTTGACCCAGTCCCTGAGGTCTTCAACGACATTGTAGGCTTGGTGCTGTGTGATCTCATTCAAATTGCTGGCCCTCATGTACCACCATCACCAGCTTGGTTCTTTCAAATGCATTCTCATGTTATTGATTAAAATAGGTGGAGGAACATCAAGATAGATAAGTGGGCAAGTTCACCATGAGATAAAATCTCATTATTGTGTGGAGGAGAGCTGTTTCAGGCACCCCATAAACATCACTTTCACATGGGTTACCAAAAGGAAATATCATAGAGCAAGGAGACAGAGAGTTTTCTCTCTTTAAGAATAATTAACCTGCTTGATCACTTTGTATCTGGCATATCATTCTAGAGATCGTGAGACTGCATATTTCCAATATTCTAAGCCATTGGATCAATTGAGCTGGTATTTAGCATGAAATCAATAGCCATTTATTTGAAATATGGAGTTCATGTATGGATTGGAATCAAATATGGAGATGATATCCATATTTAATATGAATGATCCCAATAAGTGTGACAGAGAGTAGATATTTGGTATTGTCAAAAGAGTGGAGAGGAGTGATCTCATCAAATAGGTGCATAGTGTCGAAAGTTTGGGTCTCAAGGAGAGAAACCTTTGACAAGGCTTAAGCAAATCAAGTAGGAAGGTTGTGCGGGTAACAAATTGGTGAGTAGAAAAGCAACTGACAGAGGACTGCATGTAGAGATGCCTACAAGGAATTCCTACAAGAATTCCAATTCACCAGAGGTATTGTGTTTTGGTAACTGTGAGTTTCCTTATTATTTCTAGCAGGGTAAAATTTTGCAAACTTCCAAGGAAACTAATAGTGATTAATTAGGGATATTTTGGGTTTCAAAAGGACGAAAATATTCCCTCTTCTCTATGGTTGTTAGGATGTTAGCATATAGCCCAAAATGCTAGGTGAAGTAAGAATATGAACTGGTGAACATATTATGAGCAAGCAAATACAAGGATGATGAACTGGATGTGTGATAAAACATATAAAAGGTAGCTTAAGAATAGCACTAATAGAGAATATATGGTGCCTACAGTTGGTTGACTGGAGTTCAGACAGGAGACAATCTCAGCAAACCAACAAAGGGAACTGAAAGCTCAAAATTAACTTGGATGGCCCCAGTCAAGATACAATCTCAGCTGTGTGTCTGACATTCAGGTTGAAGGGAGCAACAAAGGGAACTGAAAGCCCAGAATTAACTTGGATGGCATTTAAAAAAAAAAAAAAAAAAGATATAAGAAAACTTTTCATTTAGAGGTAAGTATCAAGAATAGCAATTAATGCAGCATAAGACATTGATACTTTTACCTAATGATTTTAAGGATGGTAAATATGCTTGGCATGTGGACCTTAAGAGAATGTCAACTGATTGGTAAGCACTAAACGAGATTTGTTAGTGTAAGGTAGCATAGTGAAATCTAATTACAACATTGATGGAATAAATCTCCATAAAGCAATATCTGAAATTCAAAAAGCAAAGTAATCAGATAATTAACTATTAGATTTAGCTAAGTTTATAGGAAGTCGACTAAACCTTTGTGATGAGCATATGTAAGTCATAAATATCAATTATATTAATTCATCCAGAAATTAGATGTGATTGCATGAGTGCTTAGATGTTGTAGAATAAAAATGATCACATTACGAGTCAGTTTTGTGAAATCATAATATAATCATACATCTCTGGTTCACTGTTTTGCTTGTTTGGTAACAAATTTGTAATTTAAAATTTGCTCTTCTCAATTGGGTTTGCCTGGATACCATGCAGATAATCCTTTTATTCATCTGAAATAGTAGAACACAGGCACATGCAAACAACAGAAAGAAAAAAAATATCCGAAATTATAAAAAAATCCAGAATAAAATTCCTTAAGTCTTGGATATTATAAAACATCCAAACAACTCCAGTAGGATAGGGTTTGAAAAGAGATAACATTGTGAAAGATAAGAATGAATGAGGTAATTAAGCAACCGTACATGACTTTTATCTGAAGAAGAAAGAGTAGCATTTAACTGCAAATGTATGGCACATATCATGCATATGCATGTTACTTGCTTAATTTTATAGCATGAGAACTTCTAATCTAATTCTGACAACACAAGGTCATCACGGGCTTCATCAAATCATGTGGTTGGCACCTGACTTGAACCAGACTTGGAGATTATTATATCATTCACAAACATGATGCAAATTCTTTGGTCCCGACAGCTTTCCATTCCCCACCTCTAACAGTCAATCTCAGGTTTACTAAATTCATATCACTTATTTCAGTTTTCACTCTAAGGCAGAAAACAAGATTGTTTTAAAAGTATGCTGTTATACTGCAATAGTGGTCAATATAGCGGTTGCAACCTGAAATGGCACTTGGGTATGTAGCAGCCAAAAAAACGAGTGAAAACCCACTACAGTAGTCACTACACCAGGGTTAAAGTAGGAAACTATTCCATGGCAGGCTGGACAATTTTTCAATCGAATTGATCCACCAATCTACTCTAGCAGGTTGGATAAAGCAAGGGCCAATCAAATTCTTTCATGCCCTAATCAAATGGAACAGCGGAATGAGAGGAGCAAGAGACGTGAATTACATAATATGACAACAGACAACTTTCTTCTATGGTTGATATTAAGTGATTAAAGGCATCTTTATTTTACAGTCGATTTTATTTGATGGTGGACATTTTTATCTTATGAACGATGTCAGTACATTTGATGCATGATGGCATTACTACTTAGCTTGGGAACCTTTACATTATATAGATGTTGTTGACATGGTATAACAATGTTAGGTGGATGATGTTTGATAATTTTTTTTCTTGATTTTTTTCCCCCCTCTTTTGCATGAACTTGATATAAAGAATTGATTTTTGGTATTTATTAAGAAAACATATTAATATATTTTGGGTACATAGTACCTGCTATAGCACTCACTATCTGCCATTCACTATCAAGAAAACTTGAATAGTAGTTAACTGGTGGAGTTTATAAGATTAACTGAACTCAGCATGTTATACTCTGAGTTCCATTAGCCATCAATGAGAGGTTACGGATATGAATTACTATGTGCATGTTATCTGTATGTAATGTGGAGGCTTTGTACAGCTGGTCATCTACATCATGCCTGAAAACACATTAAATTTTTATCAGATTAAAATGATAATTGCAACCATGAAGGCATTTCCATAGTTAAGAAACATCAACAACAGAAGTATATCTAGGGGAGTGGCCGTATCACTATCAAAAGAAACACTTCATATCTCTAATCTTATGGTTCTTTCACTAAATCAGAACATCTATATTTCCACTGCTAATAGTTTATGTATACAAGGTTAATGTACATACTTCAGAGGAATACCTAAGGTTCACCACTTAGAGCTGCTTGGGCAATGCGACTACCTTGAGGTATCAAAAGTTTTTCAAGAAGATGTTTGTCTCGGCAAAATTGACCAAAAAAAGAATATCATCACAATATATGCCTATAAGTCCAATTTGTCTTAATGAACTACACGTGAAACTAATTTCAAGCCATGAAGAAACATCAATCCTGCACTTTTGCTGGTCTTCAGTAAATTATAGTCAAAAACAATCATTGCCAAACAGAAGCTACTTAAAGTATAAACCATATATTTAGATTTCATAAAATTTATAGCTTCAATAACATTCATCTAGGTTAAGATAGTTGCAGAAGTACCTGCAGGCAGCCATCTTCACAACCAACAGCCCAAAAATTAGCATTCCCAGCCAAGACGGTTACTTTTCCAGATATACGATCAGACCAAAGAATTTGAGTTCCAATAGTGCAGGTTACTTCAGTTTCCTTTGTAAAAAAGGCATTTGCAACACCAATTATGTCATGCACAGACCTTTCTACAGGCTTAGCTTCCAAGCAAAGTGGTAAGCTATCACCATTATCTTTCTTATTAAATACCCGAATAGAAAGAGCATTGCAAGAAGCCAGAGTACTTGGCATGCACATTGACCCTGAATATTCTATATTCATCCTTCCCTCATTGCCAGCAGAGGTGGGAGCCTTTTCAATAACAAGACTTTCATTAATGTTAGCCCTTGCAGTGACACCAGAACGTTCCTTTGACCCACAACTGTTGCACTTGCCAATATCAGAACTTCCACTAAACGGTCTCTTAAAGGAAGCTTCCTTTATTCCACCATCAGCAAGAAGCACTCCACCATCATCCTTCTGTTGATCCAAGGCTAAGGAAGAAAAATCCACCTGCTGAGCCTGGGCCACATCAGATATATTTTCCTGATGGGCAGGAACTCCTAGTGCTTCTGGAATTATTCGTTTTCGTCCATCAGCACGCCGATATTCTCTCTGTCTTACAGGACTAGTAATCCTGGCAGATGCAATTTTATTTAAACCATCACCACCCGCTATTCCATTTTTCTTTCCATCTTCCAGTTGGGTTTCAGGAGCCTTTGGAATTGATTGACTGACAATTGGGTTTGCAGTGTCAGCAGAAGACTTTCCAGGAATCTGATTTTGTTGAACATTGGAGGCACCTTTCTTGTTAGCTGATTTCTTTGCAGACACTGCCTCTAGCAATAACTGTGCTGGGCTTTCAGCTAAATTTGCTTGCCTTCCTCTGACATCACCATATCGGCTTCTCTTCAACTCATCCAGCTCAGCATCAGTTAATCTATGTCCCAGCTCCTTCACTTCAAACTGGAAGGTAGCCACTGTTCCATCCAAGGAGCAGGCAAAAAGTGCATACCCATCTGGACTCCTGTTTAAGATAAGGTGAATGTTAAGTTTAAGGGCAATAATTGGATACATAACAAGTCAACTATGGAGTATAATGATTTTCAACCAGGTAATAGTCCTTTACCATGATAAATCAACAACACTCTGTGTGAAAAAATGTTTGGCAACAAATAGAGGACGGGCACTCGCTGTTGTCCATACAGTTATAGTGCGATCCTGACTTCCAATAGCAATGACATTGTATGGTTGTAGCTCTTTTGCTGTAGTCTTCGAGGCTCCATTGGTCCACCCAGCAGGTGCAGCCTTTCCCTCCTGGCCATTGGAGAAATGCTTCCGGAACATAGAATGGTTGAATTTTACTACAATAACAGGTGCATTATGGCCTAGAAAGTCGAAGGTAGCAGACCATTCACCTCTTTCTAGCACAGGTGCTGAGTGTCTAGGTTTTTGAAAGCCATGGGTGGTGGTGATAAAATAGCCACAAGGTGACCACCCAAGTCGCCTGAAAAATGTTGAACCAAGCTGAAAAGGGACAATTTTTTGTAAGGATTTGATTATATCATTAAAAAATTTTTTTTTAAAAAAGTCTATATTTCATAACATACAGATTTTGCCCAGTGCCCTTCTGTCCTATGAGCAAGACTCCAGTCGCTAGTGCGCCATATGATAACACTCTTGTCATCTGACTGGCTTGCTATAAACGAACCAATAGGATCCCAAGCAACCCCTTTAACCAAGCTGGAGTGCCCTCTCAAGACAGCAGTGCAGATGCCATTAGTCATGTTCCAGATGTGAACAGTATTATCCAAACTGCCACTAGCCAATGTTAGGTCATCTGGAGACCAATTAAGATCCACCTACTTCAGGCATTGAGAAAAGACAAAAAAAAAAAAAATTTCCTCTGTTAGACATTCTTCAATTAAAGATTAAAGAAAGAAGAATTTAAAAGTCAATAAGCTTTCTTGGCTGCAGCAAAACAATGCTGCTATCAAAAGAAGCATAAACAGGTAATTACCACATCTGCAGTATGACCCCTTAAAGTCATGATGACTTTCCAATTCTCTACATCAGGAGGCTCTCCACTGCCGAATTCAGTCGTGCCTGACCCAGGCTTTCTCTCATGAATAAGAATTACCTGATCATCAGACCCAGAAGCAAGATAACGGCCATGCTTAGCCCACCTAACACAATTTACTGATCCAAAGTGATCACGAAGAGTCGCTAATAATCTTTGGGTCGAATGGTCATTGTCTGAGTCCTTCCCTACAGATTTCATGTTCCATATTCGAACCTACATCAAGAATATGCCAACAGATGAACAACATATACATTTGCTAACACACATGATGCAACAGTGTGAAATTTATAATCAATCCAACAGATATTCACTCAGCAGGTTAATCTGCAGTGCTCGTCAAGATAACCATAAACATAAACACAAAGTCGTAGTCTGTTTATAAACAATATTCCTAGATGATAATTATTTCAGGTACAAACATGTGGACAGAAGTAGTATACTAATATGGAATACATGCTGAGAAAATCGAAACAGGCTTAAGCTAAAAGAGCTAAAAGAATGGTCAGCAGCAACTAATATGTAGATATCCATCACATCTTTGTCTGTCATCATCAAATTACACATCATTTATGCACCTCATCACGATGTTCAAAATTTAAATATTAGAGAAACGGCCAACTAAAAATCCACAAAGAACATACAATTGTCCAAAAAAGATTTCTTTTTTACAGTATAAAATTCGTTGATCTTGAAAGTTAACCATATATAGATTTGAAAGGTATGTATCAACGGCAGCTGAGATATACAAACTTTCTAAAAACAAGAATATAAGCAATACTGAAACTTGAACACAATCTGTCAAATTTCTTAGCTAAATCACCATCCCTTCAGTCTACCAAACTTAAATAAAGACAAAATAGATACCATTATTACTCTGAAAAATCAAAAAACTATTTAAATCAAGAAGAAGAATAGTACTCGAGTGCACTACTGTCAAATCCCTTAACGAGGTACTAAAGGGAACCAGAAGAACGCCTGAAAGACGACTGCAATCGACGACATCACTTCAAATAGAGAATAATCAAACGGATTCGATATAAAAATCTCACCTTGTGATCTCCCCCACCAGTTGCGAACCTAAGACCGCCCGCTTGGACATCAATGGAGAAGATCTGCATCCCCTCATGGCGAATCCAACTGGGCTTCTCCGTAATCATCCTCTCCTCCTCTCTCTCTCTCTTGTTCACACCGCTTGAATTGGACCTCCAATGCCCCTGTCTACCTCCCCCCCTCAATTCAAGGAAGAATTCGGCAAGCCCATCACCAGAGACCCAAAACCCTAGGCGGATCCCAGAGTAAAACCCTAACGAGCGCTCAAAGAAGAGCAGAGACCGAGAATGAAGCGAAGGGGGCGGTGTGGTGAATCAAAACCCTAAAGGGAAAGGGGAGAAGTTTTCGTACTGAGATTGGGAGCGATTTTTTTCTCATCGTAGCAAGAAAGAGAGAATATTAAGTAAAAAATTTAGGGTAGAAATTTTTAATTTATAGGCAGAAACCAAAGGGGTTTTCTCTCTCCATCCGCATGGTTTTATATAAGCTGGATGACGTTCGCCGTCCGATCTAGTAGACAGGTCCAGCGTTGACCGTCCGATCATAATAACATTTTTAATGATGGTTTTGCAAGGGTTTTTTTTATTTTAAAAATTTTAAAAATATAAACCGTTTTGATTTTATTTAAAAAATGTAAATTTTTTAATAAGTTACAGCTAGTCAGCTATTTACGTGGTTGGTGCCCTAAAAAAAATATATTTAACTTTTATGTTAATGCAGTAGAAAAGAGTGCTGCTTCTTCTCATTACGTCTATGGTGCAGTTAAAAGAGATAATAGCTTTCGTTAAGGACCTCATGTCAAAAATCCATACTCTATTGTCACCATGGCGTTACTAATACTTTTGGTGGAAGAAGAGACGGTGGCTTGGTAAAAGAGAATTATTATCATCTTCGGAAGAAAGGAAGGAGGAGAAAGGAGGATAATTTTAGCCTATCTTGTTTGGATAGAAAAGAATTACGGAGAAAAAAAAAGTTTGTATTTGTAAACCATAAGTATACCCTTTGTTATAAGAAAAAATTAAAAATATTTTTTGAGATAAAAGTAAAAAAATAGTGAAAAGTTATAAAACATTTCCTTTCCCTCTTCACTCCCAATTTGAGGAGTAAAGAATTTTAAACTATAAGAAAAAAAAAAAAGGAAAATAAGTAACTCTCATTCCCTTCGTCCTCTTTTTTTCATCTCCCTTCCATTTTTTATTGTTCTTCTTTCTCTTTTTCCTCCACTCTCCTCCATTTTTTCCATCCAAACAGGCCAAAGGGTTACAGTGGAGATAAAATCTGTACTTCTATCGGTTGAACCAATCACACGAGTTAAATGACCAAAAAAAAAAATCCTTCCTCAAACTAATCATTTAAATTTATTGATATTTTTTTTGAAAAAATAATAGAAGTGTACAATCGCAAAAACCTTTTATCATACATAAATAGGATTCATAAGTTGGAGTGGTAACACGTGCCATTTAATTAAATTATTTATTTAATAAAAAAATTAGATTTGTGTTTAAATTTTTGACCCATTGGATAAATTGGTGACATTTATACCTTTACGTCTATTTACAATCTAATTGTGCATCAAATAGATGTTTAAATTATATTTCTTAATAAAAATCTTGAAAAAGAAATTTTCATAAAGCAACCTAAGGGATGCGTAAACTTTGAACAAAATATACAGTGTGTAAATTAGTTAAATTATTGTGTAGGTTCCTAACAATAGTAAGAAAATTTTGATAATAGATATGTGATAAATATTGATGATAAATGCATAAATATTGTAAATTTGTTGATAATATTGGTATTATTATTTGCTTTTATGTTAATTATTTGTTATCCTTTGGTACTAAGACTAAAATTATAATTGATACAAAGAAATTTCTTTTATCAAACTTTGATATGAAAAAAAAAAAAGGATAAAGCTAAGGTAATTCTTAGAGTTAGGATTATAAGAAAATGGTTGCACCACTTTGTCTTAATTACATGATGATAAGAAAATTCTTAGTAAATTTATTTACTTTGATAGTAAACTTGTATCATCTTCTTGTGATGCTAAGGTGTATTTGGTAAAAAATTTTGGTGATAGTTATTATAAACGGAGCATACATAGATCATTAGTAGTTTAATGTTACTAGTGAACTCTACTCATATTAATATTACATATATTATGGGCTGACTCAATTGATACACACATCATCCTAGTAATGATAATTAGATTGCATTATCTAGATCGTTAAAACATCTTAGAAGAGCTATGCATTATGATTTGACCTATTGTAGATTTATGATTGTACTAGAAGGATACAGTGATGCTAGCTAGGTTTCAAATTTGGATCAATTGAAGCAAATAAATTCATTGCCGTCTCTTAGAAATCATCTGACAATCTAAATTCATTGCCATAAAGAAAGTTGTTTGAAGTCAAGTCTCAAAGGAACTTATTTGATAGACTTTCCTCCGTAGAAGGGACTAGTGGCATTTGTTCTTTATAACATGATTACCATGCTGCCATAACTTGAGTAAAAAGCAAAATTTATAACAAGAAAAATAGACACATTAGATTGAAACAAAATATTATAAGGTGGCTAATTGAGTATAATGTTGTATCCTTATGCTTTGTGAGATTAAAGGAAAATCAAGTTGATCCTCTGCCCAAGCCACTGATAAGAGAGTTAGTAGGCAAAACATTAAGGAGAACAAATACATACATATATTATAGACAATGCAATAGACACCCAACCTCTGCTGTCAAAGATCCCTTGAAGGAGGTTTAACAAGGAAAACTAAATCATAGGATATCTGAGGGAGCAGTTGTCACTTATTTCCTTTTTATTATCGTATGAGATGTGAAGCAAAGAGTTCCACCTATGATGTATGATGGTGCTATTGCAGTGAGTGTGAGGCTAACCTTGATGCCTTTAATGGGTCGATAGTCCCTGATTTAGAGGTGTGAACTACAATACAGTGTTAATGTATTCCAACCATACAAGCATGGGCATAAGCTAGTAGTCTCTTGGGGCATTCATGAAAATCCATCTAGGTGCATGGCCATAACATCACCAATCCACTAGAATTTGCTTCACTTAGAAAAGTTGCGTGAATGCTCAATTTGATCATCCCACACTAAGAATTTAGTTAAATGAGTTTATCTCCAATATATTTTTATGATTCTAAGCTTGTTTATCCAAGATATGATCCAAACCCACAAGAAACCATTATGATACTTGACTTTTCGTGTCTCCTTCCACATTAGGAAAAGTGTTTTAAGAAAAGTGGGAGTCATTGGTTGTTCATATCTTGTACATTTTAAAACACTTCAACTTTCTTTTGTTTTTAGTCCCGCATTGGACAATAAAAACTTCTTAACATTACTTTTTTATATTGAGTTATGCAAATCGGTTAGCTCTTGATAGAATGGCCCATCATATTTAGAGATCAGGCAAGCCCTTTGCTTTTTAACTCATTTGTTTTTGGTCCAAGCCATCCAAGAACTAGTTGTTATACAAGGGTGCTGTTGTTGGTGCTTCATCTGACAACTAGCCGTTGTACAACCATTAGGATTTTGCCTTTGAAAAGCTGGTGTTATTGAAGAGGTGCTTCCGAAGGTATGTTACTATAAGGTTGGCCAAACAATCATTTTATATCAATGAATACTTCTTATCTCTACAGCTTATCATAACATCTTGAAGCAAGGGATAATTAGAAGCAACTCCATCAAACTTTGTAATTGAGAGCGGTGCTTCTATGGCTGAATCCTAGAGGGTAAATGTATTGAGACTCTCTGTATCTTTAAAGACAATTGTACTTAATTTATATTTATTTATTTATTTATTTTCTATTATAATTATTTTTTGGTTATTCAGGTTTGTTATAAGTATTTGAGTTTTCATCTACTGACTTAAATTTCCATCAAGCATTAGCTCTAATGTTAGTTTATTGCTCTGTAGTGCAAGGTTAGCACTCGGCGCTTCTCGAGTTCCCTCAAGGACCGACTTCAGGATTAAGGGATCTCTGTAGGCTATAAATGCTTCATCGAATCATAAAATTTAAGTTCACAGACTGAGCCTGTGAGGCCCAGTTTGGCCAGCATAGCGAGTAGACTCGGTCAAAGCAAATCCTAAGTCCTAATCAAAGAAGAAAAAGAAGAAGAGAGAAGAAGAGGAGGAGGAGGAGGAGGAAGAAAGAGGAAGGCTGTCTAAAGGAAACAATCAACGTCTGTTCAATAGGCAATTTTTTTAAAAAAAAATTAAAATAAAGCCGGTAATAGTTACTAATGTCACTTCAATTTTTTTTAAAAATAAAAAAAATATATTCAAATCATGCTTAGGTTTTATTTTTTTAAATTTTTAAATTTTAAATTTTTATTTTTTTTGTGTTGAAAGTTAAAGTGAAGTCACAGCCACTGCAAGCTTCACTTTAATTTTAGAAAAATATAAAAAATAACTTTATATTAAAAATATATATTAGTAATTAAAAATTGATTATATTTAAAAAATATATTAAAAAATATACTTAGAAACTAATTATAATTAAAATTTTAAAATAAATTATATTTAAAAATTAGATAAGTATACATAGATACGTAACCAGAGATATGTATATTGCTATATTTTCCCTTATAGTAATTAACATATTTTTTTATTTTCAAATTGTTCATTGTTAGAAAGAATTATCTCTATAATTTTTTAACTTTTAGTCATCAAATTATTTTGAAAAGTTTTAAAAATAATAGGACCTGTTGGATTCCAATAATTTGTTTTTTTTCATTTTAATAGTAACATTTTGATTCAAGTTTTATTATTATTTTTGCTTTAATTGTCAAATTTTCTAGAAAAATTTGCAAAATAATCAAACATGCAAGATTCAAATACATTCTTTAAAAAATTTAAAAAATTATATTAGCAGTCAAAATTGAACATTTTATAAAAATTTTAAAATCATTCGCTGTTGAGAAAAAATCTCTCTATAAATTTTTTTCTTTTAGTTATTAAATTAGAAAATTTCTAAAAATAATAGGACATACTAGATTCCAATATTTTGAGTTTTAAATTTTAATGATAAAATTTTAATTCAAGTTTTATATTTTTTTTATTTTTAATTGTCAAATTATTATTTAAAAAAATAAAAATTATTATATTTAAAAATTATTATTAAACCGAATATATTATTAAAATTATAATCATTAGTAAGTTCAAATATATTACTTAAAGATTATGAAATTATATTAGTTACCATAATTTAACACTATTATAAAAATAATTAAAGGCTATTAGGTCA
Organism: Metroxylon sagu; assembly: GCA_017589505.3. Taxonomy (NCBI): domain Eukaryota; kingdom Viridiplantae; phylum Streptophyta; class Magnoliopsida; order Arecales; family Arecaceae; genus Metroxylon; species Metroxylon sagu. The sequence goes on along the minus strand of JACVBY030000634.1, from coordinate 371,979 downwards.
AATGCTTCATCAACTGACACAAGAGTGGCTTATGCAATCATTGAACTTTAAAATATTATACTTTAGCTCAATGTCAAATTTTTATCAAAAATTAGGACGCCATCTATAAAGGACCATCTAGAAATCGCCTGTTCGGCCCATGCACTCGCTCAAAACACCTTATTCCAGTAGATAGTTTGAAAAACACCCCTCTTTGGGAAATTATTTTAAAAAACATTATTGAAAAAAACACCCACCAACATCCAACCAAAAAAAAATGAAACAAGGTGCCAGTATACGGCATCAATTTGTTCACCACAATATTGCAATCATTCTAAATGCAATAAACAATGTCTGCTTATAGGTAGCACACATGAGGCCAGTGGTTCAGAAAAAGGATGATGGAGAACTGTCAGTAAAACTTATAAACATTCTCCAAGTTCAAACATAACCATCAATGATAACTGAGCAACAAACAGGAAGAGTATCACCAGCAAAAAGAAAAGCATGACTGTATAGACTATAACTAATGTATAAATTCTACAGATATAAACATTGGCAAGGAGTATACAAGTCTGATTGGTAATTGTCAGTTAAAGAGAGAACTTCCCCCTGTATGCTCCAGTAGCTGGGTTCAATATTTGTCTCTTCTGTCTTCCTACTTTGATAATTTTCTAGCCTCAGTTTTCACCAATCAAGTATTCATGTATGCAAAGATCAAATAAATATGTAATCTTGCAAAATTCCATGGACAAAGTGGTCTCTTTCTACCACACCATCAATGAAGGCTATACATCTGCAATGTAAAATATAGCAACCATGTGAGAGAGAACCTTGCTGAAAAGAGTGCAAGAAAATACATGAACCAAAAGATAAAAAAGGGACCTGAGGCACCTGAAGTGTCCAAAACTGAAAGCAATTAGATATCAGGAACACTACAATTGTTTATTGGTAACTCATCATAAGGAGTTTCTAGTCTAGTATTTACTGGAAAATTAAGTACCTCATCTGTTTTTCACAGATCCATCAATATATCACAATACTATCATTAATCATTTCGATTCTAATATTTAGCACTCTTAAGACTTTCATCAGCATAACCACTACTGATAAAGCTTGAAAAATTTAACATGTCTCCAATATGAATCCCCTGTTGACATGTCGGTAAGAAATAACAAAGACCATAAACTTATTGCTCATGGAAAAATCAACCAGGCATCTGGTAGTCACATGACCAGACAATTTTATCGGATGGTAATATTCATGTAATAGAACCAAATGTGCATCTTAAAAGAGACACAGAAGTACTGCTTTAATTATAAGATACACAAATATTGTTTTTACTGGAACATGCATGAAATGTGCTCTATTGATGTAATAAATAACACATGAATCAATTTAAGAAATACAGAATTATCTGACATAGTACTAACCTCTGTAAAAGAGACTCATTGGAACACGGACGAATTATTTACAGCTGCACACCAACTATCAATCTACTCTGTGCAAAATTGTTATCAATGCAGTCCAGCAAGACTGAAAGAAAATGAGCATGCCACACCATCAGGGAAAAAAAAAAGAAATAGAAACAAGAAATGAGCGAACAGATGCACAGAGAAATATCAATATCAGTTATGTAATATAGAATAACATTTAAAGCCCTGTATTTTAATGTTTTAACCTAAATTGTCCATCTTACCTGCAATTTTGTGGTATCCTCCATGAATAGAGACCAGATCTCTTTATGTTTGGTGGCAGTGCCAGATAGTTTCTCCAATCATGAAGCATCACTCTTAAATCATGAATCTTGCTGCCCAAACCAATACAACAGTTTGCATGCATTGTACAGACTTCACTGAAATCTGTGCTTGGCTCGCAAATCCCACCAAAATAAGTAGTACTCAAGAATCTAATTCTTACTCCTATTTCTGTGAGGAATCGGTCATATTTAATAAAATTAAGCACATCCTGGTCATGTAACCCTGGATGTCTTTCTCGCGATAAGTACCAAAACTTGTAAAATGCTATACTTCGGTTGTTAGACTTTACATAGCTGAATCCCCCATTAGGCCTGTTTCCTAAATCAGTGGCATTGCCCAAGTAATGGTCACAAGCTATCTGAAAATCTCCATCTGGATAAAAATGTGGAAATGGATCCCGGAACCACATGACATCTGCATCCTGCAATTAAACCAAATGATACAGACATTTAGGAAAGTCTGTTATTACACAAATATATTTCCATAAATGAAGTGGTCAGATAATATAAAAATCATCACAGAAATATGACTAGTTCTTTTTCATTTTCCTTTATTCCACATAAAAATAAAAATCATCAAAAAGGATTGTCCAACAGTACTACAAAATTTATCTATATATTGAAGCACACAACCTCCTAAGCACATGTGCATATACATGCATGCACATGCATAGACAGAAGAGAGCAAGCTTACGTGAGAGAGAGAGAGAGAGAGAGAGAGAGAGAGAGATTATTGGCATGCACCAGACCTTAAAGGAGGAAGAAACACGTCTCCAAATAAATGATACAAGCAGTTAACAGTGCGACATGTCAAACAACCTTGACAACTTAGTAATTGGACATCAAGCACAGCACTTAACCCAAATCAATTTGCTGTTTGTTTCCAAATTCATTTTTGAATACATTTGATAACCAATTATTCTGTGAATGAGTTATTAAGCAACAAATCAGTTCCCAATGATGATGGTAATATTGCAGTGACAACAAATAAATGCAAAGTATGTCTCTTGTTTCTCAGAAACAGGTATTCCCGTTATCGTATGAGTTGTTACTGTTTTGCATGATAGGTTACAACCACCAAGACGACAAAATGATCAGTACATTATCTGTGTTGAAAAGATCCTTCTAGAGTTTTCATTGTTAAGTACAAATATCATCGGGGCATCTCCCTGTAAAGAATCCTAATCCTTTTACACCTATAGCAAAGGTTCTTCAAGGGCTCCTAAAACTCCCATGTGGTTCTTTTCACCAGTACTATACTTGGTAAATGAGCAACTCAAACTACAGATCTGCGAGCTCTCCATTGTAGTTATAAGAAGGGCCATGTCAACGTCACCAAGCAACTGAAAAAACAAAATCCTAGAACAAAGAATGACATTCATGGGTGGTTGATTTTATGAAAAGGCCAAAGAGTTATGGTAGGAAAATGAATGCTTCGCATGAAAAGAAAAATCAGCTTGCTGCACAAGAAATGAATTTTTAGTTTCATAGTTCATTGACCACTCCTGATGAAGAATTTTAATAGTAATTCCTCCATTTCAAATCCAAAAAATGGAATGGAAATCAGAATTTTGATTCCTTGCCTTTCATTTTAATTCTAATTCTAATTCTAATTCTAATTCTTTTCATTCCTAGGAACCAAACATAGCATTAGAATGGACCATAGTCGACAAATGCTACAAGCATCATTAAAAAGAGAGGATGACTCTTGTTCTCTGGAACCATATCATTCATCTTGCATAAGTCATGAGTACCTAATCATTCTAGTTGAATATAAGAAGTATATAGACCTCGTTAGATCTCAGCCATCTTTTCAAATGAAGGCTAGCATAACTTTTCAAAATGAGATCATAAATATAAATGGAGAAAAAAAGAAAATAGTGCATGACATGTTCAATGCACCTTATTGGCAATTGAATGCAATTATGGATCTAACTTTAAGACAAAATCTTATTTATGAGTTTTGGTAAATTTTGTTGGTGAAGGTTGGAAGTTAGATAAGAAGACCATTAACTTTATGCATATGGAAAAAGGCATACAAGAGTTCATTCATGCAAGACATCCATTAAAAAACACGATTGATTGGAATATTATTTGCAAGTTAAATGCATTAAGATTGGACAAGGTTCATTGTTTCCTAAGAAACTAAAATATGGCGGATAGGGCATTTGGCATACCGGATCAAACAGATTGATCAAGAAGTTTGGTTAGGTCAAGAGACAGCAGTTGGTCTTGCCTCAATAAGAGGACTTCCATAAATTTAAAGTGAAACAAGAATAACACAAAAAATGAAAGCAATAAGGAGAATAATAAAAGGTAAGAGAAACCACCGATGGGATCGATTGCAATGGAAAAAAAATCAAGTACCTACAAGGTTCTCTAGGATGGAATACTTCATTATACCATAGAACCAAGATACTGAAAATTCGTAGATACTTCTATGGAAAACTTGATGTAGATAGAGGGTCATGCGTTGAGTCGTTGAAGAAGTCCCTCTCTAAATGAGGCCTCATTCCTTTACAACTGATAACCACAAGACAACCACCCATAAACAACTACTTCAAAAATCGCCATCCATGTCTTTTAAATCTCAGTTAGTACTTAGATCCGTTTTGACACTCATGTGCTTGTGATTGGTTCTCAAAACTACTTTAATGCTCATGTCCGTGCTTTTTGTTTGCTCATGTCAAGCATCCATTGGTCATAAATAAAATAGATTGATAACCAAAACATTCAACTCTATTTTATAATCATATCCTAGTCATCAATTACCCCATGGCCATAGATTAAAAGGTCCCTTAACATATAACCCTCCTTTTGGGGGGTTTAAGAGTTAATCTCCTATAAATCCTTAGTAATTTATTCCAAGTTAATATCCATGATTATCTTGGAAATGTTTGAGATTTACCATAATAATAGCTGCTTGATGGCTATATGATTAGTTATCCAATTGGTTATACCACGTTTCTAGCCATTGCAACACCAAAAGGTCCCTTAACAAGAAAAATCTTGGTCTGACTTCATTTCACTTCACTTTTGTCATTTGGTCTTTGAGTAACCCTAGATTTCCTGCTCCATTTCTATACTTTGCTTTCAATCTACTTACTCTCTTCTTTAGCCCCATTTGGAAAACGGGAAGATAATGTCTAAGAAATGGATTCCTGAGAGTATATACCTAGGAAGTGGATTCCTGAGAAATGGACTCCTAGGAAATAATTTTTGCACGTTTGGTTGGTCACTCACTTTCGTGATAAGTGAGCAAAGAATATATGAGGCCCTAGATATAAAATGCAAGTTTGATTGGTTCAAATTAGCTATGTTCAACTGTCAAGAAAAAATCCTTTCATCATTTAGTATAATTAATATTGAAAAATCTATTGACAATAACATAGAATACTATTTGGCAGTATAATTAATTGTAAAGAATGTTATACTACTTTTTCATAGGCTTAAACAATCAACCAATAGCATAATCACATGGTGGGTTTGGTATGGAGTGATCCACCCAAGATCATCGATAATCTATGTGAAGGTGATGGGATCATTACGTTTGATTGCACCTCAGCATATCTATATGGCAATAATCCCAAATCACCTCCACCTGTAGAACTGCTACTCGATCCAGTTATCCTAAATTGTCCCTAAGAATAGGCATCCAAAATCACCCCATGGTGATGATCTTAAATTGAGATTTAGGGACCAAAATGCCTCTTATTTATAGAAAAAATAATGCCTAACAAAAAAGGCCCCAATACTATTTCTATATTAATATAATATAATTGAATATTATTAGATTATATAATAATACACCATTACATTATAATATTATAATTAGGGTTTTAGTCCTAGTGGAACGTCTTATGGGATGCCAGGATGGATTGTCGTGCTATGTTCAAGACGAAACTATCCTGTCATTATCTCAACATCCTAATTGGCACGTCTTGGCACCCCCTGTCCCAAGTGTTGGGATGGGACAGATGATGATACGTTCCATTTTATGAAAAAATCGAGATAGCCCCATTCCATGAGATTTGAAACTTTGATTATCATAACTAAAAAATGATATAATATAATATTACAATAATATAATATACATATACATATTATAGTCTAATTATAATATAATATGTGAAAATTCTTGAATAAAAAATTATTTTGTTTTGTTTATGGGCTCAAAGGTATTTTTGAAATGAAAAGCTTTTAGCCAACTTCTTAGCCCATAGAAAAGTGGCTTTCTTATCTTTCTTATAGGTAGCCACTTCCCAAGCGAACATAGGAAGGAGCTTCCTATTGGAAGTACTCTTCTCATAGGAAGTGCTCTTTCCAATAACTATATCCAAAGCTAAATAGCTTTCTAATTCCTTCCCTTTCAACCAAGGCCATATTGTTTGGAGCCCTACAAAGCTCGACGACCTTCATATTGGAGTATGAAACATCAGCCATATCAAGTGGTTGCAAGCAATACCTAACCTCTTGAAGCTGTTACCAAATATATCCAACTCCTATCTTATGCAAACATCATTCTTGAAGAGAAAAAAAAATATGCGTATACATATGCAACTCTATGGCACTCTAGAAAAGGAGTATAAAAAAATAACAAGGTTTAAATACAATAGTATCATTATTGGAGGCTATAATTCATAAATGACAACTTGTGAAATATAAAATTTGTTAAAATAAATACAAAATACAACAGAAGATCTTCCCACTTTTGGTATGTGTGTGTTAACAAATAATGTTATTAAATATGACTGTGTGTCAAAATAAATTGATGTCTAAGATAATTTTTGTAATAATAGAAAATATTCTAGCACGTAAATAGAGAACATAAGAAGCATCACAAGCTTGCAAAACAAAGGAAGTTGGCTGTTAAAACATGGAACTCCCTAGATGCTGATGTTAAAGGAGTTGGATTTTCCTAGGTGTAAAGCCTCCTGCTCGTACCAAAAAAAAAAAAGGAAAGATCAAATAGCCAAAAGTTTCCATCTAAAAGCCCCAATAGGAATCGATCAAACTTAGTTTCTCAACAATAGACATGTAACAAGAACCATAAATAAACAAGTTCAAGATTCAATGAACCATAATTGATACCATGTTGAGCACACATGCTTTAAGAGCTATGCCCTAAAAATATTTATGTTATGGAAGAAATAAATACCAATGCCCATATTTTTTTTCTATGAATAGGTAATTTATTAAAAGCTTTGATGCATGAAGCGAGATAAATGTACCGAGAAAATGAAGTTGAATCCCCTTTCAAGGACTACCCGCAGAAAATCTATCCTTCTCCACATCATCTTCAAATATCCATCTGACATAAAATGCTTCTCTCCCGAGAAATCCACTCCCTCAGTAATAAGGGCAAAGCAGTTGAAGTGTATGGACATGCATCGCATGTATGCCTTCTGGTCCAATGCAATTATCACCAGGTGGTTCAGAAGCTTACGTGTACCATCACCAAGCCGGAAACTCTCCATGAAGAGATCAATAACCGATCCAGGAGAAGCCCATGCAGCATTCAAAGTGGTCAAGATGACTGTATTATCATCCATGGCTGCCTCCTTCAGAACTTTCTCAAGCCTAACATTCTCACCACCCTACAAACGGAATATACATTGGATAATGTCCAGAATTCAGATGAAAGAAAAAAAATCATATTGCTCAATGGAGTTATTCAACGATTAAAGTTCAAAGAAACATGATGCAGAGAAAAAGAAATGAATCCAAATTTCTTTTATTCAAATGTCAAATACAGGATACATGATTCAGGTAAAGTAATAAAGGCATGGGTAGATGGCAACCAAGATTTGAGACCATTGATCAATCCACCAGCTATAATGAAATGTTTCTAAGCTAGAAATTTAGAAACTAATTTTTAAAATTAAAATGATACTAAAATATGCGATGCTTGTTCTTAGTTATTGAACGACGACATCAGGCTGTACTCAAATTATATTAATTTAATTTCATTAACATTAATAGGAAATAGAGATAATAAAAACATAAAATAAAGACTATTGTGGCAGTTACTTGCACCATTATACCAATCATGTATAATATTTGATTTATCTAAGTCTGTGTTTGGATGTCAGAATCGTCAACTAGGCTATAGATAGACTTAACCATTGATAAACACCTCCAAATCAGCTAACCACTAAAGTTGTCCACTATTTGGCTGTCATTCCCAAAATTAGTTGAATAAGGTATGAAAAAAGTGAAAAACAAGAGAGAGAAAAGATATCTAGTGGTAATTTTATTTCATCTTCCCCAATAAAATAAGGTTAACCATATTGAGTAGCTTTTAGTGGTGTTGATTGAGTAAAACTAACCCAAGCTTTTTGACATGTGTTTAGATGGCTAAACTGATGACCTGCCCTTCATTCGTCAATCACTAGCAACCAAATACACCATAATAGCACAGAAATTACTAAGATATGATTTTATTGCCACAGACAGAGTCAATAAATCCTTCATGGATATCTCTCCAGTCCTATTGGTAAAGATGGACTAATTTAAACTCAAATTTTTGAACCTTGAAATTTTCAACTTCTCAAAGATCTAAGATGTCAATCCCTCCACTATTATAGTTAAAATTTCCGGATTACCAACAAAATTAAGAACCATAACATATAACCAACATGACAACTTTCCATACTTTTTCCTGTTTTAAGTTTCTCACTAAAGGTGATAGAAATCTGACCCGACCTCTAAACCTGAACTTCATCCAACCAAAAAAAATATGGTTAGGATTTTGCTTTTTTTCTTTTTTTAATTTAAACCCAAAATGACTAAAAAATTCTCTAGTTGGGTTGGGCCAAGTCAAGGATGACCCAAAATGACTCGAAAATGATATTTGCCCGAAAATGCATAAGCTTTAATCACCATTTGTAATTGATTATTTAGATATAAGGGTAAGATATATTTTCAATTTTATTTATTCTAAATTTTAGAATTTTATTTAGATGACATTATACAATTTTATAAATTATCAATTAAATTGATTACATATTAATATTTTAATATTTTATATTCTTTGATATATATAATATAATTAATGCTAATAAGACTCAACAAATAATGGGATAAGAAGTGCATTTTTTCAAGTTGAATATTGTTGAAGGATCGATATCAACAACTTCAAACATCCTCAAGAAGATGGAAAAGTAAAATTAGGCATGACTTTGCTCTTTTTCTTTTTTTTTTTTATTGGATTAAGTACATTTTCAATATTTCTTCTTTTTATTTTATAATCTTATTAACAATTTGATATTAATGTTTGTTTAATTTTAAAAGTATACTTTTTACAGATTATTACTTAATTATATTATTTTAATATTTTATAAATTTACAACTATTATTTCTATTAGTATTTAATCATGCTATAATTTTGTATTTAGTTGCTCTAGCATTTAAAGTAACAAATGACATAAAAAAGAAAAAAAAAATTCAATTGATCATTAATAAATTAAAAAGAAAAAAAATATGTATTAATTTTTTTTAAAAAAATCAATCCGAAATGACTAATGATTGGCTCTAATCGGACCATTTAGGTTGGGATTTAGCTTCAATAATCCAAACCTAAAATAACTCAATTGCCCCCTCTTCTTGAATCTGAAATAAGCCTACCTGATCCGAATGCCACCTCTGCTGTAACGGTATAAAACCGGCCTAGATGAGACCAAACGGACCCAAGGGAACCCAAATGGATCGTGTGGTCCACACAATCCGGAACCGACAAGCCATACATGTGCCACGTCGCAATCGAGATGGATTCTTCCTAAGGCTTGGTGCCACTCTCTCTGTGGACCACGATACCCGTCTTCAACAAATCCCACGTCACAGTCCAGATGGATTCTTCGAGTGCCTGGTGTCACTCTCTCTGCGGACCACGTTACCGTTCCTTTCTATTTAACCTGTTCCTCTGGAACAGCAGACTCCAGCACTCTGATGGTTTGGCGAATTCCATTGTTAACCTTCATTGAAGCTTAAATTACTTCTCTTTATTAGAGAAAGCTTCAATTAATCGAAGCGAGATGGGGATTATGGTCATTACGCAAAGAAGACGAAATAATTGGGAAAGAATAGATCAATCAAGACGAATAATTGATGAAAAAAAAACCGAAAACCGTAGCTAGTTAATAATAATAATAATAATAATAATAAAAAGAATCATTTTGAAAACCCTCATCTGAGATTCGAGCTCACCAAATCGACGGCATCGACGAGCTCGCCGACGGCGGGGATGAGGAGGGCAGGGTCTGGGTTCCACGGGACGGAGGGCGGGCGGGGCGCGATCAGGGCGGCGGCGCGGTAGAGGACGACGCAGGGTAAGGCGACGGCGGCGACGAGGAGGAGAGGGGTCAGGCAGCGGCGAACCGTGTCTCCAGCGTCCGTCGGTGGGGAGTCGGCGGCGGAGGAGGAGGCGAGCGAGGCGGGGTGCATTGCGAACCTCACCGCGCGACGCCCACTTAAACGCGAGAGCTTCCTCATACAGAGCCGATGAAGGGAAGCGGCGATAAGGTGGAGAGAGAGAGAGGGTGGAGGAGGGAGGGGGGTTATTATTATTATTATTATTATTATTATTATTATTATTAAGAAACGAAAGAAATAGAAATCAGGTGGTCCGAGATGAAAGGAGAAGAGGGGGAGCAATGGGATATGGGACTGGATGTGGAGCTACTTGAGAAAAGAGAGAGAACGGGGTAGTGGGGAAGGGCTGTCTTCGCTTTAGGTCTCTTTCGCTCGCGGTTTCCAACAGAGGTTTTATTGGGGAAGTGAGAGTGTTCGAGCTAGCGGTGGGCGCCTGGATACGGCGATATCCTTGGGGAAAGTGAGCGTTGGAGCTAGCGGTGCTGTGAAACGGTCATAAAATAAGTTTTGGTTGCTGTAACTAGGCTCAGCATAATTTTGATTTAACTCAAAAACTATGCCGAACCTATATGTGATTCGGTCAATTCAGCTCAGTTTTTCCGACAAATAAGCTTGGTTTGAAATTTTGCCAAAAAAAAAAAAAAGCAGTTACTCAATCCAGTTCGATAATTAAAATCCAAAAAAAAAAAAAAAAAAGAATCGAACTGATTTTTTTTACGTACTTTTTTTACTTTTTCTAAACGCTTCTCATTTACCACCTCTGACTCTCTCTGTCTCTTTCTCTCTCTTCCTCCGTTGTATCTATTCTATCTAGCCGATATTTATCCTTAAAATCTCTACAAGCTGATTTGGTTCAAAGAAAATAACTTTCATATAAGAATAAAATATTTAAAAATTAAATTCTTAGTTATAAAATATTTAAATTATTATATTTAATTATTCATAAAAAATAAAAAAAATTTTAAAAAAGAATGAAGCTATCACGTTTGATTGAACAATTTCTTTCATAGAAAAGTAATACATAATATCAATTATACCTTCTAGTTCTTAAAAAATTTTTTTATCATTTAATTTTTTTTAACTTTTATATGAGATTACAAAAAAGAGTCAACAAATCAACATACCAAAATTTTACAACTTTCTAAAGAAACATACCCAAAAAAACATTAAAAAAAAAAATTTAAGATCAAAAACCAAATTGACACAACAACAAGTATCAATCTGTAAAAAAGATGTCAACTAATTCGTTTCTTCTCTCCTTCTTTTGCCCATTGATTTGAAAAAAATGTATACGATGGGAAAGAAGGGTATGTTGAAAAGAAAAAGGAAACACGCTGCGGTGGAAAAGTAAATTCCATGGTACCGATGAGATTTTATTTTCCATAAAATGTAGAAATTTAAATCACGTGGAAATAGAGTATTCCCACGGACGGACCCTAAAAGCGCGAACCAAACATTCTAATTTGTGGGAAACAAAATTTCGCAATCTCTTTTACCATGAACCAAACGAGTCCTACGAGATTTTCCAAAATCAAATTGCGCCATATTTGCCGTCGTTCGACCTTAGCCTTTTTCAATTTAGATGTCAATTCTTGCCGCCATTATAGACTTCCATCGGTACACTTTTTCTTTTTTTTTTTCCTCCTCTCTCTCCCTCCTCTCCTCAAAAAAAAAAAAAAAAAAAAAAAAAAAAAAAAAAAGAAAAAGAAGGAGGCTAAGTTGAAACTTTTGCCCATAATAATAAAAATTTAATGTTGTTATAAGTGCTTCAAACTTTTCTTTTTCATCAAATATGAAATTATTTCTTTTTTAATATTACAATCTTTTTCTTATAATACGACGTCTTCATTACATGCAATAAACTAATTAGAATCTATTTTAAATTAAATTATTAGTACCCAAAGAATCCATATCATAACGTAATTCTATCATGGTTTTATGCGTGATTTTTTTTTCATATCCGTTAACTTTCGTGCATTCGAATCGACTCTTATATAATTTGTAATGCCTTGAGCTAAATCCGATTAATCTGTTAGTAGATCGAAACAATACTACCTTAAAAATTCAAATGGAAGCTAATTGATGACGAATAAATTTGAGTTATAAACGTTTTAAATTTTTTTTTTTTTTAATCTAATGTAAGACTGTATGACATCATTAGTATTAGAATTTAAGGTTATACCACATCTTTCAAATTGATACTTTGGTGAGAGTAACTTCGTTTTCTCACAGGCATGGATGATGGTGTTGTCCTGATAATGGTTGCCAAGCCATTGGAAACTGTAGCATCAGGGGGAACGGTACCGTCATCTTTTTCCCTCTCTTGGACCTGCACTTCTGCTTTCTATGGGATACGTTGACCTTGGAAAATGGTGGCAGCCGTGGATGGTTGTGGCCAAATGAGCTACGATTTCTAATCAATTGGAGCGGGCTAAGGGCTTAACGTGGGCAATGTGAATTCTTTTTATTTTACTCATCGTAAGTCCAGAAGCATATCCCGTGCAACATTTGTTTTCCCCCATTGATGTTGAAGAAGATTTAGTTTTCCCTCTCTCTCTCTCTCTCTCTCTCTCTCTCTCTCTTTTATGTTGATGATGGTTGAGTCCTCCGTTTGTTTTCCCTTCTAGAATTTTTAATTCTTTTCTTGCTTAGATATGTACCAAGGTTAAGAGTCATTAAACATAGATGGTAAAATTAGTTAGATTAATTCTGTGCATTTTTTGTCGCCATTGATAGCTGTGGTTTAGAACGACGCCTTAGAACTCATTCAGGTTATTTAGATGGTAATCTAGGTTAGAATAGCTAAATTAGCTGAATTTTGATCTTAAAACCTAAATAATAGACTTTTAACTATGTTAATCTTTTTTAAATCTCAAACGAAAGATCCGTGATGCGTTATTTCTTTCAATTTCAGGTTTTTAGGCTTAAATCCCAAAATAATAGGTCTATAACTGAAAAACCGATCAAATCAAATTAGCATAATTCGGTTTAGCCAATTTATTTTTTTTAACAAAATTCTATTTGATTCAATTATAAATTTCAAAAAATTCGATTTGATTGGTTTTATATAATTTTGAACTAAACCAACCAAATGCTTACTTCTGACAATAATTAGGATGGTCCATTGAGTCTAGGCTCAATCCAAATTCAATTGAATCAAATTTGAACCTGTTCCACCAACTTGAAATGAATTTCTAATCAAATATAAAATTGTTCCATAAGTTCCATATGTGTGCATATAATGCAAGGTTTGATTCATGGGTTAGATGGACTATAATATTTTTTGATATCATAATATGTAATATATTTTATGCTGATTTTTTGTGATTCTTTAGAATTATATTTTACAATTAAATGTTATTTGATTTTAAATTTATTTATTCGAACTCATTAAATATCATTTAAGCTTAAAAAAAACTTGGATTCAAGCTTGAACTTGGCTTGATTCAAGCTAGATATAAACTCAAATCAATTTTAGCTCAATTTGATATAATAATCAATATGCTTGTATTCAACTCATTTCAGACTAAGTTAGAATTAAGATCAATCAAATTTTATCTAAATCTAAGCTCGTCAAGTTTGTCTTAATTACACTCTTAAATGAATTCCAATAAATGAGATTATTTTGTACCAAACTTATAGATGAGACCCACATCCAAACTACTCTATTTTTGGACAAAGCCTAGCACATATAAAATATTAGTGCATGTAGGCATATGAAAATCATATGTGCACCAAACTTTAGAATGGTTGAACCCATTTCCTATAAAGATATGGTTGTTTACAGATACCTAATAAAATGACTAAGTTTCTTATACGTGATATGCTTGATTTAATTAGAGATAAAAGTTACTTAGTGAGCTACTAGCTTACTATTTTTTCTTGCACTTTTCCAGATATCAAAAGATAATGCAAATCAGGTAAAGGATGAGTACTAGAAATTTAGGATTATTTTGATTTTTTAGGCAAAGTAGTTAAGATCATTTGAACTTTTTTTGGAGTCATTGTCATTTTAAATAAAGTGATACTATGAACTTTTTAAAATTTCTGTAAGATGTGTCGCACAAAATCGTTGCACTACCTGATATTACTTTGCAGTGGATTTATTCTTTAGATTTTGGAAATCCCCAATTAGGTCTAGTGCATTTTGTAGTCTCAAATTCCATTGGATATGCAATCATCCATCACATCTTGATCTGAACCAATGGATTGGTGCATGATTTTTACCATCTAGTTATTGAACATAAGTTAACAATTAGATAGTCATATGAATTATTATTATTCTCACAAAACTTAAAACTTCTAAAGATCTATCAAATTACAACCATTCCCATGCCAACCAAACTTCATGCCTTCTTTGCTTAATATTCATAAAAAAAGTAGAAGTCTTTTTATGCTTTCTGCTACTTACAAAATACCCTATAAATAATTTATTAAGATGATAAAAAGAACTGATTGAGGAGGGTCTAAGATTTGTGTACCAATTTTTATAGCTTTTTTGGGTGTTGCAAGAAATGTCCTACACATTATTGCATCTGATATACCATGCAATAACATGAGTACCTTAAAACTCTCTAAATGATCAACTGAGTCTATAGTTCCATCATAAGACTCTAATTGAGGCATCTTGAATTTTGCTGAAAGAGAAAAATCTATTATCTCCTTAATAAATGGAGGTTCGGTCAGAAGGCTCAAACCATCTGAAGACCTTATCCCTAAGTTTCGAGCCTGAGACATCATCTGCCCAATCTTCTTATTTATTTCTTCAAATCTTTTGCCAATATCAGCATTTTCTTGGCTTCTTGATAAATTCAACATAAGCTTTGTTAGGATCGACCTAGTCTTCTAAAAATTCTAAATAGAGGTCATTAAAAATGCAACCACTGATAGATTTAAAATAAGCTTTGTTAGGATCTACTTAGTCTTCTAAAAATAAAAAACCTATATCTTGAAGACAAAATAATGTTAATTTAACTCCTATATTTAAGAAATATTCTCCATCCCATTGCATTCTAATACAAGATTTTCGTGTAAACAAAATAAATGTCACTTAAGATTTTGCAGTTGCACCAAATAAATTTGCTAATTGATCTAACAATTTCCTCATCTGTGCTATGAGTTTGAATGAACCTTGAAGTTGGAATGTAGTTGTTGATATTGATTTTTGGCTTACCAGATTAACGGATAAGATTTATTTAAGAAGGAAACTTCGAACTCAGCCTTTGCTCTAAGAAATACTTTGTTGATGAAGATCTTTACCCAAGAAGCTAGAAATCACCCTACAACCATCTTAAAGATTCGTTAGAGGTTTGAGGTTTCTCCTTTAAGGGCTTGTCCGATGATCAAGTCAGTCTCCTTGTATTTGAGGGAAGAGAGAAGAGAGAGAGAACATGAGAGAGAGAGGAGAGAAGAAGTCTTGCTCTCATTAGCCTTTTTAAGACTTTTGGTGATGTATATATAGGTATTTGCAATGAGTTAATAATATTAACTTGAGGTTAGGCTATCTTGAAATTGAATGGCCTATTATTCTCTTATGAATCTTGAGTAGATAAATCCCTTTGATTTTGCTTAACTAAATTCGATTATGTTTTAGTTAGCCAAATATTTATCTATGCACATGTGACTTCAATATAATTTCGTACACGTGTCTTCATCATACTAACTTATCAAAATTTCATATCATCAGTGGCTAATGCACTTCTTAATAATATTAATAGCTTAGCTCAAAAATGACCATGATGGTTTCACTAGCTTCACATTGTTCTTTATGCATATTTTGAAATGTCTACTTTAGTTCAAGATGCTGGCCTAGAATGTTAGCGTCATTCTAGTTATATTGAAGTAATGGATTATGACTCTCGTATGTTCGATTATTCTAGGAGTAAGGGAAGAGCCCACATTATTCCCAAAGGTAAAGGTGGTAGAGGAGATGAGAGTTATTACCTTCTCCTTAATCCCTTACTTCTAGAATATTATTGTGGTTTCAATATATTTTTGATATCATTCTATGCTACCGTACAAAAGGAAAGAGAATGATTTTAAAAACTTATAATTTACTATTCAATAAACCTAATTTCTTCTTTTCTAAATGCTAAACAATCTAATAAACCAAGAGAAGGGAGTCAAGGTAAGTTCCAAATCTTCTCCCTTTATGAGCATTGCACATTCTTTTCTTACATATTTGTTAGGAAAATAACTTTTAGCATTACAAGATAGAAGAATAATATTCATGCAAGACCTCTTCCACCTAGTCATATCAATGTTAGGAAAACCAACAATATTTAGAACATACTGGTTACTAAAAATGCCACCATTGATAAATTTAAAATAAGTTGCGTTGGGATCGAACTAGTCTTCTAACCACTGGTGGATTTACAATAAGATTTTTTTAAAACCTACTTAGTCTTCTAAATATAAAAAACCTCTATCTTAAAGACAAGATGATGTTTAACTCCTATATCTAGGAAATATTCCCAATCCCATTACATTCCAATACAAGATTTTCATGTGAACAAAATAAATCTCACTTAGGATTTTGCAGCTACACCAAATAAATCAGCTAATTGATCTAACAATATCTTCATCTTTGCTATGAGTTTGAATGAACCTTGAAGTTGGAATGTAGCCAATGTACTTCTTGATAATATTAATAGCTCAGCTCAAAAATGGTCATGATGGTTCCAATAGCTTCACATTGTTCCTTATACATATTTTTGAAATGTCTACTTTAGTTCAAGATGTTGGCCTAGAATGTTGGTGTTATTGAGGTTCTATTGAAGTAATGGATTATGACTCTCATATATTTTATTATTTTAGGAGTAACAGAAGAGCCCACATTATTCCTGAGGGTAAAGGTGGTAGAGGAGAGGAGAGTTATTATCTCCATAATCCCTTACTTCTAAAATATTATTCTGGTTTCAATATGAATATACAAAAGGAAAGCGAATGATTTTATAAATTTATAATTTACTATTCAACAACCCTAATTTTTTCTTTTTCAAATGCTAGACAATCTAATAAACCAAGAGAAGAGAGTTAAGGTAAGTTTCAAATCTTCTAGCTTCATCAGTATGCACGTTCTTTTCAGACTCTATACTATAAAAGAAAAATACATAAATAATTAATTATTTATAAAAATATGCAAATACAATCATGTAAATATATGCATGAGCATCAACATTATTATCATGTAGAAATTTCATTTTATTTCTAGTTTTGCCTTTATAACTAATCCTTAAATTTAATTTGAATGTGAATCATTGTTGTGGTCTAGTTTATTAATATTAGCATGATCATTCAAGAATTCATACATAGCAAATGGCATTTATTTTCTTCATGTGATTATAATGAACATGAATTTTGTATATTTGTTTCACAGTAACTTTGGTGATATATAACATTTTTGATGGTGCTGTTTTATAACCTAGATGTTGGAGGATATTGATAAAAAAGTGAGATAAAGAAATTATTAAATTTTATTAAAAATATTTTTTAGTAGCTAAAAATTTAAATATAATATAAGAGATAGAAACACTTATGGAAAATTTAGAAGTTGTTTAGTTGTAAAAAAATGATTTTTTGTTTTCTATTTTTGATTTTAATCTTCATTTTAAAATTTTCTTTTATTTAGAAAAATCATAAAATGTACTTATTGCTGAAGAGCAGAAGATAAATTTTAAAACTAAAAATCTAGAAATTGTGTTATCCAATTTTTTTAAAAAAAGAAAGCTAAACTGTTTAAAAGGCTGATTTACTTCCTCTACAACGCTGTTGGTTACGGGGTATGGTCTCTCTTTTCTATGAGCTTGAATATATTGTATAGGTAGTAAGCAGCTATCGGAGTCGAAGTCGTCGCTTTAGCCCTACATCTACTTCCAACAAGTTAAAAATTATTTTTGGTTCCCTCTCATTAGAAAATAGAAATTATTTGTAGTTTCTTAAGTCAGTTCGTAAACATTATTCTTTACCTAGAGTCCTTTATCAATATGTTTGGCAGTGTTTGTTGAACTTCAAAGAATCTAACAATTTTTTTCAAAATAACAAGATCCTTAGCCATCAGTATAATCAAATTGAAATAAATGAATAAGTTGAACATAATTTTAAGTTGGTTTGGGATAATTAAACTAGACAATTCAGCTTTAATTACTATTTGGTGTTTTAAAATACGTCATCATACATTGACATGCGCTTTATCCTATAGTTAATATAACTTTCCTAACTTTCCCAAGATTGAGATTTTGAGGGGTTTGAAAGTGGAACTTCAGCTGGTAGCCAATGGGTGCCAATTATTGCTCATGTGGTTGTTGTCTTG
Organism: Metroxylon sagu; assembly: GCA_017589505.3. NCBI lineage: Eukaryota > Viridiplantae > Streptophyta > Magnoliopsida > Arecales > Arecaceae > Metroxylon > Metroxylon sagu. The sequence continues at coordinate 353,560 of JACVBY030000634.1, read as the reverse complement.
AAAAGAAAATTTTGTTTTGATAATGGTCATTTAATATGCAAAATAACCTTTTGTGCACGAAGATATGATACCAAAGATTAAGTTACTTGCATAAGGTGATGGATGTCAGATTTGAAGAGGAGCAAAAAGTTACACCAAGAAAGAAGAGGAACAAACAGTAGAAAAAGGACCAGATAACAGCCTGCCATTATAATCGTGCACAAATGATCTCCTATTTTCATTCAAGCTTGTCCAGCAGTGATTCTCCCTTTAGCTTCTTTGGTTTGGCTTTATTTTGCAAAGAACCGATTCCTGGAATTGGACCAAGAGAAAAATCATGGTAAATCAGTAGATCTCGTGAAAACAAGAAGACAAGAGATTACTGGTCTCATTCTTGGGACCACACATTAACTGAGCCAATCTAAAGAAGTATTGGTATGACCAGGCCTTTCTTCTTAACATCTACATTCCAAATGCCATGTCCTTTCACCACCCAATTCACCCGTCTTCCCTTGCGTTTTTGAGTCCGGCAAATTAATGATCAACAATTAAACAAAGAGGGGCAAAAAAGAAAACCAGAACTGATGATCAACAATTCATCACAAAGAAAAGAAAAAGGAAGGAATTGATGATCAAGAATTCATGACAAAGAAAAGCAAAAAAAAAAAAAAAAAAAAAAAAAAACACAAGTACATGGAAGCTCCTACGACCGAGGACAGGTGTGGGTGATGATGGAAGAAATGAAGCGAGAGGCTCCATTACCTCTTCTTCTGTTGCCGTGACTTTCCGCTTAGAAGGGAAGAGAACAAGACAAAAAAAATCTTTCTTTCTTGATCTCGAGAGATTTTGCGATAGAATGGAGAGAACGTGATCTAGTTTGTGTTTATAATTCTAAATCGACTCCTTATAAAACTAGTAGGATTACCACGACGTGGGCTCGCATGAAGGGTGGTCTATACGGACGGGTCATCCGGTTATAATTTATCTTTCTCATACTTTTTTAAATCACTAAAGCTGCCACCTCAACCGTGATGAAAAAAATAGGAGAGAAATGAACTGAATGGCCGCAGACATAGAATTGCATCGAAGACACTTCCTTCAGGGAATTAACGTGTGGTGGGTTCTCGGGATCTTTTTTGTATTTGGGTATGATATTAGCAATGTTTTTTTTTTTTTTTTTCAATATTTATTTACTGTTTGGGAGGAGTACAATTAGAATAAATGGATGAAAAAAAAAAAAAAAAAAACCCTCCTAAACTTATTCGGGAGTTTTCACTTAGTGAAAGGAGAGAGAAAAGAGAGATGAATAATTACCTCAAATTTAAGTCTCCTCTCCTAAAATAATTATCTCCATTTTCTTTCGTTCGGTCTCTAACTAAAGAGTAACATGATAATAACCTTCCTGCCCTTTCCTATCTTTTTATTAAAACATTCATCCTAATCATCCCACCTTTACTTTCCTTTTCCTCTACTTTCTTCACTTTAATTATTCTTTCTTTCCTTCCCCTCCAAACTCCCAAACTCCCAAACAAATAAAAAAAAGAAAAAAAAAAAAAAAACTTATGTTTGATTTAAATCACGTTCAGATGAGTTCTAAAGTTTACAGAATTCATGCAGCAGAGTTCGCTACTTGCCATGCCATCTTTCAGCAGAAGAAGTTATAGGCAAAGCCGATGTCATGCTAGATGAGGGTGTTGAGAATGGAGTTAAGGAGTTGGAGGAAGTCAAGGCAGTGGAGGGTGATACGCTAAAGGTTGTCAGCATAGATAAAGAAGATGGGGTCATCAAGAGAGGAGAGCAGCGAGGAGGCTAAGGGGTAATGAGGGAGAAAAGGATGAAGGAATAGATCAGCAATTCGATAAAAGAATAAGAGGGAGAAAGAAAGTCGTATGTGTAGGTGGTGATGGAGGGAGCTAGAAGCAGGGTGGCACTGGACTAGAACTCAAGAATAGAACACCTTCTGCAGGAGATGTGACAGTACTACACAACACAACCGCCTTTATCCATGCAGTTATCTTCTCCCATCTCTCCAAATCCCTCACTCTTTCTTTCTTTCTTCCCTACTTAACGCTCTCCTTCCTCATCCTTACCCATGTTGCCTCTCTCTTTTTTCTCTCTTGGTCGTCTCACCATTACGAACAGTGGAGCCAATATTTGTCAACCCACTTGCACGGTAGATGACCAATAGATGACAATTATTTTTGCAACATGCTAACATTGCCATGGTCCAGTTGTGATCAGATGTCCTTGTGGAATGGATTAGGATAATTTGTGTTATATAATACACATCATACTTTAGTTGAATCTAAATGGTCAAAAATATGTAACTTTTCGAAATGATGGTGAGACAGCATGCTTGAAATTTCTTGAAAAGATTATATCATTGAAGCTATTGGGTGGGGGAGGAAAACATTACTGAGTAGCTAAGAGTGTTAATGTGTTGGATTGGATCAAACTCCAATTTATATCTAACCCAATCCAACTTGAGCTCCAATCAAGACTGCTTAACTCATACACCCATGATCAATACTTAAGACCAAATCTAATTTGTTTAACCACTAGAGGAATATATTTTGCAAGGATCCATCGCTAATGTACTGAATCTAGCTTGTCTGATCTAACTTGTCTGACCTATGTTTAAATATATTTTTGATATCATCCTATGCTACTGTGCAAAAGGAAAAAGAATAATTTAAAATTTTTTGTAATTTACAATTCAACAAAACCTAATTTCTTCTCTTCCAAATTCTAGACAATCTAATAAATAAGAGAAGAGAGTCTATGTGAGTTCTAAATTTTCTACCTTTATGAGCATTGCGCGTTCTTTTTTTGTCTCTATACTATTAGAGAAAAAATAAATAAAAAATTTATTTATTTATAAAAATATGTAGATGCAATCATGCAAATATATACATGAGCATCACACTATTATCATGTAGAAATTTTATATTATTTTTAGTTCTTGCTTTATAATTAATCCTTTAATTTGATTCTAATTTGAATCTTTATTACGGTCTAGTCTATTAGAATCATCATGATAATTTAAGAATTCATCCATAGCAAATGACATTCATTTTCTTCATGTGATTATAATGAACTTTTTATATTTGTTTCATGCCAACTCTAATGACATATAGTGTTTTTAATACGTTAAACTACAATGGTTGGTGCTGTTTTGTGATCTAACTTGACATATTGGAGGATATTGACACAAAAAATAAGGTAAGAAAAAATTACCATATTTGAACTCTCATTGTGGGGTTGGGATCTTCACCGTCAGCGAGGTAGGGAGGTCTGAAATTGTTTTCTGTTTTTCAAACCTTTCTTTAATCTGGCTGTTAGGGTGCACACCAATTGAGTTGAGGATGAGGAAGAAATCACCAGATGTCGGAGAGCATCTAGTGTTGTTACCGTTCGCCGCTCATCAAGACCTGGTAATATTTTTTTTAGTCTCTGTTTAGTGTTCTGTCTAATCTAGAACATGTACCTAGAAACTTTGAGAGTGCCATGGGTTGAGCCTTGCCGGAACCATCATCGGGAGGATAAGGTTGCTGGATTTGGTGATGGCCGCTGCCGTTTGTGGCCATTGCTGCTCGCCGGTGGTTGGCGACGAGGAGAAGGAGGCCGGCTTTGGGGAAAAACATGCAGCCTTCGTGGTGGCTGGTGGCTGTGGTAGGTTTTGAGCTTGGATTGGAGAACACCTTGCCTTGTACAAGCTGAGCACCGAACCAGTGAGCCACTTGAAGAAACCCATTTGATATCTTAAGAAGTTCTCTCAAATCATTAGTTAATTCATGGGATTTGGCTAATCTGATTATGTGAAATTTAATCTGAGCGCAGAGTTGTTGATCTGATTATATTTCATCCCAAAGATTATCTCATAATAGAGTTGGATTAGAAAGATGTCATTTAACTGAGCTGGTTTCAGCTTAAGAAAACCTATTTGTTTTAAATCCTATTGATCAAATCAGATTTTATTATTTGAACCATGAAGATTAATAGTAAATCTAGTTTCGTTAGTGATTTTTAAACTGTGCAATGACTAAGATAAATTAGGATAATTGAGCATGGATAAGTAGGGTTATTTTTTAAAAATAATAAATTTACAAAATTAGAAAATAATTAAATTTTGACCAAAATAGTTAAGTACTGATTAGTAGTCATTGAATTAGGGACGTCAAATAATCATTTTAATTCTGGGTTGGAGGGGTAAGATGGTAAATTTTTAAGTATAAATTTTGGTGAATTAATTAATTGTTATGCTTAATTAATGGCGATCATTGATAATTATCTTGCTTCAAGGATTATTTGGGATAGCGATTTGAGATATGAGTTCTATACCTACTGTTGTGCAATATGTTATGTCTTGCATGCCAGCATATATCATATTTTAATGTTGATTTCTCAGCATGATTTAAATTGAGCATTGTGGATTATTATGGAATTGTATATATGTGGCAACATATTATTTTGTTATGTGTGGCTTTGGATTTGATTCGAGATTTTGAATATGGATGTGGTTGTAACCACATGGATGGTTTGGATGTGATTGTAATCACATAGACGATTGAATGTGGTTGTGGCTATGTTGATGGTTGGAATATGGTTATGGTTATTTTACTGATGTGGTTATGGTTATTTTGCTTATTGGTAATTATTATGGTATATGGATTTTATTGATTCTTAATGGCTTATGTATATATTGTGTTATCTTCTATTTTACTATATTTTGTTACACTAAATTATTTTATTGACTTATTCATGTTAGTATACGTAGAAATCTTACTAAGCTTTAACTCATTACACTCCTTATCATTTTGCAGAAGAATTCTTTGACATACTGGTTGTGCTGATTTGTCGAAGCTTCTTCAATGCATCCCTTGCAAGCCAACTCGCATTGTAATGAAGAAATTGGTTCCAAAGTTCCTTCTTCAAAGCTTTCCAAGATTTTACACACGGCCGACCCGTGCTCAAGTCGTCAGCTGTACTCCATCACAACGTAGCATCAGCGCCAAGAAATATTGCAGCCAAACTTACTTAATTACACTCAGGTATTTTCACTGCCTTAAAGTAATTTTCAAGATCCCAAATAAAATTTTTCATTTCTTTAGCATCATGGCTTCTATTGAAGACCTTGGGTTCGAGAATAACCTGTTGCAACAAAGAAATCTCATCTTCCAAGGCTCGCATTTGATCATCCATGCGAGTCACAAGCTTCGAGTGCTCATTCCGTTGATGCTCAAAGTGTGCTTCCAAATTGTGAACCAAATCAGCCTAAGAAGTTTGCAAATTCACTACCTTTCATGATGCTCGGCACATGTGGAGATCAAGTCCGGAATCTCCTCTCCACCTGGGTTAGGATGCTTACTGAGTAGAACAAAAATTTGGGGAAGAACTTTAGGAGTGAGGATGGATATAATCCCTTTTGCATTTAAATAGTTTTATTTTGATCTTTTTGATATTATAACAATGGCATGTAAGGATTGGTTATTTGTTTGCTGGATGTTATAATTAAAACTTTAGCTTCTAAAATTCTGTTATTATGAATGCATTTATCGAGGTTTAGCAGGCCTTACATATTCTTAAGGTTTGCTTAAAGAGTATGCAGCTGTATTGCGACGTTCCTGTACTGGATTTAGGATCGGATTGGGATGGGTTGCGATATAAAAATTAATAAGATATTAATTGCATAAGAGTGATCATTATTAACAACTATAGTCACATTTTTATAAATAATTTAATTCATTATTTTACTATTTTTAAGAGTGAGTTTTCTAAAAGATCAAGGGAAACCACATGGAACAATAAACAATGAAAGGCAATAGAAAGCTTTGTTTGGAGGGCATGCTCTTTTTGAGAAGGATAAACAAATTTCTTATTTGAAAAATGACTAATTTTCAAGAGAAATTTATAGAGAAGTTGGTTTATTACTCAAATGCATGTGTATATTAAGAGGATTATTATTTAATTATTAAGCAGAGGTTGTTTTTGTTGTCCCCTTGTACATGGTGTAACTTTATTTAATTACAAACTTTTTTAACTATTGAGTCAAAGGTCTTTAATTAAAAATTTAAAAATAAACATAAATAACAGCAAATGAGATGAAGAGAATTATTAAATATTCATCCAATATTTCTACTTTTAGATTTTAATTTTTTATGTTTGTATATTTATATATATAGTCTTCCTATATATATTTCTAACCTTCTAAATATTAGCAAAGATAGAATTTGGATCTATACAACTATAAGGAGGCTTTGTCAACATGATAAACTAGAACGTTGACTTTTTTATTTTGTCTAAGTTTCAGCTTGACTTTCTCCTCTAGTCTTAGAGAAAATAAATAATTTAAATAAATATATAAGATATAATTGAAAGCAATCCATACATCAAATTAACATCGTAGAGATAAATTGGGTTAACAATAATTTAACAAAACACCATATATATGTCTATCAACAATAGCTCAACTTATGATTGGAAAAATGTTTGGACATTATTAGATTCATATAAAGTTGATTGCCTTTTTTACTTTTGAAATGAAATTATACAACACAAAAGGTGTAAAGAAACAGTTAAATGAGATATTTAAATTTATTTATTATTTGAAGTAAATATGAATTTCTTTGTTTATTTAGTGATAATGGGTTAGGTTAAGGTTATGCTACCCTTCTTATTGAGCAGATTGTATTGACCAAGTTTAAGTTGAGCCCAACCCAAGTTCCAACTTGAGCTTAAATTGGGGCATTTTCTTATCTAAATAATAAAAAACAACAAAAATAAATGGGCCTAAGCCTTAAATGTCCAATGGTTGGATTAGGTAAACTGATCTTGTGTGGCATTCCAACTTCATCCATCTACCCAGGATTGGAACAAGGTTGGATTAGATTTGGCTTTTCTATAGCGGCATCCTATCCTAGAAAAATTTTTGGGCATTGAGCTAGAGCCAAGGATTGAAAAAAAAATTCTAGGTTGGGCTTAAACCCAATCTAAATTCAAACCCAATCCAAAGTCATCACTATTGTTGCCTCCCCTACCACCTCACACCTTATCTTTGCTATAGGTAACATCACACTTTTTATCCCTTCATCCTTGTCAATTCATCCATTGGCCATTTCCTTCAAAATCCTCTTCCTAGTGTCCTCCATGTGCACCTCCTCTATTGCTTGCTTGATCATGAAAGGAGTTTTAGAATGAGATATTATAGGAGAAGACAACATAGTTGAGGAAGGGTAATGAGGCAACAAAGTTGTTGTGAAAGGTCGGGGGAGAATGCAGAAGCAATCATTAGCTGTATGAGGATTACAACAAGTGTAGTTAATAGAAAGGAGAAGAGGAGAGGGAGAGGAGAAAGGGGATGAGGAAGAGATGGAGGCGGATTGGGTTTTTTGGGATATTGTTTTGTAGAGAGAGGAGAGAAATTTAAGGCTTGGATTTTAAGCTTCAAATATTCAAACATGGAAGAGAAGGGAACAAAGAAGGGAGAAAGAGAGTTATTTATAAGATAAAAAACACACAAACATAGAGAGAGAGAGAGAGAGAGAGAGAGAGAGAGGGGGGGGGGGGCAAGGTGGGTACAAAGAAGGGAGGAGGAAAGGCGGAGAGTCAATGAAGGGTTAGCATTTGGATTACTGGGTTTAGGATTTAGGTTCAATACGTATGTAAGTTGTTAAGATTTAACTAAACTTGGTCCTTAGTCTAGGTCAGGGATCATCAAATTGAATTGAGCTTTGGATAGTCCAATATTGAATCTAAACCTAGCCTAAAATTAAATCAAGTTTTAAATTTAGGCCTAGGCTCAACCCAGACATTACCTTGACTAAGCCAAAAAATTGACCTGAAGCAAGCCCAACTTGATGGCTACAAGCTAGTTGGGGACCTTCCTAACTTAGGAGATGTTTGGTATGAGGTAGTCCACTTAAAATCATCGATGATCTGAATGAAAGTGATGGGATCATTATGTTTGGTTACACCTTAATGGTCTTACGTAGTGGTGATCCTAAATCACCCTCACCTCTAGAATCACTACCAAACTTAGTTATCCCATACCAATCCTTAAGGATGGGTATCCAATATCACTCTCAAATAGTAATCTTGACCTTATATTTGGAGGCCAAAATCTCTTTATCCATAAAAAAAACACTTGGTATTATTTTTATATTCATATAATATAATATTATAATATTATATTATAATTATATTATATTATAGTATTACACTTGTAATATTATCATATATTATGATATTATAATACAAATATAATAATATAATATTATTATATTATTATAGTATAATATTATACTTATATATTAATTTAGTCTAAATATTATAATAATAAATAATATGAAATGATGATAAATTATCATGGAAGTTGTAAAATATATCATGGGTGGTTTTATTATTACATGATCAATGATCTTAGGTTCCTGTAGCATATCAAACAATTTAATCATAAATATCCAAAGTTGTTTAATCACTTGGAGATAGCATATTGAATGTGGTGATTTAAAATTATTGGTCATAAGATCACTTTGGACTATGGATCGTTAATGATCTAAAATCACAGCGATGATCCTATTTTAGTTACCAAATGCTCCTTATGGTGTTGCATCCTCTTTTGAGCGCATCATTTTTATTACCTTATTTTTTAGGAACTACCCAATTGGGCTTTATTAAGGTGAATTTCAATGATTTGATTTAGGGCCATGGAGTAGAAGCATGTTTCATTATAAGGGACCATAGAGGTTATCCTTTGATTATTGGTGCTATCCTTTTATATGCCTTCAACCAAGCTTTGTGGATCCTGAGAGGGCATTCAAGTTAGTGTAAGCTACTTCAGAGCAACAAGGATCTTAATTGAAGGACTATTGTCATTGCCTAAGTTATAAGATTAGATATAATAATTCATCATTTTATAAAGTATTATGGCAACCCCCCCTCTCTCTCTCTCTCTCTCTCCAAAATCAATCATGTTGGAACATATTTCTTAGGAGGGCAATCAACGAACTAAAAGTTTGGTTAATTTGGTAGCCCACCTTTTTTATCCTTTTACTACACCTCTCTTATCTCTCTAATGCATTTATGTGTTCACTAGTAACTTTTTTTTTTTTCCAAGTTCATAATGAACTAGGAAAAAAATAACCTTAGTTGTAGAACCAACTTTATAATTTAATAATCTTTTACATTAGAATGAAAATTAAGATGACTTTTTCCCTAAAGAATAAATAAAATGTTAACGTTAGATTCTGGTCCTCCAGACGTCAACCAGGGTGGAACGCTAAACTCATCCAAACAGAGCATATCCATCAAAGAGTCAATTTCTTACACTTAAAGAAAGACATTAGGGGTCTTTGGAGTATCCTTTAGGGGAAACCCTTTGATGCTTAAGTTAGTCAATGTATGAGGAGAGAGTCTTAGAGCTCTTTAGGGGATGGCTCCAAGCTCTTAGAACTTAAAGGAAGTGTTAGAGTACGGAATTGTTTACCTGTAAGCTAATGGGCTGCTTTTATAGGCATCTGGAGATACGGTATTGGAGTTAAACTCTCTTAAAGTGGATCTTTGAGATCTTATTAGATAAGGAGGAAAAGGATTGCTTTTCCGAATAGGGAAGCTAGATAAGGATGGGCCAATTTGATGTTCTATGAAAATCAGCACTTTTTGCAGAATGAAAAGTGGTCCGACCAATCAAGGAAGATTAGCCTTTATGCTAATGCTATGGCGTCATGTTCATTCGATAAAAGTGTCATGTTATGTCTCCATCTATATCATGGGTCCAAGTTAGAGTAGCCCATATCAGATGCCCCTTACGGGAGTTGAGCTTACTCCCATGCTCAGATCATGAAAGTAGCTTTGTGAGTCGATTTAGCTGATCTACTTTGAGCTTGTCAGCTCTTTTTAGAATGATCATGGTATGGCATCGTCTTTCTTTGTTTCGAATTATCTAGTGGCTTTTGATAGTTGAGCTATTTGGTTGCTCGTTCCTTAGAAGGTCAATGGAAAGATCATATGATAACTTAGATATAGAGCTTGAGTTATCTCATAACTTGATGTCGTCATGCTTGGTTGGTCAATATCTTTAATATAGAGATATCCTCTGGTTTGACTGAGCTATCTCATAGCACAGCAGCATCTTGATCTAATGGTCATTTAGTACTTTTGACACTCGTTTGGTATGACTATATCAAAGCCATCACACGAACCTTGGAAAAAGAGGTGTGATGACCATGGTCCTAATTAGTTTATAATTATGCATATAGCTACATTTTAAATAGTTATTTGAAATATCCTTTTCTTAGCAAAACTTAGATCTTAAGTCGATCTATATTTATTAGTTCCCTATTATAGTAGCCATATTCATTATTTGATTCCAATCTTTGAATAAGGTTGAAAAGAAAAAAATGATTTGATTGAAAATTTGATACATAATATAAAGAATGAGGATGAGAAATAAAAGGGGCATGTTTGTAATTCTTATGCATAATGTTAATCCAACCTACTAGAACTTTAACTATGTGGTTAAACCTAATATGACCCTAATTAATTCTTGACCAAGTTTAGTTCAATTAAAGATAAGATTCTTAAAGCTAAGATTAAGGTAGAAAAAGAAAAAAAATAAGAGCAAAAAGGTCATATAGAAGTTAGGATACTAATCCATCCTAAATAGATGCCATGTAGCCACTTATGGGGCACATAAGAAAGCCCCATAAAAGGGTTGCGGGATGGATAGATTTTTACCAAAATTTTAGCTAAAAATTGTAAAGAAAAGGGGAAGAAAAAGGAGAAGAAGAAAGGAAAGGAAGGGATAATGACTAGGGATAATAGCCAGGTATTGAAACCCTAGTTTTTCACTAATGAAATCATAGGGAACCCTATTCTCCAATCTATAGCAGCTTAAAGGTAGGTTTTTTTTTATATATATATATATTTGAGGTGATTTTAATCACCATCCTAAAACATTAATATACTACAATGATGAAGGACATATCATTTGTAGAATGGGTTGACTTAGTTATCAACCTAAAAATTTCTATATTTGGATAATGACAGAAGTATCAATTAGGGCATATGATCTAGGTATCAAGTTTAATTCATATTCTAATTCGGTTATTTGTCTCACTTGGCCATACATTAGATCAAGATCAATATATGGATTTAGCTAGTTGGTTTAACCTTCGACACCTTCATCATTAATTATGACCTAATTAATATAAATTAGGTCAAATTCATAAATTAGGTTTAATTGAGAGCCAAAAGCAGCAATGACCTGGTCTGATTACTAGGACTCAACAACTATTTAGGTCAAAGTCATTACAATTGGATCAAATTCAACACTCAGGCTTAATCAGTAAGCCTAGTTAACACCACTTGGGTCTTGGGCTCAATTAGTGGACCTAATAACTAATAATTGGATCAAATTCAAGGTTCAGGCTTAGCCAATAAGTCTGATTTAGATAGGTTTGAGCCACATCTAAATTAAAATCTTGAATACCTAATTTAGGCCATGAAAGTGATTAAAGGAAAATAAAGAGGTAGTTTTTACATCATATTTAGATGGTTGTATTGGTTTATGGTGTTAACTAAAGTTTTATTCAAAAGGTTGTGAATTCGAATCTCATATTTAAGAAATTATTTTAGCACTTTTTTTTAGAAGCCTCAAATTCAATTCAAATTCCAAATTTGAATTCTTTTAAACTACTCCATGCAACAATTCATGCTCTTCCTTAGAGCGTGAAATCGTGCCATCTTCTTGGAGTGCATTCATAAAGAATCGTCATGATCTTCAGTATAAAATCGTGCCATCTTCTTAGGGTGTAAAATTGCGAGTTCATGAAGATTCATCATGTTCTTTTTCACCAGTTCATAATCATGAAGATTCATTTAGATTCAAAGATTCGCCGCTAATTGCTAAAATCTTAAAGCTAAAGATCACCCTTCTTTGTCCACTAATCCATTGATTCGTCGCTATAAAACATGATGGATTTGCTGCAATCACAAAGATACATTGCTGGCCGTGATCATGAAGATTACAAAGATTCACTGATTTGTCGCTAAAAAAGATAATGGATTCGTTGCAATCATAAAGATACATTGCTGGCCATGATCATGAAGATTACAAAGATTCACCGCTAAGAACGATCGATCGCAAATAGATTAGAGATCGCAGCGATCATTAAGGATAGAAATGATTAAGATCACTTATATCCTTAAACAAAAAGTTGACAAGATTTTGAATCTTTTTTTCATGCCCTAGATTAATCTCTTATATACGCGACTTCCATGTCGCATTCTACATCGCATCCCTTCCATGCACAAAAAGGTGGATTCTCTTCCAAGAAAAAAAACCCTGTTCTAAAAAAGAAGTCCTTTCCACATTCCCTAAAGCCCTGAGATCTTGAAACTTTGGAGTCCCCCATTCTGAAACCTCAAAGCTCAAAGTGATCATTCCTTCCTCAAAGTCCCTCATTCTCTCAAAACCTATTCAATAAGGTGTTGAACCTCTTTCATCAAAGTGGGTGGTTTCAAATTGGGGATGCTTGGGATTGGCCTCGGTTCCTTAGTGACTAACCATAAAGTTAAGGAATTTTTCTAATATGACACCAAAAGCACACATTTTCGGATTTGGCTTCATTTGATATCATTGTAGAATTTGAAAGGTTTCATTAATGTCAGCTATCTTTTGCTCAGCTTTTAGACTTTTTATAAGCATATCATCATATATGCCTCGACATTCTTTCTAAACAATTCTTTAAAAATCTTATTCACTAATCTCTAATAGCTTGCTCCAGCATTCTTAAGATTGAAGGGCATCATCACTTTGTTGCACTATAGTCCCTTTTCAATTATGAAAGCCATCTTCTCCTTATCATTAGTATGCATTCAAATTTGATTATAGCTTGAAAATACATCCATAAAACTGAAAAGTCTGTGTCTTGCCATAGCATTTATGAGCTGATCAAAGGAAAACTATCCCTTGAGCAGGTTTTATTAAAGTCACTAAAGTCGACACACATCCGCTACTTCTTATTCGACTTTTTCATTATTACCACATTTGCCATTAATCTGAATAATGAACCTCCTGAATAAACTTATCCTCCAAGAACTTATTCACTTCTTCGATGGCTTGCTTTATTCTGTAATAAAATTTCTTTTCTTCTGACGAATTAGCTTATGATTAGAGTCCACCTTGAATTGGTGTACAATAATGCTTGGGTTGATGCAAGATATATTTGCAGCCAATCATGCAAATACATCTGAGTTCTTATGTAGAAAGTCGATAATCTAAGCTTGAATAGGCCCCGCCAAAACTATGGACAACCTTAGAATCATCTTCTTCTAGAGGTATTGTCTCTAGATCTTCAATAATTTTTAGATGCTGCTCCTTTTGTTCATCTTGGAAGTTCAGGTTATCAATTAACATGGTCTCAACTAATATATCACCTGAGGGACTTTCATTAGCTTGATTACTCCTCTTTAATGTTGTAACGTAACACTGACGAGTTACCACCTGGTCTCCTCTGAGTTCTTCTATTCCTTAATTACCTAAAAATTTCGTTTATAACATAACATTGGCAAGTTGGCACTTGGTTTCCTTTGAGTTCTCCTATTTCTTAATTGGCTAAGAACTTCATTAGGAGATGATAGATTGAGATGATGGACTTTAAAGTATTTAGGATTAGTTATCCTAAGACGACATTATAGCTTGAGGGCATTCATGACCATGAAATCAACAATTATTGTCCTAAAATTTAGGTCATCTCTTATGGTCAATGGTAGAGTAATTACCTCTTTAGCTCAAACAAACTCTCCAATGAAATTGACCAGTAGTGCCTCAATTAAGTGCAGCTAGTTTAAGCTGATCCCTATCTTCTAAAAGGCTTCATAAAATAGGACATTCACCGAGCTCCTATTGTCCACCAACACCCTTTTTACCTGATAATTAGTGACTATAATGGTGACGACTAATTTATGATCATGTAGGACTTAGACTCCTTATAGATTTGATACAAAAAAGATGATAAGTGTCACTTTGGCTTTAGGCTTCTTCAAAGAAGGTTCCTTGGTATATAATTGCTTAGCATATGCTTTCTAAACTGAGGAGATTTTTCCACTTGCAGCTAACCCTTTGTGGATCACATTGATTGTGCTATCTGAAGACCAATCGTTTGTCTATCCTTTAGGTCAAGATTCTCCTCAAGGGTTTAAAAACATTGGAGCATGCTTCTAGACATATCACTCAAGGTTTCCCTTCTGATGAGGTTTTCAATCTCATCTTTAAGGTTTTGACACTCATTGGTATCATGGCCGTGGTTATGATGAAATTGATAATCTTGCCTTGGTCACACCTGGTCTCGACCTCATCTTGGGTGGCCACTTCATACGATTCTCCTTGTGAATCTATAGTAACATTTGGCTACAAGAAGCATTTAAGAGAGTATATCTTTCAAATATCTAAGGTGGCATCCTTAGTCAATAGGATGCTTTTTGCTTTTTGGGCTTCTTGCAAGGTTTCTTATATTCAAGATCATCTTTTTCTGCTCACTTTTTTTTTACCTCGCCTTATCCTTCTTTTGAGCTCATGAAGTTCCCTTGGCATTTACATACTTTTTTACTTGGGTAAGGAGCTCGTTAATATCCTTGGGAGTTTGTTTGACTAAAGAAAAGCTAAACTTAGAATTTATGCTGCTCATAAGGGCTACGATGGCTATTAAGGTATCTAGGTCTTATACTTTTAAGGCCGCCTATTGACTTGTTGAAAATAGTCCCTTAACAATTCATCTTTCTTCTGTTTGAGATTCATCAAAGATGTAGAAGATTTTTTGTGTTTATGGTTACTAATGAAGTGGCCCATAAACAGTTGGCTAAGTTGCTAAAATGAGTTCATTGAGGATGGCTTCAAGCTTGTGTACCAAGTCTAAGCTATCTTCTTCAAGGAAGCAGGACAAGCTTTGCACATTTAGCATTTGGTTTCAATAACATCAGCTCTTTGAAGCTCTCTAATTGATCAATTAGATCAGTTGTACCATTATACTGATCCAATTGGGCATCTTAAACTTTGGAGGTAGTAGTCTGGCCATAAATTCCTTAGTAAAAGGAGGCTTATTGGGGAGATTGTATCCTTTGGATGCTCCTACCCTCTAAGACCAAACTTGCTGCATTATAGCTCTGATCTTCCAATCTATTTCCTTGAATTGATCTATCATCCTTTAACTCACTAACGGAGCTCTTGAGCTCGCATACTTGTCCGAACTAGAGAGTCGATCTTGAAGCTCCTTCTCAAGTTGGTTGAAATGAAGTGTGCTGGCTTTTGGCATGGATGATCATCAAGTTCATCCTAAGGTCAGTCAGGATGAGAAGTATTAACTCTAA
This sequence comes from Metroxylon sagu, assembly GCA_017589505.3. Taxonomy (NCBI): domain Eukaryota; kingdom Viridiplantae; phylum Streptophyta; class Magnoliopsida; order Arecales; family Arecaceae; genus Metroxylon; species Metroxylon sagu. The sequence continues at coordinate 338,215 of JACVBY030000634.1, read as the reverse complement.
GACGTAGGTAGTCATCAGGCTCTTCTTGAGGTCAATCAAGGTTGATGGCTTGATACGCTTCTTACATTGCTCCAAAATGACCTTTGGAATTAGACCCTCTAGGGGCTAGGTTCTGGATTATTAATATTATCATGTCCATGCATTGGTTCCTTCATTGGGACATCGCATCAAGTTGTTATTGAACCTCGGGTGAGTCGAGGATGGTGTTGGTATCGAAGATGGAGGCGAGACTAGAGTAGGATTGGTTGGATCTTGTGTAGAATCAATCCTGAGAGCCAACCAGCCTTATGACTTGGTCCTGCTTAGTGATCGTTTGTCGTCTGATCACGTTGTTTTAGCAACATGACTTCATACTTTTATTCAATATTTTCATATACGGTGACAATATGTTGATGTTAGAATTTGGCCCTTCATACATCAACCGAGGTGGAATGCTTAACTCATCCTAATAGAGCATGTCGCACCGATGAGTCAATTTCTTGCATTTCTTTCGAAGAAAACATTTGATGCTCAAGTCAATCAATGTATGAGGAAGGAATCTATGAACTTTCTTGCAAAAGCTTCCAAGCTCTTACAACTTAAAGAAAGTATTAAAGTGTCGAACCCTTTACATGTAAGGCAATAGACTACTTTTATAAGCATTTAGAGATATAGTATTGGAGTTGGACTCTTCTTAAGTAGATCTTTGAGATCTTATAAAATAAGGTAGAAAAAGATTGCTTTCTTAAATAAGTAAGTCAGATAAGAATGAAACGATTTGGTGGCCCATGAAATTGGTGCTTCCTTCGGGATGAGAAGTGGACTAACCAATTTGAGAACGTAGAAGTGCCCTGTCATATCTTCGTCCACATCATTAGTCTAAGTTAGATTGGCCCACAATATAAACATTTAGGTATATACTCGTACAATTCATGACATTGCTTTAATTTTAATTTTTAAAATAAAAATAAAATAAAAATTTTAAATTATCTATTATTATTTATTTCTTAACTTATCTTTTGTTTTTAGGCTATTATAGATAAGCTTTATATATACTAAATCTAAGTTGATTGTCAAGAGTCATGAATTGTTCAAGCAATACATGTAATAGAAACTTTTAATAAAAACAGCTCCATCCTCTTCGTAGCCTTAAAAGAGAAATAGAGTATTTTAATCTTAAAGATAAAAGTGCTGCTGAAAAGAAAAAAAAAAAAGAATCCAAAAAAATAATATTTTAAATAATTAAAATCAATAATTTAGATGAAGTAAAATTTTTTTGAAAATAGAATGAATGAGATGATTTTTTTAATGAAATTTTTACGTGAAAAATTGCTGCAGCGATTGGAAACGGTTCCTATACCTCTATTTAAATATAAATAATAAAATAATATTATTAATAATTATAAAAATAATATGCCAAGAGAGAAGATATAGGATTAATATAAAAAAAGATAAATAAATTATCTACATTAAATAATGCTAGATGGAATTAAACAGGAGACAAGTTGTGGTAAACCTTCTTAAATTTATCATATTATATTATATTATATTTGAAAGGCATCATTGTAAAATCCGAAATAAAACAAAAAAAAAAAACCGGTGCGAAGCAAGCGTATTGCATATGACAGTATAAATTAAGGATCCCTCTCTAAATAAATAAATAAAAATAAAAATAAAAATAAAAGCCATGGATGGTCATATGCTGCACGAGCCTGTCTAGGGTTTAAGAAATAAACGTATTGGAGGTAGCAGAAGAAGAGAGCAATGGCGGAAGAAAAGGAACAACCAAGCTTAGGTTCATCAAAGGAGGAAAAGGAAGAAAAAGAGCATGGAGAGAAGGCAGAGGGCCTGACGCCATGGGAGCAGCACTCGGCGGTGATCAACCTCCCCCGCTACGACTACACGGCCCCCTCTTTGCTTCTTGAACGCTCCCATTCCGGGTTTCTCATCACCTGCCCCATCAGTTAAACCTTTCTCTCGATTATTCTCAGGAAATCTTTGGATGAAAACTTAAGGAGATTCCGTTTTTGTCCATGGATTATTCTAAATGAGTAGGATTGGTTGAATTCGGAAATTTTGTGTTTTCTAACTTGTTTATATGATCTGGGTTCTGTTTTTATGGAATGTTTATAAGATTGTAGAGCTTGGCATAATATGATATTGACATTTCCTTCGCATCGATTTTATTGTGTTAAATTTGCATGGTGAAATCAATCGATTGAGACATTTAGATAGCTGGGATAGATGCTGCTGTCATGGTGAATTGGGTATCCCTAGTCATACAAAATAAAAAAGGAAAAAAAAAAGAAAAAAGTCAATACTTTATGGTCATATTAAAGATATGATAGTTTTCAATAATGCTCATATCAAAGTGAAAGGTATGATATACTTCAATAGGAAGATGATGAGAGAGATGCGTGGAATTTATGTTAAGTTCCACTCTCTGCATGCACAACCATACTTTGCTTGTGATGATCTAATTTTTGATAAGCTCTGAATTTTATCAGCTAAACAGGACATCTTGAACTACTTTTGATTTTCTTGTCATGTTTGGTCTGGAATATTCAGTTTGATTTCACTCATATAAGATCATTAGCCAAGTTCGAGGACAGGATTGAGGTTAGGACCCAGAGCTGACAAGCATATCTGTTCTTAGTGGATGGACTTGGTCAAGATTGAGTCATGTTTGAACCAGATACAGGTCTATTTTTAGTGCATGGATTCAATCAATACAAATAGAGTTTCCTCTACATCCTGGCATGGCTAACTCACTTGCATCCCTTCTTAAATTTGAAGTATTAAATTTTATATATGTTGGTTATGCACTTTGTTTTTGTAAGATAATCTGAATTAAAGGAGAAGTATTAAATTTGTGTTTTCAGTTAGAAATAGCTCTGAGGTTGGAAGGGTGTTGGAGTATAGGACAGTTTATTGGAGATATATCGTAATTTGATGGGATGCAAAATGGAAAATTCATGTAACAGACAAATTAGAACTCCCCTTGTGGCAGGTGCAGTCAATGTACAAGATTAGGATTTGATTGTGGAAGGATTCATTCATTGTGCTACAAGTTGCACTTGTTGTTGCTTTACCTAGGGATAAGATCATATCTAACATTTTTACTACAATACTATGGCATTGCTTTTAATGCTGAATGGCATGCCAAAGGAAAAGGAGGGCCAAAATTAGGAAAATTGAAATTGCTCTTGCAGGTAAATAGTTATTATGGAAGCCCAGCATTAGAGATGAAAGCATACGGAGACATCAAATTAGACTTAAATATAGCATCATCTCTAGAATGACATATATTTTTCATTTTTGTGGTGCAGATGATAACTGGATGGAAATTTAAGGTTGGACCTAGAGTATATATCATGCTTTATATCAAATTGTGGATGGATGATGTTGAAAAAGTTGGCATCGTGAATTTAGGAATGCTAGGCTTTATCAGCAGTCAAGAAAATAAGGGGATTTGGTATGCAAAACAAACAAATGGCAGGTCTTAAATGGCTTTTGGATATGAATAATCACTTCAATCCACAGATATCATATGAAAGACAAATAACTGCTTAATTCAAAACAAGGTGACCATGAAATTGAGAAGGAAGGTTGCAGATATTCTGGAATCTGCCACTTCACACCTTCAATTGGATGCTAACCTTGTATGTTCCATGGGATGTGAATGCTGCTCAAAGTTTAATTCAGTTGTAATGCCAGTGGAAGACAGCCATTTTGTAGTTACGGACTGCATAAGAGTTTTAGTTTCTTTCTTAGTGTTGTACAACGAGGATGTAAGGCAGGGTGAAGGGTTCAGAGGTGGCTAGTAAAGATTAGTTAATGGGTGGAAGGTGATCACTGATCTGGATAACAGATTGTAATGGGACTTGGTCATGGTTTCAAGCATTTAAGAGAATGACAGGGGGGGAAGGATGGTATCTAGTTGATAGGGAAAAAAGGTTTGAAGGAAGAGGAAAAGCTTAGACTATCTCCAAGTATTTTGCACTTGGGGTGGCAATTTTAACTTGAATCTGACCCTACTTGGACCGGAACTACATAACCTAGCCATTTACTTTACCAGTAAGTTTTGGATAATGAAGTCTGATCTGCAAGCAGCTTTGGTTGGTTTCAGGTTGGTGGAATATGACTCAACAGGTCTTGACATATTCAGACTTTGGTACTTAAAATCTGATCACTGATATGTGACTCTCATGTAAATTTTGTGGTCTAGATCTTTCAGTTCTGAAATAAACAGGAACAAGTCTTAAGTTTAATTATCATTCTTAAGAGCTGCCACTCTCTTATCATCATCTGACAAACACATTGATCTCATCTCATGTCATCTCCTATTTCGCCAACCTCTTCCACTCATCTCCAATCTTCTAACCGCTCCTCTTGTTTCTTGCCTCCTCCCTCAATATCCTCAACCACTCCTCTCACTGTCCTTTAATTTTTCTTCCTCCAAGCCCTTTCTTCTCTCTTTGTCTGTTTGACATTGGGAGGTCCAGTGGCCGATAGCCATTGCTTCCCTGCCATCATGTGACATTCTACACCCCTTGGGAGCATCCATGACCCTCCATGGAATACTTGGTTCGAGCCTGACTAAAGGGATGGTAAACACTGCCACTTGACCATCAAGATGCCACTAGGTATACTCCCTATACCATTGATATGTGCATCGACTGCATCAAGATGCTTGACCAACTCTTCCTCTCCAACTTGATCTATCCCTAATTATCTTTGGGTGAACAAGTGAGTTTTAGTTAGGTTTTTCTGAGCCTCCTGGGTCAGTGTTGTCCAGTCAGGTTTGGGTTTAGGTCAAGGTCTCTTTAACTTGATGCAAGAGACCAACTAGACTTGAACCTAATATGACCCGATCTGTTATTGTCCCTATTTTGGATTCATTTTGAGAGGAACTCCATGGCACCAAACCCTTTAAAAGTTAATGGTAGCATGAAGACTTGTATTTATTCATTCATCAGCAGTGTGAACTTGCACCTCTTCAGATTTTTGAGTCTTTCCATAAATCTACAAGGGAAAACACATTAAATAGAAAGGAATGAAGGAAAAAATTGGAGTGGTTGATTTTTTTTTTTTTTAATTTTCTTTTGCAAAAAGTAGGAATCTTGATTTGAGATTGGGCACTGTCTTCTTTGAAAAATCCTTCACAGGGAGTTCATCTTCCATAAAGTGGCTGCCCTTTCTTTTTCTCCCCATTTTCACGGAATTTCCATTTTGCTCCCTGAGATGCTATCTCATCCATTGAATGAGATTTAAATATCAGCCTTTATGACTTTCTCTGGCAAAGAGTTAAAATGCTACCATGTGCTAATTTACTAAATTTGCAAATTGCCCAACCAATGTAGTTGTTATGATGAGGTCCTCAGGTAACTTAAATAAACCTAGTAGAAAATCTAGAGGACTCTGTGATCCATCAAGCTTCAGAAACACTGAAGATGCACCTGTTTTCAGTTCACTGTGATTGGGATGCAGATATTCCTTCCAGTGCCTGGTGTAAGCACCAAAGGCCTCCTGATGTTTATCATAACCTTGTCTTTTTGATGATGATGTGGAGGGATGCTACGATTGTGAATATTATGGATAGAGAGGTAATGTAACTTTGATAATCCAAGTTGATGAATTAATCTTGTCAAAATGATTAGGAGTAAAATTGTTGAAAATTTCACAGATGAACACATTCAGATATGCAAGATAAATGGCAAATTTTATTTTGGAAATGGATGATTCTCAGATTTGAGATATCCTTTTGATGCCAATTTCTGATCTAAAGGTTAGTGCTTGGGTGCATATTGCTGTCACGGGGGAGATGGATCACCTTTTGACTAGCTTGTTGATTGCTTGTATGAGGAAGATGATCAATTTGTTGGTAAACTTTGAAAATTGAGGGTGGCTGCTTCCTCTTGGATGCTTGTTTGAGAACAAAGAGGACCCATGTAATCATCAACTTCTATGCTGCAGCTTCTCATGGGAGTTCTAGATTGATTGTACTTATGGTTTATGTTGTGTCATGCTATTTCTTTAGTAATATAGTTGCATTGGCTTGCAGGGTTGTCACCGTGAAGGGAAACCATGAAAAATCATGAATTAAATAAAAGTAACAAAATTTTGATTAATAATTTATCAAAGCCTAGAAAATTTGGAAAAATTTCTTATATCTTCGCAACATATCTTTCAGTATCTTTGAAACTCAGAAAAGGTTTAAGATTAAGTTTTAGTGGATCACATTAAGTCATGTGTATTTAAAGAAAAAACTCGGGTAAAAGTTGAAGAATAATTTGTTAGATTTTGAGAATTAAGTTTAGTTCACTGGTAAAAGAATCCTAGGATTGCTAAAAGCTGGGTATGGGAGCTTGTAGAATTGAGGATTAATGTTCTGTAGAATGACACAGCAATTGAATGTGTGGGTTCAATATAATAAGAGGAAAAGAAAATCTCTTCACAAAAGTCAATTTCATAAGAGAAGTCATAGTATGTCTCTATTGCATGTTAAACTCATGCATCCCCTTCCTGATAACATAGAAAATTAAATAATACTGTTGATGAAGGCTATTTGCACATTAAACTCATTCACCCCTTCCTTTTTCATGAATGCAAAGATGAGGTTTTTCTGCAGATATACCCATGCAAATATATATTGCAAACTGCTATGCATTCTTTGGGATTTTTAATGTTTTATATTCCTGCATGGTTTTGTTATTTTGATCTCCATGAGACAGGACCTGTTATGATAAGTGTTTGATGAACAAATTATTCTATTGTTTATTATCTCTTTTCTTCTGCTAATTATTATAAGAGGATGGTAACTTATGTCCTTTTCTTTCCAGAACGTGAGAAAAGTGCAACAAAGGAAGCTATTTCCCTTCTCGAAGAGGTTATATCCAATACTCCTTGCCTCTTTCTTGCATTAGATTTGCCAATACTTGTTGTACAGTGGATCAGTGATAGCATGCTATGCATGCACAAAAAAAGACAAAATTCTGGAACTGATAATTGATTTAAATTATTCAGTGATTGCTAGCATTTACTGACGAAAGATTTAGTTCTACAGTTAGACAGAGCAAATGCTGCTGTTAGTTAAAGGGATGTTCTGTGCTTATAAAATAAAACTACTGAGAAATATGGGAAATTCACACTCATTTAATTTTGAATCAGATTGCCCATACAAAGGCTTCCCAGTGGCAGGTTTATCCTCTTTTGAATCATTGATTATATAAATGTCATGCGAATTAAATTTTAGCTTGCCAATCTCTACACTCCATTTTAGCTTGCCAATCTCTACACTCCTTTTGCAGTTGGCTTGTTATCAGAGATAACCTTTTGTATCATGTACTCAACTAATGTTTGTTGACCCTATCAATTGATACCAATTATAACAAATAAATTCTGAATCAATTTGCATGTACAAAGGCTTCCTAGTAGCATGGCTGCTATTAAATTTATCCTCTGTTTGAATCATTGATTATTCAAATGTCATGCGAAATAAATTTTAGCTTGCCAATCTCTAGACTCCTTTTGTAGTTGGCTCATTATCAGAGATAACCTTATGTGCCATGTACTCAACTAATGTTTGTTGACCCTATCAATTGTTAACCAATTATAACAAATAAATTCTCCCATGTCCTGGATTTGATTGAATTATAATAAACTTTTCCATACTTAAGATGCAACTATTTTCCAAGAACCTTTTGTTGCCATCACCGTTCACATGATTTTGTCACAAAAGCCCATGTGAGATTATGTTGCTTGAATCTTTGTTCTTACTTTCTGACAGCATTTTATGCATCATGTTTTTTAAATGAAAGGAGAATGGACCATGATCTTGCAATCGGTCAATAACACTGCGAGAAGCAAAGAGGAAGAAAGGAGGTCAAACCTAGTAAATTTGCAACAGATCCATATAAATTGATGGTGTTGTCTTCTTACTAAGATTTGCAAAACAAGTATTGAAAGCTATATAGGTACATTACTGGTTTGGTACAGTACAGCTCGGTACGTTATGGTATGCACCTCGTACTGAAATAAGATGCTCATTTTTTTCTTACTTTTAACCATAATTCCACTCAATATTAGGCCCTATGGGTTGATACCAAGTGGTGCAGGAAAATTCCACTCAATTTGGAATGGTTTTGTTCATAATGAATTGAAACTCAATGGGTAATATTACAGCATAGTGTGGTTGGTATGGGTTGGTACGGTAGACCTTGTTCCTTACCCTAAGATATGGACCAATGCAATAGATTATTCCCTCATTCATACCTGGTCATGGGTTAGAATTGTTTTATTAGCTGCTACTTTAGTTAAAATAAGAATTTGCATGGGTGATGGAGGTTCTGTATATTTAATATCTTTCATGTTTTATGATCCAAGAACCATAAAAATGATGAAGAAAAAATCTTCTTCATTCCAAGTACTACTGTTTGGAATGGTAAGATTAAGAAACATGGTTGGGACCCTGTTAACCATAGATTTGGTTATATGTTAGCAATGTGACTACAAAACATACCCCCTCTTTAGATAGGAAAAGCACACTTGCTATTCTGCACTATCTAATACGATTATCACTTTTTTTAATAAAAAAATCTTTTTATTCTTTGGTCATTTTAGATATTTGGTCAAATGAGAAAAAATGTGATCTTAAGAAAGATAGGGTTTGCAAAAGTCATAATCTGAAAAATAGGGCTGAGTTTTAAAAGCAAAAGTAAATGATTCTGGGCATGAGGTACTTCAAGTTTGGGAGTTTGTGGAGAATAATTTGGTAGATAAGGCAAAGTGGGGGGAAGGGGGGAGCGGGGTTGGGGATGAGGTTTTGGAAAGATGAATTTTGAACCATCGTAATGCAGGTGGAATGCAAGAGTTGGAGGAGGTTGAGCATGGTACATACGTTTGGTACAAATTCCTATATGAGTTGAGATTGTTAAGGATGCTCATGGGAAATGGGCGATGACGAGAGGCATGTGGTGATTTGATTTCTTGCTTGCAGTAGGTCCATAGACATCTTTGTATTTGTTTTATACATGGCACTTTGTTTCCTTTATAAGTGATTGTATCGCTTCCCATGTTGTGGAGGCAAACGTACAAGGGATGAATTCAAAAAGGTTCCTTTTATATTTGTCCATGCCAGCATTTTCTTCTACATGATCATACTTTGTGGAAAGCTCCTTACTTGATTCGAAACACTTTTTTAATGCTTCAGGCTTAAATGTTTTCTTGACAATGACTTAGTATGAGATTCCTGGTAAATATCTTCAGTAGTTAGGGTGGTACTTTTGGCATCGCCCTCATTTTTGCTGTGCATGGGAAAACACAACTGTCTCTTATGCAGGATGAATCTATTCAAGGAGCATTTACTTCCCTCTTGGGTGTTTATTGATTTATGCTTTAAAATTAGATATGTTGGATTTTATAGGGGTTTAGGTTCACTCTCAAATAAGATCGGGGGATTGTGCAGTAATATTCAAATAGCTCATATAAGCTAAGAAAAGTTCTCAAAGAATGTACAAAAACTTAAAAGCTGTGTAGAAAAGCAGTGGGAACTCAAAAGAGATTCAATGGAGGGAACAATAAGTTTTATGCTGCTTATAGTTCAAAATGATAAGGAGTTGGGACTGAGGGATAGTGGTTAGGTGCAGCAGTTTTACTTGATCCTTCAATTCTTGAAAATTCTGGATGGTTGGTCTTCAAGTAAATGCAGTTGAAAATTTGGACCAGTCTTTTTCAAACAATCAGCTATGAAGTTTTTAAAAATCATGATTGTGCACAGTGGGTGCATATTTGTGTTGGCTGACTGCGTAGACTCATAAGGGTGTGCCTATCGCCATTTTCTAGCAAGAAAGATTTGCCAAACAGTGAGAAAGATAAGCATCCATATTAGTAAAAAGATAAGTATCCATATTAGTAAAGCTTCTTGTCTATCTCATCTTATCTCCTTGACGGGTTGACCTTAGTGACAATTTAGATACTATCTACTGACAACAAAATGTGAAATGATGTTTAACTATTATTGGGTCCCCAATTGTGAAAGAATTAACTGAAATTCCTCCTTCCATCTGTGACATTTATTTGCAATTTCTCTCTTCCTTTCTTTAACCCTGAATGTTCTGTAGGATGATACGTCAATGTATACCTTAGCCATTATGATTTGCGGCTGTGACGATCTTAAATCAGCTGATGCAACTACTGAAAACACAATTTTTATATCTAAAGCTTCTCACAAATGATTTATGTAAAACAAATGTGACTATTATATTTCAAAACATGATAAAACAAATGAATGATACTTAGATCCATGTTTTACATGTCTGATCATGTCTCTATCCCAATTTAGAAATGTCTCATGTGGATTTCTTGCTGGACAACCTAACCCTCACTTGTAATCTGTCTCAATGACATAGCTTGCTCTCACCATATGGTACCATAGAATGTATAAGATTTTAGTCCTAAAGCATGTTGTTTTCCTTTAATCAACATTTCTCATTCCAATAGTGGTTTCAAAGATGGATTCATATGTTGACCTATTAAACATGAACATACCAATGTCCTGGCACAAAATCTCCAGTAGAATGGTTCAAGAAATAACAATCTTAGTTTTAACTTTTAATGGACGCTATACATTGTGGCAGCCTTGTGAGTGCAATGCCTATGTTTTCATATGGCTGTGAAAGTTATAAGTGTTTGGAGTAATGCCATCATAAGTTAAACACAAAATGAACAACTGGATATTCTATAAGAGACATTTATGGACTATTTCCAAACTCAATGCTCAAAACTTACGAGTATATAAAAGGGATGTTTGTGAAATATTTCATATAATTTTATCCAAAAAAAAATCATTTAGCTTTATGACATCCACAAACTTCATCAAGAGTGTTGACATTTTTGGAAAGTTGGATATGGTGCAAAATTTTGAGCCTCCATCAAGCATAGACTAGCCAATAAGTATCGGCCTTGGCATGAATTTTTGGAGTGTTGCAAAATACCTTATTGCGAGGGATGGACTTTAGTTCTCAATTGTTTTTAAGGGTTAAGCAATATCAAATTAAAATGTCCAAACTCTTCTAGTGAAGTGTTGCACCTTTCTTTTTGTATAATGTTATAAATCATATGGCATGAATAGAAGCTTCTTTTTTTTTCTTTGGAAAAAGTGCTGCTTGTCAACTCAGTTTAGTTGTAAATGCATTTTGAAATATTTTTCCATTTTGGCCGAATGCTAATCCCTTCAATCCCTTAAACTGTTATTAAGGCAGATATTTGGCTACGGATCTGGGAATATGGATTTGTAGAACATCATCTCTCAATTGAAACTAAAAAAGTGTCCACCTCTACTCTTGGACCTTCATCCATGAGTGAATTGGTTCCTTGACTTACAATTGGTATGAATTAAGACATAGGTCCACAATCACTTAAAAGTTGACTCAGTTTTAATGGACCGTCCAAGGTCTTTAATGAGGATCCTCCACCTAAGCCACTTGAAAGCAGGAAAAATTTATAGAAGACTTACTACCAGTCCAAGGTCTTTAATGAGGATCCTCTGCCTAAGCCACTTGAAAACAGGAAAAAATTATCAAAGACTTACTGCCACTCTAAAACATTGATCTGACCTAAACTTTTCTTATTAATGTTGGATATTTAATGTCCTTTCACCTTGTGTAATTTTTTTATATCCTTTCTGGTAACCAAAACAAAATAAAGAAGGTACTATGATCCTAGAAATCAGCACAGCTCAAGTAGGTTGAAATACCTACTCTTCATATATCTTTATTTGTGTTAAAACTAGGAATAAGTTTGTTTACTGATGCTTTGCTTTCTAATTCTAATGCTAATATATGAAACAGCGGGACCAAAAGATGAATAAAGAAGTCATTATTGAAGGTAGAAAGCAAGTACCTTATCGGAATCAATGTAAGCATCATTACAGTAATGTTGGTTTTGAAAATACATGTAATTAGAGCGTGTATTCCTTCACTTTTAAGCTTTAAATTTAGCTTCTTTTAGGGTTAAATTGGCTTTTAGTTTGAGGTAGGCTTAAGGAATTGCCATGCATGTTAAACACATTTGCAATATGATGCACCATCTGGGGTCAGAAATGGCAGACCTTATCAAGCAAAAAAGCTGTTTGAGATCAAACTTACTAGAGAAAAAAATTGAAATTGTTTAATTAAAAGGCAAAGCCTAAATAATTAGTTAAAAGTCCATATGAGTTTCCCACAACATCAGTGTAAACCTTAATCTGATTTTACATGACAATGATCTATGCTTACTCTTAAATATGTTTCTTTTCTATTGGGAGCACTCATATTTTGCTGCAGGTCTGCAACTTTCATGGTCTCTTTCATTGACATTTTACTCAATGAGGTTTATGAAAAGCTTAAAATGAAACAGAAATTGTTATTTGGTTGTTTTCAATGGAACATATTTACCACAACTGACTAGTCATAAAACCTGAAAAATGAATCTTATGAATAACAGGTGTCCCCTTGTTTTTTCATAAACCCTGTTTTGCACACAATCTTCTAAAATTATTATCTATTTTAGAGAAACTCACAAGCAATCAAGCAGTCTCTTAGCATTATCCATAGAGTTTAGCTATGTGGCTTGAGGTTATTTTAGTTAAGAATGCCTCTGGTTATTTATCAAAGCTAGTCTTGAGTCCATTTGTTTTTGTAGTCTAGGTTGTTTATTCATTACCTGATGGCATAAGTTTTATGAGTTCTTTCTTGTAAACTCTGTATAAAAGCACAATCTTAAATTTTAGGGGACAAAACCACTATCTAAAGAAAGTTTGACCTTCTGCAGTTGTTTCTTTCATGATTGTGGTATACCAATTGTCCATCTCTTCTCCCTTTTTCTTTATGTTTCTTCGTTTCCTCCCAATGTGAGACAACTGCCTCATTGGTAACATGGTGTTGGGATTTCCTAGCCGAAAATACATGATATCAGGTTTAAAAGATCACTTCTTTTAAACTGACTATGATGGCAAAGTTGAGAAAAGATATCATGCATATGTACATGAATACACATATATAGAAAAAACAAGCAAGGTGAAGTACTAAAGATTTTAAAAAAAGAATAAACAAGATGCATTGCATAGGATTTAGGTGTGTTGGTCTTAGACCTAAGAGTTCTGTCACCCACTTTTGTGCAGGTCCTAAGTACAACCACCCTTACCTTTATCTATTGGCTCATCCAACGGGCATGTTCTAGTGGAACGAAACATGACCCAAATGCTCCATCAAATATTAACGAAAGGAAGTGTCAAAATTATATGGAATGAATGTTGAAGAATGTTATCAAGAGAGAAACTAAGTTAAAGAGTAGATGGAAATAATAAAGGATAATTGGCTGTTAGTTGATGGGGAGGTGGTGGAGAAGTTATTTCTCAGAACGAGCTTGCAGCCCACATATATAGAGACTCCATTGACTCTGCAATGCACTTTGAGCTGCCCTTTGTTTGGCCCAATAGGCAATGTCCTAGTTGGCATCAACATGCCACAACCATTAGCTAGATGGAGCTGGCAACTACCATTATTTGGATACATTCCTTGGGTGTCAGAGTATCTAAGTGACCATAAGTATCTACCACAAGAACCCTTTGGAAACTAGACAATAAGACACATCCATATCTTGTATATTTATGTTTAATTATGTTTCAATGAATACTATAATGAATGGTAAGGTGGAGTTATTACTTCTTGAACTCATAAAAATATTGTGCTTTGCGACTCCATATCCATAATCCAATAAAACATTTGCTATTATCATGTTAGATTTGATACCTTTAATTTAGAAGTTACAATAGTAGACATGTAGTGATAATGATTAGATGATTTGATGATCTAAAATATTAAGGAGTGTTATGAAGTGTTCCAAGTGTCCAACCATCTAACAGCAAGATATGAAGAACCGTTATTACTGCCTGTGGTGGTTGGATCTAGGTCAATATGGTATTGATACACCACAACATCGATATATGGTATGTCATAAAGTCCAAATATTGTACTAGCACACTTTCTTTTTTGTCTTGCTTTAGGGTTATATTGGGGTTGGGGTTATTGTGATGACAAAAATGTTACTTGGAGTGTTATGATGTCGACGCTGACACCAACACCATTATTTTGTTTATTTGTTTATTTTATATTTTTAGGTATTTTTTTCTGTTTTTGTGCTGCTTTTTTGTTGTTTTATGCAAGGTTCATAGTATTGGTACTATAGTTCACAAATTTGGTATTGAGAACCATACTAGTACATTATTACTTTGAACCATAGTATCACTCGGTACCGAGCAATATGGGTTGGTACCATGTTGTATAGGGCGGTTTCAATCGGTTTGGATTTATTTGATTTATACTAAGATGAAACTCGGTATGTACCATACTAGTATAGTACAGCTAGTATAGGTTGGTATGGTAGACTTTGATTGGTACCAAGTTATGTACTGATGTTTGGCTAGTATAGTGTAGTATCAGTGTCATACCATCCCTATTGATCTGTACCAAGCTAAACTGCCATCAACTATTAAAGGAAAGGGGTTAATTGAGCCCTAATTAGGTCCTTACTGGGCTATGGCAACCGAAATCACTTAATTCTAAGCAATTCAGCCTATAAGGACCTAAACTAAGTGGGTCGAATCTTATTTCATAAAACCAATGATTCGTTATTGGAGTAGATAGCAACAACCATTTCATCGGACATGCGTATTTTTAATTTTTTGATGGATTTAATGGTTTCATTAATGGAAATCATTTGATTTAGTGAATAATAGGCTTTGGTTGTTCGTCATTCAAGAATTCTTATTTAGGTAGTTTATATCATCCTTACATAGTGTTTTGATCTAAGATTTCAATTCTTTCATGTTTCAACAGTAGCATATTGTTCTATGGAGCTAATGTCCAAAATATGGAATAAACAAGTGTTTCCACGACTCTACCACTCGGCCAATCTTGTTTGTTCCACTTAACCCCTTTTTCATGGCCACATATCTTTACGGCTAAACAATATGAACATTTGATTCATTTAACACGAGAAAGATTTCTGATATGAAGCCAATTTAGTCACTATATGAACTTCCACTAACAAAGAACTATCTCCTTTTATCTATCATGGGATTAAGATGACAATTTGATAGACAGAGAAGAAACACAGGAAGAATTGCAACCTAATGGGAATGCAGAAATAACGTATAATAAATTTGACAATCATCAAAATTCACAGCTTGTTTTCCTGATGTGATTTTTTTAATTGTAACTCCTTTACAGATGATCAAGTAAAAGTTTAAGGTCTGTTTGGCATCACTACTATTTCCTTTTTTTATTTTTAAAAGTAGAAACACGAAATCCAATGTACAAAAATATGTTTGGTTACATTGTTTTTATTTTTTATTTTAATAACTTTCATTATTTATGAAAAAAGCGGAAGTGAAATTTGTTCACTTCTACTTTTTTTAAAAGCAACTTTTGGAAACCAAAACAACTTTTTAAAAGTGTCTCTTGCTGGAAAAAATAAAAAATAACAGTAGCTACTAAACATGTTTCTGTTGTTAGAACTAAAAAAAATAAAAAGCAGGTAGTGGCCACCAAACATGTTTCTGTTATTAGAAATGTTAAAAAAGAATGAAAACAGAATTCTTATTTCTAATTTTTCTTTTTTTTTTTTATAAAGAAAAAGTGACAGTGATGCCAAATGCAGCCTTAGCTCTTGGATCTTCTTTGTTATTTTACTTGGTTTTCCACATATTCTTGTGACCTAAGACATCATATTTCTTTTGTAGTCTTAAAACAATGATATAAATTTTTATCAATCTTCTCAGTATGTTGGATGTACATGTAGCAAAGGCTTTGAAAAGTTGGAGCCTTCTGACCCAAATGTTTCAGCAAAGAAGAGGAAAATATGTTCTACAGAAATAGGTTCAGGAAATGTTGAAAATGCAGAGAGGAATGAGGGTAGCAATATATTGGAAGTTTCTGGTAAGGGTTTATACTTCATAGTATTTTAGTTCCATCCCTCTTGAATAGATACTACATTTTCAGTAAACTGAACATCTCATAGCAAGAGCTGACCAATGATTGCATCATTTTTTCATATTTTTCTTTTAAATGAAATAGCATTTCTTACTTATTATTCTCCTGAAACAGGTAAACTGGAAAAAGAGTCTAGGTTAGGATCTTCAGAGACAACTGAGTATGTGAAAAGGAAGCCTGATCTGTCACTGGTTAAACTAACAAGGAGCGGGTTACTTCTCTTTACTTTTCCTAGTAATAGCTTCCGTCACATTGTTGACACATTGTCAAATATGTTTCTCTCTTTGGGATCTGGAAAGCTAAAGCCACCTATGTAAGTTGCATGTTTCTGCTGCTTGTACATGATAAGATTTTAATTTTTTCATATGATTTACATTTCTTGTCAACTAACTTAGTTATCAATGCATCATTGTGGAATTCCCTTATAATCCATGTGATTTCATGATGCAACGCACTGAGATTTATTATTTGAAAGTTCTTTTTGCCACTATATTATGCATTAAATCTATGCTCAGTCTCTGATTAATGGCCTGATATACCCTTATATGTAGGAGGCCATGGTTGACCATATGATCTGCTATATTTGCACTTGTTAACTTGGAATCATATACTTTAGGTTTTCTAGGGTCATATTTGTCCAATTTGACTCATAATTAATTAAAGAACCCTTAGTTATATATGTAATGTAATTTCAAGTTGTGACGCCTAATATCAATTGTTCTTTTAGACTACTGAAAAAACAAAAAAAAAAAAACAATTGGAAGCAGAAACAAGAAAGAAAATTAGCAATGATTTCAAATACAACCTTTTATTTAAGACTTGTTATTTTATATATTTTTTTTCCTCATGAGAAAGCAGAAAAAATCTTTTATTAAACATGAAACAAGATCTCAATAAGTGGAAGAGTTTTGCAATTAGCATTATCAAAGAGGAAGAGCCATTAATATTTTGGTGTTTGGTATATTATTCAGTAGTGTCAATGCTTTTAATATCTTCCAGTACCTCTGTTTGCAGATCTTATGAATTATGAACAATTGAATGACAAGGTGAGCCATTGTAATTTAGTTGATTAAGATTTTGTGGCTGTGGATATTCAAACTTGTCATCAAATTCTTTTGCATTCTATGTATTGAAAGATAAATACTAATGAAGATGGAACATAAGAATTTTTTGTTGAAACTTTTAATTAAAATCAGTGCCTGAACTATATTTTAAGCCACAAATAGAACACAAATACATGACTAAATTGGCAACTGGAGAATATATTATACTATCATAATCCTCCAATTTTTTTTGCATTTAGAGCAACATGTGCATTAATTTTTGAGTTCGCTTGTGTACAATTTGTAATTTTGCCATATAAGAAAATTGTTTAAACACAGAAAACACATATTAGAGGCCCCCTTTATGCTTTTCAGAAACATTTTTCCTTAAATTGATTCTTGTATCTGGCAGAAGAGACTGCATATACCCAGGTGTTAGCCTGGTGCCTGGGAAGGCCCTTAGGCTTTTGGTACTTTGAATAATACTGACAGGAATGTGCAATGCACTTTTAATAAAACAATGGTGATAAAAATAAGGTAATACATTGTTTGTTAAATTTTATTTATTTTATCTTTAGCTGAAATGATTACACCAATGGTAAATTTAGATAATCTGGAAATTTAAAGTCAATTATAGAAAGAGAATTGAAGAAATAAACAAAAGTAAAATAAAAATTATAATGTATAGTAAAAATTAAAAGTAAGAAAAAAATGTAATAGAAGAGTAAAAAAAAAATGGATCACTTGTAAAATCTAGCAAATGATGATAAAAAAATAAAATATAGCAAAATAAACTGAACCATAAGGAAAATAAAAATAGAAAACAAAAATTGTTAAAAACAAAATCATATTGAAACTAAATATACTAAACAGTCTGCAAAAGAACAAACCAATAACACATCAAAGTAGAAAAAGTCAAATGTAAAATATACAAATCAGATATTCAAATACAAACAAAACTAGACCAAAGATATGAAAAATGGATACAATAATCTGAAAAGTCTAAGTTGATACTTAAAAAGAAATATGATAATTTGGAATCGTAAAGTTAAATAGACAAAATGCTGTCAGAAAGTATCTTAGAATGTAAACTAGAAATTTATAAAAAAGAAAGGAAACAAAAAAATATATTATAGAACAAAAAGGATCATATATAAAATATAACAAATAGGTAAAATCAAAATAAGAAGAAACATATTAAAATAAAAAGAAAAAAAATGAAAGTAATCTTAGAAACAAAATCAAAAACTAGATACATTTTTAGTAAAAGTAAAAACATAAAATAGATTTTGCAAAGTAGGAAAATAATAAATATAAATATTATATAATTTTGGAAAATAAAAACAGAATGAGATAATAAACTACAATAAATTATAAATAGAAAACAAAGTATATGGAACAAAAAAATTTAAAATAATATCGTACAATAAAATAAATAATTAAAATAATAAAATTTTGCAAAAACATGCAAAGGCTTGTAGAGGAGAGTTGAGCATTGGGGTTGATGGGAATGAGAAAGGGGAAGAGGGTAGGGTAGGGTAGGGAGGAGGAGGGAAGGATAGAGAGGGCAGGAGAGTGGGGGTTTAGGTGGAAAGTGGAATGGTGCCTAAGGGTTGGGATGGAGGGAGGTTGACTGGGGGTGTTAGAGAGGGAGATTGGGTTTAGGGTGGGGAAGAGAGGGGGCGTGGGGGGATGTGGTTGAGGATGATTCAAGACTTGAAGGGTGAGAGGAACAAATGGAGGGGGAATGGGAGTAGGAGAGTTCACTAGGGAGGATACTTGTGAGGGATTTTTTATCAAATAAAATATATCTAAAAATATTATCTCTATTAGTTAAATAGGCATTTTGGAATTTAATAAGGGATATTTTCTTCTAAAAATATGACAGACAGAGTCTACAAAGGAGTATGTCAAAATTTAAAATTCTCTGTTATGTAAAATATAGAAAATATTGTTATTTAAATAACAGGAATTAAAAATAAATCGTCAAGCTTCAATGAAGATAAAAGAATCAAGGATATCTTTCAGACTTAAGGAAGAGAGGAGGTAAAGGAGGAATAAAGGTGGAACGGGAAGGGCGGATGCGGTGGGAGAAAAAGAAAGCGGTGACAGGAGAGGAAGAAAAAAAAAAAGCTGCTACTGCACTTTTCTTTTGGCAGTTGATGCTTGCAACTCAGCATGGACCTCTCCTTATTGGTTAAGGTCCTCTCAATGCCTGTCTTCTCAATTAATAACCCGCACCAAACGCCTAACTTCTCAAGCTCTAAGCCTTGGTTGGTCTTGCTTGATCTGAATAATTAATCTCCTTGAATTATGTATGTGTTTGGCTGACCTATATGCTACCTAGCTACACAAGCTTCAGGCAGTTTGACTCAAATTAGGGCTATCAAATGAACAAATTGCTTCTGAGAAACTCATCTGTCTTGAAATATAACTCAAAATGATCTTGCTTGAATGTTACATAAGCAAAACATGAATTAGATTATTCAACTCCAGATATAAACATGGCAAACATGTATGTTTATATGTATAATGCACTCAAATTCGGTCAGGTCTAGAGTCATCAAAAATCATGTAATTTGAAGACTTTTAGCCCATGCATAAAGAGATTAAAAAACATGCATTATTTCATGTTATTTAGAGTGTCCAAATTTTTGACCACTTAATGCATGGGCTAGGGGTCTCTAAAGGTCTTCAAATCACTTGATTATACTTGAAATGATCTCCGCTCAGATCTAGTCATATATGGTTTTAGATGATACTTAAGCATCTAAGTGGATTTAAACAACTGATAATGTTTAAGCAGATAGTGCATCAGCAGCTAAGCATCACTTAGATTATTCATTATTCATCATCTGCAAATCATTTTAGTTTTGATGGTGAGGATTCTGATTCCTGCTGTGATTCCAAACAGAGGAATCTATCACCTCTGATCCCATAACAATAGGTAGGATTGGGTTTTGTTTCATATAAGCTCCTTAAAATATACTTTATTGCACAGTTTCATATTGAGATGGCAATTTCCTTCTAACCTGCGGATACTTGTTCGCCCTCGCTTCATTTGGGTAGGTATGGAAGTTAAAAAATGGGAATGGATATACATATGGGGATACATGGC
The DNA here is from genome assembly GCA_017589505.3 of Metroxylon sagu. Classification (NCBI taxonomy): domain Eukaryota; kingdom Viridiplantae; phylum Streptophyta; class Magnoliopsida; order Arecales; family Arecaceae; genus Metroxylon; species Metroxylon sagu. The sequence goes on along the minus strand of JACVBY030000634.1, from coordinate 318,044 downwards.
AATACCCGTCATGGGTACAGGGCGGGTGTGGACATAAAGATTTCTTCGCCCCGCCCCACCCCACCCCACCCTGCACCGTACCTATTACTCCCATTAATAAAATTACTTAATTACTCTTATTTTTAATTTTTGGTCAAAAAAATTGCTTTTATTTAATAAGGCTCACAGACCATAATTTTTTGGGTCTAGTTCGTTTGATTGATCTAGAATTGAGGAGAGGAAAAAAAGAAAGATAATGCATGAGTTTGAAGAAGCAAAGTGATTGATAAATTTGCTTGAACTTAAAAAAATAATAATTTGCTTTTATATTTTATTCTAATATTTTATTCTTAGTGTGTTACTAGGCATATTGATTTTGTTTCTATGTGGTTTGGTTGTGAAGACTTTTCATGAAACATTTTCATTTTTATTTAATTTTTCTTTGTTGATATTGTGGAAATTTGAAATACATATAAATGCTTTTTAGATTTTTGGATTGAAATTTAATTATGTTTCATTAATATTAAAACTATATGATTTTTGTGTCATTAAACTTTAAATTTTGTTAGAACTAAAAGCTAGGAATTAATCAAATTTATTTACTTCAAGAAAAAATATTTTAAAAGAATAGGAGGCAGGAACGGAGCAAGGCTGGTACAGGTACAAAATTTTATACCTGTAACAAGTATGGGGTGGGCACGGGTATAAATTTTTTTGATAGCTATAAGTATGGGGGTACCTCCACCCCTCCTCCCAAATTGCCATCTCTAGTTTCATATATGCTCTTTTTTTGTAGCACTCCCCCACTCATTAACTTTTCGGTTGATAGCATTAATTAGCAGCTGTTTTGTGTATGAAATGACTGTATTATGTTTTTATGTCAATGTTTGTGAAAAATTTTGGAAAAGTACAACTTTTACAATACAAACTAAAAGAAAAATTTTTCTAGAGTATGAATGCAAAAGCATAATAGAGGCATTTTACACTTACAACTGCTGTTATTTAGTTCTGCCATCCAAAAATATAATTGGAAGATAATGCTGCAAAAATAGGATCAAGTGAGAGGGACACACACATATATATATAAAGAGAGAGAGAGAGAGAGAGAGAGAGAGAGAGATTTGGCTACATTTGAATATAGCTAAGTTCAGGATCCAATTATCTTCTTCACCCTTGGATCCACAGGGATCTCGAATCCACTCCATCTTTTTACATTTTTCATCTTTGGGATCTGTGAATTATGTGGATCCAAGTGTGGGAGAGGTGACTAGATTTAGATTTGTACATTCAAATATAGCCAAATACAGGATCCGGTCATCTTCTTCACCCTTAGATCTTTATGAATCTCGAAGCCACCCCTTCTTTTTCACTTTTTTCATCTTCGGGATCCGTGAACTGTGTGGATCCAAGGATGGGGGGAGGTAACCAGATCTAGGTTTGGATCCGATCACCTTCCTCTACCCTTGGATCCATACAGTTCACGAATCTCGAAGATAGAAAAAATAAAAAAGGTGGGGTAGCTTCGGGATCCGTATGAATCCAAGGATTGGCAAGGTGATCGGATTCTATACTTGACTACATTCAAATGTAGTCAAGTCCACCTCATATATATATATATGTGTGTGTATAGAGAGAGAGGTAAACTCAGCTATATTCGAATGTAGTCAAGCCTACTTCTTGTTACCTTCCCTACCCTTGGATCCACACAGTTTATGAATTTGAAAGATGAAAAAAGTGAAAAAAAGGTGGGGTGGCTCTGGGATCCATGTGGATCCAAGGGTGGGGAAGATGACAAGTTCCTGGACTTGGCTATATTAGAGACATGGAGGAAAGGATGCTGGTGATGGAATTAGGGATGCCTTAGGTTGTTTGCAATGAATTATTAAACTTGCCACCATATCTCAGACAATTGGTTTGGTACCTATATTGTGAGGTTCAAGTCTTCTGACTTGTAATATAGATCCAAAATTGTGTTTTGATTGATAAGAATCACTGAAGCTTGAGGCATGGTTCATAAATAGGTGTGACAGTATGGACTTGTGGCTAGATGCAAGTTGAGGAGTTGATGGAGTTCATTATGACACATAATGCAAGATCAAGGAGGAAGTGGAGCCTGGAAATTGTCCTGGTTTGGTGATCATCTAGACCTAGTAGGTTAATCGTTAGGACATGATGTGTCAGCCTTATAGGTTAAAGGATATCATGGATGGCCTGTTGCACCCATCCACTAACAGTTGCTTTTGACCTTTAGGGTCAATGTGGTGAGTATGGGCTAAGTGTGTAACCATCCCCAATTATGCTGGGCCTGGATTGGCTGCAGGTGTTATTTCAAAATAAATATCCAAGTGCCCTTCTAGCTGTTACTTACCCCTAATAGCTGTTGTTTAGGAGTTTTAAGCATTAGTCATTATAAAGTTTGGTGCCAATATTGGTTGTGGTTTTGACAAATATAGAACGTTGTGGATGGAAGTGATGAGAAAATGTTATCATAGAAAAGAATGGAGCAATGTACAACTTCACAAAGTTGACAACTTGCTGTAACATATGATTTGTTAGCTAGGGTAACTGCAATAATTGTCAAGCTTTGGCCCTGCTTTTTGGGGCTAACTTGTTGATTATTATAGCTGCCACTGGCTAGATACGAAATGGGTGAAAATGATATGTATATGAAGTTTGGCGGAGTAATCTGTATAACCAACACCCTTAATAGAATAATATAAGAGGTACAGTTTAAATTATGTTTTCTTTTTCATACATAATTTGAATTATACTTGGAAATTGGTGATGAAAGGAAAATGAAATGTTTAATTGCTTATTGTCTTCTAGAAAATAACTTATGTTGCATTTAAGTGCTGCTACCTTCTTAACTTTCCAGTTTGAAAGATTTTATTTTATCTTTCATGGGGTCATTCTTCTTTTCAACATATCAAATGAAATGTGTCATTTAGTTGGTAGTTTAGAAAAATGAACCTTTATCACCATGCAACTGTACAAGTTGCCTTGAGATAGGCAATAACTTCGTTTCTGCATTCTCTTCTTGCAGCTTACGCTTGCAGACATATGTTCCCACAAATGAAAAACAATGTTTTTGCATTATCTTCACTATTTTATTTAGTTCTTTGTCTGACATGTTTGCGTCTTCTGAGTATCTAATCTACCAGTAATTGATTCATGTATGAATGGGCTTTTTCCTCTTTGCTGTTGGGAGAATCTTATCATGTTTATTGAAATATTGCATTCTTTTCCAGAGGTGTTGGTCATACTTTCTGCATCATGCTTGAGTATGTCTGCTGATTATTGTCATAATATATCCTCTAAGTGCTAGTCATTTTAATGAACAGCTGGTGCCATCGTATATTTCCTATTCAAGAAACTTGTCTTCTGACAGAAAAGGACCTAAAAGTAGTTGTTTCAAAGCTTGTCCAAGAATATTTGGGCAATGAACAAGACAGACTTGATGGACCTATCAAGGTAATACTTTATCCATGTATGATTCATCATATAAACTTGACATTACCTCATAAACAACTCTATTATTTTGTTTCTTTGTAAAGCCTCTTTACCTAGGCCTTTTTCTATAAATAATTTTATAACTGAGTGTGTATTCTTATTCACATGCTGAAATGAAGTTCCATTATAGTTACGTCTCTTTCATGCTGCTGGATTTTTTTTGCCTTGATTCATTGGCTTTTTCCTTTCTGAGAGTAATGATGGGAACACCACTAATTAGAATTACCAGGATCAAGCACTTAAGGAAACAGCACCATCAAGTTTTGAACTCAGAACTTCCTCTTACACGAATGACTCTAACAACTGGATTACAGCTAGGGGTGTAAACGTGCCGAACACGAGCAATCTAGGCCCAGCTCAAGCTTGGCTCATTTTGTAATCAAGCTAGCTCATTTAATTTCTAGGAAAACTTGAGTTGTTCACAAATAGCTTGTTTCATTTTTTTTTTTTTTTTTAAGTAAGATTTTGACTTATTTTAAGGCTTCTATTTTTCTAGTTTACGCTAATTATCTGTCTTATATTTTAATATTATAATTGATATATTCTTTTCAACATAATTTATGTATGCAATAAATCATACAAATTTAATTTTATATAAACAATATTAATTAAAATAAGAGTAGAGCTATGATACTCAAGAATTGATTCCGGACTTGTCAGATTGCATCCCAAGCAATAGGATCTCAACAAGATCCATGCCATCATCAAGCTAGCAAAGATATGGCATTTTTTATCGGTTTCATCTCTTTAACACTCCATTCAATTCCATGTCATTAATGCTCCACTAGGTTCCATCCAGGGCCATCTATCTCGTCTCTTTTACACTACTTGAATGGTATGAGAGAGAGAGAGAGAGAGGAACAATTATCTTGGATATGGTGAAGCCTCTTTCCTGCCCTTTCCTCTGCCCTCCTCCAGCTAGCCCACAGATGCCACCCCTTTTTTTCTCTGTCACCATCTAGATTATGATGTTGGAAATGATTATTATTCTTTCTGTGAGGAAGCATGGTTTTAATGGAGATTTAGTACAATTTTCAATAGTCTAGAGGAACCTGAATAGAGCTAGGTCAAGAGGGACTCTTTTTTGCAGTAAAAGCTAATCAATTTACATGGAATTTTTTTGTTTCTTCTTAGGCATGATTGTGATTTATATGTTTGGTGGTTGATTATTTTGTTTTTTAAGGTTTGGCAAGTGAATTAAACTAATATTTTTCAGGAGGCTTTACAATGGGTTTTGTGGGAGTTTTTGGTTACCAATTTGGTTGGGATTGATAAGAGAATTTTTCTCTGGGATTGATCAGAGAAATCAAGGAAGAGGGAAGGGGTAGAAAGTGGTGGTTTAAACCTTCTCTGATAGAACTGTTCTCTCTGCTCTCTTGCACAATCCAGACAACTGTGGTGCAGACAGGACATGGTGGCCTGAGACTAAAACTGAAAGGCACCGAGTGAAGATGCCATTCCTTTATTGGCTGGATGGTGGTGCAGATATCAAGCAGATCCTATGGCTTGGGATGTGACTTGGTAAGGCTGGAATCAGGTCGCAAGTGTAATGGCTCTACTACTAAAATCATATACAATGTATAAATTACTAATATATTTATGTTAGAGCCAAATCAAGCCAAGGTCGAGTGAGTCTAAGCATAGCTCAAGCTAGTCTCATTTACTAGCTGAGCAAGCTGAACTTGAGCTGGCTTACAAACAGCTTTCTCATCTGACAACCCTGGTTAATAGCTCAGTTTAAATAACACATAGCTTTCTTGATGTGATTGACATATATATTCATGCTTCTTTGTTCAGTCTGTCCATATGCATGCATACAAACACTTTAATCGTACTGCTGGTTGTTGTTGCTCTTCCATGTGGAAGTATGTCTATTTTTGTTTAACTAGCAACATTTGTTGAACTAGCAACATACTTCTCAACTGAATGTGGCCAGGATCTGTCACTATGATATTTCAAGAAATAATTATCTAATGTTGGGAACCCTGATAATCGGCTGCTATCTCAATAGTTTCTCTCATCAAGGAGGAAAGAAAAAGAAAGAAAGCTGCCTCATAGCCCAACGTATGAGTTATAATCAAGGAAGCAGCCAATTGTGTTTCTTTATGGTGTGAATAAGCACCTGAATCTCATCTTTTTCATTTTCTTATTGGATGTCTATGTATTCTCTTTATTATTTTTTCTACCTTTGATTGTGTTGGCGTGTTCCTTGTTGCATCTTGTTCCTATAAGCTTAAAAATGCTAATTTCCATGCATTGTTCTTGGTAACCACCTGTTTAATATTGTCCACCAAATGCCACTTGCTCTAATGCGGCATAATGATCTGATTGATCTCAGTCACCTTTATAGTTTGCAGTTGGATATAACAGAAGAGGCATTGATGAGACAGAGATCAAGAGTCAGAAAAACACTGTAGAAGACTCTGAGGGGTTGACTTTATTGGTTCGCAACACATGTTTTAAGGTTGTGGCTGGAGCAGTCAAAGCTGTTGCTAAAAATGCAGTTGTGGATCTTAAATCTCCTGAGGTAACTTCTGTCCCAGTTCTCTGTCTATTTTAAGCATGACAAGTGACGAACCATTAGCTGTGATATTCCATTTTTCATGGGTGGAAATACCCACCTTCCCACCCTTGATCTTGGGCTGTGCTCAAATGCTGCCAGAGACTAAACCCAGCAGAAAAGCTCCAGTTCTCTTCTTTTTTCTTGGGGAAGAAATAATGGAGTTTTCTCTGGGTTTAGTCTATGGCGCCAGATTTCCATTGTTAATAGTAAACCAACCAGCTGCAACAGATTCTAATTAGTTTGAGCAACCGGTTCGCATTCCCAAGTATTCAGAATCACCACTTTCATATCTTCATCCTGATATCAATGCATGTACTGATTAATAAAGTTAATAATCACCAGGTGGCCGTGCTAGTAGAGTTGCTACCACTTTCAGGGCTGCCGCATGGAACATTAGTGGTTGGAGTATCTGTTCTTCCAGTAGAGCTGGTGACCACCAAGCCACGGCTGTGTGTCAGGTCTCTGGTTGCTGATGCCCAGGTGGCAAAGAAAAAGGGCTAAGTGGGTGAGAGATCTTTGTAGATCTTTCCTCTCTTGTGCAAATATTCTCCCGTGCAAGGTCTGTATTTTATTGCTGCATTTCAAAGAGGAAACAGATCATGTTTATCTGCTGCTCATTACTTCCACAGGGAATCACTTGACCCTGGTATAAGATTTCAGCGCAGAGAACAAAGAAGTCACGGTAGTGATGATTATTTTCAGCACTTCGTTCTAATCTACGAATCAAAAAGAGATCTTTCATTCTGTACTTGACACCGGGTAAATGTTAGTGTTGTCACTGTTCAGGACCTGTGCACCTTTGTCTTGGCATTTTGGTCGTAATGATGGTTCACTGCGTTTTAGCTTTACGGATTTTTAATTATCGAGAAAGTAAGGCCCATTTTGAACTTTGTGATGCTTTTTGAACTCATTTGCGGCACCATATTTTTAAATTAGCCTGAGTACAAAAGAGTGGCCAATGATTGTACTCTAAAGTTGAATATGTTGTCTGTGAAAGTTGGTGCTTTAGTATGATTGGAATAGACTCTATGGTTTTCTCATGATGTGATCCTAGAAATTGTTGCGAGCTGATGGATTTCTCACTCTCTCTCTCCCACTTGCACGTGCATTTATGTGGCCTTGCTTTCTTCAGCGACATGAAAATTTGCTGCTGCTACTTTCAACTTGCAGAGGATGACAAAAGGTTGAGGCCTGTCTTTCACTATGGAATGGTGCTGTGGTACAACATGTTCCCCATTTGTGGCCGCAAGAATTTGTCCACTTCTACTTTGCCATCATTTTCCATTCTGACGTATAACCAGTGTCCACAGTTGATTTGACCGTTGGTCTTCCAACTCTCCTGTTCAATTTTGATGCACGCAAGAATAAACTTAATAGCATATGATTCAAATCTTAGAAGGGGTTTTTGCATGTGTACCCTCTCGAGGAGTGCTTATTTTGCTTACTAGCCCCTCCAAAAAGAAATGTGTGTATTTGTTCCCAAGACTTGCTATGTAGTCTAACAAAATCTAACGTTTGCATGCATTCTCCTTCAAAAATTGAATTTTTCATTAGTTCCCTATGATTTGATGACATCCTCTAGTGTAACATGATCATAATATATATAACCCATTTATCTATCTTGGGTGTTTTTTTGCATGTAAACTTTTGGTAGGTGTTTGTTTGCTTGTTTATTTATTGAAACATATAATTAAAATCTGAAAAAGGATTTTTGCATGCGTGCCCTCTGGTGAAACAGTTTTTACTCATTTAGCCCTTCCACAAATGTAATGTGTGTATTTACGTTGAAAACGTATATCTGTGCTCCAGCTAAACCTAAAATCTGCATACGTTCTCCTTCAAAGATTAAGATTTTTCATAGGTGCTCTAGGATTTGGTGGCACCCTCCAATGTAACATGATCATAGCATTTAGCCCATTTATTTCTTTCAAGATTTTCTGCACACATACTCTTAGTAGCTGCTATTTCTTGTTTTTTTATTAAAAAAAGTACATAAAGATCTCCTAATTTTTAAAATAGTGATGCAATAAAAGATAAAACGGTCCATGGACAAGTTGGATTACCTTTTAAGCTATTCAAACTAAGCTTGAACAAAGAAGTATAACACAATAAGACTTGAAGAAAATAGCTAAGTTTCAAACCTTTGGAAGGATGCACGTTCACTTAAATTTTGAAGAGTAAATGTATGAATAAGATTCTTTTCGGGGCATGTAAACAAAATTCCCCATAAAAAGTTTTAGCATCAAAAGGGTTATGCATGCTACCCTAATATATATATATATATATATATATATTGAATTTATTAAAATAACCTCTTATACGTATAGAGTAAAATCTCTGAGAACAACTTCAAGTGGCACTTCCACCATCTCACCACCAAGTGAGTAATTATAAGTACTAATATTGAGTATATGAATGAATGACTTTTGTTAAATGTTTACCGTGGTAATTAAAAATGCTTTTGCAAATTATTTATAAATTTTAGATAAGGCTAACTTTTTCTTGCATATTTTTTATTGCAAAACTCAAGTACAGAAATACTCTTCTAAACAAATTTAACAATCTATGATGAATTAGTTAGCAGAAAAGAAAAAAGAAAAAGCCAACAGATTTACACTCCTCTTTGAAAGATGCAAGATTGATAATGTGTTCTATAATGATTAGGCAATTAGAAAAATATCTAGTCAAGTTCAACCTTTATATTCATTGAGTTCTTAATTTTCCATGGAAAGGTCTTCATCCTCATCCAAACCCTAGCTATGCTGCTCCAAATGCAAGCTTGTGATCAAAGCCTCCCAGGAAGGGAAAAGACTTTCATGGTCATGGTGATGTGCTTTAAATTCTCTTATCGAGTAGTTTTTTATAAGAATTAGGCTGGGAAAAATCCTGGCCTAAATGCAGGATTACAGGTGCTTTTGCCAACCAACAGGCTTTTCATTTGGTAACAAATCCCTACAGACTTTACCAACCAAGGGCCCAGCTTAGAAGTAGGATAGCAGCCTTTACCCCTAATTTATCCAGCTTTATCCATGGACAAAAGCCAAACATGTCATTTGGCCTTGTGAAGCTGAATGAGAAAAAAAAAGGAATTCATGTAGCCAACCCGAGCTAATTTGAAATTAAGGCTTTTGCTATTGTTATTGTAGCTGCCAATCCTTAACTATTCAGTCAAACTATAGATAAGTGGGGATTGGTGGTTCCATTTGATCCCAAAATTCCTCATCACCGCCTTCCATCCCCTCCTAGATATTTTTATAGAGAAACCATCTCTTGATTAATCAAAATTCCTAAAGCATTTTATTTAGCAAAGACTATCCAGAATAATGAGAGTGTTTTTGCCCCATTCCCAAATACAAAAACTGTGCCGTTAGTACATTATAATCTTTATCTGAACAAAAAAAAAAAAAAAAAAAAAACAATTATTTACCTTTATCCCCTCTTATCCTGGAATTAAATTTTCCTACTGGGGACAACAGTGATTTATCTCGAAATTGGCTATCTCATTTCCAAAATAGGCTTAAGACTTCAGCTCACTTGCAGATTGACAATCTTGAGAAATCAAATTACCTTCACATGGGTAACAACAATTTTATAATTCTGGTTAGGAAAATTATCTACTTTGTTGTTACCAAACTAGATGTTACATTTGCTGTAAGTTTGTCTAGCCAATTCATGCACTCTCTTCAAAGCTCATATTAGATGGCAGTAACTCTTATATTGTTGGAGGAAATCTAATTATTTGGAAGAGTCAAAAGATAGGAGCGGATGCACCCAGATTGTGAGCTTATATGGCTAAAGACTTTGATCCAGGAACTGAGTTTTGTTGTTACAATCCCATGAAGAGATATTGTGAAGCAGCAATTCATATTGCAGATAAAAGGTCCAAATTCAGTACTAGAACATCTTCTATAAATCAGCCTCAGGACAACACGACAATCTTCTGAAGGCATGAAAATTTAATTAGATATCACCTTCCAAAGAAAATCTTATTCTCAGAGATTTGCAGATCTTGTTTTAGATTCTTTACCAAATCATGGTTGTAAGGGTCAAAATAAGCTTGGAAAGTTATAAGAAGAATTTAGTGATAGGATTAAAAATGTCACATTTATTTTTCCAGGCTTGTTCCCTATTACAGATGTATTTAGTAGTGTATTAGTTAGTTAAGCAAGAGTTCATGCAAATCTGCATTATAATTTAAGAATCTCAAGGTATTTTATGTAGAAGATCAGGCTAAGCACCTTTAAAAAGTGTTAATTAGCCGCAGTTATTAAATCCTCTCTAAATGAGTTTTCTTGTGATATTCACATTTTATATTTTTCTCTCTGTCAATTGAACTACATATTCGTTGCATGAAGGCGGATATCATGATTCTTTCTCCAAGTTTTTTTTTTTAAAAAAAAAAAAAAAGCTTCTAGAGGGGATTTTAAGGAACCACAAAGTCTCACAACAAAGACATGGAGTCCAGCATTTCAACACCTAATTAACCAACTAACATTTGACTTTTGAAGAATGAACTGCCTTAAAGTCTTCTAAACAGTACATCATTGTTTTTCACCATCAATCTGTCCATAAAATTATCTTTAAACCATCAGCTCTAAAAGCCATAATTCTCAAACAGATGCATGCAAGCCATCACCAAAATCATTGCTTGGATTGCTTTAGGAGTCATGATCACCTTCTGCTAGGGAAGCATTGATGTGCCCTCTATGCAAAATATGGTCTTTTCACTTCTGTTTTTTCAAGATATAAAATCTTATGGGATAGCGAAGTTTTGATTTTTTCATAGAACGAGGCACAGAGCGTCTCATCTCATCTCGATCCCTAATCCGATTAGACATCCCACGACTCTATGCTTTTTTTATAAAAAAAAAAAATATTTGTAAAGCATTATTATATTTAATTTTTAAACATATTTGAACTTTAAAAGTTATATCTGTAGAATCAATTAGATTTATTTAAAATTGATACCATAATATATTATGGTCAAAATAAGATGGAACGGAATGGCCGAGATTAGTTTTACAATCTTCCTAGAAGAATATGTCTTGGCCGTCTCGATCTTCATCTCATTTTCAAAGACTGAGATTTTTATGAAGTAACTTCAATCATAAATTTTGAAGGGATGGATAGGGACGAAAATAAATATACCTTCGACCATCCATCTTTATTATGTTGATTCTATGCTTAAGAACTTTTATATCCTTATATATTTTTATATTTATAAAATTATTTTATTTTTATTTTTTTTGTTGATAATTCATATGCGTCATTTAAGAGCATGGGCTAAGATGAAATGAGGATGGAAAGGGGGATGTACTGGGAAAGGAGGTTTACCATTTCATATTGAGCGTGACCCCGGTGCGTCCTGTTGCCATCCCCATTAAAGCCTCAGGCTTGGCATAGGCCACGACAGGCATAGGCAACAAGTTGCAGCAGGAGCGGTCAAACTGGCTTGCCAAGCATCATTATTCCACGGAAACGGTGGGACAAGCCATTGGTGGCCTAAATTCAATCATTTATGCCTGCCTCCTTTTTCTCATATGAGGACAAAAACATTGATCTCAGTTAAGGATTATCAGGGTAACCTGTGGCATAACTATTCCAGCGTGCAAATCATTTTCATAATCCTTGTTTTTCTTAATTTCTTCATAAAATATGCAAAGTTATTTTGAGTAATTTAGGTCTTTAGCAAATGGTTAAGTCACAAATGAACATAATTAGATACAATATTTTGATCCTTTACAAATGAACACAAACACTAACATCAACTCTCACATTTATAATTCTCTCTTTTTTAAAATGTTGGCTCGTAAATAACAAATGATCAACTCCAAAGGGCTCATTAAACGCTGTACGTTTATATCATTTATAATAACTTAAAATTTTATTTAAAATATTAATCAAGATATATTATTTAAATTCTTAATTCTGCATAAGTATTCAAGACCTATGTAGAGCACAATTAAAATGAGACTAGGTGTTATTATTAGAGAGTTATATGCATTTCGAAATAAATTTTTTAACATGTATGAAGATCAAGCTCGAAATAGCTCTTGGATATTTATGCAAGCCCAAAGGATCCGAACAATTTTTTTCTAACTTAAGTTAGACATTTTATATATTTTTTGATTTTATATTGCATGGTTAACCATTTTCAGCTTAGTTTTGTGTAAAAAGATTCAAATCAAAATGTAACTTGGGAGCCAGTGATTATGGCACAATTCAAGCCAAGGTCAAAAGCCAACAATTTCAGTGCGATTCATCTAAAATGCTCAGTATCATTGCACCTTTTAAATGGAGGGGGGGACCAGGTTGCCCAAAAATTAACTTGTTTCTGAACCAGATTCCATATTCTATGGTTAACTTAAACCAAGGAAATATTTAGGTTAATCAATGCTCAAGAGAGGAACTCCTGTTAGTGCATATATAATGACCAAAAGGATCATTTTCATCTTGCCTATACACCATTTATCTCTAGTTTTTATCAGGCTTTTTTTCTTCTCTCTCTTTTTTTTTTTTTTTTTTTTTTTTTTTTTTTTTATCAACATCAGGACTTGGCATGGAAAGTATTTTACTTGCTAAGACTAAATTAGCAGCTCTTACTAATGTATCCATTATAGCAAATACATATATAGGTAAGATGACAAGATCCCAAAGCCAGTTAAAATAGAAACAATGGCTATTAACTCTATTCCCCTCCCAAAATTAAAAAGAAAAAGGAGATTTACAAAGTCCAAGCTAAGCACCACAGAAGGACATGGAGAGATCCAAATTGATTCTGGGACCTTCAGAGCAGCCAGAGCAGTCACTGAAGTTTCTCCTCGACGACGAAGAGATCGCGCCGCTGCTTTCACTCCCTGAGGGGGTGTTGCTCCTTTGTGTTGGGTGCAATGACAAGGAGAGTGATAGTGAGCGATCATCAACCTCCTCCCTCTCCTCTGAACACTCATTCAATGATAGGGATGTGTATGACTGGCATCCATTCCCATAGCTCACCTCAGGCTTGAACTTCTCTGGAGAGAGAAGATTCTGGTCGCTTGGTTTGCTGGTCTGTGATCAATAAAGAAAAAGCAGTTAAGTTTGATGTCACAGTTTAGAAGAGCATGTTGTAGCTCGTGCAACCATGCATGCAGACAAAGTAAGCATTGTGATGTCATGTGTGCCAGATCTCAAAGGCTTCTCATAAATAAATCCCCTGTAGAAGTTCTTCAACCAAAATGTTGAACTATAACTCAATTCAAATTAATCTAATCAAAGAGTCCATTAGAGGGCCTTCACTGGGGTCTCCAAATAACACCATTTCCTCACATGAAATATAGGATAGGGGTTTTAAACTTATAATCAAACAACAATAAACAAATGTTCAATATTAAATGTATAATCAAACAGAATCGTAAGAAATCTCATCTTATAATTATCAAATTGTATATAGTCTGACCCATTATATTAATGGTGGCAACCCAACTGTTAAGAAGATACATATTGTTTAATCATCCAATCTTCTTAAACAAATTATGCAAATGACCGGTATATTTCCCATGGGAATAATCTGGTCAAATATCTTTTGATTGAGTCTATGTGGACTATTAAATGCACATGCATGGGGCATGCTCTCAAAGTTGGAAAGGCCAATCGCAATGCACAATCTTTCAGTATCAAACCTAACCCTAGAAGCCCTAACAAAAGTTGGTCAAAGGAGGAGATTAGAAGAGTTTAGAAAGAAGAGAACACAAGGCACCTAAAAGGAGCTGAAGATAAGGGGGAGAGAGAAAAGTTGTAGAGAAGAACAGGGTGCAGGGGTGGTTTCTTTTATCACTTTTTGCTGTACCTTTAAAGGGCCAGATTCTTCCACCATATATCCCAACACTTTGAGCTTGGAAGGGTGATGATCTGCCAATAAGGCAGCGTCCACAGCATCTTTCTGCCACCTGAGGCCCTCCTCCTTTATTCCCCTCCCCACAGCCATGGCTTGCATGTAATCATCAAAGCAGTACGGGGAGGTGACTGTCTTGCTGATTGCTTGGCTGCATTGCAAGCTTTTGGAGATGGCTGGTGTCTCCATTCGAGCCCTGTTAATAAAATAAGCAAAAGAAGTGGGGAGAGATTAGAAAAAGGTGAGGAAAAAGTGAAGGAGAAGAGTAGATGGAGCCATCTTTATATGTTCTCATACTATTTGAAGTGGACAAAGTTAGCTAGCTTGCCAACCTTTTCAGAGGAGGGGGTGGGGAGTACACAAACTGGGACTGGAATTCCTTGGTGGGCTTTGATGGAGGGCAGGAGCCATCATCATCTTGCTCATCAGCACTACCATCATTGGCTTCACTTGAGTGCTTTCTTGCTTGCAACTCCGATGCTAAACAAAAAGATTGAAACATGGAGTGAGCCTTTTTCTGAGGAATAAGCTTCATGTTAGGGAGAACAAAAGCTTGAGCTTTTTTGAGGTTTGGAAGAATGCTTAATTTATCTTAAGTTATAACTTAAGAAGTACGCCAGGCAAACCATGTAAAAGATGTGAGTTTTTTGAACTTCATTCACACCTTTTCATTTTGCTATTTTATGGATGGTTCACACAGTTCATGCAAGGCGAGAAAAACAAAAATAATAAATGAAGATGATATTTTTGTTGTAAATAGTTCAGCTCAACCAAGAGCAAAGAAAGAATACATAAAAATTGAAAACAACTTCCACCATTAAAGTTTACCTCAAAAAAAAAAAAAAAAAAAAATCTACTAGTAAATATTATCTATATGGGCGAAGGGGGAAAGATGATGCTGCATCAACTCAAAGGAGAAAAACAACAACAAAAATAAATGAACAAAAAAAAAACCTCTACCCACAATGCTTTTCAAAGGGCAAAAAAATGACACTTCATCAACTTGATGGATACTTGATAGAGAGAGATTTATTAACATAAGATAAATAATCTTAAAAGAAGAGGGAAAAGAAAGAATAACAAGTATGGATTTATTTGGCAGGGATAATCTTTGGTGGCCAAAAGAGCAGAGAGAAAACCCATACCTTGTCTGCCCATGTCATTCCTCATGCTTCTGTACATCTATTCAAAACCATACCATCCATTTGTCAGCAAAATTTTCACCAAAACAAACAAAAAAAGAAAGAGTGAAAAATATGACCATGGATCTGGGCCAAGTTTCAAAACAACATAAGCATACCTGGAGATGGCTCTTAACATGGGATATGCTGAGTCCCCTAACATCCATCAGCTGAAGGACAAGCTTCGGTGTAGCCTCTAAAATAGCAAGAACAAGCAATAAGCACACAAAACAAAACTACAACCATCAACGCAGGGAGGGAAAAGTTACTCACTTTCCTGCCCTCCAAGCCTCTCTATGGCATGAACAAAGCAGTGATGGAGGTCAGGAGTCCATCTCAAGCGAGGCACCTTGGATCTGATGTACTGCCTCACGGCTCCATTCCTTCCACAGTTCCCCATCTTCTCTCCCTCCTCCTCCTTTTCCCTTCTTCGAACGGGTTTTATTCTCTTCAGCAGCTATAGATATATCTAGTAAGGTAGATTGAGTAAGAGGAAGGAGGGAGGAAGGAACCAAACCAACCCTTTGGAAGACCTAAACGCGAGTCTATCCGTTTCCTTCTCTCAAAATAACTTTTCTTTCTCTTCCCAATCACGCGTCTTCTCGAAGGCAAAGAGACTCCCACTGGTCCCTGGAACTTACCTATGTCTACATTTGTCCCAAAACAACCATCTTAGTCTCCTCTAAAACCCCTCCAAAACCCTGCCTTTTTACTTCTATATCGCTGTCTCATTAAAGCTCTCGCTTCCTCACTCTTTCTAGT
Organism: Metroxylon sagu; assembly: GCA_017589505.3. Classification (NCBI taxonomy): domain Eukaryota; kingdom Viridiplantae; phylum Streptophyta; class Magnoliopsida; order Arecales; family Arecaceae; genus Metroxylon; species Metroxylon sagu. Next base: position 302,176 of record JACVBY030000634.1, on the reverse strand, counting down.
AAAAATAAAAAAAAAAGAAAAAAAAAAAGAAAACAAAAGAGATCAAAGAAAAAAAAAAAAAAAAAAAGCTCTCACCTTTGCGTTGCCCTGTTACATGGGCCCTCTAAATATCGTTGGGACTGTCCAGGATTAACGCACCAATCGGTGTTGGAGGCCACGGATCACGAGAGGAAGCCATCATTAAGAGGAGTTAATGACTGGAGAAAGAGAGAAAGTGTGCAGAGACAAGAGAGGGAAACAGGACTAGAGACACGGAAGAAATGACAAATTCCTCTGCTGAGCTTTTCTGATATACTCCTGAAAAGTATAGAAAAAAAAGGATAAAAAAATTCATATATCATTACCTTCTTGAAATAATTATAATTATTATATTTGGGCAACTTTTGACTCAACGCACAAAATAGAGAGAGAGAGAGAGAGAGAGAGAGAGAGAGAGAGATATAGGTAGCCAGCCAAGGCCAGAGGCATGATCACATGAAAACAGCTGTAGTATTTCTGAGCGCACGATTTCATTGCTCCCCTTCTGCCACATTTTATTTACTCATATAATATCTATTATTTACTATAAAATAATTCAATGGAGCATGGAGAGAAAGCCTTTTTGAGCCCTTACTAACTTATGTACATAGCTAATAATGGGCTTATTATCTCTCTATGGCATGGAGAGAGTATGTTATTGTTTAATATTTCATGGGGCAAAACATACGTTTCCCATCTCATCTCTCTCTGTATTCTTTCTTGTCACAAAGTCAACGTTACGGATAGGCCCAAGAGAACAAGAGGTGAGAATGAGACTTCGGCGGCTACAAGTCCTCGGGTTCTTATTAGGAAGGCTTGGGCTTAGAACTCCTTTTCAAATCGATCACTGGCGGTGCCTACCCTTGAAAAAAGAAGAGATCATGGAAACTAAAGAGCAGAAAGGTTCTGTAGCTTTAATTATATTTTGGTGTGTTTGAAAACTGCAGAAGGGAGCAAGTCAGCTTGCTGGCTGCCTCTGAAAATTCTTCCTGCCTTCATGCAGAACTGGGCAGAGCTAATAAAGGGTGCAAGGCTCTCTTGTAAATGCCTTGGACTTTGGATGCTGGAGGCCTCCTTCCCTTTTGTTAATTATCTTTTATTTAGCTTTGCTTGCTACAAAAGCGAAGGAGACTTGGACCTGGTTTAGTTGTCCCTAGAGTTAAACAAGCTTGACCACACTAGCTTTGTCCCCTTCTTTTTCCTTCTTTTCCTCATGGCCCCTAGTACATATCTGTCTTGTTGAAAGTTCGCATTAATGAGCGTAGGTGAATGGCACCAAGATCAGGGTTGTAGATAAATAGGACATTGAGTTAGAAGTAAGAGGAAGCAAGGAAAAAGATGGAGTTAATCTAGCCTTTAAATTTTGTTGTTTGATGCGGTGAGCAGAAAGAAAACGATGGAGGACTCTAAGGACAAACAACCACTGGCCGTACGATAGTCAAATTCTATCATTAATTTATTACGCAAACGATTTAAAACCTTCTTTATTAATCCACGATTAAGAAACTTGATGGCTGCGTTCAGTGTGTGAACAGGAAATATATGGAAATAGCTAATTAAACAATTAGTTAAGAAAACCAAAACTTATGATAATATTAAAAAAAAAAAAAAAAAATTTATTTGGTTTGGCATAAATTTTGAATATTTCCATTTTGAAAGATAGATATAATCCAGATAGACATGATTATTTCATAAGAAGTTTATCATAAGCTATTCTAAAACTTTTTCTTGTCAAAATAAATCATAATTTTTCATGGTAGAATTCTTTGCATATTTATAATTTTTATTAATATTTTTTTTTATTATCAAACCAAATACAAATAGGCTATCTTCATTTGGTGGAGTTGTTAGTAGTAAAGCTTTTGCTAATAAAGCTTTTGGAAATAAGGCTTTTGAAAAAGTCTATTTATGATTTTGTAACTATATTTTTAAAGTACTTTAAGACTTTAATATTTCTTTGGTAATCAAATTTAAAAAATACTTTTAGGCTCTGACTAATTCAAGATTGGTATAAGATCTATGAATTGTTAATCGTGGTCACCCCCAAGACTGTTCGAGAATCACTCCTAAAATCATGTCTCTTAGGTTAGAGCCAAGGACTTAGTAACTTAGCTGACTGAGTTCAATGCTAAGAGTGATCGAGTATTACTCTTAGAAGTTTCTTAGGTTGAAATCATGGACTTAAAAACTTTATCAATCGAAGTCAGCCCTAGGAGTGTTTGAGAATCACTCCTCAAACTAGATTTCTCAGGTTGAAACCAATGATTTAGGAACTTTGTCAATTGAGGTTGGATTGGGAGTGTTTGAGAACCCCTCCTAGAACCTCGACTCTTAGGTTGGGGCCAAAGACTTGGAAACTTCATCAATCAAGGTCATCACTAGGGCTATTTGAGAACCACTCCTAAAATCAAACTCTCAAACTCAAGCTAAGGACTTGGAAACTTTGTCGATCGAGATCGATCCTAAGAGTGTTTGAGATTCACTCTTGAAATCAACTCTTATTTCAAAGCTAGGGACTTGTGCACCTTATGGGGCATCTCTTAATCAAGTTTTGATCAGTTTTCTAGTAGCTTAGTTTTCAAGATGTTTCCTATAGCCTTCGATCGACTTATCCCTAAGTGATCAAGTTGAGAATACTAGTGGGACCCGGAGCTAATCCGAGTTACTTCAATAGAATTATTAGTGGTTGCTTGGTCAAGTGATTAGGTTAGGCGTCACTATACCTCTATCGAGCCTAGGCCATTCTAAGACTTTAATAGGCCTACTTTGAGTGACCAACTTTTTTAGTTATTTTCTTCTTTTTTAATGACTCGAAGTTGATTTTGCTCATGCTAATTTTTAGTGGCTAATTTTAGGTCACAAGCTTTTACACTTTAAGTTAGCCAATTTCAGATCACTAGTCTTAACTCTTTAGATCTACCAATTTCAAATTAACATCCTTAACTCTTGAGATTGATTGTTTAGTAACACCAACCTTAACTTTTTAGTTTAGTTGATTTTGAATCATCAACCTTAACTCTTCAGATTAACCGATTTAGATCATCAGTCTTCCTTTTAGGTCAACTAATTTAGATCATCAATCTTCTCTTCAAGTTGATCGATTTAAATCACCAACCTCAGCTCTCAAAGTAGGCCAATTTAGATCATCAACCTTTTCTATTGAACTCATTATTGAATTCAATCATACATATTTTGATAACAATAAGATATTGATTAATGGACTAATGCTATGCTAAAATCTATGATGATAAAATCTATGATGATAGATAGGTACAATAGTTAGTATGAATCAAAATATAAGTAAAACTTCATCTGATAAGTACTTGATTTGCAAAGAACTTGAGCGGCATGGAAGGATTCTAAGGTGCTCAAGAATAAGGTCAGTTAACTATCAAACAATGTAAGAATGTCCTAAGGAAGGCTTCTATTTGCAATTTTATTTTTCCTTAACAACTTTCATTGTAAAACTTGGTAAGAGAGATTTGCATAAGGCTTATGAATTATTAAAAAAAAATCAATTAGATTAGTTGTGAATTGAAAATAACTTGAAAATAAACTTAAAAGTCTAAAATATAATATGAGCAGACAATTGAAATAGAAGTACGGTCAACCATAGCAACAAGCCAAAAAATTAGTGCCCGAAACTAACCTTTTGGGCTTTGGATGGTCAATCAGCCTAGTATACAGTGGTCGACCACCCAAGTGGTCATATCTCCCTATTTAAAGTTGCAAATGTTTTGGATTTTGGTAGGATTCATGTTGTACCCACATCTAAACTCAATAAGAAAAATAAAGTTCAAATTCAAGTTTGGATCCATCAACATGAGCAAACTTTCAAATTGTGTCCATACATAATTAATAATTGGATTCAAGTTTAGATTCAAGTATTTGAAGTTCAATTTAGTATGTGAATCATCTAGCTAAATATTAATGATTTTCAAAACTAAAAAGCCCCATATCATAATAGTCTGTTATAGATTAAAAGAGTACAATATAGAAAGTGAATAATTGATTTTGAAAATCCAATCACTTTCGAAATAGATTTAAATTTATTTGTATTTTTAGTTCGATTGAAACACATTCAAAATCTAAATGTTGGTTAGGATTTTAGAACTAAAATACCAATTTGCCAATATTAGGGGAACCAATGTGTAACAAAAATACAAATCCAAATATGAAGAAAAAAGTTAATACAAATCATGTAACTAATTTAGTTATATTTCTATATTTATATGTTTTGTGTGTGTGTGTGTGTGTGTGTGTAGAGTTTGTTTTTCAATAATTAGGTACTGGGTTTTCAGATTCAAACATATTGAAATCAAAGTTCAATTCAATAAGAATTTGGATGGTACACATAGAATCCATGTTCAATCTAATAAACTTATTGAAAACTTAATTTAGATCAATATGTGATAATCTGATTGGGTTATCAAGTTTTAGAGTGTCATTTACACCTCTAACTTTACTTTGCAACTAGAGGTCCTAAGTTTAATTCTTGTGTGGTACATCTCCAAAAGTCTAGAAGAAAATCATCCATCGACTCCATTATTCATGTTAAATATAACAATATCTAATTGGTTATATTTTTCTACAAAGATGCATCAAGCTTGAGTAATGCTCTCGAGTCTAATCAAGCTTAATTTGAAACAAATTTTGAGCTTGAACTCCTAGATTAAGCTTGATTTGTCTGTCATTTGTTTGAGCTTAATTTGAGCTCAATCTTGAATTGAATTGAATAGATTCAAGTCAATTTCAAACTTCATTCAAGCTCGAATTAGTTCCTATTTGTTTCCAAGAAAAAATAAATTGCAATAATTAAAGTATCAATACAATCATAATTTATAAATTATTTATATAGTTTACAATATTTATCTTATAATATTAAATGAGAGAGAGAATATATCATTTTATATTTTGTCTATCAAATTTTGTGACTAAAATGGCTTTAGTTACTTTCTTCACAAATTTTTCTAAAAGAAAATGATTAAAAGTTTTATCAACATGATCTCTATTTGTTCCTCAGTTTCTCATTTCTCCCAAGTACCCTAAACCAATTCAGCACTATCTTTTTCTTTCTCAAAAAAAAAAAAAAAAAAAAAAAAAAATCTGTCCACCTCTTTTGACATCTCCAATTGATCGAACTCTTCTTTAAAATTAGAACCAAACAAAATTATTGAAGCCCTTTATTTAATCCACATATTTTCTTTGTCTTATTTTTTAGATTTTTTAAAAAAAAATGTTATTTCTTCATGTGTATTACTCCCATTTATTGATGCAAATGTATACGGGCATTATAGAATCAAGCTGCATCAAGCTGACCCAATTTTAGCTTGCTTGAAATTAGTTTCAAGCTTGTCTTTCTATGTTGAGCTTAATTTGTTCAACTTAAATCGATTCAGCTTTGAGCTTTTCTTAGGTTGAGTTCGAGCTAAGTTGGCCCACTTAATTTGTTAGAGAATCATACATGTTGAGCACATTAGACATAATAGTTCTCTCTTCTACGAGAAATAGACGGAGAGAAAAGAGTGAGACCCACTTATATAATGGTTATGAGATATACATTTTTAAGGATGCATCATTTAAGCATTTAACACTAACCCTCTATTTGCTAACGGGTTGGATGTAACCATTAGGATATGATTCACATATTTTATTGATTAGATTTCATTAAAATAATATATTAATGTAATTGAAAATAATTTTTGGAAACAATCATGGCATAAGTTTTCAATTGCATAGAAATGCACTAATCTAATAAGAATATCAAGATATATGATGAATATTTATGATCATTAAGTAATAAACTTAAACACAACTAAGATTTATTATTTGTTACAGAATTTATGGATCGTACGGTGAGTAGCCGCTGTAAATTTTTTAGAAAAAAGAAAAAAAAACTTTTAACTTAATCTACAACCTTTCATCCATAGAGGAGTGATAAAAAAAAAAAAAAAAAATCATTTGAATAGCACCAACAGGAGTAGGGATGATAAAATAATAATAATAAATAACATTTTTTTTAATAATTTTATTGAGAAATCCTCTCTATCGCCACTTAAGTAGAAGTTGGCGGAAGGAACGATGGGGATTCCTGCAGACCGAATGATGGTGGCAAGGACAAGCTGCAATCCCTCCCCCCAACAAAAATTTAAACGTTAATAATAACTATTCTCTCTTAAATATTTATTTTTTATAAATATTTGAAAATTATAAAAAAAAACTTAGATAGGACTTCGAGGACGCCGAATTCTTTGCCGTGTACCGAAGGGGAATACATGTGTTTGACTGTGGACCACTCACTCCTTCCTTTTTTTTTTTTTTTTTTTAATCACTGTTCTCCATTTTTTTTTTGTTTTCTGTTATTAAAAACAATGACGTAGAGTAAAAACCACGGAGCGTCTGACAAACTGCCACAGCTTCGAAAGGGTCAAAATAGAGAAAATCCAATCTACGCCGTTGGATGCAGCGGTTTGAGAACGGAAAAGAAATATCTGCGGGTTGATTTCCTGCGGGAATCTGATGGTTTCATAAGAATGGTGGTAGGAATTTGGTGCGCTTCTTCTTCTTTGAGCGTGGCAAGATAGAGGAAGAAGGTGGATTGAGACCTGGTTGTTTGGCTCGTAGCAGTTGTTTTCGTTCATGGCATCTTTTATTCTATTTGAATGTTAAGACTTTAAAACTCGTATTGATTAGTTTGTTTCACAGAAAGTAATTTTTAAATAAAAATAAAATATTTAAAAATTAAATTTTTATAAATAAAATATTTAAATTATTATGTTTGATTAATTATAAAAAAATAAATATTTTTTGAGAAAAAAATGAAGCTATCATGGTTTGGTTAAACAGTTTCTTTTTCAAAAAAGTAGTGTAAAATATCAATTATACCCTTTAGTTTTTAAAACTTTTTCTTGCGGTATAATTTTTTTAACTTTTAAGGTTATAAAAAATGATCAAGAAATTAAGATACCAAAATTCTATAACTTTCTAAAGAAACATGCCAAAAAAAAAAAAAATAATAGAAAAAAAAAATATAGAATCAAAAACCAAATTAACATAACAACAACTAATTCTTACCTTGCGTTTCTTTATACGACGGAAAAAAAGGGTATGTTGAAAAGAAAAAGAAAACACGCTGCGATGAGAAAAATAAATCTCATGGTATCGATAAAATTTTATTTTTTATAAAATATAAATTTAAATTACGTGAGAACAGAATATTCTTACGAACGGATTCTAAAAGTATGAACTAAATATTTTAATTTATAAAAAATAAAATTATATATATATATATATATATATATATATATATATATATATATATATATATATATATATATATATATATCGTCAACCAAACAAGCCCCATATGCTTGGATGTTAGAATTTGATGCATATAGAATCCATTTTAAAAAGGTACGGAATAATCAAGCAAACGTGCTAGTGATGGTGTCATCGCTCGTGGAGTAGGTTTGGACCTCTTGGCGGAGAAACAGAACGTGCCGTACGTTAATTCGCCTAACAAAATAAAACCCCTCGTCATCATAGCCATTGCCGTGATGAGAAAGCAACGAAATGAATGAATTTTTTATTTTATTTTATTTTAAAATTGAAAATATGAGATCCCCTCATTGGAAAATAGGAGAAGTATTGAGTTAGCAGTTGTTTATATGGACATCTTGATTAGCTAATAGGAAATAAAAGATCTAATATCGTTTTCAAAGGTCTTTTTTTTTTTTTAGTTTGAGATGTATGACAACTTGTGAATGTAGTTGATGCTAGAGATGCAAATAGTAGAATTGTAGTTTAGAATTGCATGATATAGCAAGGATTAAAGTGCATCTGGTATTACTTTTATTTTTTATTTTTATTTTAAATTAAAATTATAATAACTAAGATAAAAATTTTGGCGCTACTATTTTTAATAATTATTTTTATTATCTTTTAAAAAATAAAAGTAACAAATATTTACTTTTAATATTTTAAAATAAGAAAATTTGTTTAGCACTACTACGGGCACCAACATGCTCTCTTCATTTTTGTCGTTTCAGTTGGTGTAGCTATCATTGCCATCAGCACATTGATACTATTGATATTGTCGTATCTATCACCATTATTACCATGATTGTCCTATTATCTCCTTTACCCCACTATCATCATTGGTGTTGTATAGTCTTTCGCATATCATCACCATTGCTATTGCCGCATTAATCACATCTCTTCCTATCACTGACACCATTGCTGTTTCCACCATCTCTGCTACCACATGATTTTAACACCTTTTCTACAATTATCATATTTATTTTTAAAAATAATTAACTACTAAATATATTTGTATTTTTAAAGATTATAAAACTAAAATTTAATTTATTTTGTTTCAAGAATAGAATATATATATATATATATATGATACCTTAGTGCACAATTCTCCCACCCCATCTTCCTTCTTGGTCCCCCATCTATGGTGACCAGCAAGGTCTAGGTACCACACCGGAGCCTGACCCACTTGCCGGCGAGGACGGGTTCAGGTTGACTTGATTTTTATCGGACCAATTGGTTCTTGACATGTATACACATCGTTTCCAGAGCAGGTTCAAGCTGGTATTGGACAAGGTTTGTGTCAGCGCAAACGCCCATGGGATGCTGATTTTCTAATCCATTCAAAAGCACGCAAACCGTGATAACGAAACAAAACCTAAGGATGATATAATCACATGACCCTATTATATTGGTGCGGTACACATAGGCTGTCCCAAATCATGGGTCCTAGGAGAACGTTTCTCCTCCATGACTAGTTTATCATTAGTACTCTTTATTATTATGAACACTTTGACTTCTCTCTCCCTCTCTCTTTCTTTTTTTTTTTTTTTTTTTTTTTAAAAAAAAAGACAATTTTATGTCAAGTTCTAATAGATAAAAAAATTCCTTCATTTCATCACCATTAAAGGAAAATGCATCTAAATTGCTGAGATTGAACAATTTGCAAATTCTAATTTTTTAAAATTGGTTCAATTGTATGAATAGATAGGCTTCTAAAATAGTTAAATTTGCATTGCAATGAGGCTAATCAAAAATTTCACCCGACTCACATAATTTGACTCAAGATCTAACTATCAAAGAAAAATTATGTCTTGAATCTATCTTGACTAAGGTTTTGAGTACCCAAACATAATGAAGAGACTTAGGATCTAGCCTTGAGTGCAATAGCAGAGATTGGATAGGTGGTGTTGAAAATATCAACAAGATGTTATCAAAAGGGGAGGAAGGCTGAGCATTTGTGAAGTTAAGTGGAGTTCGAAGTGAAGAGACGATGATCGAGTTACATGGGTGGGGAATCATAGTACATAGTATTATTTTATGAAATGATAGCCTAAAAGCTTGAGCTATTGGATGGACAACTATCGAAGTTTACAGACTCATGTAGTATCAATTATTTAGTCGATGTGGGATCATGACTCATGACACCCTCGTTATGAATTGGCTCCATTTTATTCCTTAGAGAAAGGGGGCACAACTCTAGCTTGGATATATCTTGATCCTATTGTTCCTAATGAAGGACCTCCATGATTGATAGGGCTATAATGCGTTAGGTCTAGCTCTAATATTACCTATCACTAATTTATAGTTCAAAAGCTTAAGCTATTAAGTGGAGGACCATCCAAGCCCATAAACGTATGTCACAAGCCCCAAATATAATCTATACAGGACCATGATAATTAACATCTTTGACTAGTGGATGCCAATTAGAGAACATGGGCAAAGTTATTGCTTAAGAGAGGTAGAGGGCTAGGAGAGTGTTTCTATAGTTAATGACATGTCATAAGTAGGCCAAATGATGGCAGACTTAGAGGTGCCTATGAAAAGGACCTCAATCAAGAAAGGCTAATCAAGGTGACCTAAGTATGGATCATGTATCCAAGTGCTAAACAATAGATTAAGCAATGCCAAGAGCAGAGTAAACATATATCTAACATTAGATAATAGGTCTAATATAGGTTGATACTAAGTGTAGGGCGAATATAAACCAAGAGCTAGCACAAATCAAGTGCAAACTAAGTACCAACATATTGAAAAACCCTTAATTAAAGTTGCATAGAGTAAGGATGGGAATCATCAGTGTAGAGGAGTTATATCCAAACCTAATAGCGGATAGATATCAAAAACTAAATATAAGTGTAAAGAATGCTCGAAATTTGGAGAAATAGAAGTAACCATCACTAGATATAGCAGATCTAACATGGCATGAACTTAATAGGGACAATTGTTAAGATAAGACTTTAAGGCTACTAATTAGATATAGCAGATCTAACATGGCATGAACTTAATAGAGGCAATTGTTAAGATAAGACTTTAAGGCTACTAATGTGTAAATATTAGAATTGAGATAGTTGTAGAGGATATTTTTCTATGATTGAGATTGTTGTAGAGGATACTTTTCAATACATCAATCGATAAATATTCTCTTTTTTTTTTTTTTTGTCTAATCTTAGGTTACCATAGTTTCTTAGTAACTTAGTCTTATCTAGTTGCCTTTTTCTTAAAGTAGGCAACATCTTGTAGTGAAAGTTCTTAAAGGCTCAATACTCTAGGACCTACATTACATCCATTATTTTTTGTAAGAAATTAATTGATGGCCCACTTGCGTATTCATCCAATCACTTAATTTCTTGTTCTCTTCTTTACCCACAAAGAGGACATCAAAGATAAATTAGGTGAAATAAATCCTAACTCCTCTGTTAAACCCTATCTCACTCTAAACCTACATTCATATGAACTAATCCTTTTAAAAATTACATTAAAATGTGTATGAGCATGCGTATTCATGCATGCATATTTATAACATAACATAACACAACATAATATAACATAATATAATATATCATAATATAAAATATTATAAAGGTTGGATCGTGTAGTGGAAACCTAGGTTTGACTTGATTACTAAACAAGTAATTAGGCTAGATTGGTTTACCATATAGTCCAAAATTCAATCAAACCCATCAAAATTACATTAAGTCATCCTTTCCCAATGAAAAGTAATGGGTAGCTATTGCTAAAGCATATTATGATGGAGACAAGTGGATTTGGGGTGGGGTTGGATTAAGGAGGAGTGGAGGATCCACTATGCTAAAATCTTTGATGTATTTATAATAAAAAATATAATTACAATTTGAACCCTATAGTTTGAGAGGTTTTTTAATTTAAATCCTGAAATTAGTAAAATATCAAAATTAATCATGAGGTTTGTAAGATATTACATATAAAACTCTTCATTTATTTTGACTTAGACGGCAATACTTCTTAGTATGTGTAATGCATGTAGTAATTATTTTAACTTACCATCACATCTATTCGTATCCCACCAAGTAGTTGGTGCTCGCATTTGTTTGAGTTCTTCATCAAAGCCCTAAAAGGAAGAACCGCCTACATCTATCTAAGAGAGGGGCCGAGAGGACTAAAGATTTGGAGTGACACTAGTTGCTAGAAATTTACTATCCAAGAGAGCATCTAATTTTTTATCAACTGGTAAAATATCCATATTTTCTTTCAATTCCTCTATTTCATTCTCAATAGGAATCGAATAATCCAACCTTCAATATGGAGTATTCTAATTTGTTGAATGCATATTATGGGATTTTTTTTATGTGATTTGGTTAACAATTTGGGATTTCATGCATAATGATGAGATATACCAATTTGGGATTTATTGAATTTAATTTGGTTTCCAATGTATAATGTCCCTTTCAATAAGAATCTATGATAACGAGTTGTGGACCTCTATTGTTTTTTGTTTTGGAGTTTTTTATTGACTGATATGTGATTTTATAGCTTGAAGGTTTTGGTTTCTTTATTTATGGATATGCGGTCTCTCATTATTGTGATATGTAGAACATGATAAGAAATTTGTACTATCAATCATCAATATCTATATTTTAATGGTCCTTTATAGTTGTTGTCCCACATTGTTTTGATTATAAAACATGACAAGGTTTTGATTACAATACATATCTATCAATACTGAGCCGAAGAAAGCATCTAGAGTTCCATGTGCTTTTACCACCAACCGTATATGCATCTCCCCAAACAATGCTTTTTGTTGGGTATCTTTTGCTATTATTTGTTATTATATAATAGTCTGCTCTAAAGAAAACCATGACATTATCTATTATAGACACTATGGAGTGATTATTATTGACTGTTAGTTAGGCTACATTAGAATTTTAACTAAATTTGAGAAATTTAATTAAATTATAGAGTGTTAGTTGATTATTAGTTGGCTGTTATGTTTTGATAAGCATTATTATTTTATTTTGATGCAGAGATAGGGGATCTATACTTAATTTATCCTTATTAATTATGGTGGATTCTTTACTCATAACACAATCAAGAATTATTTTGGAGAAAAGATATATATATGATAATGTTGATGTAGATAAGCTATCTATACTTGAGTTTGAGGTGATCGTGCAAGAATTGGGGATTAAGGACTATGTAGTATTCTATCATAAGGTTTCTAAGAAAAGCATAGCAACAAGCTTGAAATTGTAATGTAATGAGAAGGATGCATTGGATATGTTTGGGTGTTTAAGGAACCATAACTATGATACTATCGAGATTTATGTAGAGCATGCCTTTAGCACTGAACCTTCCTCAATGGATATACCTATAGCATTATTGTTACTCTTTAGTCGTAAGGCTCCTGAATCTCAATAGATAGATCGTGAGTCTACTAAGTGTCCATATGTTGACATTGGTGAGGGGATGCATTTTGATAATGTGGATGATGAACGTCGTAGTGATGGTTTTAATGCAGATGATGAAGAGGGCAATAATTGTGTGAATGAGTCAAGTGGAAGTGATGGTTTAGATGATGTTAAGTATGATGAGAACATTGATACTAATCTATAGGAGGATAGATATAAGAAGAATATAAAGAAAAGATTTAGGCTTAAGGTTGGTAACAACCCATAAAAGGATTCAACATCAAAGGAGCTTATCACTCTCATTTCTTATAATGAAGAGCATGATATTGAAGGGCCCCATTATTTCCTTGAGTTTAGGCCAAAAATAGATATAGGGAAGGTGTAGTTGATATTAGGGATGTTGTTGTGCAAACGAGTTCAAGGATGTAATTAGAAGATATACTATCAATGGTGGCCATAAGATAAGATTTACTAAGAGTAAGAAATGAAAAATCCAAATAGAGTGTGCAAAAGGTTGTGAGTAGAAGGCTTATACTTCTAGAGTGATTAGTGAAGATACACTATAGCTTAAAATATTGATTCCTACTCACAATTGTGTAAAAACACATTCCAATAGGTTTGTGACATCCATATAGATTGTCAAAAAATTTCTAAAAAAAATTTAGGATCACTTCTTGGAAGCAAAGAGAGATTAACAATGGAGTGAGGTATGATTATGCTATTGGAGTCACCAAAATGTAATGCTCTAGAATAAAGCAAAAAGTAATAGATGAGATAGTGGAGAGTTTGGCTTAGTAGGATTCTAAGTTATGGGATTACTGTGTAGAGCTAAGGAAAATAAATAAGGGTATACATATAGTAATTCAAGTTGATAGGTCATCTTTAACTATAGAGCCAAGGTTTCAAAGAATGTATATATGCTTGGGGCCTCTAAAAAAAGGATTTTTAAATAGTTGCAGAGGTTTTGATGGTTGTCATCTTAAAGGCCATGTGAAGGGCCAGCTTTTGGCTATTGTTGGATATGATAGTAATAATAGGATGTATCCTTTTGCATATGCTATTGTGGAGCTTGAATGCAAGGATAGTTAGACTTATTTTTCATAAACTTGCTAGAAAACACTGGTCCCACTAACATATATGGATGAACTTTTATAAGTAATCAATAAAAGGTAATCCACTAACTTTTTTAAAATATTATTTTAAATCTAAATTATTGCATAATATAAATGATAACATCTTAATTTATGTATACTACAAGGATCAATTCGAAGCTTTATTATAGTTTGCTTTAGGGTGCATCATAAATTCTATTTAAGGCATTTATATGCAAACTTCAAAAAGAAATTTAAGGAGAAGTGCCTAAAAGATAGAATATGGGCAACAGTTACGGCAACCACTTATGGTAAGCGAAAAAAGAATATGAAAATGATAAAGCCACAGAACATAAGGGCATATATTTGGTTGATGGTTTTAGATAAAGCTCATTGAAGAAAACATGCATTGAGGGTGTCCAAGAGGTTCTTAAGTAAGCCCTTCTCCCACGGATACATCGTTTGGTATCCACCAAATCATTGCTTTTCACCATGCCCTCTCCAACCAAATGTTGCAATGTCTCAACTCTAAACGGATCAAGTTCTCAACCGAACAGGTAATAGTGACTTTAGGGCAAAACATAAAAATACGCTCTTCTCTCAGCTCAACCCAGATAGATAATGGCTCCCCTTTTACCACCTAAACAATTAATACGTGCGTTACACGTACTAATAAAGTAGCATCATCTAAGTCCAGTAGATAAAGGTTTTTATGTAACATCTTATAAATGTTATGGTTCATTTTGATATTTTACTAATTTTAAGGTTTAAGTGGTAAAACCCCCAAAACTATAAGGTCTAGATTGTAATTAACCCTGATTAAAAAAAGCAAAAGTAGAAAAGAGATATAAGGTGGAAGTGAAAAGTAATAGATATTTATGGAGTTGGAAAAAAATATAAAACATAACCAGAGTATCAACTAGGAATTAGCATTATAGGTCTCTATTTCCTAAACATATTCTTGGTTGAAGTCAACACTGATGAGTCAAAAGGGTTACTAGACTGCTGCTTGGAATCATCATTGATAGAGCTCGAATCAAATTGGTTGGACCCAAATGCTAACAGGATGATGATGGGGATGACAATTTGAAAATGAGGATAACGGTGACACCAAGGGAGAGAGCTTAGATGATCTGAAAAGATGCCTGGAGCAACAGAGAAAGAGAGTGAGAGGTGTCGATAGCTTCCTAGTAGAAGTCTTCTAGTGCTCAACTTAGTGGGGAGTCGAGAGAGATGATAATGATGGCCAAAGGCAAACTTTGTAATCTCTTTGTATTCGAAGGAGAAGAGGGTTTTTGAAAATAGAGGAGAGAGGGAGCTTAGATTATGAAGTTCGAAATGGTTAAGAGTTAACAGTTGTAATGGAGTCCTTGACTTTTTCTGTAGCTTAGGATAAATAATGAAAGAATGGATGAGAGATAACGGGTGAAGATTTTAGTTGTGCATGAAATGAATAATTGGCTCGATAGTGTTCCGACGGAGAGAGAGTGGTTGAGACACCGGCCGAGAGAAACTAAATTAATAAAATATCATCATCTTCAGCCCTTCTTTTTTTTTTTTCTCTTCTCCTCTAATATTTTTCATCGTATTGCCCACATATTGTTGAACTTGCTTGGTTCTACAAATAACACATTTGGCCTACATATATCCAAGAAAACAAACTTAATGATCGACCACATAAAATTATTACTAAATTAAATTATTAAATTCAAGGTGATGAATTGTAAAAATTTCAGTACATTAGTTTTGGGTCAGTTTAGATTGCCTTGTGGTTCTAATTGGGATACTTCATGGTCTATTGTCAAATTAGTAGTTGATCTGGCTATTATATTTTGGTTCCTATCTAATCCAAGTAACCTCATTTTAGATTGGTCTCATATTATAAGGGAGTCAGAGTAATTCACTTGTAATGCATTTTTCCTTCTTATACTTTATAATCTCATCCTGGTGTACTTTCATGTCTTCCTCGCTATGTTGGTCCCAATAAACCATTACCTTCCACTACCACATTCTCTCTTCCATCCATTCATTCCAATGCTTCATATATATATATATATATATATATATATATATAATTACAATATTAACATCATTAACCTCGAGCTTCTGCAATAACGTAACGATAAGTATGAAAAATCCAAGCGAAATAACCGTCGAAGACGTAGCTATCAGTACTCTTGTTTCTACTTCATTGATATATACAAAGTAGAGTCATCACGTGAAATAGCCAAAAGAGACGATGGGAGATTGGACTCAATATCATTCATAGTTTCATACTAGAGGGAGAGTCAGAGTCCTGACGAAGCGACAAGTGCGTAACAAATTATATATGACTTTCAAATAGGAGCCAGAGATACTCAGACAGCTTTTGAAGGCTAAATTTGTAATTTTAGAGTGAATGAATTTACTTTCTTTCGTGTTTTACTCTGTAATAAATTAATTTATCCTATGTGGTAGGATAAATTAATTTATTCCTGGATTAGGTTATTGATTTGAAAGGCCAAAAAGTTATCCACCAACTCTTGAGAAATACTTATTTTGTCATTTTGGAAAAGCTTATGTGATTAGATATTCTATTAAGGGGCTTTTTGGTCCATGTATTGTAAGATTGCATCCTAGCATCATATTATCAGACATAGGATTTCTAAAATTTAAATACTTGAGCATATAGGATACCCATATTTAGTTCACACAATAATCTTCTTGCAGATTGCTGATTATTTCGTATTAATATATTTAGTTGATAAGCCAAATTACCAAAAATTCAGATGAAAAGCATGTTAAATTTCAAAAATACCACTATTTTCTAAATTAAAAAAACTAAAGCAAAGCAATATTTTTAAATATAATAATTATATATTATATAAATATATAATAATTAATTATATTATTTTTATACAATATGATATAAATTATTACTAATAATATTAATAATCATATATATAATAATTAATATACAATATTATCATAACAATAACTATATAAATTTGTTATATTAATAAAAATATTAATATATTTATAATATAAATATATATTATATTCATAATATATACTATTTATTATATTATAAAATAATTTTAAAATAAAATAATATTGTAATATTTATTATAATAATAATAATTTAATAATATTATTAAATTATATTAATTATATTATAATTTATTATTATATATTATATTATACATGCTAAATTATATTAATATATTAGTATAAAAATACTTTAATTATAATAATCATAAATATATAATTATAATTATATTTAAATAATTAATTATTATATATAATTTAGCATAATATTTTTTTATTAGTTATATTAATATGTAATAAGAAATTAATAAAAATTTTAATATAATATATTATATTAAAATTTCTTCTCTCATGAATGATGTTTTATTTTGAGGAGTAATTTTTTTTAAAAAAAGTAAATCAAAGATTTCCGTCTACCATCGATTTGAGATTACCTAACCCTGGTGGGAATCATATTATCATAATTTGTGATAATCTAATTTTCAAAGCAAAATTAAATGCCTATCAATTTTTTTAGATATATTAAATTAAATGCAGTAATATGATATTGTCATCAAAAGATTGTTGAGAATCTTGAAAGATTTTGTAACTAAACGTTCCTAAGTATTTAGCTAAAAAGGATCAATGAAGTGGATAAATTATATATCTACCCTCTCTTATTCCTCTTTCAAATGCAACCCTAAGAAGATATCACATAGCTAAGCCACCATAGTTGAGCAAGTATTTCTTTTTCTTCCCTTTACACTTTGGATTTTCTTTATATTTTTTTTTTGCAAAAAAGATTTGTCTATTTTAAAATCATATATAAAATTGAAGACAATTATTGGCATGTATATATATTTCTCCTCTTTTTCTAACACTAGTCTTTCTATTAAAATTTTTGGCTAATGACATTGATAAAAAAAAAATTAAGTACCAAATGACTTATTATTCTTTTATATCAATACCTCAAAAGAAAAAATGAGACTCTATTGCAGATATATATGGTTGAAAATTTTCTTAGGAAATGGACATGAAAAAATGGTATAATAATCTGATACTTCAATTTCTTAATTATAAACGCCATCAACGAAATTTTAATTGGAGATGTACTACTATGATAATAAGAGGTGATATATGAAGGATAAATATAGAAAAATATTTAATCGAAGAACACATATGTAAAAAATCTATTTCTTTTTTGAAAGCCTAATAGAGTATTAGAGCAAGGGTGTAATCAAACTAGTTATTTCTTATATCAATGCAAGTGATTCAACCAGGGATATAATGTCATTTTTATTTCACGATCCTGATAGGTTTGACCAACCCTTGGAAATAATAGTTTGTAGAATATGTCTGTCTGACTAAAGTGTAATCACTTAAAAGTGTTGAAGGAAAATATAAAATTAGCATATTCCTCTTTACTAGCTTACTTGTCACCCAAATTTAATTCATTTTTATTATGCTATGCTCCAAAATTATCTATAAGATATGTTTGGTGAGAGAGATTAATATTTTTTTATTTTGTAAAATAAATTATGAAATTATATTGCCTTTTAGGTGTTCTATAGAGATAACGGAATTATTATTATTATTGTTGTTGTTGTTGTTGTTGTTGTTATTATTAGCACTACTACGTCATTGTATTTATTCTATCTTTTATATTTTAAAATTTTTATTATTGTAAATATTTTTTTAATTTTTTATAATATAATAGAGTAATGGACTTATTGGTTGACTTGCGATTGAACTACTTAACTATGGCCTCAACACCAATGTAGGCCAGTGTCCAGAATAGATTTTAGAACACTTAACATAAATATAACTCTATTTTATAAATATGAAAAAAAAAGTAACTGTTTTCATAAAATATCATAATGACAACAGCAATGTACAAAATAAACTAACATAATGCCTCTTGGAATAAAGCACAACTTAGTTTAAAAAAAAAAAAAAAAAAAGTTGAGCTTCTTTCAAGTGTGTGGATCTCTAAATACCATCCCCAAACTCTTTGATGGAGACCATTTCTGAGGAAGAGAATAAATTGAAAAAACAACAGACTATAGCTCATACAATAGGATATTGTTATTATTTCCTACTAGAATATTATAGCTAAGAGGGAAGGCATCGAAATAATTATAATAAGATTGATTTATGATAACACGATTCCATTGGTTGAACTGATGGCAGCATAGGAGTCTTAACTTATACCATCATCATTTTGAGAACACCTAATATAATTCTGGAGGGGACTCAAAAAGTGTGGTAATTTATTGGATATCAAAGCAAGCAGACCTAATGATTCTCACCCACAGCTTCTGGACGTCTGGTGGCTCACCGCTTCCCTCATTGTGCCGAATGGTAACTTGGGATTCTATTTCATCTGCTCCAATACATCTCTAAGACATTTTGATTTTTGATTGGAGTGGTTGCATTGTAGGCAGTCATTTTGTCAAGAATGAAAAATGATGCCATCAAAGTTAATTTTACATCGGCAAAACATGCTCGTCCTCAAACCTTTACCCAAAATGCATTTGGCCTCCAAACTTGCAAAGATTGAGCTGCCATTCTGACCAAACTACCGTGCACATTGAACTCTTGGAATTGGGCATCATGACATGGCCGAGCAGATCAACATGAATGTCCCTTTAAGGAAGGGGAGTCCTAATTAAGGTAGGCTTCCATTAAGCACACTGACATATTCAAGATCTTCTCCATCCAATGTGCAGACTAATTAGAATAGGAGTCTACTATCCGATTTGCAAAGAACTCCTCCATTGCTGCTGTCTTATTCAAGGATTAAGTTTATCAAAGCCATCCTCTAATAAAAGGCTGCTTTTAGAAGATTCTCTTAAATACCTATAACAATGGTTCTAAACCTCCAAATAAACAAAGTTGAAGTCCTAACACTTAAGCCTGAATTAGTCATCATTAGAGCTCTAGGTTTTTACATTAAACATTAACTGACTTGTGCATCAAAAGGTTTACTTAGAGATCGTTTCTGAGCTTCTTAATACTCTTTATTTTTTTTTTTTGCTTCTCTTACGGACGATCATTGGTCCATTCGAAGAAGTGCTCTATTCGAGTAAGCTTTAATTGGATTCCTTAGTTGATAATATAAAGATCAATTTTGGATATCAATTGTTACCATTCAATCTATCATATTTTAAGAATGTTACATTCAAGATATTATATTTCTGACATATCACTTTATCAACTTATCCGCATATTCATGTCAGGTTAACATATCAGGTATTTTATTAATTTTTAAAGAATAGTTAAGAATATAATATTTTTAAAATACAAGAAGCTAAAGCGTACCGATTGAAAGTTTAAGGATCAAAATAAATATTGAGAGAAAGTTTGAAATTCAAAACTATATTCTAGCCTTTATACCTTCTGTAAGACACAACTAATGTGGTGCAGCATGCCGTCATCGATTCATCACCCTGAGGCAAAAAATTAAAGAAAAAAAATCTAATATTCCATGGCCAAAGGACGATTAACAAATTGCTTATTAATATTTTTACAATTTAGGTTGTCACCTAAATTGACAAATTACTTATTAATATTATCCTATGGCCAACCATGCACCTCCCACGTCGCTCCGCCTGCAACTTAAAATACCCAAGCTCAACCCTGCTAACGTTAGTTGCATGCACGTGTGATGGAGATGGAGTCCTGCTCAGATTAAGCCAGTATTCCGGTCACCTCCCCACGGGTGGCGGTGAGCTTACACCCTTCACGCACTTGTGGGTGTAAATGGCAGTCCGAAAGCGAGGGCACCAGGGCACCAGCTCCATTAACGTAGAGCAACAGCACCATGAACACGCAATGAAGCGATCCTCCCCTACCCCCCGTATATAATTGCATCTGGTGAATTGATCAAAAGAACCATCAATTCCTTAACCCAAAGGCACGGGACGCGTGGGTCCGTAAGGGAGGGAGAGAGAGAGAGGGGAGGTCACGGGTCGGGTGATGGGAGTACGGAGGAGGTGCAGGCACCGCAGGGAGAGGGGGGGGGGGGGGCTGGCCGGCGGGAGAGAAGGATGGTCACATTATATACCATCAAAAGAGCCCCCACCACCCTCTCGAGTGCATGCAGGGAATAATAATTAACACCACACCCCCTTCCCCCATCATTATTATACTGGCTGTGTCCCTTTGAAAGCAGATTCTGAAGGCTTTGAATGGGAATTTTTTTCTCTCATTCCACGTACAAAGGCATCATTTCTCTCCTGATCCATCAGTACCAGCGCTTGTCTGGTGGCCAACATCAAAGTAGCCTTCCGGAGGCCCCCTTCATTCGTTGAGCCAGGTTGGATTGCCTCTCTTTAGACAAGAGAACGTTAGCTGGTCCAGCCTCTAGTTGACTGACCTAAATGTACCAGCTGCTCGGTATACCTACCTATTCCTTAGCAGGGAGGTTTGGGGCACAAGATTGGTTCTCAAGTTTGTTCAAATTGATTTCAAGGTCCGAATCTGGATGACAAAATGTGGTAAGGGACTCTAGGGATGGTCATCATATAACCAACGCAAACCAATCAATGTCTCGATGATAACCATTATGGCTGTTTCAATGTCTCGATGATTACCATCATGACTGTTTCACCTGCCATTATTTGCGAGCATCTTCTTGATCGCATTCTAGTGTTTTCATCGCTAAAGGTCTCGCCCGCCTCTGTTCCATCGGTCGGTTTCACATCTCGGCAGACTTGTACCATTGAGCTTGCAAGCCAAATCAATGCTTGAAACCTATCTTCGCACACCTCTGTTACTCTTTGAGAGGCATCTGCCCTTGATAAACTACCCATCACATTAGTGTCTCCCTATGATGATCGGTGTGGCGGTTAGGCATTCTTATACCTATCCCACACCACATTCGATTAAGGTGCTACGTTTTTTTGTTCCACTCTTATAATAGCTGTTGAAAATTTTCAAAGGAAAATTTTAAGGATCAGTTAGGTAGGTAGACATCTCATGTGAGGAAAATTTATTCAACCGTCACAGAAAACATATCATGAATCTCAATATGGTCTTATTATTTTTGTAAGACGTCAAGAAATATCTAGGGTTATTATAAAGTAAAAAAGATTT
Organism: Metroxylon sagu; assembly: GCA_017589505.3. NCBI lineage: Eukaryota > Viridiplantae > Streptophyta > Magnoliopsida > Arecales > Arecaceae > Metroxylon > Metroxylon sagu. The sequence continues at coordinate 280,263 of JACVBY030000634.1, read as the reverse complement.
GCCTGCATGTTTTTCTTGGGATGGCAATGTCCCAATGCTGCCCTACTCCACACTGTTGCACTAAATTCCGCGAGGGAGTTCAACAACCCCACCACTGCATTGTACAAAAATAATAATAATAATAATAATAATTTATTGCTTTGGCAATTGCCATGCAAGAGACCCAAGGAAAAAACACCAGTTCCCAGCCTGACCATTCACATGGGTACATGCGACTTCCACTACATTGAAGAACTTTCATAGCATGTACGTAATTAGGTGATTGATGGTCAAGGAGGTGCCTTGGGCCAATAAGAATTTCCCTACCGATTATGAAGTGATGACTCCAGAGGCGTTCTGGAACACTAGGGGGAAAAAATCAACAGAAGTGATAAAAAGTCAGAGATTGATGAATTACAGCATTCCAAATAGGAATTTGGAGATCCACCTCAAGCGATGGAAGGTCCTTCAATTCATTGTAAACCCTAATATCAACCGCAAACCATACCAATGAGTCATGTTCGAACTCTGTACAGTCATTTTCTCCTTCAAGCCCAGCCTGGAAGCCATTTCCATCAGACCCCTTAGAGAAACTTCTAAAGGTCAGAGAAGACCATTCCTGTAAAAATATTCCCCTCCATGTGACTAGACCCACTCCGGGCCGTGCAAACGAAAAGTCAGTCCAGAAGGAACGAACCATGGAACAGGTCCAAACTTCTACAGCTGAAGACCCTCATGCGTCGTGGTACAGGCCCCAAGTACCGATCATAAAGTTTGTTGACCCGAACAACTTTGATAAGGCAACACGGCTGGGACCATTGCAGATTTAAGTGCAAAGAGTCAAAATAGATGACAAGTTAAACTGATTGCAGAGAAAAAAGATGTTTCACCTCCCTCTTAAGGTCGAAGCCAATTAGTCATAACCCTCAATATCATTGATGGCTGCCTTGCAGTGGGCACAAAATCCAGTTCCATTATTTTTGTACTGTCTCGTAGGATGATGCTAATAATGTTAACACAATGTAGACATAATTTTCTTATTTCAATAGCTTGAACATTGCTTGCACAAGGATAAAATAGAAAAGGAAATTAACACAGCTCAGGTTTTATCAGATTCCAAATGGCAGTCCTGATGAAACAAACAGAGTTTTTGTTCATGGACATGTTGTTGCTGAAATCGAATGTGCCCGTCTCTCCTATGGAATCCCCACTTCCCTGTTGAACAGAAAAAGTTTCACAAATAAATATATAAAGCATAGAATGTGCAGAGAGATGGGCATATTATCTAAGGTAAAAACAAAAATCTACAATTCCAATTTAAAATAAAAAAAATTGTTAAACTCATGAATTAAGGGAAGTTAATCTTGTGACCCAAAACCATGACACATCACCAAGGCAACATATGTCGAACACTGAAGGTATAAGCTATCTATTGTACAACAGCAGTCCAGCTTCTACCATCATAAACCCATATAATATAGGATTGCTAATGAAGCAAACATCATCTCCAACTACTTGGTATTTATTATATGCTACCACTCAAGTTATCACAATTGGATTACCTTTATGGTGAAATTATTTGTGAAAAAAGGAGTTGGGTTTTAAGAGTTAATTGCAAGAAAGCAAATGTATTTCTTGTCTCCAGAAATTCCAAAAAATCCTTCAGTTTTCAAAAGCTAAAATGCCTGACACTGGCTTGCTAATCTTATGTGCCCAAGGCTTATCAGTGATAAATAAGTAATTTGTCCATCGACAGAAAAATTACAAAAATGAACCTTCCAAATGGTTTCACATGGGAATAAACATATTAAAAATCTTATGATCCAAGGGATTACATTGCCCATACTATGGATCTAGATCATAAGATCCTAGTAGATGCCAACCCAAGGATGATATCCAGATCACTAAGGACCATTTAATTTGGAATTAAGAATCTCAGAGCAATGTTCAAGAGCACAGTACTGAAAGGCCAATTTCTTGATAATTTGATGCTAATTTATATATCACCATGTCTTAACTAACTGTTCATTCCCATCCCCTCCCCCCCTCCAACCTCATTGCATGGATGCTAGCTTTCAGACAATTTATCTTGATAGATAATATGCAGCCAGAATATATATTTCGTATGAAATAGCATGCTCAAACTGTCCTGATCCATTCTTATATAAACAAATACTTTGCTTATCAAGTACCTCTCAATTATAAAAATGGGAAAGAGTAACATTAACTGCTGATATACTTCTAGATACATCGAAATTGCGTCACTAACTGGCATGAGTACTCTCATAATGAAATCATTTACAAAAACTACATTAGTACAACCTATGAACTGAGAATGCATCTTGAGCATGATCCTATTGCAAAATAAAGCATGGCATCCAAATTATTCAATTTATCAGATGATAGCCTACAGAAACAACCAAGAAAACTGAAAATGTTTCACAATTGTCCTTTTCTGCATAAATTTCAGGAAGCCAATCAAGTTGCTGATTTTTCTCTCTCTTTCCTTCCTCTCTTTTTCTTCTTCCCTTGTTTCCTTCCTCTGTTAATCTTCTTCCACTATATCTTCTATTCCTCTTACCCTTCTACTAATGTTTCATAATCTCTCCTATCAACCTATATACCTTTAAATTCTCTCCTGTGACAAACTATAGTTGCAACACTGCGGACTACAGCTGCTAACTGATATGAGAATCAAGTCTGATTAAAACCACTGCCTGTCTGTTTACGTTTTGGGATCACTTGGAAGTTGTTTAACAACATTTGTTGCATCATAAATCAATTGGTGATAAAAATTAGGATCAAATCGCATCTTAATTGAAACAACAGTTGTTTAATCTTGTGTGCTTTCCAAACATTATGTGGAGTTGCATCAGCTAGGTACCCAAGCCAACTTATCCAGCTTTCTGCAATCGAGTGGAAACACTTGAAAATAATGGAGGGATGAGTCAAACATGATTGAGAACAAGTTATAAGATCATGAATCTGTGTTCAACCTATTTAAGAAGACGATGGATGATTTCAAGGAGGGGATTGCTTTGATAGTGGAGTCCATTATAGGAAAACCATCAAACTGAGGGGAAGGTTCCACATCAGCAATTCCCCAGGTTCCACCAAGATCTGTGTAGGTAACAAATCCACTTTGACAGCAGATTACTGAAATGGATCCTAAGTACTGTTTTCCAAACTGAACCGAACCAGTCAGTTCGATCCAAACCGAACCGACCAGTTAGCGGTTCATTTTGCTACGTTGGTTCAGTTTCACTGAAAAGCCATAAAAACACCATGAAAAAACTAAACCAAAACTGAAAAACCATGAAATATTTTTAAAAAAATTGGAAAAAGGGTGGTATGCTGCTGGTTCAGTTTGGTTTGCCCCCGAACCGAGCCAAAAGAGTCCAACACTAATTTGGTACCAATTCACGGTTCTGCAAACCTTGATCCTAGGAAAAAATTATTAAGTTGTATTGCACAGCTTCTTGTACCCAAGTTTTATTTTTTGCTGTGAGAAATAACAGCTTCTTGCACAGAAGATTTCTGCTGCTAGCTGACATAAAAATCATCTGTGATTAAAGGTATTCCATATCCCTTTACATGGAATTAAAAAATAGAATTACTGATACAAAAGATCCAGATTGAATCAGATCTGAAGTTGAAATTACAGCTGTTTAATTCTCATGTAGCCTCCAAAAGTTAACAGGAACCACATTTGAAATTCAATTTTGCTGGGATACGTGGTACACCAGCATGTGCACAAAATGACATGAGAATTTATCTTTTAAGTAAAATTTCTCCCAATCCATTAATGTCTGTGCGATAAACTTCTTTATGCTGATCATATCGGCATGACAAAACATGCCTTCAGGTGTCAGGAGAATTATTTTCATTGGCCTGGATTTGGGATTTGAAGAACAATTGGAGGTGCATGATAAAAGAAAGGGAAAAGAAGAAGATAACAAGTTTTTGGATGAACTGAATAAGAGAGCATCCATGTAACTTTGTTAGTCTAAAAGATCTTATTTATCTTCTTGAAGACTAATTGGTAAGGCTGATGTATTTAGAATAATGTTAATACACTTGCTCAAGCATATTAGCACTTGCAAGGTTGGTCCTGAATGAATGATAGGAGGTCCAACATGGATAATCTAAGCTATTAAATATGATCTATCATCTCTAAATTGTTTGATAGAAGATCACTTGATTTAGAGGCTCCTAGCCTACGAACTTAGTGATAGTTTAGTCAGTTCAAATAATATGAAACAATGCACTTTTTTTTTTTTTTAAACAAACAATGCACATGTTTTGACCACTGGATACATAGGCTAGAGATTTCCAATTCACATGATTTTTTAACGGCAAGTAGTTTAGACATGGTAGAATATATCCATTGGCTCAGCTCATCGATGTCGGACCTCCCATCATCATATTAGGACCAACCTCCCAGGAACTAATGCACTTGCATGAGTGTATTAACATTACTCATTTAGAACAATGCTAATATACTTATGCAAAAATATTTACCCCTTTCATCTTCACAAGTAATTACGCCTTTTATCTTCAATTTCCCAAAGAATAGTCTTTTGGATCTCCAAACAACAAGAAATTCTCCCAACATACTAGTTGTCATCACAAACATGATTTTGAACTTGTGCATTATTTTATGGACATGGCCCAACAAAATCTTTGTTCTCTTTTTGGTTAAAATTTGATTATTGCATATTACATTGAAATAGACAAAAGCAACAAAAAAATGCAAAAAGCATGAAAAATCAAGAAATTCAGAAAACCAATCCATGAAAACATTGCATCCAATGGAGCTGCTTACCCTCTTTTTCCACAGAAAAATAAATTATCAGTTTAACAATCTTACTTATAGAATAATGGGTTTAAAGTCTTCCTAAACTGAAATAGAGCATCAGGAAGAATTATGGAGTCAATTAAGTCAGATTGACAATTATTATTCCCATTAGGTTTGAGGAAGAAAATTGATAGCAATTAGAATTTGCACTAATGAAGCACCACCTTCGATGGGTTTGGACTCTTCTTTAGGATTTCAGCATGCACATTTCTTTCATGTTAAAGTTCTACACACACATTGCCTTCTTCATGTAGAAATTCTACCTAATAATCCCATTCTCTTTGTAAATTTGTTTCTCTATTCAAGAGTCAATGACCTGTGAATTTCTATTTAGCAAGTTTCATGAAACTCTGATCAACAAAAGAATTTTGAAATGTTTCAAAATCCTATTTGGTTATAATATTTCTTAAGGTGCTTTGATTTCACTATTGTTGACTTTCCTTAAGAGTAAGCAAGGCATGGTATCATCTAGATAATTTAAATGTCGGTCAGTATGGTACAATATGTATCATAGCACTATCTTACCAGCAAGTTGAACTAACACAATACTAGCTGCATACCAATACCTGGCATCCTATAGTTCCATTACATGCAAATCATTGGTACAGCACTGCAAAGCATGTATCAAGCCAGTGCTAGGCCAAAAAGTGGTACTTCCATCTTTGGTCTAGATGTGTCTCCACAAGAGGCCACCTACCCAGAACCCTAACTTTGATTGTTCTTGGAGTTAAACAAGTTTAATGTCTTCTTTGGTTGTACTGAGTAGAGTGCTAGGATTACAGTAAGAAGTTCATAAAAAGGATATATTATTTTTATCATATTAACTTTTGATTCTAAAACCATCCATGTATAAACATTCCATGCCTGGACTTCCTTAAAGTATTCCTGGTAGCCATGACAACTCTATCCAAGAACACAGAAATGCTGATGATAATTTAAAATATCCTAAGGAGCTTAGGCTGGAACAATGAACTAACCAGATGGAGGTGCACCACAATCAAAAGAATATACAGGAGAGTCATAGAAGCCTCCTATCTAATGCCATGGAATATTGAGATCTCTTGAATCTATGGATTTGAATTTCTTCCTAGGAATTTGTGTGGTAGGTGAAGTTTCAGGTTTTTAAGAAGATGGGATTTTTTACATAGATTTGTGCTTTCCATACTTTGTCTTCTACTTCTTGTAGACTTGGAGTATGGTACAATAGGGGCAAGCAAGATTAAGGTGAGGGGAAGGTGGATGGTGAGATTTTGGAAAAACAACTTAAGTGTGAGAAAGGGTCGATTGACCATTTAGTATAATTGCTATGCTTAGTGTCTGACTCGTTAGTTTTTTCTTTAGAGTTTAGGGTTGAGATTTAAAAAAAAAATAGACTAACCCCTACTATGAACTTAGTAACATATAAATTAATAACCAACTTATTGCTTCGTATTGTCGAGATCCCAAGAAACAGTCATTACATGGGTGGATCGATCATATAGTTGTAGCAACTGAAATTTTTTCCATAAAAAAGAAATCTGATTATGGGTTGTGAAGCAAAAATAAAGGGATGTGGATAAATGGAAGGATGATAGAAGGAGAGAACAAAAATATCAATGATATATGAGACCAATATGTATGGTTTATGAATCACCTCATAAAAGGCAGCCCATGGATAAAGCACAGATGATATGGAGGGGGGGTAAAGTTCCAAAGGAGTCAAAAGGAGATGCAGGGCATGGACAGAGATTTAACAGCAATGGCAAGTCAACAAACCAGAAACACCATGGCAAGGTGGCAATCAACTAAAAATAGTTAATGCAAAAAAAAAAAGTATAAGGGTTGAGGAATCCCCAGATGTTAATGGATTAGGACCAAAGAGGGTAAGTGGGAAACTGAAGACTCAGAGGGGAAACATGATCATAATAAGAGAGAGTAGACAAATCATCTTAAAATAGGACGTTACAAAACACAAATCTATGACCTATCACCCCCTAATCTTTCAAACAGATTCCAGTAACCCATAGTTACAGAGATAATAGTTAATAAATAAAGTAGAGTGGCAAAGAGAAAAACCAATCATTTTGATGACACATTCCAATAAGTGAGGTTGCATTACATACATACATACATACATATACATATATATGTATATATGTATATATACATACATACATACATACATATATATATATATATATATATATATATAAAGAGAGAGAGAGAGTTGGATTTGGCTACACTCGTATATAACTAAGCCCCAAATCCGATCGCCTTTTCCTTCTTTAGATTCATACGGATCTCGAAGCCACCCCACCTCTTCCACCTTTAGAATCCGTGATCTGTGTGGATCTAAGAGTGGAGAGGGCAACTGAATCTGAGCTTGGTTAATATATATAAAGAGAGGGAGAGCTAGACTTCGCTACATTCAAATGTAACCAAGCCTAGATCCAGTCACCTCCCCCACCCTTGGATCCACACAGTTCACTGATTCAAAAATGGAAGAGGTGGAAAAGGTTGGATGGCTTTGGGATCCGTGTGGATCCAAGGGTGGAGAAGGTGATCAGATTATGAGTTTCGCTACATTCGAATGTAGCCAAGTCTATATATATAAAGGTTATACCTATTCCAATGAGTTAACTTGGTAAATCTCTTCATCAATTTTCAAGCTAAACTAAAGTCAACAATAAACAAAAAAAAAAAAAAAAAAAAAACCTTAAGGTGTTTATACAAAGTTAATACCATGATAAAACTCACATCTGCACTAATTTTTTTTGCAAAGAAAAATCAATTTCATTATATTGCTTAAAGCTAATGACTATAATATAATTGTATATCATTAACATATGATTTATAGTAGAAAACATTATAACATTAGCATTGTAGAGCAAAGTTTTAAGTCCCGATGAGACATCTCGTGAGGCACCGAGATAGATTGCTGTCCCAAGTGTCAGACTAGGTCGTTGTCCCATTATTATCCCAATGTCCTAATCAGAACATCTTGGGACATCCTCTGACCCCAATGTCAAAACGTGATGGGACAGCGACACATCCCGTTCCATGAAAAAACCAGAATGACCCTATTCTATGTGATTTAAAACCTTATTGCAGAGTAAAATAAGAGATCACTTCAAGCTTTCTTTTCAATTAAAAAAATCCAGTTAGTTTTGCAACAGGCATGATCGACCTGATTTTCTAGACATCTTTTCCTTCATACTTGAATTACATCGATTAGTGTAATCTATTATTAAAGTCGCTAGCCATAGATCAAAATTTGAGTCTTTAAGGGGTTTATAGAATTTTTACTTCATATGTTATTTTCTTGGGCCTAACCTGTGATGACTAAATACAGTTTCAATTGATCCCCAAGCATTAGTGTAGCAAATGTTGGAATGCCTATCTGCATTTGTAAGTCGAACATTGAAGAAAGGTTGAGTTCAGAAAATGATGAAGGAGTGATGGAAAATTACAATCATAAGCAGTGAAAAGCAGTTTGGGCTCCATTTGAATGTAATAGGTAGACATAGGCAGTCCTGAATAAAGTTCTGAGAGAGAATTAGATAGGCTTGGATTAAAGGAGGACTTAGTCCTTGAGTGAAATCTATGGAAGTAAATGTTTCATTTGGTGATTTCAAACAGGTAGAATAAAGCTTCTCAATTATGGTTAACTAGTAATAAAGATTAAGCAATCAATAAGCTAACACAAACCATGAACATGTATTAAAGAAAGTGCAGAGTGAGCGCAAGCACACACGCATGCAAGAGAGGGGTTTTCTTTTCTTTTCGGGGGGGGGGGGGTGGGGGTGGGGGGAGGGAGATAAACAATTTCAATTATGCAAAATTTTAGGGGAAAAAAAATGTATGCATGTTTTATATTTTCTATACATATACACTTAGAGAGAACCAAGGGGAAGCCTTGTTTCCAGTGAATCCATATTAGCAAGCATAAGCATCCCTTCACCAAAACAAATAAGATCTAATGTGACCCTTCTCACCCTATTTCACCTTCTAACCCACCCGATAATGAACATATGGGAGCCTATAAATCAACAAATCCCCCATAGTAAACAACTTTTTACCACCTAATCGTTGGAATGACTAAAAATGTTCTTAGATAGCAATCACCTATTGTCCAATTTACACACGTAAAGTTTAGAGAGATTTGCCAAGTTGTGAGATATGATAGGTTGGGCGAAATCCCCTTCAATTGGTCTCTGAATACACCTCTCACCAACTACTTTTAGCCCACAAATAACTCTCATGACATGCTGAATATATCTTTTGCAACATTCCTCCTCACTTTTTTTAGTCTGGAAGATAACCACAAAAGAACCCAACTACATTCCAGCATCGGTACCTTTTTGGATTCAATCAAAACTTATGCACTAGATCTTTTTCACACAAACCAAGGAAAAAAATCCTTCTAAATTCTTCCATTGGATTAAATTGCCTTCCTCATTGTCCTATCTATTTAGAAAAAGGGAGAAAACAAGCTTAAAGCTCTATTACCTTTCCTTTACATTGTAGTACATTTGAAAAAGTATTTACTGCTATTTTAAGTTTTCTTCAGATCTAACTCATGTCACACTTGATAATAAGTTTTATTATGATCTTGGCTGTGTGGATCAAGACTGTGAAATTTTTAAATATAAAGAGTACCACTTCAAGACTAATGGCATTTACTTGTTTACATATAAAAGATATCATTTACTTAACAAGAGAGATTGACTTAGGAATTATCATTTCCATATTATAAAATATCTGTTGAAAACCTAGAATACTTGCTTATCAGGAAAAAAAAAAAAAAAACTAGAATGCTTAGTTCTTTGTGCAAAACCTACCTAGGTTTTAAGAATATCACATATAGATAGTTCAATAGTTAGCACCTCTCTATATCATACAATGTTGCATTGTGCCAACACTTTGCACACATTTGTACAGAATGATCCAACGACTGAATCATAATTTCCTAGCCTTCATCAAACAGCTTGATAGTGATAAACTAAAATATATGAACCACAATTTTTGATTCTTAAGTACATCATGTATAATGACTCCTCATGTATATGCCGTTGTTTTGATGACTACCAAAATAATTTAAAATTCAGCTTTACTACTCTGAAACCTTAGCATCAAAATCACAATTGTGGTGAGAGTATGTTTTCAGAAAAGGAATCAAAATTTGGGCCATAATTAGACTGATATTTGATGATATTCATCACCATGTATTATGCATCCTGGTGGTTTAGTTGATGGTAATACGACACAGAGTAATGGTATTTGGCAACTAAAAAGTAGATCTAAAATGTGTCAATAAAGCCATGGTTTTATAAATTGCACCTTCCCTATAGACATTAAGCCCTATAAATGTCAAGCATAATTGATAAATAGATGACAAATGCTATTTGAATGGTCAACAACAAGTAGAGGAATGCCTTAGATTTGTGTTGAGCAGTTAAATGAGGGGAATGGCACAAATTGAACAGATAATTGACTATTGAGTATTGATGATTAACAAAAGGCAAGTGTGAATATATGTTTTTCTTTATTACTTCTAGTAATTAGGATGGTGATAGCACTCCAATAGAGGTGATTTTTTTTATGTTTACAGATACAGCCATTGACTTAGGACCACTATAATTTTCTGGATATCTCTAAGGTTATTAAAGGAAGCCTCCTCAAGAAATATTCTCTTCAAGTAATATGGTGATGTTATTCCAAAGCTGGTTTTGATGTTTCAAGAGCAATAGAAAAGCACTTGCCTATTTTAGCTATTATGCAAAGTTTAATGTTCTTTCTTATGCTTTGTGTTTGTATGAGTTAGATTACGTGCTAAACATTAAATCTTTGACCAAAGATTTATAAAAACAAAAAAGCCTTGATCCCAAACTAATTGGGATTGACTACATGAATCATTTTTCTCCATTCTACTCGATTTTGAGCCATATTTTCTGTACAATACAGAGATTTTAAATCTTTCTTTATCACTTTCTTTCATGTAATTTTTAGTTTACTTCTACTTTTTTTTTCTACATGTATCAAATCACTCCATATAATGCGTCCCTAGTTCTATGTTATAAATATCCAAACCATCTAAGTTATTATTCCTTCAATTTATCCTCAGTTGATACAATCTTCAATTTTTTTACGAATAATTTCATTTTGTATTCTATCTTTTTTTTATGTTACTACGCATCCATCTCAACATTCTCATGTCAGCCATATTTATTGTGTATATATAATTTTCTGACTATCCAATATTTCATATCATTAAGTATAGCCTTCTGACCGTCCAATATTCATACCATTAAGCATAGCCAATCTTATGGCCCTCTTATAAAATTTTTCTTCAACTTGACAAGTATCCTATGATCATATAAAAGATTTAACAATTCCAAAAATAATGATGGACCACTCAAATTGAAAATCTACAGTATTTAGTTTGATCTACACTTTCAAAAATGGTTGTGAACCAAAACAAGAAGTGCTTTAAAGATATCAAGCCTACACATCAAAATGGTGCAAAAATGATGGCATAAATTGTAGTTTGTTAAAATACATAGTAGAGCAAACAAATTGAAGATCCACTTCATTAAAATACACAGCATCATTCTATCAAAACCATTCACTGTAGCACCAATTTGATGCATAGCTTAAAGACCACAAAAACACATGATGTTTGGATTGCGGACATTTAAGTGTAGATAAGTACAACTAGTTGGATATTCAATTTGGATGATCCATCATTAGTTTTGAACAAGATTTTATATCTTGACAGGATGGGAGGCATCCTAGCCGTCCCGTCCCTTTCCTATGGGAAAATGGGATTAAGATAAAGGCGAGACACCAAAACCCAACCTTACAAAGAAAGAAGAAGAAGGAAAGAAGGAAAGAAGGAAAATAAAGAAGAGAAAAAAGGAAAGAAAGAAAGGAAAGAAAGAAATAAATAAATAAATAAACTAAAGACAAATTGAAGGAGGGAGAGACAAAGGTACCACAATGCTCTATCGGGATGGCTATGGAGATGTGGCGAGACCAATATTGTTGAAAATGCTAGGCGCACCTAAGCACAAAGGACTCTTGGAGCCTAGGCGCAAGGTGCAAAGCACAAGCACGCACTTGAGTAAAGTGAGGCGCATATTTTTAAAATAAATAAAAAAAATTATATAAGCAAGATTTATAACACATAATAGAAAAAAGCTAATAAAATCATAATAATAATATATTTAACCTATTAGCTCAATGGAAAAACTCCTTTTTCTCACCTAAAATTTATAGTCCCTTAATGTTTTTCCTTCTCTTTCTTATATGATAGTATAATTTTTAATGTTCCATCTCTTTATCTTCTAATTTTTAGGTTTTTTATAAGATAAGAAAAATAATTGTGTATGGAATGGTATATCATAAAGACAACATAGTCTAATAAATATAATAAATTTTAAAAAAATATTATAAATATAGCTTACGAAGAAAGGCGTGCCTTTTCTGCGTCGCAAATCAAATTAAAAGCGTTCATTTTTTTACCTTATGTGCGCCAAGATAAAGGCATCTCACTTAAAGTATAAGAAATACCTAACCTGCCTTAAGTGCACCTTGCGCACACCTTAAAATATACGAAACACCTAACCTTTGGTGCCTTAGGCGATGCACCTTTGATAACACTGGGTGGAACAACAGGACATCCTGTTGCATAGAGAAACCAGGACACCACCATCCCATGGAATTTAAAAACTTAGTTTTGAATAGTTAAATCTTTTTGCCAAATATTTAATATTTGGATATACAATTCAACTCTCTCTCCACAGGTAGGCAACAAGCTAGACAAACAAGGTTGTCAAATGAACTTAACTGCTCAAGCCCAACTTAGGTAGGGAGGCAAGCAAGCAAATAGGCCAATCAATCAACCAATCAGACATAAATAGACAGACATACAAACAAATACAAATAGAGAGTAAATGCCATCCAAAGAACCGAGCTAATTGAGCTCGGCTCAAGCTCAACTCAGCTTAAGCTTAGTTAAGGCTCAATTTAAAACTAAACAAACCAAGCTTAAACTAAGGATCTAGGGTCAAAACCAAATTCAAGTTAAGCCATAATGTGATCAAGCTTGACTAAGCTCCACAAGATTCTGCTCAAAATATATTGCGCATTATATATATTCACTATAGACCATTGGATCCTAGACCAATGGTAGCACGATTAGAATTTGGTTCACTAAGATAGCCCAACTTCCCCTCTTTGCTCTCTTGTTCTACCCACAACCACACCACACGGTCTCCCTTCTTCTCCATGACTTTAAAGGGTTTGTAGTTTCCTTTTCTCGCACAACCATGTTCGCACTTTATAATCATGTCTCCAGCCCCTAGTGCTACCACCGACTTCAATGACCTATCCTTTCTTTCCTTTGATCTTCTTCTCGCCCCCCCCCCCCCCCCTCCTCTCTCTCTCTCTTCTGTAAAACCCTAACCTCACACAAGCACCAACCACCACCAGCAATGGCTTTCACCACCAATAAAAGCTCTAGCAAGCTCCGTACCTCCCCTTCTTTTCTCTTGGATCTATCCACTAAATCCTTCTCCTCTCTGCTCTAAAACCCTAACCTCTCTATCCTAGCCATCACCACTATTGCTGATTTCCACCATGATCTCAGCTCCAACATGCTTATATAACTAGATTTAGGATCTATCAAGCTAAACAATTAAGCTCATGGTTGGGTTAGTATAAATTAAGTGATGGAATCAAAGGCCAAGATCATGTGGAACTATTTTATCATTATGATTCAAGCCCTCATCCAATTAGAGTGTCAATGGATTATATGGAAATGTGAAAACTATTACATGGTCCAAACATATTTATGTATGAGTTGTGTACCAATTTAAAATTTTACTAGAATTATGATCAAGGTACACAAAACCGGTACTAAGACCTATACCAATGCATTAGCAATCTGGTACAGTACGGGATGCGTACCAAATCATATCAACCCATACTAGAATAACATTTTTTTTCATTTTTAACCACTTAATACTAGACAATATGAATTCGTACCAAGCAGTACGAGTCAGTACCAAGCGGTACAGATCGATTCAAACCAAGTCGATTCATAGTACCTTATCGGTATGGTACAGTAGAATCAGTGGTTCCGTATAGATTGGTACTGCAAACCTTGGTCATGACTATTGTGTAACTTAGACATTAAGTTACTTGGCCACCAGTTTAGTCCTTTAAAGTCACCTGACTATCATGTTAATTGGCCCGGAAGTAAATTGGTCTTCAAGTTATCTTTTATTTTATTGGTTGCTGGGTCTTTAACTTAAGGTAGGCTATATATGTGCGATAAAGGAAAGCTAAAGATAGACTTAAATTATGAACTATACTTTACGAGTTTGTATTGTGAGAAATTAATTTGTCTCTCTTCTCTCACACTCTCCCCTTTATTGCCTTCTTTTTCCTCTCTCCTTTCTCTTTTTTCGGTCTTCTCCCCTTTCTTGTCTAGTCCCCTTGCCTATCTGTTATAATTGGAACAATACCCTGAAATTAGATCATAGGTCAAATTACAACCCTTCCACTTTAACCCTAAAACACTAAGAAAGCTCTTTTTAACACCAAACACTATCTAAACCCTAGGAATGACCTAGAAAGCTTCCCTATTCCCTTCAAGCTACTAGCACTTATGTCCTGTTTCTTGTGATAAGACAGCAAGGCAACAAAGTACCTATTCCCCAATTTCACCCACCCCTTAGGCCCATCTAAGCATAAGGAGATCACCTTAAGTTGTCCCATGTCATTCAGCTCAAAATAGTGGTAACAAATCAAGCTTGATCCAAGTTTTCAAGCTCAAAATTAATTTCAAACCAATCATGATCACACCCAGGCTAAATCAAGCTTGGTTGATTTACACCCCTACAGACAAACAAACAAACAGATCATACAAATCTCATGATGGTACAGACCCCAAGGAAGAAAGTAACAATGCTGTATCCATTCATCTCTCTCTCTCTCTCTCTCTCTCTCTCTCTCTCTCAAGTAGAAATAAAAAGAAGAAAAGCCCCTTGATTCCTCTTTATTCATTATTTCTTCACACTGGATTCCCTCTTCATCTTTTATTCCTTTTCTTACTTCAGATCCACCATTTTTTATTTTTCAGTTGCCAATCATCAATCCAACATTTTCTTCACCCCTGAAAAACTTATGCCCTTTTTATACTTCTAGACAACAATATAGTTTATTTTTCCTAGAATAGAAGCGGATGGCATGCAGCACCAGGTCATGCAAAGCACAAAAAGTGCTAAAATTGATCTTTCATGTTTTCTCTTTTAGCTTATGTACTGCCTTTCAGTCTTTAGGTCAAAGACATGGATATTTTTTATTGGATTGGGATGTTTTATGTGGATTTGGGGAGCATTATTGTGCTTTGTTTTCAGTAGTGGGTCCCCATTCTCTGTAATATGAACCTGCCATTTCTCGTAGGGCTTTTCCACCTTCTGGCTCAAAATAACAATACATGTTCTGTACATTCACCGCATCGATTTACAACCCACATTCTTAAAGCATGGTGTCTTCCATCTAAATATATTTATTCTCAAAGAAGTTCTTTGAATATATTTATAATCAAATGCATCTCAGTCAAAACCATGATAAGCACCGATCAACTAAAATGATCTCTCACATCAATCAATGGATGTGTTCCTCCATCATCAAGGATTACGTTTGTCCTACCTTCACTCTTTCAAGTTGAAGATCACTCTCTCCATGCTAAGTTGTATAACATATTTAGTTTCATTAATGATTTTAAATTTTTCCTACTGTAAAGTAATTAGCAAAGATGTCATTAGCAGTTAAGCAACCAATTCAATTACAAAGTTCTAATCTTAGAGAATCAGAGATGATAAATTCGAACTAAAATGTGTATGAAGTCCAATTTCTTCTTGCACACAAATGGCATAACTTATTTCTGATACCATCTCCAGGTACATATCCTTGGCCAGAAACTTCTTTAAATCTGTTATATTTAGATCAGGGTCATTCTCTACCCTCCATTGGCTTACTTATCCTGAATCATATCCATTTTCTGTTGTCAAACATATCAAGGTCCCACAATTTATTATTAGAGCTTGCTATTTTTAATGTTTGAAGCATGGAATGAAAACTTTGGCATAGACACCAGGTTTTTGCGATAGACTCAACCAACATTTTGGAATTTGTGGTCATTATGGTCTTGGTATTTATTTTGGACTTATAACAAGCCAAACCATCCCCTTCAATTCTTGCTCTTGTAATATATTGGCATTGATATGGCATTCATTTGAATGGCCAAGTTGCATCTTCACTTAGTTCCATAAGTGAGTAAGACAACAAGAGAGGGAAAGAGAGGGAAGCTAATGAATTGGCAAGCCACCTTTATCTGCCCCCTTGCAATCACATCATCATGGAAGAGGGAAGTGATGGCTAGAAAAAGGAGTCCAAGGGATGTAAGATTACTCCCTTTTTTTTCAAAGGCATAATAGTTAATAAAAATAAAATACCTTTTGCTGCTCCCGAAGCAACAAAACCGACACTAATTACATCATCTCAAAACCCTTTGTGATAACAAGGATGGAATTTATCCAATCACTTAAAATAGTTTTTATCTAAGATCAGAATGGCCTTAAACCACCTCACAGTTAACAGACTAGACCTTTGACACATACAATGCATGTGAGAGAGGAATGACCAATTGGGTATCGTAGTTTATCCCACCAAATATGGTAGGTTCTTGATTTTGATCATATGAGATCTTTACGTGAAGGTGCACTCAATGTATGGCAGAAATTTGGAAGTTTACATATTAGTATGGATGATGACTGTTCATCCCTCTTTCCAACCATCCCCTTTGCCCCTCTCAATCTTGTGACAGAGAAAGAGTCTTCAACAAGGAAATGATAGAAAGGGAGATAGAGAAGACAGACGGGCATTAGGCCAGCACATTGAGTGAGGAGAGGAGAGGAGAGGAGAAATGGATGATAAGACAAGGGTGCGACAGAGTATGTTGGCTTCCTTTCTCTCCTTTTTCTTTATCTACTGTTCTCATTCATTTTTTTTTCCCTTTTTTCTCTGCTTCTATCCCACTCCAGTTTCCACTTACTTTGCTTCTTGCCTTCTGAGCATGGTGGAATATGTGGGCAGCAGCTGGCTGTAGGTCACAATTGACCTTTAGTTCTTCTTTGTTTCTTTCTCCCCTTTCATTTGTTTTTAATTCCTTGTCTAAACTCTAGGTATGAAACCATAGTTATTTTATTACTTTCAGGGATTTTTTTTATCTCAAGCACCCCACAACTTAGGCCTTTAAGAGAATCACCACTTATGCAAGAGATAGCAAGCAGCAGATCATGTATCATCTTTGACTCTCATCTTCTTATTTTCTTTTTTCTCCAATTTGTTCTCTATAATTTCTATAATTCTTAGAATGAAAACATACAAATTGTAAATACTAATTTTATTAATTTTAGGGACTTGTTTTCTAGGTGCCCACCTAGTTGTTTAGACATTTTGCTTAGGCCTTTAAGTGGGTTGCTACCTAGGTTTGGCAACCTTGAATAGTTTAAATCATAAATACAGTAGTACAAGTCAAGTCTTGCAGTTTTTTTTTTTCTTTTATTTTTGGGTGGAAGGTGTGGTGGGAGGGGGACCAAAGTATGGAATGGGTTAAGAAGTCTATGTTTAGGCATAGTTTACATTAGGTGGTCCTTAGTTACTTACAGTTATATTATAACATGTCCACAACCTGCACATATTAAAATAATTATGATAGTGATATATCAAGTGAATAAACACAGGAAGTTCATCTATCATATATGATGCCATACATCAAAATTTTGCTGTAAAAAAAACCATAATTTGAGGTTCATTTTGCCCACAAGCCCATAATTTGAGGCTTGTTTTGCTCACAAACCCTTGTTTCTATCATTCTCATGTCCACACCCTCCTATCCTAAACCAACTCATTCTCTTAATATGATTCTATCTAGAGAGCCAACAATTGGCCTGACTACTAGTCTCAAGGCAAAGGAGGGGTTATATCCACTAATTTCCAGCTGACATCTCTGATCCACACTTAGGGAATACTAACAGCACTCCCTGTTACGTAAAGCAATGATTTAAGTCTCGACGGAATGAAGGTTGAGACGATGAAGATGTCTCCTCCTAGAGAGACTCCGGAACTGATCTCGGTTGTCCCAACCTATTCTGTTTCGGTCATAATATATTATAATGTCAATTTTAAATCAATCTAATTTATTATAAAGATATAACTTTTAAAATTTAAATATTTTAAAAATTGAATAAAAATATAAAAGCTTCATAAACAATTTTTTTAAGAAAATGGCATCCTAAACAAGTACCAAAATTCCTAATCGGTTCGAAGATCGAGACGAAACGAGACAAGATGAGACATGGGGCATTTCATTTCATGAAAAAATGAGCCACTTCTATCTCACCAGATTTAAAACTTTGACATAAAAATATGCATTTCTTTTCTCTTCCTTTGAAAAAGTCATAAAGAAGATTGCCCAATACAAAAAGCCTCTATAACCTTTACACCACTATAACATTAAGATATTTAAAACAACAGTGCAGAATGATATCAGTTGTTCATATTAACAACGCATGCATCTGCCATGTACTCAGTGGTAGTAGGTATGCACCTCCAACAGCTTAACCTCTCCTAGGTTCACACCTAAAAGGACTTAAAACAACATGGATGAAAGTTATGAAAAGGAAATTGGGAAGCCTAGCAACGATAGGTCCTTACTAAGTATAAACAACAAAAAAGGATTCATAAAGTTGGCTAAGCAGGAAAATTTTATGTCCCTTTTGCACCATAGTGATGCATTGAATTTGACCAATGATCATCAACAATATCAATGGCATATTCTTCTTGACAAATGTGCCGCATGCGCCACATGCCTAAGAAAGAAAAATGAAAATGTTACGCATTACCTACACTGTAACCTTGATTTGCCTCCTACTTAGACCCTACATCCAACCCTGTTATTTTAAAGGCACAAGAGTACTTAAAATGATAAACAAAAAAGTTCAAATTTATTCATGCTCAAAGCATAACACAATTTTCCTTTTTAATTAGGAATAAAATTCTCAATGCTAGACTAATCACTGCCGCATAAATGTTCTATGAACTTGAGAAGGAGATCAAATAACCAATCCACGCAAAAAAACAAATATGAGCAACAATACAAGGAGAGGTTAGACACAAAATGTACCAAATTATCCCTTTTTTCTAAGTTGCCATGTTTCAACAAACACCTCATCAACAAATCCAAAACAGACCCACGATTCAACACAAGGCAAAAACCCATAACCCTAAAACTCAATAAAAATCCTATTTTTCTCGAAGACCTAACATCACTGGCACCCCCAGAACGAGGGCTAGATCAGCAACAAGTAAAGATTCCATCAAAACCCCATAATCAATCAATCAATCAATCATATAGGAAACAATAAATGGAAATCAATCTGGTTGGTTTAATCGGATACTTACCAGAAGAAAGGGGGAAAAAGAAGGAGGCAATGGTATCAGGCATTGGCGGTTGATGGGATAAGCGGGACGGGGGATTTGCCCTGGAGTTTCGCGGTCTTCTTCTTCTCTTCGAGCTCGCGGATCTTCTGCATCTGGAGCATGCGCTCCATAACGAGCTCGTACTCGCACTTCTCGTAGGTGTGGCGCTCGGATTCGCACTTCCAGGGGAGGTAGAACTCGGCCACGCGGCACTTGTTGAGGGGGATGAGCAGGTGGGCGCACTGGTCGCGGTAGGGGAGGGGCACACGGGCTTCCACCATCTCCTGTTGCGTCGCGATCATCGGCTTCGACGATCCCAGCTTCACCTTCTCCTCCGCCATTTCCTTCTGCTCCTCTCGCTGCCTTCCCTCCTCCGCCTCCTCTTCTCTTCTTCTCTCTGTGGTAGGGCTCGCAGACTCCCGATCGATTCCTTTGGACTGGGTCCGGAGGAGTGGCGTCGGCTAAATACGAAGAGAAGCCACCCGAATTCCCTCGATCCGTTGTGGGGCGGGCGTTAGCTAGCTCGAAGGGATGGCAGCGGAGCGGGTTGAGTGAAATCGAGAACACGTCAGACCTGATACAATTTGGATTAGTCCACGTTAGCTTACATTCGAATTATAGTTGATAGGATAAAAATAAGAATCTAAATCCTACCTTCAAAGTTTGTCTTTGTTATTCCAGCTTTGACCTAATCTTCCTACATCGCCGATTCAGCTATTTTGTCTCAAGCCCTCTAAAATTTAAGAACCAATATATTATGTTAAGTCCGGCCTTTGATGGGATATGGAGGACCAAAGGTATTTAGGAGAGGGCAATCAACCAAGCATGATGTAGTCATCACTAATAATTAAATCCTATTAAGTGATGCGCGCATGCTTGACCCTCCTAACCCAATTGAGTCGTGCTACTAGTCTTATCTTTTCTTTGTGACTATTGATAAATAATAACTAAAAATTAGTATAATCAAATAATTACATTTTAGCAAGAAAGTGATGACGATTGAGAGATTAAAAGTCTATTAGTCTATTATAATATGGATTATTCTAAAACACTTTTTAAGGGTTATTTTAAGATTTTAAAAATAATTTATCAACAACTACCGATAAGTTGATCAGGTAAAAGCTAGATAACCTTATACAGCTTATCAATATAGCTTAATCAATATAGCTTTAATTGGACCATGGTTGCCTTATATCTAGCTTAAACCTCAATTTAAAGGGCAAAGCTTAGTGTAGGCCAATAAAAGAATTTATAAGAATCAAGTCTAAGGTGAAGGTTTTTGCCTAACTCATGTCTAGCCTATCTTACATGATAAAAATCTATCTAAAAACACCAAGATGAGAATAGTTTCATATAAATTGGACAAGTAATCTATTATTCTTATATAAATTTTATTTATTTCCATAATTCTTAAACTTTGAGATATAGATAAAGTCTTCTATTTATATTATTTATCTCCACTATTTCAATGCAAATTTCTCAAACCTTTATTGCTTATACAATAAAATAAAATATTCTTCACCAACAAGTCTAATTCTTTTGTTCCAATATGATTAGGATACCTCTCTTTAAGTCTCATATATTCTCTATTATAAGGATATTGAGACTCACATTTTCAATAAATATATTTTAATTAATATATTTATCGCTCTCTATTTAATAACCAAAAGTTAGAATATTTTTATCAAATTATCTCTATTATGTATAATGAGAAAGCCACTGATCTCAAGTTCAAGGAAATCATGCATGAAAAGACTCATTTTATTGTACTTTATTTTTTGATATCTCATTATAATATATAGGGTCTTTTCCATTATAAGCTTTGCATGCATTTACAAAACAGAAAAAAAAAATACACACACATTAAAAAAATGACAAACTTTCTCTATTGATATTATGTATGTATGATAAATGCTGATGTACAATAATAAAAATATTTATCATACAAGAGATTACAACCATCCATGTTTTTTTTAGTGTGTGATGCATATTCCAAACCTAAACTATATCTAAAATTTCTAATATTATAAGTTAAAGCATTCATATGTTTTTTCTTAAAAAAAATATTAAACTAATCTAACATCTAAATTGCACATGCCTAGGTGTTCATGCATTCTTGCTTACCTTTGTACCTATTTCATGTTCCCCAACTCTTCAAATTTCTTGCCCTAAAGTCTAATTCAACAGTTTTTATGGTTATGAAACTGATTTAACATCTTTATAGGTTTTTAGAGTAAAATATCTATTTTCATGCAATAGAGAAAACAGTTGTATCCATATTAGATATGGAAAATTATGGAATCATTCAAGCACACATCATTAAAAAAATTATCACAGTAAAATATACTTTGATTTATCACAATGAAAGTGGTTTAAGACCCAACATTAGTATCAAAAAGAAGTTTTAAAATCACATATCATAAAAGATTGAAGAAATTAAAAAAATTCATTTTGGAGGAGACATGAAAGTCATAATATATGCTTTCATGCTACTATATTTTTTCTTATATTTACTAGTTACAAGCACTTCTTAATATATACAAATTAAATAAAAGTTTTTCTATGCATAAATAATAAATAACTCACTAAGAGAAAAAAATGATCAACTATAGTATCTATTTTGTGTAATCTCAATTTATGTCATAAGTGATATTTTATATGTCATTTCAAGTCCTATCTTTAGGCTAAGACAACTATAAGATATCCTTAGATACAGGCCTTAAGTAGTATTAGTAACTAATCTTGTACTGATTCTTACTTTTACTCACACGTCTCTCTTTCAAGCTTCTTTATGAGTCGTTTTATTCATAGGAATACTACTTAAAAGCTTAATCGAACTATGTTATATCGTTGACTCCAATGCATTCCCTAATAAGCGAGTGCTACTAAGTAAAATGAATATTATATGTGGAAGTAAATTCAGAATGAGTGCCAAGAATTTTTTTTTTTTTTTTTTTTTGAGGGGGAGGGTTAATAAGAGTGAATGTAGATATAGTATTAGCATTAACAATAAGTGTAAGAGCCATAATTATAGGAGTCATGACTTGATATGACAATTGAATGGAAGGTTAACGAGTAGAAGTAAGTAAAACCTTTTGAGATGATAGCAGTTGGGGCCAAAGAATGTCTAAAGGGATTAAAAGTTATCGACACTAGGTTCAAATAAAGCCAAGGCGATTAAGTCATGACATAGATGTATATGTACTAGCCATGAAAGATGATGCAGCACTTAAAGCTATAAGGAAAGGTTATTGAGGGAGTTAATGGTGGCATTTGCACCAAAAGCTAATTAAATTATAGGCCTAGGAATAAGTGTAGATGGCATTGACATGGGTTAGGATAAAGGATAAGCAAAGTTAGCTAATTGATGAGAAGCCAGTAAGACAGTAGAATGAGGAAGGAATATGGGCTCAATAGTTATAATCATTGAAAAGGGATGTTGATAAGGATCAATGTTTAACATGTTGATAAAATTTGATGAGCCTTCCCCATGGAAGGTAAAGGATTTTGGAAGATGTTGGATAGAGGAGTTAGTCGAAAAAGATCGACTCTATTAGATTCAATCAAATATCTAATTCCTCAATCAAAGTTGAGGAATGGGTTATGGGAACTTCTAAGTGGTGGATGAGAGATAAATCATGAAGCAACCAATTTAGACATCCCTCATAGCACATTAATACATTGAAAGGTTCTGAACGGTGTGAATTTTTTAAATATCTTCTCATGCTATATTTTAGAAGTCGGGTGCAAGGATAGCTCGAGCATTAATTTGAATTGAGGGTGTAGTGGTTTAGGCTACTATGGCAATAGCTTGTGCATGGCTAGATGGTTTTACTAGATTGGGTATTGCTATCGAAAATTCAATTTTGTTGCTAGGCTTATAAAATGAGTTGACTTGGGATAATTTTTCTCTATTATCTTTAGTCTATTTGAGAGAGTAGGATTGATAAAAATTGTATCTAGCAAAGGAAATATATTGCTTTAAAGTAAAGACTTAGTTTTAATATCATCATGACAAAGGAAAAATCATGAACATATCGGCAAGTTGCCATTGTGGCATAACTAGGATGAGCTAAATTTTTAATCATGTTAATACTATCTTTGTTATACAACAATGGGCAAGGGCTCAAAAATAATTAACTTATTAGCTTATCAGAATTTCATTGAATTTCTATGCCTGCACTTCCAAGTCTTCCCAATGATGGAGGTTATTTAGTTTATATCAGTATTGCTTAGCGAAGGTGTCTGCTTAGTTTTAAAAGGTGTGGATTTTGGAATGGGTTAAATAAGTAAGCCAATTTAAAAGAGGTTAGCTAACTTTTTTTTTGAAACTAGTTGTAAGGCATTGGTTATGGACAACCTGAGCCAAGTTGTCATAATATACCCTCAAATATACAAGACGGCATCCAATCCCATCATATTTCCTAAATTCATTAGCTTTTCTTTCGTATTATATTTATGTGGAATATAATTGTGTATTATGAAAAACTCATACATGCTACCTTGTCATTCTCACTTGTGCCTTTATAACAAAACAGCCAATCATTTATTGATGAAGCACATGAGCACTAATTGGCATTTCGATATTCATCATGGAAATAATTGAATTAAATTAAACTTAACACATAAGAAAATAATTTCATATTTAGTATATTCGGCATCGTCTAATGTGCATGCTTTTATATAAGAAGCTTCAAAATTTACCAAGCCTTGCTAATGCTTATTGGAATTTTTGTTTATGAAACTAGAGATGTAAAACTGAAAGACATCTCCATCACATACACCCTATCATGTAGAAAAAAGAGAAAATCATAAATTAAAATTAGAAGTGGAAATCAAGAATGTTGATTTGACTAAAAGATTAACCAAAGCCTTCTTGAGACCCTTAGATTTAACCATTGGAGCTCCAAAAATTGCATGATTATACCAAAAGATGCATATAAATAAGATGGAACACTAATTTTTTGTAATTCAAGCTACATTCAACTTATGGGGTGTGACACATTTTGAAAGACTATTAGAGAGATTAGTACTCCTTTAAAGAAGAATGTAATATGATACTTAAATATCTAGTGAGCTTAAATTTTGAAGTTTATATATAACCAGCCAATCAAGAAAAGTAATCTAGCATGCATCAATGCAAAAGAATGTTCATCAACATTATTACAATTAATAATTTTTATATGAATCACTTCCATGATGTTCTACATCAAGTTAGATTTTCAATACATTTTTAATTTTAGAGTTTCACTATATTTTAAATCACTAAAAATGAACAATGAATGATTTACACAAACATTTAGAAAATTATGAAAATGCCATTCCACAACCCATAATTTGACTTTTTAAAAAAAAAACCTTTTGTATAAATTTTTATATTCCTTTTATCTAGAAACTAATGTCATTAGAAATTAGGAATCTATTTTTTACTATTTATTTAATATTTATCTTTTTACTTGATTTGAAAAAGTTGTATCCTCTAAGAACTAGGAAAGCCTATTGATTTTAGAATATCTTACTTATAAATACCTCCATATACCTTATGTAATCATTGAATTATAAATATTTTTTTAAAAAATTTCTCTTCAATTTCTTGTTTAGAGTGATTTCTTGCTTATTGTAGTATAAGATTGTGATCTTATGAGAAACGGTTGGTGCAAAGTCAAAAGTTTTAAACTTTCCTTATAGAGTAGAGGTAAAAGGCCAAAAACTCTTAAGAAGTTGATATAAGGACATCAGTTATTCTATTCTCTAGTTTACTTCACTAAATTTTACACTTGTGCAGGTTTTCTTGGATTAAGACCTCCACTAGAAACCCATTCCAACTTGATGTTCAATTTGAGCTCCTCAACCCAAACCCAACTTGACCTTAATTTTGGAACTTGTGTTCAAAATCAAGTTCTTGCTAGTTAGGTCGAGCTAAATTAGTTCAGATTGGATTGAATTAGTTGTGCCAGTTTAGCAAAAAACTTATAAATGCCCTTATGCTATATGAATAATAATATCTAAAAGTAAAACAAAATGAACTAGGGCCAATAACGTGTGAGGATATTGTGGATCCTAATTTCATATAGTTAAGCAAAAAATAATGACAGATTGAAAAATGGGTATGCATCTCATATATGTGTATTATATATTTCTCTTAATTTCTTATTTAGAGTGATTCCCTACTTATTATGGTGCAAGATTGTGATATTGTGAGAGATGATTGGTATAAAGTCAAAAGCTTTAAACTTTCCTTATAGAGTAGAGGTAAAAGGCTAAAGACTCTTAAAGGAGTTGATATGAAGATATTAGTTATTCTATTTTTTATTTTGCTTCGACAAATTTCATGCTTGTGTAGGCTTTCTTGCATTAAGACCTCAACTAAAAACCATCCTAACTGATTTCTGTAATTATACGTTGGCAATTGAGTCGAGTCCGACTAGATACAAGTTTGATTGGATACAAGTTAGGTCTAAAATTTATCAATTCAAACTCAACTTTTTTATTAAATTGATCAAAAATTCAAATATGAATTCAATAATTTTACTGAACAATAAAGTTAAATGGACCAAGCATTGCTATACATTTGGAAGAATCAAGCATCCTTTTCTCTCTCTATAATGCATATTTTATGATGAGGTGGCAAAGAGAAATCAGGATTAGCACCCCACCACAAAAAAAAAAATGCAGCAAAATCAGAAAAAATATGGTTTCTTAAAAAAAAAAAAATGTCCATTAAAATTTTTTCCCCTTACGTCACGTGCGATACACGTGTAGAAGAGAAATTTTTGGCCGCCTCACGCTTCCAATTTTAGCCTGAGGGTTAACGCGGGGCAGGGAGAGATGGCCGGAGAGGAGGACGGGAGGGGGATGACGTCTCTTCTAAAATGGGCGGCGGAGATGGGCATCTCCGACTCCTCCACTTCCACGGCCCCTCCATCCCCATCCTCCTCTTGTTTGGGCCACACTCTCTTCGTGTCCCACTTCCCCGACGCCGGCGGGTAAGCATTCCGTTCGATCTTTCTTCTTCTCTTCCCCTTTCGTATGGTTTCATTCTTCTGCTCTTCTCCAGGAGGGGCTTGGCCGCCGCCCGTGATTTGTGGAAAGGAGAGCTGGTCCTCAGAGTTCCGAGAGGCGCGCTGTTGACGAGCGAAAGTGTATTGAAAGATGAAAGGCTTGCGTCCTGTGTCAGAAGGCACCCTCGTCTCTCCTCCACTCAGGTGGGTTTCTTCTCTTGTTACTCCTTTGCTGCTTGTTTCTATTATCTTCTTGTTTCTTCTCTCTCGATCACAGCTTGTATCTTTTGCAATTGCAAGTGCCTGGTGGTTGCTGTGACTTCCATCTACTTCTGATGTTGCCGAGTTGATGGTTCCCATTGACTTGCTGTTTCTTGTTTCTTGTTTGCTAAATTATGTCGTGTTTATTAGATTATAACAATCATTCTACATTTCTCTTCATATTTATTTTAGATTTGTTATATTTGGGCCTCCCTCTCTCCCTTTATCTCTGGTTTTTGATACAATGGAGAGGGTTCTGGCCTGCAGCCAATTTATTGAGGTAATAAATTTGAAGTAGTGTTGGCGGAAATTGGACCAAGGTCATTGGTACCCAGCCTCCAGTTACTTCACCAACTAATCATTTTGGTTTCCCTATACTTACTTTTAAACTCGAACTTTTGTGGAGAAGCTGGATCATAGATAGACTCTATTAGCTGGGAAGCTAGACATGCAACTTTGGAGATATTTATAGTCTGCAAAAACTTGAGAAGAAATCTGAAGTTTGCCAAAGAAGAGAAAGAAGCAGATATACCGAAGCAGGTTAGAAGAGAACGAGGATCATCAGAATCAACAATGTTTTCTTATAACATTTACAATTCCAAGATCTTATGCCATTTTAAATTTCTTTATTAGCCGAGATTAAATGGGAAAAATTTATAAGAGTGCTGATAAATGAAGTTATTGAGGTTGTAACTGAATGTCTACTTAAATATATAACACATTATGCACGCACCAATCCGTCAAGTGTGCAATTCTTGGAGTTCCTTATGGTTGGTTCTGGTTTCAGCTGAAACATTATTGGAGAATACAAGAACCTTTTTTGTTTGTGGGATTTGCAAGTGTTTTGGGGATGATCTTGATCTTTATTATATTATGACTGATACTAGGTGAGGGATATAATTAACCGTGTAAGAGTATGGATTGCATTAATATCACATAAAAAGCATGGATTTTGAAGTTGACACCAGATTCACCGTCCTTTAAAAGTTGGCTGATCCATCAGTCCACCAAAAACTTGGCCAATAATGTTATAAAATCAGCTGAGTTATGAACAAGCCAATTCATAAGATGGATGTGTTTCCAGACGATCTGATCTGGTTCAACCTGACTGAGATTGGCTGGCACATTTCAAACAAGGAAGATGGAATTACTTTGTCCTCTCTTTATCCTCTTTACTGACATGGCACTAATTATAACAGAAAATATATGATATCTAGGTCAAAATGTAGCATGCTAGCTTTTCTGACTGCAAAAAATGCAGTGAAATTGACATAGATTAACAGGAAATTAATTTTCTGTCATCTAGCACTGTATGATCAGAGTACAACCAGTAGCACTCCTGTTCCTCTAAAACAATGTTAAAAGAGAGTGCGTGGATAATTAAATGATCCTTTAATGATCATGTAAACACAAAAAGAGCAGACCTGTAGATACTCACTATTTTCATGTGTAAAGTCGAAGATCTTATAACTAAATAAATAAGGAATTATATAACAATATGAAATCATGAAGATTCCAATTAAGGTTTTAAATCTTGTAGGATGAGGGCCTTCCTGTTTCTTTATAGAACAGGATACCTTGCATCCCACCTTGCCTCCATGATTGTTCTAGTTGGCACTTGCTAGGATGCCTTTGTAATTTTTTTTTAATGATTTTTCATAATTTATATAAGAATTTTTATTGTTTTATTTATTTTTTAAACATATTTGAACTTAGAAAGTAATACATATAAATTAAATTGGCCCTATTGAGTGTATTTTAATGTGAAAGGTCATGTAAATGAAAATATAATAATCTGAATACTGCCTAATAAACCATATCTCAATATTACACAAAATGGATTCATGAATTTAATATAAACATATTATATTCACTACTAATATATATCTGGGTTCTGTTCTTAATAGGTCCTTGAATATGATACCTGACCGGATGCTAAGCCCATCCCTGTTGCTCATATTGTATCTAGTACTATTTGGGATAATCCTCCAAATAGTATATTAGGTAAAAGACTAGTCATCCTTGCTTAGGGCAGTGAGAGGCAGCACCATACTATGTCTCGGTTGACACCATGTAAGAGTGTGGACTTTTAAATAATGCAAGTGCTAGTGAAGCAAGCATGCAACTAAGAACATTCAAGCAGGCATAAAAAAATATAAAGACTATTTTTTTAATGAAATATAAAATTTTATATATAAATATAGTGAAATGGGATATAACAACTAGGGCATACATCTCAATTGTATATAAAAAGGGAAGGCTTATAATATGCACTTTGACTATCTGATGACTGATGCGCCAATAGATCCTACTTTGTTGTTGATGATGACCTTAGTTGCTCATACTCTGACCTGCTCCTCTTAGTTTTCTGCTCCATTTATGTCATGAACTCTTGGGTATTCTTAATGCTAACATTTAGTTATCCTCAACTCCTAAAATGATCTACTATATCCTTGTCTTATGTGTTGTGTCCTGCAATAATTTAGCCTCCCTCCTCTTATGAGCTAGTAGCTCCTTGCCCTGATAGCTAGATCTGGTTCTGGCCTCATGGTCCTAGTCCTATATAATGATGGTGAACTTTGCCTTCTTAGTAAATGGACTAAGCCTATTTGCTTCACCACCACCTCTGCCCTGACCATCATAATCATTAGATCCATCATTGCTCGAACTATTATTGTCATTGTCACAAGATGATCCAAGCAAGCTAGGATTTGAGGGCTCAGGTGTCTCACTATAATCTTCTTAGACCTGCACATTGTTAATTTCTTCTGTTGGATCAACTACTGCTTTCCCCTTTGATTTGGGCTTCCTGCAGCTCTTCTCAACCATGCCTTTCTGACTCCCTCTGGAGGCTAGACTACTTTTCACCAATTGATTTGCTTTAGCTCCCCTGTTGGTCTCGATGCCTTGGCAAGCTTTGGAGGCCTGTGTATCATGTCTTGAGCTAAACATCCTATTATGAAATCATTGATCAGAAGTCTTAGATCTCCTCTTGCCTAATCGACCATCATCCCCTCTAGTCTCTTGCATGCTACCCTGAATAGGAGATGAGTGAGAGGTTGTTCATTGGTTTACATCTTGTATCCCCACTTTTGTTGCTACTACTTTGCACGATCAGGGAAGATCTCATCTCATCCAACACTGATGGGTCTCATACTTCTTGATTTGTCATCCTTGTCATGGATGAAGTCCTCCTAAGATGGGTTGTTTGCTTAGACTCTCCCCTTATTCACATACTTGAACTTCAGCCTCATTATTGGGGACAAAATCCAAATCCTGCAATCTTTTATGAGGTTTGGCGATCTCTATGTTTCATGTGAGCCGAGGCGGATGTACTCTAGTTGCTCACATTCGCTTGATAAGATAGTTTGCAAGAGCACTTGGATAGCAACCTTTCGTAGATTTGGTGCAGTTGAACCTTGCTAGACCCACTTCTCCCTTGCATTCGTATAGTACATAGTTGTGTAAGCACTCAAGTCTTCAACTACAAATAGATGCCAGTGTAGTAAAAAGTTGATTCTAGTTATACTTAGTAACATTTTAGACATTGATTTTATTTTATTTTTTTTGGCTCTCTAAAACTCCCTTTTCTCTCAAAAAATTTTCCTTGCCCAATCAACATATACTGTCCATAAGTGATCATTTGATTTTAATAAGTTAATATATGCATGGGTACATTGGTAGTCATATTATCATAGACATATACTCTTTTATTGCCTTACTTATTTCTACAATCAAGTCAGCATCACTTTCTAGTCTATATGTAGTCAATAGCTCATCCAAGGCAATATTATGGTCATATTGGTACTAAGGATTTAAATAATAGGCTATACAAAATAAATAAGTGCAATAATAATTAAGAGCAAAGACTATTGACAAATTATTCAATGAAAGACAAATAAGGGTGGAGATTCGAGTAAGTTTTACTTGCCAAGTGCAAGTCCTTCCTCATTTGAGCATCCCATCCATCCTCAATGATATGCAAACACAGTGTTGCATTCTTTTAGCTTACTGCCCTATATTCTCTCCTTTACAAGCAGACATCTTGTCATACATATAGGCCATTTGAGGGAACTTCTTGCCATTTACTACCCTTATCTCTACATATAGAGGCTCCATTGTTTTAACCTTTTTGGATCATCTATCCCCTAAAGCATTACTCAATATAATACCCTCAATATGTCATCCCCTATTGCTCCTTGCAAATCTAGAAGCCCTTCATTCTTCACAAGTCATCATAGCCTTCAAACATGGCTAATTGTCGAGGAGGCTTTTCAATGCTGTGTTAGGGGCAAATTTTGTTAACTCTAGTCTAACTAACTCCACCTATACGTATTTCTTTGTTGAAGTGGAGATATGGCATTTGATGCTTATGAAACCTTAATAGAGGTAGAGACATGGTACCCAATTTTCTCCATCTTGCAACATCCCCCCTTGGCCTCATTATTTCTTTCCTTAGTGCCCATGCATCCAATACAATAGTTTGAGAGTGGGACCCAAAATAGTTAAAAACAAATAAGATAAAAAGGTATTGAAGTGGAGACTAAAGAGTTAGAGAGCCAGAGATCCTTCGCTATGTTCCTCCCTCCCTATGGATCAACATCAAGACTTGAGGGGTAGAGCCATGTGTTCTTTAATTAGGGAACCAATAATTTGAGAGCTCAACCCCTCGGGTGAGAAGGCCTTGAACCTTGAGTTTGGTTGCTTTATTCCCCTTAAACTCTAACTCTAGTTTCTCTTGTTCCATTGATCTAACACCTTGTTGGTAGCAGAGAAAGAAGTCATCGTCACCTTTGGATTTGTGGGGAAGGGTGGCGAAGGAGGTGAGGGAGGTCGATTGGCCAATCCCTCTGAGTAACATTGGCATTATCCTCGATAGGACAAAGGTAAAATGGTTGTATCAGTGTGTTACCTGGTCAGGATGAAGGCAAGATAGTAGGATGGCCCATCTTTTTGGGTTTCGGGGTTTTGCTCATCTTAGTCCCCATTATCTCGTAGGAATGGGATGGGACTGCCGGATGCCTCCCATTCTGGTGGGATTTCAATCCTTGATTCCAATAACTTCTTTTGAAGAAACAAATATTGATACATTTAGTTCACATATCTAACTAGAAAAGGAAAAAGTAGTGTATTAAATATGATAGTAGATATTTTTGTATTGTGTGTTTATGACATAACATCATACACTTTGGAATTAAAGGAACATTTAGAACATAATATTTTGGTGGATGTTTGGGGTTTGACATAGAATCCAAGGGTATGTTTGGTTTCTGAGATTAGTTCCATTTTTTATTTTCATTTTCAGAGAAAACAAAAAATATTTGTGAAAATATGGTTGGTGAATGAAAATGAAAATAGTTTTGTAAAAAACACAACTTCAAAATGATAGAAAACTGAAAACAGTGTAAAGATGTTATCATTGTTTTTCATCAAAAGAATGAAGAAAGTAAAAGACAAAGGACCTGTTTAATATCACTTTTATTTCCTATTTTTATTTATAAAAATAGAAATATAAAATTTATTGTAAAAAAATATGTTTGGTTACACTATTTTTACTTTTTATTTTAAAAGTAACATTTTTTGAAACCTAAGACAATTTTTTAGAAAAGTAATAATATATATTATTAATATGTAATAATAAATAATATATTATAATTATATAATATAAATTATATATATATTTCATATTTTATTAATAATTATATTATTATTTATTATAATAATACAATATTAATGATATCTTATTTATATATAATTAATATTACATTATTATTTATATTTATTAGATATAAAAATAAATAATATTATATAATATATCGTATATTAAGTATATTATACATTATATGTAGAATATAAATATAATATATATCGTATAATATATTATATAATACAATAATAGTTTTTTTTATAATATTATAATAGTATAATATTATAATATATTATAATATTTTAATATTATATATTGCATTATAATATTATATTATATAAATATTAATAATATATATTATGTGATATCTAATATATATTAAGTGAAAGAAAGGAATAAGCACCCTGTCTTGGTATAAGGTACGTACGTTGCTGTACCAACCTATATATACTATAACGAATGAGCAGTGTACCTGTATAGGTCTTGGTACTACTTTTGCAGTCCTTGCTGTATGGTTTGATTTGTGTTTGGAGGTTTTGTTTGTCAATATTTACAACATCTCTTAGATGATCCATAATATATTATTTGTATAGTTATTTCAATTTTCAAACATGTTTAGTTGCATCAAAGCGACAATTTTGCTTTCATTCTAAATTGAAAACACTGCTTGATTCTGACTAGATTATGATTAAGAACCAATATGGCGCTATTGTAAATATTTAAACTTGTGCTCTGGAATAATATAAAAAGGCATTCTAAGCAGACCATCTTTTTGATTCATCTGCACTTATTGGTTGGGGACATCATATATTTTGTGACAATTCATCTGAATTTCTGATCTTTGCCTTCTTTTCTCTTTAATATAAAGCATTGAATAGCCTCTTCTTTTGTTTTTTCACAAATGTGAAGCACCACAGTATTCTGTGTGCCCTCGAATTTTTTACGAGACTCTTAAAAGCCATTGTCCTGCCAAAGAATCCTTTCAATATTGTAAAATTATACATTTTTTTTGTGATGTATTATTGACTACCTAATTTTGACATTCTATCCCTCTATTTATGTGTCTATGATATCTTCCAATGCAACAAAGATTAGTAAGCTGTGAACATGAAGCCAGTTATTCTCCCTCATTGTTCTTTTCAGTTGATCTTCATGGATCTTATTTTCGAATCTGATCTTGAGTCTTATTATCCCTAAACCTCCTATCCTCCAGGCTTATCAAATTATCTTGTTTTCTGGTTTTTTGGATATTTCTGTCATTTATCTATGATTAAACTTGTTGCCATGCATACTCTTTCAGTCGTAAAATTCTGGAAAAATGGGAAGAGAATAACTAACACATTATGTACTTCCTCCTCAGACTTTGAAGTTTACTTCTTCGATCTGCTAGCTTTGGTCAATTTTTTCCACCTGGAGTTTCCCTTTTACATTTTCCCACTGCATCAACATAATTCTCAACTACCTAACTTGAAGGGCTTAAGTTTGATAGCATACAAAAGTGAGCACCTGATTTGAGGAAATTCGAGTCAACTTTAAGAATTTCAACACAAATTTGAGAATAGCAATTCATATAATCACCGCATATAACCCGGATGCTGTCTACATGAAATATTTGAGCAACAAGATATCTGTGCATTGCATCTTAAGCTTGAGTTTCATGTATTATTTGTTGATAATGATGCAGTTCTAGATCTTTGCATTACAGGAGGGTGAATTTACATCACTTGGCTTGATATCCCTGTTATAATTTTGGTGTTTGATTAGTCATTATGTAACATTGAAAAGACAGTGCAAGTTTCTTGTATGAATAAGTTGGACTAATCATTAAGGCAACTGTCCTGGATGTTATTTGCAAGCAGCAAGGGTTGTTCGTGTATTTAATTACTGTACAGGAGTGTTTATTTCCTTACTGGAAAGTTTGAAGTGAACTGTCTGCCTAGATGAATAATTCCTCTTTCTGTTGAGTGGTTGCATGATTGGATTTGTGTTCAAGCCAGAACAGAAATAGAAACTGGAAAACATTGAAATGTTGCAAGAACAAAGAGGTGCAAAGTAATTGGAGAAAGGGAGGAGGAAAATGGGGCAATACTAATGCTAATGACCATCCAAGACTTAAATATTCCACCACAAAAGATTACAAAAAAAAAAAAAAAACCTATTTCATATCCAATCCATATACAAAGCTTAAAACATTAGATTGACGCTCAAAGAGACAAAATAAATGACAAACTGAAATACAGAAGTAACTGTAACACATATCTAGGTATTTACATGTTAAAACACATTAAGAAGAGATACAACAAAAAGCTAGGGGTTAATGTCTTTTTAAAGTCTACTTTCTTTAATAGTATCTAATGCATCAGCTTTCATTCATGTCTTTCATTTCAATAAATCTGGGGTGACTTTTATGACATTGCTCCTCTAGAATGAACTTATTCAAGAACTCTGACTATGGCATGATGCTAAAGACCGACTATTGGCATGATGGTATGTACTATGTAAAGAATGTTGCATATGTTTAATATCTATTCATATCTTTTATTGAATTGAGTCTCTGCTTCTTTTTTTTCTTTTTTTTTTTCTTTTTTTCTTTTATGTCCATTGTGTGATCTATCTATATACTGGTA
The DNA here is from genome assembly GCA_017589505.3 of Metroxylon sagu. Lineage (NCBI taxonomy): Eukaryota > Viridiplantae > Streptophyta > Magnoliopsida > Arecales > Arecaceae > Metroxylon > Metroxylon sagu. The sequence continues at coordinate 245,358 of JACVBY030000634.1, read as the reverse complement.
CAATGGGAACTCTGGGGAGTGCATCTCCACCCCCTGATTCCATTCCACTTATTTTTGGACTCCACCTGTTTTTTCTTCCCTTTTCACTTCACTCTTCAGGGCATGTGCTGCATATGTGCTAAGTACTATTATGGAATTAATTTGCACGGCCATATTTACCTTTTAATGTCTGTGTTGTGATCTATCTCCTATTATAACTGGAACTCTGAGAGGTGCATCTCCACCCCCTGGTTCCATTCCACTTATTTTTGTGCCCCTCCTGCTTTTTCTTTCCTTTTCACTTCACTCTTCAAGGAACATGCAACATATGTGCCAAATACTAGTATGGAATTAATTTGGACAGCCATGCTTGCCTTTCTAGAAAAGATCTTAAAGGAAGAGAGAAGAAATTTGGTAGAAAAATTGATGACAATCTTGTGAACGAATGGCCCACACTCATCATTTGATTCGATAATCAATTTGAATCTTCATGTTTTATGCAGCTTTGACCCTACACTGCTTATGAGGGATTTTCCTTAAGTGGAATGTGCCATAAAGAAAAAGGAAACAAAAGAAAAATGGCACAAAATTATAATTAAATGAAATGGTTTGCTAAAATTGTTTTGCTGAAGGAAGATGGCTCTATATTTTAGATTAACCTGTTTCTCTTTACTTCTAACAAGTTGTTTGCTGTCATGTTTTCAGAATGTGGTTTTGTGTCCTTTTTAGACTTCCTGCAGCAATTGTCAAAATGAAGAACATGATCATATCAGGTGAAAATGGAACGAACACATGGATGCAGCACACATGCCTGTGTACACACTAGAATCTGCCATGTGCAATGCATGTGTTCAATTGAGACACCGGCAGTGCAATCTACATTGTTTAATTTAGACATTGGCTAAGACATTTGTATAGGTTATAGACCTCATTAGAGCCATCCATTTTGTCTAGAAAATTAGGGATTATCTCACTAACTTCCAAGGGCAACATTCTTATCCATCATCTTGTCTTTTTATTTTTATTTTTTATTCTTTTATGATGCCATTCTGGAATAAAGCTAGTCATGAATATTTTGTACAGATACTGACAGCATGTTTATTGGCTGAAGTGGGAAAAGGAAGGGGTTCGCAATGGTATCCATATCTGGTGCAGTTGCCTCATGGTTACAGTACACTGGCAAACTTCACAAACTCTGAAATTCAAACTTTGCAAGTAAGTTCCAGCAAAACTTGTTTTTCACTTAAAAGTTTGGGTCATTTTATCTGCTTTTTGGTGCCATATAGTGTTGCAAAATTATTTTTTTGGTTGTCAGGTTGAAGATGCTATCTGGGTTTCAGAGAGGGCTGTTCATAGGGCAAAGTTGGATTGGAAAGAAGCTGTCAGTCTCATGCAGGAAATGGACCTTAAGCCTCAACTTTTGACTTTTAGGTCATGGCTTTGGGCTTTGGCTACTGTGAGTTAATGGTTAATTCAATGTAGTTCTATTTTGTTCTCTATATATATTGGACTATTTTTATTTAGATCTTCACATTGCTCTCTTTTTTCTGGAAGATATCTTCCCGTACATTACACATACCGTGGGATAATGCTGGTTGCTTATGCCCTGTTGGTGATTTGTTTAATTATGCTGCACCTGATGAGGAGTCTTCCCCTAACATTTCAGAGGAAATGGCAGAACACTCAAATACTGAATCTTTTGTGGCACACAAGCATATCACTGATAAATTAGATACTGAGCAGCCTGATTGTCACTCGCAAAGGCTAACAGATGGTGGATACGAGGAAGGCACTAACTCATATTGCTTTTATGCAAGAAAAAGATACGGGAAAGGAGAGCAGGTACCTTTGGTCATATTTTGAATTAGATATGCTGACTCCTGATTTTAATCTTCATTATATCATGCTGGTGGAGAGTGAATTTTAAACCTGCTTAGCACTCTGGAGGTGTCTGATTTCTTTTTTGCCCCTTTAATTTCAAAGCAACAGCATCCTTTTATACAAATGAACTTGCTAAGCAAGTCAAGTTGGGAAAATATAAAACTTTAGATTGACATTTGGCAGCAAATGTAGGATGACACTAGACTTAGGCTCATTCAATTCATGTCTTTTCCCTGCTGCGTCATTAGCAACTCCGACTTTTCATAGGCCGTTTATTTAGCACTGCCCATGGGTTAAAGCCCTCCAAAACCTTTTACAAAGATCATAAAATATATTTCTCACTAAAATGCTGCATAAGTCCATGGGAAGTTATGGAGCCTGAAGCTAAGGTGCTTTTGTTTCAGCAGTTATCTTAACAATATATAGAATTAAATCCATAACTATCAAACATTGTCCCCACAATATCTTGATGATACCTTTATGAACAGGAATTTTAAGCACCGTGAAAGCTGTTACAAACCACAAGGTGATTGCAAAATTATTATACTGCATCATTGATTACTGTATTGCATTTTGTTTAAGAATCTTAATCTCTTGATCTCATATATCTACAACTCAGCAAGTTTGATGAAAAAGGGTAAACTAGGATTATTGAATCGCATTAAGGTACTAACAATTTTTGCGCTAAAATAACTAAGGGTAAACTAGGATTATTGAATCACATTAAGGTACTAACAATTTTTGCATTAAAATAACTAACCATTGGGCATACAAACTGAATAAAACTTTGCACTACTGAAGTCCAGGATTCAGTTGCAGTTAGGTTGATGTGATCATTACATGCTAAGCTATGAAAGTTGGGCAAAATTTTTCAATATAATTACGGTTTGTTTGTCAAGAATGCCTGATGATGGAATAGTATACTTCAGTCTTATGTTTAATTATTTAGATAATTTCTACTCAAAGCTTGCCGATAGGACTGCCATTCAACTCTCTCTCTCTCTCTCTCTCTCTCTGTGACACACCCCATCCACACACTAATTTGTTAGCATTTGCACTTACATACAGAACAAATCTTTTCTTCATCCTTAAAGGTACATTCTAGAGTACTATTAAAGGTGGCCTCCACTCGATCCATTACCCCATTTAGAAGTTATACAAATCAAGTACAGATGCAGGATTTTGAAACATTAACCTACAGCATGAAAGGTTGGTACATGACCCGGTTCGAATTGAAGGGGCGAACTGACCCAGTTCTGGGCTGGTTATCGGTTCGATTCAGTTCACCTAAATTGCTTGGTTCAGAATGGTTTGGCTACCTTGTTCGTAAGGACATCAAAATGATTGACTTTTCACCGACACATGAGTGTGATTCACATTGAAATGAATCCATTGCTAGAAACCATTGCCCGGGATTGAGATGTAGCGTTGACTTTTCCATTTGACTGGCATATGAGTGTGTTTCACATTGAGCTAGTCAACTTCATGATCCATCTCTACAAATGATTGTCAGGGATTGAGATGTAGCATTTTCATGTATATGAAACAAGTAGTCCCCTAACTTGAAGGGAATGACTACCTACCATGATTTGGGTCCAATAAATTTAGACCAAATCCATGTATTTTATGATACCTTTTTATGCTTGATAGGGAGCTGACTAGTTTATTGCGTCTAGTCACAAGTGGGAGTTAGGGTTGTTCCACATGGAACTGTGTCATCCATAATAAGGACTAAGACATGGTTGGACACAAAATCCTGGGTCTAGGTGGAATTGACTTTTGGCATACCATTTTTATTTATTTATTTTAAATATGAAAAAATTATTTTGAATTAATTTTATTGTGCACATCTTTTTCTCCTATGTATCTAATATGATCTAGGGTCCTAATGGGCCATGAAATTAAATTGACTAAGGGTTGTTAAATAATTAATTTTCTCAATACTCATTCGAGGACAAAAGGAGGTGAACGGATTGAATTGCAAAAGAATTGCTGTGCACGAAGGGAAACTAAATATTCATTTTTTCTTTACTAGGGATTGATACAAGTTTACATTTTAATATACAAATATGCTAGCTTCTTTAGCTATGGTGTGACCGTAGCACACACATCGTGTAAGATGGGATAAGGCAGATAAGTAACTCGAGTTGGCCTTGAAGCCCTCCCATGACCTTATCTTTAGCCCCTCCTTATTTTTTTAGAGTCTTCACTGGAGTCAACCTATGAGTGACCATCCTTATCTCTCCATAACTTTATGAGACTAGCCTTAAAGCCATCCTTATCTCTCCATAACTTTATGAGACTAGCCATTTAAGGCATGTAGAGATGTTCTACGTAACATTATTTCCATAACTTTATGAGACTAGCCATTTAAGGCATGTAGAAATGTTCTACGTAACATTATTTTCTCATTCCAAAAGAAAAGAGAGGTGAGAGAAGATAGCAGTGAAAGGAAACGAGTAGCGCTTCAATTAATACTAGGGCCTGCTTTTTTTCATCAATGTTATGTGGTTTCTAGAAGAGTCCTACAATCTGATCCCTTTGTGTATTGTTCTCATATCTTTTTTACTCATATTCATTCTTGCCTTTATGTGTGCAATGTAATGGATTTTTGTTGATTTTTCAAGAAAAGAGGTCTTGTTCTTCATTTTGTTGCATGTACTTTATCCCTAGGCCCATCACGGTCTTACATAGTGATATCATAGCACTAGTTTATGCTTTGAATGATATCTAGCTCCTGACTGTAGTTGTAGATCTGTTTTCATGAGATGACCATTGGATATATTGGTTATTTATTTGAACAATTAGATTTATCAATCTGCATCATGTAAATCACTTAAGATGTGGTTAAATTAATGGTTTTCCATATCATGGGATAAGGCGATGATTATAAAACATGAATGCATAATTACTTTTGGTCTGGTTTTATATGATCTACAACAGATTTTATAGATCATGTCAATGCAACACTATTTCATGATCAAGATGGATGTATGTGGTATAAATTTCATGATATGAGACCATAGCCATCTTATTTATCAATAATTGATTTTACTTACTCAGATTTGTGATGTTAAATGTTGTATGTAGATCTCACCAAAAAATTATATCTAGAGGTTTACCTCTCATGGGATGAGAGATGATGATGAATAAATGCATGATATCTACCAAAAAGAAAAAAAATAAAAGCATTGATATGTGCTAGGAGTCATAGATCCAAGATTAATTTATTTTTCTATTGGCATAATCATGTTTGATGTGGAAAAATTTCATATCTTAGATTTTTCATTCTTTTCTTGAGGGAATAAAGATTAGAAGTTCATTCATGCATGTCCATGGTGTCCTATTAGGAGCAAGGCTAGTATTTGTATATAAGTAATTTAAATCTATTTAATTTACCTTAGATGGAGGTTGTATCATCAATCATATGGTGATCTAGTGTATTTATTCATCATCATCTCTCATCGCATGAGAGGTAAACCTTGAGATATAATGTTTAATCTTACAGATCTGAATATATATGAAGAGATTATCAAAAAATAAAATGGCTACAATCTCATCCCATGAAATCTATACCATCAAAATCTATCTTATGCATGAAATAGTACCATGTAGACATAATGATATCAGAGCACTAGTTTATGCTTTGAATGATATCTAGCTCCTGACTGTAGTTGTAGATCTGTTTTCATGAGATGGCCATTAGATATATTGGTTATTTATTTGAACAATTAGATTTATCAATCTGCATCATGTAAATCACTTAAGATGTGGTTAAATTAATGGTTTTCCATATCATGGGATGAGGCGATGATTATAAAACATGAATGCATAATTACTTTTGGTCTGGTTTTATATGATCTACAACAGATTTTATAGATCATGTCAATGCAACACTATTTCATGATCAAGATGGATGTATGTGGTATAAATTTCATGATATGAGACCATAGCCATCTTATTTATCAATAATTGATTGTACTTATTCAGATTTGTGATGTTAAATGTTATATGTAGATCTCACCAAAAAATTATATCTAAAGGTTTACCTCTCATGGGATGAGAGATGATGACGAATAAATGCATTGATATCTACAAAAAAAAAAAAAAAATAAAAGCATTGATATGTGCTAGGAGTCATAGATCCAAGATTAATTTATTTTTCTATTGGCATAATCATGTTTGATGTGGAAAAATTTCATATCTTAGATTTTTCATTCTTTTCTTGAGGGAATAAGGATTAGAAGCTCATTCATGCATGTCCATGGTGTCCTATTAGGAGCAAGGCTAGTATTTGTCTATAAGTAATTTAAATCTATTTAATTTACCTTAGATGGAGGTTGTATCATCAATCATATGGTGATCTAGTGTATTTATTCATCATCTCTCATTCCATGAGAGATAAACCTTGAGATATAATGTTTAATCTTACAGATTTGAATATATATGAAGAGATTATCAAAAAATAAAATGGCTACAATCTCATCCCATGAAATCTATACCATCAAAATCTATCTTATGCATGAAATAGTACCATGTAGACATGAGCTATAAAAAACTGCAAATCATATAAAATCAGATCATAAGTATAGAATGATGTTTTTATGACCATCACGTCATCCCATGACATGAAAAACCACTAATCTAATCCCATCTTATGTGATCTAAACAATGCATGTTGAAAAATCTATTCATTCATGCAAATATCCATTAGATCTAATATCTTCATCTCATGATTCATGAAAACAGATCCACAACCACAATGGGAGTTGACCTTATCCATAAATCACCAAAAATCAATTACACTGTATGCTTGAAAGCATAAATGAGAATGCCTCTAAAGAAGAAATGAGAGCAATAGGTGGCGGAAGAAGATCATAAAACTCTTCTAGGCACCACACGGAGTTGGTGAACCCAGCAAAAGCCCTTCAAGAATTAATGGAAGCACTGCTCGTCTCCTTTAACAGGATGCAGGACTAAATTGTGATGGCTTGCACTACATGAGAAAGTCCTAGGGATTGGATAGCTCAGGGTGTCTAGATCCTAAGAACAGGGCAGCAAATGATAAAACTGAATTTTGGCAAACAAATCATCAATAATGAATTTGCCTAGGGTGTTTGAACTGACAAAAAATGGTAGAAAGAGGTCCCTGAAAGAGTTGTGCCCTAAAAGCCAATCGCAATCTGTATTGCGATAGGATTTCTTTTGTTTTTCCAAGTCATGTACATGATATTTTGTTTATAAATAAAAGGCATTATGTTTTATCATTTGCTGCTTCTTATAATTATGATGAACCTCATATATTAGGGCAATGGTTTTAGGGCTATGATGAGATCATGCCTGTCATGCCCCAGACCTTAGAGTGGATCTAGAAGGTGGCAACCCGCCGCATGCTAGGCATGCAAAGCGTTCAGTAACAGAAGTAATTATTAAATCAAAAGTCAATCAACTAATATGCCATTAAAAAGTCACAATATTCTTATTACAATTTCAAATAAAGCAAATATTTGGACTGCATGCAAAACTGGTAAACATAAATTATATCTAAAATAGGCTGATAGCAGCTTCAGTCTACCCATATCCCTCTTCATTTATTTGGCTCTGAAAAATATCAACGAGAGTTTAATGAGTTTACACTCAATAAGTAAGCCTAATATAAAATATATCATATAATTTCAAGAATATTACATATTAGAATTTGCTTACTTTCATATGTCAGAACTTTCATATTATGTCTCAAAATTTCAGTTTCAAGTTTTGAAGTCATCACATTTATAATTCACTATCATTAACATTTACATTTCATCTTATTACAGACATGCCGTGGTCACAGACTATGGCCACATATATCCCTGTGATAGGGCCAGAACAGAACACCACATATAATTCCTATGGATGAGGGCCAGAACAGAACACCACATTTAACCCTGTAGATGAAGGTGTATCCTCCACATATATCCTCTGTGGAGGTGGGTCCCGATATCAGAAATCATATCACAAAGTCACATCATAGTGGACCGCGGGTGACATTTTTTTTTATTATTCAGAACTTATTTTCACTTATTCAAATATCATCCATAAAATTCTTTAGGTTAACATAGCATAGGCACACATTCATATCATATTAGCTATGTTAATAATATTAATATCAAATATATTTTTTTTTACTAATTTATTGTTTGAATATATATATCATAACTAATTATTTTGCATAAACAATGTTAATTTATTATTTTTATTATTATCACATGTACTACTATTATTATTACTATTGTTATCATTATTTATTTATTTATCATTTTTATTTATTTATTTATTTTATGTGTTATGCAGAATTTATCTAAAATCTAAAAATAATATTCTTAAGCTTTCAAATGAACGAAATAACATATCAGAATTTATTTGCATGATAATAGTAGATAAAAAGCAATATCTAAACATATACAAATATTTTATTCAAAAATTGCATAATTTAATAATTTACTAAATTACTCATGATAAATGGCTTATTTACCTTTTATCGCTAATTCATAAGTCCAAATCAACTATTTAGGCTTCTGACACTTACAACATGATATTTGAATTTTTAATTTTAAAAATCATGATGCCAACATAATTCCTACATTCTACCAAGTCTAGTTTTGGATCCAACTTGGGGCTTGATTATTTTAACTTGTATCAATCCAAATAGTGTAACAAAATTTTTTCCATAAACTAGAACTATCCCAGATTTAATCCTGATTCTGGAATGGTTGGGTTAGGACTAATTTGGGTTTCAAAAGTTGGACCCAACTAGGCTCAAATGTATTGAATTTAAGGCTCAAATGAATAGCCAAGAGCCAACCCATCATTTTTTTTTTGTTCTCAGATCCCAGATCTATTTTTCTCTTTTTTTTTTTGTTCTCAGATTCCAGATCCATCTTCCTCTTTTTTTTTTGTTCTCAGATTCCAAATCCATCTTCCTTTTTTTTTTTTTTTTCCTCAGATCCCATATCCATTTTCCTCTCTCACGCACAACCCAGATCTCTCTCTACCTCTCGCTCTCATCCTCCATCCCTCGGATCAAATATTAGACTCAAACATAAAATAAAGGCAAAGGAAAAGAGATTACCTGCGAGTGGATCAGGCTTGTGAGGAGATGACGACGAGAGGAATAGAGGCGAACCAGGTGTGGGATGAGAGAAGGAAAGGAAGGGTTCTTAATCCTCGTTACCCTTCCGAGGATTGCGTAAATAGAGAGCGAAGGAGGCGGCCTCGTTACCCTTCCGAGGATTGCGTAAATAAAGAGTGAAGGAGTCAGCCGAATCTTATCCGGTTCGGTTTGATAACGCCGCGATGATTGCAGCATTACACTCCTCCTCCCTTAAAATAATTATCCTCGAAATTGTTGCTTGCTAATCATACCACATGACTAACATCTAGAGTACAAAAATAAGCTCCAATATTTCTTTAAGAAAAGACAGCATTAATTCATTTTACATTCACATGCTCAAATTACAAACATGTGGGGGTATTTTTTTTTCATTTCTTCTTCAAGCTCCCAAGTAGCTTCCCGCTCAGTATGATTACTCCATTGCACTTTGACATAGGGGATGCTACGCCGTCTCAGAACTTGATCCTTGTGATCCACAATGCATACAGGATACTCTTCATAAGTCAGATCCTTCTTTAACTGAATGGGTTCAAGCTCCACCACATGGCTGGGGTCCGAAATATACTTTCTTAACATAGAGACATGAAATATATTATGTACTCCAGAGAGTACCGATGGTAAAGCTAGGCTATATGCCACTTCCCCAACTCTGCTTAAAATTTCAAAAGATCCTACATATCGTGGACTTAATTTGCCTTTAATTCCAAATCTCATCACGTCCTTAGTTGGTGATACTTTCAAAAAGACATGATCTCCAACCTGAAATTCCAAATCTCTCCTGACATCAGCATAGCTTTTCTGTCGGCTTTGAGCTATATGAAGCCGTTGGTACATGGAGTCGGGAATCAATGTTACTGGAAAGACTGGCACATCTTATGTATGCTCGATGCAGAGGGTAATTGATCTCATAATCACTTGTGTGAGACACTAATACAAAGATGTGGGTGCTCATTAGAGGAATGAGTTCACTGAATTGACCCATCAAGAGAACATCTTATGGATGCTTACTTATTTGTCAAAAGATGATTCTCTAAGTGGAAGTTGTCCAAGTGATTCTTAAACCTAAAATCACTATAGTATCTTGTGCACATGAATCTATATTTTGGTTTACACTCATTCACAACATTAAGTTGTGTACGAGGTATTCGGAATATGGTGGATTGTGTATGAAAATTGTAAGTAGATTAATAAGGAATCAATTACTTCTAATAAGAAAAGATCGCATCCTACTTTCTCTAATCTTATGATGATTTAGGAAGTTTTTGATCAAAGTAGAATGAAAAATTAGAAAGAGTTTCTAATGTTTCATTAATTGAATTATCATTAGAAGATTAAGAGAGACATGAATAAGTAATTAATTTTGACATTGATTCATACTCATATACTTATTCGGGATGTAGTATGATTGAAGGATTGAATTGCATGATAACTTGCCATTGAAGGGTATGTTTGATATGTCTACCAAATTTCATATTTTTTGGGTAGACATTATATATTGTTACGCGTCAATCTTGTCTTGTAGGTTTGTTTGAATTAAAGAGTTTAATTTGATCAATAATTAGAAAGGGTTTTAATTGTCAAGTTTGGGATTGCACTGATTGGACCTATAAGGATTAGAAATGTTCTAATCATGATAGGTCAACTTGCACTCATACCTATCGTTGGCTAGATGTGGAACCAAATGGGTCACACACAAAAGGAACTGATTAAGGGTCTAATTGGATTAGATCATGTTTGCAGGATAGATATGCTAGCACGTGTTGCAAACCCTAGCTCCTGATTTGAATTGGATTCGAATCTGATTCTTGTATTAGGTTAATCTAATATGATTAGATCATGACCTAATATGGGTTGGCCAAGAGTTAGAACCAAATTGGCTTTATTTGAACCATTGGATAGCTCCCTAGATGAAGGACTTAAACCATTAGTGATGACGCCTTCCTTCTAAACCATTGGATTATCATGAAATAAGTATGGAGTGAGGTTATCAGCGTGAGAAGGCTGATGGTGCATGGATAAGGCTTATCGAATAAGTTTTTTGAGCGGATACATCTTTTCGCTCTCTCTCAGGTGCATCCCTTTCCTTAGCGCCTCATCATGATGAGGCGCTACCCTTAGGACACGCCTCATCATGATAAGGCATGTGGATGGGATGCATTCCTTGGTAATGCATCCTTCCGCTTCTTATAAACAGGAGTGCGCCACGGGGTTTAGACATATAGAATCCATCTGAAGAAAAATTAATTCCCTCTCTTTCTTATCTTATTTCTCTTATATATTTTGTTTTAAACCAAGACAAGAAGGTCTTCTTCAGGATAAGACCTAAACTAAGATAAGGAGGTCTTCTTTAGGACAAAAGGCTTTGAAGGATTTTTTGTAAGAGAAAGAAAATTAGAAGGGAAAAAAAACAAGCCAATCAAATCCTTTGGAAGGATTAAGCATCAAGGATCAAAGTTTTGAAGAAGCTAGAGTCTTGAATGCAGTTTCTGTGTGGATCAAGGTTGGAGGATGAACACTTGGGCACCTTGTGGATATTCTAACATATTGGATTTAGCGTTACAGGTACTCTTCTTATCCTATATTTACTATTTATTCATTTGATTATTATCATTAAGGAGATCTTGACTATTAAGGGTTTCATGTAAATAGATCTTATTAAGAAATTTATGAAATTTATGCGCTTCCACTGTACTCTTAGGTATGCTCAAGAAACCTTAACAGTTCCTAACAGAGTTAGGGCTTTGATTGATAACTCAGTTGTGTTGCAACCAGATTTCAAAAGTAATTAGCACAGAAATAATCAGAACCTAAATTGAACTTAGCAATCAAAATAGAAAAATCCATGGTGGAATTTAGGTGGAATAAATTGATATATTTAAACCCAGCAGATTATAAGGCAAAGATGAACTTTTTACAGATTGGAATCTGATGACAAATTAAATAGCAAGGGAATAAGATCAACATAGAAGAAGAATGGAATTAATGGAGAAAGAGAGAATATAAGTAATAGGGTGAGCAAAGAAAGGGGAGAAAAAAAGCAGCCAAACCAAGTTCGGAAAATATCTTCTTTCCTTCAAAAAAAGTTCTGCATACATCACCATTTGACACCCAAAACAGGGCCACTTATAAGGCTAACCAAACTCCTATCCTTACCTAATTTGAGTCAAATTAGGACCCTCACAGAAATAGAAACAAATCCCACCAAATCCTGCTAATTGATTGACCAATTCGACTTCTACTGGGACTTCTAACTAACCCAAGAACCGTGGCAGACATTGTTTATGCTACACTGATGTGTGAACGGTGCCTTGGCCCTTAATTACTTCCAAGCTAATATGGAAATACCTCAATAAAACAGGAAATCAAAAGACCACTAATCAAATATAAATCTGGTGCTGCAGGACGAAGTTCCAATTGTGCCTTGTTTCATGGATGTTCCTTGCTTCAGAGTGAGACCCTAAAATACCTCCCATGCTGCCCCATTTTACAATCTCAGCTCTCCATGGGTCTGAACAGCAGTCTGTTTATCTTTGTTTCTGACTGGTGTAGCCATTACACCGCCCTTACATCACCCTGGCTGCTTGTGGCAGATACATTTGCTCATCAGATTGTTTCTTAATTCTATCTCTACTGTAGAATTGGACATTATAGTTTATTTACATCCAGTGTCTCATGAATGAAATGATTTTATGACATACATATTTAATTAATCAATAATATAAGTAATAAATGGCATTTATCCGTTTTAATTTGTTACATGGGAGGATGTATGTACAAGATATGCAGCTAGACATGTATCTTATTAAGTATAGAAAATCTAAATAATGCTTCTTTTTTAGGAGATGACATAGAGCATGATGAATCCTTATTTTTGCCTCTATCACAATACGCCAAAAAATCGCAATCCAATAAATAAAGATTTTGTGGGTGAATATTGACTCTCTTTTTTTTGTTACAGGAATATTGACTCTTTCATTCTTAGGGTCAATACACAATGCTTCTTAGAATAAATCAATTTTTCTTTGGTCTGTTCTGCCATCTGGCCCAAAGGATCATTAAGATTTATTTTTTCATAGAAACCTATGCGCTCAAAGGATCTGCCATCCCCATATGTTCTTCAGTAATGGTTATACGTGAACTTTGCTATGGAGTGCATTTAATTCTCCTCTTGTAGGTAATTATATAGCCAGCTAAATCTAAGTTTTGACAAGTCTCTGGTTTTTGACAGGTTCTTTTGAGTTACGGAACATATACTAATCTAGATCTTCTAGAGCATTATGGTTTTCTTCTGGGTGACAATCCAAATGATAAGGCCTTCATCCAGTTGGATGCAGACATTTGCACATCTAGTACTTGGCCAATAGATTCTCTATACGTTCAACCAAATGGAATACCCTCTTTTGCCTTGCTTTGTGCCTTACGCCTGAATGCAACGCCAGTGAACCATCGAAGAGCAGTTGGGCATCAAGTTTATGCAGGATCTTTGCTTTCTGTTGAAAATGAGTTACTGGTCATGAAATGGTTGGCAAAACACTGCCTTGATATTTTGGAAAAACTACCGACCACAGCTGAGGATGATGGCTTATTATTGACTTTTGTAGACAAAATGCTATACGGTCCCTCTTCTCTAAAGTGCCTGGAGTTGCAATGTTGCAAAGAAGAGCTAAAAAACTTCCTCAAACTGCATGGCCTTCAAATGGAAGGTATTGGTGTCTCCCAGTTGCCTATGAAGGTTAGGAAGTCACTGGAGAGATGGAAATTGGCAGTTCAGTGGAGATTTGGCTATAAGAAAATGCTCGTTAGTTGTATATCTTATTGCACTGATACAATTGATAAACTTTCTTCCTAGCAATATTTCATTAAGGGGAAAACTCGGACTGATATTGCTGGGTTGATGGTCTACAAGCTTTTATAGGCATTGACTGTGCCTAATTTTGCAATCAAATATGCAGTATCCTAGTGAATCGGGTACTTATTGTGAATCCACTCCAAGAGATGAACTAACTTCCCAAACAGCATTTTGTATATGGAAATGATCTTTGAAGTTGCAACTAATTTTTATCCTGGCATTCGAAGGATAGCACTGGCTACTTTGAAAATGTTTGCGATGCTCTGGGAAACCAGCATATTGATCAGCACTAAACCCTTTCAAACATCCAGCATCTTAATGTGAAGATGACAGACCTTGGATCAAGGTACCACATGATGCAACATGTGTAGTTTTAATCTAAGCTTGACTTTTAAACTGTTTAATTAAGCATATGAGATAAATGGTACTGATTTATTATGATCATTTAGTATCACTTGTAATGGATATCTTTTTTTCAGAAAATTTTATGGTTAAAATCAGCCCTGTGAAATTAGCGCCAGTTTCCATTTTTATTGAAGCAGGCTGCCCTTTGATATGGCGTGAGTGCTATGGTGTCAAAAGAAAACAAACATTTAAGTCATGGCATGCCATGCTGGTTCATTCCGTCTTGCGCTGGACGTATCAGATATTAATATTATATCAAGATTCGATAACGATGTATGTTGAATCTTGCTATCTTGAGCTCTTGCTATCTTGAACTCATTGCTATTTTGAACTCATGCATATCAAGTATATCAATACTGTACTAAAATGGTAGTAATATAGTATGATCTGATATTGAGACGATGAATTTTAATTCAGTTGCTATTTCTTGTTTGATTTGACTTTTGATAGTTGTTCTTCAAGCTTGATTGCAGGACTATATTTAGGAGAAAACATCTTTTGAGCCATGGCTCTATTTGTCTTTCTAACAAGAATGAAACAATGCCTCAAATGCAATATGTCAACTACCATGAGGTCCTCTTAGAACAAACAGGCCTATAGATAGTTCCAACTAGTTTTCCATAAGCGGTTCATGAAGCGCATGGTAATGATCTAAATAGATTTAAAAGAGAAGGAAGATCAAGATGAGAACCCCTAATACATTTTTGGCGACCAAGTATTCTTATTAGCAATGCGACATTTTGATGAATCTCTTATACCTTGATTCATTGGCATGATAACCATTCTACCTTCAGGAAATAATTTGATTGTGCTCAATTATTTTTCTCATGCGATTGTTCTTCTAGGTTGTTTGTCCCACCCTTGTTACTTCCTTGCCAGTTCTCTACACTTTTCTCATCCAATTATAAAGTTTAAGTCCTTCTGCTAAGGCGATATTAAATTTACTTCCCTGATTGACCTAACTCTATTGATTGATCTGCTCAATTGACCATAATTTTAGTTAGAAAATATTTTATATTTTTCACTCATAGGTTGAGATAAAATAGGATGTATTGCCAAAGAAAAGTTCTAAGGAAGTATTTCAGTTTGAAACTTTCCAAGGCAATGATTATATGAAAACTATCGACCCCAAATTAAAGACATAAAACTATATAGATCAGGATGAAAAAAGAACTTCAAAAAAATAGAAAGAAGTTTCCTACTTAAAAGGCCATGAAGTAGATGGTTCCCACCCAGGCCAGAATTCGGTTAAACGTACAAAAAGTTCATTTTAGTGATTCTTTCATCTAGGAAATTGGAATATATGAGGTTGATCATGAAGTCTAGAAAGTAGAATAGAACATTGAAATTTCTTTTTAGTGATTCTTTGAGACGAAATTGGCCATGTTGATGCTTAATTAGGCCATTCCTTCTAGCCACTTTAGATTCTCAAGCTACCTTGGATTCTCAAGAAACCTCTTGAAGAGAGTAGAGAGTTAATGAAAATCTAAGTAATTAAAAAAACAAAAAGAAGCACAAATAGAATTGCTTGTGCTTCATAACAAGGTGCTCTTAAAATTAAGATTTATAAGTAAAATAAGATCCATACTAAACTGATACCAATTCATTATCAATTCAATATATCTAAATATACCATTCTATTTCAGTTTTAAGCACTCAGTATCAACTAGCATGGATCGATACTAAACAATTTGGATTGATACCGAGTAATATAAATCGATTCAAAAGTGAATCAAAATTCAATACTGTACCAGCTGGTATGTATTGGCATGGTAAACTTTAATTAATCAGGAGAAAGCCTGCTCAACTAGTGCTTAGAAAAGAGGTTTAGTAATTTCTACAAGGCTCATGGGATGACAGACCACTAAGTGGCCCAAATGCATTCATAAATCAGAATTTATTAGATGATGTTCTGCCCATAGAAGGGTTATAACTAAGGAGTAGGTAATTCAGCTATTGACTGAATTCAACAGGCGTATCTTAAGAAAGTTAGATTGGCTAGTTTTCTAATAGCTATACCTTGATGAATATGAAAGGATATATGAATGTTGTAGGGACTATAAAATTCATAATTTTTCTAAGTTTATTGCTTAATTTACTACACAGTGTGGTGAACTTAGTAGAGATGACTTCAGGAAGCTGAGATTATTTTCTAGTTACAAGCTGAAGCTGCTTTTTCAATTATATAATTAAAATGGAAGAGTAGTTCCATACTCAGCTTTATAGGAGCTAACGAGATATATCTGCGGCTTGCATGACAGGAAGAATCTATTGAGAATGTTTAGGAGAATCTACTTGAGGATTTAATGGCAAGTTTACGAAATTTAGGCAGATTGCACCAGTAGAGCTAAATTATAACCAGAGAAGAAAAGTAATAAGAAGCATTGCTTTAGGAAATGTAAAAAAGAAATTTAAACTGGTTGATGAGTAGACATGTATTTATATACAATATATGATAAATGAGTTCCATACGTGCAAAAGGCTTTTATATTCTAAACCAACTCCACCGGACTAAAGCCTAAAACAAGCTTCTCTCTCCTCTCTCTCTTTCTTGCCAAATGGAGGAACATGAGCCTCACCATTTTCTCCATCATAGAAGTCCAGTTCTCCCTTCCATCAGGCTTTCAGGCTTTCAAATTCATTTGGTTGGTTCCTCAATCTTTTATTTTTATTTTAATATTAATTTTTTAGGAGATCCGTGGATGGAAATCTAATGTAAAGTGTTCTCTTCGTATTTTAGTATTTAACAAGTTCAAAAAGATAATAATTTTATCCAATAAAAAGTGAGCGGAAAAACAAATTTGTTTTCTTCTGGTTATTATTTCAAATTTGAGACCACCAGCAGTAAAGGTCCGAACCAACGTGACGACTCCTCTTTTCGAAGAGATGATAACGGTTTTTTTTTTTTTTTTTTTTTTTGTGGGAATTTTGACCTTTGACGATTTATTTTACAAATGAGATATAACAGTAATACTAGTCTTTCCTTTAAAAAAATTGAGATGATGTGTAGCTGTTAACCATAGCTGAGATATCAAGCAGCAAAGGAGGAAAGTTGAGGAAGAAAGAGGATGCTTTCTCCTTAATATGAATCATTTTTTTTAAAAAAAAAGAAGATGATAAGAAAACAGGGGAAGGCTCAGATAAATCATACTAAAAAAGATCCAATATATTTAATGACCCAATATTCTCTATCCAATCTATTGCAATTGGTCACACCACTGGTCTTCTTAAACCTCCTTCTAAATTGTAAGCATGGCCATTATCTGCCCAGAAGGTACTAGAATTGCTTACAAATCTACTGACATCCAGATAAACCATCTAAAATGAAGCTTTTTTTTTTTTTTAGATTATTAAAATCTACTTACAAATCTACTTAATCCTATTATCAGTTGACCATCCCATCTAAAATTAAAATCTCTGTTTTCCATTGCACCACTGATCTGATGCCTTAAAAAATAATCTCTCTGGTTACAGACTTTCTGAGGACGGTAACAACCACCATCACCATCTCCTTAAACCAAATAAAAAAATATATATATTTGCCAATCCAATTCCAAATTAATGCCTAAAAATGAAAAAAATAAGGAGAGGAAGCAAAATCGAAGACCTGTTTAGACTTTATAAACTTTGAATACATTACAGGAAAAAGCCACAGGAAAGATTAGAGGATGAGCGGATCAGATTTCTGGCTTAATTTTTCTCCTCTAAGGAGGAGAAAGACAAATAAAGCGCACAGTATAATCTGCGTCGATCATGTGGGGAAAGGATCATCACATCCATCCATCACTCAATGTTAAAAAACATTAGACACACAAACATAAAAGCAAACATTTAAAAAAAAAAAAAACAAAATTATATTGGCCGTTTGATTAGTAGGAGAATGAGAGGATCAGAGTCCTGGCTTGATCTTCTCCGAAGAGAATGAAAAAAAAAAAGCGCAAGTTATGTTCAGTGTCGATCATCTGGGGAAAGGATCATCATCTCCACCATCTCCCCTTTCATCAAACGGCCAAAAATTAATACAAAGCATCTCAACTAATTCTAGTAATAAAAGGTAAATAAGAACTCAGAGAAAAGATGGAAGGGGTCAATTAGGATCAGAATCTCTGGCTTGATTCCTCCTTAGAGGAGGAAATACTTAAAAAGCACGGTATAATCGTAGTCGATCATGTGGGGAAAGGATCATCAGCTCCCTGAAACACCCATCCATCCATCCATCCATCCATCAAAACAAACAGATCCAGCTGATTTAATCGAGGAAAAATTAAGATTATCGGCAGCGATTTGAAAACGAATAGCTGGAAAATATCTCCAGATCTGCGACTAGGCCATGATGGCCGTGTTAGGGAAAAAAAACCAAAAGAGCAGATGATGGAGAAGAGATGAGTTTAGCGTCTGACTCATACGCGGCGGCCACGAGGAGAGAAACTCCGCCGGTAATCAGTTCTCCGACGCGGAAAAAAGTCATAAAAACCCTAAAAACTAAGCCTATTAAAAGCATCAAAAACAATAGAAAACTGATAGAGATCGGGAGTCGAAAGCCACAGAGCATACCACCTCCTGGCGTCCGAGGCAGGGAAGAAGAGGAGATGAAGAGGCCGGACGGAACTGAAAGCTGGGGTGCAAGGAGTACTTTATAGGCAGAGAGGTTGGGAAGGAAGGAAGAAACCCTAACATCCATCTGTGGGAAATCAACGGCTCTTGTGTTGCCACGTCGGTGAAGGGGTTATTCGCGGTTGGGGAACTAGAAGCTTCTACGTTACCCAATGAATCCTGCGTCCGTTTCAGCGGATCATCGGCCATCCACGCCCCGGTTCTATAACCGGATCTTTTCTTTAAATAATGTCAAAAAAAAAAAAAAAAAAAAAACCAAGACTAATGCCGCAAAAAATTATTTTTCAAAATAACGAAGAATAGATCATTAGGTCTTCTAATTAAAATCACTAGGCTTCTCTCCTCTTCATTTTAAAATTCTACTAAAAGGGTTTTGTTTTAAAATTATTGATTGAAGAGATGATTTTAAATAATTTAAAACTAAAAAAAAAAGATTTATTAAAATAGTCTCTTCAAGTTTAAATTATTTTTTAAGTTAAAATTGTTTCTTTAAGAGATAATTTTTTAGCTTAAAATCTTTTGTTGAATAAATAATTTTTTTTTGTGTTTGAAATCATTTGAATTCAAGAAAACAAAATGAAATTTTAAAATGGAGGAAAATCTAATGTAGCCATAAATCATCTATTGTATCGATGAATTCAAAATCGTGTGTCCTATTGATAATTTCATTCCCCTAGCGTGTTTTAAGAAAAAAAAAAATTATGGATGATTTACATGGCATCTCACGTTACCTGTTTCACATTATATTAAAAAATAATTTTTTTGAACATTATTTTCAAAATTAACTTTTTTTATGATATTATCTAAAGCAAAGATCCCTTGTAGCCCAACCATGGCCCTGGTCCTAGATGACCATATTGGTTGTACTCGACCCTCGTATTGTCTATTTCACCACCAGCAAGGGTTGTGACATATAATAAGCTTAATTTTAATATATATTAAGGGTTCACACCCGAAAAACTTAAGGTAATTGGATGGGCACTCATCTAGGCTTATAAAATCATATGGTACAAGGTTTAGTTCCTCAATTGACCCAAGGATTGATCATTCGGACCCAAGACATAAGTATGCTTCATAAATTATTCACCATTTCTATTAAAATACCTTAAGTGTTAAATTAGTTAATAAATACTATGTATATCCTTTTTATTAAATATAATTAAGAAAAAAAATCTAGCTATTAGACATTAGATGTGCATAAAATAAAATTGGTTCTATCCTACAATCGATCTAAAATCAAATGAGTCGGATACTTCAACCTCTAGGAACTTAAGTTGAGCAGCAGTATCCCTTATTTCCATATTGTGCTCACACATACTCTTAGAATGATGAAAAGTTTTGCTTAAAAGTCTCTTCATAAGGTTACTAGTTAAGCCTTATCAGATGTAACAAATTATTTTTCCATGGCCTTTATAAAATCTTTTGCCCTAGAGCATTTGGGAGTAGAACCCCTAATGCTCTTACAACATAAGACTTATTGAGCATTAGACTTAACAATTGGATTACTCCCAATGTTTATATTCATTTTTCACAGGTGGCATACTTAATTCCATTGGAGCAGCTGACTCATCTACATAAAGCACCAAATCAAGGTCTATGCACCCTAAAATAAAGAGAACATTTTCTTTCCAATCAATAAAATTATCACCATTTAAAATTGGAATATGAGATGCATTGTTAACAAATGCAATAGGAATGGTTACAATAACTAAAGTAAACAAATAAATTAATGTTATGAAGATTGAACTCTAATTCTAAATCGACCAATATCAATTTAGTAGAAGTAAATTCAAGCCTTCCTATTGGTAGAGGTCGCATCATGTATCGAATTTACTTAGTAATTAAATAATATGTATAAGACTAGTGAATATAAGCATCAAGGATAAAATTTCCTTGCTTGAGGGCCTAGGAAAAGTGTTCTTAATGCTTATTCTACCATCTTATTCCAACTAAATCACAAACAATAACAATTTTTTTATAGAGCCAAATCATTATCTTCATGAAATAATTGCAATGTTTTTTTTTTTAATGCTATATACTTTACGAAGTCGTATTAAGATTATGCTTTATGTGATATCAATATGCCCGGCTAGTTCTAAGTCATTCTAATATCACTATCTTAAAATGACATCATATAATGTTAAGTAATCCTTATGTTGGCAAGCCAACAAGTCATTCTAACAAATTCTACAGTCAAATCCTTAAGTAGAAATATTTACAAAAGACTTCAAACAAATATTTTCAAGAAACTAAATATTATATAATGGTCTAAAAAATAATTATTGATGGATACCGAAAATGAAATTTTATATGAAAAGGGTCTTTTGCCTAGAGATTATACATAGAATAGTGTTAATCATTAAAATAATTATCAAAATAAAAATTAAAAATAATAACCAGATGATAAAAAAATCAAAATCATGAAATCCTTAGCATGTGAACATCTCTTTGATGCAAACAAATATATATCTTCTATTATTGTTCTAATGTTCATAAATCATACAAATGATTTCTCCATCTATTGGTACTTTGCATAATACATACATACAATCAGAAATAATTCTATATGTATACTCTTTGATTTTAATAAATTTAGAATATATCTCATTAAATAAGATTTCAATATGCTAAGATCAACTCAGATGGCACAATGAGCAAAGATCCAAACAATCGGAAATTAGACATATAACATCATTATATTCAACAAAACCTAATATATATTATAGCATCATTGTCTATGTGATTTTTTTATAAGTATATTGTCTATGTGATATAAGTCAACCATATCAAAATTAATAGACTTTCAAATTGTTCTTGAAATATATTAATATAGATATAACTTATTTGGATCTTAACCATACATAACATGCATTTCATTTCATAAGAACGCAAAGCAATAAATTGAGAATATTATCTCAACTAATTAATTTCAGTAATCATCTAAGAGCATACTTAAAAATATATCAAATAAAAATAATTTTAATACTATAACAAGCTCATGTAGCATAGTGCTACTCATCAAAAACATAAAAGTGAGCTATAATTTATGCACAACGATTTCAAACAACATGGCATCAAAGTAGCTTTAATACCACATGTTAGAAAAGGCATAGACAAATATGTAGCTCGAAAGTAATAGGAATATATACCTCCAACCATAGTTGCTCAAGAAAATTAAAAGAATATTAAACAATCGTAGCCTTCACTCTATTTTGAGAGAATTCTTCTAGCCTATGCCTGCAAAATGACAAATAAAAACTCTTTTTCTCTTTTATAAAGGCTATGCTAGAGATCCTCTTGAATATTAGTAAGCCTTTCCACATTCCTTCCATTAAAAAATTGGATATTCTAATATTAATCAACAAGTAAGCCATGTTAAGTCCCCTCACCTTCTAAAGAGACATTTCTAATCTTAATTAGAATGTCGGTCACATTGTATCTTCTCACCTCTTAGGGAGATATTTCTAACATCATAGCATGTGGGCCACATTGAGTCTCCCCACTACCTAAGAAGAGATGTTTCCAACAAAAACAACACTTCTCTTTGAACCAAACATATAGGATTAATTTCATATTAGATTTGTAACCAAATATCTTTCTTCTACTTATAAGTTCTCTTGAATAATATCTATAGAAACAACATTTGATGATGTTCTTCATACTTGTTCTAATGCCTTGTAGCTTTGCACATATCCACAATATAGTAAACCCCTTTTGGACTTGACTGCTTACAAAACTAGTGATCAAAAGCTGTATTTTATATATAGTCGACATTTAGTAATCAACTTGAATTGAGTCTACTAGCTTAAGAATCCCATTTTGAGCTTGTAAAAGCTTCACCTATTTGTAAGCAACCTAAAATAATTAATTGTGTTCATTTTGTTATCCCCTGGGATCAACCTCCCCAATTCCTAACTCTTCTCACCAGTCCATCATTTCCTTACTACCACACTCTATGTTGACAAGTATTTGATGTTTGTCTTTCTCTCCCTTTATTGTACTCTAGCACAGCTATTGTTAGTGTTGGGCACTCATAAGCCTTGTAAGAAGCCATTAATGACCTAAGGATCAGTTCACCATAGGAACATGCTTCCAGCATGAGATTAGGAAGGTAGTATGAATTGCCATAGGCCCTTGATCATTTTAGCATTGATATATGCTACAATCAGCACATTGTGCATACTGAAGAAGGAGGGACATAAAGGAAGGATGAGGGATGTGTGGATGAGGGTGTAGAAATGGTTGTCTTGTGAATGGAAGAAGTTGATTAGTAGGTGAGAAGCCTCAAAAGGGTCATTGCAGAAACCGAACAACAACTGCATTGGATTTGTGTTCAACAAATGTGAAAGCATTTTAGGGAATAGGATCATACAAAGAGAATATTGTGGGATGGGGGATCTTTGTCATGCACTTTAGTTAGAACATGGGTGTATTAAAAAGAGTTTGGATTATACTAATCAATCCATAGAGTCTTTCCTTTTATAGAATTCTTCCAACATTCGAATTCCATACTAGAGAGAAAGGATGCATTGATCCATTTTCCAATGATTGTAAGGAAAAATATAACTTTTCATAGCATCCTTTCATCCCATATAGTTATTCGGTTTCATGGCCACATCGACCAACACGAACCCATTTTTGAATTCAAGTGGTGTAGAGTTTTTTCTTTGGAGTGGAAGTTTAATGCCATAAGGAATAGAACATGAAAGATTTAATTTGTATAATAGTGATATAGAACTAATTAGCATATTAAGATACTTCAAAACACCACCATTGACTGTTGATTATAACCATAGATTACAGCCTCACAGAATAGGGCTAGGGCACACATGAGGGCATACCCATGTCTATTACAAAGGAGAGTTGACTACTATTTCATGTAGTTATCAAGCTCTCTTAACAAAGATAGCTAACAACTCCCTTAATTACCTTTATAATAAAAAGGGGGGATGAAAATAGGGGAACCAATGCAAGAAAACCTCTTTTTTTTTGCCATTTCACTTTGCTACACCTGAACTTGATAGATCCTTGGGTGTAAATAAGTGTTTTTGCTTCATTTATAAATAGATTCTCAACATGGATATGTACTATAATGAGAAAGAGAATATTCAAAAATACAACCAAAAGCCTAAAGTAAGTAATCATAATAGAAAAGATGTTAGAAATATTGATCACGCTCTTCCTAAACATCTCTTATCAATTTTCTTTTCAATTAATCATTTGATTTCGATCCTTGGAATGGATCCTCTAGCCTAGTTTTCATACTTATTAGGACTTTAAGAATGTTGATCATGCCTATGAAATTCCCTATTCATATAGCTTTCATGGATTGGCCATTAATAGGACCTTAATGGCCTTTAATTGCAACTTGGGATACACTTGATATCAAAACTTGTTTTTCATATATTAGATAGCCTACTAGGATGAGATCATTCTTTGAGATTTGTAGCCACTTCTAATATGTGGTTTGAGAGAAAAGTGAATCATGAATTTTACAGCAATTTTAGATCCATGTTTTTCAAATAATTTTCTTTCAAATCAAGGTACTACAGGATTCGTGGTCGCAATAGATGTGTAATTCCCTATAAGGACTTTCCAATGAGTGGTCACATGTCTAATTTGGCCTAGAAATGAGAAAGATATGAGTTTTAAGATGATAGTCAAATCTATGTTATGAAGGTGCAGCAAGGTTTTTATCCTTGTTTTGCTTATGTCCTTGCCTAAAGCAACATCTTAGGCAAAACTCTGGATCATAATTTATGTGAGCTCATTGTTCGGTAAATCTAGTCATTTATTTAGAGCTCTAAATTGAAAGCAAAAGAGAGGAAGAAGAAAAGGGCATTAAAAGGGATGAGTGGTATTTTTCATAAATTATATTAACTCATTCCCTTTTAATTTTTTTTGATATAATAGCTATGTGTTTAAGTATTTGACATAATCATTGTTAACATGGCTAACATGTGTCACTGATGTGGATATCATGTGGCACTAATGTCGTTCTAATGCAACATAATGATTTAGTTGAACATTATGAGTTATGATCCACATTGAAACGAAATTGAACCAAAAAATAAAGTTAGAGTTGCATGGCTATGATTAAATGTCATAGTGGGCTCATAACAATTAGCACCATTGGAAGATCATTATCAAGATATTTGTCAAGTTGTGTGCCATATGTTTTCTTTTTTATTTTTAGAAATAGAAAAATTTAATTTTTAAGTCCAATTAAGATGATTCTTTTTCGATTATTTTTCTAAATCAAAAATATTAAAAAAATATGAGAGAATAGTAAACTTATTATATTATGTATGATATGAAATTTGAATAATTTTTATCATATTTAATTTATAAAAGGTGTGATTTTTTTAACATTATATAGCAAGTTTATCTCTCCGATTATTTTATCTAGAATGCAATAATCATTTGGATGCTTGCCATTCAATTTGTATATTTTTGAGATATGCTGAAATAAGTAAATATAAATATATGTTTTATTGTGAAAATTTAATATGCTTATGATGTATTAAATATATTAATAATTCAATGATGTAAGAATGTATAATAATATGCCTTCAAATGCTATATTGAGTGGGAGGATTTAGGCTCCTAAAAATATTAAGAAATTTCTCACCTAATTTTTAGATTTTTGTGCATCACTGAATTAATCAATAATGATTAGATTATGTTTATGGGAGATGGTTAAGTGTGTCATATTCTTTTCAATTTTTTGACATATGATAGATTATTATTGTTTAATGAAAGAAATTGTTGCAAAATTATGTTGACTATGGCTGCAACCAAGACCATTGTCACTAACCTTAATCAAAGTGAGAAACTAAATAAGATTTCATATCTTTTTGAAGAGCATGTGAAATGATCGCATAACTAATGGCAAAGCTTAAGTTTGGGATCTCAACATAATATAAATGAGACTAGGAAGTATATCAAGTATGGAAATGAAAGGACCACATTGCTTATAAGTTGTTGCTAAGAACTATGAGAATGATTATTCCACACTTTGAGAAGCACTGATTAATAATAGTAGTCAAGGATGCTATGATGCTACTAAGGTATGACATGGTAGAACCTCCACTATTAATCTATGAATATACCCTATCAAGCAACACTTCTTATCTTTATACTCTACTCTTGGCCTAGAATTTAATCTAAACTTCTCTTTATTGAAATTGCTTCCATGTGAGGTACTTCTACCACAATCCAAATTCATTACAAATGCTCCATCTTTAGATTTATTACTAAGGCTTTTACATTCTCATTCTCCAAGAGAAGTATAGTTATGTCTTATACGTTGATAATTTTGTTGGCTCAAGGCAACCCTAAAGGGGGAGAGGGTGTGAATTAAGTCTTCTAAAATTAAAACTAAGGCTTGAAAATAGGAATGACAATTAAAATCCAAGAGAAGCAATTCCAATAAGATATCAAGCTTGAATCCAATAAGAAGTAATTGCAATATGAAGCAAATCCAAAAAATATCAATCTTAAAATATATACACAAGAGATTCAATATATGAACAGTAAGGAACAATTGCAAATCAAGTAAATGAGCAAGAATATAAATGAAACATAAAAATTTATGGTGGTTCAGTATTTTTTGCCTACATCTACTATTCAAGACACTTTCTTGGGATTTTCACTATATCAATATTTTTTTAAACCAAGTGAAGATTTTAAACTCTTATACCTTTCTTTTTACCAAATTTAGAAGGAACCCTCTCAACTCTATTTTACAAGAGGAAGAACAAAAACATTCTCTCAAAGAAAGAAGATATACAAATGAAGCTCTAAACTTGGATTAAGAGAGGATTTGCAACTAAATCTTAAGAACACTATTTCTATAAGGCTTTCTTAATGATTTTCTACTCAACTCAATACCTAATCCATTCCTAAAATAAGTGCCAAAGGTCCCAATTTATAGAGAAATGAAATGACTAGTTGTTGAGACTTTGAAGTAGTTCAAACGATCAAAAATTCAATTGTTATAATTGTTAGAAGGTCAGCTGGTCAACCGTCAGCTTATGGCCAGTCGATCACCTTAGCCTAACGTACTTGATCATCCTTTAACTGAAATGAGGCTATTTTAACATGGTGGCCTTTGATTGATCACTCACTCTACATTCTAGATTTTTTTGGGGCAGTTTATTTTCAAGTTATTTTTTATTCAAAACTTGTCTAATGATTCTTAAACCTTCTGCAAACACTCTCCTACCAAGTTTTATAAAAGATATCCTTAGAAAAATATAAATTATAAATTGAAGCCTTCCTTCGGACATTTTTGTGTTAGTTGATATTTGATTTGACCTTATTCTCTTTCAACTTATACATCTTTCATACAGCTTGAGTTTTTTTTTGCTAATTTTGCTCATGTTTTAGCTCAAATTGACCATTGTACCTCTCTATTATTACAAACTCGAGCACGCAATTTGTCTTCTAATCAATGTCTTGTTATTATCAAAACATGTATAACTGAACCCTTAAGTTCAATAATTTTTTTTTTCTAACAAATAGTATAGTTACTAAATTATCATTCAAGGAGAAAAAAAATATCAACAATAATAGAGTCTTGTCTTTCTCTTCAATTTAATATCTACACTTGCCAATTCAGTAATCAATTTATTGTAAATATTAAAGTGATCTCTGATGTCTATATTTTTCTTCATCTTCAATTGATACAATTTTTTTTGTAATTATAGTTGTAATTTTGATGTATTGATATTCTTCAACCTTTTTATAACTCTAGAAGAGAAGTCACATCCTCATCTACTATACTTCACTTCAAGTGCAAGAGTCAATCATATTGTATTCACCACTTTTATCTCAAATTCTTCTCAATCTTCATATCAAGTTCTTCTTAATCTTCATCGCTTATGATTGCTGGCTTTTCCTTCTCAAATAAAGCTTTAATCCTTATTGTACTAAAATATTCTTTATAATACTTTTTCATCAAAAGGATCGATTTCAAACTTTGCACTCCCAATACTTTGCACTTTTGACATCACAAACCTTAACTTTGATGTCACTTGTTGTAAAATTTACACAAAAACAAAGCAAAGAAATACTTGTTTTCAATGTGGTTCAGACAATACTTACTTTACAATAGCTTATTATCAATAAATTATTATGATCTTTTCAAAAAAGCTTCACACTCACAAATCCAAATGTCCATATGCCTAATCAACTCATACACAATTCTCACAAACCTCATGCACAATCACTTCTACTGAAAGCTATTCATCCTTTTTTTATAGAATAGCAAACTTTATTTTGTAAATAAATCCTAATAAAGAAACTCTATAAAAGAAAGTCATTTTTACTGGATAAGGAATTAAAGCTGAATCTCAATAAGAAAACTTTATAGAAAGAAGAACATTCCAACCGAATAAGAAATTAAAGCCAAATCACAAGATTATGTTTTGCATATATATGTATGTTTATGCATATGTACATATGCATGCATATATACATACATATAAATACATAACGTACATGTACATATACATGCATATACACATACACACAGTGGTTGGTTCCTACGATCAAGTCAATTGTTGATGAGGTTCTCATTGAGAAAAATTTTGAAGCAGTTAATAATGCCTGGTTAGAGATATAAGTTCAATCACTTAAAATTTCTTATCTAGATTGAATATCTGGTACTATCGTTAAAAGGAACTTTAGATTTTCTAAGGAGGGTTTATCTCATGAAAGAATTATAGATAGAGCACCTATATCAAGGAAGAGAGCTAACTTGCAAGAAGGGTCTGTTCAAAACACAGACTGAAAAGGCTGTAAAAGATTTCTTTCATTTTCGTTTTTGATAGATTCTTTCATTCAGAGAAATAAATTCTTTTTTAAGAGTAGATTTCTCCGAATTTTATGAAAAGTCAATTCGTGTAAATAACCCATTGTTTTTCTCCTATTTTAGTTCTTTAGGTGGGTCTGTCAAGAATTCATGGTGATTGTACTAGTTTTCGTTGATTCCTGTTTGCAACAACTCCAGAGAAATGTGCTTTGCCGCTCAAATGGCAATTTTGTTAGGTTGTTTTAGGATGTTAATGGAACTTTTGAGTTTTAAGAAGAACATCTTTGGATGAATTAATGCGTTAGACGGGGGTTGAATTTACCTTGTCATTTTGAGGAATTTAATGCCATAAGATTTTAGTGTTAGATGGGGGTTGAATTTACCTTGGTCATTTTGAGGAATTTAATGCCATAAGATTTTATGGTGAAAAAATTGATCAAGAGGGATGTTTGAGACATGAATTACTGATTTTATAAGAGGAATGGAGTTTTTTAATGTTTTTTTGGCCAGAGAATATGCATGACAAGTAATGAGGGGAGCAACCAATGTTTGCAAAACTAGATCAAACAAAGATTAGATATATGCTCCATTTACTTTGCCAAACACAATCTTGTTTATAAGCTCAAGATGTTTCTTCCACAACCTGTATTCTTTAAGTCTAAATTTTCATGAACTTTAGTTGACCACCAAATTAAATACAAAAATCTTTAAGCAACATTGCAACTGACAAAATAAATAATCTATTTTGAATTGATCATACATCAGTGGATTTTGATATGCTGCCATTCCTTTCAATATTTCTAACACGAATATTCTCATCCGCGATGAACTTGCCCCAAAACCAATGCTTCTTCCACACCAGGATCATCTCTTCAATTGGAACATTCTTGGTTTCAGGAAGGAATAGGGCAACAAAGATGGTCATTATGACAATCCACCCAGCAAAGTAGTAGAAGAGGCCAAATTTCATGTGGCAGAGCAAAGTGAGGAATATTTGAGCATTGATGGAGGTGATAAGCATGTTCATTGAGACATTGATGCTCTGGCCTGCCGATCGGATCTCCAGTGGGAAGACCTCACTAGGGATCAACCACCCAAGTGGGCCCCATGACCATGCAAAGCCAGCCATATAAATGCAAATGAAGATTACCACCCAGCATGCATAAATTCTCGATACAGTTCCTTCACCATGAGTACCAAATTTGATCCCAATCAATGCCCCCACAATTATCTGAGTCACAACAAAATATTTAGAATTGATTATTAATATCATTCATTATTCAAAGACAGATCAAAATATCAAGTTTTATATTTTTCAAGTATACTATATTTTAGCACTACTTTTAACAAGGATACTTTATAACACTGTGCAATCTTACCAAAACAATAAAATGAAAAAAATTACTCATAGTGAATGGAGTTTTGAACCATAACTTTGACACAAATAAAGCAGCCAATTTTGCCGTTAATCGTACCTGACATATGATCATTTGTATGCCACCTTGTAAGAAAAGCATCCTTCGGCCAAACTTATCAACAATGGCAATAGAGATAAATGTAGAAAAGACTTTGACAAGGCCAACAATGACAGCAGACATAAGAGAGGCATTACCACCAAACCCAATTGTCTTGAAGAGAACAGGGGCATAAAGCATGATAGCATTAACGCCAGTGACTTGCTGAAAGAAAGGAATGAGGAGGGCCATAGTGAGATGTGGTCGATACTTTCTTTTTGTTATGTCAACCCAAGGGTGCTTTACAGCATTAGACTGCTCACTAGCCATGATAAGATCATCAAACTCATCATGGATGTCATCAGTGCCGCGAATCTTGGAGAGTGTAGCTTTGGCTTTCTCCTTATGGCCGCGTTCGATGAGGGAGTTTGGTGTATCAGGGAGAACAAGCGATCCCAGAGTTATGATGATAGCTGGCATTGCAGCGAGTGCTAAACTGATGCGCCAACCCCATCCACCACTAATCTTAGCGGTGCCATAGTTGATGAGGTTGGCAGTGAGTATCCCAATTGTAACCATGAGTTGGAAACCAATATTGAGCATGCCGCGAAGGTTAGCAGGTGCCATCTCAGATAGATACACTGGCACAGACTGCATACAAAATGAAAGTAGAAGAAATTTTAGCTCAAGTGAAACAATAATTCATTTATCA
The DNA here is from genome assembly GCA_017589505.3 of Metroxylon sagu. Taxonomy (NCBI): domain Eukaryota; kingdom Viridiplantae; phylum Streptophyta; class Magnoliopsida; order Arecales; family Arecaceae; genus Metroxylon; species Metroxylon sagu. The sequence continues at coordinate 214,494 of JACVBY030000634.1, read as the reverse complement.
AAATAATAAAAGAGACATTTATCAAAATAATAAAAGAGATTATAAGAAGAAAATTATAATCACCTCTCATTATGCTTGTTTTGAAATGTATAAAGAGCACATGGATTTCAAGAAATTTTAGACAACCAAAAAATAAACATGACTTTCAAAAATAAGAAAACATTTTTTTATTAAATTGTTGCATTGAGGTGTCCTAAATGGTTAATCATTGCTAACTAGAGGAAAGATAGAAAGTTTCTATGCACAAAAGGTGCTACTAGAATGATGTTATATGCAGAGGTGGTACTGAGGTGCTTTGTAACCAAGCTTTCTTTACTAAATCTTGCTCATTGCTAGCAAACAAAATTCAAAGAGTCATCATTTCTCACCTGGTTTGCAAATCCAATACCAAAACCAACAAAGATGCGTCCAAGAATGAGCATAAGCACATTACTAGCTGCACCATTAATGGCTGAACCCACAAGAACAACAATTCCACTCGCAAACATTGACCACCTCCTCCCAAATACTCTTGTCATTGTAGATGCAAAGAAAGAGGATATTAATGCTGCCATATAGAGAGATGATGTAAATGCAGTGAGAAGTTGGCTGTTGAATTTGCAATACTGGTTGGTACTTGTTTTCTCCTTCTCCTCCTTATAAACTGAGGGGAAGAACTTTGCCAAGAATGAATCCATTGACGTAACACCCCCTTCAAATCAGGTAAGCACAAGCTCAAAATAATATAAAACTTAGACCATACTGTTGAAAGAAATAAAATGTTAAGAGTTTCAGGCCTCCAAAATTACCAGAAACTCCAATGTCATAACCAAAGATGAGACCCCCAGAAGAGGCTAAGAGACAAGCAAGCAGAACGAAGAGCGTCATCTTTCCTGGGCGCTCCTTATTTCCACTTTGGCTCATGATCACAACCCCTACAATCCATCAAACTTTAAGAACCATACCATATTACTTGAGAGAAAGATATATATATATATATATATATATAGAGAGAGAGAGAGAGAGAGAGAGAGAGAGAGGAGAATGAGGAGAGAGGTTGTGCGAAATTAGAAAGTAAGGGTGTTTATAAGAAATTTGTGGGTAGCTGATAACTATAGCTTTGGTGGCTGATTTCAATGAGTGCGATGATTCAAAATATTGCGAACAATTCTGCAATAAAAAATGCTGTTTATTTTGTCCTTATTTCAACCATTGTCAATAGGACTATAGTTATAAAACCATCTACTAGAAGAACAAATGCATGACTGAATTGTTGGATTACTGTCATCACCATCATGATTTCATAATACCATATTGTTGGTTTGTATAATTAGATATATTCGTCTTACCATCATAAGAGGTAATTGTTCTAATATAGGTATATGTCTAGATTTTCTATACTTTTCTTTCATAAAATTAAATTTTGAAAATCATTTTTTGGTAAAACAAGGCCTGATATTCCATTTAGATGTAGTTTTGCATTTAAACTTGATTTAATTCATTTCATATGCAGGTTCACAGTTAGACTTATTTCAATTGTATCTCAGATGTTCAATTCAACCACTTAATGAACCAATAATGAACTCAGCTAGTATTTTATTCATGAAGAGTTTTCATACTTGAACACATTAAATGGAGCAAATTTGACTCAATTCATGCTTAACACCAATTCAGAATTAATCAAATTTAATATTGCGATGAAATGTGTTAAGAAGGATAATGTGGTAGTTTTATATCATACAATAGCCGATTGTCTTTCACTTTATATAAGTATATATTATCATATGGTTTGGGTTTGAATACATTGCTTGTATACCATCATTTTTTGCCACTTGGCAAGAGGTTGGATGCTTGATTCCAGTTGGAAAAAGGTTGTTACTAGAAAGGGTGAGGATAAGGTAGAAAAGGTGAGATTTAGCTCTCCCTAGTTAGAAAAATTTTAAAAATAGTCATGTCATATTTAGGGTCATTGCTAGATATTTTCTAATTTAAAGAGTAGGTAAAAATAAAATCTTTAATCTGTGTTTGGAAGATGAATGAAAGAGCTTTTACTCTATCGGGTTATTTGATCCTTTTCAGCCAAACACTTATTGGAACACAGGGATTTAATCCCTCTTTTTCCTCAAAAAACCAAAACTAGTGTTTTTGAAAAGTTGGTACGGAACATTTTTAAATTTTAAATCCATTTACGTTATTTAATCCAAGAATAAAGCACACCACTATGTGAGGGACTAATTTATTCAAGAATTTAGAGTAGGAGAAGCCAACCCTTATACTCTGAATTAACTTATCCAATGCAGTCTTAATTTACTTGTTAGAATTCAACATGATGGTTTAATTATGTTTGAGTTTCTTGTATAAACACATTTTTTTCATTGTGTTGGACTACCTTGGTTCGGTTTGACAATTGATTTCAAGCTAAACATAAGTCGAAGCAATTAGGTTGAGTCTAATTTGTTTGGGTCAGCTTAGACTAAGTAAAAATGCCAAGACAGTCTCCATTATCTACCATGGGCTGATCATGCAATCAAATCATATAAATATCCCTTACCAATTGTGATATTCATGATTAGGTCATGTGTAATGCACCTGATTTTTATAAGAGAACACTACAGTTGGAATCTTGTAATTAAATGTACAAAAAACCCTTGATTGTCCAAAGGAATTTTTATATATTCACATGATTTGAATATCCTTTTTGAAGTACGACACCTTGAAAGGAAAAGACTAAGTTACATTGATTGATTATTCAAAGAATTTACCAATAAGGACACATGCTTTGCAACCAATCATCTACAAAATTAGCTGAGGACTAGAAATTAAGGCCCAACCAATTGCTTGGCTGGGATCAGGTTGAGATTTGGGTATAAAATAAACAAGGCCTGATTTGACCTTGGCTCAGTCTAATATGATAGTATGAGACCATGCAAGCTTGGGCTATACCCAATGGAATTTTCCAATAGGTCTAGACTAGGTCAAGCTCAGGTTTGAGGTTTATGCTTTGAGCTGGTTTTGAGACTAGGCCAGCTTGACACACTGATACAACTAAATATTTGGCATGCAATGCATGCCCAATTTTTTTTGAAATACAATTAATGATTGAAACTTAATGGCTGTAAACAATAAGAAATGGAACTACAATATGTGAGCATTTTCAAAGAAACTATATTACATATTTTATGACATTAGAGAAAATACACTAATCAAATTGGATCCTAGAAAAGAAGTTTTTATTTTATTAAAAATTTCAATATTAAAATAATGAGAAGAAGAATATTTGACAGAAAGGAAAAAACACAATAATCAGGCATCATGCATGTTAATGTTAGCCAACTTGAACCAAAACGGATGGTTTAGGTGAACCAAACCATACCGGCTTGGAACCGAAACGGTTCAGCCTCTCAGTTCAGTATAGGAGACAAACCGCCTTGAACTATCTGTACCGTTCGTAGCAACCTCATATCGGTGTACCGAATCGAAACACTTAGTTCGGTTTGATTTGGGGCAGTTCATGGGTTAGAGCCTCCTGATTCACCTAACCGATGCACCACTAATTTGATAAGGTACATCCCATACCGAACCGTATTGATCCGGTATCAAAAAGATATTAGTTCCCAATATGGAGAACTTTGACGTGTGTAAATACCACAAATTTACAATGTAAAGAATCAAAAACCATTAGATATTTTTGGATGTAAATGAAAAATTCAAACACAATTCAAATATCATTATTTGAAACTAAACATCCACAGCTAAGTTAAAAGGATCTATTGTTTTAAGTTCAAATAAATTTTTCAATCTATTGAAATAACTATAGAGTCTTGTGAGATGCATCTATCCTATAAACCTCTAAAATGGATGGCACATCTCCTCCAGTTTCCTAAAATTGAAATACAAATAAAACATTTAGCTTCATTTAGCTTACATAAGTTGTTAGGGAGTTGGAAGTGACTGCATTTTTTACTCTTCTAATTTGATACTTATATGATTATGGTATTCCATGTACAAAGTTGTAGAGTTAAATTTATTCATCAGTCCAGATTTTAGGACCCAATTGCATTTAACCTTAAAAGCAGTTCATATTAAGTAATATGCACAAGCTTCATCCACTGTTGTTATGCTCTTTGATTAATGTAACATAAATCAACTTTATATTTTTCATGTAGGGTCACAAGCATTAACATATTTCTTTGTTTTTTAAGAGAAGTATATTATCGCTTGAGATATGCCGTCTCCAACATACATTTGGGTATATGAACTAACTTTTCCTTTTAAGGAAATTAACATGCAGTCTTAAGACTGATTTCAATTTATTTATTACTGCTACATAGTTCAACCATTTTACATTTAGACTTTTAGACAAGTTAGGCTTGCTCTTTGACAGATTTTATCTAATTGATACAACCAGTTCATATACTACTTTTTTTCATATATAAAAATGCAAATAATCATGTGATGTGCCACCTTTTTGGTTTTCATGTATTTGGGAACATGCACTAAATTTTCATTTTTTTTAGTAGTAAGGTACTGTATCATTCAAAATATATGCCAAGAATATACCAATGGATGACAACCTAGATTATTTCTTTCTTAATTAAATCTGCTCAGATTTTAAAGTTGCATTGTCACTTGCAGAACTAGGAAAAATATGTGGAAATGTTTTGACTGATTTCTAAGTGTTTACTGCATAGGTTACTTCCAATCTTTCAATGCTTATGGACTTGTTTCAATAGCAGGAAGGAGGAAAACTAGTTGACGTGACATCAAGAACTAATCAGCATATGTAAACGAAATAGTGGACACTTGGTGATTGGTTAATAAACCTAACACTTGTTTTTCAGGAAACAAATTCTGATGGTTGAGACAATAACTACCTATAGCATCACTCTACATTGAGGAATTCAGCAATGCATTTATTTATCTGAAATATTATTCTTAGGTTCATATTTTGTACACAATTGCATCTAAACTAAGCTTTAACCGGAGCTATGTTGTCAAATCCTATTATTACTTGATTATTTCTCATAGGTTACAATATCTAAAGTAAGGTTTTTACCTCTTTTCATATGAATGTATCCAAGACTGTGAAATACTTCACCTGTTCCTTTGTCAGTGTTTTTGAACAGTTAACTAGGTACATATCTTGGGTGATCTAACGAGCTTGCCATGCTCTAGAATTGATGATACTTCTCATCAGATGCAGATGACATAAGATTTGAATGTCATGTTCCTAATACTTGTAATGTTGTAATATTTGTTAGGCAGCTGCTGTCATGTAGGGATTTCTATTTCTGTTTTCATTGTCCAAATGAATTTTGGGTGAGTTCTCCCCCTTGTAAAAAATTAGAAAAATGTTTTGAATTTTGGTGGCCTAAAAAGGAACAGAAAGAGAGAGTATGTCAGATTGGGTAATAATCTAAATCGATTTTATTCTGCATCAGATACTTTGTTAGGCCATCATATATGTGAACATTTCTATTCTGATGATTGCAAATACAATAAAATGATCAGAGAAACTATGTGGCCTGAATCTTGCACATGGTGGCCAGGGTACCAATGATTGAAATAAGTCAAGACAATAATTAGGATAATTAAATAGATAATTAGGTACAAGGGGTTCAAATTCATCATTTTCAGCAAACCTTTAGTATGTTAACTAATCAACTGACCCCAAAAGCTTAAATTGATAAACAGATAATCAGCAGTATATATCAGGCTTAACACTTAAGAGATGCTATTTAAGAGGAAAAGAATGCTTGCATAATAAGAAGAAATACAGGGGAAGCTAAAACTATCAACATTTAAGTACACAGAATGAAGGATTATAGAAAAGAGTCTCAAAATTGTATTGTGCTGTAACTTTACTCAGACCATGATCTTGTGTAATTCTTATACCAATTCTGTAAGAAGCTACCCTGGCCTAAACAAACTACCTGACAATAAATATGCAAACATTAGGTACCATGAAATTGTAAAGATATTACAGTACTGATTCTGACAAGTAATTGGGTGAGCCTGGAGTTATTTGTGGAGGAAATGTTTCATCTAATGAATAATAAAAACATGTGCAACATGTTTCTCTGAATTGTCTGAACTTGAAGAAAAGAAAAAATATATATTATATGGAATTGAATTTCACATTACTAGATGAGCTATTAAAATTCAGTTATGCCATGCTATCATATTTTTAGCAAACTTTATGTGGTGTGAAAGTTAAAGTTGAAAGGTGCCTGAAGCATATTCTACTTTATTGGCCAGATCGCTTTACAATCTCCATAAAAGCTATAGGATGGGTGAAGTTTCCCTTGAATACATTATTGAACTCACCTGAAACATTTCAGCAGTTTGGGCTGGTCCATCTGGTGCACAAGCATGATCTAAAATGCTTCTTGTCTGGAGTTTCTTAATCTTGGGTAGGTAGCTGAGGCATGGGTAGCTATATCTTGGTGTTAGAGAAACTAAAACATATATGTTTTATGATGAGCATAAAGGAATGTGTGCTTAAAACTATATTCATTGGCTTAATGAGAGAACATGGTATTTAAGCTCTGGCAGCAAAAGCTCTAGTTAGTAAAAAACATGATATGGTTATATTGCTTCCTAGCTTTCATTAGATTTGGATTTTGTTTTTAAGAGAGAAAGCGAGGGAGGCCACCTTAGCCTTGTACTTTCAAACTTAAAACCTCTAGTTTTTAGATAGAGGGGGCATGACTAATGGGACAGGTGTAGCTTATTAGATTTGGGAAATTAAGGAACAAAATATGTGTTGTTTGTGTGTTGCATTAGTGGGGGTAAAATATCTCAAAACCAAAAGAGATCCATTGGTAGTGCCAAGAATGCCATTGTAGATGTCTAATGTTATGTTTTATGGTTTAAGCTTAAGCAGTTGTCTTTTCCTTGGTGATGAATAACTAATTGACTTAATACGATGATTTATAGCACTGGAGGAAGTTCAAACAAAAAAGACTGCAAAAATATACGGCAAAGTAGCTGCAATAGCCGAGTAGCCAAGGTAGTAGAAATTCATTTTGACTCCAAATTGCAAAAAACATTAAACATAACCAAAGACTGTTACAAAAGAAGAAATGAAATCTCACAACAACAACAACAACAACAACAACAACAAAAAACCATAGATCGATCCAGGATAGCCAAGATAGCATGGTCATGAATCAATAGGAATCCATTTTGGCCCCAAATTGCTGACCCAAAAATTAAACAAAACCAAAGATTGTTGGATTTGTTGAACTAACCGTTCAAAGGAAGAAATGAGATCTCACAACAAGAAAGAAAGAAAAAGAAAAAAAAAAAAAAAACCTTGGCTTTTGAATACATCGATCCAGGATTCTATTTCGCATGCAGCCCATCATTTAGAATACAAAACTGTTCGTGCTACAATCAAACATGGAAAAAATAGAGAGTATATCGCAACAAAAAAAAAAAAAAGCTGCCGTACCATTGGATTCAGAAGATGATTCGATTTGTCTTGTTGTGCCGTCCCCAGCCATGAAGACCCAACAGTCTTGCAGTGCCTAATGATTCCTGAGACTTGGTTCTTAAAGTTAAATACAGCTAAAACTTTGGCAAGTAGAACTTCCCCAAAATAAAAAAATAAAATAAAATAAAATAAAATAAAATACCTGAAACGAAATAAGGGGAGGAATGAGAAGACGATGAGCAAGATGGTTGACTCCTTTTGGAGAAGGATGGGCGAGTTTTGTCGAGAGAGAGAGAGAGAGAGTGGTGTTGGTGGTTGGGCGTCAGAATTTTTTTTTAAAAGAAAATAGTAAAATCCGATCCGTGATGAGGGAAGCGAGTGAGACTCATCCGTTCCGCTTTAATCGCAGGAAATGGAGGAGCGCACGAGAACTAATTTTTATTTTGAAAATTGAAATGCCCTGGTTTAAAAAAAAAAAAAAAAAAAAAAAAAAAAAAAAAACCGAATTATGATTATGATTGAAGCGCACTTTTTTTTTAAGGAAACTAAAAAATTGACTGACGTAATCTATTCAATATATTTTTTTATTTATATAATATTCTTTTTTATAATATATTATATACTTGTAATCCAGCACTTCTAACTTATATCTAATATAATTAAGTTCCTAATGAAAAATTAGGTCAAGAGTCAAACGAAAAAAAAAAAAAAAAAAAAAGCAGACTTACTATTTGACTTGGTAGCATACCTAACATTTCTTTTCCAATCATATAATTAATATATATATAAAAATAGACTTAGCTATACTAGCATATAGCTAAGACTTTGCATAGATCCAACCATTTAAGACCTTTCTATCCATGGATTCATATAGATTTTGTATTAAGTTTCTCTAATGAAAAGTTAAGTCAAGAGTTAAATGAGGAATAAAAAAAATGATAGCAGACTTGATAACATACCTAATATTTCTTTTTTAATCATGTAATTAATATATAGAGAAAGATAGACTTAGCTACACTGATGTGCAGTCAAGACTATGCACAGATCTAGTTGTTTAGGACCTTTCTACTCTTGGATTCATAAAAATTTTAAATTAAGTTTCTCTGATGAAAAGTTGAGTCAAGAGTCAAATGAGGAACAAACAAAAATAAAGTGATAACAAACTTAATAACCTACCTAACATTCCTTTCCCAATTATGTAATTAATATATATAAAAAGATAAACTTAGCTGTACTAGCATGTAGTTAAGACTGCATAGATCCAGTTATTTAGGACTTTTCTATTCTTGGATTGATATAGATTTTGAACCTAACTATATTTTTTATTTTTTATTTTTTACCTTGGGATCCTTTAGATTCATATAGATTTGGAAGCTAATTATAATTTTTATTTTTTTACCTTTGAGATCCGTGATCTTATAGTTCCATCCATTGGGATCTTAGATCCGTACAGATCCAAGAATGAAAAGAATGATCGGATCTAATTAGCATTTCATGATTTTAACCTACTATTGACACTTCAAGAAAAAATATAGCTAGCCCAAGGCCTTTAATATCTTTCACATAATTTTTTAATTTTTAATTTTAATTTAATTTTAATATACCACGTGCTACAACATTAAAAGTAAATCATTTCCATACATTGACTCCTCTTTGGTCAAGAGGCAATTACTTAAACTTTAAAAATATTTTTTTTTAGAAAATTAAATATTGAAAAGTATTCTCTATAACACCCTATCATAACAACAATTTAGTCAAAACCATTTAAGTAATTAGGAAAAAAAAGAAAAAAAATATTTTTTATAGTACACCAACATAATATCAATTTAGCAATAATACTGGAATAGCTAAAATAAAAAATTATGATAAATACATTTGCATTACAATCATTTCAAGATAAATATTTATATTTTTTAATTATTTTTGATGGATTTTCATATTTTGAAAGTTTTGCATAATTAGCTCGTTATCAATGCTATTAAATATATCTTGCTCAATGTAAGTAACTAACCAATCATTCATCCAATGATCTCCCATTTGATTATGTAATTAACTTTCCACAATCTTCATGACAGAAAATGTTGGCAATAGCAACCATTAAAACAATATCCCTAACCATATTCCTTGGAAATAGTCCAGGGGAAATAACCTGGCTGACTAACCAAACAATGTTTTCCCATCATGGATAACTCTTCCATACATCCTTTTCAGGTTGGTATACACCAGCATGGAGACACTAGAAGAGAAGACGCAAGCATGAATCCAAGACTGCCACATCTCCCTAAAGCCCTTGGCCATAATGACAAAAACTTTGCTCTTTCTTGAGAAGTTGTGCCATTCACCATTGCATCTTCCTTTTTAAAATCAGCTTCATGCGCTGCTCGTGCTGGGTGATGGTGAAAAGTCCATGGGGGAATAGAGCCCTCTGGCCTGCCATTAATTGCGGTGGGAAAGCAAGTCTAACACCACCCCCTTAGGGAGGAAGTGGTGAAACCAGCGATGAGTAATGAGTTAATTTATTTAATTGCTAGTACCACCATTTTCTTAGGATATGCTTGTCTCGCTCTAATGTCCCATTGTAAATATATTAACTAGTTGTTGGACAATGATATCAAGCACAAGACAAACTAATAATTTGCGATGCACACTCCATTACTATTGTCATGACGACCACCGCATTTCCAGCTGTCTCGGCCTGTTGGCGGGCCCGTTTGGATCCATTGGTTGAACGGATGGCGAGTGAAAGCAAAATTTTGTGAAACTCACAATGAAGGAAATTCCGATCATGGGCTAAAAGTTAACACTAAAATTTGTGCAGGGTTGCAAGCCTTGTGTGGCATTAGAGGCCTTGTCCAATCAATATACTCACAAGCAATGCATGAATAACTATACTTCCATTAAAATTCCTAGCAACAAAGACACAATGATACGTAGACCCACCCCACAAATGACCTTGCGTTGCCGATTTGATGAGTTTGATGCCGAGCACCATCATCGATCCGATGTTGAGCTACTTCTGTGAAGCCTTATAGCAGGGCTATTTCGAACACCAAGTTCTCAACTTGTCTGTACAAAGACATACCATGATCTCTTTAAGGCACCCTCGCTGGTGCCTTCAATTAGGTCATTAATGCGCGTGTCTCTAGAGAGAGGATGTAAGACCTTGATTGTTCGCTATGATATTATATCTTTGTTGCTTTGAATTTTAATGAAAGAGTTGGCGATTCTTTTCATACTAACTCATTGCTTAGGAGTAGGCTAACTAGGCAAGGCATCTCATGCTATATAAGGCTCAAAACTTTATAATTTTTTTTTTTTCAACCTTGTGACAATTCCCATTAGAAGTTTAATTTTTTTTTTTTTTTTTTAACAATTTTAATGTAGATCTACCTTTGCATGCATATTTATAATCATACTTATAACATTAACCTATGTATTAATATTGTATTGCATATATAACCAGCTTAAATCATCAATATAATGAATAACATACATACATGAAGCATACACACTAGTCAAAATTCATACCATAAAGTATATAAGTCCATGATCAATATATTATTAAATTATATAATATAATATGACCAAATAGTTAATCATCAAAGCAAATATAAATAATAAACACCCAAGTGCATGTGAGAAGATTCCTTACCTTATTAGAAATGAGTCCCTATCCAAAAAGATCGACTTCAACTAAGAAACATGCATAATAATTTCATTAAATTAATCAATAAAATATTTATTAATTAACATCTTCATCTAATGATTACTTTCCTAACTCAATATTTGGATCAATTATTCTAACTTTAGGCTGAGATCTAATTTAATAATTAAATATCTATATATTTGGAATTAAATATCTGGACCAATTATTCTAACTTTATCATCTCCAACAACGCTGCCTATCAATTAACTAACGTGAGATATCCGAATTCTCTCTTCTCAAGTCCTTCTCTTGGTGCGCCCAAAACAGCGGCGATCACATAACGCCTGCCCCAGCCCCAGCCCCAGCCCCAGCCCCAGTCAAACATAAGGGGAGCATCAACCGGCTAGGCAATCCGTCGTGCCGACAACTGGGACTCTGTTGACCACGTCTCGACGAAACGCTCTGCATTATTATTATTATTATTATTATTATTTTCAAGACTTCAGTCCGAAGATTTAGTTTTCCTTAACATAAAATAAAACTTTCAAATTAGAAAAGTATATTTTAAGGGACCGGCCGCTCATCAACTCCTACAATTTATTACTTCCATGTCCGTTTATATATATATATATATATGCATGCTGTTGACCTTAAAGCATAACGTTAGCTAACCATTAAGCACATGTAAACAACTGGCAAAGAAGTTAGTTTATCTTATGGCTTTGCTGACTTTTTCTCCAGACCCACTTTTCCCCTCAGCCATGGCGGCCAAGCCTCTAAAACTCCTCCTGTTTCCATTCCTCCACTCCCTCGCCGCCTTTCTCCGCCTCTCCGCCGCCGCTGTCGGCACTGCCGCGTACTACGGCCCGCCCTATTTGCGTGAGTCTCTCTACTGCCACCATCCGATTGAAGATTTCTATTGCCCTTTTTTTTGTTTTTGTTTTGATGCAATATTTTGCTATGCTCCCATCCTAAAGACTCTCCGGCTACCAAGGAAGGGTTGCTGCCTCCTAATTACTCTTAATAACATGTCGATATCTTTCGCAGCCACGGTTTGTTATGGTCGCAGCCAGGACCAGTTCCCGGCTAACAACCTATTTGCCGCGGCTGGTGAGGGGATATGGGACAATGGGGCTTCTTGTGGGAGGCAGTACCAGGTGAAGTGCCTCAGCTCAGCAACACCCAACGCCTGCACTGACCAAATTATCCAAGTGAAAGTTGTCGACCGGGGGACCATGCTGCCTTCACAGCCATCCAGGAATGGCACCACGTTGGTCCTCTCAGCTAATGCCTTTCAGATGATAGCAAACCAAGCAGCTGGGGTTATTAATATCGAATTCGCACAGTGAGCACTTGTCCATCTTCTTCTTCTGTTCTTCTTCTTCTTCTTCTTCTTGTTCCATGCAAAATTACTTTTTGAGCAAGACATTAGCACTTTCAGAAAGAATTTAAGTGTGCTTAAGCTTTATGAATTAAGAGGATAGCCTTATGAATTTAAGTCTTTAAACCAACATTAATTCTTCTTCATGTATGCTATTTATTGTAGCAAGATATTTCTTATGGTAGCAATTTTTACTGTCATAGAGATGGCTTTAGTGGTTTATGGGCCAGTGGTGATCACAAATAATGCAAGACCAGGAGACCATATTGTGGTTTGGCTTTATGGATCATTCTTCGCCATTAGAGAGTTTTTTCAGACAAGCTCTTGCGCTTATCTTAGATCACAAATAAAGCATGATCCATCATTTCCTTCCAAACGAAAGGAAAAGATTAGAGCACGATCCTTACCTCGTTCTGGCAATTTGTTAAACAACAGTGGATGTTCTATAAGGAATTAAGGAATGGAGTTGGCTGTGTTACTCATGATCAAGGCTGCTGCTGCTTTCTGATTTAGTTTCATCGTTCTATTCTAGTTTCTAAATCAATTATTTTTTTAAATATATATTTGCCTTCTTGTGAAGGGTCTGACCCAGTGACGGAGATTCCAAGAAGTGATGGCAAAGCTCCAACCTCCAGGATTCCAGCTATCAGATGGTTTTTTTTTGTTTCTAAACTGAAAAAAAGTGTGTTAAGTTGCCATTCAATATTTTCCTGTGGCTCTCTCTGGAACTGACTGAATGGAGGCGATCTTGAGAAAGATATGTCCCTCGACGACATGGTTTAAAACCCTCTAGATTTGATTGAGAAGGCAATGCGGCTTTGGAATGTGACCGTTTGAATTGATGTGTACAAAAAATATTATCGATTTTAGTGTGGATGAGTGGATGGTGCGATCCAATTTGTCCATATTGTCATGGCCTCAGGAGAGGATGACTTGGCAGCTACGGCAATCTACATCCTGTACGCATGTTGCATTTGGATTTGGAAAATTTTCAAAAGGAGCTTCATTTTGGAACCGAGTTTCTCAAATTTCAAAATCATAATTTTTTTATTTTTTTTATTTTTTTTGTCTAGCTATTCTCAATTTCTTTTTTAAATTTTTATAAAGTTTAAAATAAAAATTTAGAGCACCCAAAATCTTTATTTTAAAATCCATCCCTAAAGGTGTTATTGATAAATTTCTCAAAATGATCATTTATATGTCAAAATTTTTATACAAATTTTAATTAACATGTAAATAATTATTTTATATATTTATATAATTTTATTTTATTTATTATATATTTATGTAATTATATTAATATTTAATTTATAACTTATAATTTGATTTATTATTAATAGCTATAATTAGACCAAGTTTTGAGAAATTAGGCTAGATGCCTTAATCTGAACTAGGTTAATTGAACCCAATGAATGATAAAAGGCCAAGAATCGAGCCAAGTGACTAAGCTCGATTGATGTCTAAACTGTAGCTTCTAATTTACATTTTTATGAAAACTTTTGTATTGGTGTCTGAGTCAACCAATACAGATACTTTTGGTGTCCAAACTGTAAGCTTTACTTACCTATTTTGTTGTAATCAAAATATGAAAACTTTTGGATTGGTGCCCAAATCAACCTATTTATAGTTTCTTCACAAATGATGCACTCAATATTTAGGTTCATTGTGGCTTGCTAATGTTTTGTGGAAGTAACTAAAATCACTTCAAACAGTATGCACTGGTAAAATGTGAGCAAACTGTATCAACTGTTTTACTACTATCTATATGGAATCATATTTTTTATGGGCAAAAGGTAAACCTGACAAAAGATTTATGGCAATACTTTTCCACTTTCGCTCAAAAATAGAAAGAGGTTGAAGGGCCCTGATGGCTTTTAATATTCGGCCTTTACTTGCTGACATATGAGAGATCTTGAAACAAAATCGATAATATCTCTCTTCATGTTGTCCCACCAATATAGACTCTTTAAATCTTGATACATCTTGGTGCAACCTGAAAGAGTATAAGCTAAATAACATACCTCCTCCATATAATCTTTTTTTCCTTAACTCATCTATATCCGGGAGCATAACCTTGATACCATTCATAGTACTCCATCCTATCCCAACCTAAACTTATAATTCTAACCATTACATACATCATTCATAAGTTTATTTAATTAAAGATCCTTAGTCTGAGCTTCTTTAATTTAAGCTAGTAATGTAGGTCGAACCTTAAAGTGTGCCAAGAATACATTGCAATCACCAACCTCAAGTTGAACCCTTTGATCGGCAACTTATGAAGCTAATATCATCAAGGTAAAGATCCAAGCCTTAATTTTATAGGTCCAAAAAGTTTTCTAAACAAAACTCAAAATTTATTTGCATGGCAATTGGCTAACTTAAAAGAACTCAGAATCCATCCCATGCATTGCACAGGCACAAAACTAGTAAGTTTTAAAAACTCATTTCATATCATTTAATCAAACCTTTTTAAAACAACACGTTTTTCAAAGAATCATAATTCAATATCATGTCTCACTAAAATATTCCATGCTCAATTTATAATTTTAAAATAATTTTTTATTTATGCAAAACATGCCTATTATAAAGCATAAATAGAAATATGCATAAATAACTTTCATAATACCAAAGATATCCATAACGTTTTATAATCTATCTTCCTCATCTCATTATTATTGCATTGGATAAGGATAGATGGCCAGCGATAACCATTGCACTCGCATTAAAACCTTGCTTTTCATGCTTGCTTAGGAGATAAGGATTTAAAAGAAATCTAAATCAGGATGGACCCAAATTTTACCATTGGATTCCGCTTGGATACTGCCATTACAATGGACTGAGCGTTGTAGAAGGAAAACAAAAGCAGAAACAGATCGAGAATTATTCATCAAAGAACCTTCCGTTTCTTTTTGATACCCAGTCAAGGAGCAATTAAGAAACATCCTCCTCTTTAACAGCTACATGCATTAAGTTTGCTGCTATTAATGAAATCGCAAAAATATCTTTTTCCCCGCATCGAGCGCAAGGTCTATAGATTGGGGAAAGAGGGATAGAAGGTCCAGGTTGCAGCGCCAAGGAGCCTCCTGCTCTTGGTCTTGAGGTAGCACTCGATCCTCATCAACACCCTTGACGACGGCCTTCGGCTTTCGTCTTCAGGTGACAAATCTAGTCCCTTTTTCATTTTTCAACGTTCCACCCACCTTTCTTTGCATTTATTATATTATTTTAAACAGAAGGAACGCCATAGGAAGCCACTATACTTCAACTCCCTTGACATCTCATTCGTTTACGATCCTGTAGACATGTTCAAGTCCCTATTTTCTGATTCTTTTGTTATCCAACTTGTCCCTCAATATGTTTCAAGTTTCATGAGGAGGAGAAGGGAGAATAAGGTGAGATTTCAGCTATGTCGCTGATCAGAGAGAGAGAGAGAGAGAGAGAGAGAGAGAGAGAGAGAGGTAAATTCTCCATAGGTCCCCTCCATTGATTGAAAATGTAAGAGTTTGCTGAGGTTTTTTAACAATTGATGTTAGAGCGAATTTGGTCTATGGATTTTGAAGACTCTTTTGAGATTGATCATGAGCTAACCATATTATTTGCGATTAGATTTGATTAGTTTTGAATTTGATCCGTTAAACCTAGGATGCTAGGATGTAAGACAAGAAGAGTACAGAGAGCTTACGTTGGTAGGCATTTGATCCCAATTAATTGTGCAATAAATTAACTCTGAACCAAAAAATTCAAGTATTATTCTCTTGACTAATTTTTTTGAGTTTTATTTTTATAAAAAGGTCAAATTATTTTTATAAAAAATATCAACATCATAGATTTTCTTAATTCGAAGTAGCACTTGTAATTCCTTTGCTTCGAGATCACGAGTCAAATTACTTTGGAAGAAGAAATTTTGTAGGAACATTGTGATACCTCCTCCCTCCCCCATCCACCAAGCAACGGAAGCCTTATTCATCCCACCCTCATCGTGGGTCATTTTTGCAATCAACGAGAGTGCAGCAGAACACCCCTCACCTCCATGAATTTAGCCGTGATGCTCCCAGAAGAAATGTTAAGAGCGTAACGAGCGCTCCCAAATTCAGCCATGAATTTGACAATGGTCAAGCATTGCTGATCACCAAGGAGGTGCGAGAGAGGGCTGGAAATTAATCTCTTCCTCCCTATGTTTTGATGGCCCCCAGCTGTCCCCCAGGTCGAGCTAGTTATTGGCCAAGCCAACCACCAGGCCAATAATCCCCCCCTCGTAGCGTGCTCTGTTGGGCCTCACCATACACTTGACGCTATGGCCAGAGTCCCCGAACACTATCATGACACTAGATCTAATGTCCCGTGGCTGGGCGTCATGACCATCGGAGACCTCAACCCACATCGGCCTATTGATGACCCATGCCCTCAACATTAGATCTAAACCCTAAATTTAAATTTAAATTGATGAAAATATATTATTGTAAATTAAATTCAATATTATTGGTATATATAAACAACCATCGAAGTCAAAAGAAATGAGCCTAAGCTTGCTGTAAATTGTTGTAAGAATCCCTTTACATCATGTGTGTGTATATATATATATATGCTAATTATGTTTCCATGCTCTGTTTATTTTATACAATCCTGTACAAAAACATATTGTGGTACACACTATTCATATACATCCCATGATATACATGTATATATTTCGAGTATTAAATGATTTATGATATGGACCATTAGGCAATAAAATGTTACATTAATTGTTCATGTATTCTTAAATAAAAATTTAATTTCATAGATTGATTAATGAATTAATGGTAAATTTTAATGGATTCATTATAATATAATGGATTAATTGTCAATTCTTAGGCTCGGATAATTCATAAGATTACATCTAGGCCTAGGTGCTATGTGGTTGTGTCCCACCAAGGTGATGGGTTGGGACGTGGCAGACAGTCTGGCCATAATAAATAGAATTGTTTGGTGAAAGTCTTATCACACTAAACAGGCTGCATTCCATTGGAGCCCATTGATTTATCGTTTCACAGGCATGAACCGACAAAATTTGCATCCCATCATTAGTTGGGTTCAACAAATCAAATGTCGAATTAAAACGGGTTACACCCTGAATATCCTGAATACTAAGAAGTTTTTCATTTTAAAACGAAGCATTCTTTCTGGCTTAATTTGGAGCACCTTCAACACTTCAATTTCTTCTTTAAAAATCTCTTCTCCAGTTCCCTGATGTTTTTTTTTTTTTTTTGAAAAATAAAAGCCTATCCATAAATCCACTGCTGGTAACAATAAATCGTATAATAATAATATTACAGCAACTAAAGAAATTCAAGTAGAGAACTCCTTGATATTTAAAACGTTAAGAGCAAAACCTAGCGGAGTGCACCATGAAGTCCTGTGCTGCCTATCGTGAGATATCTGGATCCCTTCTTCTTGAAGTCCTCCTCTCGGTGCGCCCAAGACAGCCCTCAAAGGTTAAGGAAGTATCAACCGGACAGGCAATCCGCCATGCTGCCCAGCTA
The DNA here is from genome assembly GCA_017589505.3 of Metroxylon sagu. Classification (NCBI taxonomy): domain Eukaryota; kingdom Viridiplantae; phylum Streptophyta; class Magnoliopsida; order Arecales; family Arecaceae; genus Metroxylon; species Metroxylon sagu. Next base: position 196,528 of record JACVBY030000634.1, on the reverse strand, counting down.
ATCGGCCATACTTTCTAGCTCATTGCTTCCTTGGCCGTTTGTATGTTGCTGACTTTAAAAGCTTAAGGTTGGCTAACATTATGTTTGGAAGTTAAAAAGAGCAAGGAGTGGAAAGATTTTTAAAGTGAAAATAGACAGAAGAAAAGCATGGTAGAAAAAGGATTGAAACTATTTTTTGAAAGTTTTATAAAACATACAAAATAGAGATGAATAAAAAAAATTCTGGTACCATCACAAGTGCTTATCAATATTTTTGTTATTTTAAACCCTCTGAGTTGGGAATTAAAAGTTATTGTCGTTAAGGAGCTTCAGATGGTATTGAGAATCCTCCTGGAACCTACCTTGCCCCTCCTTATAAAACTTCGAGACTTTCAAACAAGAATTTGCCTACTAACGTTGAATTTGCCTACTGACATTCCTCCTCGACTTCCAAGCAGGCCTGTGAATAACTGGTGGTCCGGCAAAGAAGTTTTGTCTTATTTTTTCTCTGACCTTTTTCTCCAGGCCGACTTTTCCCTCCAGTCATGCCTAAGCCTCTAAAGCTCCTGTTTCCATTCCTTTTCTACCTCGCTATCCTTCTCCGCCTCTCCGCTGCTGATGTCGGCACTGCTGCGTACTACGGCCCGCCCTACCTCCGTGAGTCTTCTCTATTGCCACCATTCGGTTGCAGATTTCTATTGCCCTTTGTTTTGATGCAATATTTCTCATGCTCCCATCTTGTTTAATTTTAAGAGAAGACTCCCCGGCGCCTACCAAGGCAGGAAGGGTGGCTGCCTCTTAATTATTCTTAATAACAACTCAATATTTTTTTTTTATTTTTTTTTTGCAGCCACGGTTTGCTATGGTCGCAGCGAGGACCAGTTCCCGCCTAACAACCTATTTGCCGCGGCTGGTGAAGGGATATGGGACAATGGGGCATCTTGTGGGAGGCAGTACCAGGTGAGGTGCCTCAGCTCAGCAACACCCAACGCCTGCACTAGCCAAATTATTCAAGTCAAAGTTGTCGACCGGGGGACCATGCTGCCTTCACAGCCATCCAGGAATGGCACCACATTGGTCCTCTCAGCTAATGCCTTTCAGATGATAGCAAACCAAAAAGCTAAGGTTATTAATATCGAATTCGCAAAGTGAGTACTTGTCCATCATCTTCTCTTCATCTTATTCTATGCAATTATTTTTTTGAGCAAGATAATAGGAAACAAGGAACACATCCCTATTTCATAGCGCAAGCAAAGGAAGAATCGTCGGCCGGCGATAGAGACTATCAGAGTCTCTAAAACTTCACACCCCAAAGCCTTGGTGCTGGAGAGGGTAGGGATAGCCGGAGTTAGGAAGAAAGCTCTTCTTCCTCTTCTTTTGTAAACAAAGTCTTTATGTTTTTATCTAAACCGCATGAAGCGCTCACCGCCTCTTCGATCAGCGGTGGCCCATATGGGCGAATCCGAGGTGGATGCATGATCTGGCACCTAGTGTTAGGTCAGCCAATAATCTCTCACTCATTCATATAGGAATAATGCTCGTAATCTTATTTCACCTCTCTCCTTATGCAGTATAGTGGGGCGTAAGATTCGATAAAACTCACACATAGTGTAACACGTAGTGAAAGTGCTGCATTAAGTTAACATATAACTATTGCAACACACAATCAATTCAATTTCGTATGTATCCTGAAAAATTCGATCGCATCTAATCAAGTACTCTCAACTCCTCAAAAGACTCAACTCTGAGCAGTACTTGAGATTATTAAGTCAAACATCTGTGTTCATGATCATATGCAGCTTATGCACATAATCGCCTAAACTTTACATCACAAACTTAAGGTGTGTTTGCGAGTGATTTTCTTTGAACACTCATATCGATCCATCTCTGTCCAATCAACTCCCTAGTGCTATCTCATATGACCATATTATTCATAATCTTATATGTCAAAGCTAAAAATTTTATCCTGAACTCCAATTTCATGATATAGGTTCAAGTCAAAGGATACTACACAATTGTCACCCCCTATTATGTTGACTTTAGCACATGCAACATAATGCATGTTACGGTGGAGCTTCCACTCAATGGGCCATGTTAAATTCAAATACGTACGAACGCAAGTTTAGACATTATAAAAATGTTCAATTTGAGCACACACACATATGCTCTTGTTTAGCTACTTCAGATTTGATGCGGACTTGTGGTCACATTGATATAATGCTCCGTATCTGGCTCCCTTGACTCTCATCTCGATCCTAATTGAGGTGATTTTTTTGCAATTTATACAATTCAATAGCATGAAATCATTTTGCAATTCATGCATCCTGCAACTGATACAGTATTTTATGTAACCCATACATTTTTTATGCTCTATGCAACATATGCATTTTCTCATAATATCGCTACTTAGGCATCTATTATGGTCATTTTAGTATCATCCTGCTCACTACAAAATTGCTAGGGTGATCACCCATGTGAGTGGGCTAATCTAAGCCTGTGATATTTTTACACACATATGCCTTACAATATCGTATTTATGAAACACATCATAAAATAATAAAAATAAGCATTTCATTTTAATAATGTTTATAATACATAGTCCCCGTCTGTCAAACGCTATATAGACTCAGACTTCTCACATGAGCCTGAAGCACATTCTGATTTGTCAAACTCTATGTAGACCTAGACTCTTTATATGAGCCTGAAACACATCTCTAGCAATGGGTTTGGTCAATAGATCAACCAGCATCCTGCTAGTAGGGATATGCATAATAGTAACTTCTCCTTGCTTGACCATGTCTCGAATGAAGTGGTATTTAATGATAATGTGCTTGGTCCTATCATGATATTTAGGATCCTTGTCATATTGTAATACTACCATGTTATTAGAAAATATCTGAATAGCCTCAAGAGCACTAGCTAATATGTCGAGTTGTCTCAAGAACCTCCTCAGCCATATGGCCTTCTGGACAGCAGCCGAACAAGCAATATATTAGACTTCTATCGTAGACAGGGCGGTGCAGCTCTGTTTCTTGTTGCATTAAGAGATAGCTCCATCTCCAAAAATAAATACATATCTTGATGTGGACCTATGCTCATCTCTATCATCGGTCCAATCAAGCCACAAAAACTCTTTAATCTCAAGTTTCCTTTCTAATAACATAAGACAAGATTAGCAGTACCACGAAGGTAACGAAAGATTCTCTTTACTGCTTCCTATTGAGTAAATCCTAGATTGCTTTGGTATCGGCTAACTAAACCGACTGCAAAGCTAATATTAGGATGAGTACACAATATAGCGTACATCAAGCTTCCCACTGCATTTGCATAAGGAATCCTACTCATCCTCTCTCTCTTTGTCTATTTTAGGGCACTAGTCGATCCTCAAGGTACAACTCTTCTCTATTGAGGTATTAACAGGTCTCAAATAGTACATTCAAAATTATTTCAAGATTTTCTCAATATAAGTTTTCTGAGACAAAACAAGAAACTTCTTAGCGTGAATCCCAAGGATCCTCACTCCGAGCACATAATTCGCTTCATCCATGTCCTTCATCTCAAAGATGGAGGATAGCCACTCTTTAATGGCATTGATCAACCTTGTAGTATAGCTAGCTATTACGATATCATCTACACAGAGTGCTAGAATTAGAATTTCATCTTTTGATTTCTTAATGTATACGCAGTGGTCCTCCTCAATCATGTCCAAAAAAATCGATGTGATGGCTTTATGATATCTAAGGTATCATTGCCTAGAAGACTGCTTGAGACCATATATGAATCTTTTAAGGTGGCACACTTTGCCCTCCTATCCTTTGGCCTTAAAGCTAATAGGTTGATCCATATAAATCTCTTCATCTATGCTTCTATTAAAAAAATATTATCTTGATATCTATCTGATGCAGCTCCAAATCTAAATGGACTACAATAACTAGGATTGACAAATGGAGGAAAATCTCACCACAGAAGAAAATGTCTCCTTATAATCTACACCCTTTATCTAGGTATAGTCCTTTGCCACAAGTCGGGCCTTATACTTATTAATTAACCCATCTACCTTATGCTTTATCTTTAGGACCTATTTCTTTCCTATTGATTTGTGCCCAGGCTGAAGGTCCACGAAGTCCCACACATGGTTTTTAGCCATCGACTCCATCTCATCGTCCATAGCAGCTAGCCATTCACAATGAGTATGTAAAAAAAGCACTTCAACAATAAAAGCTGGCTCATCTGGATCCAACAAAGCACAAAGAAATACATTTCCTTCAACCTCAAAATGTCGATATGAAACAATTCCACATTTGCTTCTCCATAACTATGGATCTGGGCCTTTGAGGACTACTCTCTAATGATGCACTAACCCCTTTAGGTGAGCTCGCTGGTGCATCACTCTCACTAGGCACAGCACTCCCACTAGGCATAGCACTTCCATTATCTATGGTGAGCCCTAGAATAGGTCATATTACCCCTCCATTGCCAGAGATAGTAGGAGAGTCCGTCGGTAACTCATACAGGGTCAGATCTTTTCTGACTTCACTAATGCTTGGGAATTCATTCTCTATGAATTCCACATCTCTAAACTCCACCTCAGTCAGTTCTCCATTATGATATGTTCACCATACATCAATAACCCTTTTTACTGGCTTTAAGGCCCAACTTGTCCAACTTATGGGAGGTGTTGTGAACATATCCTACTGAGCCCTATTGGCGCAAATAATCTATAATAGGTCTCGCGCCATACTAGAGCTCATATGGAGTAAAGGCATCGATTTATTGGGTGCATGGTTTGGGATGTAGGCAGTAGTTAGTAGCTGCACTCTGCAACTCTGCAACTCAATTCCATAAAGTTGCTTGTATCATCATCGATCTGACCATATTTCGTAAAGTTTTGTTTCTACACTTTGCAACTCAATTTTGTTACAGCATATCAGGAATAGTAAGCTGCCTGCGTATTTTCTTTTCCTTACAAAGACTATGAAAATGCTCAAATAGATATTCGTATCCTCTATCAGTTTGGAGAGTCTTCAAAGTCCTCTTCTTCTGATTCTCTACTTTTGCTAACAAGCATCTGAAACAATCTAGTACTTCATAACAATGGGAGATCAGGTACATATATCCGAATCATGAATAATCGTTTATAAATGTGAGATTAAGAGGTACCATAGCGCGCCTTGACACTCATGGGTTATAAGATTTCTAAGTATACTAAGTCTAAAGGTTAAGAGGCCCTAAAAGCCTTACCAAAAGGCTTTCTCGACACCTTTCTTGCTAGATAAAGCACACACACAAGAAGACATATCTTGCTGAGAGGGCCCTTCTCTAGCTAATCTAACCATCCGATCTTGGCTCATATGACTAAGTCTAATATGCTATATCAGACTATCATTATCTGTAGAAAAAGAAGCACATGCAAATAAGAAATAATGATCACTGAAATCGACATCAAGTCTGAAGAACTCCTGTGATAAATACCTATAAAAGGATAAAACACCATCTATACATGCAGACATCTGATCCCCAAAGTAATAAAAAGTATAGCCAAGAGCCAACAGGGCAAGAACAGAACATAGATTACACCGAATAGTTAGGGTGTACAAAACATCATGTAGGAGCAACACATGTCCACTACACAACCTAATGCGATAAGCTCCTACTCCTAACGCCTGCTTACGCAGATCGTTCCTAAGAATAATATTCTGGATGCCTGCTAAAATCTGGTAAAATTCTATATATCTAGCTTGATCTCACACTATGTATTTATTTGCTCCTGTATTTACAATCTAATGAGTGAGTGTGTCAGCAACTAATGCATACAAGCAAACATTGAGAGAGTTCATTTTGGAGTATACCTTCTTTAGCTCAGTGCAGTTATGAGCAAGATGACTTTTTACCCCACAGTTATAGCACTTGATCTTTGCTATATCTCTCTTGCTACCTCGTTAACCTCTCCTTGGCTTAGCTACTTTCTTTTTTTTGGGTCCCTATGTACTTTTGTCAGCCGCCTTGCCCCTCTTTCTGCTCTTGGGCCTCGAAGGCCTAGCCTGGGCCACATAAGCTGAGGGGCTAGAAGTGTCAATACACTCTGCCTCCAACTCAAGATGATAAGATATATCCTAAAAAGTCTTCATGTTCTTACTGTGAGTCATCAGGAGCTTTATTTGGCTCCACTAAGGATCTGGCAATGAATGAATCACTGCGAGGACTTGCGGCTTGTCGATAAGGTTGACTCCAGCATTCCTTAGATCTCTAATCATGTTCCTCATTACACAAAGGTGGTTGGACATCAAATGATTTGGATTCTTAGTATACTACATAAATCTCATCGTTGAGGTCTATCCATACCTAAACTTGAGTTGATTCCATATAGCCTAGGCTATCAGAAAACTCTCAAAATCTCTTATCAAATTATTGTGCATGCTGCTCAACATGGTAAAGCATGCACAATGCTCCTTTTTCACCTAAGTTTCATAGGCCTCCTAGCTGCGGTGGTGCTGTGCAAAAGTGCCAGGCTCTAGCGGTGCTATACTGATATCAGAGTCTTTAAGACTTTTAACTCATTCAGCAGATACTGGATCTTTCTATGCTACATGTCACAATTCTATCAATCTAACTTCTCACCTCTATTGACGTTAACTACTATAGAATTGGAGGCCATCACTGTATTCAACCAAGTAAGTTTTGGACATCAAGCACATAAAATGAGTATATTCCAATATCAAGGAAAAATAATTAAATTTTAAATATTTCTACTTATAAATGGAGTCGAAAATTTTGCTAAGCTTATAATCATCACCCATTTAATAAGACAGAACATATAATCTAATAATTTTTCAGAGAGCTCATCTCTAATGTCCATAAAACTAACACAAGTTAAAACATATTTATATAGCCAACACAGGCCGAAACTTATCCACATGCTACACCAAGCAAAAATTTCATATCAACAAAAGACACAAAAATTTGATATACATATTACCTATGCATCAAGTATAAATAAACATGCCCGCAGAAAAATATAGAACAAACAACATAAATACCCATAATGCACTAAGTATAAATAATTATATCAGCAAAAATAATATGCAAAAACATGCATAAATTATATTTACGCACTAAGCATAAATAATTATGTTAACATAAAAATTTTCATAGAAAAAGCATATAGTGTGGCACCAATACCATCCATGCACTAAGCTTAAGCCACTATGCCATATTTAGAAAACTTTCAATAATTTTTTATAAATTTTTCTTTTTTTTGTATATTTTTCTGATTTTTTCTTTTTTGTAATTTTTTTCATATTTTTCCTAATTTTTTGTAATTTTTTATATTTCTTAATAATTTTTAAAATCAAAACAAATAAAATAAAATCTTACATGGCATGCCACATTAGCATAGAGCACCACATTGATGCACCATGTCACCTTGCCATGCGGACTGCCACGTAAGGAGCTACGTCAGTGCATCAATCGATGTGGTGCCACATTGGTGCCATGTCAACGTGATGTGCCTTGAGGTAGTGCCACATCAGCACATTTAAGTCCTTTGTTTTTGTATTAAAAATAGAAAGGGCTTACATTTTGTTGAATTTATGGATGATGCCATCTGTAAACTCAATGACCACTCTTCTTTGCTTGCTGCTCGTGCGGCGGTGATAGGTGGGCATCCCTAGCCTCTGGTGGCTAGGAAGGAGGTGCGGTGAGATCTCCGACGATCAAGAAGGATGGTGCTAGTTGTCGTTTAGGGTCCAATGACCTCTTTTCCCAACTAAGGAGGAAGAGGCAATGTTGCGGCACCCTCAGCTGCAGCGAGGAGCAGGCCAGCGGTTGCTGGCCGTCACGCCCTGCTTCGTTACCTCTTTTAGCAAGCACCACACTAAGGATGAGAGAGAGAGAGACATGGAGGTGGTCATTGACAAAACTCGCATCGCTCTGATACCAATTGATAGAAAATAGGGAACATGCCTTCGTTTCATAGTAGAAGCGACGAAAGGATCGTCGGCCGGCGAGAAGGCTATCAAAGTCTCCAAAACTTCACACCCTAAAGCCGTGGTGCTAAAAAGGGAAGGGATCGCTGGAGTTAGGGAGAAAGCTCATCTTCCTCTTCTTTTTGTAAACAATCTTCTCTATTTTTACCCATACCATATGAGCCATTGCCTCTTCGATCAGTGGTGGCCCATATGGGCGAATTCGAGGTGGATGCAAGACCTAGCACCCAGTGCCAGGTCAACCAATGCAAGACATTAGCACTTTCAGAAATATGTGTTTTCAGTTATATGATGCCCTTTTGTTTGCATTTATTTCATGAAATAAATGCAAAGGGTTCTCTCCATCTTCCTATTAAAAAAAAAGAAAAAGAAAAAAAAAAAGCAACTAGAACTAAGTGTGCTTAAGCTTTTTATGAATTAGGATCACAATCCACGGACACATGAGGCATTAATGATCCAATCTTCTTTCTAAAGGAGGTGGGGGGGGGAAGAAAGACTAATCTCAGTTTACTGGCCATATGCATAAAGCATGACAAATTAAGAGAACAGCCTAAAATTGTATGTCTTTTTCTCATTCTCTCATAAACCAACATTAATTCTTCTTCATGTATGCTATTTATGGTAGCAAGATATTTCTTATGTTAGCAATTTTTACTGTCATTGAGATGATTTTGGTGGTTTATGGGTCAACGGTGATCACAAATAATGCAAGACTAGGAGACCATGTTGTGGTTTAGCTTTATGGATCATTCTTCGCCATTAGAGAGCTTTTCAGACAAACGCTTAGGCTTATCTTTATCACAATAAAACATGATCCATTACTTCCTTCTAAAAGAAAAGAAAAAATTAGATCATATTCCTTACCTCGTTCTAGCAATTGTTAGAGAAAGAACATTGGATAGTCTCTAAGCCAAATATAATTGGCATGGAGTTAGCTGCGTTTCTCATAATCAGGTCTGCTGCTGCTGCTTTCTGATTTAGTTGGAGACTTTGTTATCATCCTTCTATTTTGAGTTTCTAAATCCTAATTTGGATTATATTTTTCAATTAATATTTGTCTTCTTGTGCAGGGTCTGACCCAGTGACGCAGATTCGGTGAAGGCAAAGAAGCTCCAACCTTCCAAGGCTTCGATTGTCCGATGTTGTGTGTTTCTAAACCAAAAAGCGTGTTAAAGTTGCCGCTAAATAATTTCCTGTGGCTGTTTAACTGATCGATTGAATAAAGGCGGTCTTGAGAGAAATACATTTGTGCATAGCATGCTTTAAACCCCCTCTCCACATCATCGTCTTTTCGCTCGCAATTGAATGAGAATGCCCGCGGGAGACGATGACTCGGCAGCCGCGGCACGCCTGCATCCTGTACATATGCGAGAGCTTTGGATGGAAAAATTTCAAAAGAAATTTTATATTGGAATGGAGATTTAAAAATTTCAAAATCAAATTTTTTTTTTTCCTTTTCCTTTTTTAAGCTATTGTTTAGCTATTGTTAAAGAAAAAAAATTTAAAATCCTAAAAATTTTAAATAGAAATTAGGAGAACCTAAAATCTTTATTTTAAAACCCACATTTAAAGGTGTTATTTACAAATTCCTCATAACGATCATTTATATGTTAAAATATTACTTTTATTTACATCTCACAATATTTATATAAAGTTTATTTAACATGTAATTATTCATTTTACATATTTTTATAATTTTATTTCATTTATTATACATATTTATTAATTTTATTTATTAAATATCTATTATGATATTTTTATTTTTTAAAATATTTATATTTTATTCTTAATATTTACATAAATATTAATAATTATTAATACCGCATAAATATTATTTTTTTATCAATAAATAAATATTATGTAAATAAAATAATATTCATTAATATTATTCATAATAATATATTTATTAAATATATTGTTAATAATATTAATTATGAATATACATATTTTTAAATTTAAATTATTTATGCAATTAAATTATTATTTAATTTATAACTTATGAAACTAAATTTTATTTATCTACTTTAAAATATAAATATTATAGATATTTTTATTATTAACCAATATTTTTAAAAATATTTTTTAAAAGAAAATTATTTTATTTAATAAATTATTTAATAATAAAACATAAATTTCATTAAAAATATTACTCATATTTATAAAAATGTATTTTTTGATTAAATAAATATGTTTAGTTAAATAGTAAGATATATATTACTATTTATTAATTGTATTATTCATAATTGCATAAAATCATAACTTATAATTTTAATAAATAGATAGTTATAAATATCAATATTAAATAAAATAAATATTTAAATAGTGATGCGTATTATTAAGATTTTATCACATAAATATTTAATATTTACATAAAATATTAATATATTTTTGTACATTGACATAAATATTACAAAAAATATTTATAGAAAATATTACCATCATTAGACAAAATTTCATTTTCAAGAACAACTTTTTAAATAAAAAATTTATGAAATTTTAAAATTTTAAAATGCTGCATTTCAAATTTTTTTGAATTTCCAAAATGCCTCGTCTAAATACAAGCTCAACCTTCTAATTAATATGACACAAATTGCATAGTAATGTAATTCATACATAGTGATCAATATGATAACATCTAAACTCTTGAAGTACTTAGCATATTTATAAGTACTTCTTGAGTAAACTTAATTAATAAGCTAACATTAAGCTAACAAAGCGATGCCTCTACTTGCACTCTCAAAAATAATATCATGTTGATCTTTGAGTCTCAGAATCTAAAAAGAGAAGCAAAAATAGTGAGGTTGGCAATCCATTAAGTGACAATCTACTCTAATCAAGTGAATCAAGCAAGTGTTAAAGAAATATGAATCCAAAAATTTATTGGTATGCTATTCAAATATTTATACAGTAAAATTTGCAATCCAAATTTTTAATATTTAAAATTAGACTTATATTCAAATATTCAATTATAGATATTTATCTCAAAACCATTCCAACTACATAAATAATATGACTATGGTTGCATTTATACTTTACAATTGTTCATAATGCCATGTTTATACTCAATTTTTTTATGATTGAGCCTGTTTTGGGCTCATTTTGTTGGGTTGAGTGTTAGATAGTTTTAGTTCATTTTTGATTGTTGGGCTCCCATCCAAAAATAATGCTATGTTCATAGCTCACAAAAAGGGCCAAAGTAATATAGGTTCTATAACAATCATAGGTGCCAATATATAACCAACTCTATTGGAGGGTCCAAAACATAGTTAAGCTAAGATTTAGAAACACACACACACATACATATTCAATTCAAAATATTCATAACTTGTTCAAATACCAATTTTCAAATATTTATAATTTTTAGATATTTGCTATTAATCTTGAAACATGATTCTTTCAAAGATTTAGTATTTTCTTAACATATATAATTTACAATGGTATTTCAAACAAATCACTTGATTTGAAAAAGATTTTCAATAAATACAATTTTACATGCTTAATCTTATTTACATAAAGGCAAGAAGGATTTGGATAATAATATGTAGAAATAATGTAGCTAATTTAAAATATATAATCATGAATTGAGATAATGTGCAAAATACTTGATGGTAGTATATTCAAGAATTGAGTTCATATGATCTAATAGAATGCCATATGCAAATAAATTTGTAATTTTAATAATTTGCATTTTATTTGGTATAAGATATTTTATTTAAAAAAATATAGAAATATTTTAAAGTTTTGAATGATACCTCATAAATACTAATAACTAAATAGATTTCCCTACTATATAAAGATCTATCCAAAATCTAATAGTATAAAATCAAGGTATATAAAAATGGTGCTACACCAATATTCTAGGATAAATTTCAAAACATTATTGGAAACTCTAATTGACTTTTACTAATTTATATCAAACATTTAAGACACCATAAAAGCTATAAAGGATCAACCATGCTTTCCTATAAGAGTTTAATGAAAGGTATAATATCTTTACACAAATCCAATGTTGTATCAAATTCATCACAATATATATATATTAATTTTATTTATCTCCAAAGGCTATAACAAGTAATATAGAGGTTGGTTTGGTCAAGATTCTTGAGATTTAGAAAATTTAGAGGCTTTGCACCTAGTATCTAGCCCTTTGAAGTGCCCAATGATGACACAATCTAAGTTTAATGATTCACTATTTATTAAATTTAAGGCTATTAAATTAGAGGCTCAAAAGTCAAGGATTTTACCTTGATCATGATGTCTTGTATAAGAGGGGTTTCATAACTTAACCTTGCTGGACGTTAACTCCTTACATGGCAAAGGTAAGGAGTGAAAAAGAAAGAGACCATAAGGAGTGAAAGAAAAAGAGACCATAAGGGAGAGAGTATGTGAGAGACTAAGAGGGAGAGATAGAGCGAGTGGAAGGTCACAAATGGGAGAGTTGAAAGAGAAACAAAGAGAAAGATGGGAAAAAGTGTAAGAGAGAGAGTGAGAGAATAACAAAAAAGGAGAAATGAGAAGAGAGTAAGGTGATGGAGAAACTAAGCATGTAGAATGTCGTGATGGGAGCAAGGCCCGTCACTTAATAAAAAAGGGCATGAACAATTTAGAAAAGGATGAAGGCATTGCCTCACAAGTGGCCCAAATAGTGGACAAAGCTATAGGCCTTATTATTACATTATTCCAACCTTCATCAAATTGCATCCTTGAAATTAGTTCACCTAAAATTTTGAATAGCTAGCGATACTTTTATATCATCTTTTCATTCAACTTCCAACTATCTTCACATATAAAATGGTTACTTTAGTCTACTTTAATATATCGAATAACAGCATGGTACAATAGTTAGCCTTTCCTATCTATAATTTGCATATGATATTCTTCTTACATCACATCCTCTCTATGCTACAAGGTTTTTGTTATGCAACATAAATCAGGTCTAATAAATATTACCTCAATTACCTCGACATATATATATATGTGTGTGTGTGTATGGAAAACATTGTATACAACAAATAGAGTTTGCAAAGTAACTCTATAAGCCACTTCACTAACACTCCATTAATTCAAATGGACCAACATATCTAAAGCTTAATTTGGTTACTTTGAATCCTAAGCCTTCCAATTCCTTTAATAGAGGATACTTTCAAAAATACAAGGCACTTACCTCGAACTCTAGTTCTAACTTTCTTACATATGTATAACTTTTCATTATAATTCGGGCTATGTAGAATCATTCTCTAATCAATAGAATTTTTTTCCTTGTTTACTGCACAAGTTCAAGTCTTATCAATTTCTTCACATCAATATCATCCTAACAAATAGGTGAATATACTTTCTCATGTATAATGCCTTATAGATGCTATCTAATTACTAGCATCACAACTAATATTATATGCAAATTCTACTATAGACAAAAGTTCTTTCAAAAACCCTTTATATTAATATCATAGGCTCTTAACATATCCTCTAATATTTGACTTATTCCCTCTATCTAGCCATCAATTTAAGGATAGAAGGTAATACTAAAATAATCTCTTGCCCTCATATTTCTATGAAAATCTTTCTAAAGTTGAGGTATAAATCTAATATCCTTATTTGATACAATATTTATGAAAATTCCATGCAATCTCATAAATTCTTTCTTATAGAATTTAGCCAAACTTTTAAAAAAAATGACCAACTTTATGGTCCAAGAAATAAGCTTCGTTAGTCAATCTGCAATCATCCAAGTTGCATCATTGTCATTAGGAATTCTTGAAAAACTCATCACAAAATCTATAGTGATATGCCTCCACTTTTACTCAAGGATGAGTAGAGACTATAATTATCCACTCAATCTCTGATACTTGACTTTTACTAGCTCACACACTAAATATTATGCCATAAATTATGCCAGTTCTCTCTTCATATTACTCCACTAAAAATGTTTCTCTTAAATAATGTTCCATCTTGATGGTTTTAGGTTTTACTATATAACTAGTATTATGAGGCTCCTCCAAAATCTTTTTCAAGTTCAAAATATTATGAATTTACTATCTATTTTTGAATCTTAAAGATCCATCCTCTTCTAATTTGGATCAATATTCTAAGCTACCTTTGTTCTTTCAATTCAATTCGGCTGTACTTTAAGATTTGTCAATTATGCATCAACCTCACATTCCTATAATTCATCTTTAACTTCTCAAGCCATCTAGAACATGCTTCTAAGTAGTGATCAATGTTGCCAAATTACTTGAACATTTTTTGCTCAAAACATCAACTATTAGCTTTCCCTAAATAATGGTTGATGGATAAGTCATCATCTTTTAGTAATTCTAGCCATCTCTTTTGCCTTGGATTGAATTCTTTTGAAGTAGAGCGATGTTTTAAGCTCTCATGATTAGTAAATATTTCATAATATTTATCATATAAATATTGATCTAGATTTTTAGAGCAATATGATCACAGCTAATCCCAAATCATGTCTAAGATAGTTTGTTAATAAAGATTCAATTACCATGAAGCATATACCACAGTTATCATGATGCATCAAACATATTATAGACTTTTTTTAGATACATCATTGTAGATGGTAAATCCTTCACTTTTGAAAAGTATGTTAGGATAGGAGCTAAAATCAATCTTCTCTTAACCTCTTCAAAAATTTTCTTACTTTTCTTATACCATTCATACTCGACTCCTTTTTGAGCTAGATAGGTCAAAGGCATAGCAATCTTAGGGAAACCTTCTAAATCTCTTATGCTATCAGGTCAATCCAAAAAAACTACAAATTTCAAACACATTGGTTGACCTTCTCTACTACACTATAGCCAATGCCTTCTTGGGATCCATATAAATCCCATCCTTAGATCTATCTAGCAAGAATCCATACTTGCTCAATTTTATGAAAAACTTCTACTTCAAAATATGAAGGGTACATCTTAACTGCCCTCATAATTCTTTTTACTCTCTTAGAGTAGACTAAAATGCCATCAATAAATACCATAGTAAATCAATCTAAGAAGGGTTTAAAGGTCCTATTCATCAAGTCCATGAATGCGATTAGTGCATTGAGTAACCTACATGGTCTTACCAAAAATTTATAGTGTTTACACCACATCCAAAAACCAATCTTAGGCATATACTCCACCTAGATTTATTACTTGGTGGTAGTAACTAGAGATCAATCTTAGAAAAGACTTATGTTCCTTGCAATTGATCAACAAATCATTAGTATTAGGCAAAGGATATTTATTCTTTACAATTACCCTGTATAGCTCTCAATAATCAATACAAAATCAGAGAGAGAGAGAGAGACACACACACAAAGAGAGAGAGAGAGAGAGAGGACTCAATTGAAAATCCAAATAAGTTGTATATGCCAGGCATAATTATTCCTATATTATTATCATTTCCTTCCTTATTTGAGCTTAGACTAGTTTGAATTCATCCTTGATTTGTCTTATTGGATTACAACTTAAAATGGTATTGAAGCATTTCTTTGTATCTTGGAAACTACTTTATTAATTGTTTACACTTGGACATGTTGAATTCTACTTTAAAGGCATCATCTATAAAATGCCTCAAACTAAGTTATGTTTTTCTAACCTATTTCTTTATATTTTATAATAATTAATTTATCTTTCCTGATAGGCAATATGAATTTTTTCAACAACACCCAAATTCATGATTATGTGGATACTCTAGCAGGCTGAATGGCCTTGCAATGGGTTCCAAGCAAACTAGAGCATCCCATCTACTGTTGGATCCTGACTTCGCCCTTTACCCACGACAAAGGATCTATCCTTTACTTTTATTTTTTAAAAAGGCAAATACTATGGTTGTCTGTAATTCTACAACACACATTATTAGATTGGATTGTTGAGTTGTCAGCCATCTGCACAAGGTAATGGGCGAGTCTTTTAGTCATAGGTAAAGGATTGAAGTCGAATCCTTACTGTTTCCTCAATAAACCATCCCCTACAAATGTTAACTAAATGCCTCAGCATTGGCTCTGCACTGAAGAGTGGTTTTTTTTCCTCTCCCTTGGAGGGTCAACAAGCTGAACATTAATTACAGTTACAAATTTATGAGTCGAGTAATGAGATTAAAGCAGTGAGCTCTTTATCTTTTGCAAAGGCTTGAGCATCCTTTAAGTGCCTGCTAGTCAAATTATGCATGCTGCCAGCAATAATATTCCCTTGATGTGACTAAGGTCTCATCATTTAACTGAGAAAAGCAGCGTTCAAATCCTATAATTTTTAAGTACTCACGTCTGGTAGGCTTAGTTATGAACGAACCCTGTTGTTAACGTCCCACCAGACTCATCGGTACAGAACTACATAAAATTCCAACAGCAGAGTTTTAAAAGTCGCTTTTTCTGCATCTTTTTCTCCTTCCGCTATTAAACTCTCTCTAACATAATTAGTTTAATCAAATATTAGTTTACCCAAAATTGTTTGATCTAATAATCACTATGTCTTAAATTAATAAACCATTCATTCTTTCAACAAAAGCAATTCCTATTAAAAATACAAATCAAAAACCTCTCCCTCTACTCATAGCAATGAACACTCCATATAGATTGCCATCCTAATATCAACCAATCAGCTTGATTAGCTATAAGCTATAATACAATACAATACACAGTACAATACAAAACGTAAAGACCCAATCTCCTATAAGTTTTATCTATGAGAGCAACATCTCTAGACTTTCTCATTTTTTGCTTCGTAGAGTTTGAAGGAAAAAATTGACGGCCTGCAAAATGGCTACTCTCACCTAATTATATCTTGTTTTAATCCTAGAAATTCTCTTTTCCTCCTCAAAAAGAACTTAATTTTCTTCTGTTTATACAAGGGTTTTAAGTTTTGATAGCGATGAAACATCTCATAGAAAGTTGAAAAGCTAAAAGTAGATTACTGTTTTAAATATTAAAATAGCACTATCCTAACCAATATAATATCAGGACGAAATGATAATGTATTTTATTCTATAAAAAAAAATCAGAATAGCTTTGTTTAATAAATTTAAAATGTTAATTTATAACATAAATGATCCCATCCACCTACAATTAATGATGAGAGTTTAAGAAGAAACTCACTTAATTTTACATATATATATATATATATATTTTTCTGGTTGGACCCAACGGTGATTTTTGCTGTCCCGGATCTCTCGTGTACAGTAGCGGAAGAGTCTGGTAACCCAGCGACTGCCTTCATTTTAATTGGCTCGAAGCGCTGCGCGAGTCAGTCATCCGTTGGCTTTTGCTGGCCACGCCATTCCAAAGCCGACGAGGCAATCGACGAAGCCAGCGGCACGGCCTACAAGTAGACTGCTCGGTACTTTTTGTCATCTGCCAAGTCGACAACCCCATTTTGTCACGTGGGATCCACATAGGTTGGGTCCGAAACGTTATTTAGGCAGTGGAAATAAGGGACGTACATGAGAGACGGTGGACGAAACCCATAGGTCGGTTTAGTTTGTTGTTTTGCAAACCCAAATTGGTTCGATTTCAGCTCGAGGTCGCGACGCCCGTCAGCAGCAGGTAGAACATATCCATTTATAATATATTGTGCTTAAGGCTGTAAATTAAGCGGATCCATCTATTACTCAATCCGATTCCTATTTAATTAGATCCAATTTGACCAGTATTGGAAGACTCCTACGTTACATTGGATTTAAAATATGAATCCGAACTAAATTTTACATTGGATTGGATCTTATATTTTTTAAATCTAATCCTATTTGTATATCATCTTGATGCAATTTGAATCAATAAGAAATTATTAATCTAAGTTGATCCAACCCGACGCATAAACTTGAATTCTATAAATCTTATTTTTTTATTATTATCTTTACTAATTCATTGAATAAACTCTTATTTAAACTTTTTTTTTTTTTCATCTTAACAATTATATCTCTTCTAATCTATTTTCATTTAATTATATATTAATATTAATATTTTATTATTTATTTTGATCGATATATATTTTAAAAATTATAATATGTAAATTTAAGAAAAAAAAATAATTACTTAGATTGAATTTAAATTTTTGAATGAAAATTTAAGTTTTCAGTTGACTCTTTTTTATCTTATTTTATTTTTTAATGACTCTATATTTAATGATCAATTATTAGATATTATCCATAAAATAATAGCTTGACTCAAATGTAAACCTGATCTAAACACGAATATGAATACTTTGGACTGGATTCAAGTTATACTTGAACTCCAATCGACCCAAATGAACTATTAAGTCTAAAATTCTCTCCATGGATTTGACTCAATTAATTTAATTAATAAATGAATTAGGTTCTAGTTCAAAATTATGACCTGAATATGAACTGGGCGCGATACTCGAACCCAAACCTGGACTATTTGACCAATTCGAGCCAAGCCAAGTCAAAAAAAAAAAAGAGAGGAAAAAATAAAAGAAAGTTAGATTACTTGAAATGGATAAAGATTATCTAAAAGCTCTTTGGATCCTTATTTATCCAACCATAGAATCTTCCTCCAACCACTGATCAAAGAGAAAGAGCCTAGATCTAGAGATTAGGAAGAGAAACGAGGGGATTAGGGCACTACTAAGAGGGATTGGGAGCAAAATAGACAAGAAGAAAACCTTCTTCTTTTGGATTCGGCCGAAGATCTATCAGTAAGTCCCAAGTTTTATTGCTTTCTTTTTCTCCTTATATCCATAAATAGGTAAGCATCTGATTTTGTTGATTTGCAACAAGATTCAAAGTTTAAAACGGGATCTAAATGTCTCTATTTTAGGGAAAAATGGAGTTTGAAGAAGGCCAAGGGTTCATCGGTGATCTTGTCCTTTCCAGCATCGGACTCGAATAGGTGAGCTCTAGCCTTAGTCCCTTCTGTGTCCTTGATCTAGGACTCCAGTTTCCAGGGTCAGTGACTGGCGATTGCTGGAAATAGGAAACAAGCTTATGATGCTTTGTTTCTAGGTTTATTCATGGCTATAGTGGCCATATCTAATGGTTGAATAGAGAATTTTGGATGATCGGACATTTGATAGAAAGAAACATTAACAATGGCAAGTGGTTAGAGAGAAATTAGGCCAAAGGAATCCCTCAATTCCATGGGTTTAGGCTCTGTTCGCTAGTATTTTTGATAGGTGTCATGGCTCATCGCAGTCAAGGTTAGGGGGTCGGCCAAGGACTAGAACCTTGTCAGAGTGAAGACCTAGTCAAGGCCGTGATTAAAGGGGAGGTTGGTCAGAGGAGATTTCTTCTAATTGTCCATGATTATTTGGTGAATTGGATATAAGGTCATGGGTTCTTGAAGAACCCTATTACAAAAGGATAAAACTAAAGGTAAGGGATTGGATGATCAAATAGATTTTATTTTATTTTATTATTTAATGGGTTAATATTAATTAGTGGTATTTTGGGGATAATTCTAGGTTAATTGACCCTATGAACTAACCAAATTTTAAGTAAGTTATGGTGGCTCTAGGCTTTAGTCTAGATGAAGGTTAATCATCTGGGAAACTAGATGTTAATCACCATATGATTTGATTAGCGAAATTACCATAAGTAACATGTTCATAAATTAAAATATTTTATATTGCATGTCTGCTAAGAATTTGTTTTATAACTAGTAAATGGATATTTCCATATGATTAGTTAACTTGGAATAAAATTTATCGATAGTTATTTTTGAAAGGTCATAAATAGAATTAAAGGTTTAAATCTTGCATGACACATTTATTAAAATTTGGATCAAGTAAGAAGTGTATAGTTGTGTAGTATTACTACTTTTCACTGCAAAATATTTTCATGCAAAAATGAAGTACGATCCTTTTATAATTGTTTACTATCATTGCTATTTTCTATAATTATTATCATGAGAAAACCAATTATGATTTTAATACGAGGTGATATGACAAATGATTTTATGAAATAATATAACAAATAAAAATAGAGAATGAAAAATAAGATTATTGGATATGAACGATTGGATTATTGATAATGAAACATGATTGATACTATAGTTTACCTAAACTTACAATCACTACGAATGATTGATGATTGATAGCAGGACTTACCTCCATAGAGGATATATACGGAGATCCAATTCTCATTTGAAAGGTTAAATGTGGTGTATTGGTCCTGTCATAAGAATTCTATGTGGCCATAGTTAAATGACTGAGGAGTTGCTATAACACAAACATGAATTTGAAACTAAATTGTTAGTATTGTTAAAACAATAATTTTAAACTATTATTTTTGTTATATAATATGACACAAGAACTTTTATAATGTAATACTTACTTGATCCACTGATAAAATTATTATTATTGTTTTGTTTTAGATATAGCAAAATAAAATGGGGACATGAGTAGAAGTAAATGAGTACCTTCCAGACTCAATAATCAACTCAATAGTTTAGTTTTTGATAGTTAGTTAGCATATTTGTTCTAGTTTATTAGTTATGATGATGGTCTCTATATGTTTATCAATAATAATAATATTATAGTAGATGGTTATGAACATATTGTTGGTTTAGATTGAGTCATTGAATAAAAATTTAATTTTTATTTAGTTTAATTAAATAATGATTTATTGTAATAAACACCTTGCATGCTACGACCATGTCGCAGATTATCATGTTCTGAATCCACCCTACGATCTAGAGCGTAACATTAGGTTAGGTTGAAGTTAAGCATAATCCAACTAAATTCGACTCAATTAATTTATGATATTATATCATATCATATTATAAAATTTATGAATTATTTTATTTTTTTATTAGATATGAAAAAAAAATATGAATAGCATTTTTGGTAAATGGAATTCTAAGCAATCAAAAATTTAGTCATGTGCATGGTATAATTTTTCGAGCCACTTTTTTACATATTTCTACTTGATTGGATGGAGCGGTATTATTTAGCCATCATGGGTTGGCTCCTAGCTAATAAATGAGCATCGATTGATTCCATCATGAGTCGAGATACATCATTATAATGACATGTATCCAATTTTCTCATATGTCCATGCTTTAATTGGTGGCCTCCTTCTTGCAACCTCCATTAACATTGACGTCCTCACTATCGCCTGCAATATCATCCCCTTGAATGATACGAGTGAACACCCTAAAGCGCAAGGCATTAATCGAGTGGGGAAAGAGGCATTCACCATCAAGATGAGGTGGTCGCAGAGGCTACAACACTAACTTTCCAACATTGCCGGCCTAATTATCCTACTTTTAAATAAGGATAAAAATAATTCATAATACGTGATTTAAGCACTATATAATTTTACATGCATGTGATTTAAAATATTACACTTAATTACTATATATTTTAAACACTATCAAATTATATCATGTAGTTTAAAATATTATACTTAAATAACATATATTTTAAAGGCTATCAAATTATATCTATGCAAATATTTGGGCACATTAAGTAAAGCTTGAGTAGGTTTAAAACACATGAGTAGTTAAGTATAATATTTCAAATCATATGGGTGAAATTTGATAGCTTTTAAAATATATGATAGTTAAATATAAGATGTCAAAGTACATGAATAGTGTTTAAAATATATGGTAATTAAGTGTAACATTTCAAACTATATGTATTTAATTTAATAGTACTTAAAGCAACAGATAATTATCTGTATTTTATTCTTTAAATAATTAGTTTGGAATATAATAATTAAATTATAGTTAGTTTAAGATCTCAAGTCCTCACCAGATATTTTCATCTGAACCATTCAAGCTCAACTTGAAATTAAATAAACCAACTCAACTTGATTTAATTAAAATATAAACCGAGTTCAAGCTAGGTCTACCTTACTAATTTAGGCCATATCTATTTTTTATTTATTTTTTCACCTCTCACTAAAGTTTAGGCCTCAATAGTACATTTTAACTCGTTCTCTTAACACAATAATTGTCGTTATTGAGCCTAAGGTCATCCTCAACTAGACCTCAAGATACCTCAACCATTTGTAGACCCCTCGACTCTAGCAACGCACTAAGTCATCACCCTCATGGCTTGGTGACCAGATTGTCTTCTCTTCACTTTCAATCTCTCTAGTCAATGCTAACACCGATTCAACCTCCATGAGAGGAACACACAATTGTATAACAATGAATGGCCTTTGATGACAAGATCATCATTGCAGGAAACCCAATAATTCTTATCAGTCATTGATAATTGGAGAACAAGTACACCTAAGCCATTCTCATAATATAATATAATATATTAAACACTACAAGCTTGTTTATGGTGTCCCTTAATCCATATGGATCAAAAATTCTAGATCTATTATGATCCCATATGTAACAACCCATGAGTTCATTCAAATAAGAAA
Organism: Metroxylon sagu; assembly: GCA_017589505.3. Lineage (NCBI taxonomy): Eukaryota > Viridiplantae > Streptophyta > Magnoliopsida > Arecales > Arecaceae > Metroxylon > Metroxylon sagu. Next base: position 174,242 of record JACVBY030000634.1, on the reverse strand, counting down.
AAGACATTTGGATTCCTTAGCTCTATATAAGTATTTAAGATCCCCTTTATGCACAACCAATGTGGACTACATATATGTCAGAATGGACTATCACATACTCCTTACGTTTAAATCTTCGTATACTCATTAGACTAAGGATCTAAATCAAAATCTAACATAAACACCATGAACCTATTTAGAGTGTCCCATATTTTATTGAAAAACCCATGACCTTATAGATATACTTGATTGATACCCTACTAATAGAGATTGTATGCTAGAAAAACCTATGACCTTGGGGTATATACTTGATTGATACCCTGCCTATGGAGATTATATACTGGTAATAACCATGACCTTGGGGGTTATACCTTTGTTGATACTTTGCCTGTGAGGCTGAAAACACTAATGATATGATTCTGGCATAGCAAGATTAGAGGATATGATACAATGAGAATTACAATTAGATGACATGATATAATGAGAACTAAGATTAGATGATATAACATAATGAAAACTAAGAATGTGATAATTATAGATTGTATTTTAACTGATAAATTGTATATGTTTACTATAATTATATTACATTTTAGAAGGCTAATCATTGCTTACTGGTTGTGGAGCTCATTATAGTTTACATTTTCTTTTTCAGATATTGCTTAATAACTGCATGGGGATACTACTAGGAGAGTGCCTAGATGTGCAAGGAGAACAAGAGAATTTTGATTAATTAGTTGTTGAGACTTAGTGTTTTAAATAATGGTTTTATAGCTAAATATTATTTTTATTTACCTAAAAAATATTTTAAATATTATGATTAGAATTTTATATTACTGAGTTGTGATATCATGTAAAATGCATTGCATGGAACTCCTTATGAGTATGTAGCAATTGTCATGGCTTCTAGCTTCGATCTCGGGTTTGAAGCATGACATAGAGAGAAGCCAAGAGTAGAGAGAGATAAAGAAAAGTGCCTCAGAGAATTGGCAAAGAGCGGGGTTTTTGGGGGGATGGAATGTTTGGGCACTTGTTGGCACTAGAAACCATTCAAAGGAATTGAAAATGGTGTTGTTTGTAATTCTTTATTATTTGTTTTCAATATATGTGCCAATTTGGCATGTAAGGCCATAATAAACAACATACTTGTAAGATAAAATTTATTATTGGCTTATGATTCCACATGTAGTCTCTTTAAAAAAGATGAGGTAGTATAGCCATGTTTCCTATTTAAAAAGGTGAAAATAAGATTTGTTAAATAAACATCATAGAGTGAGAGTTTATATGGACACAATTCGTGAGGTTGTTATAAGTGAAATTATATTTGCATAAAATTTTCCTAACCATTAGTTATCGATGGTTTTACCATAGATGGACTAGATCATTATTGTTATTATTAAATATATCATCAATATTATTGGATTAAACAAACTACTAGAACCATTCTCACACATTGTATTTTTTAGCTAACAGACTATTTTTAATAGTAAATTTAATAATTAATATATTTATTATGACATCATGACATTATGGTCTAACTTGGGTTGACACAATGGTTGAACCATTGACCCATGACCTGGTCCCTTTTCCAATTCGATAAATGCTTTAGTTTTTTAAACATTGCATAAGAAGCAATTCCCTATTACTCCATCCTTCTAGGAATTGAAATTGAACTTCCCATGTCATGCCTGAGACCCAAGGTGAATCTAGGTTGCAACAATCCACCGCATACTTGGGAATTTAAATTCCCAACATGCAAAGCATCTTACTCAAAGCGAATACACATATTCAATTAAAACAAACTGAAATTTTCATTGAACTATCAAATCAAGATTTCATAATGTTAACTACAATATCCATATAGGAAAGTAACATGGAAAAACACTAGCTATTTGATAACTAATTTAGCTAAGTCAAATTTGGATAGCTTCTACCTAGCTCCCGCTTATGTCTTGATCTCTGAAACAAAACAACCATAAAATTTTAATGAGCTAATGCCCAGTAAGAAATCCCTAATCATGCTCAGAGGGATTGAGCAAGCACTTTAATATAGTTAAAAGCATATGATTGATAAAAACTTTAAATAAGACTGTTGACCTCACATTAATTTTGATGATTATAAAATAATTAAGTTACTAATGAGTTTGGTGAAGAACCATAATAAAATGCATGCATACATGAGTCACCAAGCTAAATAAAATGGATCCCAAACTCCTAAATGAGTTTATGGTTCAAGAGAGAAATTTTGTAAAGGATCAAGATCTAAGAAGAATGTTTCAAGCTCAAATCAAGTGAAATCCAGATGTTTGAAAGGTTTTCAAATGAAGAAAGTTCAAGTCAGGAGAGCTAAGGCACTTATTTTCTTTAATACAATGAGTTCTCTTGGTCTTAAAATGAGTTTTTAAGTTTTGGAACTATTAGCCAACTCCTACGCCAGCTATTGATACTTAAAATGGAGGTTTGAAGCCATTAGCCGACTCCCATGCAAGCCAATAAGTCAAATCTGTGCCACAAAAGGTTTTACAGTGAAGATTTTAAAGTTAGTCAACTAAGTAATCGATTACTGTGGCCAGACAGAGAGTTTTCTAAGTTAGTCGACTAAATAGTCGACTACTGTGGCCAGAATAGTGAAGATTTCAAGTTAGTCGACTCTGTAGTTGACTACTATGGCCAGAACAGTGAGCATTCCGAAAGTAGTTGACTACCATGCCGACTAACTGCCTGGGAAGCACAGTAACGGTTAGTTCTGACATTCCAACGGTCAGAAACGACTAGTTTAACATTCCAATCCCTCAATAGACTATAAATACACGTAAATGAGATGGATTAGTAAGTTTTTTAGAAGAGATTGGGAGTATTTTTGTAGGATTACAAGTGAAAAAAAGAGAAAAAAATCAAAGAAAAATTCAGCCTTCTCTCATTTGAAAAGCTACTGTGCTGCAGAGTTTGAAAACTCATTAAAGCTCATTCAAAGCTCCTTTTAACCACTCAATAAGCTTCTTTAAGTGCTCATAACTTCAGCATTCAAAGAAGAGGAGTTTATTTAAAGGAAAAAAACTTTAAAATCTATAAAGTACCATTATTATTTTTATTTGCTCATTGAGGAACTGTACTTTCTGAAATTGTATTTCTTTGTATGCTGTTTGAGTTTTAACTTAGTTGAAACTTGTGTAGGGTATGCAAAACCCTTAATTGGTGATTTGTAAGGCTCCCTTGTACTTGAGAAACAAGAAGCTAGCTGAGATAGATAGGAAAAGGCTTTTTTATGCCTGGGAAATAAGAAGCTAGCTAGGTTAGTAGGTTTGTAATCGTTTGTGGAATGATTAGTGGAGGAAATTCCCAAGTGATTCTTGGGAAGTGGACATAGGTGCAAGGATTGGCACCGAACCATTATAAATCTTTGCGTTTATGTGTATGCTTATTGTTGTTGTTGTTAATTGCTCTTCCTATCAACACTTCACCTTCACCCTGATTTCATTGTTTTAAAATACTGCACATACTTACCAAAAATTTTCAAAGAACCCAATTCACCCCCCCTCTTGGGTTGCTTAGTTGGGCAACAAAGACTATTATAGAAATTTCAATAATAATTAATGCTTGTTACATGAGGTACCAATATTAGTTTGAAGTCTTAATCTTAAATCTTTTATTTCAAATAGTGATAATAATCGTACAATCATAACTACAGTCACATATAAACTTTATGGCAGGGTCAAAATAGATCGTCGTATTTAACCCTATGGAGGTGGGTCAAAAACAGATTGCCGCATATTTTTCCTTATAGAGGTAAGTCCCAGTGGCAGTCATAAAACTTTGTACAAGCTGCAAAAGAGAAAGACAACTTATCACAAATCATAAATGACTGATAGTTTATAACTTATGTCATACGTTGTTTCATATGTATACAGATTGCAATATACTTAGGTTTCATGTAACTTAATTAGTACACAATTTTTTTATACAAATAGACATAAAGGCAAACTATAGTATGAATTTCTAATTCATCAGAAATCTTAATAGGCACACAAGCAATATGACAAATATCCATACTTACTTGATCCAGTTTTTAATAACAAAAATTTACAAACTAATATTTTAGCTTTTTCATAATCTAAAATTCTAACACATGTCTTGCATAAATAAATATTAAATTAAATTTGAAGCATGATGACATTTCAAATAATTTTTGCAAAACTTAGCAATTATAATAAATCCTAGATATATAAATCTCCAACATATAACATTTAATAAAATTATCAAACTAAGATTTATATGTGATTAAATTAAAACTTTTACAAATAAAACTTGAATCCAAATAACTTTTAAAAAGTACTCTAACCATGATCAGAATTACTTGCCTTATTACTATCAATCACTAGAGTCAAGCTTGACCAGCTAGGTGTGCAGCCCACCTAAAATGGTGAAACCAAATACAGCACTAGAATTAGGTATTCATAAATCAAAACTTGGGTTTAAAGTAGTCAACATGAACTTGTGGCTAGGTCCTAAACCTCATGATATCATATTCGAGATTGGATTTAGGTTAGCTAGGGTTCATGTGATCAAAAGAGAGAGTAAACAAATAAAACAAATACAAGAATGCTTAAATGGGTAAAATGGAGAAAAATAAGAAGGAAAAGAACCTTAGCTGGCTCTAAATAGGGGTCGATCCCATTCTAAGGAAACAGAGTGATGATTAGGCCTAGATACATTGGAGGACCCGGGGAATAAAAAAGGTCCTTGTCTTCCTAATACTAGCCCTCATCACCGGCCATCGTTGGTCCCTAATCCTATTGAAAATTTGGTCTGTAATCATGTCTCAACAACCCTAGTCTGATTGTTATTTTTTAAAAACAGAACAGAGAATTAGATCGATAGAAAAATGGCCGATGAAATAGATTTCATAGAGTATCTATGGATTAAGTAGCCTTCTTCTCAATAGCAAGTGCTAGCCTTTAAGTTTTCTAAGAGTCTAATCATCTTGATGGCCTAGATGAATTTGGCCATTATTCTATCCAAAACAAAAGTCTAAAATAGAGACCTAACACTCATGCTAATTTAGTGATCATTGATGACTAATTCAAAGGAATTAAAGATTGTGGAACATTTGAATGGAAGAATGAAGAAAGGTTGAGGCTCACCGATGTTGGATTGGATCATCGGACTTGAAGAGAATGAAGGTATCCTCAACTCCACCCCTTTTCTAAAGCTAGTCGTCGACAGCTTACTGGCAACCATGTGCTAGAGAAGAAAGAAGAGATGAAAGATACATGGAGGAAGGAGGCTTATCTGCTTGGATGATCATTGAATCAGAGGAAGAAGACACTGACTTAGCTGTTGGATCTAAAGGAGACGAGCTTCTTAGCTGCAACCCTTAACCCCAATCTTCAATGGTTTGGAGGACTATAGACGATTGAAATAGCAAAGGAGGCATCGGATAATCCTTATCCATGCTTCCAAAGTTTCAAAAAATCTTTAAACGAACTCATCCTCTTCGATGACTCTAAGTGAGTTTTATTTCTTTCAATCTTCATTCTTTTTTTCTTTTTAATGCGGTTTAGGCTAGCCCATTAGCCCAATCAAGCTCTAGATTAGGTGAGCCCAAGAAGGCTGGGTCTCACACCCCACATATTAGATGACAACAATCTCTAAAAGTCTTTCCATCCTTGCCAAGATTCATAAGTAGCATTTATATGTTCTCTAAGATTTCCATAAAGTAATCTAGCAAACCCTATGCACCCACACCCCTTTGTCCAAAGCTCCAAATCTAGACAAAGTAATCTCCACCACCTGGAGATACTTATAAACATCCCTAGGATTCAATTTGTGATGCCAAAGACCCACATTAGGCACCTAAGGTATAACACTAACTCTTAAAACATTAATCACTTGCTTAGCAACAAAGAGCAATCTTGGTGAGACTTAGGTCTTCATAGCAGGGCCACTCTATTTAACATTTTTACTAATTCATATTTTTATTTTCTAGAACTCATTTATTATTTTTGCCACCATCTAACATTTGAAACTAATACCTTTCTCTTTAAGAAGTAGGCACCATCTAGATACTTGTTGTTTGCAATACCATAATATGTTGAATTATTTATTTTATGCATATTATCATAAAATTAGATAGTTTATATATAAAATAAAACCAAAAAGGGTCCTACTCTCCCTTCAACTTTAGTGGAAGATGTACACTTCAAATACTCCTAGGAGTTTGTAAGCAATAGAAAATATTGCCAATTAAAGTAGTTAAATATCCTACTCATATGGATCTAGTTTAGAGACTAGTCAATAATATCATTATAATGCTATCCTTTGTATTATATATTACACTTAGCTTGAAATAACATGGCTCTTGTGAGTGATACATGCCCCCAAAATTGTAGGCAACTAATATTAGTTTTCTAAATTCCTAATGGATATATGTTGATATGAAATAAAATAAGTGTCATTAGCAAGGAAGAAGCACTCTAAGAGAGTTAACTCTATCCTAGTTAAGGATAGGGAAACCATGAATGCTAATGACTAGTCAATCCCATATTCTCTAGTCTTTCATTCTTAAGAGGATTCTACGAGAGTCTCCAAAATCTCTAGGGGCCTAAACTCTACAGCTATAGAAGATGCTAAGGGCCACAAGGATGCAAGACCTTTCAGAAATTATTCTTCTTTCTCTTACAATTTGTCGCTCCAAAATCTCCTATTAACTTGAATATCTGAGGGTTCCCTCTATAAAATAACTCTAGCCTTTTTACAGGTCTTCTTCACGATGGTTGATACTTTATCAAGCGATCCTCCATCTTAATAAAAAAATTGGCATCTGGAAGCTAGTTTTAGATGTTAATAGCTTGGTATCGTTTATAGAGAGTGAAGAAAAAGCCATTAAGCATACCATTAAACAACACCAATCTCTCTATGTTAAGTGTTTGAACTAGTCCTAAAACTTAGGAAAGGATTTCACTAATTATGGCACCCCACAACCAATAGAGGTTGTCACTATGGGTGGTAATTTTAGATACGAACTATAAACATGACTCGAACCCAACACGAGGTTAGCAAATTAGGTTGAGTATAAATAGATTCATGTTAAAATTGGATTGACCTGTTAAATAAGATTAATAAACAAGTCGGGTCTGGGTTGACTCGCTAACCTAAAATTGACCCACAGTTGACTTGATTATTAAATGGTTCAATTCGTATAACTAATCCACCAACTAGGATATAACTCACTAGACCTATTTATCTAAGTTAATATTATCCTTTAATTAATTATTATTTTATGATGATGATTATATGCCTATATAAGGATTTTATGCTTATCTCTTCTTTCTTCCCTTTGGATGGAAAAAATTTTATTTGTGTTTTAGTTATGGTTTTTAATATATAATTACTTTATAAGTGAATTAGTATTAAACATATTATATAGGTTATACAGGTTACACATGCTATATAGATCACATGAGTTGCATAGGTTATATAGGTTAAACGAATTACATTGGTCATGTTGTATAACCCGTGTAATACATGAGTTAGGTTCAGATTAAGATTTCTTACTCAATTAATAAACGGATTGGATTCAGTTTGACCCATTTGTTATTATACTTTGAAGTTGACTCAATTTGTTTATGTTTCATTGACACGATTTGCCACCCCTATTTGTCACTCAAGATTAATTCATCATGCTTAGGTGACATATCAAGGTCCTTCCCAACGTAGTATAAAACCTGATCCCATAAGGATTGGGCCAACAAGATCTATAACAAGTAGATTCGTGGCTAATCACAGCTTGTGGAATGATCAATCATGCTTTGTGCTAGCTGAGAAAGGTCATCATCTATACCAATAAGCCAAGGATGTACACTATAACAGCTAGACTTGGGGAGAGTTTAAAGGCTATTCTACTTGATCTAAAGAAAACTTAACCCTTAAGACCTCCTCAACTAGCTATTATGAAAACCTAATAGATTGGTAACCCGAGAAGATCAACCAAAAGAATGGGATTATGATGGAACAAGTCAGATGTAGGAGAGTAGATGTAGTAATTGAGCTAGAGCTCCCAAGAGAGTTACTATTCACTAATGAAATCAAGTTTAAGCCATTACCTTTGAAGTTCAAGGTGCCTTAGCTAAAGTCATATGACAAAATCTCGGACCCCATAAATCATTTAGAGAGCTTCAAAGCTTTGATGTTGTTATATAGGGTATAAAATGATATTATGTGCCAGACTTTCCTAAAGACGCTGAAAAAAGCAGCTTGATCTTAGGAGGCCTTTAGTAGGTAGTGATTCATCTTGGCAATCTTGGATTACAATATAGATTATCATGTTTAGCAATTAAATATGATAATTTAGACGGTAATATTTGATTCCTGATAATCTAAGATTATCGCAAATCATGATAATCTGATTTCCATTTAAAAGATGGATATTTGAGATTATGCTCTTGACTTTCATGCAAATATTTAATAATATTTAATCTAATTATATATTTAATAGGTACTTGATAATATGTAAATATTAAATATAATATTATATTTAATATTAAATATATAATATAATATATTATATTAATATTAAATTTGATATTAATATAACATTTAGTATTTTAAATGCTGTTATATATTTATATAATAATATATAAATATTAAATTTAAGATTATTAATATTTATGACCTTCTTGCTTATTAAATTATTTAAATAATTTATAATGCATAGTTAATATTATTTATATTATAAATATGATTTAATATTTAAATAATATAATATATTTTATATTTATAATATTTAAATATATTATATTTCTAAAATAATTTTATAAAGAATCCTTGCTTTTCGGTAGAATATTCATATTCCAGCTTAAAAAAGACAACTACTTGACAAACAAAAAAGATTTATAATAAAATATAAATAGAATTTAGTATAATATATAATATATATTAAATATTGCATTCTTGGGATCCGAATTAACATTATCAAGATAAACCAAATATGCTAATCTTATATTATAAGTAATCTAATTAATATATGTAAGATTACTAGGAATATAAGATTTTTGATAATATTACATTATCGTAAACCGGATGCCACCTCAATATCCAAACCTTTTGCCAAACCTTTTGCCTACCTTAATTTGCTTGATCTCAATAATAGGTGGCACAAGAAGATTTCTACTAGTATGATGGCTATCAAACAGAAGAAAGACAAGCCACTTTGAGACTACATTCAACAATCCAATACTAAAGCTCTAAAGGTCTCAAACCTAGGTCCTTCATTGCTAGTTGTCATGAATGGCCTCAAAAGCTCGTGCTTCTGTTTCTCCCTCTCAAGTTGTCCTTCCAAAGATGACCAAACTATTAACATGAGCTAAGAAATGTATTAATGCTAACAAGGTTGTTATAGCTCAGATGGAAATGGACAAAAATCAAGTTGAAGAGAAGCATGAGGAGGGATGAGCAACGAACTAGTTTTCATTTCCTTGGCCTGGTAACATCGCCCTCATTGCCTGCAATGCTATAATTGGTTTTTTTTACCATCATAACGCTTGCCTAAAAAGGAATACAACATAAAGGAGAGAGAGTGGTTGCCTTAGCTTCATAAGTAATTATCAGTGATGATGCATTGTTATGATGGTGATGATGAAATATCAAAGCATAATCTACCAATTGAATGATAATGGTATATATCATCTTAATACAACTTCATTTAACAATCTTTTATGATGCTAGAACATGACAATGGTAAGTGAGAGGTAGTGACATTGGTAAAGACAATGATAATCAAATGAGAAGATAAGATGGTAAGGAGTACTAGTTTGATAGAAATCTAATGGTGGTAAGATAAGTTCCAACAAAAATGACTGAGAGTTAAGGTAGAGTGACTTGTCATCCACAGGAGCCTTCTATAGTAAAATGGCTAGTTAAGATGATTCACTCTACATCTGTTGGAAACATTGTAGCAAAATGATCAAAATCCTTTGCAGCATAGAAACATTAACCATTAACTCTTTATTTGATTATAATTAAATATTTAGAATTTTTAGTTAGCTAATCTAATAAGTAGGTTTAATCATGTTTCATTGAACTTTAATGCTAACATCATAATTTTAAAAAAATTAATAAAGTTAGATGGAAGAAACTACTTTGTCCCATTCAACATACCTTAGGGTTGAAAGTGGATAGGATTTGAATCAGATACTAGCATATCCATATTTATATCTATATTTTTTTTAATTAACAGGAGTTATGAATATGGATACTAAATGGTTACAAAAAACAATATCCAAATATGTTCTAAATAGATATGAATATGAAATGGATATCATGCATGCCCTTATTTGATATGAATGGAGATGGACACAAGCCGGACTTTGGTTATAAGTTAGATACTATTAGAATATCAATCGGATTTTTAGTGATTTTGATAAAAAATTAATGTTAATTATATAATCATGATAGATGTAAACAAAATTTATTAAACAAATTTTAGATGGTACATAAGTAGCCAAGGATTTAAGGCATAATTGTTAAACACACGTGAAGATCGACACGATTAAGGATTCAGGTCTCTAGTCTAATTAAATACTTATCTTGTATGCTATCATTACTCTCTAACTACAATATAAATTAAAAATAATCATGAACTATCTAATTTTTAGGAATTTTATAACAAATATTATATATAAAAATTATATATAAATATAAGAATACATAGAAGTTATTGATATGTTTAAATATTTTAATAATAAAATTTTGAAAACATAATAGAGAGTAAAATAGACTATATTTATTTTTCATTTTATCAAAGAGAAAAGAATTTTGTTAAAACATAATGATTAAAATATAAAATATCATAGTAAAGCTAAGAGTGTTTGGATTAGAAAATCGATTCTTTTCTTTTATTCCACATGTATAGATAAACTAAATAATTTTTAAATATTATTTAAGCATGCTAACAAGGCATTTGTACATGGAGCCTTGGGAATTAAAGCTTATTAAGATACCACTAATGGGAAAGCTTTTTTACAAGAAGAGTTTTATTTTATTTGGATTCCAACTTATCTACTTTTTAAAAGAAAAATTACTTTTTTTTTTTTAAGTCTAAAATTTCAAACCAATTAAATTCTTTTGATATTTAAAAATACATACGTATATACATGCATATATACATACATATATGCGCGCACGTGTATATATATATATATATATATATATTATTTTTTTATATTTTAGATGTTAAATAATATAAAATTTTAAAAATAAATTTATATTTTTTATTTTATTATATATAAAAAAAATAAAAATAGAGATCAATCTCATTAATGTCCGTGCAATGCAATATATCGAAATAAAATAAAATTGAATGCTCTAATTTGAGACTGAGAGCTTATTAAGCGTCACCTGTCCGAGTTCTTTTTACCGAATTACCGTAGCTTGATTGATTCACCTGGCCATATGGGTCGTATGAAAAAAGACGCCCGAATTACCGTAGCTTGATTGATTCACCTGGCCATATGGGTCGTATGAAAAAAGACGCGTTCGGTCGGTCCAGCGTCTCCGACCAATTCAACGAACCGTGCCAAAGAATCATGCGCTGGCATTTACTTTTTTTTCTGGCGGCAATAATAAGGTCAAACGAACCTGGACATTGCTTCTATCTCTTAATATTTATTTATTTCTTTATAATTAAGGAAAAAATCAAATAAAGAAATTAATTACTCTGCCCAGGGATGCGAGAGACCAGCCATTGTCTTCTTGGACCAACTCCAGCCCTATCAACTTCTAACATCTATTTCTTAAAATTCCACAAAACGTTAAACTTGTCCTAGCACAAAGACGTGTCATAAAATCAATGGTCGAAAATCACGTAACTTTAATAGGACGGCCGCTGTCCATCCTGTCCATCTAGCTTCCACCCTTCTGAGCGACGTCGAGAGAGCCGACGTGGGCCCCGCACCGCAATCAAATGCCACGTCACCGTTCAGACCGAGTCGGCCCGGGCGACCGGTTCGAGTCGGATGGGAGCGAGTTGATTCCGTTGTCGCTTTCGCGGCCCCACTGTCCCTTTAAATGGCTGGCAGGTCACCATGGTGGCCACTTTCACGGTTGCCGGTGGAGTGGTTTTCTCCGGACCCTCTTTTACCACGCACTCAGAGAGAGATAGAGAGAGAGTTTCCAGGCGATCATTTCCGGTTTTCTGGCCACGGTAAAGCGGTTTTCTTACTTTTTCTCCTCCCTCTTCTTCGATCTCTCTTGGTTTCGATCTCCGATCTGTTTGCCTCTTTGTTCCTGATCTCTTCGTACAGACTTTTTGAGGGAATGCATCGCTTTTGGTTTCTTTTTTTCTGATTTCTTTTCCTTCGATATTTGTTCGTTTTTCTGAGGAAATCTAGGGCTTCGATCTGTGAATGAGTGAGATCGTGACGTGTGAGTGCTCCGATGAGCTGCTTTTGACTGAGATTTAGTTGTTCCGATTGGAGTTTTTCTTAGTTTGTTCTGATCGGCTGCATAGTTGTGGTTTCTGCTGTGGAGACTGTAGATCTAACGAGATGACCGCGGATCTTTTGTTTTGGTGTTGCTTTCGTTTTTCTTCTGCGGGTTTCGAAGAGTTTCTCTTGGAATTTTATTGTTTTGTTGATCAGTAACAGAATGTTATTTTTCCTCTTCCTTCGGGCGTTGTTATGCCTTTTCTGTGTTTACTGTTGTGCTTTATCGTCTGCTGCAGGGTTAGAGGTGTTCTGTTCTGGTTCCAATTCGTTTGAGAGATCGCAGGGCATTTAGTCTTCTATCGTATTTAGCTTGTGTTATTTCCGTATTAGAAGAGGTTGGAGACTGCTTTTGATTGTTTAATAGACTATGGCTTCATCTGACTTATTTTTTCCTTTTTTCTGACACGTCGATAGATTTCTGTCTCTTATATTCACTTCTTAAGATTTTTATTTCGTGGATCTTGCCACTGTTTCTCCTTAATTTCGTGGGGCTTTTTTTGGATATCTGCCTCTCTGTGCTAGCCATTTTATTAGATTCTGTGAAGGAGGATTCTGTACGCAGTATGGTCTAATTCAGTTTTCGCATGTAAGTGGCGGTTACCACCTTACTGGGTTTCCTCTAATCTTGCTTTTATACCTGCATCTCCTCTTGTTTAGGTTTCGGTTGTTTGCCACTTGAGTATTTTTGTATCATTATGGTTTCATACTTCATGATCAACAGCCTTGGTAGAACATCTGGGAGACTTTATCCTCTTTGATGCTGTTTTATGTTGACAATGGATTCAATCTATTGCTTGTTTTCGAGTTTCCATGAACTGAGGATTGATTTGCTAATGGATTTATGGAGTCCTATCATAGGATCAGGAGCCATGTTTGTTTTCCATAAGATGTCTTTATGTATTGCCTGTTTCTTTTATGGCTCTTAAAGTTTGCAGGCATGGTCTAAGATTCTTTTACTCTAATTAATCCATAAATTGGAGGACATCCAGCTTTTTCATTTCAATATCCTTTTTTCTTTTTGGTTTTATCTAGCATTGCATGAAGCTATGTATTCATATATTTTCACTTGAACCCTCATTGATCATGTGTGCATGCATATCTTTATGTTCGCTCTTTAAAATCTTCTGCGGTGTATTTCATTACTGTTTTTGAATTTGCTGGAATTTTGTAAAACTGTATAGTTTGATTTGGTCATTTTGGGTTTCATTTTCCTGCACTCTTACCTAGTTTTTAATGTATGCTTAAATTTATGCAAATTTATCTAACAGTAACATTATATTTTGTGCATGTTGGTTTCGTTTTTAGAGCTTACAGTTTTCATTCCATAGTCTTGCTTCACTTGGAGAAGGCATCTTCTATACTCCTTGACCCCATGATTTGCTAAATTTGGCTTTGTTTCAATGCTAAGTTTATAGGTCTGTTTTTAATTCTTCTGTGTTTTGAAGATTCCCATCAGATAGTTTATATTTGTTTATGTTTTAGAGTTAAGGATGGTTAGTTTTGGAGCGGATAGTGTTGTTTATATCCACAGGGATTCTGAATTCGGTGGTTTTTGTGTGATATAATGTATAATTGTCAGCTTCTCCTTGCTATTTGCCCCTCTTATTTAATTTAATGTAGATTGTTCTTCCTTTTAGTCTACTGTGTTTTCATGTACTTACTGATGGTTTATGAACTTCTGTGGGTTACTACAACTTTTGAGTACTGCTCTATGTTCATGCACCTGTACATGTTATGCACTGGTCGTATCTATGCTATAGGTCTCACTTGAAACCTATGTATGTGGCTGACCTATTTGTGACCAGAGCCCCTTTATGCCAAACTTGAACCTGCTTAAACTGGGTTGGTTGCAGCATAGGTCTTAAATTGCTACCCCTAGGTATGTCCAGGGATGATGCTACGTTTACAAAGCATATGAAGCACTGTTAGCCAACCCCCTGCCCCCACTTTATAATTTTCCATTTTTTGACTTCATATTTAATTGTGTGGTTCTATGTTTGTTTTCAACATTATGGGGCCTTTGTTTGTTGTTTTGTGTTGTTGTTAGACGTTCATGTTGTTTCTTTAGTTGCTTCGAGTTTCTGCATTATAATTTTAACATTTATCAGAAGCCGTCAACTGGTCCTAATTATGTGTCAACTGGTCCTAATTATGTGTCTTCATTGTTTCCTTGAGTGGTTTCTAAGGAAGCTATCCTCTGTTTAGTGTAGATATCCTCAGCATTGTGGGTTTCGAATCAAATCACGGAAAAAATGACATCTGTCTGCTTTCCATAAAAGTTGAACTATTGTTGATTGGGAGATTAGTTTAATTTCATACATGAATTTGTACAGGTTATCATTGTTTAGACTTGTTCAAGTTTAGGGAATTAGCTTAAACTGCTTCATCAATAATGGATGGCTCCCTACCTGCTAGCTGGCTATTGCAGCGGACCTTCTGCATAAGTTGCTTTTGCTATAAATTCAACACCAATTTAGAAGGTTTACGTCATGTTGACAGCCATTTGTAAAATGCACTTGAAACTTGATGGCATGTACGCGTTTCCTTTTAGTTTACCCATATAGATGGGTAAGGTGTGATGAATAAGATTAGTAAATGATTTATAAAATTATTTAATTCCTTTGTGAGAAATATGTTTAAGAGTATGGAAAACTTTTTGTTCAGAATCATGGTTTTTTTGCATATGAATCATTTAATGATTATATGGTACACACTGCATGCTATGTGCTGTGGTTCTATCTTTATACATTAGTTGTTCAGAATTCTTGGATTATGCACTATGGATTAGTTGGCCAACCATGCTTTTTCATGGTATAATCTTGCCACATTCTGCAAAATGTGCATGTTGAGTAGGTATCCTCTGTTTGTCATATAGTCTTGCCTTGTAAACAAACCCTGATTTATAACCTCTTAGTTGCTTCTTTAAAGGGAACAAATCAGTTGTGATTCACAAATTGAGTTTCGTCTATTCTATTCTTCCACTTGTATACAAAGATCAAGAAAGCTTTTGCAAGAGATACCCTTTTGTTCTTCTATTTCATTTTCATGTACTATTTAATACTGCAATAATATTGCCAGTGAATGGCAACTCTTTCAATTTTTTTTTTTCTTTTCCTTTTTCTTTTCATATTCATGTTTATCCCTATTCTTCTGCAGCTGTAGTCATGGTGAGGAAGAGAAGAACTGAACCTTCTGGGGCTGGAGATGGATCTGAGTCGCAGGAGCCAAGTGGCAGTGCTGGGCGAGGTGGGCCACAGCGCCCAGTTGAGAGGACTCCACCGCCACAACAGGGACGTGGGGGAGGACGTGGTCGGGGGCTGGCCAGCCCACAGCAGTCTCAACAAGGAGGCCATGGCAGTGGATTTTACCAGAGCCAGGGTGGTAGGCTGCAACATCATGGAGGAGTGACTCCTCATCAAGCTGGTCCACCTTCTGAGCACCAGGGTCGTGGTGGGCCCCAAACAAGAGCTCCACAGCAACATTTTGGTGGACGCAGGGCCAGTGGTAGCATGACAAGTGGGCATGGGGGTGCCCCCTCTGCTGGTCCCTCAAGGCCAACAGTACCCGAGCTGCACCAAGCAACCCAGGTTCCATATCAGGCCACTCAGCCATCCCCGTCTGAAGCCAGCTCTTCATCCCAGCCTTCCGATGTTTCTCCAGCCCAGGTGGCTCATCAGTTCGAACATCTTGCTGTCCAAGGTCAAGCTTCTAGTAGCCAAGCAATTCAGCCAGCAGCTTCATCAAGCAAATCATTGAGGTTTCCATTGCGTCCTGGAAAGGGTAGTTTTGGTGACAAATGTATTGTGAAGGCAAATCATTTCTTTGCTGAGCTGCCTGATAAAGACCTGCATCAGTATGATGTATATCTTCTTTCCTTCTAATATCAAATGAGTTGTGAAGGCAACTCATTTCTTTGCTATTCTCAATTTTCTTTTCTCTAAATAAAAATGCGTGATTGTCATCTGCTTAAATTCTGTTTAAAACAGTGGTATGCTGATTCTTGATGTTGCTTTTGTTGCATCAGGTTTCGATTGTGCCTGAGGTAAGCTCTCGTGGTGTGAATCGAGCTGTCATGGGGGAACTGGTCAAGCTTTACAGGGAATCTCATTTAGGTGGTCGCCTTCCAGCTTATGATGGGAGGAAGAGCCTCTATACTGCAGGGCCGCTTCCATTCACCTCCAAGAACTTTGAAATCACTCTTTATGATGAGGAAGAAGCTATAGGTGGCCCGAGGTATTTTGCTATAGGACTCATGATCAATAGGAATAAGTGTTTTTTTTATCCGATGAAATTTAATGATAACTGATGAGCACTAATTAATGTAGACGAGAGAGGCCATTCAAAGTTGTAATCAAATTTGCTGCTCGAGCTGATCTTCATCATTTGGAATTATTTTTAGCTGGGAGGCAGGCAGATGCACCCCAAGAAGCTCTACAGGTTCTTGATATTGTGCTTCGTGAGTTGCCCACTGCCAGGTAATTATTAGTTGCTATAATTATGTGGTTTCAAATCTCAGTGGGACACATGGAATTTAAGATGGGGTGCTGTCCCTAGTATTAGGACGAGACAATCCCACCATGGTCTGAGCATCCCAATTAACACATCCTGGGATATTCTTCATCTCCCAAGTGCTAGGATGGGCTAGGATGGCCATGCTTCCCATTCCATGGAAAACACTGGGATGGCCCCCATCTCTTCAGATTAAAAACCTTGTCCAGAAGCCCTTCATGCTGTTTCATTTTGTCCTTCTTGCCAATCGTTACAATGACCTGCATTCTGATGGCTTGCAGATATGTACCTGTTGGTCGGTCATTTTATTCACCTGATCTTGGGAGACGGCAGCCACTGGGTGAGGGATTGGAAAGCTGGCGTGGTTTCTATCAGAGTATTCGCCCGACACAAATGGGATTGTCGCTAAATATTGGTCAGACTAATATCTTTGTTTGTTTTAGTTTTTTTCCTGTCTCTTAATGCTTAATAAATTAAAATAAAAAGAAACTATATGAAAGATCACGAAGCATGAATGTGTTAGAAATGAGAGGTTTGGTACCATTAAAAGAGCTCCAAGTTGCCGCTCTGCATCGATGAGTTTAGTGAGTGCACATCACAGGTGATTCTTGTGGTTAGATCATGGAAAGTTTGCAAATCAAGGTTCGCTATCTTTGTATCAGAATTTGTACCTGTACCACCGTAATACAATATCGGTATGCCCGGTATGGATTTGCTTTGGTGGTACACACTGGTGTACATGCTATGTTGCAAATATACCTATACAGACTTTATCCATAAATGCAAATATATTATGTCATTAAATTGTAAATGTTGCCTTTAATAGTTCCATCCTATTGCTGAAAGTGGCCATTGATATGTTGAGAAAAAGACAGATTGCTAACTGTTGCTACTCTCACAAAAATAATGCCATAAATATATTGCGCTCTTTTACATTTTGTACTCTCATGGCACATTATGTTGTATGCTGCTAAAATTGTTTTCCCTGTCTTCGCAGATATGTCTTCCACTGCTTTCATTGAACCACTTCCTGTAATTGACTTTGTAGCTCAGCTTCTTAACAGAGATGTCTCTGCTAGACCACTGTCTGATGCTGATCGTGTGAAGGTCAGCTATTGTTCATTGATTTTGATTTTCCTTGCGTCATGCTCAGATTTCTACCTTTTGTTAAGGTTAATATACATTGTTGATCCTGTACTGAATAGCTTAAGCTTTTGCAGTGTACTAGTTAGCTAACATGATAACAGAGCCAAAGGACATGGGTTCAAATACCCTTTGTTTTTTAAGACTTTTCTTCCCTTGACTTGTTCCTGATTGAGTTGTTCCTGACTCATCCTGAATTATTCTTGACTTGTTTATGCGTACACGTGTGGTCTGGGAGATGTTAAGGTCTGATACGTATTGTTGATGCCATCATTGACCGCTTAAGCTTTTGGTGTCTTAGTGGTTAGTGGCACTTTTCTTGTTAAACAAAACAAGGGGACCTAGTAACAACAAGAGGAACTTCAATAGGATACTACAAAGTATTGGTAGTATATTCCTATTGAATCAACCAAAATGTGAACCTATCATCTTTCTGTTCTTTCTTTTTTAGAAAAAAAGAATTAAACATTGTCTTTTCTATTCTGTAATTCACAATGGTGTGCACATTTTTTTGCCTATCTTTTTGATTCTTTCAAACTACTTTGTATCACACACTTTTAGGCTCAACTAATATAAATGAATATTTTTTAATTAAACTCTAGCATGTTGGTCCTTGGCATGATGGTGTTGGCTGTTATTCAACTTCTTTTCCTGTCTTTGTTCTTCTTTGTCCTTGTTGCAGATCAAGAAGGCTCTTAGAGGTGTGAAAGTTGAAGTTACGCATCGTGGCAATATGCGCAGAAAATACCGTATAAGTGGTTTAACATCACAAGCTGCAAGAGAGCTGATGTATGGAGGTTTTTCTTTTTTCTCCTCTAAGTTATATTTTTCAGATCTCCTGTATTCACAGTGTCTGGTAGATTACATTTTTTCATCCGTTCCCATTTTACCTTATATGTATGACTAGTGTTGTGACATTTTTGTAATGATGCCTTCATTCGAATTGTTTTACATACATTAATAGGTTCCCTGTTGATGATCGAGGTACAATGAAATCTGTTGTTCAATACTTCCAAGAAACATATGGATTTAATATTCAACATACCACCTGGCCTTGCTTGCAAGTCGGTAATCAGCAGAGGCCGAACTATCTGCCAATGGAGGTTGGGATGACCGTCAATATTTTGATATTTTATGCATAGTATTGACATATAATTCTGTTGGTTTTCATTGAAGTACATGTTTCAAAGTTATCAGTGCTTATCATTGTGAATGGAAATGTTACTTTCTGGAAAATGGTTCCAGGTTTGCAAAATCGTTGCAGGACAGAGGTACTCGAAGAGGCTGAATGAGAAACAGATAACTGCTCTTCTTAGGGTTACCTGCCAGCGGCCTCACCAAAGGGAACAGGATATTATACAGGTGATTGATTTTATTTTCCTGATTGATCGCTTCCCATAATACTGTCAATGAGTATCTTAGGAACAGACTAAACAAATGAGAGAAGGTATTGGTGACAAAGCCATTTTGTCATCCATGCATGCATATACGTGTTTGTGTGTGTGTGTGTATGCGCGCACGCGTATGCGCGCACGCGTATGCGTGCATGTGTAGGTATGTATTTACCCACACACAAACCATTATTTGGCATATGCTATGGAGATCTTTCCTAGAGAGAGAGAGAGAGAGAGAGAGAGAGAGAGAGATGCACTGGCTCCTTTCTACCAACAATAGAAATCGTAATAGCGTGGGCCTCTTCCTGCCAAAAAACAACAGAAGCACTGCTTCCTCTCCCTATTAAATAACCTATTTAGAGGCTTCACTTTTGGGGAGCCTGGTTTTCTGTGTTGAGGTGGAGGGAAAATAGCACATTATGATATTCTATATATGTTTAAGTTAAAATAACTATATTTTGTCAGTTGTCATATCTGGTGTCCCTATATTTTCTAATTCAATTATGAAATTTTTGAGGATGCTATTTACAGTTTTGCCCTGCTAGTGAACTAAATATGTTTTAGTAATTCTGTGCCACCAATTTACTATTCATGCAGTTTTATGAGGGATCTCGGGTAACAAATATGTTTCACACACAAGGATAAATGTCTGATATCTAACAATCTATTGTTCTGTTGACAACAGCTTGTACCTGTACCTTTACATTGAAGCATGTATAGGTTGCCATTTATTAGAGCAATCAAAAGGGTATAGTGTATTTAGCAGTGTAAATTTATCATAAAATTTGTGTTGCTGTACCCTTAATCTATCTCAGCTTTGTGAATTTTTATAAAATTTTGGGCCTTTCGTCTGTTTTAGCATTTAGAGATTTTCAGGATTTGAAACTATTGATTGATTTCTAAGCCTTTTGTTTTGTGATCAGACTGTTGAAAAGAATGCATACTATAATGATCCTTATGCAAAAGAATTTGGTATTAGGATTGATGAGAGACTTGCTTCAGTTGAAGCACGGATTTTACCTGCACCATGGGTACGTAGAACAAGAAAATCTTTTCTTGAGTTCTCTCTTCTATTTTGTCATCATCCTGTGAAGTATTATTGAGGCATTTGTTATGATTACATTTCTCCTCTTTTGGTTCTGTAGCTTAAATACCATGACACTGGTAGGGAGAAGGATTGCTTGCCAAGAGTTGGTCAGTGGAACATGATGAATAAGGTATTACTTCTGAATATCTCAACTGGAATATCAGTTTGTGTTCTACTTGGGTTTAGTTATTATAGATCTATGTCACATATTGTGATCTTTAATGCCAGTTCTCTATTAACATGGTTTAGGCTCCAGTGTAATACTCTTAAGATTTATCATCTTATTCTCATTTTTTCATTTCTTTAGTATAACATGCGTTGGACCTTTCTGTTTTAACATACAATGCAAAAATGTAATTGTCACATGCATCTATTCTATTCATATACATTAATTCACAACAGAAGAACATAGTTATACTGCAATTTTAATACATGTCTGTCTCATCATCAGAACTTGTAGTTCATTGTATTGTGAATCTGGTTTTGTTTTGGTTTCTTTGACCAATTCAATATGTTTTCTTCAATAATATCTATCATGTTCTGAACAGTTGAAATGTACCACAAGACCTGCTACTAGTTTTTGGATGCAATTTAGCTCACTATAAGAAATGCACTAGACATTTTGACAAATTTGCATTTTAACTTTAACTGGAGTTTTAGACCACATTCTAGGCCAACTATTTCTTCTCTTTCCTGCTTATCATGCAAGTATATACCAAATTTTCTGTTAGCCTTGATTTTATTTATTTAGTCTTTTAAATACCTTGCAACATGAGTTTCCTAGTTCTTGCAAGCTTTGATAATACAGGGTTAAACCTCTGCTTATGATATAACTCCTGTATTTATCAACAACTGATACTTGATAATCTTGTGTGTTTCATGAATGTGCAATTTAGGATGTCCTTACTGAAGGTATCTAGAAAATTATATTTAACCTGGATAGCTAATGTGCTAGTCATCCTGAACTTTTTATATTGCATGGAGAAAATCATGGGACAAGATTTTTTCCCCTCCCCATGTTGCTGTATAATTATCATTTGAGTGTATCATTAAATATAGTGCTACCTGTTTTTCTACTCATTTTTCTTCAATGATAAATAGAAAACCCTGCATTCTTTTAGTGCTTGCTATTCCTGGCACCCACTGGCTGTGTTCAGAGGCTGCCCTCATTGTCGTTGCTGCCAATTCTTTGAGAAACTTCATTTCTAGTAATTGCAAAGTTATTTTGTTGTGAGTTTAACCTGGTTGGCTAGGTTTTAATATGAATTGATGAATACTATTATCATAGGTTGTATTGTGACTTACAAGATGCTTGCTGATACCTGGTGCGAACTTTCTACATTAACATTTATTTCCTATTTATTACCTTGGATATTTGCTTAATCATTTATGTTTCTAGTTTCATATTTCTGTGGTTAAACTTTGACTGATTAAGAACTGTATTTGTTTTGTTTTATTTTGATCATATAAATTTATTTGTTTTCTTCAGCTGATATTTGATTAGTTTGTTGTTCTTGTTCACAGCTGGTGACTTTGTATTTGATTGGAATTTTATGTATCTGTTTTCTGGGCCATCTTTTATTGTCCTCCATCTGTTTTAAACTATCCCAAATCAGAGGCATGTCTTTGTCTTGCGTTTTTGTGGCCTATTGTTGTTGAGTTGTCCTCTCTTCTGTGATTGAAACCTGAAAGCAATGAGTCGTGTGCTACCTTAGGGGCTCTTTGGTTTGCCTGCTTCAGATGATGCATCTCCATTGCAGGTGGACAGACGGTGTCCGGTTGCCTTGGGCAGATGCAGGCAGCCGAGATGTCCTATTGTCTTTAGACGCAGCCAAATATGGCTGAATCCTGATATGCCTGCTATAGATGCAACCTTAAAGGCTACAATCATCTCCTATTCTCTCCAATAATCAGGAGATAATAATATTATGATGATTACAATAACAAAATATGATTAAATATTATCCTTATTCTTATTATAATAGTTTTTATTTAAAAATAATAATTAATATCATATTGTAATATAACTGTAATAAATAATATCATATAATTATAATATAAATATATGCAAATGTGATGATTATTATTACAATTTTATGATAATAATTATCATCAATACTAATTAATAATTAAAGCCAGATAACATGATAATTATGAGTTGATATAATATGGTAATATTCATTATATTATATACCATACCATATTATACTGTTATATATTATATTATGTTGTAATATATTATATTATTGTATTGCCTTATTTTATTTATATCATAAGAAAATATTATATTATATTAAATTACATGATTATTACATTACATTATATTGTATTATCTTATGTTATATTGTATATTATAAGAGTTTGACTTGGTTATAAATATTATAAATAATTATCCTATAATACATTATATGATGCTATCACATATTACATTATATTATAAGATATATAATATTAATATAATATTTATTGTGATATGATATTACATTATTTGAAGTTATATTATGTCATATTTTGTTATAATGTTTTCTATAATATATTATAGTTATGATAAGAAAAGATTACATAATTATGTCAATATAAAATACTCTGTTATGATATGTTTTATCTTACAGTATAATATAACATTATAAGATAATATTTTATTGTGTTTTATTATATTATGATGTCATATAATATAAAGTACTATATTTTGTTATATCGTGTATTTTAGTCTAATGTTGTATATTTATTATTTTATTATATTATAGTAATATTATAGTGTTATATTATAAAATTATAATGATTATTAGTGTGATATTGATATAATAATATTGGTGGAGGTAATCGTACCAAGTCAGTTGTAGGATGATCACACTCTAGATTAAGCATTTAAATATAGAGATTGCACATGCAGTTTTCAGATGCAAGCAAGCCATATAGAGACTTGCAAATACAAATGCATCATTCTAGCTGCATCCGCATCTAGAAATACAGCATCTACGAATGCATGCAACCAAGGAGACCCTTAGTGCTTTATTTTGGTGTGCTTTGTTCTTTACATCAGAGACGTTTCTAATTCCTATTTGGTTCCATTTTTTTCTTGTGGTTGTGAAATGAAGTTGGCACCTTCCACTTAACTTTTAATTCTATTCACATTGGCATGAAGGAGTTTGTCAGCTACCCTTTAGTGCTTATACAGTTATAACTTTTTACTGTTGGCTTGGCCCTCAGATTTATTTCTTAATTTCCATACATTATGTCCACATCTGCTGAAGTGTGGTTAATTCTAGCATTATTGTTAGACCCATATTATATCTTCTTGCTTTTATTAAACCTTAAGCCTATTCTACCTTTTTTTTTTTTTTTTTTTTAATTATGCAAGGCAGCTTATTGTTTGAAGTACTTGGGCATTTTGTTTAGTTTTGGCTGTTTAATTTTAGCATCCTTCTTATGATTGTAGAAAATGGTCAATGGTGGGAGGGTCCGTAACTGGACGTGCATTAATTTTTCGCGGGGTGTTCATGATAATGCTGCCAGGGAATTCTGTCATCAGTTAGCCTTGATGTGCCGAGTTTCTGGAATGGTGTGTTTTATACTTTTTGTTAAGAATGTGATAATCTGGTTATTACTATGTGCACCTCTACCATGTGTCTCTGTTTTTTTATCTATTTTTTCTGTTTTGTAAATTTTGTGCAGGAATTTGATCTAGATCCTGTGTTACCTCCATTAAGTGCTCGGCCTGAACAAGTGGAAAGAGCTCTCAAAGCACGTTATCAGGATGCCATGAACAGACTTAAACCCCTGGGCTTCGAACTTGACCTGCTAGTTGTAATACTGCCTGACAATAATGGTTCTTTATATGGTACCTTTGATTCCGCAGTTCACATCTGTCTTTTTGATTTCCCTATCCGTTGTTCGTGTTCAGTAAATGAGACCTTGCCTTTTCTACTTAAAATCTCTTATGGCAGGTGATCTGAAAAGAATCTGCGAGACAGATCTGGGGTTAGTCTCCCAATGCTGTTTGACCAAGCATGTTTTTAAGATGAACAAACAGTATCTTGCAAATGTTGCTCTTAAAATTAATGTGAAGGTGAGTATCTTTGCTTTACTTTTTATTTTTCTTCCATTTTCTTGATGATCTTATGGTAGCCAGTGTCTTGTGATGCATAGGTTGGTGGAAGGAACACAGTGCTTATGGATGCCCTGACAAGGAGAATACCTTTGGTCAGTGACAGACCAACAATTATATTTGGTGCTGATGTGACACATCCACATCCTGGAGAGGACTCTAGCCCTTCCATTGCAGCTGTAAGACATGGTTATAGTTTGAATAACAATTAGTGTTCTCAGGGAAAAAAGAAACTGCTGGATTAATTGTGGACTTGCTGCAGGTTGTAGCATCTCAAGATTGGCCAGAAATAACAAAATATGCTGGGTTGGTTAGCGCTCAGGCCCACCGGCAAGAGCTGATTCAGGATCTGTTTAAAGTTTGGCAAGATCCACAGCGTGGAACTGTTGCAGGTGGCATGATTAGGTGTGTTTATCTATAATCAACCTCTGGCATGTGCATATTGTGATGATCCACAGTGTTCACAATTCATTTTAGTTTTAATTCAAATTAAAAACTTATATGTGGTGAACCTCAATTTTACAGGGAGCTGCTGATATCTTTCAAGAAGGCAACTGGGCAAAAACCTCAGCGAATTATATTTTACAGGTACAAGTTCCCTCCATTATTGAGCATTCAGGCTTCTTCTTCTCCTTTTTCTAAAATATATCTTGAACTGTTCTTTTTAACAGGGACGGTGTCAGTGAGGGCCAATTTTATCAAGTATTATTATATGAACTTGATGCTATTCGTAAGGTATAGCAATAATAGAGTAAGATGCATTTTTACTTGATGCTTCTTTCATGTGGGTATCTTTTCTAATGTCTGTTACCTTTTTAAACTACAGGCATGTGCATCTTTAGAGTCTAACTATCAGCCACCTGTTACTTTTGTGGTGGTTCAAAAGCGTCATCATACCCGGCTGTTTGCTAATAACCATGCTGATCCTCGTACAGTTGATAGGAGTGGAAATATATTGCCTGGTAAGATACGAAAGTGACTTTTGATGATTTTCTTTATTTTTAAAACAAACTCTTGTTTCTCAATCTTCACTAAAACCTGAATGTTTATTTTGGCTGCAGGCACAGTTGTAGATTCCAAGATATGCCATCCTACTGAATTTGATTTTTATTTGTGTAGTCATGCTGGCATTCAAGTAAATATCACCCAATTTTTTATTTATCATTTAGTTTTATCTTTTGTGTTTTTAGACTTTTTCGGTCTTAATTACTGATTCCTTATCAATGTTACAGGGCACCAGCCGTCCTGCCCACTACCATGTCTTGTGGGATGAGAA
This sequence comes from Metroxylon sagu, assembly GCA_017589505.3. Classification (NCBI taxonomy): domain Eukaryota; kingdom Viridiplantae; phylum Streptophyta; class Magnoliopsida; order Arecales; family Arecaceae; genus Metroxylon; species Metroxylon sagu. Next base: position 148,267 of record JACVBY030000634.1, on the reverse strand, counting down.
CAAGTTCACTGCTGATGCACTGCAGTCTCTTACTAACAATCTTTGCTACACGTAATGAGCTCACCTTTTTATGTTCTTTTAACTTCAAATTTTGTCTCGTCAATAATTATAGCTGAGTCTGTTTTCGTTTTATTTGCAGCTACGCAAGGTGCACACGCTCCGTATCGATTGGTAAGTCACTGCTCTTGCTTTAACTTTGGTCGTAGTTGATTTTTAAACAGATTGCTAAAATCGTCTGAATTGCAGTGCCGCCTGCATATTATGCTCACCTGGCTGCTTTCCGAGCCCGGTTTTACCTGGAGCCAGAGACCTCGGACAGTGGGTCAATGGTCAGCGGTGCGGTTGCTGGCCGTGGTGCTCCTGGCTCAGCTCCTCGCAGTACGAGGGCCCCGGGAAGTTCCGCTGTTAGGCCCCTCCCTGCTCTCAAGGAGAATGTGAAGAGGGTCATGTTTTATTGTTAACCTTCTTTATGGGTCACTAGATATGTTGCTTTCTATTTGCTGGTTTGACTTAATTTCTTGGTGCCTTAATTTTGGATTCTATGTTGCTTTTTGTTACATTTGTGTTAGCCTTGACAATTTATGTTGACCCTATTAATCAGCATCTTAAACTGCTAATCCTTTTGGGGATGACATGAAAACTCTAGATCACTCGCGGCTTGCGCTTGCATTCGGTCATCATATTGTTTACTTCTCCCAAGTGGGGTTATTTTTTCAGTTCATTGACATGAAAATGAATTTTTTTCTTTTTCGGGGTTATTATTAGCTTGGCGCGGGTGCATGAAAATGTGTTATCAGGAAGCATCTGAAGATTAGCGCTCGGGAAGGTGGGAGTTTTTGTGGTGTGGGTGTGTTATATCAGGCGAAAATTTACAGCCAGTTACTAAAGATAGCCAGTTCGAAGTCTGGGCACTCGCATCTTTAAAACCTATTTTTCCATATCAACATTAAATGTACATATTATTAGCTATCTGATTTCTACCGATGTATATCCTGACTCCTGAGCAAGGCAGTGTTTTACGCGTATTAACATTCTATGCTCTTGTCGAGTATTTGCTGCCATCCAATGTCGGGCACCAGGTGCAAATCTGCATGATGATTTATTACTTTTTGAGACTTATGGTTGTGTCCAATTTCCGTTAATTTCATGTGCAAGCGTGGTCTGCAGGCGATCGCATGTTCGTCTCAGCATTTGCACATCGCAATTTCCCCTCCTTTACTCCACGTCTTCCCCCATCCTGGAAAAGAATGCTACTTCATCATCCCTATCCTCCATCTTGATATGGTCCTTTAAGGCGCCGCATATGAAATCTCTAGGCCTCCCTCGTACAATTTCCCCAGTTTTACTCCTCCACTTTTTCCTTCGTTCTAGAAAGGGGCATTTAAGTTGAGATGCTTCTTCATCATTCCCATCCTCTCTCGAGATGGTCCTTTGAGGTGCCCTATATGAATGCTCACAGGCCTCCCTATGGCAATTCCCTCTATTTTACTCGAACAATTTTCCCTCCATTCTAGAAAAGGGCATTTAAGCATGGATGCTGTTTCATCATCCCTATCCTCTCTTGACATAGTCCTCCTTTGAGGCGCCCTGTATGAAAGCTCTGAGGCCTCCCCTCTTTGAAATAGGGAAGGCAACCTTAAGGGCTGAGGGCATCCAATACAAATCCTAAGAAATTCTCACTCCACAAGGAAACAGGCACAAGACTAGGGCTTTCCTTGTCTGAAAAAGAAATTCTTGAGGTAGGGAAAAAGCTTGTGAGACAAGCTTATCTTACAATTAATTCTCTTTGCATGTGATGCTGAAGACATCGAACTGGGCAAAGCTCTAAGTAGATCCGTGGATCATGTGTAATGGCCTCAATGTTTCATGACACTAATACCTCTCTTATATATATATATATATATATATAATCTATGTATTCTTAGTGATTTATCAAAAGAGGGCGATCTAATTTCATGTTTTGTACTCTCATTCCACTGCATTATACCAGCCTAGAGAGGCTTCTTACCTTGGATGGACCACCACCCTTTCTTCTTTATATGCATATGATGGCACACTATAGGAGAGTATGCTGTTATACGAGGGTGGCGCTCAAGCAAGGGCCTCCCCTTTCTCTCTCCCATTAGGGTCTGACTCCAGGAAATTCTGCCATCTCCCTCTATTATTTTCTAGAGGAGTTGCCCTAGGGTGATAAGAGGTGCGTGAAGCATGTGGGACAAGAAAATGAGAGGGTGGCAAGAAGGTTTCTTCTCCAAAGGAGAGAGAGAGAGAGAGAGAGAGAGAGAGAGAGAGAGAGAGAGAAAGAGAGAGAAAGAGAGAAGATTTATTCTAAATAAATATGGCAACGTGTTATTGCAGTACATACTTTTGGTCAATATTTGGTAGAAATCGAGTTGGGTGCATTTAAATAAGAGAGCATGTGGATTAAAATGACTAAATAGTAATTGTCAAAGAGTGGGGTGCACGTGCAACCTTGGTCTGCTCCAAGAGGATAAAATGAACGCCAAAATCATCATTATAGGAAGGTATAAATATCTTAAACCCCATATGCATACCGTTTATATCAAAATGCCATCAAAGAAGATCCTAAAATTTTGCTGCAAGTTCTCTGATGATCATCCACATATCCATTAGAGTGGTATCAGAGCTCAATTTGGGTTCATGAAATAGATTTATTCTTTTAGGGCTAATTAGGGGCATATTGTAATTGATAAACTTTTCTAATAATTTATGGGGCATGTTTTGTTTTGCTCTTGTTCTCTCAAATAATTTTCATGCTTATTTTTTTTTCTTTTATTGGTAATTCCATGATTCTGGATCCGTATTTACTATCCAGCATAGTGTGATCGGTTGTAGTTTTTGTGGTTCCATTTTATGTGGCAAATGAAATATTTTTATCATGCACACATATTTTGATCAGGGATAAATAATACCCATTAATTCAATCTAGGAAAATTATTGCAAACATTTTAATATGGCTTCGGGATGACATTCTGCAGAAATTTTTGCATCTAGTTTTTGATACATAATTGTAGGATCTAATTTTTATTACTTTTTTGAGCCATATTAAGTTAATTGTTGATACATATTAGATTTGTTGCATGCTTGAGATGCATGATTAAAATTTACTTTAGCTTCTATTCTCATTAGAAGCTAAAGTAGTGATCAAATGGAGATCTAATTAAGTTTGTCATTATTCATGCATGTACATTGATTAGTTATTATTGTCATGAACACAAAAGTAAGGTTAATCAAATGTTACCTAGAGATTTGGTGACTTTCAAAAGTGGTTTTTGCTTGTTAAAAGATGGGATGAGTCTTTTCTTAGATGGCAACGCACCTTCCTAGCTAATTCATGCGTAGGCTCGCGAGAGAGACAAAGGGAAAGAAAGTGTAAGGGGCCCAAAGATGGCCTCCAGAGGAAACTCTCAAATGTTCAAGTCAGCCAAAGCAGATGGGAGAAGATTCAAAGCTCTTGAAATAAGCACTCTAAGGCTTGAACCTCTTTACCTATGAGGTTTAGGGCTACTTTTATATGTGTTTGGAAGGGTCTTGTTGGAGTTGACTACTTATCAATGGATTGTTTTGATAAACTTGATCCTTAGTTGAGATAACAACCATGATGAATTTCTTTCCAAATGAGGTAGTAGATTCCTACTCGAACTAATTTTAGTGAATCCTAAATAGGTTGGTAGTTTTAGTGAAAGTCTTTTAAATAGGACCTCTTCCTTTGAGAGGGCACATATTGTGATTTAGTTAATCACATCATGTCACCTTCGAATTTGCCACATATCGCCATTAGAAGAGCTAGCTGAATTGGATCACATCATTTGCCCCCAATTTTCAGAGGTTGAGCTTAAGTGTATGCTAAAGTTATGAAAAAGTCATGAAAGTAGCTTGGATTGCTCATGGTTGATTTATTTTGGGCTCATTTGGCTCTTCTATTGAAATCTGGTTTGTATCTGATGTAGCTCGGCTTAGACCAGACCCAATGGCTTGTGAGCATTGGTTAGCCTTGCAATCACTAATCCCAAAGCATTGTTCTTTGCATGAATCTTGGTGCAAGGCTAAGATGGCTTAGGTTTTGCAGTGCCAATTGTCACACCATGCAATGATGGATCCCCTTGAAGATCATGTGAAATATTGTCTCTTTGGATGTCATAGTGGGCATTTAATGCGTTAGCTCCATGATGGGTTGGTGGTTAGCCAGCATATTAGGTAGTGCCATGTGGTAGTGTAACAATAATGTACCTTGAATTAGGCTGGACGATTCTTACCTATGCGGCCTCTCCTCAAGGGTTATACAAGGAAGAGGGAGGAAATCATTTGCTCCACCTCCCATGAACAGCTCTACTTGATCTGTTGTCTAGCTACTTAGACAATCTAAACTTTTTTGCTCAGCTTCTCTTTCCTTGGGTTAGAGTAAGGCCTTCACCTTTCTTCTTAGTTTGGTAGTTGTTCTAGATTGATAAGAGTTCATAGGTCCATAGGAGCCTAAAGTTCAATTTCAAGGTTACGTTAGCCCAGCCATGTCTTCCTCCTTGTCCTCATCTTCCTCCTCTATTAGAGGAATCTCTACACTTAGGGTCAAGGAGACTAGCATGTTTTCTTGGAAGGATTTGGTATGGCTACGTCAGATATTTTGCATCTCTGATGACTTCCACCTAACTATTCCTAGTTAGGAGGATTTGACCAGCAACCACAATGTAGATTGGCTTTGCCTTTATGAGTACAACCTTAAGGTAAGTTTTAGGTTTCCCATCTATCCATTTGTAACCAACCTATGAACCTTGTATATTATAGCTCCAACTTAGTTGGTTCCTAATTTTTGGAGAATCGTTATAAGCTTCATCTCCTACACATCCAAGCTTGGGATCCCTCTTCCCAAGCTATCTTTTGTTCCTTATTTACTATTGAGGAGCACACCATTGAGGCTGGGTAGTGGTGCTTTTTTACTTTGAAGAGCAAAAAGATCTTAGTTGGTAGCCCTCTTTCCATCTATGGGTGGAAGAATAAATTCTTTTTTGTTTACTAAGCTGAAGGATATTAGTCATTCAACATGGCCTGAAGGCAGCTAAGCAAGTAGCTTATTTTGCAAAACCTCCACTATATCTATGTTATATTGGAGTGACTCGGCTAGAGGAACTCAGAGATTAACTTGTTCCGGGCTTTAATCAATGAATGGTGTGATCAAACTAAGGAGACTGAGCTCATCCTCAACCATGAGTGAAAATAAAACCTAGAGGGGAGGCTCGTCAAGGAGGTAGGACATCGACTTGCCCTAGAGTAGAACCTCGATGGCCTACGACAATAATCCAAAGGTCAGTGGAGGGAGTTAAACAACCTTTAGCATGAGTTCAAGCTAGAGCTACCAGTAAAAGATTAATTATTAAGCAAGAAGTAGATAGTGATTGATGAGTTGCAATAAGAGATTGCCATCCTAAAGAAGGAAAGGGATAAGCTCAAGGGCAAGCTATCCCAAGCACCTACTCAGGTGGTTGAGGTCTTCAAAGGTTTGGTGGAGTTCAAGGAGGCGTTGGTCGACTACTCCACCAAGTCTTACCTTGGTGGATTCAAGGAGTGCCAAAAGAAGGTAAAGGCACTTTACTTGAACTTGAACTTGGACAACCTCAATGTGATGAAGGAGGTTCTTGTCAGGTCAAAGTTGAGGAATAGGCTCTCATTGTTGGCGAAGTGAAAAACCCAATTGCCGAGCTGATTGAGGTTGGCTCTTCGGGTGAAGAGGAAGCAAGAGACTGATCAATGCTATCATTTGTGGAGCAATGTCATCTTTTCTTTCTTTTGTAATTTAGCTTTGATCAATCTTGTAATCGGCTCTAAGCTGAGCTTTTATAATTAACTCATAGTTATTTTCAAGTCCTTGAGCTTGTCCTCCTTATTGTCCCTTTCTTTATGATTTAGACTTTTCCTTGCTTTCCTAATGAAGGTCGATTAAATGACCTAGGGTTTTTAGACGTAAACATGCTAAGGAGTTTAAGGTTGTTGTGATAGATCGTGGTGTCTCAATGGATCTTTGTCTTCAACTTCCCATGTCAAACCCAAGTGCTCGGGGAAAATTTGCCGAGCTAGGTCGGCTATTTGGAAATCTCCTCTTGAAGTCAAGTCACTCAGGTTAGGATCTAGGACTCATAAACTTCATATCAATCCAAGTCAATTCGAGAAATGATTGAATATTATTTTGAAAATTGAAGTCTCTTAGGTCAGAACCAGGGACTATCTCTTAGGTCAGAACTAGAGATTTTCTCTTAGGTCGGAATGAGGGGCTTATTGACCTTATGGGGCACTTTTTAACTAGGCTCTAACTGATTTCTGATTGGTTTGATCTTGGAGATGCTTTCTACGACCTTCAACCAACTTCTCCATCGTGTAATCAAATCAAAGAATGCTGGTCAAACTCAAAGCCGATTTGAGTTACATTCGATAGAGTCATCAGTGGGTACTTTAATTAAACAATCAACTTAGACACTATCACCACACTATCGAGCCTAGACAATGCTAGGACTTCAATAGTTTGGCTTTAAGGCCAGCTTCCTTTTAGTCATCTTCTTCAATTTGATGTTAAGAAACTTGCTTTGCTCATATCATTTCTTAGAGGTTGATTTTAGTTCACCAGTTGTTAGATGTTAGACTCGTCATGTTAGACTCGTCATATGAGATAAATCAAAACTTTCATTGATATTAAAAGGGATAAAACAAGATTTTATTAGTAATACATATTTAGATTCTCTAAATTCCAAGTATGTAGGATTAGTCCACCACTAAGTTTCTCAAGTTAGTAAGTTTTAGGATAGGTTGTCTCTACTATTCGATAGAAGCCTACCTAGTTTGAAGTTAGCTTGCCTTCCTTGTTAGCTCATCCTAATGTTAGACTAGATTGTTGGGTTTGAATTGACACCCTTTGACTTACGAGTTATGATATATAGCAACTTTTTGCTAGTATAAAACTGCTTTAATTTGAGACTTCTTCTGAATTTCCTCGATCAAGTTGAGATTAATCCTAAGGTCATTTGCATTTTCTTGCTCATGGAATTCCTAAACATAGTGCCTTAGTATTTCAATCTCTACTAAAACTATGGCTTCTATTGTAAAGGCCAGGTTGAATGGTCTCTCTCTAGTACGTATCTGACTTATAATTTGGTAGGCCTAAGGGATGTTGAAAAGTTCTTCCACCTTAAGGCCTTTAGCTCGATTGAGTTGTGTCTTTTAAGGCTTGAAGAATGATTTGATTCATTACCTTAACTTATCCATTTGCTTGGGATATGCGACCGAGGTGAATTGATAACCGATATTGAGCTCTCGATAGAACTCTTTCAACCAGGCATTATCAAATTGCATCCCATTGTCTATGATTAGGACTTTAGGAATCCTAAACCAACAAATTAAGATTTCTAGATGAAGTCATGGATATTCTTCTTGATTATCCAAGCCAATGACTTGGCCTCAACCTATTTAGTAAAATAGTCAATGGTGATGATAAGAAATTTTCTTTATTCGTGCGCCAAAGGAAATAGGCCCAAGCTATCTATCCCTCATTAGGCAGATGTCCAAAGTTTGCTGATTAGAATTAGCTCCATGGGAAATTGGTGCAAAATTATTGAATGCTTCCGGCACTGGTTGCACCTTCGTACAAGATGGGTGGCTTCTTCCTTCATAGTAGGGTAACAATAGACATAGTGCAATATTTTATGAGCTAAAGCTTTGCTCCTTAAGTAATTATCATAGACTCCTTCATGAACCTGTTGAAGGATGTAGCAAGTAGGTTAGAAATATCTCAGGTATGACAAAGTAATAGACCTTTTGTAAAGCATCTCATTGATCATGGTGTACCTGGATGCTCTTCATATGATTCTCTGAGCTTCATTCTTGCATTGTGATAGCTAACCATCTTCGAGGTGAGCAGTGATTGGATCCAACTTAACTCATGTTCGACCTGGGCCACTCTAACTTCATCTATACTTGGATTTGTCAGCTCTTCTAGGAAGATTATACGGTGACTCCTACCTTCCATGGAGGCTAACTTAGGTAGGGAATCAACTTGGGAATACTTCAACTTAGGGACTGATTAGAAGTCAAAGTGCTCAAAGGTCAGGATCAAGCTCTTTACCTTGTTTAGGTACTTCTATATATTCAGCTCTCTCACCTCATAGTCTCCTCAGACTTGACTCACTATCGATTGCGGGTAGCTATAAGTCTTCTCTTGAGTTGCTCCTACCTCCTTGGTGAGCTTTAGCTCAGTTACCAAAGCTTCAAACTTGGCCTCATTATTAGAAGCCTTAAATCTAAACTTTATGGTATAAGTTAGCTCATCTCCCTTAGGACTGATAAGAATTAGCTTGGCTCTGCTCTCAGTTTTATTGGAGGCTCTATCCAAATACAAACTCCAAGTTGGTTATTGTGGTTCTTCTAGCTCCATGACTTCTAGCTTATCTATGAGTATCCTTTTTATGATATAGTTAGCTAAGACTTATGCTTTCATGGCTTGGCACTGTCGATGCTGAATATTGAACATGCTTAGCATGATTGATCACTTAACTAGTTGCCCTGAGGTCTTTGAATTGTGTAATATCTGTCTCAAAGGCTGATTGGCAATCACCACCACAATGTAAGCTTGGAAGTAAAGTCTTAACTTCCAAGATGAGATAGCTAAGGTATAAGAAAAACTTTTCAATCTATTAATACCTTATCTCAGCATCATGAGATTTTGTACTCACATAATAGATAGGCCATTATTTTCCTTGAACCTTTTGGATCAGGACTGAGCTAACCACTACTTTTGATGCAACTAAGTATAGATCTTTCTCTTCTTGTGGATTAGAGAGCAGAGGTTGAGAGTTTAAGTACCTCTTTAGGTCCTTGAAAGGACTTTGGAATTCTCTAGTCCATAAAAAATCTTTGATGTTATGTAGGGCCTTGAAAAAAGGTAGACATTTTTCAACTGATCTGGAGATGAATCAGCTTAAAGCTATTATCCGACCTATTAGGTATTGGATTTTCTTAACCATCCTAAGGGATGACATCTCGAGTAGCTTGTATCTTCTTAGTATTGGCTTTAATTCCTCATTGGCTAACCATAAAGTTAAAAAATTTGCCCAAGGTCACCCTAGAGATGCATTTACTTTAGTTGAGCTTCATGTGGCAGTGCCTCAATAGTTGTAAAGCCTCCTCTAAGTTGGCTAAGTGCTACTTGGCCTTGACATATCATCTACATAAAAAGGCCTTGACACCTTTTACGAACATATCATCTACATAGGCCTCCATATTTTCACCAAGTAGTTTTTTGAAAATACGATCGATCAATCTTTGGTAGATCGTACTAACATTTTTAAGTTAGAAGGGCATTACCTTGTAAAAATAGAGCCTGTTCTCTGTGGTGAGGCTATCTTTTCCTCATTGGATAGATTTAACCTAATTTGGTTATAACTAGGAGAGGCATCCATAAACTATATGAGGTGATTTTACTTACAACCCCAAAATATCAGTAAGTCATAGTGATGAAGGACATATTACTTGTAGAACAAGTTAACTTAAGCAACAACCCAAATTTTTTCATATTTAGACTTGAACAAGAAAGGCAAGTAGGGTCTATAGTTGAAACTCTGGATGCATTATCTTTGAAAAAACTATAAAATGAATTAATTTAGGTATCAACCTAAAAGTTTCTATATTTAGACTACAGCAAAGGTAGATAAAGCCTAAAATTTGAAGATTAGATGTATTGTCTTTAAAGAAACTATAAAATAAGTTAATTCGAGCATCAACTCAAAGTTTTTCATATTTATACTATGAAAAAATAGGTAAGTAAAACTTATAGTTTGAACACTAGGCGCATCATCTTTGGAGAATCCATAAAATGAGTTGATCCGGATATCAACTCAAAAGTTTCTATATTAGGATTACTCCAAGATGGGTAAGTAGATCTTATAGTTTGCACACTAAGAACATAATCTTTGAAAAAACTATAAAATGAGTTAACTTGAGCACCAATTTAAAACTTTTCATATTTCGATTATGACAAAAGGGGCAAGCAGAACCTATGGTATGGACATCAGGAGCATTACCTCTAAGAAAGTAGTGAAATGAGTTGACTTAGGCATTAATGCAAAAGTTTTTATATTTGGATCATGATAAAGGTGTCTATTAGGGCCTACAATTTGGATATTGGGTTTAATCCAACATCCTAATTTAGCCATTTCTCCTATTCGATTACATATTGGGTCAAAATCAGCACATGAGTTTAACTAACTGGTCTAATCTATGACACCTCTATTGCCAACTAAGACCCAATTAACATAAATTAGTTAAAATTTATCAACTAAGTTCAACTAAGAGCCAAATAAAGCATTTTGGATTAATAACCTAGCATGAATATTAGCATCCTACTAATAATTGGGTCAAAATCATCATAATTGGGTTAAATCCAATACTCAGGATTGATTGGAATGCCTAGTTGACAGCAATTGAGTCAATCTCAAGTCTTGGGCTTGACTAATGGACTAGATCACCAATAATTGGATCAAATATGCCTAGCTTGAGTGGTAGGTTTGGAGCATAACATCCATCATATTAAATGACTTTTGATATGCACTAGTGGATGGACATTGGCACCTATTGGGCGTTGAACTTAGAGAAAAGGAATATTACTTCAATTCATTGTAGAACCCAAAAGGTAACATCTTACCTCAGTGTTTGCCCCTCTCTCATTTTTCTCACATCTTTATCTTAATATAATATAGTAAAACTAAGAAAGTAGATTAGATCTTCTCTCCTGCTCCCACATGTCCAATTCTATTTAATGATATTTAATGTAGGCAATTGATGTTTTTCTTTTCCTGTATGTATTATTTTAACTACTAATCGAATCTATCTTCTCTCTCTTCCCATATTAATTCTATAATCATTCATAATGTTATTTTATTATTTATATTGAAATAGAGATATATGAATCATTTTCAACCGCTAAAATTTTTCATGTGAAAAGTCCATCAAAAGGCAAGAGAGTTGAGGGGAGTGCAAAAAAATAATGATGAAGAAAGTCGTTCAGTAAGAATCTTCTGTATGTGTTGTGATTCTATGCTCAAAAGAATTTTGTTTCGTTTAAATTATTAATTTTAGTTTTTTAAAGTAGTATTCTTTTTGGATGTTATATTTTTTTTCAAAAGCATTCTTATCTCTTAGACTAAAAAACTTTGTGATGCAGCACAAAAATATAAAGATAAAAGGAGTTTTGACTTTTAAGAAAATTTTATTATGAGTCTCATTAGGAGTCTTAATTTTGTCCTAATTTCTATAGGAGACTTATTTTATTCTTTTTAGGAGACTTGTCTCATTCTTTTTAAGAGTCATATTCTATTCTCTTTAGAAGTTTTATTTTGTCAATACAGAATCAGTCCATGATTTCAAATCTCTTATTTTTGGAAGTATTTTGATTTTAATCTGATTAAGAGTTCTAATTCTAGTCAGATTTTTATTAGACCAATTTTGCTCTATAAATAAGCTTGTAGTGTACCCTATTGAATCATTGATTGAATGAATTATAAAATTATGATAGATTATCTCTTTTCCTATCTTAGATGTAATTCCTTGCTTGAGTAGTGCAAGGCCATAAATACTCTAGGATAGTCGGAGATGTTGATTTAAAGAAAGAGTTGGTGCAAGACTAGTTATATTATCCCTCTACCGTTTGTCTATATCAGATTTAGTCTCAGGGCCACATCTGCTTGCATCACTTTGTTTTTTCTCTTAACTCTACAAAGACTCGAGAAAAGATGAAGTTATTTATATTAAAAATTTTTGTGACATGTATTGTTTGCATAACTCATGGCTCATGGCAATCTACTTAGATTTAGTATAGGTATATTATATTGTAGTATAGATCTTATCTAGAATAGCTAAGAAACAAAGATAAGATAAGAAACAAATAGTAATATATCAATTTATAAAATTAGTTTGTAAATAATATTTCCAAAATTTAAATTTTTTTAAATTTTATTTTTAAAATTAAAATCAAAGTAGCATCCATCTATTGCACGGGCATAGACCATGTTAAAGTCTGAATATAGGACAAATATTGATTACCATCATCTACCCAGTCAAATATATATGAGAAAATTGTATACCTACCGTGAGACCCTGAAAAAAAAAAAAAAAAAGCCGAGCTGGGAGGAAACAGAGCCCCTCCCGGCACGGCATGGATTAGGGCTTGCTCCAAGCCCTCATCCTCCCTATAAAGCGGCGCCGGCTTGATCATTGGCTTCCTACGTTGCGACAAAGCCTTGGCCGGAGTTGGACGGGAGGTGGCCGGAGTTTTGGAGAAGAAACTGGTTCTCTCTTCTTCCTTGAAACCGGACGTCCAAAACCTTGAAACCAGCCTAAATCTCTAGGTAAATCCCAAGATCTTAAGTTATTTACATTCTTTCCTTGAACCATGATCTGTATAGCATGCGATTAATGATGGGATTATGATGGGATTGTAGAGTTTTATTGTGGAATGGTTTTGTTCCCGGGAGGAACAGAGCCGTGGCAGCAGCCTCACGGCTGCATATGGAGCCGACTTGGCCAAGCAAGGGTCAAGCGGACCCTTGCCGGAACTTGGAGCCGGCTGTGACCGGCGGGAGGATAAGTCCGGCAAGGACTTGGCCGGCCGTGAGACCGGCGATGGTGAATCTGGGTGCCGGAAGAGGACTTCCTGAGTCTTCTACGTTATGGAATAACCAGCCGGTTCTTTGAACCAGCAAAAAATAAAATAAAATAAAATAATATATATATATATATATATATATATATATTCTATGAGTTGAGCTAGACTGGGATTTGATTAAGGGAGAAGATTCAGTCAGCCAGAATTAATTACTAAGCCCGGGCATTATTTCTGATGGGCCATAATAGGATGGGATTCTAAATCTGAATTATATTATAAATTGTTAAAAATAAAAAAATAATTAAAGATGTTTATTATGTAGTTGAACAATATTCTTGAAACTGCACTTTTAGATTAGCAAGTTGAGGTAAGTAAACTAATTATAGATTAATTAATTTAATATTTATTGGTAAGTTTTGGCCATTGTCATTTAATTAAAATTATTTCACAGCTATAATTACTGAAAATGGGTAATATGAATATTTGATTGATTACTTTGAATTCTGTTATTGTTATTATCAGCATTATTTGTTGAAATTATGAAATTCTTGAAAGCACAATTGATACTATAATAAATACTTGTCATTTATCATTAGTATAACATATAAATATAAATTTGAATATTTATATTTTTAAAAGAAAAATTAATTACTATGTTGGTATCAATAATAACATTATAATTATAGACAAATAAATATATTCATAAAATAATAATATTATTAATAATATAATAAATAAAAAAAAGAAATTACTTGAACACATGCATAAGCTTTGACTATCAAGTAAAGAATGAATAATATAAGCTTAACATGATATGAACTCTCGATTCGCTATGTAATGACTGATGATTAATACCGGGATCCACTTTTATAGAGGATATATGTGGAGGATGTACCCTTATCCATAGGATTAAATGTTGTTTCTGACCCTGTCACAGGGATAAATATGACTGTAGTCTGTGACCATAAAGAATAAATTACTAATGACCTAAATTACTGATGATATAAATTACTGATGACATGAATTACCGATGACATGAATTACCGATGGCATGAATAAGATGATATGTAAATTGATAACATGAATTACTAATTACATGAATAAAATGATATGTAAATTGATAACATGAATTACTGATTACATGAATAAGATAACGTGTAAACTGATAACATGAATAATGATGACATAAAAACTAATGGTATGATACTGTTAACTAGTAATGACATGTACACGAATTAATGAATAATGATATGCTATTGGTTAGTAAAGTCTAAAAATTTTGAATATGAATAATGCCTATTTATACACATGTATCGTCTATAAAAATCAGTTCCTTAATAATGATATATCTGGATAATTCACATCTGGATAATTCACTTATGGTGATTCATGGTTAGTTTTCTTACTGAGTGTGAGCTCATAAAATGTCTTCTATTTTTTTCAAATATAAGGAACCGAAGAGGGATTATGGGTAGATACAGCACCTGTCAAACCAATTGTTTAACTTTTCTAGTTCTTTAGTTTTTCTAGCTTCACTAGTTTCTTTTAATAGTAGTGAACTTTATTGAGCTATAGGTTTCTCTTATTTAGTTGTATAAATATTTTTTTTTAATTATGATTTGGATAGTTGTTTAAATGATATATGCGTTTGAGTTGCCTAGTATATTTGTATGCGATAGATTGTCATGATCTAGATCTACACTAGGGTTTGGGTATGGCAATTATAGTGGTATTAGAGCATAGGTGACATTATAGGAAAACCCTTAGGATGACTTGTGGGGAGGGTTTACAATTTTAAAGATAATGACATACTTATAAAAGCCTAAAACCAATGAATGGAAAGAATAAATGACATAAATTCTGTTTTATGATATAGATTATAATGACTCGTCATACAAGAGATCAGCAAAATGGTGATGGCACCCATGTTGGTAGATCAGACCAACAAGGTGGCCCAAATGTTTCTGGAGGAACTAGCCCAATTGACCTGACGGAGAATACCCAAAGAGACTTTGCGGAAATGATGAACATGATGCAGGCTCTTATCGAAGTTGTTTAGATCATGCAATAGCAACAACAAAGTTAGGCTGCCCAGCCACATCATCAGCCTTAGCCCCAGCAAAAGGGGAGTGGAGATTTTTCTAAATTCAAGGGGTCAGCCCCTTCCCCCTTCACTGTCTCTACCAATCTTACTGATGCTGAAGTTGGATTATAGAAATGAAGAAAGTTTTCAATGTGCATGGCAGCTAAGAGGAGGAAAGAGTCAAGTTTGCCCCCTATCTTCTTCAAGGTGAAGCTTACAATTGGTGGCTACTCGAGGAGTGCAGGCAAGATGGTAGGACTGTTACTTGGACAAAGTTCAAGGAGGTCTTCCTTAACAAATATTTTTCAAAGAATGTTCATAATCAGATGGAGTTGGAATTTATTAAATTCGAGTAGAAGAATCTGACTGTGGGCCAATATCAGGCAGAGTTCACTAGACTGGCCTATTCGCCTTTAACATAGTAGCAACTGAAGGGGCTAAGATCTACAGGTTCACTCAAAGATTGAGAGCTAGACTGAAGCAAGCTTGAATGCCTTTAAGCTTCCTTCCTATATTATTGTGGTAAATAAAGCCCTATTGATAGAAAGTGACACGAATGATGTTCAAAAGGAGAGAGAGCAGCAAATGAAAAGGAAGTAAAACAATTCTAGCCAAGGATTAGGTCAATCAAAGAAGAAGGGGAATCCTTTTACTATATCTTTTGGGCAGAGCACTGAAATTCAATGCCCCCATTATAGGAAGAGTCACTAGGGCAAGGAGTCCTGCAGGCTGTCAGGTGTTTGCTATGCTTGTGGGAATAAGGATTATAAGATAGCCTTGTGCCTATTTACGAGGAGTTAGCACCCCCTTCAAACCAAGGGAAAGGTCAACGGTAGCAATCCAAGACCCAAGGAAGGGTGTTTGCTCTGATATAGCAGGATGCAGCTGCATCAAACTTTATGGTGATGGGAACGATAGAGATAACCAACTCATATGCATATACCTTAGTTGACCCAGGTGCTTCACACTCGTTTGTGTCAAATAAGTATGTTTCAAGAAATGAATTATTGTCACCGGTTCCATTAGATTTGAAAATACAAATCTTCCTAGTGGATATACTATGATTGTGGATTCTATTTGTAAATCCTACCTAGTAAACATCAAAGACAGAGAATTGACAGCCAATTTATTAGCCCTTTCACTATAAGATTTTGAAGTAATCTTGGGGATAGACTGGTTGGCATCTTATCATGCCTCCATAGACTATTTTGGAAAGAGAGTGATTTTTCAAATTTCCAACCAATCTGAATTCAGTTTCGATGGAATAAAGGACTCATCATTAGTATTGGTATTAGTCATGCAAGCTAAGAGATTTCTAAGAAAAGGTTGTAAAGGGTATTTGGCAGTTGTGAAGGACCTTTAGCTAGAGGACATAATAGTGGTAAATGAGTTTTCTGAGGTCTTTCCAAAAGAATTGACTGAACTACCCTCAGACAAAGAAACAAAGTTCAGCATCAATCTAGCTTCTAGTACTGGGCCTATCTCTAAAGCCCCTTACCGCATGGCCCCAACTGAATCGACAGAATTAAACAAGCAGCTGCAGGAGTTGTTGAACAAGGGGTAATTATTTGTAAAGAATAATTAGACCTAGTGTCTTTCCTTAGGATGCTCCAGTATTATTTGTAAAGAAGAAGAACGGAAGTCTTTGGCTCTAGGTTGATTACCAAGAAATCAATAGGGTGATAGTGCAGAATAAATATCCCTTGCCGAGGATCGACTTTTAATTAGCTTCAAGGGGGGCAAGTCTTTTCAAAAATAGAGCTTCGTTCTAAGTATCACCAACTCAAGATTAAACCAGAAGATGTTCCCAAGATAGCCTTCAGGAACAACATATGGTCATTATGAGTTCTTGGTGTTGCTGTTTAGATTGACAAATGCCCTAATAGCATTCATGAATATGATGAATATAATATTCAAACCATATTTGGATTAGTTCATCATTGTCTTCATTGATGATATCTTAGTATACTCTAGGAGTCAGAGGGAGCATAAGGATCATCTGAGGATTGTTTTGCAAACCCTCCAAGAGAAGATTTATATGCCAAGCTTCAAAAGTGTGATTTCTGGATAGATTAAGTGTCCTTTTTGGGTCACATAATTTCTAAGGAGGGCATCTCAATGGATCTAAAGAAGATTGAGGCTATTATGAATTGGAGTCGGTTGAACAACATAACTGAAGTCTGAAGTTTCATGGGAGTAGCTGGATACTACCATAAATTTGTTGAAGGCTTCTCTCACATTGCCTTGCCATTAACTTGTTTGACTTAGAAACAAGTGAAATTTGAATGGATTGATGAATGTGAGTGCAACTTCAAAGAAGTAAAACAAAGGTTGGTATCTACTCCAATCCTTTTCCTACCATCAGGATCTAGAGGTTTTACCATATGCAGTGATGCCTCTTACAAGGGATTGAGTTGTGTACTCTGTAGGATGGAAAAGTAATTGCTTATGCTTCCAAGCAGTTAAAACTTTATGAACAGAATTACCCAACTCATGATTTAGAATTAGTAGCGGTAGTGTTTGCTCTAAAAATTTGGAGACACTATCTTTATGGAGAAACTTGTAATGTCTTCACTGATCATAAGAGTCTAAAGTACATTTTCACTTAGAAGGAGTTAAATTTGAGGCAGACAAGGTGGTTGGATTTACTGAAGGATTATGACTTGAATATCCACTACCACTCAGGAAAGGCCAATGTCGTAACAAATGCATTGAGTAGGAAGTCCTCTTCCGAGCTAGCTGCTATGCTCACCTCTTAGTGTGGTATTCCAAGAGATATAAAGAAGCTCGAAATAGAATTAAGGGTGCAATGACCAGATAGTCAAATTCCAACCCTTATTGTGCAGTCTACCCTAGTAGACCAAATCAAGTCCTCTCAAAGAGAAGATGAGGAATTACAGAAGATCAAAGAAGCAATGCAATCTGGGGTTCTGAATGAATTTAGAATCATGGAGGATGGGACACTGAAGTATAATGATAGATTATGTGATACTAATGTAGAGGAAATAAAGAAGAGAATCTTGGAGGAAGCTCACTTTTCACCTTATTTTGTGCATCTTGGTGGTATAAAGATGTACAAAGATTTAAGAGAAAATTTTTGGTGGAAAGGCATAAAGAGGGACATCGTTCAATTTATGGCTCGATGCTTAGTGTGCCAGCAAGTAAAAGTTGAACATCAGAGACCCGCTGAACTACTGCAATCCCTTTTAGTTCCTTAGTGGAAATGGGAGAATATTATAATGGACTTTGTGACAGGTTTGCCTAAAACTCTCAAGAATAATGATGCAGTATGGGTCATAATTGACAGACTGATAAAATCAGCCCACTTCTTACCCTTTAGAGTTGGATGCCTATTGAAAAGTTGGCCAGTATGTTTGTTGATCAGATTGTAAGACTTCATGGAATACTAATGTCTATAGTGTCTAATCTAGCTACAACGTTTATGTC
This sequence comes from Metroxylon sagu, assembly GCA_017589505.3. Taxonomy (NCBI): domain Eukaryota; kingdom Viridiplantae; phylum Streptophyta; class Magnoliopsida; order Arecales; family Arecaceae; genus Metroxylon; species Metroxylon sagu. The sequence goes on along the minus strand of JACVBY030000634.1, from coordinate 130,079 downwards.
CCAATTTTGAAAAAGTCTATATAAAGTTATGAGAACCAAATTAAATTTTAGCATTGCCTTCCACATTCAAACTGATTGTCCATCTGAAGGGACAATACAGATTTTGGAGGATATGCTAAGAGCTTGTGTGATGGATTTAGGTGGCTCTTAGGATCAGCATATACTCTTAGTAGAATTTGCATATAACAACAGTTAGCAAGCTAGTATTCAAATGGCTCTGTTTGAGGCCTTATATGGTAGGAAATATAGATTTCCTTTATGTTGGGATGAGGTTGGAGAACAAAAACTGTGAGCCTTGAGTTAGTACAACAAACTGCAAAAAAGGTGCAGATGATTAAAGAGTGACTTCATACAGCTTAAAGTTGACAGAAAAGTTATGCTGATAATAGAAGGAAACACTTAAAATTTCAAGTTGAAAATCATGTCTTCTTGAAGTTGTTACCAACAAAGGATGTGATGAGATTTTGGATCCGAAACAAATTCAGTTCATAGAATATGGGACCCTTTCAAGTTGGGGAAGTACCTTATCGCCTAGCTCTACCATCTATACTTTTTAGGGTGCATACTGTGCTCCACATATCAATGCTGAGGAAGTATATTTTGGATTCTAGCTATGTAATGGAGTTGGAACCTATTAAGCTTGGTAAAGATTTGACTTATGAAGAACACCTAGTTCATATTGTGGATCACAAGGATCAAATACCGAGGCAACGTGTCATACTTTACGTCAAAGTGCAGTGGAGCAATCACATGGAATGAGAGGTAACTTAGGAGCTTGAGGAAGAGATAAGGAAGAAATACTCTCATTTATTTGAAAATTATGGTACATATTATTAATTGGTTTGTTAATGATTTATTGAAGTATAGTTATAAAGTAAATTTTGTGAGATAATATTCGGGATGAAATTATTAGGGGGGAGAAGAATGTGAGACCCTGGAAAAAAAAAAAAAAAACGCATTGGGATAAAGCCAAGCTGGGAGGAAATAGAGTCCCTCCCTGGCATGGCATGGATTAGGGCTTGCTCCAAGTCCTAATCCTCCCTATAAAGTGGTGCTGGCTTGATCATTGGCTTCCGATGTTGCAACAAAGCCTTGGCCGGAGTTGGACAGGAGGTGGCCAGAGTCTTGAAGAAGAAGCTGGTTCTCTCTTCTTCCTTGAAACCAGACGTCCAAAACCTTGAAACCAGCTTAAATCTCTAGGTAAATCCCAAGATCTTAAGTTATTTATATTCTTTCCTTGAACCATGATCTATATAGCATACGATTAATGATGGGATTATAGGGTTTTATTGTGGAACGGCTCTGTTCTAGGGAGGAACAAAGCCATGGCAGCAGCCTCACAGCTGCATGTAGAGCCGACTTGGCCAAGCAAGGGTCAAGCGAACCCTTGTCGGACCTTGGAGCTGGCTGTGGCTGGTGGGAGGATAAGTTCGACAAGGACTTGGCCGGCCTGGGACCGACGACAGTGAATCCGGGTGCCAAAAGAAGATTCCCTGAGTCTTCTACGTTATGGGATAACCAGTTGTTCTTTGAACCGACAATAAAAATAAATAAATAAAATTATATATATATATATATATATATTATATTGTTGTATGAGTTGGGTTGGACTAGGATTTGATCAAGGCAGCAGGTTCAGTCAGCTGGAATTAATTACTAAGCCCAGATAAGCCATAGGCTTTATTCCTGATGGGCCATTATAGGATGGGTCCTAAGTCTGAGCTGTGTTATGAATTATTGAAAATATAAAATTAATTAAAATATATGTTATGTAGGTGAACAATATCGTTGAAACTGTATTTTTGAATTAGCGAGTTGAGGTAAGTAGATTAAATATGAATTAGTTAAATTAATATTTATTTATAAGTTTTGGCCAGTGACATTTAATTGAAATTATTTCGTAGCTATGATTACCGAAAATGCTCAGTAATATGAATATTTGATTGATTACTTTGAATCTTGTTACTATTATTATTAGCATCATTTGTTAAAAATTATGAATTTCTTGAAAGTACAGTTGATACTAAAATAAATAGTTATCATTTATCATTGGCATAACATTTAAATATAAATTTGAATATTAATATATTTTTAAAAGAAAAATTAATTGCTATGTTGGTATCAATAATAACATTATAATTATAGACAAATAAATATATTCATAAATAATAATATTATTAATAATATAATAAATAAAGAAAAATAATAGAAATTGCTTGAATATATGTACAAGCTTTGACTATTAAGTAAATAATAAATGATATAAGCTTAACATGACATAAACTCTCAGTCTGCTATATAATAACTGATGACTGATACCAGAATCCACCTTCACAGGGAATATATGTGGAGGATGCATCCTCATCCATAGGGTTAATAGAGTTTTTGGCTCTATCACCGTGGTAAATGTGACTGTAGTTTGTGACCATGAAGAATAAATTACTAATAACCTCAATTACTGATGACATGAATTATCGATGACATGAATTATTGAGGAGATGAATTATTGATAACATGAATTACCGATGGCATGAATAAGATAACATGTAAATTGATAGCTTGAATTACTGATTACAGGAATAAAATGACATATAAACTGATAACATGAATTACTAATTACATAAATAAGATAACATGTAAACTGATAACATGAATAATAATGACATGAAAACCGATGACATAACACTGTTAACCAATAGCGACATGTACATGAATTAATGAATAATGATATGCTAATATGTTGCTTAGTAAAGGTTAAAAATTTTGAATCTGAATAATGCCTGTTTATACACATATGTATGGTCTATAAAAATCAGTTCCTTAATAATGATATATTTGGATAATTCACTTATGGTGATTCATGGTTAGTTTTCTTACTGAGCGCAAGTTCATAAAACGTCTTTCATTTTTTTCAAATACAAAGAACTAAAAAACTGAAAAGGGACTATCGGTAGATGCAGCACCTACTAAACTAATTGTTTAGCTTCTCTAATTCTCTAGTTTTTTTAGTTTCACTAGTTTCTTTTAATAGTAGTGAATTTTATTGAGCTAAAAGTTTCTCTTATTTAGCTGTATAAACATTTTTTAATTATAACTTGGATAGTTGTTTAAATGATTGATGTGTTTGAGTCACCTGACATACTTGTATGTTGCAGATTATCCTAATCTAGATCCACACTAAGGTCAGAGGCATGACACCTACATTCAACATGGCTCCATTTTTAAGAGTAAAACTCGATTACAATCCCTAAATTAACCTTAGAGATGCCATTGGGATGGTTGTGTCGACACGATGAGCATGTACTCCCAAGTCCTAAGAGAACGTATCAGCGTCCATGTATGTTAACAAAATTGAGATTCCAATCCTCAGAACTCCACAGCTGTACGAAAACACGTCCAAGCACAAGTCTCACTTGTTTCTTGCAGCTGCCAGTTGCCAATATGTTCAGTTTATGGCTTTTTTTACACTAGAATTGTACTAGCAATATAATGACCTTCATGTTATATATGAATATTGACATCCCGATGTCAACACCTACACCTTTAATTGCTCCTATTTATCAGACACTTCGAGGACAGATTGTATGAAGGTGGTTCACATGATATGAATGCAGTATCCCCACCATTTTTTTTTTCAACCTAAAAGGACAAATGGATCTGCCATACGATGTAAGGCATCTTGAATCACGGGTGCATGCAAAATTACTAAACTTTATTTGTGTTAGAGTAGAAAAAATATAGGAGGAAAAGGGATACACCCATGCACGACTATCATTTGCATGACTATGCACGGATACCACATAGGTAGCAATTATGTGAATTATTAGTTGCTTAAAATTCATGCTAATCGCTGTTGTTCATGTGAACCAACCGACATGTTCTTCATGGTTTTGCGACATATTTTACTGGTAGACTGGATAATGCAACTGTTAAAGAAAAATATAGACAAAATTATGTGTGGTTGAGAGAATCACAGTTTTATGATTTCTTTTAATTGAAACAATATATTTATTCAGTGGGCTGGAGCAGGTTGGTTCCAAAGGGGACTTGTAGAAGCCTTTGATTGATGTTGACAAGGAAGCAAGCAATTGCTACTGCATCATTTTTGATTGCTAGATCAGATTGCCAGAGGACTTGGAAAAACTTTGATTGATTGATGAGAAAATGAGCTGACTGCTATCATGTTGCTTCTCGACTGTTGTATTGGATCCGAAAAGACTTGGAGAAACTTTTAATTGATGTTGATGAGAAAGCATGCAGAGTACCATGGTGTTATCTCTCAACTATCAGATTAGATCTATAAAGAACTAGGAGAAATTTTTGATTTGATTATGAGAAAATGAGCTGATCGCTACGGCATTGCTTCTCAACTACTGGCTCATTGGAGGAACAAGACAACTACTATAGTGTTGTTCTTCAAAAATCATGTCTAAAGGAATAAGGCAACTACCATGAGATTGCCCAAGAGGTCTTATAGGCATTTTTCTTTTCACTAGAGAGATTAGAAAGGGGTATATATTTTTCCCTAGGAAGTATGCTTGATAAAAACACATGACCATGCATTTTTGTAGGAAAGAGAACAACAGATGTTTTGTCATAGGCAAAACAGAGAGCCAACATTTATAAAAGTTCATTATGGACCATGATCAATAGTTATGAAGGTCCATCATGGACTATGTTAGCTGTTATAAAGGTCCATTATGGATCATGACGATAGTTATAAAGGTCTGACATGGACTAAAATATTTTGTGTAGCCATGATGGGTTGTCGTTGAGGGTTCGGGAGAGTGTGCTTGGGTAGGATTTCAAATGCATAATGGGACTTTGGGATGCTCAAAGGAGCTTTAGAATGCATTCAACAAGGCTTTGAAGGGCATCTAAAAAGGACCCTTTTGTGGAGATGCCCAAGTGGGACTTTAGGATACTTAAAGTGAGACTTTAGAAAGTGCTCATTGAGACTTTGAATGAAACACAATAGCCTCTTTGTGGAGGTGTCTGATTTGGGAGACTCCCTTGTGAGATTTTAAAGATTGCTTAATGAGACTTTAGAGGATGTTTGCTGAGACTTTGAGGGTACATTAGTGGTTAGTAAGAAAATCGGCTAGAGCTTGCCCTTTGATCACCTTCTAGGGTACATAGACAAGGTCATACTTGTGGAGGATATTCACCTATCTCGCTAGTCTTATGATTAAGATCGGCCTCATCATTATATACTTGAGGGTATTTACCTTTGAAATTAGGTGGACTTGGTGAGCTAGTACGTAATGCCATAATTTAATAACAGCAAAGATGAGAGCAAGATGATACTTCTCGATAGGAGAGTAAATATGTTCCACCTCAGCTAACATCTTGCTTAGGTAATATAAAGCATTTTCTTTATCTTCTTCATAATTTTAGCAAGGAGCATTCCTAGTGATCTTTCTAACATAGTGGTGTAGGTGATCAATTTTGTTCCTTGGATTGGTACAATGAGCACATGTGGATTGAGTAGATACTATTTTAGGTGCTTTGACTGACTTCATCCTATATGAAAGATGAATCCATCTTTATCAGCTTGGTGAAGGCTTGTACCTTGCTTGAGAGATTGGAAATGAACCTCCTAACGAATGCGAGCTTTTCCTTTGGGGACTGGAGCTGCTTGAGGTTCTTTGGAGGAAGCTTGTTAATGATTGCCTTTATTTTTAATGGATCAATCTTGATACCTTGGTGTCGCACAATGAAGTTGAGGAATTTGCTCGATGATACCCTAAAGGCATACTTAAGAAGGTTCATTTTCAAGTTGTAGCTTATGGTGTAAGTGATGATGGTCTACAAATCTTTAAGATAATTTTATTTGTGCTGACTTTTGACAACTAGGTCACCAACAAAGCATTCGATGACTTTATGAATGAGGTCATTGAGTATTTTGGTCATCACCCTTTGGTATGTGACCCCTATATTCTTTAGGCTGCACGATATTACTTTGTAGCAGTAGATGCCTATGGGGGTATGGAAAGTAGTGTGCTTTTTATCTTCCTATGTTGTCTTTATTTGATTATAATCGGATGACTCATTCATGAAGGAGAACGTCTTATAGCTTAAGGTGTTATTGATCATGATCTCCATAATTGGCAAGAGGAAACCATCCTTGAGACATGCTTTTTTCAAAGCCCTAAAGTTAATGCAAACTTGTATCTAGCCATTCTTCTTTCTGACTAGAATGATGTTTGGGATCCAATTAGTGTCCTTGTCCTCTTGCATGAAATTGATTTTGATCAGCTTCTTGGTTTCAAGGGTAACTTTTTCTTTCAGTTTGATTTGCATTTTCTTGGGATCTTGCTTGATTGGAAAAGCTTCAAAGTTAATGGCTAATTTATAATTGATAAGAGAGGTAATCTAGTTTTGCCAAAGAAATGCTATCATTTGAGAAACACTTGTTTGGCTGAGATTTGTAAAACAAAATTCCTTTATACCTTTTAATTTTGCCTTTGCTATTCCTTATGATTTTAGGTGAAACATAGAAGGCCTCTATGTTTTGGACTTGCTTCACTTCACTAGAAATCAGGGTCTTCTGATGATTTTTTCAGTCCCTAAAATAGTAAGAGCTTGTTTGTTAGAGGCAAGCTCTCTTCCTCAGACTTAGAATCATCTTTAGTCATTGGTTCTGACTCACTACTGAAGTGTAGCATGACTAGATCTACCATTGGTTGCTTCTTTTTGAAGTAGTGTCCTTCATTTTATCTTTGGATGATACCTTCTTCTGTGAGAAATTTTCTAGCCGACTTTGTTTTATGCCTCTAGATAGCATCAAGCATCTTCATAATGTATCTTGTGTACATTGAAAATCTTGATATCCTCACTTATCCTTCATTCTTCTCCATCTTTCAGGTATCTCATATATTAATGGAGAGTTAGAGGAATGACTTATTTTTCATGTAGCCATGACTACCCAAACAAGGCTTTATATGATGTGTTTGTATTAATAATATAGAACTTGGCTTTGGTCTGCAAGTATCAAAATTTTAGTGGAATGTGAATGGACTCCATAGCCTTCTACCTATGTTGGTTAAATTCTCGGATGGTGATTTTCTCATAGGCCAAGTGTTGAATATTCATTACCAAGCTCTTTAGCATTTTTAGGGTTATAATGCTGATAGATGACCTGAAATCAACCTGAAATCAGTTAGTGTGATTGATCCTTATCTCGTTATTAGTGCTGATGATCTAGAAGGGTCGATTATGTTGGGTTATTCTAAAGAGCAAGTCCCTATCAAAGAAAGTAGTTGACAATTTCTGTTTAGCATATGACACTTACTTCATGCTATCTTCAACGATACATACTTAGAACTTGTTGAGGTTTTGAAAGGCATGGATGACATCACCTCTCAATTTTGGCAACAATATCAAAGTGTTAATGACATTTAAGAGAGCTAAAATCTTCTATAAGTGTGCTAGCATACTATTCTCCAGTTTGGAGGGGCTAAAGTTGATTTGAGGGGAGGACCTCTTTGTTTACTTCCATTGTCAATCCTTTGCACTTGGATTTATTGATTGAGGGTTTCCTTTTAAGTAGTTGCTTACCCCCTCTAAGGTTGATCTAGTAGCTAGGATACAATTTTCAGCATCTTCCCCATCATCCCTTTTAGGAAAATTAATGCTATATTTGGTTTTCGAGGACAATTTCTGTCTTCTGCTTTCATTTTTCATTTTTATTTGCTGAAAATAATTTTTATTTTTTTAGTTTTTGATATTTAAAAATATATTTGGTAAGTGAAAATGAAAATTATTTTCTATTTTTTATTTTCATTAAAATAATATGTTTTAAAAGGGTAACTAAAAGAAAGTAAAGAGAATATATAATATTATAATATATTAAAATAAAATAAAATATATAAAATATAGCATTATAATATAATATATAGTACTATAAATACTATATTATATAATAATATAGATTATAATACATAATATATTATATAATATTAATAATATTATAATAGATGATATGTCATATATTATTAATATAATATTATTATAGTAAATAATTAGATAATTATTACTACAATAAATGATTAATATTAATATAATATTAATAATTATATATTATACATTATAATAATTAATATTATATAATTACAATATTTTATTATTTACTATTATATATTAATAATATATATTATTACTTTTCTAAAAAGTTATCTTGGTTTCCCTAAAAAAATTGCTTTTAAAAATAAAAAGTAAAAATACTACAACCAAACATATTTTTTTTATAATAAATTTAGGTTTTTGTTTTTAAAAATAAAAAAAGAAATAAAAGTGATATAAAATAGGTCCTTTGTTTTTAACTTCTTTTTTTTCTTTTGATGAAAAATAGTGCAAACATTTTTAGACTATTTTTTGTTTTTTATCATTTTGGAGTTGTATTTTCTAAAAAACTATTTTCATTTCATTCACCAAATGCATTTTCACAAGTTTTTCTATTTTTTCTAAAAATAAAAATAGAAAATAGGACTATTCTTTGAAACCAAATGCATCCTAAAACATTTTCTAAAGTTGCTTCCCAAGTTAGCAACATTGTATATAGTGGTTTGATGGTTTGAGCCATTAACATGAGTAATGATGGCTCTACAAGATTTAACTAATGAAGAGCTTTTGGTGGCACTATCATCTTCTTCACTTGGGCCCCAAAAGTAATAAAATAGGTGACATTCCTCATTGTGATTGTGGGTTTCCCCTTCTTGAGTCTTCAGCAGAGCAACTAAAGTCTCCTTTGATAAGTAATCTTTTAGGGTAATGGTATTAGAATTGCCCTGAATGTACTCTTCAAGAGAGTCAATATACTCTTGAAGAGCGGACTTCTTATTTCTGGATTTAGCTGGTTGGATGAGCTTTTTTTTCTTCTTTTTGAGAAGGGTCTTTTTGCTCTTCTTGCTTATGCCTTCAAGCTGAATAGGAGCTTTCAAGGCGGTAGGGTTAGATTCTTCGAATCTTTCTATTTGATTCTCGGTATCTTCCTTAACTTCTTAAGATGCTTGGATAGGATGATATCCCAAGCTCCTTTGGAATCATCCTTGTCAAAGTTTTGCTCCTTGATTTGAACCATATTTATGTATTCCTTTAAAGGATCATTTAAAACAACTTTAGGATGATGTTGCCATCCTTGTACTACTTTTCGATCCACTCCTTGAAGACATAACAATCCTCAATGGGGTGATTGATTAGCTTGTGATAAGGATAGTATTTAGAATTGTTAGTTTTATTGACATCTTCTCAACTCTTGGGCTTTAAGGGTTGTAAGCCATTCTCTAGAGCATCCTTGAAGATCTTCATAACTTTGTCTTTTTGAAAAGAGAATGTTTTCTTTCTTATTTCTTTGTAGGAAGATAGGTTGGAATTGTCCTTTCCTCTTCCAAAAATGGGCTTAGTTAGCATGTTCTCTACAGCTGAGATGATAGCTTTCTAGTGCTTTTAGGTAAAGCTAATTTGTCCTAGGTAAAGCTAATTTGTCTTATTTTTCTTTCCTTCTTTCTTCCTTTGTTCTTGTTTGGGTTTGGACTTTGGAAAGTTGATGACCTGATGGTTCATCTTCTTGAGCTGAGAGACATGAATTATCAAGTCCTGAAAAGTGTTGATCTTGGTGGAGCACAGGAATGGTGCCATCTACATGTTGATATTTTATATGATCAGGCCATAGCTTGAGCTTGGTCCATGGGCTATTCACACTTTTTAGGTTCTTCCATTTGGTGATATAATCTAGAATGGATTCATCTTTTTCTTTTGATTGCAACTAAATTAGTTATTGTGAGCTTTTTGCTGACAGATGCAAACTTGGTACAAGAGGCTTCTTTCATTTCTACTCAAGATTTGATAGAGTTATTTTCTAAGGAAGAGTACCAGTTAAAGGCAACTTCATACAAATTTTAGAGGAACCGATGGAGAAGAAAAGCATCACTATCTCCATTGTTCGTGCAAGTGGTTGTGAAATGAGTCAAGTGTTGTTCCAGATTAACAATTCTATTGAAGGTTCAGAATTTGGGGTACCATATAGTCTTTGGGATATGGTACTTTATCAAACTCAACATAAAGCCCTGAATTTATAGAAAATCCAAAATTATAGTCATTGAGACCCAGAGCCTAGTCCAATGGTTGACTGAAGACCTCCAATGGATGGCCAGTCGACTACTTAAGAGCTACAATGCTTTCTAGAAAGGCAAGTTGATCAGCCCTCATGGGTGGTTGACTACTCAATTAATGCAGTCTCAAGTTATTTTGAAATAACTAATCTACTTGCCCCTATAGGTAGTTGACCTGACTATAGGTTAACCTTTGCAAGTCTAATTTTAGATTTTGAACTAGATTTTCAATGTACTCTTGATCCAAAACTTAATCTAATTAATTTAGATAGATTTTGAGCCTTGCGCAACACCTCTCTTACTAAGTTTTATAGTAATTGTTCTTAAGAACATAAAAATTACTTTATGATGTCTTTCCTTTAGACATGCTTCACTCAGGTTGGTTGATATTTGATTTATCTTGTTTTTCTCTGACTTTAAGTTCTTGTGTATTACTTGAGCTCCTCATGATTCAAATATGTGCTAGATGAAACTTTTGCTTGTCTTATCTGTCTAACATTATAAATTCAGGTATAGCATTAGTTTTTCAATAAATAACTTGTTATTATCAAAAGATATATATTAAACCTTTAGGTTTAATATATTAATGAAGCCTGAACCTTGAAACTAACCCAATTAAAGGTAATTAGAGATGCTAGTTAAGCTTGGACATTGGATTTGATCTAATTTATAAAAATTTAGGGTCAATTGATTATTGGCTATTGAGAATCAAGTATGGTGGTTGACTTAAAAGATTATATTTGACCCATGGAGAAGATTATTGATTATTACTAATTTTTGAGAATTATATGGAGAAGTGTTAGCTATCAATTTTAACTAATGAACCATGTAGAAATCCACTATAAGGCCTAACTTAGTTGGGCAGGTGTGTGCAAGGTAGGACACAATCACCTAAATCCTAACTTCCCCTATAATATCTTCTTCCTCCCTCAATTTCCCCACCATTGCCTTCCATCTCCTTCTCTCTCTCTCTCTCTCTCTCTCTCTCTCTCTCTCTCTCTCTCTCTCTCTCTCGTCCTCATTTCCTAACTTACTATCAGACCTCATCATTGTCCTCTCCACTACATACAAAGATTTATTTGATGTTGAGACCCCTAGCTTTCTTTCCCTTCCCTTTCTTGGTTTCTCTTTTAGTCTCCCTCTTTCTTCCTTCAACTTCACCGCTTTAATGCCCTACTACCAGCTTGATCTAGTCTGCCTTAACCCCTCCATTGCCAAACCTCATTCTCAGCTGCCTTATTAAGCCTCACCATTTGCCTTCTTCTGTTCTTTGCTTCCATGGACTATCCTAGCAACATTGATTTTGAACTTGTCCAAACAAGACCGGTCTTGGTCATTATATGCCACTCCTCAATCAGCTTTACACTTTTTCTCTTTTCTTCTAGCGATTCCCTCTCCATTGTTTCCTTCTCGTGTGGCAATACCTCTACTTTGTCACCAGCTACCCAGTTCTACTACTAGCCACCCTCTCCTACACACTCTCTCTCTATCTTTCAAAAAGATAACCACTGTTGTTTTTTATCTTTTTTTAGTTTGTCATTCTCTCTCCCTTCTTCTTCTTCCAATCTCTCTCTATCTCAAATCCTTCTCTAATTTTATTGTTCTTCATTTTTTGTAAGGTCAAAACAATTTGGGTAAGAAGGCTACCTTAGAGGCTTTGCACATTAATACTCTTAGTGAAAAGCCTATCCGTTTAAATTAGATAAATAGTATAGATTAGGGTTAGCAAGAGAAAACTCTAAAGCTAGGATTGGTTTCGAATGCCAAAAATTATGTGGTCATATTTTTGGAGAAAATTAATAAGTGGTTAAAATTATTTAAGCTTTTGAGGTGACTAATTATAATGATATGTAGACATATTGGCCCTCTAGTTTCATGAAATTAAGTAATAATTTTTTATAATTATGCTAAAAATTAATATTAATTGAATTGGATTTATGACATATACATTGGATTGATAAGCACAATATGATTGATTATTTCTACCTTGTAGAGGTAAGAACCCCCTTTGCATGTTTTTTTATTTAGATTTGCAATTTGTGATACATGCATGTATATTATATTAATAAAGTGGTTTTGTTTCATAGAAAATGATAACATGATGCGTATTGACAATATAAGAATGATGACTTGTTTACAACTAATATAATTGAGATTAATAGAATTGGATGGTTGGGTATGGTATTTTGAATTAACCATGTTTGTTGTTGCCCTATCATATGCTGGAAATATGACACTATCATTATCCGATAATAAGCTAGAAATATAGCACTATTATTACCCTATCATGGGTTGGTAATGTGACCCTAGATAGTTCAAAGCCAGATATAAATTAATTAGTTATTTTTGCTCCAAAGTTTGCTAAATTGGATTCATATCAAAAGAATTATAAAAATGATAATGAGCTATTTATTTGAACAAGTTTTGAATAGAGTTATTATTTTAATTGTGTGATATGCATCAATATGGCATATCGAGTGGTGACATGGGAATTCAAGTATTATTAGTTAACTGCAATGTGGATTTCATGGTATAATTTAGTTATTATATTTTTGTGGAATGATTGTTATCAACTACTATTTAATTAAATTTGTGTTGGTGTGTCTGGAGATTCTTGTTGAGTTGTTGGTGCATAATATTTTTTTTATCTTTCTTTTCATATTCACAGGATGCTTGGCACTTTGCTCAGGTTTTGGCATTCCTGGTGAAACGTAAAGCAGTTGAATGTCTGATACCAATTAAATGTTTGAAATTTATATTTAGATGACTCAGGTTATCTATTAATAGTAGAGCTTATTTATCCTTTTTGGAAATAAGAATTATATTTTATATTTATGTATAGGTTGCAGATCTTGCATATTTCTTGGGTTATTCATGCCCTATGGAATGTGTAGTCATATTAAACTACTTTTGTTATGTACTACTAGACGGACATTGACACGGGCACTCATTCATAGAAAAAGAACATTTCTTCAATTCACTGTAGAACTCGTTAGGTATCATCTTACCACAATGCTTGCCCTCTCTCATTTTTCTCATAACTTCAATGAGCAAAATTAATTCAAGATCAAATGGTTCCCTTTAAAAGCCATTAGCATGAAAACTACACACGGTAACTGCTAAATAAATGCACCAAATCTGCTAAACGATCCTTATTCATTGAGAGTTCACATGATAAAACCCAATTATTTAGACTTCAACATGGCTCCAAATGTATGTTCCTGGGCACATTTGTCTGAATGTTGCCAATGCTACATATGGTGCGTCAAAATTCACCAAGTATTTCTCTGGCTTAAAATAATATCCATGCGAGCATATCTTGATTTTCTCCTCCATGAAAGCTCACAACTTATAGGCCAAAACGTTTGAGACAAACCGAAAAAAAGGAAAGCCATGTGCTTTACAATTGTAAGCACAGAGAAGGCTTAATAAATTTTAGCTTGGGATATATTTTAAAAAGTAAAACTTGACTACGATCAGCTATGACTAGCATTAGTTTATGATGTTTAAGCTATTCCAGCAAAACTAGCCTTAGGGATACAGTTGGAATGGCTGTGCCGCCGACTCAGTGAGCATGTGATCCCATGCGCTAGGAGAATGTGTCAGCATCCCCGTTACTGGTGATGCGCGAAGTGTATGATAAAAAAATCGAGATGCCAATTCTTAGAATTCCACAGCTGTACGAAAACATGTCCAAACACAAGTCTCAATTATTTCCTGCGGTTGTCTGCCATTATGTTAAGTTTATGGCTTTTTTTATAGCTAGAATTACACTAACAATATAATGACCTTCATGAGTTATATGAATATTGACATCTCGACATTCAACACCTACACTGTTAATTGCTCCTGCTTATAAGGTCTGGATATCAACAGATTGTGCTAGGGACAACCAGTTCCAGATGAGTGAGGCTCTTTCGCTTTGAGGAGAGATGGTATGAATGTGGTTCACATGATACAAAGGCAGCATCCCCATCCTTTTTTTTTTTATTTTTTTACCTAAAGGAAATTGGATCTACCATAAGATGTAAGGTATCTTCAAATCACGGGAGCATGCGAAGAATACTAAACTTCAATGGTGTTTGTTTAGAAAAAATATAATACGACAAGGGATACACGCATGCATGCCTCTCATTAGCAGGGCTATATGCACAGATACTACATAGGTAGCAATTATGTGAATTCTTATTTACTTAAAATTCATGCTATCCGTTGTTCTTCACGTGAACCAACGGCCCCACATGTTCTTCATGGCTCTGCGTCATTTGTTTTAGTGCTAGACTAGATAATGCAGCTGTTAAAGAAAAATATAGAGAAAAATATGTGTGTGATAGAGAGAATCAGAGTTTTATTTTTATTTTTATTTTTTTTAGCTGTAACAATATTTTATTCAGTGCTAGATTAGATAATGCAATTTTTAAAGAAAATGTAGAGAAAAATATGCGAGAGAGAGAGAGAGAGAGAGAGAGAGAGAGAGAGAGAGAGAATCATCTTTGGAGCAATGATTGACTCCTGTGAGACGGTGGGAGAGGGAGAGGCATAAGAAAGGGATGGAGGTAAGATGACAAAAACATCAAGGATAATTATAGAAAAAGGGACGGCCGTAGATCCGTGATACCCCTGGACGGCAAAATTAACTGCCACTCGACTTTGGAAGAAATTTCCAGAACAACATTAGCCAGTGCGTGACATCACAAAACAAATACAAGGAGATAATGGAAAGCAAACGTACAAGAAGGAAATGCTGAAGGCTGGGGAAAAGTAGCATTTGTTGCGGAGAGGGGATACCGTAGTTTAGGGAGGTAATGATAAGATAGGGTAGAAGAAACAAGAACAGTGAGAAAAGGAGGACAGCAGAGGGTGGGTCGGGTGTTGGGGTTGGTTTGGTCAACAGGGTCAAAGTGTCAGTGTTAGAAACGTGTAAAGTTTGGGGGGAGGCGGCGGGGGGGGGGTTGGGGTGGATGTCAACTTATTACAATATATGGAGGTGGAAATTTTGAGTAGTGGAGATTAACTAGCAGGATTTGAGAAGTGGTAGGTCTTGGTACGTCGAAATCCAAAGCTCACAGCAGAAACAAAGAGTTTAAACTTAACATTCCTTACGTTGAAAGAAAAAGATAGATACCAAACCATTGTCTCCTTTGACTCTCCTAGTCACTATGATGTAGGCAGCACATGCGGGCATGCAAGCTACTCTTCACCCACCCCCCTCTCTCTTTGCGAGCATAACAGAGAAACACAGAAATTGATGTCGATGAACACGTAGTGCGAGAGGACGCAAGTATGAAAGAACTAACCAAAATATAGTGCATAAGTTCACCGAGATGGGTGGGGAAACACCGTCTCATGCACATAGTGGTTCTATATTATATAAGAGCTAGACGTTTTACATGCATCATGCTCCTTTCGTAAACAAAGTTAACCTGAAAGAGAAGAAAAAAAGGAAAAGGAAAAAGAAAGATAAAATATATCCAGTTTTTGGTATCTATATGTGAGATTTAATACTGGAAATTAAGGAACGAGAGATGTAATCTAGCCAACATTCAAGTATCTATATCCTGGTGATTAACTAAACGATAAAAACAACAACAGCTTCCCCAACCATTTCACCAAGTTGAGCTACATACCTACAAAGCCTTTCTTCTCTCTTCTTCCCTTGGGTCTTCGTTGTTTCTTTCTTCTCTTCTATTGCAGGGTTCCACCAGCGAAGGATTGGCTAGACGATGCCGACTTCATTTCAGGATCCAAGGAGCTCATGTCGGGGCCATGATGCTGTTCTCTCTGGGAAACCCCACCCGCCGTGCTCCTCACCATATTACCTACCCCGAGGAAGTCTCTGGTTAGCTGGTCGGAACCTCCAAGGCTTCCAGCTGAAATGTTGTGCTGAAACTTGGGTTTGTCCATGTTACACAGGACTGAATTGAACCCACCAAACCCCCCAGCTTGTTGTTCATGCCCACCAGCGGTGCAACTACCACCAAATGCTGCCACCCCTCCAGAGCCTCCAAACAGACCAGCATTCCCATTTGCAAGCGAATTCATTAGATCTTGGAGACGGATTTGATTCTCCATTTGAAATCTCAAGCCATCTCTGCCATCATTATTGCCGCCACTAAAGCTAACCTGGAAATTACTGTTCTTTGCACCAGAAGATGGAGAGCTACTGAAACCTCGAAGCAGCGAAGAAGCGCCACTTGTTGTCGAACCCATTTGAGCAGCCTTCTGAAGCAGAGCGGTCGCAGACATCTGAGGAAGGGAGGATTCATTTTGCATCGAGGTGTTAAAGAAAGAAGATATGCCCGCACCCATGTGATCGCTCATAAGATTTCCTGAGAAAAGTGTGGTTGTTGATTCGGTAGTCCTATTTCCATTGCTAAACTGATCAGAACTCAGCAAGTGATTGTTTTGGTTGCTGGCCATGTTGCTGGTATTAATGCTGCTTGGGCTGCTGCTATTGGAGAAGAAGTTAAGGTTGAAGAGATTGCCTGTGACTGCAGCGGCGGCAGATGAGGAGGCAGTGGTGCTACCTTGCAGATCAGGGAGTTGCATTAGCCCATGGAAGGGCTTGTTGTGGAGCAAGGAATGGTGGGACTGTGTTTCTTCATTGATGCCTTGGTTCGAGCCACCACCAAGGAAAAAGGCTGAGGACGGAGGGGGCTGAGGTGGACGAAAGGACGAAGGGTTTGAAGATGGGATGAGGTGGTCGAAATGGGATCCACTACCAGTCCTTCCACCGAGCCGGAGGAGGTTAGAAGATGGGCGATCTTGTAGTGAAGTAATTTGAGAGTTAACTGGAGACAGACCCAAGGCCATGCTACTGTTCCCATATAAATGGCTTCCAATAGTGCTCAGTCCGGTTGGAAGCCTCGCACTCTCTTGTGCCAAAGCATCGCAGAAAGCTCTGTGAGTGATGAAGCTATCGCGCCTGTATGAGTCATGAGTCAGAAGTAGAAATGCATGAGCCCAATAAGTTTTACTTCATTGTGCAGTACATCACTATTTGCAATATTTTATCAAATAAACCTTACATGCAAGTTAGGGCTGGTTAACATGTTGGCTTAGATTTACAACTTAGCTATCCAACTACATGGATAAATCTAAGAGCCTAACTTACACAATTTCATTTCCCCAAAATCTAGTTACTCTTATATTCTTTTCTGAGATATTATTGAAGGGATCATAGAAAGGAACTAATACTCTGATACCAAGAAGGCCGTCCGAGGAAAGAAGCAACGTAAATAAGCGCAGCAACCAATTTACTCATGCCCCTAGTAGAAAAAAATCTATGGATGGGTAAACCTTTAACCATTCACCATTAGGGTAGAGATAGAACTAATGGATAACAAGTGAGTCCACTTAGCCAAGAAACAACAGTGCTTCGAGGGGAGAGAAAAGATAATTCTCCTTGAAATTGAAAAAGGTCAGTCCAGGTCTCCAAAAAAAAAACATTTCAAGGACATTCACTTCAATTAATGCAAGGATGGAATTCTTGCAACCAACATGAAAGCCATAATTATCAACAACACCGACTTCATCTCCTCCTCGTCAATAAATTCCAAAACATGCGAACCCTTCATGCTTTCCAGATAAAAGAATTTGTCTAAAACCATGAAAGTAGCTCCCATTTTAAGTACCGTCATTAAATGCTCGTCTCACCTTCCGGCCTCACATTCTCGACGCAGTGATTGGCAGCATCAAAAAAAGTAGGGCATCCTTCACATGGTTAACCCTCCTTTTTAACAAATTCCTCCCCACAATTAATAGAGTCAAATGCAACTCGAACTTAAATGAATGTGTGCGAGAGAGAGGGAAGGGGGGGAGGGGGGGGGGGTGGGGTGTTCTCTTGCCAAGTTCCAATCCTAACGTTTTCATGAAAAGGTCGACCTGCTGTGGCCAAGGACCAGCCCACATCCAGCCAACCGACAAGAGAACAAACCTGCCAAGCTGCGTGCATGGCAGCACGTGAACGAGAGAGAGAGAGAGAGAAAGAGGGCAGAAAAGGGCGTTGGTTCCGAGGACAAAGACGAAAACCTTTTGAGTTGAAACCTCTATGACCAGGCAGTTCCTTAGACAGCTCACGTGGGTGCAGTTCGCCGCTGCCACATCTTAATGTGTACCCCTTCACCCGCTCCTCTCCAACCAAGGTACACTACCCCCTCTTCCACTAGGGAATCCAACAATAACAACCCTAACCCAGAACTTTTAAATAATAATAATAATAATAATAATAATAATAAGAGAGGAAAACTGGAAAAGAAAAACCCTAATCATCAACAAAATCGATAGCGAGCTAGCTGGAATACACACAAATGTACAGAAATCTATGATGATATGTTAGAATGATGTCCGGATGATGGATGGACGGAGTGATGGATGTTGTGTTGGGAGAGTGAGTTAATGAATGGAATGGATGAGTGGGGAGTCTGGTACCTGGAGAAGAGGGTGCCGCAATCGCAGCGGTACTCACGGGTGCCGCAGGTCTTTGAGTGCGCCTTCCAGTCGGACTGCACGGCGTAGCGCTTGGAGCACTTCTCGCACTTCCATTTCTTCTCGCCATGCTTGCGGCAGAAGTGCTTCTTGATGCCAGTGAGGTCGCCGAGGGCGCGGGACGGGTCGTGGTGCACGCATGTCGGCTCGGGGCACAGGTAAACCCGGCGCCGCACCTCCTTGGTGCTCTTCTGGCGCAGCTTCCACGGCAGGTTGTGGCCGCGGCGGTGAAGCTGCAGGTTCTGCTCCCGCTGGAACCCCTTGTTGCAGACCTCGCAGATGAACCGATTTGTCGCCATCAGTGTCTTGGGAGATAGAGCTATAACTTCCGCATCCGGATCTGCTCACATGCTCTCTTCATCAGTATTTTTGAATGAATAATTGCTTTAACCTACCGATTTTGTATTATTTGGTCATCATATATTTAGTTCGGTGAGTGAAAAGCCAAAAAAAAAAAAAAAAAAAAAAAAAAAGACAAAAAAGGCGAAGATTGGTGTAGAAACTATTAAATTATAACGCAGTCTGTACTTCAATCGACAACTATTAATCCAAATGATTCATGACAGGTTGGCAAAACAAGGAAGAAAGAAATTAATTTGGAATTTAGAAGATATATGGAATATGAAATCAGAATAAATTATTTATTTTTTTGGATTAGTGGAAAGGAGAAAAGAATTGAAGTGGTTAAGTAGGAGATAAGATATGTGGAAGAAAGGCGGCAAAATAAATGGAGAAGAAATAAGCACACAACATGAAATTTTGAGGAATTCCAATACATTTAGTTGACATAAAGATTGAATAAAGGTGAAGAAATTGGAAGAAAGACGAAGAAAAAATTTTCACGTAGTCCTCAAAAGGCCCAAGCCTTTAATTGGCGAAGATGCTATGCAGAAAACAGAAGAACTCCTTTCATCTTACCTGGAAAAAGCCAAATTCACTATCCTGATGAATTAGAATTAGTGTTTCCAAAGGTTACATAACCAAGAATGAATAAGGGAACAAAAAAGGTAAAGATTAGGAAAGAAAGCCCTTGTAATAAATTCGATGAAAGTCGGGTCTAATTTTCCAGGCTAGATTTCTAAGAATCTGGAGATAAATTGAAAGGGATAAAGGATTTAGACATGCAAGTAGAGTATGTGTGAATCAACATGTTCATGTGCGTGGGTGTGTAGATACTTGCTTGGATTTCCTGGGAGATTCCTCTTCTTCTTCACCGGGGCTGTGGTCTGGGGAGCTGCGGTCGAAGAGGTTGGTTTGGAGCCTGACTGCTGCTGCTTCATCTGGTTGTGGTGATCTTCTTCCCTGATTCCAAAGAAGGATGCAATCGATGAAGCCGATGCCATCTCCTATCTGAGGGCAACAGCACTTTCCTTTCCAGATGATGCTCTTCCTCTAGATTCTTCTTCTTCACTTCCTGCTCTATTTTGATTTCGGGTAAGATCACTGACTAGTCCAAATCAAACCAACCAAAATAAAAATTCTCACTACCCAACATGCAACCATGAGCACCCCTTCTTTTGTTCCATCTATCTATGTATCTATCTGCGCACACTTTTTCCCTTCTCTAAATCTACAAGACAAGAAAGGAAACAAAGAAAGAGAAGAAAGGGAGAAGACCCCAAATTGTATTGATCTGAGACACCCACTAGACGACCCCTCCAAAACCCTCCAAACTCTGCCCCTCCTGAAGGCTCTTCCTAGATTAACAAAAGAACAAGGAGAGCTGGAAATCCAAACAAACAGTTGCACTCAAAACTAGTAAAAAGATATAGAAAAATAGAGAGAGAACAAAACAAGGTAAGGGGAAATAAGAAGGATACAAACCAATTTAAAGACTTCTTTCCGATCTTTCTCCTCTATCTTCTACTACTCCTTGCTATAAGAATTGAAGAGATGGAGGTGTAGGGTGGAGGCTAGTGCCTTTTTGGCTTCTTTCATTTCCTTGTCATACTTTTCCTTCTCTCCTTATTCCACACAGTTGCAGTCCCTAATTTTTTTCCTCCTTTTTCTCACGCTTTTGCTCCACAATAAAAATACCGCCATAGTATATATATATATATATATAATGGGGGGGGGGGGGGGAGGTATCACGCAGGCAAACTGTGTCGTTATGCGGCTGAGGATTGGGTCCACCGACCAGCAGGCCATACCCTCTTATCACCTTTTTCACCTCCATTCCCACCCTAGCCGCTTTGCGAGTTTGGAAGGCTGCCAGACACACTAATTACAACGAGGTATAAGGAGATATAATCTGTTAGCAGTTTTCGAGTGCAGTGATATTAAATGGTAGGAGATGCCTCTACCTTTTATGGCCGTCGTCTCATACAAATTAAATTAAAATTAGTCTTTCCCTTCCCTACCAACTGATTATTTTCCTGACTCAACTTAAGTGCGGTTCCGTAGCTATGGTTCATGTGATTCATGACTCAACAAGCCACATATACATCGCCATCTAAATTAAAAAAAACACATATCTTTTAAACATTTCTGAAAAACAATGACTGACTCGTTGGAAAATAGCAAAAGTATATATTACTTTTTTAAATAGTGTGGTGGTGGTATACCTGCAACTTGTTAAGTAGAAAATCGCACGAACCACACATAAGTTTCATCCTATTCTCTTCTCTTAAAAATTTATGTTTTTATTAATTAGTGCTTTATTTTTGTGGGTTAATACTGCAGGGAAGTATTAGTATATAATGGGGTATTAATTGTATACCAAGTAGAAGTTTGGAAAACTACTGGGCAACAAAGCTTTCATCTAACAATACAACTAAACATGTCAAGAATTGAATGGTTTGCTCTAAATTATGTTATCAGTCCTTCCCATTTATTAAATATTACATTAAATACAGTGTTAAAACCAATCTAATTATGCTGCCATGACTACATTTTAATGCTACGAAGTCATTAGTAGTGATTAACTCGTGTGCATTCTTTATGTATTGATAGTCATACAATGCCAAAAAAGAAGTTGTACAATGAATGTGATCCATGATCAATTCTACATTTTTGATGTAAATGTTTAGTCCTACACTAGGCAATATAAGAAAAAGAATAAATTTCTTGATGGATCATGACTTAAATATTTGTGTGCATATGTGCGTTTGCAGGCCTCCATGTATGTATGTTAACTGACCTTATCTCATTGGTGGCCAGGGGCTCTTCATTTTGATATCTTTGTCAAGGTATTGTGAACTTTGAAGCTTCTTGTTCTTCGTATAAGGCCCCTTTCAAGAAGAGATAATTATGCTTTACATCTTTGGATAGCTAGCATGGTGTAGCCACATTGGAACCACCTTTCATGTGATAAATTCATAGGGGTAAGACAATTGTTAGATCCAAAGTTTACACAAATTTTTTGTAGAAAGAATATATATATCATCCCTCATAGTTTTGCTCAAAATGAATGATCACATGTTGTGCCATATTTTCTCTACATATATAGTTTGATCTTCTTTCTTTGAGAATACCATAGTTTCATTTATTTGAATTTTAAAGAAAGTTTCCAATGCATTTAAAAGTCTTCATTTAATAGAAAAGTGTCTAGCATAAATATTTTGAAATAATATTTATAGTTTCTCCAACTTCTTCAGTATAGTTGAATAGCTCAATTCTCTAAGTGTGAGTTAAGAGCTCAATTAGACCAACTTCTTTAAATTTAAAAAATATATCTTGAGGATAATTATCAACATTTTTATTATTTTTTTCTTTTTTTTACTTCCCTCTACATACCTATTACAAATAGAGAGATATATATTGAGAAATGATAAATAGTAGATGATAAAACCTATATAAAGAATTCTTGATTGACAAGGTTCTTCCTAAAATTCTGCTCATTTTTCAACCCACTCAATACCAAATGATCTACACTTTTCTATTGTTTTCTTAAAAATGATACTAGAGGATATTAAGATACTTAACATGCATGTATATTTATAGCTTGCTTCTTTTTTATTCCTTTAGGATAGAGAAGATATTGACAAACTTTGTGTTTAAAATTAATCACAAGATAGTAGCTTTCGATGGAAAACTTTGCATACAAAAAATAAAAGAATTACCTATACCATTTTAGGTTACAATTATAATGTTAAGTTTCCACTTTCGCCATATCTTTATCTTAGTCTATCATTGAAATAAGATTTTAATAACCCAAAGGCTAACTAGAAGGAATTATTTAGATTCCTTGATTTGATATAAATATTCAAAATCTATCTAATACATAATTAATATGAGACTAAATACATATCAGTATGAACTTTCAGACAGTCCCTTCATTTAAATCCTAGCATCCTAACCAGGTTAGAAGTCCATATCCAAATCTAATCAAATTCAATGATAAATATCATGAGCTTATCTATATAACATACTCCAGATAGGTCATGAGTTACTTTTACTTTGATACCATTTATAATAATTCAAGACTTTACTTAAAAAAGCTAATCATAACAATTTTTACTTCTTTGACCTTAAATAAGTATTCAAGATTTACCTAGTATATAATCAATGTAGAATTAAACACATGCCAATATAAGCTTTGACAAAGATGATGATAGGGCTCCTTTGTTTATATATTATAGCTAATTTTTCCTCAAAGTAGCATGATCAATAACATTTTTAAATATAATTGACATGAAAATTTTGAAGAAGTCTAATTGAACCAAGGGACAAGATTGGATCATAGGTGGAAGCAATTAACATGATGCTATCTTGAATGGAACTAAACCTCAACTCTCTATTTTAATTTTCAATTTGCTAAAACTTTATAATGCAATATATTTTGAATTATTCAATCTATTAGTTAACATAGGCTTGTTCCGACAATAACACCCTTTTCTTAGCAATTGGATGTTCTTGACCCAATTTGCTTCTCCATAAATGTAAAACAGGCTATTAGTTCTTTGACAGAATATTAATCTATGCTAATTTTAAGCAAGATTTTCTTGCTTCCTTTAGCAATACATTTGCTTGATGTTTCAATAACCAAAATTGTTAATCAACCTTTTACAAAATGTAAGAAGAAAGCTACCCACATTCTAAGCTTAATGATCATTTCAAATTATGTACATAATTATACTTTGAAATCCCTATCATATCTACCAGCTTACACAAATATTTAGTTAAATAGGAATCTCAGCCATGCAAACTTCCTCTCACATGCAGGGCATGTGTAGAATTTTTGGTAACTTCCATGAAAAATAAAAAAAGTTTTCCACCTTGTCTCCTAAAACAAAAACTGAATTTTTCCATGATCTGCTACTAGAGAAATTTAATAATAATTTCTGTGTTTTAATAATAATAACCAAAAAAAAAAAAAACTCTTCGTCAACAAAAGCTCGGCCCGGTTTCTGACTTTCAGAGGATGTCTTGAGCGGTCTTACTCTTTTATATTATATTCGTGGCAACTTGACGTGCTCCTTTAAAACCTACAGGTGCGACTTGGGGACCTCTACTGCACCAAACGCACCATCTCCACCAAGGGCACCGAACAGCTCCGCAGGTCCAAAAGTACCCGCATCGTTGCTCTGATTTCCAATAAGTTTGCAGTCAACAAAGAGAAATTCCAGCCGTCAAGGAATTCTGTTTGACTGCAAAATGAATTAACCCATTTGAGACGTTATAAAGTAATAAATATTGGGAAGGAAGTATTCCGTGCATAGGCATTTTGGTCATTTGATCGGCAGAAGAAACGACGCTGTGTATAGCCCATGGCTTGGTTAAACTTAAACTTCATCCGTGGAGAAACATAACGCAACCAAAAATTTTATTCAAAGACATTCATTCCCACTTGAGTCTCTAACATCTATGGGGATTAGACCACAAAAAATATATATATATATATATATATATTTCTGTGTGCGTGAAGTTTACATACATTAATAAATCTCTCCTGTAATCTAGCGAGGCATATCTTGGCATCTGAGCTTTTTACTAATATCAACCCCCTACATGAGATTCCTCATTTGTGATGCTTTCATGCGTGTCATGTGCTCAAGTTTTTAGAAGTCACGTGATGAGGGTTTCTCTTAGAGAAATGATGGGTGTCAGTCTTTCCACTCTATGCGGTGTTGTGTCAGCCATCACAAAAAAAATGCCATGACTTGGGGGAATAAAGAGCTGGTCTCTGAAGTATCCTTGATTAAATGGAAAAGATAGACCAATAAAAATGCAGACATAGACATGGTTCTGTGCGTGTTTATGTGCACATATACGAGAGAGAGAGAGAGAGAGAGAGAGAGAGAGGATGCTAATTTCTTGTTACTGCTTTTACTGGTGGAATTACTGCAAAAGATACTCTTACTCCAGTTCGGCCATGCATGAAAGGGACCTCGCTGGAAGGATGCGAATGGTCCCCTCCTTTCCAAAATGTCGGCCTCCTGGGTTCCAATTCCGGAGTTATTCTCGGCCATTCATGGCTAGTAATACGAAGAAAATAGGGCTTTCTGTTCTTTCTGAAGTGATTTAAACGCACCATCCCGCAAAGTTAGGTGGATGTCAGGATTCATGAGGGATTACAAGCGAAAAGTCTTTGTCATATAAGCACTTTCTAGTGACGATCCAACTTACCCTTCCATGCATTCCATAAGGACAGCAAGGCAAGTTGCCCTTGTGGATGCCTTGCTTCGTGACTTCTCTGATTCCCATAGCCAACAAGCTTTCTCTAGGCAAAATCATGCTCATCATTATGTTTTATTTATCTCATTCATAGTGGTGACGTGGCGAAAAGAAGATTCCCAAGGAGAAAAAGGAGCCAAGGCACACCATTGCAAACTTGGTAGGCTTTTTTTTTTTTTTCCCTTTTTTTTCTTTTTTTTCTCCGGAAGCCAACACATCGCGGCCAATAATGTTGTTTGTTGTCGCACGTATCTTCAAGTGATATCCACTTGGTAACCATCTGCCGCACTTTGTGATCCATGTGACTCAGAAAATTCTAACGTGAAAGGGATTTGTGGACAAACTGAAGTACGAATATCACTATTAAGTAGGCTTTTTCCACCAATGGGCTCTGAAGATTTGGAGGCGATCCAAAGATCTAAAGTCAAGGTATGTGCGTGAAATTACTACGTCTTTCTGGCTAGCGGCATTTGAATCCTTAGCGAGGTGATAGAGATTCATGTCTTCCATGGGTGGACATATCCACTTTCTGAAAGTCAAATTTGGAAAAAATGCTCTGAGACTTGTGACAGCTCCCTACTTCCCTTAATAAACTAGAATCAAATCCACATCGCACTTACCCATTAGCTTTTCAGTATGATATTGCTTCTGGCTTTGGACGGGGGACGCTGGCACTTCTTTGTTATTGGTTTAGAATCCAAAGGTTTATGATAGAGGGGACTCTCTTTCATCCACATCTCAAGTGGCCTAGCTAGAAGTACAGAGAAATTATGGAGAGCGCTCACATGTACATTCCAAAGCCAAAAGTTTCGCTCGTTTGCTTTTTCTAGACGATCGCCAAAGCAATAGTAACTGTTCGCTTTTCCTTCAATTATTCTTTCTCCGTGTTTCTCAGGCCATTTTTTTGTCTATAATTAGAGAGATACTTTGAAGAACCATCGCATGCTAGATTGGACCCTTTATACTAGTATACATAAATTACAAAATTCTTTCAACAATTGAAGAAAAATTAATCATTCGGAAAATTTATTTGTGATCTCTGAACCATTCTATAATAATGAAATCTCCATGAACTATTCAGTAGTTCACTTCCCAAAAGTGGACTTTTCATTAATTGCTACTAATATTTGTCCTTACTATGGCTGCCGCTTCTCTGCTCTATTTTTCTGAATTCACTAACTTAACAACAGATGCCTAGAAAAATAAAAGAAATTTTATTTTATTTTTTAAATTATTTTGTAATTTTGAACAAGTGTATACATCTTTCTCTGAACTTTATATTCCTCTATATGGCTGTTATCTATTCACATGACATTTTATTTCATGCATAAAGGAATTTAAACCTGAACTTGCCTGCATTAGTAAATAATTGGGACCCTCATTTTTTTTCTTTTAATATTATAGGCTTATTTACTTAATTTGGAAGATAAAATGAATTTGGGCACTCCTATAAAGTCTGAGGAGTCACGACTAAATTCTTTCACATAAGTGACTAGCCATTCGACAAATAGAAAAGCTTGAAGCCATAATCTATACCAAATATGTTTATATGTTCTTCTCCAAGAAAAAAGAAGTATAAAATTTTAGTTGTATAGAAGGTGCACGTGTACATGAATAAAGAAAAGTTTTTGTCAAATAAAACCTTCCAACTTCTATAACTTCAAAGCTGATAAAACATTTTAGAAGATATCTCAAAGTACAGGCTCATTAACGAAAAGTGACATGGTCCTTTTATGGTCCTTTTCATTAAAGTTGGAGAAAGAATATTCATGCTACATTAGCAATCTCCTGGTAGTTCTATTTCCAAGAAAGGAAGGATACCTACCCGTATTACAGTTATATAACATTGATATTGTTGGAGACGTGCCATCCAAATCTCGATCTTTATTTGCTAAGGAAATGAATATGACCATTAGACTAAACACCTATTCGCCTCTATTGTACTAACCAATTAGATGGTGGATTTACAAAAAGAAGTATATGAGACCATCAAATAGAATCCCATCTATTTCTTCTTTGTTCTTCATTTGTTCTTTGTTTTTATCTGATTAGTAAAATTGGCAAGATCACTAAAAAGGCATTGGATAAGATAAATTAAGACTAAACCATCACCTTTTAAAAGGCCATTAAAATAAAATCATATATCGAACCCTATCTATCATTCTCTATCAACAAGAAAACTAAATACCGCGATTTGGAACTGTTGTGCTCCTAGCCAATATAGCCATCAAATATGGTGGCATAAATATCATGAAATGTCATGTCTACAGTATTTAAACTATTACGTGCGTGTCTATATATTTAGAGTTAGAAGTTCTTTCGGCCACTTTTAATTAATATAGCTTCTCTAAAGATACCTTACATAGTTTTTTATAAGCCAGATTACTCGAATGAAATGTCAATTCTTCCATCATGCATGGGTCCCAGTTGTGAGCTGGATCCAGATTGATTGCATCCTCACATAAAAGAGCATATGCATTCATGCATTTGAAGTGGCCGCACGAGACATGGAGTGTTAAACTCGCGAAACATTGAATAATGTTATTAAACTTGCAAGCGGTTTCTATATGATAAATATAACTATTTAATTTGTTTTTAATAAAGGATTGCTTTCAAGTTGAATCATGATGGACTTTTCTTAATTTCAACTTTCCATATCTTGTGATGTGTAGAACTGCATAACTATCATTGAAATCCATATTTAATTTTGTTAAGATTTCAATAATTCAAAATCAAAAGAATCATTGTTTTGCTTTTGATGAAAAAAAAAATATCCTTGGCACAACTAGTTGAATTTAACAAGTGAGATAAGTTGCAATCTTGTGTTGGTTTTAGTTGATAGGTTATCTCATGTCTTGAACTTTTCCTTACACTATTAACCTTAGGAATGGAGAGCAAAGTTTAAACATGAGAAAGAAAACATCATGCTACCATTGCCAGCTGTATCAGCGACGTAAGCATCCAGATGGACGACATATATCCATTCCCAACATGGCATTGGTTTAGTTTTTGCTTCTTTTATTGTTAGAAGGATATATAGCATGCATAATGTGTGTGACTAGTTAACATTGCCTCTAACACATTATGATGGTCATTCCCAAACCTTTCTAAATAGAAGGGATGGTAAGACTTAAAAAGGAATAAAGGGACAATGGCCAATACCACTTAGAGAGATAATACCATCTGAGTAAGCATTTAGTGGTACAATAAAACTTATCTTATGCTTATCCTTTCACTATTTTGTATTGAACTCATCATGTGCGGTGGATATAAGCATGTGGAATAATATCTATACCATATTAAAAGAGCATTGACGATCCTTTAGGTTGTCGAATTCATTAATAAAATGAATATTGAGAAGTTAACATTTAAAACTATTATGAGAGCTTATGCTAGAAACGTTTAGTCTCACATTGATCATATACTAAAAAGGTCTTAAGTACTTATATAGGACGAAGGAGCTTAAATAATAATTTTTCAGATAGCTTTTCTGGGTGAGATCCTGTGTTATGACAAACGCTATCAAAGTGAACTTAGTTTACAACCCATATAGACTGAGAAACACTGCAGATGGACTCGATGTATTTGTAATTAGATTTGATTAGATTTGGATATATATTTAGATATGAATCTTTATCCTAGTGAGGATGTTAGAGTTTGAATGAAAGAAGTATATGAAAGCTTATACTGGTAAGTGTTTAATCCTACATCAGTTATGTATTGAAAAAATCTTTGGTATTTATACAAGACCAAGGAGCTTAAATAATAACCTTTTGGTTAGCCTTTTTGAGTAAGAACCTGTATTTTGATAAATGGTATCAAAGCTACGTTCTGGAATCTAGTGTTTGGGCCCAAGGTTTAGGATAGGGGTTAACAAAGTCAAGGAGGGTGAGGTCTCTAGGGTCAAGAAACCACAACACAAGGTCATGCCTGTAATAGGCTGTAATAGGATGAAACCTCTTTGTAGGAATGCCAAAACTAAGCCCAATGCTTGGCCTAACAGGAATAAGAGCAATGGAACTTCCAATGGTTGAATAAGTTAGTAGTCAATCTAGTCAAGGATGACCAAACAGTACTTGGAAAGGACCTCAAAGGTCTGTTCAACTTAGAGACCCTCTCAAACAAATAGTGTGATGACGAAAAGTCTTTCCCATGGAAGAAGAAGCAAGGGAGAGGCCCTTGTTCTTGCAACGATTGGTGATCATCTCAACTTAAGAGAGAAATAAAGTGGGGGGGGGGGGGAAGAGAGAGAGAGAGAGAGAGAGAGAGAGAACCACTAGCCTTCCAGTAATCGATCAATCCTCATCTCTAATCTAATCATGGTCAGATGAGGGCTAATTGGCCAAATTATTCATGGTGAAAACCATTGTAAGAAACATGGGAAAGGAAGTGATTGACTTACTAGTGACATCGATGGCAATGGCACATATAAAAGAGGAAAAAATGGTTTTGCTCAACGATTATGATAAAGCCAATCTGACAAAGGCCACCAAACATGAAGAAATCCAAGGATAAGGAGGAAGTCAAGATTTGAAAGCCTAGCACTCTAACATTTTTGGTTTCCATGCTATCATCTTGTGACTAATCGATTTGTGGAGTTTTTAGGTGATGACTCACCCAAAAAGCCTAGCACTCATTTCCTAGTGCTCATAAATTATGGAACAGATTCTTTTGATAACACTCTAGTTGAGCACACATCAGTTATGTACTAGAAAGATTTTAGGTACTTATATAGGATCAAGGTCCTAAATAATAACATTTCAACTAGCTTTTTTGGATGAGATCTTAGGTTGTGACAAATGGTATTAAAGCAAATCTAGCTCATAGCCCATATAGATTAAGAGACACTACAGATGGGCTTGATGTGTTTGTGATTGGATTCGATTGGATTTGAATGTAGATTTGGATATGAACCTTTAGCTTAGTAAGAACGTTAATGCTTGAATAGGAGGAATATATGAGAGCCAATACTGGTGAGTATTTAGTCTCATATCGATTATGTACTGAGAAGATCCTAAGTACTTATATAGGACTAAAGAGCCAACATAATAACTTTTTAGCTAGTTTTTTTTGGGTGAGGTTCCGAATTATGACAATTATAATATATGATAACAACATGGATAGTTTGAGAAATAAAATTATATGAACAAACTTCTAACTAATGAATTTTAAATTTTAATCTTATTATATCTAGTTCTCTATAAATAAAGTTCTCTCAATTGTGTAATGCCACCCCCACCCTGTTTACTTCTTTTAACTTTCCAGCTCCTATCTTATACCCTCTCCATCTCTTATGTTTAAATTTCATATCTCCCCACCCTTGGACTCTCTCATTTGCACGTCCAAATCCCTCTTTCAATCATCCAAATCTCTCTCTTCTTTTTTTTTTTTTTATTAATCTCTCTCACCTTTCATGTCTTGACTTTGTTATGGATGGATTTTTATAATTTCTTTTTTATATATTATTTTTTTTTGTTTCACTAGTTATAGTTGTTCAATTTTATGTTTGAATTTTTTTTAGTACTTGTATATACTTCTACATAGTATTTACTTAATTTATATTTATATTTTTAATACTTTATAGTTTAACCTTCTTTATGAAACTCCTTTTTATTTTTAAATATAGTTTTAACTATATTTAACTTTTTATAAGTCAATGTGTATTGGACAATTAAAAATATGTTTTGAGTTTACTGGTTATATTTAATATTTAATTTTATTTTTTATGAAATATTTTAATTTTATTTTTATTTATATACATTTATTGCATTCTATTTTATTATTATAATATACTTTTTATTTTGTTTCATTTATTAAATATTTTATTTTTATTTGATATTTGATCATTTATTTAAAATCATGATATTTATTTGTTATTATCTTAGCTAATATTTTTATTATACTAAATGCACAGTGCTAAAGGCATTTTCTTTTTTTTTCCCTTTTTCCTTCTTTCTTGGGTAAAAAGGATATTTGGTTGGGCATAAGATAAATGGTGTGTGGCGGTGGGGGGAAATACTTTTATGGTATACGACCAACCAACTTCCTCAAAGTTTTTTATAAAGAAATGAGGCCTTTAGACTGGCTCCATTGTATATTAATTGACTAGTATTATTGGAATCTCTCCTAGATCTAAGTTTTTCAAATATGATAATAATATGTTACCGGCAGGTTTTGAATTGTTACATGCAATGCGTTCATGTGTGCGGCCAGTGCACGACTACGCATTGTTGAGGAATGGGCAGAAAGTCAACGCTTCAAAGCAGCAAGCCAGACCTCTTTAAGTGTTTTCCACGTAACTGCTATCTCGTTCATTTTTGTTAAGGGCCGCCTCTTCAATAAGTTCATCAAAAGAATTATGGTACTAATCCTATAATGACACTTAGTAGAATTAGATATTAATAGAAAAAGAGAAAACCCTGTAAGAGTAGGACTCACCTTTGCGAGCACCAATCTATCATTATTTGATCAAAACTCTACTTATTTCACATAAATCCACTCTAAAAATAGAATCAATCAATTTATTGAAAAAATATTTCTTCATACTTGCCGCTTCAGTCAAGATCAAAATTATCGAAAGCCATTGGATATAAAAGTCCAATTTAAAAATTAATTTCTATAAACGTCTATAAAAATAGTCCTAATCTCCACAACTAAACAAGTTTTCTCGCTCCTTGTAAAGGTTCTAGATAGGTCATCTAAGAGCCCTAGGACCTCTTCCTGTCTACTTTTGGCTGACTTGAGCATTGGAGGACTTTCTTCAGAGTAAAACTCAAGACCACTTACGCTCTGTCTTCTTTTCTTGCATAGGAAAGAGAATACATCGGCTAGGAGGTGCTCTACCATGCATGTGAAGAGACATCTTATCTGTTGGTATATGAAGATACAATATACCCATTATTTTAAATGAAATTTACATATATCTTTGATTTATCTCCATCTTCTAAATATTTTATATATTTTTAATTTATTTTAGAATGTTACCTAGCGAAAGAAATACTTTGCATAATTATAATTCTTTCATTTTTGGAAGGATATCATCTAATTAAGAAATTTTAACATATAAATACATATCATACTCTCTTCTTACCTCAAATTAATGAAGAGTAATTTTAAAAAACTCACATCTTTATGGCATCAAAGCTTGGTGATGTAAGATAACCACCACTATTGATTAATGGTTTCATCATACTATCTATATCCTTTGACTTTGTATTTAGAACATTTAATATCCTCATGTTATCCAAAATAATTACTTTTTATGATACATTTTAAAATTGTAGATTTTTAACTCAAGAATGACTAATTAATTTGATGGAAATAAAAAAAATTAATTGAAACTTCAATTTTTAATTGGCTCTTTTTAGTTTTATCTTTTTATTAATTTTATATGAAATTATCAATTAGTATATTTTAACTATAGCTATATGTTGGACTTGAATTGCAAATCCAACTTAACTCAACTCAATTTCAATCTAAACTTGAATCTTTTGGATTATATTTGGATCATATTTGATCCTAAACAAATCTAAGCCAACTCAAATCATTTGTTGGGTCTAAAATTCTTTCTATAGACTTGACCATAATTGATTTGGTCCGATAATAGGGTCTAGGTTCAAAATCTTGATTTGAATATGCAATCAAGCTACGTTAGGGGTTAGGCATGCCTTGGTTTGATCCAATCCACTTGTAATCCTATCTTCATGCAAGGCCCTTATATTCAATTACCTTCACCATTCATTTCCTTCAAAACTACTTGGAATGGTGGCATCTTAAACTTGTTTAGTACTTGTGAGCCTAGTTTTCTAGAAATTAAAAAATCATTAATATGGGGGCTATAATATAAATAAAATTAGGTTTATGCTAACATTGATCCTCACAATTAGCCTGAAACTATTAAAATTTGATGTATTATGATCAGGTAAAGTCTCTCCTAAAAAAATTATGGCATTGTGATTTATGGGGTTTATCGAATTTTGCTTCCTATATCACGTAGCAATTAAATGCCTAATAAGAGATAAGCTCAATCAATATTTTCAAAAAGGAAATCTTGGACCCAAAAAAAGGGTTTAGATATCCTTTCCATTACAATGATCAACCAAACACACATGGATGGAAAGGACAACCATGGCAACAGAGATGCTCAGGCATCAACAGCTAGTGACTTTGAAGTTTTGGTGAGAGGGTGGGTTATAAAGTTTCTGACTAGAACTATACCTTTTCCCTTAGAGACAAGAAGACTGGTACCAAATTAATCAATAGGCTCTTATAATGCTCCAAACCTGCTACCTAGTTTGGGCTCGTAATAGGACTACATACCCTTAAGGTGTAACACTAAGGATATACAAGGCCTAATAAAACAAGACATCTAACGGAATATATATTTTATTAACTAAATAATTCGTCACAGATCTCAAGTTGTGCATCAAACTTATTTAGTCTATTCTCACCTTTACCATCTCACTTCCACAATTAATGCTCAATAGTGACATCCTAAGACTCTGTAGAAAAATATGGTAAATAAGAGGTAAGCTTATAACTGAATAAGAATCCTTACACATACAGATATAGATATGCAATAACTAACTAACTAATAATCAAGTAATACATACATTAAAATAACTTTAATATCATACTGCAAATACAAAATCATATATCAATCATGAAAAAGATTTTAAAGATAACTTCATCTTTATTATTTCAGTAATAACTTCAGCTTTATTATTTCAGTATTAGACTAATTAACTAGGGTTATGCTTCGACCCTTAACTAGCAACCGCATGAGAAGCCCAACACTTGCTTGTCATATTTTAGTCCATAACTAGTCATCACCAATGTCACATATTGGCTATAACCAACTGATGCACACTAATGTCATGTCCTAGCTATCACCAACTAGTGCGACATTTTATAAGCCCGAGATCAGCTATCACCACACTAATGTCCTTGTGGTCAGTCCATATGCTCATCTTCAAATCAATTTCATTAATCGTTGAATGCTTTCAATGTTCAAAATATATTTCAAATCCTCATCACCAACAAAACTAAAACCATGCTACTATAATTTAAAATATCTCATATCCATGCATAACCATAATTATGCTATCAAAATGTAAAATATCTCATATCCATGCATAACCATAATTATGCTATCAAAGTTTAAAATATCTCAAATTCATACATAACCAAAATCATGCTAATTGGATGATAATATAAAAAAATGATGCATGCTCGCATATCACATAAAAGTATAGAAAAAATTATTGCCTTAATTTGCCAATTAAACAACCCGATATGCTCACTAACCCCATAAACACCAAATATAATCAATATGCTTGATATTAATATTTAATATAATTAAGGAACTGGTCACCCTTGAAAGATAGTTTTAGACCTAATCCTCCATCATTTTAATTGACTCTATCTCTAACCCTAATTCCCAATAATCAACAATTCTAATATGAACAAAGTGTAGTGTTTATCTTGGCATTAAATTCTATGCATGAGACCTTCTTGCTCATCCAAAGATAGATGATCTCCTACAAAATTTAAACCAACATTATTATTGATATTACTTACTATTTATTTATTTTAATTATTTAAATGGAAGAAAGGTGGATTAAAAGGGCATCAAACTACAACCCAAACAGATTCAAAAGCATTTATCATTATTATTACTATTATTTTAATTAATAAATTATTAGTAGTTAATTAATAAAATAATTAATAAATAAGTAATTAATTACTTGTTTTATTTGCTAAAAGCACTCAATGCCCTATTTTTTCCTTAATGAACAAGGGCTTGGTAGGAATTCTAAATAGAGCCGGATCGTTGCTAATCAATAGTGCTCTTTGGCAACCCCGATTGAGAGCACTATCCAACAAACACTAGTAGCAATCAATGTATTTGGCTGACTAAGATTGGGTCAGGCCCCAAGAGATGCCGATCAATGATGGCTAAAGCATAACATCAATCAAAGGAAAACGAAGCATAGCATGCATGACAGTGCTCAGTGGCCAGCCAAAGAGTCTGGTTAAGGGTGGTTGAGGATTTTCTTCAGCCAAAATAGGGTGGGATATTGAGCGTACCTATGCCGTGAGAGCTGGAGGAGGAAGGAGGATGGATAACAATAGTCTGGGGTTGTCACAGGTGCTGTGAGCTAGATGTGGTTGATCGATGGTGGTGGTGATAGAAAATCAGCCATAATAGAGCTCAATATAAGGGAAACAAGGCATGATACGCTACAATAGCGATGAAGCTAGGAGGAAGAGGCTTTGGGGAAGGAGAAGAACAGGAAGAAGGGAGAGGGGATCTAGTTGAAGGCCTAAGGAGGGTCCCTGTTTATGGTAGGAGGAAGGCAGCCCTCAATAGATTTTGTTGAGCTTCTGCCTCCTCAATAGCCTACTAACTCAACAAACTCTGTTATAGGTGGCAATAAGAAGGGTGGTGATGGTGGTTTCAGCAATTTGGACCGTTTGAATAGAGTGAGGGATTCCATTTGTTTGAGACTCACATTCCACCCCCCCCCCTCGAAAAAATAATCATCCTTGAAATTGATATACTTGGGCTATCAAATAGTTTGATTTAACTTTCATCTCATCTTCAAGCTCCTGAGTTAATTCTCTATGTATGATTACTCCATTAGACCTTGACATAACGAATGATGCAGTGTATTAAGATTTGCTTCGTTCAGTCCACAATATGAATATGGTACTCTTCGTAGGTTAGGTTGTTGTGAAGCTTTATGGGCTCAAACTCTATTATGTGGCTAGAGTTTGGCACATACCTCCTAAGCATCAATACATGGAACACATTATGCACTTTAGAAAGAGCCTACGGTAATGCTAGATTATATGCAACTTCGTCCACTCTATCTAGAATTTTGAATGGACCTACATACCTCAGGTTCAGCTTCCTATGAATCACAAACCTCATTATTCCCTTGGTACAAGACACCTTCAGGAAAATATGATCTCCTACTTAAAATTCTAATTCTCTCCTTTCATTATTAGCATAGCTCTTCTATCTGCTTTGAGCTATCTTTAGTCGATCCCTAATAAGGTCACCTTTTCCACCATTTGTTATACTATCTCTGGTCCAATCAATTGTCGTTCGTCCACATCATCCCAAAAAATGGGTGACCTACACTTTCTAGCACATATAGAGTGCTTGAAAATGAGTTATCTGAATGCTAGCCTGATAGCTATTATTGTATACAAACTTTACTAGAGGTTAATGACAATCCCAAGCACCGCTAAAGTCTAAAACATAATCTCTCAATATATCTTGCAATATCTAAATAGTTCTCTCAAACTGTTCATCTATCTGATGATGATAGGCTATGCTAAAATTCAGCGCAGTTCCCATATCTTTATATAGGCTACTCTAGAACTAGGATACAAGCATCATATCTCTATCAAAGAAAATAGAGATTGAAACTCTAGTTAGCCTCACAATCTAATCAATATATAATTTTGTCATCTTGTCTAGAGGTAGACCGAGTTTTAATGGCAAGAAATATGTTGATTTGTTTAGTCGATCAAAAATTATCCATGCACCATCATTTTCTTTAGGAGTTCTAGGTAGGCCTATCACAAAATACATTGTAATATGCTTCCACTCTGATTGAGGAATGAGAAGAAATTGCAAAGGTTCTACTAGTCTCCAATATTTTGCTTTCACTTGCTAGCATACCATATACTCAGCAATATATGTATTTTAGCGCTTCTAAGATACACAATGTATGAGGAACTATGAGCTTCCCCCAATATCTCTTTCTTTAGTTCTAGTTTATTAGGCATAAATAGCCTAATACCAAATTTCAAAGAACTATCTTTATGGATTTTGAACTTTAATTGATCACCACAGGCTACTAGTTCTTTGAGTTTTTGCAACTCCAAATCTTTTTTCTGTAATGTCTTAATTCTTTCAATCAAAGTAGGGTTCACTAATAGAGCGATGAATTGAGCTTTGAGATCATGTGGTTGTACTTTAGGATCTCACCCAAAAGGACTAATTAGGAAGATATTATTTGAGCTTCTTGATCCAATATAAGTACCTAGGATCTATTCATGTATGATTAATGTGGGATTAAATACTCACCAGTATGAACTTTCACATACTCTTCTGTTCAAGCTCGGTGTCTTTGCCAGACTAAAGGTATATATCTAAATTTACATCCAATCATAAACACAGAGAACCTATCTATAGCATTCCTTAGTTCACATAAGCTATGAGCTAAGTTTACTCTAATATCATTTATCACAACCCATGTTTTTATTCAAAAAACTAATCAGAAAGATATTATTTGAGCTCTTTGATCTTATAAGTACCCAAGATTTTTATAGAACATAACATATATGAAACTAAACACTCGCCAGCATTAACTCTTACAACTCTTATCCTTTTTACTATAAGCACAAAAATCATTCTATCATACGAGAGGCTTGTTGTTGTTAGTAGCATCTTGATCATCGTATATGAAAGAAAACTTTCTTAAAACTATGCATACAAAAGTAATTCTCTCTTAATTTTTGGTGCTCTCCTCCCTCCTAACCAAATTAAGGGCAAGTTTGTATTGGCATGATTTAGTTTGTTATGTAACAGAACTTTTAGTTTTGTTAGGGGATTTCTCTCTCTCTATCACACACACACATATTTAGAGAGACATACATACATATATACATTCATACATATATACATTCATACATATGTATGCATGCATGCATGTATGTATATATATACATACACACGCACGTGCACGCACATATATATATATATCTATATATATATAGACATGCATACATATAGATAGACAAACAGATATGCATACGTGTGTTTATAATATATATATGTATGTGTACATAGACATGTGTGTGTGTGTCTATATATATATATATATATGTTTAGAGAGAGAGAGAATGGATACAATATTACGATGAAATGATTGGGTGCTGGCAGCTGAAACAGCGAGTGATAGCGAGCACGGGATTGAGGTTGCCTTCTTTGAGCGGTCCAGCTCCGCCTTTCGTGTGACCTTGTCTTTGAGAATTTCTTTAAAAATAGAGAGGACCGAGCAAAGGGGAGGACGGGCAATGCCTCTGAGGATAGGAAATGCTAGACTGCTCCTACATAACATAAACACAATTTTTCAGTGACCTGAGGAAAGAGATTGATGCTCGTAATTCTTTTATAAAGAAATTTCTTTTCTGCTATGAGTGGGAAGAGAGAGGCCACATCTAAATTCATACGCTATTCAAAAAGTACGGGCCTTCCAAACGTGAATCAAATCACGAGGACTTGTGCATAGTTCATGAGCCCGGCGGATGCAAATTTTTTTATGCCATCACTGTTGCAGATGGAAGCTCGTATAATCCAATTCTTATCTTTTAGGTGGACTGCTTTTGCTTTTATGGGCCACGCACGATAAGCGCCATGATGCCCTCCAACTGTTTGCATACATATCTTCAATTCTTCATCTACTTAAATTTGACAAAGTTACGATAATCATGTTATCGGCTTTTAACACATCATTGCTACAATCCCACAAGAGCATATCCTAAACTTTGTTGTATTTTTCTTTTATTATTATTATTATTATTATTATTATTATTATTATTATTAACTATGCAATTATTTCTGTCTTTCATTCGTCTTCGATTATATTGCAAACGGCCTTGGCTTTAATAAAACTCCTACATGGCATATTTTTAAGAGACTGGATGCTTTACTTTCCACGTGCTTCAACTAAATCAAGGCCTAGAAAAAATCCACCCGATATTATTAAAATGAATCAAAACTGCCATCCCTTTCTAGTCGTCCATTGACCTCTTCTTTCTATATTGGTTATACTTTTTTTTTTTTTTGGAAGAATCACGGGATCCTCTGGAATCAGAATTAAAATCATATTTCAAGCATTTGTTTGGAAAGAATTGGGATTCAATTCTAGTTCCACTTGAAATCCAAATCCTAGGAGATTTGGAATCAAGACTTCCATCTAAGATTGCAAATCCATTTTGACTAACCATAATCCAACGAATCCTACACATATGATAGTATATTTAATATTATAATACATAATATTATAATAATATTATATATTACATTATAATATATTATATTATCTTATATTATATCTTATTATAATATTACATATAGTAGTGAAACTAAGGGATTAGCTTAGCTGTTCTACAAAAAAGAAAAGATTATAAATAGATATTATATTAAATATAATATTATATATTCATTATATATAATAATATAAATAGTAAAATAATAATATATTATTATATATATATATTATATAATACTATATTATAATATATAACTTCATATATATTTTAATATATATTATTAGTAGGATTCAAAAATCATATTTTGATTTTAATTTTTATATGAATCAAACAGATAAGATAATAAGCAATCTGATTATAATTTCAGTAGAATGCAATTCTAACTTCAATTCCGATACCAAACCAAGCAAGTTCTAAATATTAACATTGTAGCAACTCTAGAGATGAGAAATCTATTGGCACCCTTCAAGTTGCAAAAAAAGTAACCAATCCTAGTCCAGTCTAACACTAATCTGATAATAATTTTGTGATAATAACAAATCCCTGGTCCAGTCTAACACTAATTTTATGAGACTCAGCCCTTTTGACTAGCTTACTTTCATTAAAATAAAATTTAACTGGATTGAATTAAAAAAATATATAAAAAATAATATAATTAAAATTTTGATTGAATCTATATTCATGACATTCAGTACTGAGTTAACTTTCTAACGCATCTTGAATCACTTAAATCGAAAATCAATTGAGAAAGTTAGAAGCAATTTAATGAACATATAATATTATTGATGATCTTCAGAAAAATTATGAAATTATCATTGATTGAGATAAGAACGATTTTTGGTGTTGTTATTCGAAGTTTTTCAAAATTATATTGCATGACTTAAAAGTTAGTTTTGAATCAAGAATCTATTGTTAAATATTTAATAAATATTTATCTCTTTTATTTTGTTAAAAAATCATTGTCCTTCAAGAATTGGGGAGTTTATTGGTTTTAAGAGAATGGTATGAAACCTATTTGCTTTAGGAATCGAGAATCTATTTTAAACATTTAATAGATATTTATATATTTGATTTTTTTTAAAGGAATCAATATCCTACTAAAATTGAGAAGTTTATTTGAGATTGGTATCTTATAAAAAAGCAAAAAACCTATTTACTTTAAGAGTAAAAAATCTATGATATTTATCTCTTTAGTTTTCTTAATGAATCAATAGCCTACTAAAACTATAAAGTATATTTAAGATTAGTGTTTTATAAAGAATAGAAAATCTATTTGCTCTAAAAAATGTTGTAGCATACCAAGTGATTAGGGAAAATTCTATTGTTTATGCTTCAAAACAAGACTGTCAAACCAAAAAAAAGAAAAAGAAGAATATTGACCAAGTATATCTTCCAAACCAGAAGGAGAAGTGAAGAAGTTGGAGATAAAGTCGATATAAAAGTCAGGATCTACCCATTATATAATTTTAACTTACTCATAATTATTTTCACTAGTCATATCTATTTTTAAAAATTTTTAATTTCTTTTAATTAGAAGAGGAATCCGACCCAAATTGTATAAGGATAGACTTTACTAGTATAGATATAGGTTTTGTAAATCAATTTTAGTATTCATTAATTAAAGAATAGGAAAGCTAAGCCATATTTTCAATGATTTACCTATTTTCTAAATTTTATTTGGAGAGATTCAAATTGAGTGGGTTGAAGGAATTTTCTTGTTTCTCTTTGGTCTAACCATTAAGTCTTTCAAAGATCTTCCCAAAACTAATTTTAAGCAATAACCTCTACTCTCCCAATTTTTTACACAAATAGATGATATCATAAATATAAAAGCTATCCAAGGTTACTTTGCCTTTGATAAAGGCTAATTAGGATGTGTTAACTAGAGAAAAGAGATGAGGGGCTAGCCTAAGAGTAATATCATTGAAATTATCTTTCTTATGTTGTAGATAAGACTTACAGGTTTTGTAAGAAAACAACTAGTTGTGACTTGAGTCATTAGATGTCCACATTGGGTGAATTACTAAGTGGGAGTTGGAATCTGATCTCCTCCCAAACTCTTCTATACTTATCTTTATCTCATAGCATTAATGAATAATTGAATTAGGTTCTTTACTCTTTAAAACAATACTCTCACATTTTTTTTATGAATACTATTTTAGTTTCTTAGGTTTTGGAGTGAGAATCTTGTAGAGGACTCTTGTAGCCCTTCCATCTTGTTCAAGGTGTGCATAAAGGCATCTGACATTAGTTACAGATCAAAAGAGGCTTGCAAAACAATCTTCATCTAGACTATAGGTACACCAGCTATCCACCAAGTATTGATTGTAACCCCATCTTTGAAGTTTGTAGTTAAAAGTAGAGGTAGGGGCTTGCTTCTTCGATACGAAAGTTATATAGGTAAAATTCAATCTCACAAAATCAATGTTTTCCTCATTGAGCTAGTTGACTAGATCCATAAAATCTCCTTTAATGATGCTTTAGTAATTTTGGAAAAAACTGTGTTCAACCATCAAGACATAGACTCTTAC
Organism: Metroxylon sagu; assembly: GCA_017589505.3. Taxonomy (NCBI): domain Eukaryota; kingdom Viridiplantae; phylum Streptophyta; class Magnoliopsida; order Arecales; family Arecaceae; genus Metroxylon; species Metroxylon sagu. Next base: position 88,261 of record JACVBY030000634.1, on the reverse strand, counting down.
TCCCACTAAAAGAGAAAATTGCTTCTTAGACATGATCCCTCAAGAATATATTAGCTAAAGAATGCAAATAATGATTAGACTTAGGCTTAAGGGATTGCCAGTTAGACTTAAGTGTCTAAGATATGTGGTCAAAGAATAATCGGCTAAACAATGAAGAAAAGAGAAAGGCAATCTCCCCTTGATCCTTCAGCTAGGAATTATTCCAAAGACAAGAAGAAAGAAGATCATGCATTTTATGAGAGTTTGCAACTTTATGAAAGAACTTTGTATTCAGTTCCCCCTCTTAAAGCCATTTTAACTTTTCTGTTTGCTTCTAGTAAATTTCTTCTTGGTTATCGATCTCATACAAGTAATAAGTTGGAACTTCTATAAAAGTTGCAAGATGTCCAAACTTTGCATGCATAACTTTTCATTATATGTGTGTTAGGCTCAACTGGTTCCACAAGTCTTCACTTCATGTGTCATCTAGCAATCATCTGTGCCACAATTATTATAGTTCTAGCACACAAACTATCTCATAGAGATTTAGCGCATGGGCTTCCTTAATATGAAGATAAAGAGTACTATTGTCATGCCTCTACCCTAGCACCTAGTTGGATATGCGACATGCCTGCATATGCTCTAAAGTGCAGCTCTAGAGAATATGTAAGGCCTATTTTATCAATTTTTAGAATAACTTACAATGTTCTTATTAATTAAGAAATCAAAGAATTTCAATAAAATAACAATAAAATCATTCAATTAAAACTTCATTATTCATCTAATATCATAATAAACTAACTATTTCCCTTCTTACTTGAATCCCTACTACATTTTGGCCCTATATATTTTATGGCTCTGAAAAGATAAGTAAGAGATGATATGAGCTAACACCTGTAAATAATCTTTACTTCTAGTTGGATTAAGCACATCAAGTATATGAAATCATATTTATATATAATATGTGTATTGATTATAAAATAAAGTAACTTATCGGTTATAGAATAAAAGTTCATAAAATTAAATAACCAAGTATAATTTCATTTTCAAATTTTTTATACATTGATTTACAAGCCTTATATTGTCTTTCTTTTTCTTTTTCCTAATCCTTTCTTATAGAATCTTTGGTGACTAAGGCCATAATCAACCTTATGAAAAGACTTAAAAGAGACTAGCTCCTAAATACAAAACAAATCCATGAACAAATAAGTGTTAGTAGTGATCAGTCTTGACTGACTAGGATCGAAAGGAAACTAGCATAGATTGACACGAATTAAACATACTGATGACCATATGCTAGTAATCAGCCCTTATTGGCTAGGTTTGAAAGAGATTAGTTTTTAAACACAAAACATGTCAACAAGTAGCATGTACCAATGCTTAGCTTAGACTAGCTATGTTCAAAGAAAACTAGCTCTAAATTACATGTGGCTAATGGTTAACCCAAATGGCTAGGTTTAAATCATGTTCAAATCAAAAAGCAAGAATAACACTTGTTTCTGGCTAATTTATGTATACAATCATCCAAAAATCTATGAATTTTACACATAAAATATATACTCATGTTCATTCAAATAAATACAATTTTTTGATGCATTGTAATTCAATATCATGCTCTAAGGAAATATATCATCCTCGATCTATAATTTTAAAATAATGTTGCATCTATGTAAAGGCATGCACATATATAAATTTTGACTTTAAATACACATGGAATGTGCACAATAACTAAAACTAAGAAACATGACTTTCTAAATAGAGTATATGTATGCAATTATAAAATACTAGATGTATAAGCATTTAAAGTCTTTCAGATATAACTTCTTGCACTCACAGACGCGTAACTAATCTTTTAATTTTGATACTCTGATGAGGTTGAAGGCCTTGATCATAGGAGTGAGCTTCATCAACTTTCAAACCTAAGGAAAAGAAAGAAAAATAACTTTAATAACTGTAATCATATTTATCCAAATCCATCAATCAAAACTACTTTCAACATAGGATAGGTTCTGATTATACCCTGGGCGGATTTCAGCATAGCAAGTGGTTACTATTTGGGGTCTAGGTTCCACAACTAGTATTCTGAGGAATAGTGGAAAGGAATTCCTTAACCAAAGCCAACTTATGGTCCACCTTAAGAGAGAAAAGGAAGAAAGGGAAAGAAAATTTCTTTTCTTAGAGAGAGAAAAGACAAAAAATAGGAGAGAGAAAAAGGGAGTTTTTAACCTCTTTAGGAAATGCTCATAGCTTCCCTCCTTGCACTAGTGAGCTTCAACAAAATCATGGTCTCACACCATGACAAATCAAGGAATCGCTATAAGCCATGAACTGAAGAACTTTAAGAGCTTTAATAATAAAATTTTTACATCAAAAGATTTCAAATAGAACTTATTTAAAGAGAGTTCTTTAAGGCCAATAGGTTTCTTACCATTTGATATTAATTTTCTAAAGTCAATAGAAATCCAAAATCATTGTAAACTGGGAAAAAAGAAAAGATATCTTAGTAACGAAAACCATAGGAGGCTATATTGGCGAGATCCAACAATGAATAGCTGCCCAAAAGAAAAATCGCCTAAAGAAAGCTAAAGCATTAAATACCAAAAATATATATATATAAATACATTCCTAACTCCCACTACAATTCTAAATCATTTAATATAAGTTTTTGCAAGAAAAAAAAAAAGATAAAAATATCAAAAAAATCATTCTCAAATTTTGTTATGACATGACATATTCGTAATTTTTTGAATTTATTAGCATTGATATATGTTCATTAAATTACTTGTAACTTTCTCGTCTGATCTCTAATTTAGGTGATTCAAGATGCATTACAAGGCTAACTTACTACAAATATCATGAAAATAGATTTATATAAAAATTTTAACTATATTGATTTGAATGAAACTTCTTTTTTAACTAATGTGCACTAGGTTAGATATATTATAACTATAATGGGCGTCCATTAAACTAGACCATGGAAAGCTGCAACATGCAAAATCATGATTCAACTAACACTGTTATTGCTATATATGATTATGGACTTCACCATTTGCCAAATAAAAGATTTCTTTTTATAATAATGCTAGAGTCATTTGTTCAAATCACAAGAAAAATCCTTCTTGCCATGTGGCATAAGGAGAATTGAATGTCACCAAAATTGGTGCAATGCTTGAGAAATTTGGTCCAATAATGAGTTTCTATGTGAGCATTAAACATTTAGTGTGCCCATAGCATTTTTCCTTTTTTCTAATACCATTTTATAATAACCATAGCTGCAACATATATTAATCTATGAGTGCAGAATAATAGCATTACAAATTTCTCATCTTTTCATAGTAGTTTTTTCTTTGTAAATGAGTAATTTTGGATATAGAATATTAATAAAATATTAGTCAATGTCATAATTTTGAAACTATAAGACATTAGGCAACTGTTATTGATGGTCATCGTGACTGCATAACAACCTTGATTGCAAATCAATTCGAGCACATGGAATGAAGTAACCATTAATTATATAAAATTTGCCACCGTATTGAAGTTTTATCTATGACGTATTCTTAAGGATGTTCAAGAAATTGTATCAAATTTGTTAGCTATAGAATTAAGCTTTGGCTTTTGTTATTTTCTTTTTGTGGAAATTCATCCAAGTGTGGATGTTAATATGAACTAAGTCAAGTGGTTGATACCCTCCTTTTAATTAGAAAGGATTAGATTTGACTTGAATGATAGCAACTCTAATAGGTGGACCTTGGTACAATGATAAGTTTGATGGGTGCAAAACATGAAAAATTGCTTCTTTGCATGTAGGAGTAAGGCCGTGTACATTTGACCTTCACCAATAATATTTATAGAAATAATGTAAGAAATATTCATATAAGATAACTTGTGGAAGCAACTTTGCAAGTATTGAAATACAAAACCTTTTTCAAGTGTAAGAAAGATGCAAGCACCATGTTTTATAGTCATATTTTCTAATTGAATTGCTAATAAGCTTAACAGTGCAGGAAACATCTTAGAGTTCCTATATATTTGGAACAGCATGCAAATCTTGATAATTTAGTTGAGCTTAGTTTCAAATTGGTAGTTCAGATAGATAATGCACAGTATTCAACGTTATGAAATTCTTGCTTTCCTTTCAAATTTTCCACCAAAGAGCAGAAAGCAATTCAAGGAAATCCATATTTGAAGGAGAAACACCCCCTATCTAGATAGTTATAATTCAATCGGAGTTCTGCTGTCATTGAGAAATTCTTGCCTAATGTTGAATTTTTTATTTTTAACTTTTTCTAGATCTTGTTTGATCACACTATTTCTTAGCAGTAATTATTTCTTTTCTTTTTCTAAAATTTCATACTCTTGATAAAATATTTGATGGGCTGGACCTTTTTTTTTTTTCTAAAATAAATATACTGACATTCTTAAAATCTCCACTATGGTACTGTCTACATACTTGTAATTAGGTTTTCGTAAAGGTGGGACTGCTAGATTTGTAATCATGAAACTAGTATTTGTTTGATTTGTGAGGACTGCAATTATAGCAACTCACCCGATTTATATTATTTCTTTAAAATGGAAGTTGTAACTGTGCCAATAATATCCAAGCAACACGACGCATAGTAGCCATAAGAGTGCCTTGCTTGTAGTAATCCGTATTGCTTTTGATTCATGCTGCAACTGAGAACCAAATAAAACTATATATATATATATAGAGAGAGAGAGAGAGAGAGGGACACGAAGGGTGAGAGCGACCTTCTTTACGGCATTGTAACGCATGTCCATAGGAAATTTTTGTGGTGTAGTCGCATGGTAAGCTGTAAATAAGCATGACGTCGGAATGCGCGTGGGGAGGGAAAGAGCGCGGGACGTCTTGCTGAGAATGCAGGATGGGACAGGGTACGGGAATTTGTCGTTTAGGGGGCGGAGTCTCGCGGCTTCACGGATTCCCTGTGCCCCACGGCGCCGACGTGGTGTGGACCCGCCCGCTCTGGAGAGAAGCACAGACCACGGGTCCCACAGGAGTCTGACCGGGCGCCAGGGTCAAGATTCCTGCCGGCTCCGCCAAGCAAGCAGGCGCCACAAGATACAAACCCGTCCTTGTAGTAATTAAAAAAAAAAAAAAAAAAAAAAACCCGAAGAGTAAATAGCCGGCAGAATAAAATTTCTAGGGACGTGCGTTCGTCTCATTTTGCCGATTCTTTTGTCATCACCACGATAGGGTTTGGACGCATCTCTCACGCACCAAATTCCCCGCAACCTTCTCAATATTTTTAATCCAAGAATGTTGCAGGGACTGGTAGAGTAACACATCTACCAAATCCAACTGTAAAATTTTTAATCAAAGGGCTTTATTCTATAGTTTATCGTGTTGCTGACTATTGGATTACTTTTATATATTCCAGTAAAAAAGATAAACGGACGCCGGTTGTTGAGAATGTAACAGTTGCATTTTTCGTTTGCTGTGAATAATATAATAGGCTTGTAATAGTTTAATAAAGAACCGATGCTTACCCAACTGGTTTAAAGGGACCGGAACCTGGTCTCTTTCTTTGGAACGCTTAGGTTGTGTTTCATTTTTGGGAATATTTTATATTTTTCATTTTTATTTTTTAAAATAATTTTTATTTTCTGTTTTCTAATCTTTAGAGAATGCATTTGATAAATAAAAATAAAATTTATTTTTTATTTATTTTTTTATTATAAATAACAAATAATATATATTATTATACTATTATATTATATAATAATATAGACTAGAATATAAAATATACTATATAATATATATTATTATAATGTATTATATTACATATTTATTATATATAATAATTATAGATAATAATATAATACTAATTATATATTATTATCATATCATTATTATTAATATTATACTATTATAATAAATAACAATATAATTATTAATAATAATATATTATATATTATGATGATTAATTATATAATTGTAATATATTAATATTTTATATTAATAATATATTATTACTTTTTTGAAAAGTTATCTTAGGTTCCAAAAAAAAGTTATTTTTAAAAATAAAATGTAAAAATAGTAACTAAACATATTTTTTAATTCTAAATTTCATGTTTCTATTTTTAAAATAAAAAACAGAAAATAAAAGTGATATAAATTAGGTCATTTATTTTTACTTTTTTCTTTCTTTTAATAGAAAACAGTGAAAACATTTTTAGATTATTTTAGTTCCCTCATTTTGGAGATGTAATTTTAGAAAACTATTTTTATTTTTATTTACCAAATGTGTTTTTATAAGTATTTTTTATTTTTTATAAAAATAAAAATGAAGAGTTGGATTATCCTCGAAAATCAAATGCATCCTTGCTCTCTTGCAGCTTCTTAATAAATATTTAAACTTTGACATCTTTTGCACTCTTTTCCTCCTTAGAAAAAGGACACTATAACTTTAATGGTCTTTTATATTTTATTTAATTATTAAATTTAGAAACACACATGACCAATACAATTTCCTAAGCTATGGAACAATATCAAGTAAGTAAAGCCCAAATCTATTGCTTGCAAGAGGGGTGACACCATTTGAGTGCAGCCGTTTTGTTACTTGATATAATTATTTGAAGGACATGTGCACGGTAAACCACTATGTAGTATAACATGCAAGATTAACTAGTAAACCATAAGTTTAATGATGCATCATACGTACAAGTGCAGATTTATAAACCAATCTAAGCATTGTATTAATAGTTATTAGAGTAATCCACACATAAAAGAAAATTTTGAGACACACAAGAAAATATTATGACAAAATTCATAGAAATATGGAGCATTTGATTGTCTACCTTTCCTGCAAGTCTTTCCATTTGTTGGATGCTAAGGATTCGAACATTAATCCTAGATGTCATTTCTTTGGATATAGTATTAAAGAACCATTACTTGACTATATCATTGTAACATATCCAAAAAAAAAGGTGAAGAGAAGAAGAAGCATTTGGTAATTTCAAAGGACCATTAATAAATTCTAATTTATTTTTGGTACATAAGGCCATTGTCTATTGTCAACACAAATGAAGTAAGGGGTGTCCCTAGATTTTATCAGAGTAGTGAAGAAAATATGGACCAGTGGAATCTAAAATTGGTGAGGTAGATGGATTTTGAAAGTTTGTTTAAATTTCAATTGATATTATCATGTGCTCAAGATGACAAAGCATCTCAAGTAACATAAAAAAGAGAAAGAAAAAAACTAAATCTCATCTGCTCTAATACCATGTTAAGTTTAGGAGAAGAGGTTGTCATGACTTCATTGAATATGTTATACATTTTTATACAAGTGATGGCCAATCTTTGATGCAATACATAGGGATTACACAAGCTACTAAGAAGGAAAAATATACAACATCATAGGAAGATTGTTGAATCTACTGTTGAGAAAAATTTATGCACTGAATCTATCAATATGAAAAAATACATAGCAATAGCATACGTATTGCCTACATGTATGAGAAAATAACTGACAGCAATATAGTCTTGATATTTTCTTGTATATCTCAAGATTTTCTTTTTTGTATGACTTGCTTTAACAATAGTAGACTAGCCACTGTTTTTGGACAACAAACTGGTTAACGTTTTCTCAGAAAAAAAAAAAAGAAGAAAAAGTGTAGTTATCTTCATTTTGCACAAAAACATTTGATATAGACACTAATATATTTTAGAGAGAAATAATGTTTATCTTTATCAAACTGAATTCAGCAACATTTAGAGCTAGTTCGATGGAGTCTGCATCAATGGTTTGGCCTACTCAACATATCAACTAGAAATATTACAAGGAAAATGATAAATAGCTAGTCTTGGGGATTTGATAGCCAGCAACAGAGTCGATGTCATGAACAAGAGCAAATATTTTCTGACTTCTCGAAGTAGAAAAGAATACTTCATTGGCTCCTCTTCCTTTAATCTGGAGTTCTGGACAAACTTACCAAAAGTTTCAGTACGGGATAAGAATGCACCTGATGCGTCGGGTTAGCATGGATGTTAAAAAAAAAAAAAAAGAAATTTTAAAAATTATATGGAATGCAGCGGCCTTTGATTTATTCTTTCATCCAAAATTTTATTATGGCTTAAAGCTAGGTTGGCCCCTCTCCTGCGATGCCTCACTTGCCTACCTGAATGTAAATGCTCTTATGTCTACGCTTGTTAGGGTGCTCGGAAAGAGACTGAATGCTATAAAACATTTTGTGTTGCTTACAATTTAATTAAATTTTTGGTTTATTATGACTTTGCATGAATAAAGCTAAAAGCTTCATTAGATTAAGAAGTCATAGTGTCATCATAGAAAGAGTAGTCACAATCACAATCACCATTAAATTTCTTTTTTTTAAAAAACAGTGGTCGTGGTGAAAAAATATCCTTCAACTTTCTAATGAGGCTCATGTACATGAGAACTTGCAGCATAACTGGTAGAGATAGTAGTTTTCACAGTATTTTGGTGATTCAAAGGTTGACAACTTCGTAAAAACTCCTTTGAATATCTAATGGCTTTCTTTTTCAATTTTTTGCTTTTATTTTCTTCACAAACTTTAATATTGAGGTTTCATGTTTTTGGTTGGCGGACGGGGAGTGGCGGTACCGATCCCTCTTTCGTCAGTTGAGGACAATATTTGAATAAGATGGCTTTCCATGAGTGCTGGGTTCTCTTCTTTTTTCCTTGAAGAAAAGAAACTAACAAAGCTCTGCCTTACTTATTAAGATGGTCCCTCTTGAATGTGCCAGCGATTTCACCAACCGACTCCATAAAATAAAGATGATCAGTGAGTATTAAATAAGCCACAGTGTTGATCAATTGAAATCAATAATGGGCTTCCAGTTAATGTAAAGAAATTTCTTTTTAGAGGGATTGATACAGCTTTCTAATTAAATTTTCATAGAATAATGAATACCAGCAAACGAAGACCAAATTGCTAATATATATTCTGAATATTCTTACTGAGTTGATATGAAGCAACTTCATCTAAACTCAAATTTCGACAGGTGAACTTCTTCAAATTATTTCTAGTAGAAGAATCACAGTTTTGATATCATCCTAAATAATGTCCAGAAAGGCTCCAGGCACGTGGACTCTATGCACCTTAACGCACCTTTTCGTTGCTTCTCAAGGCATTGTTTTACACCCAAAATTTTCATAATCTAGGCAAGATAATACTCTACTCTATTGTTATATATGAATTTATGAAACTCATATATATTTTTAAGATTAATTACTAGAGTATGTAAACTACTTTTAGTCATTCATCTCTTAAACACTCACAACATATGACCTTTTTCATTACTATAAGAATGCTTTCAAGCATATAATAAAAGTAATACTAAGCGAAAATTCAGATCAATATTTAATTAATTGTGTTTTTCAATGTATCTATTTATTTTTTTATTTAGAAATAAGCAGTCTCTCAGGAAAAAGAAATACGCATAAATAACTTATATAAATCATGAGTTTGTTTAAAAGTTAAGAATAGCTCAGTCCAGCAAAATTAAGTTCATGTGGCCAACCCAGGTGACACACGTGATGATGGAAGACTAGCAATCGATTGGCCAAGCCCGATGAAGACTGGTTAACAAATGTAGGGGACCATTTGTGACGTATGTAGGATGAGAACGATCTAGGATAAAGAAATGATTGTCCGTTGAGAGAAAGCCTTTGTTGGAAGGTCAGAAGAGGTAACTATCAAGTGAGTTTTCTTGGGATACAAAGCAAATAAAAGTGTCCAGACAAACAGGAAGGGTTCACGGGCAAAGCACTGTGAAGCAGCACTGGAATACTATTAAAAGGAAAGATTCCCGGGATTGTGTGTGTGTGTGTGTGTGTGTGAGAGAGAGAGAGAGAGAGAGACTTCAAATTTATCTCAGGTAGGTGTTAAGATTTTGGATCTACTAATTTTTTTTTTATGATATTTGATCTAGGATAGGTTTAGTCTAGATTCAAAGAATGAAAATATATACCAGATCTGGATCGGTCGGAGGCAGAGTCCAGACATCCATCGGATATGAATATTATAGCGTAAAAAATTAATCTAGCTAAACAATATATATTTACAAAAATTAAGCTAAATAATACATATTACAAAATTAAGTCAAAAATAACATGCAACATAACAAAAGAACTTTTCAGAAAAATCTAGACAAAAGATGGTATTTGAATTTCTTGTCCCTATAAACTCTCTCACATTCTTTCTGTTCAAGTCCAGGCATCTTCATTAGGCTAAGATCTAAATCCAATTAAATCTAATTCAGATCAAATTATAAATATCATGGGTTCCTTTATAGTATCTTCTAGTGTATATAGGCTATGGATTAAATCTGCTCCGATATTATTTATAATGGCTAAGACTTTTAGAAAAAAGCTAGCTTAGAGATTATATATATATATGTTCCTTAACTTTATATAAACTCAAGATCTAATATGTACGTAATGAATATGAAACTCAACACATATCAGTATGAATTCTCACAGGTACTTCACAATTAACTATATAATAATAGACCAAGAATTGAAAAGATGCATTTAGTTAAAATCAATTAAATACGTAAACATAAATTCTAACATAATATTGCAGTTTATTTTTTCAGTTAAAAGGTATATAAATAAAATTAATATTACATGTATATATGTGCATATATATATATATATATAATAAACTAGGAAATTTATATATGCTTGGATCAAAGGTTGAGCATAAAAACCTATAACCCCTATCATTGCTAATAAGTCTGACTTTGGTTCTATACTTGACTCCTCCACTGTCAAATTCAAGTTGGTTTCATGCCGAAACTAAATCAGGCTCTAGATTTACAAGTTGGAGTGACAGTTTTGATTTTAGGAGAATATATAATGTACATGTATATGCATCTGTGTGTCTATAGAGAGAGAGAGCACATGCTTGATTTAACTACATTTAAATGCACCTCAATTCAAATCTATTAAATCTATATTACATGATTAAGGTCCCACATTAATAATTTAAGTTATTGGATGTAATTTACTATTAATCTCTAAAATTTTTTAATGTTAAATATCATATGATATAGAGACCCTTAGGTTATGCATTAAGTAATTAAAAAATTTAGAAGTTTAGATAATATGAAATAATGCATGTTTTTTTAACTATTTAATGTATTGATTAGGATTTTTAAGTCATATATTTTTTATTGTTTAAACATTTTATAGATAGTAAATTATACAGTGATTTGAATCATTGAAGTTATTTATCATTCAATTAAGATCTGGTCGGATTTGAGTAAAGATCCACTCAAGTATAATCAAGTCAAACTCAGTATATATATATACTCATATACATACTTGTGCGAACTTATCATTCAAGTTTAGGACTATTTGAATTAGCTGTTGGAGGCCAGTTGGTAGCTGTTAGCCTCCAACAGATAATTTAATGGTGTTTAGTAGTCAGCTGATGAGTTCAGCTAGTAGCTATTAGCCTCCTAAAAGTTAACTATTAGGATTAGTTGGTTAAAATAACTGTTGAGCTCAACGACTGTTTTAAAAGTCAAAATAAAAATAATAAAGACAAGAATGCCTTTGTCAATCAAATTATATTATATTTTTTTCTTTCGAACCCTCTATCTTTCACTATCTCCTCTATTCCCATGATAAATTCTTTTTCCCCCAAACCCTTAGCCTTGTGTAATAAAATTATTTTTAGTTTAATGAAAGCAAGAGCTCAATATTAGGATATTTTAAATTTCATGAGTTAAACATGTCATTTATATTTATGGACATTAGATTGCTTATTTATTAATTAGTATTTTAAGCTCTTTTTTTCTTTATTTATATAACTCATTAAATAAAAAAAATTATAAGAAGTATTATATTATATTTAAAATATGTTCTTATTAGTCATTTAATACTTTAATAGCAACAGCATAATAGTTCAACCAAATACTTTATTAAAAAATAGCTAACAACTATCGACTAATAGTTGTCAGTTATTAATTACCAGTTATCAGTTGGCTCTCAATAGTTAATCCAAACAGGTCCTTAATTAATAATGACTCACACCCTTATTTGCTTTCAAACTTTAGGAGCATAACAAATATGAGTGAATAACTTTTTAATCAACCTTTTCTCCTTCTCTTACATGTCCACGGATCTTTCAATACGGACTACCATATGTACTTTTGTAGCTTGCTGCATATATTTATATCCATTTTTTTTTGTGCACAAGTTTCTATAAACACAATAGAACGGGGCCGTACTTGGTGCACGTAGTCGTGCATGCAAGTTCTAGCATGGTAGTACAAGTAGCTGGCATCCAAGTGCTGTAGTTCGATAATTAAGTACTTTGACGCCGCAGCAACTCTTTGGTAGATTTACACTAATGGAGTTCAAGATGTGCTACGAGAACTTTAGGACTTAAGAGGGTGCTTTCCAACGGGTCTTGATGGCGACCCGGCATAGATGATCCCTTCCTGTGCATGGAAATTTCGTTGACCAATTCGTCTGGAAGCTAACTGATTGGATAATCATCTCCACAGACAGGAACTATTCTATTATATGAAATGGACAAGAACTTCTATGTGCACGATATATTCAACTTTTAGTGCTGATGTTTCTTGGAAAGTGTTGAAGAATCAAATAGTTTAGGAAATGGAGCTTGGCATCTGATGTAGACAAACGAGACAACCTGTGGAAGTACAAGAGCTTGTTCGAACATCCAACCAGCTTATTTAACTTGCAAGTGGAGTGGTATAATGAAAAGAAGCAATTGAAGAAAGAATTTAGGGTGCATTAGAGTTTGAGGAAGCCAGATATCATTTCTTAAGAAAAGATTTTTAGGGTAAGGATAATGCAACGTACTCCAATGATTCTTTCTTGCCTTTTACTGTTCAACAAGTCCCATCCATGTGGAAGATATCAGATGAGTCTAATATTCGGACGTCCACATAGGCCCCTCGGCTGAACGCCAAATGCTCTCCTTTCATAACAACCGCATTGATGTAGCGCGCTGAATTAGGTGTAAAGAATGTACGGTGTATCAAGAATTAATGTTATTCTAATAGCTCATATTTGATCTCCCTGTAAGCTCCCCTCATCTTTTCTCTTGCTAGGACAACTGTAAGAAATAACTTTTCCGCAATGAAAGCTAGTAGACAGGGAAGTTTAGGAGGCTTTAAACATTTTAGACTAGACAACTCTCCTGGAGGCAGGCAGGCCTTTTTTTTTTTTCGCTCTCCCTTTCAACCCTTTTGCTTATTCTCTTTTGAATATTTCTCGATGCCGCGCTGAAACTTAGCAGGACGATATCGAAAGACGCCAAGGTAGCAATCATAGGATTCGGATTGACAGGACAATAGAGAGTTGCGGGGGCCACCACTGAGGCTCATGGACAAACTTTAGCCAACAATGATAGACAAATGACAAGATCCGGCAATGATAGGTCGCATCGTCTGTTAAACCTTTCACATGCCCACACACATTCCATTTCCAAGATCAAAAATGCTTTGGTGAGTCAAGAATATCACTCTGCTGATTCGTTGTGCCCTTTTTGCTCGCTTTGTGGTGACTTCATGATCTATGCCATCATATTGAAGTAAAGCGGATGGTCTGTAACAATTAAATTGTAATCATTAGTTATAAGATTAGATTTTTTTTGAAAGAAAAAATCTACGATACTAATGGATTTGTTTTCATCACCCATCCCAACGCCACAAGTCCAAGATTGGCCCGTGAGTTTATCCTTCTCCTCCTTGTGAGGTATAACAAGTGAAGGGTCTTGTAAAAATCAACAGCAGTTGCAGTTGTTTTAATAATTCATGATCCATAAAGCTCTAATATGAGCACTTTAGAGCTACTATTTAAGCCATACTGATTATTGCTTGATGGATTTTCAATTGGGTAGCATACCAAGTCATGGTGTGTGCACATTGTGCTATAACCTGATGGAGAGATGTGAGTGAAAATTAAACCAAGGGGTTGGGCTAAATGAAAGGTTCAGACACAGGTCTTGTGAATCCCTTGTGAATCTAAATAGTTGGCCTGCTTATGTTGCATGGCCGGTGCAATAGAACTCATTGTCCATGCATAGAGGCTGCATTAGAATAGGGTTATGCAATTTCCTAAATAGCCTAAATAAAAATCTTTGCCATAAGGACCAACTAGATGGCCATTGATCATGTTGTGGCAAAATCTAGTACTACAGCTGGATGAATGAGAGATAATACATGCAAACATATACACATAGACAATACATACAAACATACATACATATACACATATATACATACATAAAATTATATTAATTTTGGCTTTTCTTGACAAATTGTGCATGTATGTATAAGATATAGTTATGATATTGTATATTTAAAAGGTCCTACTATATAGGCAAACACTCTTCAAACATTTCAATTTTCATATACCAACATCTTAGACCATGAAAATCATATGCAATCATTTAGCTTGACATTTTTGTGTTTACTATGCTTGATTTTTCAATTGTTTATTTATTTTTCCATTATATGTGCTAGGATGCACAGCGGCAAGATAGAAAAGGATTTCCCAAAATGGGTCTTTTAGAGATCTCATGGAGCATCACTTATTGGAAGATGATTACAAAACAAAAGACTTCCTCAATCCACAATCTAGGTTCCTTGTTTTCACTAAGGTTAATTGTCAAGAGGATGGCATAGGAAGATGAAGAGATAGGTATTCTCTCTCTAATAATTTCTTTCGCACAACCTTATTCTCATTCTTATTCTCATATCTAAAATGCATTCATAGAATAAAGGGGGAAGGAGGAAGTTTTACGAGTAGTTTATGACAATTCTGGAAACCAACCCAACAACTCCTTTGGATCCAACCTAAAGGGTTCGGGTTAAGATTGGGTTAGCCCATCATGTGTGCTTAATTAAGACCTAACATCTTCCACTCGCACATCATGGGTTTAACTCTGATCAATCAACCTATCCTCATCCTACATTCATTCTTAAAATATATTTTTACTCGTAAATGGATCGTGCGAGCTACAAGCACTTCAATACTTGAGAGTACAACTTCAGAAGTTCTATACTATACACATATTAGGGATAACATAGTTGTTCTATCCATTTAAAAGATCTTATCGTGCCCTAAACCTATTTTGTTACATCTGTCTAAGTATCTATATTCCTTCTTAATAAAGTCATACTTAACTATCTCATCTCATCATATATTCATAATTATGTCAAAAGCCACTATTAAGACTATATATCTGGTCAATCAATGAATACATACTTTAGATATAAGCAAAATAATCTTTCCTTTGCCCTTATACCACTTTGAAATAGACTAAACATTTTTCTAGACTTATCCCACAAGACTGAATCACTCATGATCTATTGGTAACATATTAATGTAGCAATCATCAATCTACCTCTTTATGATACAATCAAGTCACTTATGGTGCCATATGAGGCTATATTTTGCCTCAAAAGTCTTGCACAAGGTTCTATTCACTCACTTCCATTTTGTAGTTTGTTCTAGTACACAGTATGAATCACATGCTCTGGTATAATCTCTTTGTTATCGAGCGTATGCCTTACTATAATTATATACCATATAGTGGCTAACTTGAGTCTTCCAAGTGCTTGCAATCCTCTAGTGCCAATTAAGATCCTGCATTTAACTTTATATAGGTCATATGGATAGTGAGACATTCATATTTAGCCTTTATATTAATTTATCATCAAGAATTCATCCTGATCATCCATCAAAATGACTTATTAGTTAAGCTATATATGCTCTTATAATGTTATAGCTTTAAATTATCTCATCTTTGCTTGCCTACTAAGCACCAGAGGTGATTACTTATGTGAGAGGGCCAATCATCGACCTATGTGACATACCTTTAACAATGTCTATATATGTACCAGTTTCCTACCAATCACATGAGTGTCTATCACATAGGTGATCTGGGTTCGATCCCAAATGATGATGCTAATTTTCGATATACAAAAGTCATTGTAGTTCAAGTATATAAATTTCCTAATCTACGCAATCCTAGAGATCTAACATGTAATATATACAAATTTTTAGAGAGATAGGTTTGGTAAGAGGATCAACAACCTTCCAATGTTTAGAAATGTACTTTATGATCACTTCTTTTGCACCTTTATGTCCCTCACAAAATTACATTCGGTGTCAATGTGCTTAATTTTTTAATGATACTTGGGATACTTCATATAGGCAACAGCTAGTTGACTATCATTGGTTTCAAATCCTTAGTGACAACTCCAAAATAATGCAAGAATCTTTTGAGCCAAATAGCCTCTTGCACTATTGTTGGAGATGCCACAACTCAGCTTCTTTGTAGATAAAGAAGCTATATAAATTTGCTTCTTACTGCTCTAGGAAATGAAACCATTATTTAGCAAGAATGCATATATTGAAGTCAATTTGGACTCATCTAGGTCTCCACCCTAATCGACATCGATATAGCTAATTAAGTATAAATCACCTCCCTAGAAACAAAGGAAATAGCCTACAATGCCTTTTAGATATTGCATAATCCTTTTAACCGCTATCCAATATTTTGGTCCTAAATTAGATTGATATTGGCTCACCATCCCTATGGCTTAGCAAATATCGAGCCTAATGCAAATCATATTGTAGCTTCCAATGGCACTAGAATAGAGAACTCTTGCTATTTGACTTAATTCATCAAGAGTCTTTAAGCATAACTTCAGGCTCAGGCCTTTATCCTTTACAATGGGAATATTAATAGGATTGCAATTATGGCTCTTGTGCCAGAGCAAGGAGCCTCCTTGAGCAATCTCTTAGAATTTTAACTCTAAGTACATAAGCTACCTTACCCATGCCCTTCATTTCGAAATTCAAGGACAATCATTTTTAATAATGACTAAAAACTCCTTACTATTCCCAACTAACAAAATATCATTAGTATAAAGGGTTGGCATTGCAAAACAATACTTTGAACACTTAACATACATAGTGATTTTTATCAATCATCATAAGCTCATAAGAAATTATAGCTTAATGAAATCTCAGATACTATTGTTTGGATGATTGTTTTTGAACATATATTAATCTTTAGAATTTTCAAACTTTATGCTCTTGGCCATTCACTATGAAACCTTCTGGTTTTTCCATGTAGATTTTTTCATCCAGTCCTTCATTAAGAAACGTTATCTTAATATCCATTTGGTATAACTTTAAATCTAGATAAGTTATAATGGCTAGGATCAAGCGAATAAGGATAAACCTCACTACCACAAAGAAGGCTTCATTATAATCTATACTCTTCTATTGAAGCCTTTCACTATAAGGCAAGCCTAATATCTTTCAATTGTCCCATCCTCCTTGCCCTTAATCTTGAGATTCCATTTATTTCCAATAGCTTTGCATCCAAATGGGAGATCAATCAAGTTTCAAACATGATTTGATGCCATTGACTCTATTTCTTCTTCTATTGCTTTTCTCCATTCATCATTAGCGAGGCCTGAGAGAGCCTCTATCACCATTTTTGACTTATCATTATCTTGTGAAACAATCATAAATGCCTCCCCCTTAGTCTAAAAACAACAATGAGGGATACTTTTAGGGATATTTCTATGCAATTGAGCATCCTATGGAAATATCCATTGGATGGTGTAGTATCCTCACTTGATTCATAGTGTTGAGGCAATTTTTTATTAGCCATAACTTGTTGTTTAGGAGTTTCACTATTATTAGGATTATTCACCTTGTGTAGATGAACATCCTTATCAATCTCACCCCTACTAAGATAATCACTCCCTAAAAATGTGGCATCCCTTGATTCAAACTCAGTCACACTTCTATTCGCCTACTTACCTATGAACACATCCCCTTAGTGTTTAGAGTATCTTATAAAGATACCTTTCTTCCTTCTTGGACCCAATTTTCTAAACATAAGCAACTAACCCTAGGGTTGTAAATTGCTCAAATTAGGGTTTTTGGCTGTCCATAATTCATATGCGTTGAATTTAAGGGTTCAATAATATATGTTTTGATAATAACTAAAATATTGATTGATAAACTAATGCAATGCTTAAGTTTGTGATGATCAAATAGGTATGATAGTTGGAACAAACCTATATATGAGCACAATTTCATCTAGCATGCACTCAATTTGCAAAAAACTTAAGTAGAATGCAAGAAGTTCAAATTAGAGAAGAACATCAAATCAACAGCCATCTGATGCAAGAAGATCCATAGAAAAACTTTCAATTTGTGAATTTTACTTGTCCTAAGGACACATTGTAAAAATTAGGAGGAGAATAAGTGCATAAAGCTCAAAATCCTTAAAAAATAATTTAGATTAGATTTTGGATCAAAAATTAATCAAAAATAATAAAAAAATCTAAAATTGGGGATGTGCAATTGATTGGATCAAAGAATGATTAATCAAAGTAAACCGCACCAAAGAACTTTCCTTAAGACCTATGATCGACCACTGTAGGTTAGGATGGTCAACCATAGGGCTTTGATAACCCTCACAGTCATATTTTTATTTAATCGTTGGGGCTACCCTTGAGTCCCAATAACTATATTTTCCTTTGCCTATAAGATGGAGGATTTGTGGCTAGTGTACATATGAAAAATAAGTTAAAAATTATTAAAAAATCTTTGTGAAAAGGGATTGTGAGCTTACTGTGCATATTCATTCCTTTCCAAGTTTAGAAGCAACAATTGCATATCTACATTTTTTGTAAAAGTGTTTTTCTTTTTTCTCTTATAGACGAGTTTGGGGGTTTATCCTTAACTTAAGAAAAGGATTGTGAGGATTTCTTCTAAGTCCATGGAAAGGAGTATGCAAGAGTTTGGTCCTCACTTGGTTGAAAGAGGACTCATATAGTAGAAATTCTAAGGAGGAGTTTTAAGTAATGGATGTAGGCAAGGGATATCAAACTATTATAAAAATCTTTATGCCTTATTTACTTTTCTTACTCTTTATTTACTTACAATTGCATCTTATTGTTTTTACCTGTCTATCTTAGATTTGTATTTAGTTTGAAATATTCGATACTTGTGCTTTATTTCTAATTATTCACTTGTTTTAAAGTACTTAGTCTTTTAAATTTAAGTTTTTTAGAAACCCAATTTACCCCCCTCCCCCTCTTGGGTTGCCCTAGGCCTAACAAAGGGTAAAAGTCTCCAATCCGTTGACCTAACCACTACAGAGAAAAGGCTATGGCAACCATGTGGAGTTGAGGTTTTAAAGAGGGTTAAGCCATCCATAGGCCTCTTTTATTTAGTAGAGAAAATTATACCTAATAGAAAACTAGGATGAAAATTTTCATCTAATCCATGAATTATGATACTTGGAGAACAATCATCCATGGATATAAGAGACACACAAAAGAGATGAATGGGCTTAGAGTTCCTAAGGAGGAACTTGATTTAAACAATGTAGAAATAAGAGATTTTCAGATAAATGCTATAGCTATGAATATGTTATATTATGCTTTGGATGACAATGAATACAATAGGATTTCAACATGTGAAACTATTAAGAACTATGGGATAAACTTAAAGTTACTTATGAGGGTACTAATCAAGTTAAGAAGTCCAAAATTAATTTACTTATTCATGATTATAAGCTATTCAAAATGAAACTCAATGAATCTATTTTGGACATGTCTACTAGATTTATCAATATTATAAATACTTTAAATTTTTTTTGTAAATCTTATATTAATATTGAAAATATTTAAAAAAACTGGTTGGATGTATTACTGTAACTATTATGTTAATTTCAATGGTTTATACCTTTTTCCGATGGAATCAAGCTCATGGAGAGAGGATAAAAAAAAAACTTTTCTGATGGTCCTTCAAAAATATACTTTTATCAATGGATTTTGTTGTCATGCTCAATGATGGCACCTATTAGAAATAATTATTTTTAATGATTTTAGACTTATTTCAATATTTTTTAATTTTTTATGATTTTTGACTTAATTCTAGTGGTTGAATGCCGCAGCGAATCTCTACCATAATCTTCTCTGGCACATTTTTGTCATAATTCAGCTCTTTTCGGGACTTGAGCACTTCGGCATCCAAAACCAGCTTCCTACTTGCAATCTCACGCGTGTTCTCAACAACAGCGTCTTCTGTAACAAGCCTACAAAATGTTTAGACGAAATGCTCCTGTCAAGAGATCTTGCCATGCTTGCCAAAACCCATTTTTATTATTGCAGGTCCAGAACCGCAAACATATCGCTTTCCTTTTCAATGACAAGTTTATACCAAAATTCAAGTGGAAAACTAATTGAACTTATTGGTTTGACTTCTATCCTTTTTTCCCCAAGCATTTTCTGAACCCCATATTGTCTCCAGAATATATTAGCTTCATGAACTCTTGCAGCAACATACACAGTAATGAAGACTTCAAAGAAATGATTCAAAAGGAAAGCTTCTGTGCATCTTTTTAAGTAGAACTATGATGCAGTTAAAACAAAACGAGAAGGATATAATAGCAATTAAACCCGCATAATTTCCAGAAACTGATTAGACAATAATAAGCAGCAACTAGTGAGCTAAATTCTTCATGTACAAAAAAATCTCATGATTAATTTTTGAATTTTATATCTGAGAGTTTCAGCTGTTGACTGAATTAATGCAATATTACATGGACTAAAACGAAACCTTCACAGCTGACATGGGGACACAGCAAACTTATCCTCAATAACTTAGTTGAATTGATAGCTATAAAGTTTAATAGGCACATATGTCATAGCATTTGTTTCGCAGTAATGAAAAGAATGAAAAGTTTTTTTTATCAGAATTTAAGTTGCATTTCACCATCTTCAGTTAAGATTGGAACTGGGCTGGGTCGGGTCAAGTTGTTCTCCAGCTCAAGCCCAAGCCTGAAACTGAGCTAGTCTGAAGGGCCAAATGAGCCTTACCCAACGCCACCCGTATAGCACCAAGTTCCAGTGACTCATCATCTAGTCATCATTGACTTGCAAATTCCCACATGTGTCATGCCTCTCAAACATTATGATGACACATTACCAGTCAGGACAAGAAACAGTGACAGCTCAACTAAATATTGGAGAAACTCGATCATATCATTGCCAAGATTGACCATCCTATCTTCATCTATTGCTAAAATTTAATGAATTTGTGTTCTGTGGATGGTAAGCAAGGTAAGTCATCAGGAGCTGAACTTGGGAAACTTGAATTTAAAAGCCATCTTCATTTAGAAATGAAGGGAAATCCAGGTTATTTTGGCCAACATATTTTAATTTTTTGAAACTGTGAACAAGACCACTCTGATTCCTCGAGTACCGTACAAGAAGCAGTGAATTCTCAAATTATAAAGTATGGCTAGTCATTTCCTACAGCACCAAATGTGATTAGTTTCCATAGATAGCAATACAAATATCCAATTCAATAATTTGCCAAACAAGTTGCCATAAATCTTCTCATTTGGGTCATCATCATGATCTAATTGACCTTGATGTAGATAACCATAAACTTTAGTTAGGGAACAGATATTATTCGATGCTTGAAAATGAGGTTAAATTGGAGATGGATGACTTCTACATGAAGATGCATCTAGTTGTAGGATTTTTTTGTTGATTAGTTGAGTGCAAATCACCTGTCAATGGTAATTGACAGAATGTTTAGAATAAATTTGAAGTGGTGAAGATAGGGTGAGAAGCAGTTTTAGGAATTAGAGTTTGACTCATTAGAATCAGAACTCGTCAAGATCCATCACTTTCATTAAGGAATCACAATGTTGATGTATACACAAATTCTTCAAGCTATCCATGAAGTCATTTGTTCATGAATCTGAATAATTCCTGGCAGCATATACAACACTGGATAGAGTTCAAATGACATGCTTCTTGTCTATCAAATGGTACTAACTTTAACGTATCATAGGTTATTCATAGGTGATGAAGATGGCATATGGCAGAGTAAAGTTAAGCACTCTAACTTCAGTGGAGATCCTTTCATAGAGCCTTTTTTTTCTTCTCAAGCCTGAGCTGAAAAGGCACAGGAGAGGAGACTACTGGAAGCACCTTTTGAGTTAAATGTTATCGTTATCATTACATGCTGTTCATCAATAATGGAGGTTTTCTAAGTATCTCTAAAAGAGTTTTTTTGGAACCTCAAGCCAATCAGAAAAACCAAACCAAACTCTGTCTGTATGCTGGAGGAAGATAGGATGAGTGGATAACCATACAAGTAGTTCAGAAAAACTAAGGCTAGGTTTAATTTTTGATAATATTTTCTATTTTTATTTTTTATTTTTATTTTTTAAAAATATTTTTTATTTTCTATTTTTTGATCTTTAAAAAAAATATGTTTGGTAAATGAAAACAAAAATTATTATCTATTTCTTATTTTCTTTACAAATGATATCATTCAAAAGGATAAAAAAAATACTGTCAATTTTTATGATACAATAATATAATATATAATATTATAATAATATATTACAATATATAATATTATATTCATATAATACAATAATAAATATATTGCGTATTATAATATAAAGTTAATAATATATTATATAGTATAATATTATACTATAATAATAGTAATTTATATATAATATATAATTTATCACATATTATTATATTATTATTATATATTATATAAATATTGTAATATACAATTTTTAAATTATTTTAAGTTTTTGTCATTTTAGAGTTGTATTTTTTAGAAAACTATTTCATTTTTATTTACCAAATGCATTTTCACAAGTGTTTTCTATAAAAATAAAAATAAAAAATAAGATTATTTTTAAAAGCCAAGCACATTCTAAGCATCTCAAGCTTTTTAGTCGCTTGATATGGTTGTGTCAAGCTTCTACTAAACGTGCACCATAATAACCAAAGAACTCCGGACCATAATTTGAAATGATTAAATCATGAATGACATGTAAAATCTTTGGAAGTTTCCTACGTGAGAAACATCGAATGTTTTGTTGCAAAGTATAGAATGTGCCATTTTGGAAAGTGGTCTACAACCATCATTATGTACCAGCCTGTAAAATGTGCCAAAGGTTAGGTTTAAATCCTCCAAAAACCTTCAACAGCAGCAATTATCTGCAGAGATCGGTATTTTGTGCATGGTCTTTCACAAGGTGACATATCATATTTATTCCACATATCATAATGCACTAAGCCTAACAAAAATGTTCTTGTGGAAGAACAACTAAATTTGTCACTTCAAGAGTAGCCATTGAATCCTTTGCTATGTTCCACAATAAATTCCAGTAGTGAACTAGATAATAGAGAAAAAGACACTCAAGTCTTATCGAAAATATGTGTTATATTTTTTTTTATTCCAAAATTTAAAGCCTAGGACCTCCACTTGCATGGCAAGAAGCCAAGAAAATAATCTTCAGCTTAATGCATTGACACTTGATTTTGTATGCCAATCTTGCCTTCAATATAGAAAAGTATAGCCTTTAAAGAATTCTGCCCAATTTATTGAGTTTGCTGGTACCACAATAATCTAATAACAGCATATAATTCTTCACCATAAGTGGAATAGTTCACACAAGAGATTCAATTTTTCATGGAAGGCCATAGATTTACCAAATTTTAAAGCATCTTATTCTACATCAAGGACATTACCAAAATAGAAAGTTCAAGAGTTGGAGACTGAAAAGTGAACAGGACAACTGCAAAGGACCAAAGCAAACTTGATCCATTTCTCCAAAAGTGTATGCACTTGTATATCACCATGGACTCACAAAAGTGACAAGCATCAATACAGCAGTATACTAGACCTCATCCCCTTTTTTCAACTCTATTTAAGAGGCCCAAATGCATGCAACAATCCAACCAAAAACAATTGCTCATTTCCTCTATAAGTTATAGCATAGCTTGTCTAAATTAATAAAAACTCCAGCCAACTTGGAATGGGCATTTCAGAAATCATGCCATTCATTTGTCCACAAGCAATATGCCCTGGTCTATTGTAGCTAGACCAAAGGGATCCAAACCATGCCACTTAATATTTTACTAGGTCATTTATGTGATCAACCCTTTGATTTTGATCTGTCACCTCCTCCATGACTAACTTGAGCTCCTACCAAGATTTCTTTGTCTCAGGACTTCTTCTGATACAGCCTCTATGACCATCCCATGGTGCTCCTAGTTCGATTTTTCCACAAGGCTTTTTCCTATCATTTTTTGTCTTTGACTGCTTATGTGAGAAAGTCATGGGAGAAACAATGGCAATGTGTGTTGGAAAGCTAACTTACCAGCTCATGTGATAAAAGTAGTTTGAAATCCTTCACATGCCAATCCTAGTAAAGTAGTACTTTTGCTGGTGTCAATGAAAGTGGTCAGTGAAGGCCTGCTTTGAGCCTTTTGACTTCTGATGCACTAGTGCTCAGCATTAATTTCTTCTGAGAATATCTGTCCAAGTTACAAAAAAGACTTCCACACAAATCAGGAAACTTTGAAGAGACCAGTCAATGAAATGGGGAGATTTGGTTTTTCTTCTATTCCTTTTTGTTCCTCTTTATTTTTCTCTTTTTCATTTACTTCTTCAATTAATCAGAATGCCTAAATTAACAGTCATGGCGCATACCACATTATAGTTCAATTATAAATTTAATATTAATCATCATGATCTGCAAATGATATGTTTAACTTATGGCCAACAACTCCATCTACATGGAGTTAGCTTTAGTGGATTAACAATTCAACAAATTGTGATCCATTAAATCTGATAAAGTAACATAGGTGGGTCTCAAAATAAAACTAATCCTTTCAACTTGAAAGCTACTTCAAAGTCTAGACACAGTTTAAACCATATATAACATGAATTTTGATATTCCTTGCCTTTTCATCCTCTGCAAAGTGAGTAAGTTTGACACAATTTAAATAATATGTAACATGGCTTTTGATATCCTTGCCTCTGCTTTCCATGCAAAATGGGTAATTTTTCTTTTACTCCTTGGTCTATTCATGGTCCCAAATGTGGGTACACCAGTTTAGTTGGTCCATATAGTTTTAGTAAACATGGACCATGCGACATGGATATTTTTCAGTTTTAATTTCATGTCATATACTTCAAAAACAATGCCTTGAATCACTCAGGTAGTTAAAATGTGTACAAACAAGAGCATGAACTTCCATTAGATTGATTGTCCTAGTAAGCCTTGGGCCCAGCCCAAACGGTTACAGGCTTGGACTATTATTTGCATGCATGCTGAGGTTTGGGGATAATTATCATAAATTCAACAGATCTCTCTCCACAACTGAACCTTGAATTGAAAATTGAATTACTATTAATCTTTTGGGGAATCAAAAAGCATCACGGCGATGCTCCTAATAGTTAGTTTTATACTTTTTGTCGTAGAAACCAAAACAAATCATTATTACAACACTCAAATCTAGAGATAGGCCTTGAACACAACAGGCCGACCTTAGAAATTGACATCCAAGCTTGTAGGCCTCAGCTAACCAATTTATTTTAAAAGCATGTTAGGCTAGGAAAAGCTTGACCCATACAAGCCTTCCCTGTCTCCAATGTAGAGATTACACAACTGGTACAAGGGCCAAGTTTTAAGGTGACCTCAGCACTAGTGTTTGACATTTAAGCCTCCAAAAAGGTAATAACAAAAAATTCCCATGATATATGCCATGTATTTAACTAAATTAGAAGACAGCATATTGCATGGGAAGATTTATACTTGTGCTAAATTGTATCACAGAAGAGAATCAATTCAACACTTACATTTAAAATGTCCAAATCTTTTGGCAGCAAATGTGGTTAAGAGTTCAAGTGCCAATTACATTGGAGGATTAAGGATTCTTTAACAAGACATTCCAAAACTCTGAGCAAGTGTTCATATTTTGAAATAATGTAAAAGAAAAGGAGCTTCATTTTTGAAGCCAAGGAGTATTTTGATGTCTCATTCAGTGTCCAACCGTATAGAAGTGGTTCCAAAAATTTAATTGGCCACAAGCAGAGATATACATACATGCATTAAGACATAAACTCCGTCACATATATTGCATATTTTATCACTTGACCTATTAAATGCCTACTTCGCTATACTCTTTTCCCTGACTCTGAAAAAGAGGGACCCAGATGCAAGCTGTCTAACGTTCTTGTGACGTACTAATCTCAAAATGTTTCTTGGATAATTTTCCCTTCAAAAATTTCTTAAGAAGTTTCAGAAATAACAGGTATCTTTATACTTGTGTCGCCTTAAAAAAATTGTTCAGACTGGAACATTCTATTTAAATTGTCTTGAGCTGATTTTAACTTTAGTTTTTTTTTTTTCAAATTTGGCCATGGTAATATTTTTATCTATTTACTGAAATAGCGGTTATCGGCAATTTGGAATGACAATTCTAAATTCTCTGGATATTGTGATATTTAAAAATTTTAACTGCTTTATTGTAATTAACCAAATTATATTCCACATTAGCCAATATTCAATTTGACCACCGAAAAGATTACAACCTATGGTCTGGATAATTAATATGGCACCTGAAAATAGTAACAGATTCTAGCTGAAAAGCATTTTTCTGAGTTGTCACATTAAACAAAGCAAAAGTGAATTTCAAAGGCAGAAAATTGAAGATTTCAAGCTTGCATCTCTTTTCATTCTACTCCTCTATTTTGTAAGGAACAACTTGTATCAGTATCTCAGTTTCAATTCAAACATGGGTTTGACTCGGTTTGACTCACTCTCTGTGGATGAGATCAAAAAGGCCATCATTGGAGCAACAACGCAATAGCTTCAGTGAAAGCAAAGCTCAAAATGGCATAACCAAATGATTGTTTAGCCAATGATGGGAATCAACAAAGAATCCAGAAAAGAGCAGCGAAGGAACATGAGGAACAAATTCCAGGTGCAAAATCAATAGGTGCCCCAATCAAATCCAGTCCCTGTCCTCCAGCCTTCATTGAAAGCATGCAAAGATATAGCGATCATTGTTGAAGGGGTTCACTATAGTTTTCTGTTACTCGAGTACTGAATGTTGAATCACAAAGGTCAGATTCATTCCCTGACTAACAGTACCTGGAAAAATATGAATGTGCCCAAACTACTTCACCTGCCATCCAGGCTTCTACATGTAAGCTCCTAAGACTTCCAATGGCCACTCTAGACTATCAAGTATTGTGGTCCATTGGCTGAAAATCAAAACTCGATGCCCATCCTTCCATAAAAGAGGCAATAGTTCCGCTAAAGCCTGAATTAACAATGACAAATCAATTAGAAGCAAATGCATTCAGATAAGACTACTTCTGAGTTTGGAACGTGTTCATCTGAAAGAGCACCTTTTGCTCCCGAACATGAAAAATGATTCACAGCCAACCAAGTCTATAAAACTGACAAACACTCATATATAAAGCAAGATTTTGAAAATAGATACTTGAAACAGAGCAAAGTATAAGAAGTTCTTCGATTTTGTAACATTAAGGTCAGCCATAGATGAGCTCTCTAAAAGAATTCTAGCCACTGGCCGTAAGATAAATATAGATGATGCTACAAAAATCATGCCACTCCAGGCTGGGTTGGTTCATTCAAATGCTCAGTTTGTTCAGCTACCGACTAAATTAAATGTAGCATCCACGAACTGTCCCAAGCTTAACTGAAGCTCGGCTACTGAAACAAGCTTGAGCTAGGATGGGTAAAATTAGGCTTGTTTTCTTTCATATTGCACATGTTTATATTAAATAAAAAACTAAGTAAACTAATAAGCTAGTAAGCAAATAAATATGATTTGGTTTGCAAAATGAAATATCTCTGCAAATTTTTGCAGTTACCAAAATTGATGACATCTAGATTTTTAGTACTCTGGGTTTTCTAGCAAAGTTACAAACCCACACTTAAGTTCTTTTTCTTGCCCACAAATCTAGCTCATGACACCTCCAAACCTCTATTTTCAACCAACTTTCAGTTATTCCCTATTTTATCAAGATCACTTTTAGGTTTCATAGATCAAATGCCTTGTTTCTCATTGGAATCATACTTTCCTGGAAAAGTGCAATTTCCTTGAGAAAAAAAAAATAATCCAAGAAAATGTTTGATGGGCAATTGAAGTTTCCACGTTCCTTTGTATCTAGGAAAGTTGAGTAGGAAAGTGAAAAGCCAACTTTTCCATGTTTTTTTGCAATTCAATTGCCCAAGAGATAAGCTAATTTTCTATTCATACCCTTAAGACCTTAGGCGGGAAAGTGACTAACTTTCTTAAGTTCAGATTGGTGACAATGATGCTACCTTACTGGTGAAGAGCTCAATTGGTGGTGGCGGGGTCCAGAGAGCTCCAACAATGGTGTTAGCAGCAGTCCAGGAAACTTTATGAATATGGAAGGATACCATAAGAACTCTGTGAAGATGGAGTGATTTCCCTTATTCATTATTATTACAAGGATTTTATTATTATTATAAAATTAGGTCAAAGGTATATATATCTTAGAGTTATGGATACCATTGTTCACAAGAAAATAATTTTACTAGGAAATTACTTCCCCCCTCCCCCCTTATTTAAAAAAAAGAAAACATGGGAAAGATTGGTCAACAGGAAAGTTGTCCGATTTTCCATTCAATTTTCTCCCAAAGAAAGGGTGTGAAAAGGAAAATGCAGAACAAAGTCTTATTAAATGCAATATCCTAAATGACTTAACAACCTTGTTGACCTCGCATTGATTTTGATGATCATAAAATAATTAAGTAGGTTACTAATGATTTTGATGAAGAATTACTATGACATGCAGGGATACAAGAGTCACCAAGAACACATAAATGTATTCCAAGCTTCAAAATGAGTTTATGGTTCAAGAGAGAGAGTTCAAAGATCTGAGAAGGATGATTCAAGTTCAAATTAAGTGAAACTCAGATGTTTGGCAATGTTCTCAAATGAAGAAAGTCTAAGTTGTGAAAGCTATGATACTTATTTTCCTTGATTCAATGAGTTTTATTATCCATGGAATGACTTTTCAAGTTTTGGAGACATTAGTCAACTCCCACGACAGCTACTGAAACTTGGAACGGAAGATTGAAGCCATTAGCCGACCCTCATGCAAGCTAACAAGTCAAATCTGTGGCACAAGTGACTAAACAGTGGAAAGAACCATGTTAGTCGGCTCTAGAGCCGACTACTGTGGCCATACAGAAAAGTTTGACATGTTAGTTGGCTTTAGAGCCGACTACTGTGACATCCACAGTGACCTTGACTGTGTTAGTCGGCTCTAGAGCCGACTAACCTTGCCTAGGATGGAAAAAATCCCAGGTTAGTCGGCTCTGGAGCCAACTAACAACCTGAGAAGACTTGCAACGGCTAGTTCTGACATTCCAACGGTCGAAAATGGCTACTCCAATGGTCCAATCCTTCAACCAACTATAAATACAAGTTAATGGGATGGATTAGTAAGAGATTAAGTGGATTTTTGAAGGATTACAAGTGAGAAAAAGAGAGATTTATCAAGTCAAATCCACCGAGAGTTCAGCCTGTTCAAGTTTTGAAAAGTTCTTGTTGCTAAATTTTGAAAATTCATTAAAGCCTATTCAAAGCTCCCACCAACCACTTCAGAAGCTTCATCAAGTGCTCTTAACTCAAGCATTCAAAGAAGTGAAGCTCATTCAAGGGAGAAAAGCTTCAAATCTGTAAAGTTTTCTTTATTGTCTTTATTTGCTCATTAAGGAGCTATACTTGCTGAATTTATTTCATTTTGTATCATGTTGAGTTTCAACTTAGTTGAAACTTGGGTAGGGTATGCCAAATCCTTAATTGGTGGTTTGTAAAGGCTCCTTGTGCCTGAAAATAAGAAGCTAGCTGTATAAGATAGGTTATAATCGTTGGAGAACGATTAGTGGAGAAAATTTTCAAGGGGTTCTTGGGGAGTGGACGTAGGTGCAAGGGTTAGCACTGAACCACTATAAATCTTTGTGTTTGTGTGTGTGACTACTATTGATATTGTGGTTTATTTTTAGTTAGACACTTCTCTCTCTCACACAATTTCACTGTTTTGAAAATATAGCACATTATTGTTAAATTTTTCAAAGAATCCAATTCATCCCTCCTCTTGGGTTGCTTAGCTGGGCAACAACCCTCCTAAACTATTGTTTACCATTATAAATCAAAACAACATCAATTATTTGCCTAACCAAAATTTTTCTCCTTTTTTTGTTGGGAGGAGAGGGGGTAAAGATATGAATATTAAATAATCAGCAATGATCAAACACATATGATAGACACTTTTTGCTCAAGTTATTGTTCACAGAATCAAGCATGTTTTTTTAACTAATCACAACATAAAAATATTTTAAAAAAAGTATAGACTGAATATGAAAGAATTCATTAATCAGATGAGAAGGGAAATTAAATTTCAAATGCTTATGCAGGAACTAATATACAGACATACGGATACCACTCCACTTATTGCAGTGCAAAAGGGTTGGGGGAGATCAGATAAATGCCATATTGCTTATATGTCTTCGAAGCCAAATAACAATGATTTCCTTGATGACTTGGCACTCAACTTCAACTGTCAAACAAAGGCAGACTTTATTTCTTAGCTTTACAAAAAAGCAACCTCAGCACAAAAAACAAGTGAAAAAATGATTCTTGTTAATATCACTAGCCTATGTACATCAAAAGAGTCACAACTTTGATGCAATGAAGTGGAGGAAACAAGCAGCAACATTAAATAGAACTTGCTCAGTGATGGATCTCAAGGACTGATAACTGGTTAGTAAGTTACAAGGCTAACAACATGCACAAAGTAGGCTGTCAAACTGTGAGATTTAGAAATGAGAATTATTCACACTGAAGAGAAAAAGACTAAGATCTGGTTATGGCATCTTAATCATGACTTTACCAGTCACATTAGGCAAAATACTCTCACTAGTGAATCACCCCATCAAGAAGTTCCAAACTGTCACCGTTTTTAACTTTGTCATATTTAAAGGACTTCTAGGCATTTCTACTAGCTAATCTTTTTCTTTTCTTTTATAATCATGTTCCTTCATTTTCCAAGAAAGATTTGCTTCCTGCTGTTGCTATATTAGTTTACCAAGAACAATGACATAAAATGAGGATAGGAATATTTTATAAAGAGGGGAAAGCTTTCAAATTTCAACCAACATGAGAATAAGAGAAAATCCATGTTAAACATGACTTCATAGTTCTAGAACTCATTTTGTAAGTTGGCCAAGTTAACCAGACTTGGCCAAATAGGTTTGCAAGCTGACTTGGTAATTGTCAGACCTCGCCTAAAAGTTAAGACTGGGATTGATTTTGACTCGATTGACTCACCAAGAGATATGGAACTTGGATTGGACCAGTCTATTTTGGTAAGCCTCAGGCACAAAAGACATCCCATCTTTAACAGAAATCCATTACCAGGTTTCAGTTGTGGCAGGTAACATGATAGTAGACTGCTAAAAAAGTGAGGGTGGCTTTATGAAACCGAAAGACCAGGGGATTTTGCAAAAATGACCCATACTATTTTCCTTTTTGCATATCCAGACTCATTTTTTGACAGAACCTTCCAGTTTTAAAATATGTTGAACACTTTTGCCCTGGCCACACGCTCAAGTCATATGTTTCGACAAAGTTGAATGCACATCTTTTGATAGTAATACATCTGTTAAGTGCTAAATGAACATATTTATTACGTTAAAAGGCCAGAGTACATCTGTAGGACCAAGAGTAAAAGAATCAAAGAATTTCAAAGCGGCCAATTCTTTAAATAAAAAAAGAAAAAAGAATAAAAGTGGCTCAAATCTGCGAAACAGAAGTAAAATGGGTCACTTCTGTAAAATTCCGTAAAAATAATGGGATGAAGGGTTTCCATTCAATACCTACCCTAATTCTCCAACCCTCTGTTGATCTCCTTTGCCCCTCTTCCATTTGAGACCGGACCACCTAAAGGCAAACCCAGCAGCCAGCCATCCATCCAATCCCCCCATCCTTCTCTTGAGTTGCTGTCCTACTCCCCACTCGGTAGCTGGCACCACCTCAAGATCAGTCAAGCAATCGACCACTCCTTGTGACCAATCCCACCTGATAACCAATGCCCAGCCCACTACCCACTTGAGGGCCTTCAAATAAGAAAAAAAAATGAATTGGATATGGATCCAATGTATGTGTATTTATATCGATATTCATTTTGATTTTATAATATTTCAAACTTAAAAGTCTTGCAATTTTATTTTAAGCTTGCTTTTATTTTTAGTTTAGTCTTTTAGTGTGAATGATCTAAATGAAGATTTTAAAAAAATGTCAAAGCTGGAATCTTGAATGTTATTTTGAGTTTTTTTTCATGATCCTTCCAAAAATTTAATAAAACCACTCATTTGGGCTTAAATTTGAAGTTTTTGTAATGATTTTAATGTTTACTAGTTGTTTTTGATCCTTGGGAGGGGTTGGAATGAAGATTTCGGAAGTTGGAATGCATTAGAATTGCCTTTGGAAAGACTGTATGTTGTTAGTTGACTCATTAGCCAGCTACCATGCTGACTAATGGGCTGTTAGCTGACTATCAAGCCAGCTAATGGCCATTAGTTGACTACTTAGTCGACTAATAGACAAAAATACCAATTTTACTCACAGTAGTTGACTACTTAGTCGACTAATGGACAACAGTTCTCTGTAAAATTGGTCTGAGACCAATTTTACTCACAGTAGTCAACTACCATGCCAGCTAATGGCCAGTAGTCGACTACTTAGTCGATTAATGGGTGAATAGAGGGCTTCTCAAGGGGTTACCTATCATTCTCACCCAAGCACGCTTAACTACGAGTTTTGGTGGACAAAAATTTTTTGTGAAATTGGTTTGAGACCAATTTTACTCTCATTAGCCGGCATCCATGCCGACTAATGGATGAATAACTTCTGTTATTCATCTAAGAATGGAAATTTGATCAAGGGCATAAGTGAAATTTGATCAAAAGTCATTTGATAGTTTGATTAAGGGCAAAATAGAAAAGAAAATTAAAGGGCAAAAATACTTGGTGGAGAAGGGAGCCATGTGGACTTTGAAAAGTGTGACTTAAGAGTGGAGAGGGGCAAGATAGGGATTTCCTAGCGCACTTAAAACCCACTAATCCTTTCCTTAGCCCTTAAACCACTGTATGAAAAGAAAAAAAGGGAGAAAAAGGAAGGAAAAATAGGAAGAAAAGAAAGAAAAAGGAGAGGGTTTTAGCCATGGGAAAGAAGAAGAGAAGAAAAAGAAAAGAAGAGAAGAAGAAGAGAAAAAGAAGAAGAGGATGAAGGGAAGAAGTTTTGGTGGTTTAACCATCTTTGCTAAGGTAAGTCCAAAACTTCCTAAGCTAGAGAATGATGTTAAAATCTTATGATTTAGAGACAAATGAGGTGATAGCATGCGTATATTGTGAATCTTTGAGTATATTAGGGATTGAATAATATTATGCTAAGATATTAAGGCATAGAGCATGCATGCATAGTTTCATGAAACCCTTAGTGCATGTGACCCTAATAATACATGTATGATGACTTAGGCCAAGAGATTGGTTCTAGGGAGCTAGAACAGGAGAGATAGCAGCCATAGCAGTGTGCTAGCAGCTAAGGTGAGTGTGTTTCTCATCTAACTTTGTGAACTGTTTATGATAGCATATGGATATTTTGTTGCAAATTAGAGTATGTTAAGTATAGTATCTCAAGTATGATAGCATATGGATATTTTGTTACAAATTAGAGTATGTTAAGTATAGTATCTCAAGTAGTTAAATATGGAAAAGGAGAACCTAGTTATGATGTATTTTATTTTTAAAGCATGTTCTAAAGCAAAGCCTGAGTTTAAGAACAAGCATGGGCTTACAGCATGTTTTCAAAGCAAAGCATGAGTTTCAGAAAAAGTAAAAGTTTTCAGCAAAGCATGAGTTTAAGAAAAAGAAAAGGAAACATGAGCCATAGCATGTTTCAAAGCAAAGTATAGAGTTTCATGAAAAGTATTGTTTGGATAAATACATATGTCTAAGTAAAGCATGGAACTTATCTTTCAGATTTATATTTCAAAGTGATGCATGGGCATGCATGAATAGCAATGTTTCAAAGAAAGTACAGCTGATTTGTATATTAGATTATAAACTTATATCTGAGTATTTATGCAGCATACAACATAAAGAGCATTGGGCCATCTATGGGGCTGATCACCCTGTAGACTGTGCCATAGCATGAGCATTGCATATACTATTTACAGTCGGCACCTCCTTGCAATTCGATCGTACTATGATCCCAAGGCCAGGAGGGAGTACAAGCTAGATCAGCCCAGTGGGACAGATTGCAAGCAGTCCAGTGGGGTAAGAATCACAGCTCGGTAAAGAGCTAGGTTACTATATAGCCCGAGGGGGTTCAAAGATATTGGCCCATGGAGGGGGCAAGCAGGAGGCCCAAGGAAAAGAGACAAGCTCACACCTAGGATGAACCGCACATGTGAGGGGTGCCATGTGGTGCGGGGATCCTCGGCGCTCAGTACACTCACCCGCTAAGAGTACACCTGCAGAAGGGCGACTGTAGAGATGTACCTTAGTGGTAGCACACTCAGCCCATCATCATGAGATTTTGTAAAAATGACATTACTTTATTTAAGTTATATAATTGGAAGCATAAGCTAACTTATAAGTTTTCTTATCTCATTTAAAAAGATTTCTGTATCTATTGCGATATGTTGTATCGGTATAATTATTGGTTTTAAAATGTGGTTCTCAGTTTTTTTCATTGTTAGATGGATATCCAGTCACTGAGACTTAGGTCTCACCCCTCTACTGTTGAAAATTTTTGGATTTCAGATCAGAGATAGCAGGTTGGCCCTTGGAAGCATGAAATTGATGTGGATTGCTAGATGTTGGATAAAGTAATTGATGTCATTAGTTTATGTTACTTGGATTATATATGTATTGGAAATGGATATGGATGGATGTGTATAACTGTAATCCTATGATGTATTTTGGACTTGGAGTGGTTATGAGAAATGACTTCTATTGTAGAATGAACTTGTGAACATGATCTTTATAACAGTGTCGTGATGAAAGTTATATTACTTAGAGTTGTGTAAAGAAAAGTGTGAAAACTTTATTTTATCTAAGCAGGGTTAAATAAATTGTGATGTTATCTTGTAAATAGTATGAATGAAATGAGCAGGTCAAAGTTTTTAGTAGGTTCAGTATTCTTGTGCATGTAACTATGGTAATTGGATAGGGATCGCTTGGGTTTTATGGTATTTAACATAAAGACTAGTAGATCTCTACCCAATTTTTATAAGAAATCATGCCATCGGAAAGGGAGCCGACAGTTTTTGGTATCAGAGCTTAGGTATTAGATCTGAGGGGTATAAGCATGCGTCTAGCATAGTGAGTATAATTTTGAATGATGAACCTGATCAAATGAATTGTGTCTTATAGGATGGTTTTTACCAGGACAAGAATGGATGGAGAGCAGTTCTCAAGGAGAGGTAGAGGCAGGGGTCAGGGTAGACCCAAAAAATTTGATAGGGAAGGCCAATATAGTAGAGCCTTTTCTGGTGATCCACTATCTGATGGTACAGGAGTGGAGGTATCTCAGGAGCATATGCATGATTCTCATTCCCATTCAGCTACCTTGGTGCCAGTGGACCCATCCCAAGCACAGACTCAGGGGCCGAGTATGCCAGACTTAGTGGGGATGATCACTCAGGCAGTGGTAGTAGTAGTGACTTCTAGTTCCAGCCTTCAGTCTAGAAATCTTGAAGTAGAAAGGAATGTAGAGAGAGCTAGAAAGTTGGGGGCTCTAAAGTTCCAAGGGACCACTGATCCTATTCAGACTGATGCTTGGCTTCAGAGAATAGAAAGGGTCTTTGAAGTGATGAAGTGCGCTGAGAAGCAAAAGCTGAGTATAGCAACCTTCTTGTTGGAAGGAAGAGCACAAAATTGATGGAAATCTGTTAGTAATAGATAACCACAAGGGATGGAAGTGACCTGGGAGAATTTTAAGGAAGTGAAGCATTGCAACTGCATACATATCCCCATCCAGTGCAAATTCAACAAAGAATGAAAAGGGAAAAAGAAAAGGAAAACAAATGAAAAAGAAACCATCCTCCACTACAGATATGTTAACAGGGTAAATGCACATTAGTTAAATGATTATTCATTATATCAACCTTCTGATGATAGAATAATAGATACGATAAATGATACATGTAAGACTCAAATATCATGTTACCATGTTTAGTTGATAAAATATTCTGTTATGAATACACCAACTATCCTCATGCAATAAGACTATAAGAGATTGTGCAAATACAATAGAATATAAAAGTAGAAACCTTTTTTTCTTTTCTGATAGTTAGCAAGAGATATTGGCTGAAAAAAAATTAGATAACCATACTTAAGATGTGCGTAGCCAGAAATTGCAAAAAATACTAATTTTACAGGGTGAGTGCTGATATAGATGTGCTCATCTATATTTATGAAAACTTGCTCCACACAAATGTAGCTACAAAGTGGCAAGGTATGAGGGGTTTCCCTTTGCACATGACCATACATGCTGATATCTGTGTAGGCATCATCTAACAAATATTTATCTCTATAAATGCATGTGAAACTAAGCAGAATATTAAAACTAGTAAACATGGGACCAAGAAAAAGGGAGGGGGGGAGGGCGGCTAGGACTACTTGGTTCTTACAGCATGTCAGAGCATGCCAAAAGGGATTGCAAAAAGAAAGTAGAAATGCCACGCTCTTTCCTAAATAAAAGAAGAAAGAGTAACACGAAGCTCTTCCAAGATTACATTGATAGCAGCATTGACCGGAGTATTCTCCACAAACATAAAGTAAAACTTGAACCTGTTTTTGAAGCTACAGGCAGCACTGCCTGCTAACTTCATGGTATTCTCTTTGTTGTGAAGCCACTTTTATTTATTTAGATCTCATTGAAGGTAACACTCTCTTATTGTCCTCCTATATTTCTTTCATTATCTTGATCTATCTTTTGATTCTTTTTTTTTTTTTCAGTTTTTAAGACAAGATTAGTTTTATGGTACAAATGAAAATAGTGGAGCAATTAAGTTTGGGTTGCATGCGACT
Source organism: Metroxylon sagu (assembly GCA_017589505.3). Taxonomy (NCBI): domain Eukaryota; kingdom Viridiplantae; phylum Streptophyta; class Magnoliopsida; order Arecales; family Arecaceae; genus Metroxylon; species Metroxylon sagu. The sequence goes on along the minus strand of JACVBY030000634.1, from coordinate 51,262 downwards.
TTCCTTCTAATTGCATGAGAGAGAGAGAGAGAGAGAGAGAGATTTAATATCAAATATTTCAGGCCTTCTTATTATAATCCGTTGAACAGGGTACAATAGCCAAAACAATAGATTCTTATTTAGAGACCTTTGAGCTTTTGCCCTTTGCTTAGTAGCTGCAACAACACATCCATGGGCCACCAAGAACTAGTTGCAGACAATCGCTTGGACCTTGGTACCCTAGATCTTTACAAGCCTCACTACATATGTCAATGTGATCTCACATTGTCCAAGGCAATAAATATTTGGAGGTACATCAGCACCAGCTGCAAACAATGAGATTTAATCAAGCACATTTTTACTATATATCTGAGCCATTTATAAATAACACAAAAGAATTTTTACAAAAAAAAAAGGTCTAATTTAGACTACTCTTACTTATTATCTAGAAACAACATCATATCAAAAATTTTGAATGCTTTTGCCCTTAGCCCCATGAATAACACCATCCAATTATATCAAAAAATGCAGACACATCACAAAATTCTATCGATTCATTATAAAAATACGCTTTCATCATAAGCAACATGTGCATTTGACTCCACTTGGATATACATTTAAAGTGTATCCTAGGGGGGAGAGGATTGGGAAAGCGTTTAAAAATTTTTTAAACCAGGCCATTATTGTGAAAATAAGACATTGTTTCATAATTCTTATGATATATAGATATGTTCTTGTGCACATAAGTGTAAAGGAGTTTTAGTACACTAGAAATGTAGAAGAGTTTCAATGGTTCAACTAAGGTTATAAATGTTATGGGACAAAGGCATCTCAATTTTTCATGGAATAAGACACCCTACATCCCGTTTCATCCCAATCTCCGACATGGTTAGGAGTATCAGTGCTTGCTTGAAATGCTTTCTTTTCTTAAAAAAATTATTTGTGAATCTTTAGTATTCTTTGATTTGTAAACATATTTAAACTTCCAAAGTTATATTTTCATGATTAATTAGGTCTATTTAAAATTATAGTATCAATGTCGAGATAAGATAGGACAAGACACCGAGACCAGTTTCATAATCTCTATGGGACAAAATGGGATGGCCAAATGGCCCTTGTCATGCCAAGACTTGAATTACTAGGTTCAACAAAGTTCAAGACAATTTTCCTAATGATAAAGGTTAGATATACATGGTAATTAAAAAAAAAAAAAGAATAGAGATTAGAAATTTGAAAAGAAAAGGGAGGCATTTACTACTAGATATTTTTTTTATGGCCTCACTACCACATAGAGCAATCACAATTGCATTATAAATTAGCAATCAAGATCACTAATATTTAGCAAGTATAGTTTAAATAATTCATTAAAGAGAAGGAACATTTGAAGTGAGGGGGGCAAGAGAGAAAAAGGGATCATTAAGTCATGGATAACTTCTAATAAACCATAATTTTTATGTTAAAATAGATAATTCCTATTTAATTCTCTTCTTATAAAGTATTTTGTAGAACTAGTTGATCAATAATTTGAATCATTTTTTTCTCAAAAAAGTAATTTGATTTATTTAATATCTCAGAAAACTATTAACAAATCATAAAATAGAATAATTAGAGATAGCACAAAATATATGAAAAAGAATCGTAGAATCCATGTAGTAGACAATATACAAACCCGATGTTGTGAGGAGGATCATCAACATGATAGCAAACAGGAGCTTTATAGCAGCAGACATACAACTTTTGGCCCCCATTGATCACTTGTCCTCTTGTGCTCACTTTGCTTGTGGCCTAGGGTGCAATAGAGCCCTAGTATATATAGCCCCCAAATGCTTGGATGTGATAAGAAAGTAAATCTTTTACCACAATAAGTGGCAAGTAAATTAATTTGTATAGAGGTTTGTTGATAACCAACTTTAAAACCTAGTGGGATTCATTTTTCATATCCTAACGTTTGAATACGAATACAAATTTGAGTATCCGAGGATCTATATCCAAATCAAAATATTTAAAGAGGGTAGAACCCTAGTATATATAGCCCCCAAATGCTTGGATGTGATAAGAAAGTAAATCTTTTGCCACAATTAGTGGCAAGTAAATTAATTTCTATAGAGATTTGATTGATAACCAACTTTAAAACTTAGCGGGATTCATTTTTCATATCCAAATCTGTCTGAATACGAATACAAATTTGAGTATCCGAGGATCTATATCCAAATCAAAATATTTAAAGAAATAAATAAGGGCCAACACGTGGAGATTCTTCTCACGTTATTCCATGTTTAGCAGCCATCCCATTCAATAACAAGGACTAACAATTTATGGTAGGCTAATTTTCAAAAATTTAGACACACTGCAAACACACCAGCAAACAATATATTTCAAGTGCCATGGCTGATCACTAATCTTACCTCAACCAATATTTTTCCTCTCAACCTCTTCCGCTGACCGGATCTCAGAATACCTCTGCTACATCGTCAGCATCGCAGTCTCCGTCCACGATGAGCCATTGGCCCGGTTGAAATACGCATTCATTATATGCAACATGGATACAAATTTGAGTATCTAAAGATCTGTATCCAAATCAAAATATTTGAAGAAATAAAAAAGGGCCAGTATGTGGAGATTCTTCTCACCTTATTCCATGTTTAGCAATTCCATGTTTAGCAGCCATCCCGTTCAATAACAAGGACTAACACTTTATAGTAGGCTAATTTTCAAAAATTTAGACACACTGCAAACACATCAGAAAACAATATATTTTGAGTGCCATAAATGGAACAGCAAGGGAAAAGGAAATGAATGCCATGGCTGATCATGAATCTTACCTCGACCAATATTTTTCCTCCTCAACCTCTTCCACTGACCGGATCTCAGAACACCTCTGCAACATCGTCGGCATTGCAGTCCTCGTCCATGATGAGCCGTCGGCCCCAGCTACCCTGCGGGAGCCGAACCACTGTCACCATGTCCTCCTCCTCGTCATCGTCATCATCCAAGTCCACCCGGTTCACGAGCATTCCGGTCCTGTTCTGGCTCGAGACACCAGGGGTTTTGGGGAGGTAAGCGAAGGACTCGTTCGGAGGAGGCTCTACTCTGCTTTGCTCTTCTTGAGGATTCTCGAGGGCTTGAAGGAGTGGTTCTCCCGCTCGTCAACGGAGATCTCCTCGAAGACACAAGTCATCGAGAACTGGAAAGGGGGAGGGTGGGTTAGTGATTTGCGCTCAACTACAACTAGATGCATCTTCATGTAGAAGTCATCCATCTCCAATTTAACCTCATTCTCAAGCATCAAATAAGATCTGTTCCCTAACTAAAGTTTATGGTTATCTATATCAAGGTCAATTAGATCATGATGATGACCCAAATAAGAAGATTTATGGCAACTTGTTAGGCAAATTATTGAATTGGATATTTGTGCTTAAACTTTAACATTGGTGTATTGCTATCTATGGAAACTAATCACATTTGGTGCTGTAGGAAATGACTAGCCATACCTTATAATTTGAGAATTCACTGCTTCTTGTACGGGACTCGAGGAATCAGAGTGGTCTTGTTCACAGTTTCAAAAAATTAAAATATGTTGGCCAAAATAACCTGGATTTCCCTTCATTTCTAAATGAAGATGGCTTTTAAATTCAAGTTTCCCGAGTTCAGCTCCTGATGACTTACCTTGCTTACCATCCACAGATAACACAAATTCATTAAATTTTAGCAATAGATGAAGATAGGATGGTCAATCTTGGCAATGATATGATCGAGTTTCTCCAATATTTAGTTGAGCTATCACTGTTTCTTGTCCTGACTGGTAATGTGTCATCATAATGTTGGAGAGGCATGACAAATGTGGGAATTTGCAAGTCAATGATGACTAGATGATGAGTCACTGGAACTTGGTGCTATACGGGTGGCGTTGGGTAAGGCTCATTTGGCCCTTCAGACTAGCTCAGTTTCAGGCTTGGGCTTGAGCTGGAGAACAACTTGACCCAACCCAGCCCAGTTCCAATCTTAACTGAAGATGGTGAAATGCAACTTAAATTCTGATAAAAAAACTTTTCATTCTTTTCATTACTGCAAAACAAATGCTATGACATATGTGCCTATTAAACTTTATAGCTATCAATTCAACTAAGTTATTGAGGATAAGTTTGCTGTGTCCCCATGTCAGCTGTGAAGGTTTCGTTTTAGTCCATGTAATATTGCATTAATTCAGTCAACAACTGAAACTCTCAGATATAAAATTCAAAAATTAATCATGAGATTTTTTTGTACATGAATAATTTAGCTCACTAGTTGCTGCTTATTATTGTCTAATCAGTTTCTAGAAATTATGCGGGTTTAATTGCTATTATATCCTTCTCGTTTTGTTTTAACTGCATCATAGTTCTACTTAAAAAGATGCACAGAAGCTTTCCTTTTGAATCATTTCTCTGAAGTCTTCATTGCTGTGTATGTTGCTGCAAGAGTTCATGAAGCTAATATATTCTGGAGACAATATGGGGTTCAGAAAATGCTTGGGGAAAAAAGGATAGAAGTCAAACCAATAAGTTCAATTAGTTTTCCACTTGAATTTTGGTATAAACTTGTCATTGAAAAGGAAAGCGATATGTTTGCGGTTCTGGACCTGCAATAATAAAAATGGGTTTTGGCAAGCATGGCAAGATCTCTTGACAGGAGCATTTCATCTAAACATTTTGTAGACTTGTTACAGAAGACGCTGTTGTTGAGAACACGCGTGAGATTGCAAGTAGGAAGCTGGTTTTGGATGCCGAAGTGCTCAAGTCCCGAAAAGAGCTGAATTATGACAAAAATGTGCCAGAGAAGATTATGGTAGAGATTCGCTGCGGCATTCAACCACTAGAATTAAGTCAAAAATCATAAAAAATTAAAAAATATTGAAATAAGTCCAAAATCATTAAAAATAATTATTTCTAATAGGTGCCATGTTAAAATTTAATTCCTTATTGTTATCGTTATTATGAAAGTCTGGTAGTTTGTTGAGTTAAAAATCAAATGTGGTTAGTTGTGAGTGGGTAACGTATTGTTGGATAGATAAGTATGATTTTAAAATGAAAAAATGAGAATTCTAATGTTCCACTTCTTTCGTCTTTCTTTCTAAGAAAAAATTATGGTTGAAACTACAGCCATCAAACTGGTATCAGAGCATCGCCAACGATGATCCTCCGCCGAGTCCCTACCACTCAAATCTCTTCCTTCTTATAGCAATGCGGTGCTCCCCTTCCGCATTTGATCGAAACATCGAAACGGATCAAAAAAAAAAAAAAAAAAATTTCAGAGAATGATACATCCAAGCAGTCTTCTCACGCTCTCAAGATGTTTGACGAAAGGCTTAAGTGAGGATACATCCAAGCAGTCTTCCCACGCTCTCAAGGTGTTCGATGAAAGGCTTGCGTGAAGATACCTCCAAGCAGTCTCAAGTTTTGGAGATGGCGAGTTCAAGCAATCAATCTATAAGTGCTCAACAATCACAAGTTCCCATTTTTGATGGAGAAAACTATGATTTCTGGTTTGTGAAGATGAAAATAGTTTTTTTATCATATGATCTTTGGGAGTATGTGGAAGATGGGTATGATGAACAGGATGATACAGTTGCCTTGAGTAATGCCCAAAAATAACAATTGAAGGATCAAAGGAAGAAAGATGCAAAGACTCTAGCTTTGATTCAACAAGGAGTTGCCGATAAAATTTTTCCAAGAATTATTAATGCAACAAGAGCAAAAGAGGCTTGGGATATTCTTCAAAAAGAGTATAGACCGTAAAGCTTCAAACTCTGCGAAGAGATTTTGAAAATTTAAAGATGAAAGAAATGGAGTTGTTGAAGGATTATTTCACTAGAGTCATGGAGGTTGTGAATCAAATGAAGATATATGGGGATACTATTTCTGATCAAAGAATTGTTGAAAAAATTCTTATCAGCTTGCATGAAAAATATGACCCCATTATTACTGTTATTGAAGAAACTAAAGATCTTGAATCTTTGAGTGTCGAAGAGTTGATGGGATCAATTAAAGCATTTGAGCAAAAGTTGAATAGGCGTTCTGAAAAATCAATTGAGAGTGCTTTTCAATCCAAGCTCAATGTTAATTTAAGACCTCACGATAAAGACTCTAAGGGAGAATCTTCAAGAGGTGAAAGACATACAAGAGGAAGAGGTAGAAGCAACTCAAGAGGAAGAGGAAGAAGCAACTTTAGAAGGCAAATTAATAAGGAGTTCACTCAACAAAAATGTAAAATTTGTCAAAGAAGTAGCCATGTAGAAAAAGATTGTTGGTTTCGAGGAAAGCCTCAATGTCATAATTGCAAAAAGTTTGGTCATGTCCAAAAAGATTGTTACTTGAAGAAAAATCAACAAGCAAATTTTACTAAAGAAAAAGAAGGTGAAGTCAATATGTTCTATGCTTGTCAAGCAGCTACGGAGCGAAAGAATGATGTTTGGTTTCTTGATAGTGGGTGTAGCAATCTTCTGACCAGTAATGAAAGAATTTTTATGGAGATTGATTCAACTTCCAATTTTCAAGTGAAGATGGGTTATGGTGCCTTAGTTCAAGCAAAAGGAAAAGGTATAATTGCCATAGAAACAAAGAAGGGAACAAGATATATCCGCGATGTGCTACTAGTTCCAGAACTGAAGCAAAACTTGCTAAGTGTTGGACAACTTGTAGATCATGGATACTCGGTTCACTTTGAAAAAGACTTTTGCAAAATTTTTGATAAAAGAAATCAAGCTGTAGCAAAAATCAAGATGGAGAAAAATAGAAGTTTTCCTCTCACTTTTTCTTACAAGAATAATGTAGCTTTGAAGATGGATATGATTAGTAACTCATGGTTATGGCATAGAAGACTTGGGTATTTGAATTTTCAAAGCTTGAAGAATCTTCAGCAGAAGAACATGGTGTATGGGCTGCCATCTATACAAGAATTAAAAGAAGTTTGTGAAGATTGTGCACTTGGGAAGCAACACCAAGAAGCATTTCCAAAAGAGAAGGCATGGAGAGCTAGAGCACCATTGGAGCTTGTTCACACAGATGTATGTGGTCCTATATCAACACCATTTCATGGAGGTAACAAATACTTTCTAACCTTTATTGATGACTTCTCTATAATGACATGGGTATATTTTATGAAACAAAAATTAGATGTGTTCAGTATCTTTAAAAAAATTCAGAATTTTATTGAGAGACAAAGTGGACATTTGATTAAAGTGTTAAGAAGTGATAGAGGTAGTGAGTATAACTCAAATGAATTTGATAATTTTTGTGAAGATATTGGTTTGAATAGACAGTTAACGATTGGATACACTCCACAACAAAATGGAGTGACGGAAAGAAAGAATAGAACCATTATGGAGATGTCAAAAGCAATGCTTCATGAGAAGGGGCTGCCTTTGTCTTTTTGGGGTGAAGCAGTTTCTATTGCAATTTATTTGTTGAATAGATGCCCAACAAAAGTAGTGATTAATCAAACTCCAATTGAAGCTTGGAATGGAAAGAAGCCATCAGTGAATCACTTAAAGGTTTTTGGATGTATATGTCTTGCTCATGTTCCAAAGAATGTTAAAAACAAGCTTGATGAGACTAATAAGAAATGCATTTTTGTGGGTTATAGCTCAAAACCAAAGGGCTATAGACTTTTCAGCTTGAAGAAAAATAAGTTGATTATTAGTAGAGATGTTATTTTTAATGAAAAGGATATGTGGGATTGGAAAGAAAAGAAAGTCCAAGATCAGGCCATTATTCTCAATGAAATACCAGAAATTCAAGAATATGAAGATAATGTTCATGAAGATGCACCACAAATGTCTCCACAAACATGTCCAAGTTTATCATCATGCTCTAGTTATTCATCATCAAGTACACCTCCAAGAAAAATGAAAAGCCTTAGTGATGTGTATGCTAGTTACAATTTTTGTGTTGTTGAGCCAGAAAGTTTTGAAGAAGCAATCAAAGAAGAGACTTGGAAGAAAGCTATGGAAGAAGAAATTAATGTGATTGAGAAGAACAAAATTTGGGAGTTAGTTGAAAGACCAAAAGACAAAGAAGTGATTTGTGTGAAGTGGATCTACAAAATGAAATTTAATTTGGATGGTACTATCCAAAAGAACAAAGCAAGGCTTATAGCTAAAGGGTATTCTCAACAGCCTGGAATTGATTTTAAAGAGACATTTGCTCTAGTGGCTCGGCATGATACAATTAGAGTTCTTATTGCCTTGGCAGCTAAAAATGGTTGGTTATTGCATCAACTTGATGTAAAATCAACGTCCTTGAATGGTACTCTGAAAGAGGAGGTTTATATAGAGCAACCTCAAGGCTTTGTGGCAAATGGAAAGGAAGAAAAAGTCTACAAGCTAAAAAAGGCTTTGTATGGCCTTAAACAAGCACCCCGAACTTGATATAGTGAGATTGATGCCTACTTCAACAACAAAGGTTTTCAAAGAAGCAAGAATAAGCCAACATTATATATTAAGAAGCAAGGTATATCTGACATTCTTATTATTTCTCTCTATGTTGATGATATGGTGATTACTGGTAATGATGAAAGAATGATTGCTAACTTTAAAATGGAGATGAAGCAAAAATATGAAATGAGTGACTTGGGTTTATTACATCAATTTTTAGGTATTAAAATTTATCAAGAAGAAGGAGTGTTTATTTGCCAAAAGAAGTATGCAAAAACTCTTCTTGAAAAATTTTGAATGGTGAATTGTAAATCAGTTTGTACTTCATTGGTTGTGAATGAAAAGCTAAGCAAAGAAGATGGAAGCTAAGAAGTGAATGCATCACTCTATAGAAGCTTGATTGAAAGTTTATTATATTTGACAGCCACTAGACCAGATATTATGTATGCAGCAAGTTTGTTGTCTAGATTTATGCACAAACCTACTCAAATTCATTTTGGGGCTGCTAAAAGAGTGTTGAGATACATTCAAGGTACTATTGATTTTGGTGTTTGGTATGAGAAGAATGTTGATGCAAAGTTATTCGGATTTTGTGATAGTGATTGGGCTGGATGTAATGATGATATGAAAAATACTTCAGGATATGTTTTTTCTCTTAGTTTGGGAGCAGTTGCTTAGGCTTCTAAGAAACAACAAACAGTAGCACAATCATCAGCCGAGGCTGAATATGTTTCAGCATCATTGGCAGCTTCACAAGCAATATGGTTAAGGCGTATTTTGAAGGATATTGGTGAGAAGCAAGAAGAAGCTACTCCAATCTTGTGTGACAACAAATTAGCAATTGCTATGACTAAGAATCCAGTCTACCATACCCGTACAAGACACATTGCCATCAAGCATCACTTTATTAGAGATGTAGTGGAGAAGAAGAAGATTTAAATCAAATATTGCAGCTCCAATGATCAAGTTGCAGATATTTTTACTAAAGCACTTTCAAGAGACAAGTTCCAGTACTTTAGAGAATTATTAAATATCACAATAAGGAATTAAGGGGGAGTGTTAAAATTTAATTCCTTATTGTTATCGTTATTATGAAAGTCTGGTAGTTTGTTGAGTTAAAAATCAAATGTGGTTAGTTGTGAGTGGGTAACCTATTGTTAGATAGATAAGTATGATTTCAAAAAGAAAAAATAAGAATTCTAATGTTCCACTTCTTTCGTCTTTCTTCCTGAGAAAAAATTCTGGCTGAAACTACAGCCATCAGTGCCATCATTGAGCATTACAACAAAATCCATTGATAAAAGTATATTTTTGAAGGACCATCAGAAAAGCTTTTTTTTTTTCCTCTCCCCATGAGCTTGATTCCATCGGAAAAGGGTATAAACCATTGAAATTAACATAATAGTTACAATAATACATCCATACAGTTTTTTTAAATATTTTCAATATTAGTATAAGATTTACAAAGAAATTTTAAAGTATTTATAATATCGATAAATCTAGTAGACATGTCCAAAATAGATTCATTGAGTTTCATTTTGAAAAGCTTATAATCATGAACAAGTAAATTAATTTTGGACTTCTTAACTTGATTAGTACCCTCATAAGTAACTTTAAGTTTATCCCATAGTTCTTTAATAGTTTCACATGTTGAAATCCTATTGTATTCATTGTCATCCAAAGCATAATATAACATATTCATAGCTATAGCATTTATCTGAAAATCTCTTATTTCTACATTGTTTAAATCAAGTTCCTCCTTAGGAACTCTAAGCCCATTCATCTCTTTTGTGTGTCTCTTATATCCATGGATGATTGTTCTCCAAGTATCATAATTCATGGATTGGATGAAAATTTTCATCCTAGTTTTCTAGTAGGTATAATTTTCTCTACTAAATAAAAGAGGCCTATGGATGGCTTAACCCTCTTTAAAACCTCAACTCCACATGGTTGCCATAGCCTTTTCTCTCTAGTGGTTAGGTCAACGGATTGGAGACTTTTACCCTTTGTTAGGCTGAGGGCAACCCAAGAGGGGGAGGGGGGTAAATTGGGTTTCTAAAAAACTTAAATTTAAAAGACTAAGTACTTTAAAACAAGTGAACAATTAAAAACAAAGCACAAGTATCGAATATTTCAAACTAAATACAAATCTAAGATAGACAAGGTAAAAACAATAAGATGCAATTGTAAGTAAATAAAAAGTAAGAAAAATAAATGAGGCATAAAGATTTTTATAATAGTTTGATATCCCTTGCCTACATCCATTACTTAAAACTCCTCTTTAGAATTTCTACTATACAAGTCCTCTTTCAACCGAGTGAGGACCAAACTCTTGCATGCTCCTTTTCATGGACTTAGAAGAAATCCTTACAATCCTTTTCTTAAGTTAAGGATAAACCCCCAATCTCGTCTATAAGAGAAAAAAGAAAAACACTTTCATAAAAAATGTAGATATGCAATTGTTACTTCTAAACTTAGAAAGGAATGAATATGCATAGTAGGCTCACAATCCCTTTTCACAAAGATTTTTTAATAATTTTTAACTTATTTTCCATATGTACACTAGCCACAAATCCTCCATCTTATAGGCAAAGGAAAATATAGTTATTGGCACTCAAGGGTAGCCCCAACGATTAAATAAAAATATGACTGTGAGGGTTATCAAAGCCCTGTGGTTGACCATCCTAACCTACAGTGGTCGATCATAGGCCTATCGAGAGAGTTGTCTTAAGGAAAGTTCTTTGGTGCGGTTCACTTTGATCAATCATTCTTAGATCCGATCAATTGCACATCCCCAATATTAGATTTTTTTATTATTTTTAATTAATTTTTTATCCAAAATCTAATCTAAATTATTTTTAAAGGATTTTAAGCTTTATGCACTTATTCTCCTCCTAATTTTTACAATGTGTCCTTAGGACAAGTAAAATTCACAAATTGAAAGTTTTTCTATGGATCTTCTTGCATCAGATGGCTATTGATTTGATGTTCTTCTCTAATTTGAACTTCTTGCATTCTACTTAAGTTTTTTGCAAATTCAGTACATGCTAGATGAAATTTTGCTCATATATAGGTTTCTTCCGACTATTGTACCTATTTGATCATCACAAACTTAAGCATTACATTAGTTTATCAATCAATATTTTTGTTATCATCAAAACATGTATTATTGAACCCTTAAATTCAACGCATATGAATTATGGACAGCCAAAAACCCTAATTTGAGTAATTTACAACCCTAGGGTTAGTTGTTTATGTTTAGAAAATTGGGTCCAAGAAGGAAGAAAGGTATCTTTATAAGATACTCTAAACACTAAGGGGATGTGTTCATAGGTAAGCAGGCGGATAGAAGTGTGACTGAGTTTGAATCAAGGGATGCCACATTTTTAGGGAGTGATTATCTTAGTAGGGGTGAGATTGATAAGGATGTTCATCTACACAAGGTGAATGATCCTAATAATAGTGACACTCCTAAACAACAAGTTATGGCTAATAAAAAATTGCCTCAACACCATGAATCAAGTGAGGATACTACATCATCCAATGGATATTTCCAAAGGATGCTCAATTGCATAGAAATATCCCTAAAAATATCCCTCATTGTTGTTTTTAGACTAAGGGGGAGGCATTTATGATTGTTTCACAAGATAATGATAAGCCAAAAATGGTGATAGAGGCTCTTTCATGCCTCGCTAATGATGAATGGAGAAAAGCAATGGAAGAAGAAATAGAGTCAATGGCATCAAATCATGTTTGAAACTTGATTGATCTCCCATCTGGATGCAAAGCTATTGGAAATAAATGGAATCTCAAGATTAAGGGCAAGGCGGATGGGACAATTGAAAGATATTAGGCTTGCCTTATAGCGAAAGGCTATACTCACCAAAAGAGTGTAGATTATAATGAAGCCTTCTTTGTGGTAGTGAGGTTTACCTTTATTCGCTTGATCCTAGCCATTATAACTTATCTAGATTTAAAGTTATACCAAATGGATATTAAGATAACATTTCTTAATGGAGGATTGGATGAAAAAATCTACATGGAAAAACTAGAAGGTTTCATAGTGAATAGCCAAGAGCATAAAGTTTGAAAATTCTAAAGATTAATATATGTTCAAAAATAATCATCCAAACAATAGTATCTGAGATTTCATTAAGCTATAATTTCTTATGAGCTTATGATGATTGATAAAAATCACTATGTATGTTAAGTGTTCAAAGGATAGTTTTGCAATGCCAACCCTTTACACTAATGATATTTTGTTAGTTGGGAATAGTAAGGAGTTTTTAGTCATTATTAAAAATGATTGTCCTTGAATTTTGAAATGAAGGGCATGGGTAAGGTAGCTTATGTACTTGGAGTTAAAATTCTAAGAGATTGCTCAAGGAGGCTCCTTGCTCTGGCACAAGAGCCATAATTGCAAACCTATTAATATTCCCATTGTAAAGGATAAAGGCCTGAGCCCGAAGTTATGCTTAAAGACTCTTGATGAATTAAGTCAAATAGCAAGAGTTCTCTATTCTAGTGCCATTGGAAGCTACATTATGATTTGCATTAGGCTCAATATTTGCTAAGCCATAGGGATGGTGAGCCAATATCAGTTTAATCTAGGACCGAAACATTGGATAATGGTTAAAAGGATTATGCGATATCTAAAAGGCATTGTAGGCTATTTCCTTTGTTTCTAGGGAGGTGATTTATACTTAATTAGCTATATCGATGTCGATTAGGGTGGAGACCTAGATGAGCCCAAATTGACTTCAATATATGCATTCTTGCTAAATAATGGTTTCATTTCCTAGAGCAGTAAGAAGCAAATTTACATAGCTTCTTTATCTACAAGGAGGCTGAGTTGTGGCATCTCCAACAATAGTGCAAGAGGCTATTTGGCTCAAAAGATTCTTGCATTATTTTGGAGTTGTCACTAAGGATTTGAAACCAATGATAGTCAACTAGCTGTTGCCTATATGAAGTATCCCAAGTATCATTAAAAAATTAAGTACATTGACACCGAATGTAATTTTGTGAGGGACATAATGGTGCAAAAGAAGTGATCATAAAGTACATTTCTAAACATTGGAAGGTTGTTGATCCTCTTACCAAACCTATCTCTCTAAAAATTTGTATATATTACATGTTAGATCTCTAGGATTGCGTAGATTAGGAAATTTATGTACTTGAACTACAATGACTTTTGTATATCAAAAATTAGCATCATCATTTGGGATCGAACCCAGATCACCTATGTGATAGACACTCATGTGATTGGTAGGAAACTGGTACATATATAGACATTGTTAAAGGTATGTCACATAGGTCGATGATTGGCCCTCTCACATAAGTAATCACCTCTGGTGCTTAGCAGGCAAGCAAAGATGAGATAATTTAAAGCTATAACATTATAAGAGCATATATAGCTTAACTAATAAGTCATTTTGATGGATGATCAGGATGAATTCTTGATGATAAATTAATATAAAGGCTAAATATGAATGTCTCACTGTCCATATGACCTATATAAAGTTAAATGCAGGATCTTAATTGGCACTAGAGGATTGCAAGCACTTGGAGGACTCAAGTTAGCCACTATATGGTATATAATTATAGTAAGGCATACGCTCGATAGCAAAGAGATTACACCATAGCATGTAATTCATACTGTGTACTAGAATGAACTACAAAATGGAAGTGAGTGAATAGAACCTTGTGTAAGACTTTTGAGGCAAAATATAGCCTTATATGGCACCATAAGTGACTTGGTTGTATCATAAAGAGGTAGATTGATGATTGCTACATTAATATGTTACCAATAGATCATGAGTGATTCAGTCTTGTGGGATAAGTCTAGAAAAATGTTTAGTCTATTTCAAAGTGGTATAAGGGCAAAGGAAAGATTATTTTGCTTATATCTAAAGTATGTATTCATTGATTGACCAGATATATAGTCTTAATAGTGGCTTTTGACATAATTATGAATATATGATGAGATGAGATAGTTAAGTATGACTTTATTAAGAAGGAATAGAGATACTTAGATAGATGTAACAAAATAGGTTTAGGGCACGGTAAGATCTTTTAAATGGATAGAACAACTATGTTATCCCTAATATGTGTATAGTATAGAATTTCTGAAGTTGTACTCTCAAGTATTGAAGTGCTTGTAGCTTGCACGATCCATTTACCAGTAAAAATATCTTTTAAGAATGAATGTAGGATGAGGATAGGTTGATTGATCAGAGTTAAACCCATGATGTGCGAGTGGAAGATGTTAGGTCTTAATTAAGCACACATGATGGGCTAACCCAATCTTAACCTAAACCCTTTAGGTTGGATCCAAAGGAGTTATTGGGCTGGTTTCCAGAATTGTCACAAACTACCCGTAAAACTTCCTCCTTCCCCCTCTATTCTATGAATGCATTTAAGATATGAGAATAAGAATGAGAATAAGGGTGTGCGAAAGAAATTATTAGAGAGAGAATACCTATCTCTTCATCTTCCTATGCTATCCTCTCGACAATTAACCTTAGTGAAAACAAGGAACCTAGATTGTGGATTGAGGAGGTCTTTTGTTTTGTAATCATCTTCCAATAAGTGATGTGATGCAGAACATGAAGGTATGCTGTTGACTATCATAAAGAAACTAAATTTCAGATTAAAGATTTGAGATTTTTATGGATTGATTCCCAAAGACAGACCAAAAACATGCAGACAAAGATATCAAGTTGCGATTCTTCAGAACTAAACCCTTTAAAGAAAACTAAGAAATAGGATTACAGGAATTGAGAAACTCCTAATTAGAACATACTCGTTATCTTCAATAAATCAGATCTTAGAGGAGGGTAGTTTGGATTACCTGGCAGTGATGTAACAGCTTCTGAATCAGTAGGTTCACACCTTCCTCGAAGGATGCGCTCTGAAGGACAAGCTAGTTTTCCCTTGGAACCCTAGGTTGCAGGCTAATGGTTCTGTGGTAACTCCTTCTCAGATCTCGGTACCTAAGGATCTTGAGTTGTCAAGCCCGATATTGCTGAAGCTCTTCAATCTGGGCCTTTCAAAGGATGATCTGGACTCCTTGCTGATTGTAGAAGATCACTTCAACCTTGGTTTGCCAGGAGAACTCTTGGATGCCAAGGACTTGATGCTCGTGGTGGATGGCAAAGGATGGGAACTAGGAGTTGGTGGCCAAGGGATGAAACTAGGGTTTGTGTTGCGGTGCTTTGGGTCTCTTACCCTCTCCCTCACAAAGTGATAATGCTCAAGGCACAGAATAGAAGAAGAGGTCTTCTTGTTTCATTCATCCAATTATTCTTTCAGTACAAGAGAAAGAGAGGGAGTATTTATAAACTTCCTTTACTCCTTGTTACAATAGGACTAGAATTCATCATACATAAAAAAGAATTTTCTTAGGATTGGTTAAAGCATGACAAATAGGAATAGAATATGATCTCCACATCTCCTTCTTTACTTGGACTGGGCGGTCATGGCAAGAAAGCATGGGGCGGCAAAGCATTCCTCCTTTGGACTGGGCGGTCATGGCAAGGAATCAAGGGGCGCCAACTTCCTTCCTTTCATGGTGTGGGGCGGCAACAAGAATCAAGGAGCTTCCATATATGTGTGGGACGGCAACAAGGGCTTCCATATTTATCATGGATGGCACAAGAATAAAGGAGGCACCATCTACCTTCCATATTTGCTTGTGGTCCATGCATGAAACAAGGGAGGGGCGCCATGTATGTTGTGGAGGTAGCGCAAGCATTGACTGGAGTCTCATGTAATAGCTGAGGTGGTGCCACTGAATGTAGCCTTCACCTTCTTGACTCAAGACACTTGGCTTGACTTAATTACATGACTCAATTGACTCATAAGTGGACTACACTTTATTGGACTCAATTACAGGACTCAATTAGCTCATAAACAATTTGAAGGATCAATCAAAGATCCAAATGGACCCTTGTAACCTTTGTCTAATCCTGGTGCCCGCACCAATTCTCCTCGGGTGGGAGGAACTCGACCCTATCGAGTAAGGGTCAATCTGGCTTGGTAACTCTCTAGTAGGTCTGGGTCTATGCATTGCAAATCCTCTCGGGTAACCCAAGAATCCTCAAATTCTGGTCGACCTTGCCAACGAACCAGGTAGCGCTGGTAACCTTTGTTTCGGGTACTGATAGCTTGGTCATCCAGAATTCGCTCAATCCTTTCTCTTCTCTCAGGCCAATTTGTAGGTGGACACTTTGGGATGGGTTCACTCTCAAGAATAGGGTCAGGTCCAAATGGCTCACTAGGTATCACTGCTGGTTCCCTATACTCAGTTAGGTATGATATATTGAAAGTTGAGCTAATGCCTAATTCAGGAGATAACTTTAGCACATAGGCATTGGGTCCGACTTTCTTAATTATTTTAAAGGGTCCAGCTCCTCGGGCATGCAACTTTTTCATGGTTCCGGGAGGGAACCGCTCAGGCCTAAGCCTAATCATTACATAATCCCCTTCAGCAAATTCTTAGTTGAGCTAGCCAGGTCAATCACTCTCACAAGCTCGACAATGATTGCTTAAAGTCTCAGCCAACATGCCTAAGCTTCTTCTTAGTTGACCACGCTATAAGAATAAAATGGTAAATTGATGTTCAGCTCTTCAGTAAATCAAATTTTAATATTTAGCTTCTATTGATCAATCATATAATATTCAGGTCACCATATTAATTTTTTATTTTTAATCCTTCTCGTAATGAGATCATAACTGTATTCACATATATAGTTATTTTCATAGCCTGTAGGGTTATCTTTACATGGTTATTATGCAATGTAAATGATAAAAAGTTATTAAAATAAATAAATAAATATTTTTTTTAAAAAAAACTTATGAACCGATCTTAAGTGGCTTGGAAAATGGGCTAAGAATGTTACTCCTAAACTTTTTCAAAACACGCGAACCCGATTCCTCTCAAGCACTTCTTCCCTCGAGCGCCAAATTTCTAGCATCCTTTTCACCGTCAAACACAACCCTCTCTTGACCTTTTCATATTTTAAAAAGAAAAAAAAAGTTTTTAAATAAAAAAAAGGAAGGAACGCCCGCGAGTGGATGCTCACGGACGTTCGCGTGAACTCACACGAGCGTTCTGCTCACGTGAGCGGCACTTGTGATGCCTGCGAACCCTCCATGAATGCGCGGAATGCTCACGCATTCCATGAACGTGCGGAATGCTTGCGCATTCGCATTTGCGAATGTTGGGCGAGCGTTTGCATGCCAACATTCGTGAACTGCCAGAAACGGCCTAAATAATTTGATTTTTAGGTCGTTACTAACGTGAGGGTAGCGATTATCAGGTTTTAAGGTCATTATGGGTTCAGCCATTGGGGGTTACCTAGACTGAGTCTATAAATAGGCTTAAGGATCCAGGGTTGTCAGTATTCCAATCCAAAAATCCTCTTTCTACTCTACTAACTACCAAAGCTTTTTCTAAGATTCTGCTGTGAGAAGAAAGAGGTGCTGCCCGTGTCTTGGAAGCCCTACTAAGAAAAAGAGCTCTCTCACCTCTTCTTTTAAATTATTTTTTATTCTTCTTATTATTTTATAATTGCTAATTTTTTTTTGAGCATTTGAAGGAGTCATTGGATTGCACCTCTACGTGATCGTGCTCGTAGTAGGAGGTTCGGATCGAGCCGGATTGTTGTACCTTGAGGACAGATTGCCTACAACCTGCATGAAAGGATGAAAACTAGTCTTTAGGGTAGTGTCTAACACGCCTCGGTCCAGGCATGGTTCTTATCTTCTTTTGATTTAAATTTTTGCATTTAAATTTTTTAGATTTAAATTTCTAGCAATTTCTAAATAGCTTTTCAAAAGCAATTATTTTCCAACAGCTAAGGACCAGTTTTCCTCTTCATTAGAAATTGCTATGATTTTTATTGTAATTTACTGATAAAAAAAAATCTATTTTAAAGGAAAAAAAAGAGTTTTTTTCTGCTTTGAAGTCTGTGTAAAAGTCTTAAAAATTATCTTCTTTTTGAAAAAAAAAGAGAGAGAGGTCTTGAATTTATTTATTTTCAAATTTGAAATTTAAAATTCAAATTTTAAAATTTAAAATTTAAAATTCAAATTTTGAAATTTAAAAATTTAAAATTCAAATTTTGAAATTTGAAATTTAAAATTTAAATTTTAAAAAATCTTAGAAAATTTGAATTTTAAAAATTCAATATTTTGAAACTCAAATTCAAATTGAAATTTAATTGAGTTAATTTTTGCATAGTGGTTACTTTATTTATTGCAAGTAGTTTCTAGATTTAAATTTTTGAATTTAAATTCAAATCTAGAAATTATCTAGAAAACCACTAATTTAAAAACTCAAATTATAAGGCTGAAACTTCAAATTTTTGTTGTGCAGAACCAACTGAGCAACCAACACTCTCATAAATGGGTTCAGATGACCTTAGTGCAATCAAACCTGAATAGTTTAACGAATCATTCTTTAGGAGGTAGCAAAGCTAAGTGAAATACTAGCTTACCACTTTAGAATTATTTTCTGCCATAGAATTTTCAAACCCCGAATCAAATTCTCAACCAAGTTCTTCTAGTCCACTTGAAACTTCCTCTTCCTCAACATCAAAAACACCCCAAGAAATATATTTTCATTGTAGACACAGAATTTTAAATGCTCTTTCTGATAACCTTTATGATGTTTACCTTTCCACCAAAACTGTTAAGGAACTATGGGATGCACTTAAGGCTGAGTATGGGATGGATGATGCTGGTCTAGACCAATTCATCATCTCAAAATTTTGAAAGTATATAATGATCGATTCTAAACCTATTAGTATTCAAATACATGAATTTCAAGATCTTTTTAGAAAGGCTGAGTTGATTAGCTGTAGTTTTTCTGAAAGCTATAAGGTCCAAGCCTTAACAGATGCCCTTTCATCTTCTTGGTTAACCTTTTCGCGAGAGCTAAGCCACAAGCAAGGTGACTTGACCCTAATAAAAGTGATTAATTCTATTAGAATTGAAGAAGAACATTGGCTTAAGCTCAAGCAAAAACCTGATTTTGGACCTAAGATCCATCTAACTGAGTCAAATTCAACCCCAAATCAATTCAAACCTAGGGGAAAGAATTTTAAGAAGAAGAAATTCCAATCTAGATCCAACCAATCATCAAACCTCCTCAAAACCGACCAAACCAGAACCGATCAAATCAGAAGTCAAAGAATAATAAAGAAATATTCTGCTTCGTGTGCAGAAGGTCTAATCATGTGGCAAAGGGCTGCTACCACCGAAAGACTGAACCACTGAGGAAATCATCCAAACTTCAAGTTAACATGGTCGAAAGTGGTGTCGAGCCTTCTTTCAAGTTGGTAAATCCAAAACCCTTAATTAACTTAACCTAATTTTCTTGTGATTGGTGGCTTGATTCAGGAGCTAATGTTTATGTCTGTTTTGATCACTTTTGGTTCTCCACCTTTCAGGAATCAAGTGGAGGAGGTGTAACACTTGGAAATAATTCTTTAGTACAAGTGTTTGGAAAAGGTCGAGTGGACCTAAGGATGACCTCTGGGAAGATCCTGATCCTTCACGAAGTGCTGTTAATCCCTAGTGTTAGAAGAAATTTGATTAGTGGATCTCTCCTTATATCTAGGGGATATAAAATTGTTCTAAAGTCAAATAAAGTTGTAATTACTTGTAATAATGAGTTTGTTGGAAAAGGCTTTATTTCTGAAGGTCTTTTTAAATTAAATGTAGTCTCCAAGTTATCTAATAAAAGTCCTCTTATTTTCAATGTTGAATCTTTAAATATTTCGCATGGTAGACTTGGTCATGTAAATTTTGATCGTATTTATCATATGACAAATCTTAATCTAATACCTAAAGTTCATATTGATAGAAAGATCAAGTGTGAGATTTGTATTCAAGCCAAAAGGCCTAGAAAACCTTTTAAATCAGTAAATAGAGCTCAACTCTTCTTGAATTGGTCCATAGCAATGTGTGTGACTCTACCAAGTTACCTACATGGGGAGGAAGTCGTTACTTTGTAACATTTATTGATGACTTCTTACGGTATTGTCACACATATTTGATAAAATCTAAGGATGAAGTCTTAGATAAGTTTAAGATCTATAAGGCAGAAGCTGAAACACAAATAGAGAAAAACCTTAAGAAACTTAGGTCTGATCGAGGTGGTGAATATACCTCAAATGAAATGACTCTATTTTGCCAAGAATATGGGGTTATTCATGAGGTTACACCACCATACTCTCCTCAGTCTAATGGTGTAGCTGAATGAAAAAATCATACCTTAATAGATATGGTTAACTCAATATTAATCAGTTTAGGCGCACCTGAGAACTTGTAGGGGGAAGCTCTTTTAGCTGCCTGCTATATCCTAAATAGGATACCCTTTAAGAATAATCCTAAAATACTTTTTGAGCTTTGGAAAGGTAGAACACCCAGGCTAGATTACCTTAAAGTGTGGGGTTGCCTAGCTAAGGTAGGAATACCTGAACCTAAAAGAAGAAAGACAGGACCTAAAACCATAGATGCTATCTTTATAGGTTATTCTTTGGATAGCAGTACCAATAGGTTCCTTATAATAAACTTTGAAATAAGTGACATCTCAAATAATACTCTTATTGAATCAAGAGATGCTACTTATTTTGAAAATGTATTTCCTTTTAAGAACCAAATTCCAAGTCAAGTCTCTTCTAATCCTTTCTTGGTTCATGATTCTTTTGAATCTGGGTCCTCCAATGAGTCAAGGAAAAGGAAAAGATCCAACTTTGAAAGTGGACCTTTTGAACTTAGAAAAAGTTCAAGGACAAGGAAGGAAAAAGACCTTGGTGAAAGTTTCTTTACTTTCTTAGTCGAAGGCGAATCTTTCTCTTTTTCAGAGGCAATGTCTTCACCTGACGCTCCTTTTTGGAAGGAAGCTATTCTTTCTAAATTTAATTCAATCTTACAAAATCAAACTTGGATCTTGTGTGATCTACCCCCTGGTAGCAAACCTTTAGGATGTAAGTGGCTATTTAAGAAGAAATTTAGACTTGATGGTTCAATTAAAAAGTATAAGGCTAGATTAGTAGCCAAAGGGTATAACCAAAAGAAAGGGTTAGATTTCATTGATACCTATTCTCCTGTAGCTAGAATAACAACCCTTAGATCTCTTTTTGCCATTGCCTCTATACATAAATTGATCATTCATCAAATAGATGTGAAGATTGCATTCCTTAATGAAGATCTCGAGGAGGAGATCTATATGGAACAGCATGAAGGTTTTGTTATAAAGGCACAAGAAAACAAGGTTTGTAAGCTTATTAAGTCCCTATATGGTCTTAAACAGGCTTCAAAACAATGGCATGAGAAATTTGATCAGATCATCCTATCCTTTGGATTTCAAATTAATAATTATGATAAATATGTCTATTCTAAGATCATCGACGATGATTGTGTAATCCTTTGCTTATATATCGATGATATCCTAATTTTTGGAACATCTCTTGAAATTGTTTCAAGTATTAAATCTTTCATTTCTTCTAAGTTTGATATGAAAGATTTAGGTGAAGCAGATGTAATCCTAGGGATGAAGCTTATCAGATCTCATGAAGGGGTAGCTCTCTCTCTCTTTCTCACTCTATAGAAAAAATGATCAAGAAATTTGGTTATTCTGATCTTAAACCAGTATCTACTCCATATGATCCTAGCTTTCACCTAAAGAAAAATTTAGGTGACCCAATTGATCAATTAAAATATTCTCAAATCATAAGATCCCTCCTATATGTAGCAAATAAGACAAGACTGGATATTGCCTATGCTGTAGGAAGACTTAGCAGATATAATCAAAATCCTGATCAATCTCATTGGATAGCCTTAGAAAAAGTGTTCTGATATTTAAAGGGAACACTTAATCTCTCTTTGATGTTCATTGAATACCCTGAGGTGGTTGAGAGTTATAGTAATGCTAATTGGGTCACCGATTCTCATGATCTTAAATCGACCATCGGATATCTTTTTCTTCTTGGCGGTGCTGCTATTGCCTGGGGATCAACTAGGCAAACTATCATATCTAGAAGCACTATGGAGGTTGAGTTGATAGCTCTGGATACACCTGTAATGAAGCAGAGTGGATTAAAAATCTAGTATCAGAGCTACTTTTGGTATCTAAGTCAGCTCCGGCTATATCAATCCATTGTGATAATAAGGCCGTAATCGAACTGATTAATCAAAAGAGTACTAATAAAAAGATGAACCACCATATACGGCTTCGTCATAAGTCTATAAGACAACATAAGAAAAATAATATTGTCTCCTTGGAATTTGTCAAGTCTGAGAAGAATTTAGCAGGTCAATTAACCAAGGGACTATCTAGGAGTGGAGTCCTAGAATCATCGAGGGGGATGCGGCTTAAGCCCATTATTTGGTTAGCAGTAGTGGATACCTAACCTTTATGATTGGAGATCCCATGAAAGAGGTTCAATGCAGTAGAAATGAAGCTGATTGAGTGATCATGTTAGAGCACACATTTTGAAGAAATTTCTCATCCCATCTCTATGATGAGTGCTCTTATAAAGTGACAAAATAAATCTGTGTAAGGTTGAGTTATACTTTTAATAAATCTAAGGTAGGTTATCTATAGGGTATTTGTGAACTGTGAGAAACGGCCTAAATAATTTAATTTTCAAGCCGTTACTAACGTGATTTGGGGGTAACGGTTATCAGTTCTTTAAGGCATTATGGGCTTAGCCGTTGGGGGTTACTTGGACTGAGTCTATAAATAGGCTCAAGGATCCAGGGTTGTCAGTATTGCAATCCAAAAATCCTCTTTCTACTCTACCAACTACCAAAGCTTTTTCTAAGATTCTACTGTGAGAAGAAAGCGGTGCTGCCCATGTCTCGGAAGCCTTGCTGAGAAAAAGAGCTCTCTCACCTCTTCTTTTAAATTATTTTTTATTCTTCTTATTATTTTATGATTGCTGATTTTTCTTTGGGCATCTGAAAGAGTCATTGGATTGTACCTCTACATGATCGTGCTTGTAGTAGGAGGTTCAAATCAAACCGAATCGTTGTACCTTGTGGACAGATCATCTACAACCTATATGAATGGGCAAAAACTAGTTCTTAGGGTAGTGTTTAATATGCCTCAATTTAGGTACAATTTTTATCTTTTTTTAATTTAAATTTTTACATTTAAATTTTTTAGATTTAAATTTTTTTTGTTAGGATTTTTTTAGTTAGGATTTTTTTTGTTGATTAGTTGAGCGCAAATCACCTGTCAATGGTAATTGACAGAATGTTTAGAATAAATTTGAAGTGGTGGGTGAGAACAAAACGAGCTAACAGAAGATAGGGTGAGAAGCAGTTTTAGGAATTAGAGTTTGACTCATCAGAATCAGAACTCGTCAAGATCCATCACTTTCATTAAGGAATCACAATGTTGATGTATACACAAATTCTTCAAGCTATCCATGAAGTCATTTGTTCATGAATCTGAATAATTCCTGGCAGCATATACAACACTGGATAGAGTTCAAATGACATGCTTCTTGTCTATCAAATGGTACTAACTTTAACGTATCATAGGTTATTCATAGGTGATGAAGATGGCATATGGCAGAGTAAAGTTAAGCACTCTAACTTCAGTGGAGATCCTTTCATAGAGCCTTTTTTTTCTTCTCAAGCCTGAGCTAAAAAGGCACAGGAGAGGAGACTACTGGAAGCACCTTTTGAGTTAAATGTTACCGTTATCATTACATGCTGTTCATCAATAATGGAAGTTTTTCAAGTATCTCTAAAAGAGTTTTTTTGGAACCTCAAGCCAATCAGAAAAACCAAACCAAACTCTGTCTGTATGCTGGAGGAAGATAGGATGAGTGGATAACCATACAAGTAGTTCAGAAAAACTAAGGCTAGGTTTAATTTTCGATAATATTTTCTATTTTTATTTTTTATTTTTATTTTTTAAAAATATTTTTTATTTTCTATTTTCTGATCTTTAAAAAAAATATGTTTGGTAAATGAAAACAAAAATTATTATCTATTTCTTATTTTCTTTATAAATGATATCATTCAAAAGGATAAAAAAAATACTATCAATTTTTATGATACAATAATATAATATATAATATTATAATAATATATTACAATATATAATATTATATTCATATAATACAATAATAAATATATTGCATATTATAATATAAAGTTAATAATATATTATATAGTATAATATATACTATAATAATAGTAATTTATATATAATATATAATTTATCACATATTATTATATTATTATTATATATTATATAAATATTGTAATATACAATTTTTAAATTATTTTAAGTTTTTGTCATTTTAGAGTTGTATTTTTTAGAAAACTATTTCATTTTTATTTACCAAATGCATTTTCACAAGTGTTTTCTATAAAAATAAAAATAAAAAATAAGATTATTTTTAAAAGCCAAGCACATTCTAAGCATCTCAAGCTTTTTAGTCGCTTGATAAGGTTGTGTCAAGCTTCTACTAAACGTGCACCATAATAACCAAAGAACTTCGGACCATAATTTGAAATGATTAAATCATGAATGACATGTAAAATCTTTGGAAGTTTCCTACATGAGAAACATCGAATGTTTTGTTGCAAAGTATAGAATGTGCCATTTTGGAAAGTGGTCTACAACCATCATTATGTACCAGCCTGTAAAATGTACCAAAGGTTAGGTTTAAATCCTCCAAAAACCTTCAACAGCAGCAATTATCTGCAGAGATGGGTATTTTGTGCATGGTCTTTTACAAGGTGACATATCATATTTATTCCACATATCATAATGCACTAAGCCTAACAAAAATGTTCTTGTGGAAGAACAACTAAATTTGTCGCTTCAAGAGTAGCCATTGAATCCATTGCTATGTTCCACAATAAATTCCAGTAGTGAACTAGATAATAGAGAAAAAGACACTCAAGTCTTATCGAAAATATGTGTTATATTTTTTTTTTATTTCAAAATTTAAAGCCTAGGACCTCCACTTGCATGGCAAGAAGCCAAGAAAATAATCTTCAGCTTAATGCATTGACACTTGATTTTGTATGCCAATCTTGCCTTCAATATAGAAAAGTATAGCCTTTAAAGAATTCTGCCCAATTTATTGAGTTTGCTGGTACCACAATAATCTAATAACAGCATATAATTCTTCACCATAAGTGGAATAGTTCACACAAGAGATTCAATTTTTCATGGAAGGCCATAGATTTACCAAATTTTAAAGCATCTTATTCTACATCAAGGACATTACCAAAATAGAAAGTTCAAGAGTTGGAGACTGAAAAGTGAACAGGACAACTGCAAAGGACCAAAGCAAACTTGATCCATTTCTCCAAAAGTGTATGCACTTGTATATCACCATGGACTCACAAAAGTGACAAGCATCAATACAGCAGTATACTAGACCTCATCCCCTTTTTTCAACTCTATTTAAGAGGCCCAAATGCATGCAACAATCCAACCAAAAACAATTGCTCATTTCCTCTATAAGTTATAGCATAGCTTGTCTAAATTAATAAAAACTCCAGCCAACTTGGAATGGGCATTTCAGAAATCATGCCATTCATTTGTCCACAAGCAATATGCCCTGGTCTATTGTAGCTAGACCAAAGGGATCCAAACCATGCTACTTAATATTTTACTAGGTCATTTATGTGATCAACCCTTTGATTTTGATTTGTCACCTCCTCCATGACTAACTTGAGCTCCTACCAAGATTTCTTTGTCTCAGGACTTCTTCTGATACAGCCTCTATGACCATCCCATGGTGCTCCTAGTTCGATTTTTCCACAAGGCTTTTTCCTATCATTTTTTGTCTTTGATTGCTTATGTGAGAAAGTCATGGGAGAAACAATGGCAATGTGTGTTGGAAAGCTAACTTACCAGCTCATGTGATAAAAGTAGTTTGAAATCCTTCACATGCCAATCCTAGTAAAGTAGTACTTTTGCTGGTGTCAATGAAAGTGGTCAGTGAAGGCCTACTTTGAGCCTTTTGACTTCTGATGCACTAGTGCTCAGCATTAATTTCTTTTGAGAATATCTGTCCAAGTTACAAAAAAGACTTCCACACAAATCAGGAAACTTTGAAGAGACCAGTCAATGAAATGGGGAGATTTGGTTTTTCTTCTATTCCTTTTTGTTCCTCTTTATTTTTCTCTTTTTCATTTACTTCTTCAATTAATCAGAATGCCTAAATTAACAGTCATGGCGCATACCACATTATAGTTCAATTATAAATTTAATATTAATCATCATGATCTGCAAATGATATGTTTAACTTATGGCCAACAACTCCATCTACATGGAGTTAGCTTTAGTGGATTAACAATTCAACAAATTGTGATCCATTAAATCTGATAAAGTAACATAGGTGGGTCTCAAAATAAAACTAATCCTTTCAACTTGAAAGCTACTTCAAAGTCTAGACATAGTTTAAACCATATATAACATGAATTTTGATATTCCTTGCCTTTTCATCCTCTGCAAAGTGAGTAAGTTTGACACAATTTAAATAATATGTAACATGGCTTTTGATATCCTTGCCTCTGCTTTCCATGCAAAATGGGTAATTTTTCTTTTACTCCTTGGTCTATTCATGGTCCCAAATGTGGGTACACCAGTTTAGTTGGTCCATATAGTTTTAGTAAACATGGACCATGCGACATGGATATTTTTCAGTTTTAATTTCATGTCATATACTTCAAAAACAATGCCTTGAATCACTCAGGTAGTTAAAATGTGTACAAACAAGAGCATGAACTTCCATTAGATTGATTGTCCTAGTAAGCCTTGGGCCCAGCCCAAACGGTTACAGGCTTGGACTATTATTTGCATGCATGCTTAGCTTTGGGGATAATTATCATAAATTCAACAGATCTCTCTCCACAACTGAACCTTGAATTGAAAATTGAATTACTATTAATCTTTTGGGGAATCAAAAAGCATCACGGCGATGCTCCTAATAGTTAGTTTTATACTTTTTGTCGTAGAAACCAAAACAAATCATTATTACAACACTCAAATCTAGAGATAGGCCTTGAACACAATAGGCCGACCTTAGAAATTGACATCCAAGCTTGTAGGCCTCAGCTAACCAATTTATTTTAAAAGCATGTTAGGCTAGGAAAAGCTTGACCCATACAAGCCTTCCCTGTCTCCAATGTAGAGATTACACAACTGGTACAAGGGCCAAGTTTTAAGGTGACCTCAGCACTAGTGTTTGACATTTAAGCCTCCAAAAAGGTAATAACAAAAAATTCCCATGATATATGCCATGTATTTAACTAAATTAGAAGACAGCATATTGCATGGGAAGATTTATACTTGTGCTAAATTGTATCACAGAAGAGAATCAATTCAACACTTACATTTAAAATGTCCAAATCTTTTGGCAGCAAATGTGGTTAAGAGTTCAAGTGCCAATTACATTGGAGGATTAAGGATTCTTTAACAAGACATTCCAAAACTCAGAGCAAGTGTTCATATTTTGAAATAATGTAAAAGAAAAGGAGCTTCATTTTTGAAGCCAAGGAGTATTTTGATGTCTCATTCAGTGTCCAACCGTATAGAAGTGGTTCCAAAAATTTAATTGGCCACAAGCAGAGATATACATACATGCATTAAGACATAAACTCCGTCACACATATTGCATATTTTATCACTTGACCTATTAAATGCCTACTTCGCTGTACTCTTTTCCACGACTGCGAAAAAGAGGGACCCGGATGCAAAATTTGTCTAATGCTCTTGTGACGTACTAATCTCAAAATGTTTCTTGGATAATTTTCCCTTCAAAAATTTCTTAAGAAGTTTCAGAAATAACAGGTATCTTTATACTTGTGTTGCCTTAAAAAAATTGTTCAGACTGGAACATTCTATTTAAATTGTCTTGAGCTGATTTTAACTTTAGTTTTTTTTTTTTCAAATTTGGCCATGGTAATATTTTTATCTATTTACTGAAATAGCGGTTATCGGCAATTTGGAATGACAATTCTAAATTCTCTGGATATTGTGATATTTAAAAATTTTAACTGCTTTATTGTAATTAACCAAATTATATTCCACATTAGCCAATATTCAATTTGACCACCAAAAAGATTACAACCTATGGTCTGGATAATTAATATGGCACCTGAAAATAGTAACGATTCTAGCTGAAAAGCACTTTTCTGAGTTGTCACATTAAACAAAGCAAAAGTGAATTTCAAAGGTGGAAAATTGAAGATTTCAAGCTTGCATCTCTTTTCATTCTACTCCTCTATTTTGTAAGGAACAACTTGTATCAGTATCTCAGTTTCAATTCAAACATGGGTTTGACTCGGTTTGACTCACTCTCTGTGGATGAGATCAAAAAGGCCATCATTGGAGCAACAACGCAATAGCTTCAGTGAAAGCAAAGCTCAAAATGGCATAACCAAATGATTGTTTAGCCAATGATGGGAATCAACAAAGAATCCAGAAAAGAGCAGCGAAGGAACATGAGGAACAAATTCCAGGTGCAAAATCAATAGGTGCCCCAATCAAATCCAGTCCCTGTCCTCCAGCCTTCATTGAAAGCATGCAAAGATATAGCGATCATTGTTGAAGGGGTTCACTATAGTTTTCTATTACTCGAGTACTGAATGTTGAATCACAAAGGTCAGATTCATTCCCTGACTAACAGTACCTGGAAAAATATGAATGTGCCCAAACTACTTCACCTGCCATCCAGGCTTCTACATGTAAGCTCCTAAGACTTCCAATGGCCACTCTAGACTATCAAGTATTGTGGTCCATTGGCTGAAAATCAAAACTCGATGCCCATCCTTCCATAAAAGAGGCAATAGTTCCACTAAAGCCTGAATTAACAATGACAAATCAATTAGAAGCAAATGCATTCAGATAAGACTACTTCTGAGTTTGGAACGTGTTCATCTGAAAGAGCACCTTTTGCTCCCGAACATGAAAAATGATTCACAGCCAACCAAGTCTATAAAACTGACAAACACTCATATATAAAGCAAGATTTTGAAAATAGATACTTGAAATAGAGCAAAGTATAAGAAGTTCTTCGATTTTGTAACATTAAGGTCAGCCATAGATGAGCTCTCTAAAAGAATTCTAGCCACTGGCCGTAAGATAAATATAGATGATGCTACAAAAATCATGCCACTCCAGGCTGGGTTGGTTCATTCAAATGCTCAGTTTGTTCAGCTACCGACTAAATTAAATGTAGCATCCACAAACTGTCCCAAGCTTAACTGAAGGTCGGCTACTGAAACAAGCTTGAGCTAGGATGGGTAAAATTAGGCTTGTTTTCTTTCATATTGCACATGTTTATATTAAATAAAAAACTAACTAAACTAATAAGCTAGTAAGCAAATAAATATGATTTGGTTTGCAAAATGAAATATCTCTGCAAATTTTTGCGGTTACCAAAATTGATGACATCTAGATTTTTAGTACTCTGGGTTTTCTAGCAAAGTTACAAACCCACACTTAAGTTCTTTTTCTTGCCCACAAATCTAGCTCATGACACCTCCAAACCTCTATTTTCAACCAACTTTCAGTTATTCCCTATTTTATCAAGATCACTTTTAGGTTTCATAGATCAAATGCCTTGTTTCTCATTGGAATCATACTTTCCTGGAAAAGTGCAATTTCCTTGAGAAAAAAAAAATAATCCAAGAAAATGTTTGATGGGCAATTGAAGTTTCCACGTTCCTTTGTATCTAGGAAAGTTGAGTAGGAAAGTGAAAAGCCAACTTTTCCATGTTTTTTTGCAATTCAATTGCCCAAGAGATAAGCTAATTTTCTATTCATACCCTTAAGACCTTAGGCGGGAAAGTGACTAACTTTCTTAAGTTCAGATTGGTGACAATGATGCTACCTTACTGGTGAAGAGCTCAATTGGTGGTGGCGGGGTCCAGAGAGCTCCAACAATGGTGTTAGCAGCAGTCCAGGAAACTTTATGAATATGGAAGGATACCATAAGAACTCTGTGAAGATGGAGTGATTTCCCTTATTCATTATTATTACAAGGATTTTATTATTATTATAAAATTAGGTCAAAGGTATATATATCTTAGAGTTATGGATACCATTGTTCACAAGAAAATAATTTTACTAGGAAATTACTTCCCCCCTCCCCCCTTATTTAAAAAAAAGAAAACATGGGAAAGATTGGTCAACAGGAAAGTTGTCCGATTTTCCATTCAATTTTCTCCCAAAGAAAGGGTGTGAAAAGGAAAATGCAGAACAAAGTCTTATTAAATGCAATATCCTAAATGACTTAACAACCTTGTTGACCTCGCATTGATTTTGATGATCATAAAATAATTAAGTAGGTTACTAATGATTTTGATGAAGAATTACTATGACATGCAGGGATACAAGAGTCACCAAGAACACATAAATGTATTCCAAGCTTCAAAATGAGTTTATGGTTCAAGAGAGAGTTCAAAGATCTGAGAAGGATGATTCAAGTTCAAATTAAGTGAAACTCAGATGTTTGGCAATGTTCTCAAATGAAGAAAGTCTAAGTTGTGAAAGCTATGATACTTATTTTCCTTGATTCAATGAGTTTTATTATCCGTGGAATGACTTTTCAAGTTTTGGAGACATTAGTCAACTCCCACGACAGCTACTGAAACTTGGAACGGAAGATTGAAGCCATTAGCCGACCCTCATGCAAGCTAACAAGTCAAATCTGTGGCACAAGTGACTAAACAGTGGAAAGAACCATGTTAGTCGGCTCTAGAGCCGACTACTGTGGCCATACAGAAAAGTTTGACATGTTAGTTGGCTTTAGAGCTGACTATTGTGACATCCACAGTGACCTTGACTTGTGTTAGTCGTCTCTAGAGCCGACTAACCTTGCCTAGGATGGAAAAAATCCCAGGTTAGTCGGCTTTGGAACCAATTAACAACCTTAGAAGACTTGCAACGGCTAGTTCTGACATTCCAACGGTCGAAAACGGCTACTCCAATGGTCCAATCCTTCAACCAACTATAAATACAAGTTAATGGGATGGATTAGTAAGAGATTAAGTGGATTTTTGAAGGATTACAAGTGAGAAAAAGAGAGATTTATCAAGTCAAATCCACCGAGAGTTCAGCCTGTTCAAGTTTTGAAAAGTTCTTGTTGCTAAATTTTGAAAATTCATTAAAGCCTATTCAAAGCTCCCACCAACCACTTCAGAAGCTTCATCAAGTGCTCTTAACTCAAGCATTCAAAGAAGTGAAGCTCATTCAAGGGAGAAAAGCTTCAAATCTGTAAAGTGTTCTTTATTGTCTGTATTTGCTCATTAAGGAGCTATACTTGCTGAATTTATTTCATTTTGTATCATGTTGAGTTTCAACTTAGTTGAAACTTGGGTAGGGTATGCCAAATCCTTAATTGGTGGTTTGTAAAGGCTCCTTGTGCCTGAAAATAAGAAGCTAGCTGTATAAGATAGGTTATAATCGTTGGAGAACGATTAGTGGAGAAAATTTTCAAGGGGTTCTTGGGGAGTGGACGTAGGTGCAAGGGTTAGCACTGAACCACTATAAATCTTTGTGTTTGTGTGTGTGACTACTATTGATATTGTGGTTTATTTTTAGTTAGACACTTCTCTCTCTCACACAATTTCACTATTTTGAAAATATAGCACATTATTGTTAAATTTTTCAAAGAATCCAATTCATTCCCCCTCTTGGGTTGCTTAGCTGGGCAACAACCCTCCTAAACTATTGTTTACCATTATAAATCAAAACAACATCAATTATTTGCCTAACCAAAATTTTTCTCCTTTTTTTGTTGGGAGGAGAGGGGGTAAAGATATGAATATTAAATAATCAGCAATGATCAAACACATATGATAGACACTTTTTGCTCAAGTTATTGTTCACAGAATCAAGCATGTTTTTTTAACTAATCACAACATAAAAATATTTTAAAAAAAGTATAGACTGAATATGAAAGAATTCATTAATCAAATGAGAAGGGAAATTAAATTTCAAATGCTTGTGAAGGAACTAATATACAGACATACGGATACCACTCCACTTATTGCAGTGCAAAAGGGTTGGGGGAGATCAGATAAATGCCATATTGCTTATATGTCTTCGAAGCCAAACAAAAATGATTTCCTTGATGACTTGGCACTCAACTTCAACTGTCAAACAAAGGCAGACTTTATTTCTTAGCTTTACAAAAAAGCAACCTCAGCACAAAAAACAAGTGAAAAAATGATTCTTGTTAATATCACTAGCCTATGTACATCAAAAGAGTCACAACTTTGATGCAATGAAGTGGAGGAAACAAGCAGCAACATTAAATAGAACTTGCTCGGTGATGGATCTCAAGGACTGATAACTGGTTAGTAAGTTACAAGGCTAACAACATGCACAAAGTAGGCTGTCAAACTGTGAGATTTAGAAATGAGAATTATTCACACTGAAGAGAAAAAGACTAAGATCTGGTTATGGCATCTTAATCATGACTTTACCAGTCACATTAGGCAAAATACTCTCACTAGTGAATCACCCCATCAAGAAGTTCCAAACTGTCACCGTTTTTAACTTTGTCATATTTAAAGGACTTCTAGGCATTTCTACTAGCTAATCTTTTTCTTTTCTTTTATAATCATGTTCCTTCATTTTCCAAGAAAGATTTGCTTCCTGCTGTTGGTATATTAGTTTACCAAGAACAATGACATAAAATGAGGATAGGAATATTTTATAAAGAGGGGAAAGCTTTCAAATTTCAACCAACATGAGAATAAGAGAAAATCCATGTTAAACATGACTTCATAGTTCTAGAACTCATTTTGTAAGTTGGCCAAGTTAACCAGACTTGGCCAAATAGGTTGCAAGTGACTTGGTAATTGTCGGACCTCGCCTAAAAGTTAAGGCTGGGATTGATTTTGACTCGATTGACTCACCAAGAGATATGGAACTTGGATTGGACCAGTCTATTTTGGTAAGCCTCAGGCACAAAAGACATCCCATCTTTAACAGAAATCCATTACCGGGTTTCAGTTGTGGCAGGTAACATGATAGTAGACTGCTAAAAAAGTGAGGGTGGCTTTATGAAATCGAAAGACCAGGGGATTTTGCAAAAATGATCCATACTATTTTCCTTTTTGCATATCCAGACTCATTTTTTGATAGAACCTTCCAGTTTTAAAATATGTTGAACACTTTTGCCCTGGCCACACGCTCAAGTCATATGTTTCGACAAAGTTGAATGCACATCTTTTGATAGTAATACATCTGTTAAGTGCTAAATGAACATATTTATTACGTTAAAAGGCCAGAGTACATCTGCAGGACCAAGAGTAAAAGAATCAAAGAATTTCAAAGTGGCCAATTCTTTAAATAAAAAAAGAATAAAAGAAGTAAAATGGGTCACTTCTGTAAAATTCCATAAAAATAATGGGATGAAGGGTTTCCATTCAATACCTACCCTAATTCTCCAACCCTCTGTTGATCTCCTTTGCCCCTCTTCCATTTGAGACCGGACCACCTAAAGGCAAACCCAGCAGCCAGCCATCCATCCAATCCCCCCATCCTTCTCTTGAGTTGCTGTCCTACTCCCCACTCGGTAGCTGGCACCACCTCAAGATCAGTCAAGCAATCGACCACTCCTTGTGACCAATCCCACCTGATAACCAATGCCCAACCCACTACCCACTTGAGGGCCTTCAAATAAGAAAAAAAAATGAATTGGATATGGATCCAATGTATGTGTATTTATATCGATATTCATTTTGATTTTATAATATTTCAAACTTAAAAGTCTTGCAATTTTATTTTAAGCTTGCTTTTATTTTTAGTTTAGTCTTTTAGTGTGAATGATCTAAATGAAGATTTTAAAAAAATGTCAAAGCTGGAATCTTGAATGTTATTTTGAGTTTTTTTTCATGATCCTTCCAAAAATTTAATAAAACCACTCATTTGGGCTTAAATTTGAAGTTTTTGTAACGATTTTAATGTTTACTAGTTGTTTTTGATCCTTGGGAGGGGTTGGAATGAAGATTTCGGAAGCTGGAATGCATTAGAATTGCCTTTGGAAAGACTGTATGTTGTTAGTTGACTCATTAGCCAGCTACCATGCTGACTAATGGGCTGTTAGCTGACTATCAAGCCAGCTAATGGCCATTAGTTGACTACTTAGTCGACTAATAGACAAAAATACCAATTTTACTCACAGTAGTTGACTACTTAGTCGACTAATGGACAACAGTTCTCTGTAAAATTGGTCTGAGACCAATTTTACTCACAGTAGTCAACTACCATGCCAGCTAATGGCCAGTAGTCGACTACTTAGTCGATTAATGGGTGAATAGAGGACTTCTCAAGGGGTTACCTATCATTCTCACCCAAGCACGCTTAACTACGAGTTTTGGTGGACAAAAATTTTTTGTGAAATTGGTTTGAGACCAATTTTACTCTCATTAGCCGGCATCCATGCCGACTAATGGATGAATAACTTCTGTTATTCATCTAAGAATGGAAATTTGATCAAGGGCATAAGTGAAATTTGATCAAAAGTCATTTGATAGTTTGATTAAGGGCAAAATAGAAAAGAAAATTAAAGGGCAAAAATACTTGGTGGAGAAGGGAGCCATGTGGACTTTGAAAAGTGTGACTTAAGAGTGGAGAGGGGCAAGATAGGGATTTCCTAGCGCACTTAAAACCCACTAATCCTTTCCTTAGCCCTTAAACCACTGTATGAAAAGAAAAAAAGGGAGAAAAAGGAAGGAAAAATAGGAAGAAAAGAAAGAAAAAGGAGAGGGTTTTAGCCATGGGAAAGAAGAAGAGAAGAAAAAGAAAAGAAGAGAAGAAGAAGAGAAAAAGAAGAAGAGGATGAAGGGAAGAAGTTTTGGTGGTTTAACCATCTTTGCTAAGGTAAGTCCAAAACTTCCTAAGCTAGAGAATGATGTTAAAATCTTATGATTTAGAGACAAATGAGGTGATAGCATGCGTATATTGTGAATCTTTGAGTATATTAGGGATTGAATAATATTATGCTAAGATATTAAGGCATAGAGCATGCATGCATAGTTTCATGAAACCCTTAGTGCATGTGACCCTAATAATACATGTATGATGACTTAGGCCAAGAGATTGGTTCTAGGGAGCTAGAACGGGAGAGATAGCAGCCATAGCAGTGTGCTAGCAGCTAAGGTGAGTGTGTTTCTCATCTAACTTTGTGAACTGTTTATGATAGCATATGGATATTTTGTTGCAAATTAGAGTATGTTAAGTATAGTATCTCAAGTATGATAGCATATGGATATTTTGTTACAAATTAGAGTATGTTAAGTATAGTATCTCAAGTAGTTAAATATGGAAAAGGAGAACCTAGTTATGATGTATTTTATTTTTAAAGCATGTTCTAAAGCAAAGCCTGAGTTTAAGAACAAGCATGGGCTTACAGCATGTTTTCAAAGCAAAGCATGAGTTTCAAAAAGTAAAAGTTTTCAGCAAAGCATGAGTTTAAGAAAAAGAAAAGGAAACATGAGCCATAGCATGTTTCAAAGCAAAGTATAGAGTTTCATGAAAAGTATTGTTTGGATAAATACATATGTCTAAGTAAAGCATGGAACTTATCTTTCAGATTTATATTTCAAAGTGATGCATGGGCATGCATGAATAGCAATGTTTCAAAGAAAGTACAGCTGATTTGTATATTAGATTATAAACTTATATATGAGTATTTATGCAGCATACAACATAAAGAGCATTGGGCCATCTATGGGATTGATCACCCTGTAGATTGTGCCATAGCATGAGCATTGCATATACTATTTACAGTCAGCACCTCCTTGCAATTCGATCGTACTATGATCCCAAGGCCGGGAGGGAGTACAAGCTAGATCGGCCCGGTGGGGCGGTGCAAGCGATCCGGTGGGGTAAGAATCACAGCTCGGTAAAGAGCTAGGTTACTATATAGCCCGAGGGGGTTCAAAGATATTGGCCCATGGAGGGGGCAAGCAGGAGGCCCAAGGAAAAGAGACAAGCTCACACCTAGGATGAACCGCACATGTGAGGGGTGCCATGTGGTGCGGGGATCCTCGGCGCTCAGTACACTCACCCGCTAAGAGTACACCTACAGAAGGGCGACTGTAGAGATGTACCTTAGTGGTAGCACACTCAGCCCATCATCATGAGATTTTGTAAAAATGACATTACTTTATTTAAGTTATATAATTGGAAGCATAAGCTAACTTATAAGTTTTCTTATCTCATTTAAAAAGATTTCTATATCTATTGCGATATGTTGTATCGGTATAATTATTGGTTTTAAAATGTGGTTCTCAGTTTTTTCATTGTTAGATGGATATCCGATCAACGAGACTTAGGTCTCACCCCTCTACTTGTTGAAAATTTTTGGATTTCAGATCGAGAGATAGCGAGGTTGGCCCTTGGAAGCATGAAATTGATGTGGATTGCTAGATGTTGGATAAAGTAATTGATGTCATTAGTTTATGTTACTTGGATTATATATGTATTGGAAATGGATATGGATGGATGTGTATAACTGTAATCCTATGATGTATTTTGGACTTGGAGTGGTTATGAGAAATGACTTCTATTGTAGAATGAACTTGTGAACATGATCTTTATAACAGTGTCGTGATGAAAGTTATATTACTTAGAGTTGTGTAAAGAAAAGTGTGAAAACTTTATTTTATCTAAGGAAGGTTAAATAAATTGTGATGTTATCTTGTAAATAGTATGAATGAAATGAGCAGGTCAAAGTTTTTAGTAGGTTCAGTATTCTTGTGCATGTAACTATGGTAATTGGATAGGGATCGCTTGGGTTTTATGGTATTTAACATAAAGACTAGTAGATCTCTACCCAATTTTTATAAGAAATCATGCCATCGGAAAGGGAGCCGATAGTTTTTGGTATCAGAGCTTAGGTATTAGATTTGAGGGGTATAAGCATACGTCTAGCATAGTGAGTATAATTTTGAATGATGAACTTTGATCAAATGAATTGTGTCTTATAGGATGGTTTTTACCGGGACAAGAATGGATGGAGAGCGAGTTCTCAAGGAGAGGTAGAGCGAGGGGTCGGGGTAGACCCAAAAAATTTGATAGGGAAGGCCAATATAGTAGAGCCTTTTACGGTGATCCACTATACGATGGTACGGGAGTGGAGGTATCTCGGGAGCATATGCATGATTCTCATTCCCATTCAGCTACCTTGGTGCCGGTGGACCCATCCCAAGCACAGACTCAGGGGCCGAGTATGCCAGACTTAGTGGGGATGATCACTCAGGCAGTGGGAGTAGTAGTGACTTCTAGTTCCGGCCTTCGGTCTAGAAATCTTGAAGTAGAAAGGAATGTAGAGAGAGCTAGAAAGTTGGGGGCTCTAAAGTTCCAAGGGACCACGATCCTATTCGGACCGATGCTTGGCTTCAGAGAATAGAAAGGGTCTTTGAAGTGATGAAGTGCGCTGAGAAGCAAAAGCTGAGTATAGCAACCTTCTTGTTGGAAGGAAGAGCACAAAATTGATGGAAATCTGTTAGTAATAGATAACCACAAGGGATGGAAGTGACATGGGAGAATTTTAAGGAAGTGAAGCATTGCAACTGCATACATATCCCCATCCAGTGCAAATTCAACAAAGAATGAAAAGGGAAAAAGAAAAGGAAAACAAATGAAAAAGAAACCATCCTCCACTACAGATATGTTAACAGGGTAAATGCACATTAGTTAAATGATTATTCATTATATCAACCTTCTGATGATAGAATAATAGATACGATAAATGATACATGTAAGACTCAAATATCATGTTACCATGTTTAGTTGATAAAATATTTTGTTATGAATACACCAACTATCCTCATGCAATAAGACTATAAGAGATTGTGCAAATACAATAGAATATAAAAGTAGAAACCTTTTTTTCTTTTCTGATAGTTAGCAAGAGGTATTGGCTGAAAAAAAAATTAGATAACCATACTTAAGATGTGCGTAGCTAGAAATTGCAAAAAATACTAATTTTACAGGGTGAGTGCTAATATAGATGTGCTCATCTATATTTATGAAAACTTGCTCCACACAAATGTAGCTACAAAGTGGCAAGGTATGAGGGGTTTCCCTTTGCACATGACCATACATGCTGATATCTATGCAGGCATCATCTAACAAATATTTATCTCTATAAATGCATGTGAAACTAAGCAAAATATTAAAACTAGTAAACATGGGACCAAGAAAAGGGGAGGGGGGGAAGGCGGCTAGGACTACTTGGTTCTTACAGCATGTCAGAGCATGCCAAAAGGGATTGCAAAAAGAAAGTAGAAATGCCACGCTCTTTCCTAAATAAAAGAAGAAAGAGTAACACAAAGCTCTTCCAAGATTACATTGATAGCAACATTGACTAGAGTATTCTCCACAAACATAAAGTAAAACTTGAACCTGTTTTTGAAGCTACAGGCAGCACTGCCTGCTAACTTCATGGTATTCTCTTTGTTGTGAAGCCACTTTTATTTATTTAGATCTCATTGAAGGTAACACTCTCTTATTGTCCTCCTATATTTCTTTCATTATCTTGATCTATCTTTTGATTCTTTTTTTTTTTCAGTTTTTAAGACAAGATTAGTTTTATGGTACAAATGAAAATAGTGGAGCAATTAAGTTTGGGTTGCATGCGACTTTCCTTCTAATTGCATGAGAGAGAGAGAGAGAGAGAGAGAGAGAGATTTAATATCAAATATTTCAGGCCTTCTTATTATAATCCGTTGAACAGGGTACAATAGCCAAAACAATAGATTCTTATTTAGAGACCTTTGAGCTTTTGCCCTTTGCTTAGTAGCTGCAACAACACATCCATGGGCCACCAAGAACTAGTTGCAGACAATCGCTTGGACCTTGGTACCCTAGATCTTTACAAGCCTCACTACATATGTCAATGTGATCTCACATTGTCCAAGGCAATAAATATTTGGAGGTACATCAGCACCAGCTGCAAACAATGAGATTTAATCAAGCACATTTTTACTATATATCTGAGCCATTTATAAATAACACAAAAGAATTTTTACAAAAAAAAAAGGTCTAATTTAGACTACTCTTA
Organism: Metroxylon sagu; assembly: GCA_017589505.3. Lineage (NCBI taxonomy): Eukaryota > Viridiplantae > Streptophyta > Magnoliopsida > Arecales > Arecaceae > Metroxylon > Metroxylon sagu. The sequence continues at coordinate 11,794 of JACVBY030000634.1, read as the reverse complement.
CTTATTATCTAGAAACAACATCATATCAAAAATTTTGAATGCTTTTGCCCTTAGCCCCATGAATAACACCATCCAATTATATCAAAAAATGCAGACACATCACAAAATTCTATCGATTCATTATAAAAATATGCTTTCATCATAAGCAACATGTGCATTTGACTCCACTTGGATATACATTTAAAGTGTATCCTAGGGGGGAGAGGATTGGGAAAGCGTTTAAAAATTTTTTAAACCAGGCCATTATTGTGAAAATAAGACATTGTTTCATAATTCTTATGATATATAGATATGTTCTTGTGCACATAAGTGTAAAGGAGTTTTAGTACACTAGAAATGTAGAAGAGTTTCAATGGTTCAACTAAGGTTATAAATGTTATGGGACAAAGGCATCTCAATTTTTCATGGAATAAGACACCCTACATCCCGTTTCATCCCAATCTCCGACATGGTTAGGAGTATCAGTGCTTGCTTGAAATGCTTTCTTTTCTTAAAAAAATTATTTGTGAATCTTTAGTATTCTTTGATTTGTAAACATATTTAAACTTCCAAAGTTATATTTTCATGATTAATTAGGTCTATTTAAAATTATAGTATCAATGTCGAGATAAGATAGGACAAGACACCGAGACCTGTTTCATAATCTCTATGGGACAAAATGGGATGGCCAAATGGCCCTTGTCATGCCAAGACTTGAATTACTAGGTTCAACAAAGTTCAAGACAATTTTCCTAATGATAAAGGTTAGATATACATGGTAATTAAAAAAAAAAAAAAAGAATAGAGATTAGAAATTTGAAAAGAAAAGGGAGGCATTTACTACTAGATATTTTTTTTATGGCCTCACTACCACATAGAGCAATCACAATTGCATTATAAATTAGCAATCAAGATCACTAATATTTAGCAAGTATAGTTTAAATAATTCATTAAAGAGAAGGAACATTTGAAGTGAGGGGGGCAAGAGAGAAAAAGGGATCATTAAGTCATGGATAACTTCTAATAAACCATAATTTTTATGTTAAAATAGATAATTCCTATTTAATTCTCTTCTTATAAAGTATTTTGTAGAACTAGTTGATCAATAATTTGAATCATTTTTTTTCTCAAAAAAGTAATTTGATTTATTTAATAACTCAGAAAACTATTAACAAATCATAAAATAGAATAATTAGAGATAGCACAAAATATATGAATAAGAATCGTAGAATCCATGTAGTAGACAATATACAAACCTGATGTTGTGAGGAGGATCATCAACACGATAGCAAACAGGAGCTTTATAGCAGTAGACATACAACTTTTGGCCCCCATTGATCACTTGTCCTCTTGTGCTCACTTTGCTTGTGGCCTAGGGTGCAATAGAGCCCTAGTATATATAGCCCCCAAATGCTTGGATGTGATAAGAAAGTAAATCTTTTACCACAATAAGTGGCAAGTAAATTAATTTGTATAGAGGTTTGTTGATAACCAACTTTAAAACCTAGTGGGATTCATTTTTCATATCCAAATCTGTTTGAATACGAATACAAATTTGAGTATCCGAGGATCTATATCCAAATCAAAATATTTAAAGAGGGTAGAACCCTAGTATATATAGCCCCCAAATGCTTGGATGTGATAAGAAAGTAAATCTTTTGCCACAATTAGTGGCAAGTAAATTAATTTCTATAGAGATTTGATTGATAACCAACTTTAAAACTTAGCGGGATTCATTTTTCATATCCAAATCTATCTGAATACGAATACAAATTTGAGTATCCGAGGATCTATATCCAAATCAAAATATTTAAAGAAATAAATAAGGGCCAACACGTGGAGATTCTTCTCACGTTATTCCATGTTTAGCAGCCATCCCATTCAATAACAAGGACTAACAATTTATGGTAGGCTAATTTTCAAAAATTTAGACACACTGCAAACACACCAGCAAATAATATATTTCAAGTGCCATGGCTGATCACTAATCTTACCTCAACCAATATTTTTCCTCTCAACCTCTTCTGCTGATCGGATCTCAGAATACCTCTGCTACATCATCAGCATCGCAGTCTCCGTCCATGATGAGCCATTGGCCCGGTTGAAATACGCATTCATTATATGCAACATGGATACAAATTTGAGTATCTAAAGATCTGTATCCAAATCAAAATATTTGAAGAAATAAAAAAGGGCTAGTATGTGGAGATTCTTCTCACCTTATTCCATGTTTAGCAATTCCATGTTTAGCAGCCATCCCGTTCAATAACAAGGACTAACACTTTATAGTAGGCTAATTTTCAAAAATTTAGACACACTGCAAACACATCAGAAAACAATATATTTTGAGTGCCATAAATGGAACAGCAAGGGAAAAGGAAATGAATGCCATGGCTGATCATGAATCTTACCTCGACCAATATTTTTCCTCCTCAACCTCTTCCACTGACCGGATCTCAGAACACCTTTGCAACATCATCGGCATTGCAGTCCTCGTCCATGATGAGCCATTGGCCCCGGCTACCCTGTGGGACCCGAACCACTGTCACCATGTCCTCCTCCTCGTCATCATCATCCAAGTCCACCCGGTTCATGAGCATTCCGGTCCTGTTCTGGCTCGAGACACCGAGGGTTTTAGGGAGGTAAGCGAAGGACTCGTTTGGAGGAGGCTCTACTCTGCTTTGCTCTTCTTGAGGATTCTCGAGGGCTTGAAGGAGTGGTTCTCCCGCTCGTCAACGGAGATCTCCTCGAAGACACAAGTCATCGAGAACTGGAAAGGGGGAGGGTGGGTTAGTGATTTGCGCTCAACTACAACTAGATGCATCTTCATGTAGAAGTCATCCATCTCCAATTTAACCTCATTCTCAAGCATCAAATAAGATCTGTTCCCTAACTAAAGTTTATGGTTATCTATATCAAGGTCAATTAGATCATGATGATGACCCAAATAAGAAGATTTATGGCAACTTGTTAGGCAAATTATTGAATTGGATATTTGTGCTTAAACTTTAACATTGGTGTATTGCTATCTATGGAAACTAATCACATTTGGTGCTGTAGGAAATGACTAGCCATACCTTATAATTTGAGAATTCACTGCTTCTTGTACGGGACTCGAGGAATCAGAGTGGTCTTGTTCACAGTTTCAAAAAATTAAAATATGTTGGCCAAAATAACCTGGATTTCCCTTCATTTCTAAATGAAGATGGCTTTTAAATTCAAGTTTCCCGAGTTCAGCTCCTGATGACTTACCTTGCTTACCATCCACAGATAACACAAATTCATTAAATTTTAGCAATAGATGAAGATAGGATGGTCAATCTTGGCAATGATATGATCGAGTTTTTCCAATATTTAGTTGAGTACATCCTTGTTTCTTGTCTTGTTTGGTAATGTGTCATCATAATGTTGGAGAGGCATGACAAATGTGGGAATTTGCAAGTCAATGATGACTAGATGATGAGTCAACGGAACTTGGTGCTATACGGGTGGCGTTGGGTAAGGCTCATTTGGCCCTTCGGACTAGCTCGGTTTCGGGCTTGGGCTTGAGGTGGAGAACAACTTGACCCAACCCGGCCAGGTTCCAATCTTAGCTGAAGATGGTGAAATGCAACTTAAATTCTGATAAAAAAACTTTTCATTCTTTTCATTCTTTGCGAAACAAATGCTATGACATATGTGCCTATTAAACTTTATAGCTATCAATTCAACTAAGTTATTGAGGATAAGTTCTTTGTGTCCCCATGTCGACTATGAAGGTTTCATTTTAGTCCATGTAATATTGCATTAATTCGGTCAACAACTGAAACTCTCGGATATAAAATTCAAAAATTAATCATGAGATTTTTTTGTACATGAAGAATTTAGCTCACTAGTTGCTGCTTATTATTGTCTAATCGGTTTAGAAATTATGCGGGTTTAATTGCTATTATATCCTTCTCGTTTTGTTTTAACTGCATCATAGTTCTACTTAAAAAGATGCACAGAAGCTTTCCTTTTGAATCATTTCTTTGAAGTCTTCATTGCTGTGTATGTTGCTACAAGAGTTCATGAAGCTAATATATTCTGGAGACAATATGGGGTTCAGAAAATGCTTGGGGAAAAAAGGATAGAAGTCAAACCAATAAGTTCAATTAGTTTTCCACTTGAATTTTGGTATAAACTTGTCATCGAAAAGGAAAGCGATATGTTTGCGGTTCTGGACCTACAATAATAAAAATGGGTTTTGGCAAGCATGGCAAGATCTCTTGACAGGAGCATTTCATCTAAACATTTTGTAGGCTTGTTACAGAAGACGTTGTTGTTGAGAACACGCGTGAGATTGCAAGTAGGAAGCTGGTTTTGGATGCCGAAGTGCTCAAGTCCCGAAAAGAGCTGAATTATGACAAAAATGTGCCAGAGAAGATTATGGTAGAGATTCGCTGCGGCATTCAACCACTAGAATTAAGTCAAAAATCATAAAAAATTAAAAAATATTGAAATAAGTCCAAAATCATTAAAAATAATTATTTCTAATAGGTGCCATGTTAAAATTTAATTCCTTATTATTATCGTTATTATGAAAGTCTGGTAGTTTGTTGAGTTAAAAATCAAATGTGGTTAGTTGTGAGTGGGTAACGTATTGTTGGATAGATAAGTATGATTTTAAAATGAAAAAATGAGAATTCTAATGTTCCACTTCTTTCGTCTTTCTTTCTAAGAAAAAATTATGGCTGAAACTACAGCCATCAAACTGGTATCAGAGCATCGCCAACGACGATCCTCCGCCGAGTCCCTACCACTCAAATCTCTTCCTTCGTATAGCAATGCGGTGCTCCCCTTCCGCATTTGATCGAAAAATCGAAATGGATCAAAAAAAAAAAAAAAAAAATTTGGAGAATGATACATCCAAGCAGTCTTCTCACGCTCTCAAGATGTTTGACGAAAGGCTTAAGTGAGGATACATCCAAGCAGTCTTCCCACGCTCTCAAGGTGTTCGATGAAAGGCTTGCGTGAAGATACCTCCAAGCAGTCTCAAGTTTTGGAGATGGCGAGTTCAAGCAATCAATCTATAAGTGCTCAACAATCACAAGTTCCCATTTTTGATGGAGAAAACTATGATTTCTGGTTTGTGAAGATGAAAATAGTTTTTTTATCATATGATCTTTGGGAGTATGTGGAAGATGGGTATGATGAAGACGAGGATGATACAGTTGCCTTGAGTAATGCCCAAAAACAACAATTGAAGGATCAAAGGAAGAAAGATGCAAAGACTCTAGCTTTGATTCAACAAGGAGTTACCGATAAAATTTTTCCAAGAATTATTAATGCAACAAGAGCAAAAGAGGCTTGGGATATTCTTCAAAAAGAGTATAGACCGTAAAGCTTCAAACTCTGCGAAGAGATTTTAAAAATTTAAAGATGAAAGAAATGGAGTTGTTGAAGGATTATTTCACTAGAGTCATGGAGGTTGTGAATCAAATGAAGATATATGGGGATACTATTTCCGATCAAAGAATTGTTGAAAAAATTCTTATCAGCTTGCATGAAAAATATGACACCATTATTGCTGTTATTGAAGAAACTAAAGATCTTGAATCTTTGAGTGTCGAAGAGTTGATGGAATCAATTAAAGCATTTGAGCAAAAGTTGAATAGGCATTCTGAAAAATCAATTGAGAGTGCTTTTCAATCCAAGCTCAATGTTAATTTAAGACCTCACGATAAAGACTCTAAGGGAGAATCTTCAAGAGGTGAAAGACATACAAGAGGAAGAGGTAGAAGCAACTCAAGAGGAAGAGGAAGAAGCAACTTTAGAAGGCAAATTAATAAGGAGTTCACTCAACAAAAATGTAAAATTTGTCAAAGAAGTAGCCATGTAGAAAAAGATTGTTGGTTTCGAAGAAAGCCTCAATGTCATAATTGCAAAAAGTTTGGTCATGTCCAAAAAGATTGTTACTTGAAGAAAAATCAACAAGCAAATTTTACTGAAGAAAAAGAAGGTGAAGTCAATCTGTTCTATGCTTGTCAAGCAGCTACGGAGCGAAAGAATGATGTTTGGTTTCTTGATAGTGGGTGTAGCAATCTTATGACCAGTAATGAAAGAATTTTTATGGAGATTGATTCAACTTCCAATTTTCAAGTGAAGATGGGTTATGGTGCCTTAGTTCAAGCAAAAGGAAAAGGTATAATTGCCATAGAAACAAAGAAGGGAACAAGATATATCCGCGATGTGCTACTAGTTCCAGAACTGAAGCAAAACTTGCTAAGTGTTGGACAACTTGTAGATCATGGATACTTGGTTCACTTTGAAAAAGACTTTTGCAAAATTTTTGATAAAAGAAATCAAGCTGTAGCAAAAATCAAGATGGAGAAAAATAGAAGTTTTCCTCTCACTTTTTCTTACAAGAATAATGTAGCTTTGAAGATGGATATGATTAGTAACTCATGGTTATGGCATAGAAGACTTGGGTATTTGAATTTTCAAAGCTTGAAGAATCTTCAGCAGAAGAACATGGTGTATGAGCTACCATCTATACAAGAATTAAAAGAAGTTTGTGAAGATTGTGCACTTGGGAAGCAACACCAAGAAGCATTTCCAAAAGAGAAGGCATGGAGAGCTAGAGCACCATTGGAGCTTGTTCACACAGATGTATGTGGTCCTATATCAACACCATTTCATGGAGGTAACAAATACTTTCTAACCTTTATTGATGACTTCTCTATAATGACATGGGTATATTTTATGAAAAAAAAATTAGATGTGTTCAGTATCTTTAAAAAAATTCAGAATTTTATTGAGAGACAAAGTGGACATTTGATTAAAGTGTTAAGAAGTGATAGAGGTAGTGAGTATAACTCAAATGAATTTGATAATTTTTGTGAAGATATTGGTTTGAATAGACAGCTAACGATTGGATACACTCCACAACAAAATGGAGTGACGGAAAGAAAGAATAGAACCATTATGGAGATGTCAAAAGCAACACTTCATGAGAAGGGGCTGCCTTTGTCTTTTTGGGGTGAAGCAGTTTCTATTGCAATTTATTTGTTGAATAGATGCCCAACAAAAGTAGTGATTAATCAAACTCCAATTGAAGCTTGGAATGGAAAGAAGCCATCAGTGAATCACTTAAAGGTTTTTGGATGTATATGTCTTGCTCATGTTCCAAAGAATGTTAAAAACAAGCTTGATGAGACTAATAAGAAATGCATTTTTGTGGGTTATAGCTCAAAACCAAAGGGCTATAGACTTTTCAGCTTGAAGAAAAATAAGTTGATTATTAGTAGAGATGTTATTTTTAATGAAAAGGATATGTGGGATTGGAAAGAAAAGAAAGTCCAAGATCAAGCCATTATTCTTAATGAAATACCGGAAATTCAAGAATATGAAGATAATGTTCATGAAGATGCACCACAAATGTCTCCACAAACATGTCCAAGTTTATCATCATGCTCTAGTTATTCATCATCAAGTATACCTCCAAGAAAAATGAAAAGCCTTAGTGATGTGTATGCTAGTTACAATTTTTGTGTTGTTGAGCCAGAAAGTTTTGAAGAAGCAATCAAAGAAGAGACTTGGAAGAAAGCTATGGAAGAAGAAATTAATGTGATTGAGAAGAACAAAATTTGGGAGTTAGTTGAAAGACCAAAAGACAAAGAAGTGATTTGTGTGAAGTGGATCTACAAAATGAAATTTAATTTGGATGGTACTATCCAAAAGAACAAAGCAAGGCTTATAGCTAAAGGGTATTCTCAACAGCCTGGAATTGATTTTAAAGAGACATTTGCTCTAGTGGCTCGGCATGATACAATTAGAGTTCTTATTGCCTTGGCAGCTAAAAATGGTTGGTTATTGCATCAACTTGATGTAAAATCAACATCCTTGAATGGTACTCTGAAAGAGGAGGTTTATATAGAGCAACCTTAAGGCTTTGTGGCAAATGGAAAGGAAGAAAAAGTCTACAAGCTAAAAAAGGCTTTGTATGGCCTTAAACAAGCACCCCGAACTTGATATAGTGAGATTGATGCCTACTTCAACAACAAAGGTTTTCAAAGAAGCAAGAATAAGCCAACATTATATATTAAGAAGCAAGGTATATCTGACATTCTTATTATTTCTCTCTATGTTGATGATATGGTGATTACTGGTAATGATGAAAGAATGATTGCTAACTTTAAAATGGAGATGAAGCAAAAATATGAAATGAGTACTTGGGTTTATTACATCAATTTTTAGGTATTAAAATTTATCAAGAAGAAGGAGTGTTTATTTGCCAAAGAAGTATGCAAAAACTCTTCTTGAAAAATTTTGAATGGTGAATTGTAAATCAGTTTGTACTTCATTGGTTGTGAATGAAAAGCTAAGCAAAGAAGATGGAAGCTAAGAAGTGAATGCATCACTCTATAGAAGCTTGATTGAAAGTTTATTATATTTGACAGCCACTAGACCAGATATTATGTATGCAGCAAGTTTGTTGTCTAGATTTATGCACAAACCTACTCAAATTCATTTTGGGGCTGCTAAAAGAGTGTTGAGATACATTCAAGGTACTATTGATTTTGGTGTTTGGTATGAGAAGAATGTTGATGCAAAGTTATTCGGATTTTGTGATAGTGATTGGGCTGGATGTAATGATGATATGAAAAATACTTCAGGATATGTTTTTTCTCTTAGTTTGGGAGCAGTTGCTTAGGCTTCTAAGAAACAACAAATAGTAGCACAATCATCGGTAGGAATTTAGATATGTTTTAGCATCATTGGCAGCTTCACAAGCAATATGGTTAAGGCATATTTTGAAGGATATTGGTGAGAAGCAAGAAGAAGCTACTCCAATCTTGTGTGACAACAAATTAGCAATTGCTATGACTAAGAATCCGATCTACCATACTCGTACAAGACACATTGCCATCAAGCATCACTTTATTAGAGATGTAGTGGAGAAGAAGAAGATTTAAATCCAAATATTGCAGCTCCAATGATCAAGTTGCAGAATATTTTTACTAAAGCACTTTCAAGAGACAAGTTCCGGTACTTTAGAGAATTATTAAATATCACAATAAGGAATTAAGGGAGTGTTAAAATTTAATTCCTTATTGTTATCGTTATTATGAAAGTCTGGTAGTTTGTTGAGTTAAAAAATCAAATGTGGTTAGTTGTGAGTGGGTAACCTATTGTTAGATAGATAAGTATGATTTCAAAAAAGAAAAAAATAAGAATTCTAATGTTCCACTTCTTTCGTCTTTCTTCTGAGAAAAAATTACGCAGAGTGAAACTACGGCCATCGGTGCCATCATTGAGCATTACAACAAAATCCATTGATAAAGTATATTTTTGAAGGACCATCGAGAAAAGCTTTTTCCCTCTCCCCATGAGCTTGATTCCATCGGAAAAGGGTATAAACCATTGAAATTAACATAATAGTTACAATAATACATCCATACAGTTTTATTAAATATTTTCAATATTAGTATAAGATTTACAAAGAAAATTTTAAAGTATTTATAATATCGATAAATCTAGTAGACATGTCCAAAATAGATTCATTGAGTTTCATTTTGAAAAGCTTATAATCATGAACAAGTAAATTAATTTTGGACTTCTTAACTTGATTAGTACCCTCATAAGTAACTTTAAGTTTATCCCATAGTTCTTTAATAGTTTCACATGTTGAAATCCTATTGTATTCATTGTCATCCAAAGCATAATATAACATATTCATAGCTATAGCATTTATCTGAAAATCTCTTATTTCTACATTGTTTAAATCAAGTTCCTCCTTAGGAACTCTAAGCCCATTCATCTCTTTTGTGTGTCTCTTATATCCATGGATGATTGTTCTCCAAGTATCATAATTCATGGATTGGATGAAAATTTTCATCCTAGTTTTCTAGTAGGTATAATTTTCTCTACTAAATAAAAGAGGCCTATGGATGGCTTAACCCTCTTTAAAACCTCAACTCCACATGGTTGCCATAGCCTTTTCTCTCTAGTAGTTAGGTCAACGGATTGGAGACTTTTACCCTTTGTTAGGCTGAGGGCAACCCAAGAGGGGGAGGGGGGTAAATTGGGTTTCTAAAAAACTTAAATTTAAAAGACTAAGTACTTTAAAACAAGTGAACAATCAAAAACAAAGCACAAGTATCGAATATTTCAAACTAAATACAAATCTAAGATAGACAAGGTAAAAACAATAAGATGCAATTGTAAGTAAATAAAAAGTAAGAAAAATAAATGAGGCATAAAGATTTTTATAACAGTTTGATATCCCTTGCCTACATCCATTACTTAAAACTCCTCTTTAGAATTTCTACTATACAAGTCCTCTTTCAACCGAGTGAGGACCAAACTCTTGCATGCTCCTTTTCACGGACTTAGAAGAAATCCTTACAATCCTTTTCTTAAGTTAAGGATAAACCCCCAATCTCGTCTATAAGAGAAAAAAGAAAAACACTTTCATAAAAAGTGTAGATATGCAATTGTTACTTCTAAACTTAGAAAGGAATGAATATGCATAGTAGGCTCACAATCCCTTTTCACAAAGATTTTTTAATAATTTTTAACTTATTTTCCATATGTACACTAGCCACAAATCCTCCATCTTATAGGCAAAGGAAAATATAGTTATTGGCACTCAAGGGTAGCCCCAACGATTAAATAAAAATATGACATGAGGGTTATCAAAGCCATGGTTGACCATCCTAACCTACGGTGGTCGATCATAGGCCTATCAAGAGAGTTGTCTTAAGGAAAGTTCTTTGGTGCGGTTCACTTTGATCAATCATTCTTAGATCCAGATCAATTGCACATCCCAAATATTAGATTTTTTATTATTTTTAATTAATTTTTTATCCAAAATCTAATCTAAATTATTTTTAAAGGATTTTAAGCTTTATGCACTTATTCTCCTCCTAATTTTTACAATGTGTCCTTAGGACAAGTAAAATTCACAAATTGAAAGTTTTTCTATGGATCTTCTTGCATCAGATGGCTATTGATTTGATGTTCTTCTCTAATTTGAACTTCTTGCATTCTACTTAAGTTTTTTGCAAATTCAGTACATGCTAGATGAAATTTTGCTCATATATATAAGTTTCTTCCGACTATTGTACCTATTTTGATCATCACAAACTTAAGCATTACATTAGTTTATCAATCAATATTTTTGTTATCATCAAAACATGTATTATTAGAACCCTTAAATTCCAACGCATATGAATTATGGACAGCCAAAAACCCTAATTTGAGTAATTTACAACCTAGGGTTAGTTGTTTATGTTTAGAAAATTGGGTCCAAGAAGGAAAGAAAGGTATCTTTATAAGATACCTCTAACCAACAGGGGATGTGTTCATAGGTAGCGGGCGGATAGAAGTGTATTTTTACAAGGATTTGAATCAAGGGATACTGCCACATTTTTAGGGAGTGATTATCTTAGTAGGGGTGAGATTGATAAGGATGTTCATCTACACAAGGTGAATGATCCTAATAATAGTGAGTATACTCCTAAACAACAAGTTATGGCTAATAAAAAATTGCATAAACACCATGAATCAAGTGAGGATACTACATAGTAAATGGATGTTTCCAAAGGATGCTTCAATTGCATAGAAATAGTCCTAAAAATATCCCTCGCTGTTGTTTTTTTTTAGACTAAGGGGGGAGAGGCATTTATGATTGTTTCACAAGATAATGATAAGCCAAAAATGGTGATAGAGGCTCTTTCATATCTGCAACTAATGACTGAATGGAGAAAAGCAATGGAAGAAGAAATAGAGTCAATGGCATCAAATCATGTTTGGAAACTTGATTGATCTCCCATCTGGATGCAAAGCTATT